>OY754468.1:9270522-10723022 GCA_963575645.1 Xanthostigma xanthostigma | reverse complement strand
AACGACGGATACGGGTGGTCTGACTCACCCTGTATATTAAAAAAAAATCAACGTTTAATTACTTACCAACAATCTATTTTTTTTCATTGATACTCAATTTTGTCTTGCGTTTTTGCACTTATTGTTAACTTCCACTAATTTTAAAAGGTTAATTTTAAATACACGTATGAAAAATAGTCGAATTATACAAATATAATTCTTTTAATAACGCATTTAATATTACGCGTAGTGCAATAACCACTATTAGAAGCGAATATTTAGTTTTGAGGTGTAAACTTTTAATTGATGTCAAAGTAATTTGCCTAAGTAACTGCCAATACACGAGATCTGACGAGATACTTTTCATCTGAACGCAAAGTGCAAAATGTGCAGTCTAGTAGTCCCTATTTCAGACTTTAACCTTACGCCGCTAACTTTAATTTGTCTGGTCGCGAACTATACCCAGAATAAGATATTTGTCACTAAAACAAAAACACCACATTGAAGGTTGTCACTTTACACAGAATAGGGTTGTATCTATCATTGAAAAAGCGTTATTTAAAAAATGTGCAGTAAGTTTAGTCAACAGGATGAAGTACAGCTATGTACTCACACATGTAACAAATAGTTAATGCGATTAAATTCCTATACCGCATCTTTTTCACCGAAATAGCGAATGTATAATAATATTAAACGATTATCGCCATAATATTTTTTTATATATAAGGAAAAATGTACACCCGAAACAACGAATTTCAGGTTGGCTGAGTTTCATTACTCCACAGTGCCTGATTATTCATTGTTATAAAAAACATACCGTAAGCGAAAATTTCTCATTATTAAGGATAATAGACTTATTACTTTTTCGCCAGCAAAACCAGACCATCGATCAGGATTTGAGTATTTGCGAGAAAGACATTTGTTCTCGGTGGCTCATATTGGGGACCCGAGACTCAGTAGAAATTAGTATTGAAAATTTTAATGCGGCAGTAAGTAATTAGTGTATTTGCCATAAGGCACTTACACTATTGGCGTCGGTCGGATGGCGGGACCTAGGGGTCGGACCAAAATTTCTCGACGTTTCATAAGTTTCTAAGAAGTTTGGCACCATTTTTGGAAATGTTTATATATATATGTATATATATATATATATATATATATATATATATATATATATATATATGTGTGACCACGATAACTCTCGACAGACTTAATCGATTTAAATGAAATTTGGTCCACATGTTGGAATCCATCATCGCAAGAAGCCTATTTAAAATGGGCCTGATCGGGCCATTTTAAGGGGGGTATTTAGGGGTTGAAAAATGTTTTTGGGCCCAAAAATACCGAAAAAATTCTCAGAATCGTTTCAAATTTGAAATTTAACCCTTCAATAATTATTGAAATGTGCTGCTAAAATTTTAATAAAATCGGCCCGACAGAACCGGACTTACAAATTTTATGAAAACGCAAGTTAATTGATATGGATTTACATACTGAAGGGTGTATATAATTTGGTACAGATGTTGAATTGGTATATAGTATTGAAATTAAATAAAAAAATGTTTTTTTAAGGGGTGTATTAAGGGGTAATTTTTTTTATTTTGTGTAAAAACAAAGTTAAGTACATGCAATAGAGCCACACTGCTTATAAAAGCAAATACACTATATTGTCGGCAGGGTTTCGCACTGCGACCCGAGTTTTTATATATGTATTAAGAATTTTTAAATCAATTTCCTTTTTGGACTATAATTTTACATGAATCATTAATGGACACGCCGGAAATATAACGGAGATAGTGTAATTGATAAATCACATAATAGTGATATACACCTAAATAAAATTTTCCGTACATTGGGCTAAGCATAGTTTGTAAGCAAACAAATAGTTCAACAGCAGTAAGGCGTGGCCAGTAATCTGACATGGTAAATCCCCGAAAAAAACCTGAAGACATGGGAACCCCCGAAAACAACCTTTGTTATGCGTCACAGTGTCAGGACACAGCCTATAGACACGTGTGGGTATAGAGTATAGACTATAGACTCGCAGCGCATGAGACTTTCTTTCTTTTTTTTACATTTATTATTTTACGTCCTCCAGTAAATATTTAAATAATTTAAATTTAAACAATACACATATAAATAAGCATAAATATCCATAATACACTAACCATTCACTGTTCAATAACAAGCAAGACCGAATTATATTCATTTTAGTTGAGTTATGAGATAGAAGCGTTGAGCTGGCGTCAACGTGATCTGTTCCGGGAACCCGAATGATAAATATATTAAAAATATTACAGTATAAACTAATATAAAATGAAACAATAAAATCAATAGGGTTAAAGAATTAGGTACCTATTAATATGGAAATACGAAAAAATATTTTGGGTTACAAGAAATTAACAATAACGAGATTCGCTAAGTACCTACCGATCCCAAACCTGCCCTAACAACAGATTTATACATAAATATTTTTTACTATACAATACTGCATCAAACAAGAAAAACATTATACAAAGTACTTATATTAAAATACGGCCCTGTCAATTTCTCTGACCAGACTCCTCCGCCGCTCCCTAGTCCCTGGAAACATCTGATTGTTGTTTACATTATCAAGAGTACCTATATTGCTAGTTGGCAACATTTTCGCTAATAGACAACTTTTCGGCGACTCTTATAAAATAAGTGACTTACTCTTGCTATATTTTATCTATTTTATGATAAATCTGTTTCTAATTAGTGGTAAATGTAATACCGGCAAATATAAAACGAGTGACAGTATTTTGCTGTTGTTTTTCCGTTTCTAATACATTAATGGTACTTGCATTAGCAAATGTAAAAGTACTTTCGCATACTGATGTTGGATTTGAAGCATTATTGATAATGTTAGTGGATTCCACTGTTTTATCATTGCCAACATTAATGTTCTTATTACTACCTATCATATTTTTAACCTTCTTCGAAAAGCACAACTTTTCTTAATTTTCTTCCACTGCCCTATATTAGACATTTTATTTGTTTATTATTTCTTACGTTAGCCAAAACTGACAAAACCTATGTCACCTAACCTCTACGATAAACGTCAGCTGGCTTTTCCCAAATATACTTATTATGTAGTTAGCGACAGCAAATGTATATTCACGTGAACAATTTAATTTTATAAGAAATTTGTTATTGTTTTCATATTGTAGTAAAAATATCGTACTATAAAATAGTTTTAAAGTGATCTCTAAAATCACAATTTACATTTAAAAACAAAATTGTTTTCAAAGGCACTTCAATAAAACTATTTTTTTGAAGCCACAGGAAGGAACTTTAAAATTATTTTAAAATATATTTATAAGGGAAATAAAATGTTGCCGAAATGTACTAAAAAACCCCTATAAAACAATTTAATTTTATAGTTTGATTCGTTATATAAGCTGTTCATAAAAGCATTTCTACGATAATTTTGTGACTGTTTTATATCATATTTTATAACTGTATTATATAAACGTTTTGATGACAAATTTATAAAATACTTTAGCCGCCTACAACAGAATAGTGTTCATTGCACGTCTAATATAATCAATTAGCAATTTGGAAGTAATAATAAAATACCAATAAAACAAAACAGTTGCAGAACCATCAAATTATAAAATAACTTTGCTGGTTGTTTCACAATCGAGTTAGAGAATACCTACGCACATCAACGAAATCTCTACATGAAACACATTTCGTTGATGTGCGTAGGTATTCTCTAACTCGATTGTGAAACATGTGTGGTTATAATTCAGTCTTGTTAATTATAGGTAAGCGAGGTTAATAGGTACATAATCGAAATCGTCTTGGATTTGAAGAAAAAGGCCAAACTATGGTTTATGCTCATTTTCTTTGGGCTAAAAATGGGCCTTTGGCCCGAATATGGCTCGCTGCTCACTGGGAAAAAAAGCTGACCAAAGAAGATGTATTCGAGACAAACATAGAAACATCTGTTGATGGCATTTTACAGCCAAAAGTGCAAATAGCACTACGAAAATCTGCCCGTTTATTATTAGGCGTCGTCAGAATATATTCCCATAAAGCTGAATACTTGCTTGCTGATTGTAATAACGCGTTCGTCAAAAATAAGAAAGAAGAAAATCCACAAGCTGCCGTTAATGTTGTCCCTTCATCCGACGTGTTTCACGATTTTGATACCAACATGGTAGATGTGAAGTAAGTATGATTTCTTTTTTCATGGTTATTGTTTGTAATATACTTTGATCGTCACAGTTTATTCACAAGAAAATACATATAAAAATACTTATAATTTCATTGTAAGTCCATTTTATAGTGACATTAGTGACATTGATATAGAGGCACAACTCGGCCAATCCAACCGTACTCACGAAGAAAAAATTACAATGCCTGAAGATAACAACAATCATTCGATTGTTTCGAGCGATGATGGGTTTGGAGAATTTAATTCAGACGCAGAGGAAATACCTCGACCGCCAGACTCCATACCTATGAAAATTGACGAACCCGTCAGAAATGACGTCAACAAGACTGAGTTTATAGGTAAATTATTTAATTCTTTAAAGTCAATAAAATTTTTGCATAAGAAGTAGAAAATGTGTAACAACAGCTACAGACAGTATGCTACTAGCTGTGTGCATATAAAATAGGACTTATGTCGCCCGTGATAGAGAATAGCGGAGCATTTTGTCGGTCATAAAACATTGACGGACTGTGTATGTGAAAATATGGAAAAAAAAGGCGAAGCAATCATTTAAATACTCGTGCAAAGGATATATACAATTAAAAATCCACCTGTGTAATTTTTCATTAGGTCTGTTCCAAGCAATCAGAAAACGGTAACAGAACCATCACCGCCTTGCGCAGTAGCAAGACTGTGACGGTTCTGTTACCGTTCTCAGACAGCTTGGAACAGACCTATTTTGAGGATTCGTAGCCAAATGGCAAAAAAACGAAACCCTTATAATTTCGCCATGTCCGTCCGTCCTTCTGTCTGTATGTATATCAGTCATATAACTCCGTCATCTTTCTATCGATTTTAATGACAAAGGCCATCAGATTTTAGTTGTTTCTAGGACAATTTTGTTTGCCATGTAATCTGTAACCAGAAGGCCTAGCTTCCTATGCTTGCTGTGTTTCGAGACGGACAGTTTTCTGGCACACGCGAGATGGCGCTGTTATCACTACCTGGGAAAAAATCGGTTTTTTCCACCTGTTTTCGCCATAGTTACCAGTAATTGTTTAACTTCACAGACACTACACATATGTAAGGGGGCGTTCACAAATTACTTGAGGCAAATTCGGCGATTTTTCGACCCCCCCCTTCTCTCTTGGTGAAATGCGCGTCATGATGCCTTCGGCTTCGCCTCGGGCTCATGACGCGCAGGGCCGAAAATTCAACTTTCGGCCCTTGTGATGTAATATACTATTCTTCATATCCGCTCGAAAGTACGTACTTTCGTCAGCAGGGACGAAAGATTGACATTTACTCCCAGTGAGAACGGCGGGAGGAACAAATTTTTCATGCGTATTTATACTCGTAACTAGGGTTACCGCTGTCATTTAATAATATAATGCATGTACTTCCCACAGGGAGTAAATGTTAAACTTTCGTCCCTGCTATAAGGCTACATACGCACTAGGCGGCTGCCCGCTAACCGCAAGTAGTAAACTATACGTAAATTCTGTATATATAAAACCAGTGGGAGTATATGCCCAAGTAATTCAAGAATTACAAGGCGCGAAATTTTACGTCATATACCCCGGTGTTTTGTTTGAAAATCGGTGTATATATAATTATATTTAACGACACTTGGAGAATAATATAGTATAACTTAATTTACTTATTCTAAGAAAAAAAATAACAGTTGAAAATAATGTAACACAGAAAGGAAAATATAATTTTAATAATTTCATGGTTCTCTATGTAATATGTTATTGTGTCATGCAAAAATTAAACCTAACTAACATCTTCAGAACAAAAGAACAACAGATTTTTTTTCAAAATATTTCTGAAATTATGAGTTTAGAAAAAAAATTTCATAGCTTTCTTGTAAAAACAGATAGAAAAATAAACCGTTATGAAAAGTACCCAATTATTATATAAAAACAACTTTACAACATATATGTGCCGACTTTAGCTCAAAGAATTTTTTACAAAACTTTCTTTAAAATAAAATAATAAAACATTATAAAAAGTACACCATTATTATATAAAAAACAACGATGGCATGTATCTCTTTTGCGCATGCGCCTATTTTTCCCAAAAATTATACAAAACTCTTGTAAAAATAGATCGAATAATAAACAGTTATGAAAAGTATACCATTGTTATATACAAACAACTTTATAACTTATACCTCTTCTGCGCATGCGCCGACTTTCCCTCAAAAAACATTTTACAAAACTTTCTTGTAAAGTAGAATAATAAAACATTATAAAAAGTACACCATTATTATATAAAAAAATTTGATGTCTGTAAAGTCGGTTTACGGACGATAGTTTTACGTGATAACGTATTCCGCTCGAATATCATATTTAATAATACATTACTGCGCTCTCGCTTGCGCGCACAGGGTCAGGCGGAACGTTACACTTTTTCGTGCTTGCAGCTGGTGTTTCATCAATTTATAAGACGTTATCACGTCAAAAACTTAGTCCACCATCTTTAGAAGTCCGCCATATTGGATTTAGAGTGACGTCACTTTATTTTTCGAGTTATTCTCAGCAAACCCTTTCATTTGATACCCATATTGTAGGAAAGCATAATAAAATTAGTCCGCCATCTTTAGAAGTCCGCCATATTGGATTTAGAGTGACGTCACTTTATTTTTCGAGTTATTCTCAGCAAGCCCTTTCATTTGATACCCATATTGTAGGAAAGCATAATAAAATAAGTCCGCCATCTTTAGAAGTCCGCCATATTGGATTTAAAGTGACGTTACTTTATTTTTCGAGTTATTCTCAGCAAGCCCTTTCATTTGATACCCATATTGTAGGAAAGCATAATAAAATTAGTCCGCCATCTTTAGAAGTCCGCCATATTGGATTTAGAGTGACGTCACTTTATGTTTCGAGTTATTCTCAGTAAGCCCTTTCATTTGATACCCATATTGTAGGAAAGCATAATAAAATTAGTCCGCCATCTTTAGAAGTCCGCCATATTGGATTTATAGTGACGTAACTTTATTTTTCGAGTTATTTTCAGCAAGCCCTTTCATTTGATACCCATATTGTAGGAAAGCATAATAAAGTTAGTCCGCCATCTTTAGAAGTCCGCCATATTTGATTTAGAGTGACGTCACTTTATTTTTCAAGTTATTTTCAGCAAGCCCTTTCATTTGATACCCATATTGTAGGAAAGCATAAAAAACTTAGTCCGCCATCTTTAAAAGTCCGCCATATTGGTTTTAGACTGACGTCACTTTATTTTTCGAGTTAATCTTAGCAAGCCCTTTCATTTGATACCCATATTGTAGGAAAGCATAATAACATTAGTCCGCCATCTTTAGAAGTCCGCCATATTGGATTTATAGTGACGTAACTTTATTTTTCGAGTTATTCTCAGCAAGCCCTTTCATTTGATACCCATATTGTAGGAAAGCATAATAAAATTAGTCCGCCATCTTTAGAAGTCCGCCATATTGGATTTATAGTGACGTAACTTTATTTTTCGAGTTATTCTCAGCAAGCCCTTTCATTTGATACCCATATTGTAGGAAAGCATAATAAAATTAGTCCGCCATCTTTAGAAGTCCGCCATATTTGATTTAGAGTGACGTCACTTTATTTTTCAAGTTATTTTCAGCAAGCCCTTTCATTTGATACCCATATTGTAGGAAAGCATAAAAAACTTAGTCCGCCATCTTTAAAAGTCCGCCATATTGGTTTTAGACTGACGTCACTTTATTTTTCGAGTTAATCTCAGCATGCCCTTTCATTTGATACCCATATTGTAGGAAAGCATAATAACATTAGTCCGCCATCTTTAGAAGTCCGCCATATTGGATTTAGAGTGACGTAACTTTATTTTTCGAGTTATTCTCAGCAAGCCCTTTTATTTGATACCCATATTGTAGGAAAGCATAATAAAATTAGTCCGCCATCTTTAGAAGTCCGCCATATTGGATTTATAGTGACGTAACTTTATTTTTTGAGTTATTCTCAGCAAGCCCTTTCATTTGATACCCCATATTGTAGGAAAGCATAATAAAATTAGTCCGCCATCTTTAGAAGTCCGCCATATTTGATTTAGAGTGACGTCACTTTATTTTTCAAGTTATTTTCAGCAATCCCTTTCATTTGATACCCATATTGTAGGAAAGCATAATAACATTAGTCCGCCATCTTTAGAAGTTCGCCATATTGGATTTAGAGTGACGTCACTTTATGATTCGAGTTATTCTCAGCAAGCCCTTTCATTTGATACCCATATTGTAGGAAAGCATAATAATATTAGTCCGCCATCTTTAGAAGTCCGCCATATTGGATTTAGAGTGACGTCACTTTATTTTTCGAGTTATTCTCAGCAAGCTCTTTTATTTGATACCCATATTGTAGGAAAGCATAATAAAATTAGTCCGCCATCTTTAGAAGTCCGCCATATTGGATTTATTGTGACGTAACTTTATTTTTCGAGTTATTTTCAGCAAGCCCTTTCATTTGATACCCATATTGTAGGAAAGCATAATAAAGTTAGTCCGCCATCTTTAGAAGTCCGCCATATTTGATTTAGAGTGACGTCACTTTATTTTTCAAGTTATTTTCAGCAAGCCCTTTCATTTGATACCCATATTGTAGGAAAGCATAAAAAACTTAGTCCGCCATCTTTAAAAGTCCGCCATATTGGTTTTAGACTGACGTCACTTTATTTTTCGAGTTAATCTTAGCAAGCCCTTTCATTTGATACCCATATTGTAGGAAAGCATAATAACATTAGTCCGCCATCTTTAGAAGTCCGCCATATTGGATTTATAGTGACGTAACTTTATTTTTCGAGTTATTCTCAGCAAGCCCTTTCATTTGATACCCATATTGTAGGAAAGCATAATAAAATTAGTCCGCCATCTTTAGAAGTCCGCCATATTGGATTTATAGTGACGTAACTTTATTTTTCGAGTTATTCTCAGCAAGCCCTTTCATTTGATACCCATATTGTAGGAAAGCATAATAAAATTAGTCCGCCATCTTTAGAAGTCCGCCATATTTGATTTAGAGTGACGTCACTTTATTTTTCAAGTTATTTTCAGCAAGCCCTTTCATTTGATACCCATATTGTAGGAAAGCATAAAAAACTTAGTCCGCCATCTTTAAAAGTCCGCCATATTGGTTTTAGACTGACGTCACTTTATTTTTCGAGTTAATCTCAGCATGCCCTTTCATTTGATACCCATATTGTAGGAAAGCATAATAACATTAGTCCGCCATCTTTAGAAGTCCGCCATATTGGATTTAGAGTGACGTAACTTTATTTTTCGAGTTATTCTCAGCAAGCCCTTTTATTTGATACCCATATTGTAGGAAAGCATAATAAAATTAGTCCGCCATCTTTAGAAGTCCGCCATATTGGATTTATAGTGACGTAACTTTATTTTTTGAGTTATTCTCAGCAAGCCCTTTCATTTGATACCCCATATTGTAGGAAAGCATAATAAAATTAGTCCGCCATCTTTAGAAGTCCGCCATATTTGATTTAGAGTGACGTCACTTTATTTTTCAAGTTATTTTCAGCAATCCCTTTCATTTGATACCCATATTGTAGGAAAGCATAATAACATTAGTCCGCCATCTTTAGAAGTTCGCCATATTGGATTTAGAGTGACGTCACTTTATGATTCGAGTTATTCTCAGCAAGCCCTTTCATTTGATACCCATATTGTAGGAAAGCATAATAATATTAGTCCGCCATCTTTAGAAGTCCGCCATATTGGATTTAGAGTGACGTCACTTTATTTTTCGAGTTATTCTCAGCAAGCTCTTTTATTTGATACCCATATTGTAGGAAAGCATAATAAAATTAGTCCGCCATCTTTAGAAGTCCGCCATATTGGATTTAGAGTGACGTCACTTCATTTTTCGAGTTATTCTCAGCAAGCCCTTTCATTTGATACCCATATTGTTGGAAAGCATAATAAAATTAGTCCGCCATCTTTAGAAGTCCGCCATATTGGATTTAGAGTGACGTCACTTTATTTTTCGAGTTATTCTCAGCAAGCCCTTTCATTTGATACCCATATTGTAGGAAAGCATAATAAAATTAGTCCGCCATCTTTAGAAGTCCGCCATATTGGATTTAGAGTGACGTCACCGATTTTCCCCAAAAAAATTACAAAAATTTCTAGTAAAAATAGATAGAGTAAAAACCGTCTTAAAAACTATATTATTATTATATAAAACAACATTATAAGAGATATATTCTTTTACGCATGCGCCGATGTTCCCCAAAAACAATAGGCCACTTCATATTTGCATATCAAACATCCTCCCAAAATTTGGTTTCAATCCGCTCATCCTTGGTGTCGGAATGATAAGAAATGTCAAAAGTGACGTTTGCTTCTGTCAAAGTATTAAGTTCTAATAATTAGTTATTCAAATTGTTAACTTAAATATTCGAAACGGCATCCGTTTTTGAACAAATGCTATCTTTTAATTTCATTATTGTCATAAATAAAATTATCGACCAATTTTATTTTAAGACTGAACATACGCAATAATTATATTACCATGTTATACCGTGCAACAGAGAGAGATAACCGAAAGATGTTTGCTATCGGTTATATCAGATTGAATTTATTTCTATATAAATGTGTATAAAAAAACTGATTGGGCGAATTCTGTTGTACGAAATTTATGTAAAATTTTCTCCTCTTTCGTTTAAGACAGGTTTCGAACCGATCTGATTTAAATTGAGCGAGTTATAAGCGAAAAACTTCGTTTTTTCTAAATTGCTCCCCTCTGGAGCAAAAATTCAAAAATCGGGCGACGTTAGGATCTAAGTTACCCGGGGACAAATCGAACAAAAAAAGTTTTTTAAAATCGGTTAAGTCGTTTGGGCTGTACGCTGGATACAAAATTCGGGATCACAGATTCACAGATTCACAGATTCACAGACAAAGCGAGTACATATAGGCGCTTTAGCTTACGCTATTCGCGCCTAAAAATGCATACGCACTACGTTGCGGCTGCCCGCCAACCGCTCCGGTCGCTTGGAACACAGCGGCCGCTTCGACGGCTGACCGCGCGATTAGTGTACGCACTATGCGGTTTAGTTTGCTTTGCCGACGTTAACTATAGATTCGTTCCAAGCAGCCGCGAACGGTAACAGAACCGTACACAGTCTTGTCACTGCGCAAGACTGTCTTGCGCACTAGCTCAAAAATCGTTACTGCGCAAGGCAGTCTTGCGCAGTGACAAGACTGTGTACGGTTCTGTTACCATTCGCGGCTGCTTGGAACAAACCTTATATGCATGGTATCAATAAATCAATTTTGCTCAGATTGTGTTTATTACAAATCAAATCTTTTTACCGATGTAGGCCCAGAAACTACTCCGACTGTAACATCTGAAGAACCTCCAGAGGCTATCGAGCCACCGCCAAGTATAGCGCCTGACGAACAGACTACTTTACTACAAAATGAAGAGGAAAGTTCTGCTTCAGCTCCCGTCGACCCTTCAGCACTTAAAGGTTAACACTTATTCAGTGCAGTCCAACTCATATATCATGTGACGATATTTTATACCACTTTATCGTCCTGCGCAAAGCTACTCTAAAGTGACGATATTTAGTGTGTTCCAATATATTAATAGGGATTTTTTTCTTTAAAGGTTTCAGAAAAACGAAACGCAAGCAGAAATTAAACGTCGACGAAGTGAAAAACATTTCTAGTGAAGAAATCAGAAATCAATTTACGAGCGATATTAGTACTTTGGATTTGGCGCCACCGAAGAAAAAACAAGTGCATTTGACGGAAACTGATGGCCTTGAAAAACCGGTTGCACTTCCAGTTCAATCGATAATGACTCGAAATATGTTAAAAGTAATTGTTTTGCGATTTTTAAAACTACCCATAATTGTGTATGTACGATTTCTAAAATATTTTTTCGTTTACAGAATTATGAACGACAGTTAACACAGGCGTCTGGCCCAGAAGATTTTCCAGCTCTCGGTGATCCTGGTGATTTAGAACCAGATGAAAAAGACAACCAACCGCAAGCGCCAGAATTTAAGAGACAGAAAAGAAAAAGACAGACAAGAAAACAAAAATATACTCCAGACAAAACTGTAAGTTCGTTTTGTATAGAAAAATTTATTATTTCATACTGCCAGTTTTTGTTAACACAAGGTCTTCAAATTGACTGAATGATCCGAAATAAGAACGCAATTACGTGTAATGAATTTCACGATTATAAGCTGATGTTGTGTTAAATATATTCACACATCTGAGGTCAGATACCGTTAGGAAGAATTTTATATGTATGTCGGAGATAGAAAGACGCGCATCTAAATGTTTCTAATAGATAATCCGATTCCCGTAAATTTCTAAGTATCAATTCGATTTTGATAAATTACCATTTGATTTTTATGACCTGCAATTCGTACCCTAATTTAGTAAACACGGTATTCCCAAATTATTGTTGGTTTTATGATTCGGAGGTAAAACGATCTTAACAAAGATAATAGCTTGGGTTTGAGCAGAGGGCACCTCTGCCAATGTAGCCTGAGTCTCGAAGTCTCTGATTGGTTATCAAGGGGATACCTGTTAAGAACCGACATGACGTCGGGGTTGAAATCGAGGAGATATAGCATTCTAGTTTGGTGAAGTGTTAGAGAGGGCACGTTCGAGCTTCGAGACTTTGGATTCATTATCAAACCTACAACTACTATCAGAATTCGTGAACGATAAAAGGCTAAGTAAATTGGTTGAATATGGATAACGGCGCCAATCAAAGGCTCAGCGCTTCGGCTAATGTACCTTTTCCGACATCAGAAGTGGGATCAGAATCGTCATCTAAGACGCCTCAAGTTAATAAATAACAGTGGGTAAACTATTTGTAGAACTGCGGTTCTTGCAGTCTTTCCTGGTGAGTCGTTTTCATTTTGTTTTAATTCGGGAGCAGAATGCTCGTTAATTTGAGAAATGTATGATTTAATAACTAAAAAGGATGCATGTAACCCCTACTGCATTCTGTCTATAGTTGCTACAAATGGTTATACATCAAATGTTTTATTTCATTTTGTGTCAGACAATTATCTCACCAAAATGTGATAATGATTGACGGTGGAATACTTATCCACGGGTTTGATGTAACAAATTAACTTTGAATGACGTAGTTAATTTTAACGACGTCCATACTCAATCAATGATAGCAAAACACAACTGAGTTGAACGCTTTCGACTTAGCAAAAACAGAAATAGGGGCACTACAGGCGTTTTCCCCTTGGAGCTATAGGTAGTTAACCTAATTGTGACTCTTCAAAAGACTGATAAATCGATATTCCTAACTAAGGGGTACAATTACATTGTTGTAAATGTAAGTAATAAAACATTCATTATTAAACCACGTTTTAGTTTGCCTTCGGAACCTTCACAAAGTCACTGTGTCGGGCAAAGCGATTATTATAAAATATGTAGAATAGAATATGCTTTATTTAATTTTTAAATGCAAAAAAAAGATAACATGCAGACTTAAATAGAATATGTTATTTTTGAAATGAGATTTAAAGACAGACAGGAAAAACCCAAGAATATAAAATCTATTAGTGGAAAATTTAGACGAGGATCTTGAGTCATAAAATTTAAATTTGTAGGATTAAAATCAGTTTAGTCAAATAAAGATATCTAACGGAGAGGCATTGAATAGTTTGATGATTTTTGGAAGCTCTAGTTAGTAATAGACTTTTGAGTAAATTAAATTTAGATCTTTTGAATTAATTAGCAAACGCATCTTTTCGGACCTTGGTTGATGCAATCAAAATAAACAAATTAAGTGAAAATTGGGAACGATTGAAAATTGTGTTAGAAATAAATTACTATCGATTTCCTTAGCTTAGGCAGTTTTAACACCTCAATGGCCAGCGGCTATATTTTATAATGACTGATATTATTAATTAGCAACCAATAGTCACGCGATAATCAGAGATCTCTCTGCCACCATTTTGTTATTAACTCATTAGATCGATTGGTTTGACCCTTAGTCGCCGATTGATTGAATGCCTAAAAATATTGTACCGTTTTGCACTGGAACAATTTTGATTGGTTAACTGGAGAATTTATTCGCGAATTTCATGCTGTTCAACTGTGTCTATCTTAAGCTCGCCGTTTTAACAAACCACGAGGAACTCAAAATGTTACGAAGTCCGTTATTTAGAAACTTGAATTTTGTCAATATGCGTTTTAGACGTTGTGCCAAACACGACCAGTGACGTTTAAACGGTTTGTGAAATTAGTGTTGATATTTAATTATCAATGAGGATATTCTATCCAATTAAGAAGTTTGGATAATGACAACAGAGAAGTAGGTAATTTAACTGCTTTTCGAGAAATCTGGTTCCAATGAAACTTTGTTAACCTTCGAATAAAATCCTAGAAAACGCGTTGACCTCGCGGAAATATCCGGCGGTTGGCTTCTCGCCGATAAAGCTTGGAAATATCACTAGGATTGTAAAATGATTAGTTGGTTGGGGATCTTGCGAAAATGTATGAATTGTGATTGCGAACCCTACCATACAGGAAAATACAAAGGAACGGTAAAACGCGAAGTCTACTCATTGTACCTCGGGCATTTAGGTGGTCAGTAATAAATCATGTTCATGAGTCGATTATGCACTTGGGTTGGGATAAGACACTTGACAAAGTTTACGAGTATTACTGGTTCGAAGGCATGGCTAAATACGCTCGTAAGTTTGTCGACAACTGTATTACTTGTAAACTTTCTAAGTCAAACTCAGGTAAAGTTCAAGCTGAACTCCATCCCATACCCAAAACTAGCATACCATGGCACACCATACATCATACCCGCAAAATAGACGCTTCTAATAACATTAAAGCTTCAAAATTCGCGATATCATTATTCGGTGTACCTTCACGCGTGATAGCTGACCAGGGCAGATGTTTTACAAGCAAAGAATTCCAAGATTTCTGTGCTTCGCAAAAGGTAGAATTGCATCTAATCGCCACAGGCGCTAGTAGAGCAAACGGTCAAGTAGAACGCGTGATGGGCACACTAAAAAAATACGTTCGCCGCGGTCGAGACGAGTGGGCGTTCGTGGCAAGAAGCCATTGCTGAAGTACAATTGGCGATTAATTGTACCGCCAACCGTGTCACAAAGTTCAGCCCAGTAGAACTGTTAATAGGTAAAGCTGCTAGACCGTTTGGGTTGTTAATAGATGATAATAATAAAGAAATAGAAATCTCGGATATAAGGAAACAGGCGGTTCAGAATATGGAAATAAATGCTAAGTACGAAAAATCCGGATTCGATTAAAATGTAGCAAAAATAATGCAATTATAATCCTCTTCTAGGAACGGGGAGATAAATCAAACAAAACTCGCACCTAAATTCAGATATCCATTCGTTATGACGGAGATTCTTTACGGCACAGATACCCATTAAAGTCGTTGAGCATTGGCAATATAAGAACATACAAGTATAGTCATGAGAGGCTTAGAAAAATGCCAGAAAATCATATTCCCAGCGAGTTAGATGTTTCAGATATTGACACAGAATTGTCGGTCGCAGATCACCAGCCAAGCACCGATGTCGCTTCGTCATGCAAATCCGTGCAGACCGGGGGTGGTTTGATCAGGGCGTGAGGAGCAATTGGCGATGCGGCAAGGCTACACAGGCCAGACATTTCCGCGCAAACCCGGGGAGCGGTTTGATCAGGGCGTGATAATGTGCTGGTGTTGTAGAACCTATAGGAGTCTCTGTGTGTACGTTAGTACATTGATTTGCCCATGCACACTCGTCATAACGTTATGTGCATCGTCATGTCGCGGAGAACCCTATTCGGTGTGGAAGTCTAATGAATGGTTGATCAATAGACGTACGACTAGCTGAGCAATAACGAAACAATAACCGGTGGAAATTATGAAGAGCATAACATGTAATTCAGTGCAGTCCAACTCATATATCATGTGACGATATTTTATACCACTTTATCGTCCTGCGCAAAGCTACTCTAAAGTGACGATATTTAGTGTGTTCCAATATATTAATAGGGATTTTTTTCTTTAAAGGTTTCAGAAAAACGAAACGCAAGCAGAAATTAAACGTCGACGAAGTGAAAAACATTTCTAGTGAAGAAATCAGAAATCAATTTACGAGCGATATTAGTACTTTGGATTTGGCGCCACCGAAGAAAAAACAAGTGCATTTGACGGAAACTGATGGCTTTGAAAAACCGGTTGCACTTCCAGTTCAATCGATAATGACTCGAAATATGTTAAAAGTAATTGTTTTGCGATTTTTAAAACTACCCATAATTGTGTATGTACGATTTCTAAAATATTTTTTCGTTTACAGAATTATGAACGACAGTTAACACAGGCGTCTGGCCCAGAAGATTTTCCAGCTCTCGGTGATCCTGGTGATTTAGAACCAGATGAAAAAGACAACCAACCGCAAGCGCCAGAATTTAAGAGACAGAAAAGAAAAAGACAGACAAGAAAACAAAAATATACTCCAGACAAAACTGTAAGTTCGTTTTGTATAGAAAAATTTATTATTTCATACTGCCAGTTTTTGTTAACACAAGGTCTTCAAATTGACTGAATGATCCGAAATAAGAACGCAATTACGTGTAATGAATTTCACGATTATAAGCTGATGTTGTGTTAAATATATTCACACATCTGAGGTCAGATACCGTTAGGAAGAATTTTATATGTATGTCGGAGATAGAAAGACGCGCATCTAAATGTTTCTAATAGATAATCCGATTCCCGTAAATTTCTAAGTATCAATTCGATTTTGATAAATTACCATTTGATTTTTATGACCTGCAATTCGTACCCTAATTTAGTAAACACGGTATTCCCAAATTATTGTTGGTTTTATGATTCGGAGGTAAAACGATCTTAACAAAGATAATAGCTTGGGTTTGAGCAGAGGGCACCTCTGCCAATGTAGCCTGAGTCTCGAAGTCTCTGATTGGTTATCAAGGGGATACCTGTTAAGAACCGACATGACGTCGGGGTTGAAATCGAGGAGATATAGCATTCTAGTTTGGTGAAGTGTTAGAGAGGGCACGTTCGAGCTTCGAGACTTTGGATTCATTATCAAACCTACAACTACTATCAGAATTCGTGAACGATAAAAGGCTAAGTAAATTGGTTGAATATGGATAACGGCGCCAATCAAAGGCTCAGCGCTTCGGCTAATGTACCTTTTCCGACATCAGAAGTGGGATCAGAATCGTCATCTAAGACGCCTCAAGTTAATAAATAACAGCGGGTAAACTATTTGTAGAACTGCGGTTCTTGCAGTCTTTCCTGGTGAGTCGTTTTCATTTTGTTTTAATTCGGGAGCAGAATGCTCGTTAATTTGAGAAATGTATGATTTAATAACTAAAAAGGATGCATGTAACCCCTACTGCATTCTGTCTATAGTTGCTACAAATGGTTATACATCAAATGTTTTATTTCATTTTGTGTCAGACAATTATCTCACCAAAATGTGATAATGATTGACGGTGGAATACTTATCCACGGGTTTGATGTAACAAATTAACTTTGAATGACGTAGTTAATTTTAACGACGTCCATACTCAATCAATGATAGCAAAACACAACTGAGTTGAACGCTTTCGACTTAGCAAAAACAGAAATAGGGGCACTACAGGCGTTTTCCCCTTGGAGCTATAGGTAGTTAACCTAATTGTGACTCTTCAAAAGACTGATAAATCGATATTCCTAACTAAGGGGTACAATTACATTGTTGTAAATGTAGGTAATAAAACATTCATTATTAAACCACGTTTTAGTTTGCCTTCGGAACCTTCACAAAGTCACTGTGTCGGGCAAAGCGATTATTATAAAATATGTAGAATAGAATATGCTTTATTTAATTTTTAAATGCAAAAAAAAGATAACATGCAGACTTAAATAGAATATGTTTGTTTTGAAATGAGATTTAAAGACAGACAGGAAAAACCCAAGAATATAAAATCTATTAGTGGAAAATTTAGACGAGGATCTTGAGTCATAAAATTTAAATTTGTAGGATTAAAATCAGTTTAGTCAAATAAAGATATCTAACGGAGAGGCATTGAATAGTTTGATGATTTTTGGAAACTCTAGTTAGTAATAGACTTTTGAGTAAATTAAATTTAGATCTTTTGAATTAATTAGCAAACGCATCTTTTCGGACCTTGGTTGATGCAATCAAAATAAACAAATTAAGTGAAAATTGGGAACGATTGAAAATTGTGTTAGAAATAAATTACTATCGATTTCCTTAGCTTAGGCAGTTTTAACACCTCAATGGCCAGCGGCTATATTTTATAATGACTGATATTATTAATTAGCAACCAATAGTCACGCGATAATCAGAGATCTCTCTGCCACCATTTTGTTATTAACTCATTAGATCGATTGGTTTGACCCTTAGTCGCCGATTGATTGAATGCCTAAAAATATTGTACCGTTTTGCACTGGAACAATTTTGATTGGTTAACTGGAGAATTTATTCGCGAATTTCATGCTGTTCAACTGTGTCTATCTTAAGCTCGCCGTTTTAACAAACCACGAGGAACTCAAAATGTTACGAAGTCCGTTATTTAGAAACTTGAATTTTGTCAATATGCGTTTTAGACGTTGTGCCAAACACGACCAGTGACGTTTAAACGGTTTGTGAAATTAGTGTTGATATTTAATTATCAATGAGGATATTCTATCCAATTAAGAAGTTTGGATAATGACAACAGAGAAGTAGGTAATTTAACTGCTTTTCGAGAAATCTGGTTCCAATGAAACTTTGTTAACCTTCGAATAAAATCCTAGAAAACGCGTTGACCTCGCGGAAATATCCGGCGGTTGGCTTCTCGCCGATAAAGCTTGGAAATATCACTAGGATTGTAAAATGATTAGTTGGTTGGGGATCTTGCGAAAATGTATGAATTGTGATTGCGAACCCTACCATACAGGAAAATACAAAGGAACGGTAAAACGCGAAGTCTACTCATTGTACCTCGGGCATTTAGGTGGTCAGTAATAAATCATGTTCATGAGTCGATTATGCACTTGGGTTGGGATAAGACACTTGACAAAGTTTACGAGTATTACTGGTTCGAAGGCATGGCTAAATACGCTCGTAAGTTTGTCGACAACTGTATTACTTGTAAACTTTCTAAGTCAAACTCAGGTAAAGTTCAAGCTGAACTCCATCCCATACCCAAAACTAGCATACCATGGCACACCATACATCATACCCGCAAAATAGACGCTTCTAATAACATTAAAGCTTCAAAATTCGCGATATCATTATTCGGTGTACCTTCACGCGTGATAGCTGACCAGGGCAGATGTTTTACAAGCAAAGAATTCCAAGATTTCTGTGCTTCGCAAAAGGTAGAATTGCATCTAATCGCCACAGGCGCTAGTAGAGCAAACGGTCAAGTAGAACGCGTGATGGGCACACTAAAAAAATACGTTCGCCGCGGTCGAGACAAGTGGGCGTTCGTGGCAAGAAGCCATTGCTGAAGTACAATTGGCGATTAATTGTACCGCCAACCGTGTCACAAAGTTCAGCCCAGTAGAACTGTTAATAGGTAAAGCTGCTAGACCGTTTGGGTTGTTAATAGATGATAATAATAAAGAAATAGAAATCTCGGATATAAGGAAACAGGCGGTTCAGAATATGGAAATAAATGCTAAGTACGAAAAATCCGGATTCGATTAAAATGTAGCAAAAATAATGCAATTATAATCCTCTTCTAGGAACGGGGAGATAAATCAAACAAAACTCGCACCTAAATTCAGATATCCATTCGTTATGACGGAGATTCTTTACGGCACAGATACCCATTAAAGTCGTTGAGCATTGGCAATATAAGAACATACAAGTATAGTCATGAGAGGCTTAGAAAAATGCCAGAAAATCATATTCCCAGCGAGTTAGATGTTTCAGATATTGACACAGAATTGTCGGTCGCAGATCACCAGCCAAGCACCGATGTCGCTTCGTCATGCAAATCCGTGCAGACCGGGGGTGGTTTGATCAGGGCGTGAGGAGCAATTGGCGATGCGGCAAGGCTACACAGGCCAGACATTTCCGCGCAAACCCGGGGAGCGGTTTGATCAGGGCGTGATAATGTGCTGGTGTTGTAGAACCTATAGGAGTCTCTGTGTGTACGTTAGTACATTGATTTGCCCATGCACACTCGTCATAACGTTATGTGCATCGTCATGTCGCGGAGAACCCTATTCGGTGTGGAAGTCTAATGAATGGTTGATCAATAGACGTACGACTAGCTGAGCAATAACGAAACAATAACCGGTGGAAATTATGAAGAGCATAACATGTAATTCAGTGCAGTCCAACTCATATATCATGTGACGATATTTTATACCACTTTATCGTCCTGCGCAAAGCTACTCTAAAGTGACGATATTTAGTGTGTTCCAATATATTAATAGGGATTTTTTTCTTTAAAGGTTTCAGAAAAACGAAACGCAAGCAGAAATTAAACGTCGACGAAGTGAAAAACATTTCTAGTGAAGAAATCTGAAATCAATTTACGAGCGATATTAGTACTTTGGATTTGGCGCCACCGAAGAAAAAACAAGTGCATTTGACGGAAACTGATGGCCTTGAAAAACCGGTTGCACTTCCAGTTCAATCGATAATGACTCGAAATATGTTAAAAGTAATTGTTTTGCGATTTTTAAAACTACCCATAATTGTGTATGTACGATTTCTAAAATATTTTTTCGTTTACAGAATTATGAACGACAGTTAACACAGGCGTCTGGCCCAGAAGATTTTCCAGCTCTCGGTGATCCTGGTGATTTAGAACCAGATGAAAAAGACAACCAACCGCAAGCGCCAGAATTTAAGAGACAGAAAAGAAAAAGACAGACAAGAAAACAAAAATATACTCCAGACAAAACTGTAAGTTCGTTTTGTATAGAAAAATTTATTATTTCATACTGCCAGTTTTTGTTAACACAAGGTCTTCAAATTGACTGAATGATCCGAAATAAGAACGCAATTACGTGTAATGAATTTTACGATTATAAGCTGATGTTGTGTTAAATATATTCACACATCTGAGGTCAGATACCGTTAGGAAGAATTTTATATGTATGTCGGAGATAGAAAGACGCGCATCTAAATGTTTCTAATAGATAATCCGATTCCCGTAAATTTCTAAGTATCAATTCGATTTTGATAAATTACCATTTGATTTTTATGACCTGCAATTCGTACCCTAATTTAGTAAACACGGTATTCCCAAATTATTGTTGGTTTTATGATTCGGAGGTAAAACGATCTTAACAAAGATAATAGCTTGGGTTTGAGCAGAGGGCACCTCTGCCAATGTAGCCTGAGTCTCGAAGTCTCTGATTGGTTATCAAGGGGATACCTGTTAAGAACCGACATGACGTCGGGGTTGAAATCGAGGAGATATAGCATTCTAGTTTGGTGAAGTGTTAGAGAGGGCACGTTCGAGCTTCGAGACTTTGGATTCATTATCAAACCTACAACTACTATCAGAATTCGTGAACGATAAAAGGCTAAGTAAATTGGTTGAATATGGATAACGGCGCCAATCAAAGGCTCAGCGCTTCGGCTAATGTACCTTTTCCGACATGTATAATGCATTCGCCACATTTATGGAAAACTACGTGAACTTTTTAAGAAAATCAATAAAATTTTAAATTGATTCACGATCGACAATTTTCTTTTTCAGAGTGAAAATCATCCGCATGCGGTACTATTTCCAGCACCATCGGCAGAACCTGTAAGTTTTCTCCTACAATCACGTTGTTACAATATGTTTGGCTGCCTGTACATTCCCCGCCACACGTGTACTTATAATATCGACGGTTCGATATGTGCTAAGCAAGGTCCCTTCGAAATATTTTATATTTTGATCAATTGCTTTTGTCATTTAATTTTTGAGATTAGCTCTGAGCGTGCGTTTACTGCACCTGTGCTGTGAATTTGGAAAACTTTACTTTTACCATCACTAAAATTATCGTGAAAAAAAAGCCCTGCACAAAAAGAACGCAATCGCTTCGACACGACCCCGTAATTGCTTTTTAAACGTGTTTTTTTGACAACTTGGTAAGGATTTTATCATACAGTATTAATTTGTACCCGAAATACTGGTACAGATTGCAGTCAACATTTTTGTGACCACTGTTTTTTCTTTGACGTAATGAAAAGAAACAAATATTTTGGAAAGCGTATCCACAATCCATCTCTAAGATAGAGATCAATGCTTTTATATAGTGAATGACTTATAAAGCCATGTAATCTGTAACCAGAAGGCCTAGCTTCCTATGCTTGCTGTGTTTCGAGACGGACAGTTTTCTGGCACACGCGAGATGGCGCTGTTATCACTACCTGGGAAAAAATCGGTTTTTTCCACCTGTTTTCGCCATAGTTACCAGTAATTGTTTAACTTCACAGACACTACACATATGTAAGGGGGCGTTCACAAATTACTTGAGGCAAATTCGGCGATTTTTCGACCCCCCCCCTTCTCTCTTGGTGAAATGCGCGTCATGATGCCTTCGGCTTCGCCTCGGGCTCATGACGCGCAGGGCCGAAAATTCAACTTTCGGCCCTTGTGATGTAATATACTATTCTTCATATCCGCTCGAAAGTACGTACTTTCGTCAGCAGGGACGAAAGATTGACATTTACTCCCAGTGAGAACGGCGGGAGGAACAAATTTTTCATGCGTATTTATACTCGTAACTAGGGTTACCGCTGTCATTTAATAATATAATGCGTGTACTTCCCACAGGGAGTAAATGTTAAACTTTTGTCCCTGCTATAAGGCTACATACGCACTAGGCGGCTGCCCGCTAACCGCAAGTAGTAAACTATACGTAAATTCTGTATATATAAAAAAATGCATACGCACTACGTTGCGGCTGCCCGCCAACCGCTCCGGTCGCTTGGAACACAGCGGCCGCTTCGACGGCTGACCGCGCGATTAGTGTACGCACTATGCGGTTTAGTTTGCTTTGCCGACGTTAACTATAGATTCGTTCCAAGCAGCCGCGAACGGTAACAGAACCGTACACAGTCTTGTCACTGCGCAAGACTGTCTTGCGCACTAGCTCAAAAATCGTTACTGCGCAAGGCAGTCTTGCGCAGTGACAAGACTGTGTACGGTTCTGTTACCATTCGCGGCTGCTTGGAACAAACCTTATATGCATGGTATCAATAAATCAATTTTGCTCAGATTGTGTTTATTACAAATCAAATCTTTTTACCGATGTAGGCCCAGAAACTACTCCGACTGTAACATCTGAAGAACCTCCAGAGGCTATCGAGCCACCGCCAAGTATAGCGCCTGACGAACAGACTACTTTACTACAAAATGAAGAGGAAAGTTCTGCTTCAACTCCCGTCGACCCTTCAGCACTTAAAGGTTAACACTTATTCAGTGCAGTCCAACTCATATATCATGTGACGATATTTTATACATGTTGATGATTACCCAGCCCTACTAAACTTAATCGAATTTTTTGTTATATAATGTATCTATTATTTATGTAATTCTTTTAATTTCATTTACACAAAATGTAGTTTTAATTTTCAGTTTTTAATAAAACGTTAAAAAAGTAAAACATCTTTTTTTTCTACAATTACGTATTTAAAACGCTACAAAATATTTACTAAATCTACAACATTTTGGTCCTTCGACACCGGATCTTAAGATTGACATACTGCAATATCAGAGCATAATTATCACAGATAATGAAGAATCTACTAGAAAAGCAAGAATTGATTCGTGGTTTAATATCGCGTACAGTACTCAATCTTAAGAAACTTGGAAAATCAAACATTACTAAAGGTACAATACGAGCTCGCATTGAACAACTAGATGCGTATTGGAAATCGATGCAAGAAAATCACGAATCTTTATTGGAATTGAAAGAGCCGAAAGTTCGCGATGATCGTTACTTCAAAGATAACCATTTTGAAGCTGCGTCTGAGGAATATCTTAACATAAAAGGGGAACTTCTCGACCTGCTAGAGGAGTCCACTGCACAAACGTCTACAGACAATGCAAACAAGGATGGGCAAAATTCATTCGATCGTTCATTTAGTGCAGGAAACAATCAAATGTTACCAAGAATAAACGTACCTCGTTTCTCTGGTAAATACACCGATTGGGCAAGCTTTAGCGACCTGTTTAAATCACTTATCCACAACAACAACGCACTTTCGAACGTAGAACGGCTGCACTATTTGAAACTAAGCTTGACCGATGAAGCTGAACAGTTATTGAAGAACCTTGGAACGACTGACTCAAATTATAAAATTGCTTGGGATCAACTCGTATCTAGATATGAAAACAAACGCCTGATTATTCATTCTTACTTACATCAATTGACTAGCATGCCTGCAATCCAAACTGAATCTGCAAGTGAACTGAAACGTCTATACGATGGGACAAACGAAATAATTCGAGCTTTAGAAAATTTAGACCGACCCGTTGATAGCTGGGACGATTGGCTGGTGCACATTACTGTTGAACGTTTAGACTCAAACTCGAGACGCGATTGGGAAAAATCTATTAGCCAAACAGCCGATCCAGTTACATATGCAACTCTTAAAACTTTCATGGAAGGTCGTGTAAGAGAATTAGAAGTGCTAGACAGTACTTCTACCAGCAGCGAAAAACCTCGTTCGACTCGTTCGAAGACATATACGACAATCACCAAAGAAAATATTTGTGCAGACTGCGATGGAAAGCATTTCGTCTTGTTTTGCGCCGTATTTCGGAAAAAATCACCGGAACAACGCCGTGAAGTGATTGCGAAGAAAATGCATTGCTACAATTGTTTTGGTAGTAACCATCTGCTAAAAAACTGTTCGTCCATCAAACGTTGTCAACAATGCGGAAACAAACACCATTCTATGCTGCATGATGCCTTTACCACTAAAGCCAAAAATAATTCTACGGATCCAGCAATGAAGAACGTAACGAGTCCAACTGCTTCAACCACTGCACATCATATCAAAAATTCACGACATTCTAGTACCATTTTACTTGCAACTGCTATGGTGTTTCTTCATTCAGACAATGGCAGAAAAACTTCGGTTCGCGTACTATTAGATCAAGGATCAGAATCATCCTTTATTTCTGAATCCATTGTACAATTACTTCATTTACCTAAAAAGAAAACTAACATCACTGTAACAGGTCTTGGGACTACACGAACAGCAACAGTACGAAGTATGGTCACCGTACGACTGCAATCGAAAGTAAATCCTGATTCACAATATGAAATTGATGCCTTTGTATTACCACGCCTCACCGCTTTTCTACCATCAGCATCGACTCAAGACTTACCTGAGAGATTACCACATTTAATTGGGCTAACATTTGCTGATCCTAATTTTGCAAAACCAGGAAGAATTGATTTGTTATTGGGAGCAGACGTGTACAGCAGACTCATTCTTCAAGGTGTTCGACGACCACCTGAATCTCAAATACTAAGCTGTCCAATAGCTCAACACACGACTTTAGGTTGGGTTATTTCTGGTCCAATAACTTCTGACCGACAAAACCCTGCATATGCTACTTGCAGTTTACATTGTACAACAAATACTGAATTATCTCAGCAACTACAAGCGTTTTGGCAGATGGAAGAAATCAATGACGTAGAGACGACACTGACTGAAGAAGAACTGGCTTGTGAAAATCATTTTGTGACGACTCACTCACGTGACAAAAATGGTCGTTACATTGTAAGACTGCCATTTAAAGAAAATCATGCACCTCTTCACATACAGTCATCATACCAAGCAGCCTATCGATCATTAGAGCGCATGGAGCGAAGATTTTCTACTGACTCAGAATTTGCGAAACTCTATAACGAATTTATGACTGAGTATCATGACTTGGGTCATATGACATACATCAGTGAAGATATGACAGATCAGTTCTCTGATATTGGATATATTTTGCCACATCACGCTGTCATCAAGACATCAAGCTCGTCAACTAAACTGAGAGTTGTTTTTAATGCCTCACAAAAAACAACTGCAGGAACATCATTGAATGATAACTTATTAATTGGACCCAAACTACAAGCGGATTTACCCACAATCACTTTGAAATGGAGAATGCATCCCATAGTAATCGGAGCCGACATTACTAAAATGTATCGCCAAATAAATGTACACACCGATGATTGCAACTTTCAACAAATCTTATGGAGATGCACCCCCGAGGACGCTGTGCAACAGTGTCGCTTACTTACTGTGACATACGGTACAGCGTGTGCACCGTATCTTGCATTGCGAACTTTACGACAGTTGGCGCACGATGAACAAGAAAAGTATCCACTAGGCTCTCAGATAATTTTAAATGAGATGTACATCGACGATGTGTTCACAGGAGCTGAGACACTTGAACAATGCCTTCAATATCAAAATCAATTGATTGAATTATTGAGAGCAGGCGGTTTCAGCCTAAGAAAATGGGTCTCTAATCGTGAAGAATTACTAGCAAATATTCCGCACAGAGATCAAGAACCGCTCATCGAACTAAACAAAACGTCTGAAGCTATCACATCAGTACTTGGATTATGCTGGCAACCCGACTCTGATGTCTTCCGGCTATCTGTGAGATTACCAATAATTTGCACTCAAATTACAAAGCGAACTATTCTTTCAGATGTATCTAAATTATTTGATCCGTTGGGTTGGTTCAGTCCTGTAATCATCACAGCTAAAATTCTACTGCAGTCACTGTGGTTACTTGGATCTGACTGGGACGAGCAATTACCTGACGAAATCAAACAAAAATGGATCAACTTTCGAGCACATCTTCCTTCGCTAGAAGACATTCTGATCAAACGATGGACTGGAATGCAAAGTTCGGTGAAGAATGTACAAATTCACGGATTTGCTGATGCTTCGGAGCAAGCCTACGCAGCTGTTGTGTATCTTCGCATTACCCATGAAAATAATGAAGTTTTCATTACATTACTGACAGCTAAAACTAAAGTTTCGCCTGTTAAGAAAGTATCTCTTCCTCGTCTTGAACTCTGCGCTGCTGTTCTGCTGTCTCGACTTCAAAAACAAGTTCGACTGATAATAAATCTGAATTGTGACACCTATCTTTGGACTGATTCGACAGTGGTTCTCACTTGGATAAAAAATCATGCATCCCGCTGGAAAACGTTTATTGCTAACAGAGTCGGCACAATACAAAGTCTGACCACTGATACTCAATGGTCTCATGTACAAAGCGCTGAAAATCCTGCGGACTGTGCTACTCGAGGTTTGACACCACATGAACTTAAAAACCACTCACAGTGGTGGATGGGGCCATCATGGCTTCTAAAATCAAAAACTAATTGGCCTGTATCTGCGCCATCACTAAGCTCTGGTGATTTAGAACGTAGATGTACAACCACTCATACTGTTCTATTGCACTGCAGCCATGACTGGAGTCAAAATATGCTACAGCGATATTCCAATCTTAACAAACTTATAAGAGTTACTGGATATTGTTTCCGTTTTACTGCAAACTGCCGGCTTCCGGCGTCAGATCGCTATTTTGATTTCTTAACATCTACCGAACTTGTCAACGCTCGTAGATATTGGATTATTATCGTTCAGCAAAGTGCATTTTCTACCGATATTCAAACTCTTAAAACTGGTCAACCCTTGTCAACTAAAAGTCAATTGTGTAAATTAAAACCGTTTGTTGATGAAAATGATATTTTAAGAGTTGGAGGACGTTTGCAAAATGCAATATTGCCGTACGATGAAAAATATCCAATTATCTTACCTCAGAAATCGCCATTTACAACTCTGATAATTCGCCACGCTCATCATAGAATGTTACATGGAGGTCTACAGCTTACGTTAAGTCACATCCGACGTTCCTACTGGATTATTGGAGCAAGATCACAAGTAAAAGGCTTTATAAGAAATTGTCGCAATTGTCTTCCTTATCAAGTAAATACAAATGTACCTCAAATGGCCGATTTGCCTGCTCAACGTGTTCAACCGTCTCGACCTTTCTTACATACTGGACTTGATTACGCTGGTCCAATACTTCTCAGAACCACTAAAGGACGCGGACATCGTGCTTATAAAGGATACATCGCTCTTTTTGTGTGCCTTTCTACGCGTGCAATACACCTCGAAACGGTAAGTGATTACAGCACTCAAACTTTCATTGCCGCTTTGAAACGTTTTACAGCAAGACGCGGTAATTGTTCAACATTATGGAGCGATCACGGTACCAATTTTATTGGTGCTGACAATGAGCTACGCCGACTGTTTCAAGCTTCATCTCCACAACGCACTGAGATCGCCGAACTTCTGGCCAATGACGGCATTGACTGGAAATTTATTCCTCCAGCCTCACCTCACTTTGGAGGGATATGGGAAGCCGGTGTTCGCTCAGTTAAACACCACCTTCGACGTGTAATCGGCGAGCATACATTAACATTTGAAGAGATGTCAACTCTACTGGCAGAAATCGAATCTTGCCTCAATTCAAGACCTATTCAAGCCTTAGACGATGAGCCATCCAGTCTAACCGCTTTAACTCCGGGTCACTTTCTAATTGAAGCACCTATCTGCAGCATTCCAGAACCTAGCTTACTTGATGTTAAGCCTGGACGACTCAACCGATGGCAAATGCTGCGTCAAATGTATGAGCATTTCTGGGCGAGATGGTCATCTGAATATTTAACGACCCTACAGGCGCGTCAGAAATGGAGAGTCACAAAACATCAAGTGATGATTGGAGATCTTGCCCTGGTAATCGATGAACGTCTACCGCCATCAAAATGGATTCTAGCCAGAATCGTCAATGTTCATCCGGGACAAGATAAGCAGATCCGAGTTGTCACTGTGAAAACTTCATCCGCTACGATGGTACGACCAGTAGCCAAACTATGTCTTCTGCCCCGAGCTACCGAAGACGTCTAATTTTATTCGTCACGGCGGGCGGCATCACAATCCGAAGCTATTTAATTTCGTCAACTATGACGAGGCGGGCGGAATGTTGATGATTACCCAGCCCTACTAAACTTAATCGAATTTTTTGTTATATAATGTATCTATTATTTATGTAATTCTTTTAATTTCATTTACACAAAATGTAGTTTTAATTTTCAGTTTTTAATAAAACGTTAAAAAAGTAAAACATCTTTTTTTTCTACAATTACGTATTTAAAACGCTACAAAATATTTACTAAATCTACAACAATACCACTTTATCGTCCTGCGCAAAGCTACCCTAAAGTGACGATATTTAGTGTGTTCCAATATATTAATAGGGATTTTTTTCTTTAAAGGTTTCAGAAAAACGAAACGCAAGCAGAAATTAAACGTCGACGAAGTGAAAAACATTTCTAGTGAAGAAATCAGAAATCAATTTACGAGCGATATTAGTACTTTGGATTTGGCGCCACCGAAGAAAAAACAAGTGCATTTGACGGAAACTGATGGCCTTGAAAAACCGGTTGCACTTCCAGTTCAATCGATAATGACTCGAAATATGTTAAAAGTAATTGTTTTGCGATTTTTAAAACTACCCATAATTGTGTATGTACGATTTCTAAAATATTTTTTCGTTTACAGAATTATGAACGACAGTTAACACAGGCGTCTGGCCCAGAAGATTTTCCAGCTCTCGGTGATCCTGGTGATTTAGAACCAGATGAAAAAGACAACCAACCGCAAGCGCCAGAATTTAAGAGACAGAAAAGAAAAAGACAGACAAGAAAACAAAAATATACTCCAGACAAAACTGTAAGTTCGTTTTGTATAGAAAAATTTATTATTTCATACTGCCAGTTTTTGTTAACACAAGGTCTTCAAATTGACTGAATGATCCGAAATAAGAACGCAATTACGTGTAATGAATTTCACGATTATAAGCTGATGTTGTGTTAAATATATTCACACATCTGAGGTCAGATACCGTTAGGAAGAATTTTATATGTATGTCGGAGATAGAAAGACGCGCATCTAAATGTTTCTAATAGATAATCCGATTCCCGTAAATTTCTAAGTATCAATTCGATTTTGATAAATTACCATTTGATTTTTATGACCTGCAATTCGTACCCTAATTTAGTAAACACGGTATTCCCAAATTATTGTTGGTTTTATGATTCGGAGGTAAAACGATCTTAACAAAGATAATAGCTTGGGTTTGAGCAGAGGGCACCTCTGCCAATGTAGCCTGAGTCTCGAAGTCTCTGATTGGTTATCAAGGGGATACCTGTTAAGAACCGACATGACGTCGGGGTTGAAATCGAGGAGATATAGCATTCTAGTTTGGTGAAGTGTTAGAGAGGGCACGTTCGAGCTTCGAGACTTTGGATTCATTATCAAACCTACAACTACTATCAGAATTCGTGAACGATAAAAGGCTAAGTAAATTGGTTGAATATGGATAACGGCGCCAATCAAAGGCTCAGCGCTTCGGCTAATGTACCTTTTCCGACATCAGAAGTGGGATCAGAATCGTCATCTAAGACGCCTCAAGTTAATAAATAACAGCGGGTAAACTATTTGTAGAACTGCGGTTCTTGCAGTCTTTCCTGGTGAGTCGTTTTCATTTTGTTTTAATTCGGGAGCAGAATGCTCGTTAATTTGAGAAATGTATGATTTAATAACTAAAAAGGATACATGTAACCCCTACTGCATTCTGTCTATAGTTGCTACAAATGGTTATACATCAAATGTTTTATTTCATTTTGTGTCAGACAATTATCTCACCAAAATGTGATAATGATTGACGGTGGAATACTTATCCACGGGTTTGATGTAACAAATTAACTTTGAATGACGTAGTTAATTTTAACGACGTCCATACTCAATCAATGATAGCAAAACACAACTGAGTTGAACGCTTTCGACTTAGCAAAAACAGAAATAGGGGCACTACAGGCGTTTTCCCCTTGGAGCTATAGGTAGTTAACCTAATTGTGACTCTTCAAAAGACTGATAAATCGATATTCCTAACTAAGGGGTACAATTACATTGTTGTAAATGTAGGTAATAAAACATTCATTATTAAACCACGTTTTAGTTTGCCTTCGGAACCTTCACAAAGTCACTGTGTCGGGCAAAGCGATTATTATAAAATATGTAGAATAGAATATGCTTTATTTAATTTTTAAATGCAAAAAAAAGATAACATGCAGACTTAAATAGAATATGTTATTTTTGAAATGAGATTTAAAGACAGACAGGAAAAACCCAAGAATATAAAATCTATTAGTGGAAAATTTAGACGAGGATCTTGAGTCATAAAATTTAAATTTGTAGGATTAAAATCAGTTTAGTCAAATAAAGATATCTAACGGAGAGGCATTGAATAGTTTGATGATTTTTGGAAGCTCTAGTTAGTAATAGACTTTTGAGTAAATTAAATTTAGATCTTTTGAATTAATTAGCAAACGCATCTTTTCGGACCTTGGTTGATGCAATCAAAATAAACAAATTAAGTGAAAATTGGGAACGATTGAAAATTGTGTTAGAAATAAATTACTATCGATTTCCTTAGCTTAGGCAGTTTTAACACCTCAATGGCCAGCGGCTATATTTTATAATGACTGATATTATTAATTAGCAACCAATAGTCACGCGATAATCAGAGATCTCTCTGCCACCATTTTGTTATTAACTCATTAGATCGATTGGTTTGACCCTTAGTCGCCGATTGATTGAATGCCTAAAAATATTGTACCGTTTTGCGCTGGAACAATTTTGATTGGTTAACTGGAGAATTTATTCGCGAATTTCATGCTGTTCAACTGTGTCTATCTTAAGCTCGCCGTTTTAACAAACCACGAGGAACTCAAAATGTTACGAAGTCCGTTATTTAGAAACTTGAATTTTGTCAATATGCGTTTTAGACGTTGTGCCAAACACGACCAGTGACGTTTAAACGGTTTGTGAAATTAGTGTTGATATTTAATTATCAATGAGGATATTCTATCCAATTAAGAAGTTTGGATAATGACAACAGAGAAGTAGGTAATTTAACTGCTTTTCGAGAAATCTGGTTCCAATGAAACTTTGTTAACCTTCGAATAAAATCCTAGAAAACGCGTTGACCTCGCGGAAATATCCGGCGGTTGGCTTCTCGCCGATAAAGCTTGGAAATATCACTAGGATTGTAAAATGATTAGTTGGTTGGGGATCTTGCGAAAATGTATGAATTGTGATTGCGAACCCTACCATACAGGAAAATACAAAGGAACGGTAAAACGCGAAGTCTACTCATTGTACCTCGGGCATTTAGGTGGTCAGTAATAAATCATGTTCATGAGTCGATTATGCACTTGGGTTGGGATAAGACACTTGACAAAGTTTACGAGTATTACTGGTTCGAAGGCATGGCTAAATACGCTCGTAAGTTTGTCGACAACTGTATTACTTGTAAACTTTCTAAGTCAAACTCAGGTAAAGTTCAAGCTGAACTCCATCCCATACCCAAAATTAGCATACCATGGCACACCATACATCATACCCGCAAAATAGACGCTTCTAATAACATTAAAGCTTCAAAATTCGCGATATCATTATTCGGTGTACCTTCACGCGTGATAGCTGACCAGGGCAGATGTTTTACAAGCAAAGAATTCCAAGATTTCTGTGCTTCGCAAAAGGTAGAATTGCATCTAATCGCCACAGGCGCTAGTAGAGCAAACGGTCAAGTAGAACGCGTGATGGGCACACTAAAAAAATACGTTCGCCGCGGTCGAGACGAGTGGGCGTTCGTGGCAAGAAGCCATTGCTGAAGTACAATTGGCGATTAATTGTACCGCCAACCGTGTCACAAAGTTCAGCCCAGTAGAACTGTTAATAGGTAAAGCTGCTAGACCGTTTGGGTTGTTAATAGATGATAATAATAAAGAAATAGAAATCTCGGATATAAGGAAACAGGCGGTTCAGAATATGGAAATAAATGCTAAGTACGAAAAATCCGGATTCGATTAAAATGTAGCAAAAATAATGCAATTATAATCCTCTTCTAGGAACGGGGAGATAAATCAAACAAAACTCGCACCTAAATTCAGATATCCATTCGTTATGACGGAGATTCTTTACGGCACAGATACCCATTAAAGTCGTTGAGCATTGGCAATATAAGAACATACAAGTATAGTCATGAGAGGCTTAGAAAAATGCCAGAAAATCATATTCCCAGCGAGTTAGATGTTTCAGATATTGACACAGAATTGTCGGTCGCAGATCACCAGCCAAGCACCGATGTCGCTTCGTCATGCAAATCCGTGCAGACCGGGGGTGGTTTGATCAGGGCGTGAGGAGCAATTGGCGATGCGGCAAGGCTACACAGGCCAGACATTTCCGCGCAAACCCGGGGAGCGGTTTGATCAGGGCGTGATAATGTGCTGGTGTTGTAGAACCTATAGGAGTCTCTGTGTGTACGTTAGTACATTGATTTGCCCATGCACACTCGTCATAACGTTATGTGCATCGTCATGTCGCGGAGAACCCTATTCGGTGTGGAAGTCTAATGAATGGTTGATCAATAGACGTACGACTAGCTGAGCAATAACGAAACAATAACCGGTGGAAATTATGAAGAGCATAACATGTAATGAAAAAAAAAATCATAGAAAAATCCCCGTTGTAAAGTTTGACTTCTGGATGACACATAGACCTTTCAGATACATTGCAATCAAAGTCTGTTTGTGTATTGTCAAAAGATTTGTGTAACGCGAAACGTTTTTACTCACCCGAGGACGTGTGATCGTCAGGATGGCCGTGTCGGAGATAGAAAGACGCGCATCTAAATGTTTCTAATAGATAATCCGATTCCCGTAAATTTCTAAGTATCAATTCGATTTTGATAAATTACCATTTGATTTTTATGACCTGCAATTCGTACCCTAATTTAGTAAACACGGTATTCCCAAATTATTGTTGGTTTTATGATTCGGAGGTAAAACGATCTTAACAAAGATAATAGCTTGGGTTTGAGCAGAGGGCACCTCTGCCAATGTAGCCTGAGTCTCGAAGTCTCTGATTGGTGATCAAGGGGATACCTGTTAAGAACCGACATGACGTCGGGGTTGAAATCGAGGAGATATAGCATTCTAGTTTGGTGAAGTGTTAGAGAGGGCACGTTCGAGCTTCGAGACTTTGGATTCATTATCAAACCTACAACTACTATCAGAATTCGTGAACGATAAAAGGCTAAGTAAATTGGTTGAATATGGATAACGGCGCCAATCAAAGGCTCAGCGCTTCGGCTAATGTACCTTTTCCGACATGTATAATGCATTCGCCACATTTATGGAAAACTACGTGAACTTTTTAAGAAAATCAATAAAATTTTAAATTGATTCACGATCGACAATTTTCTTTTTCAGAGTGAAAATCATCCGCATGCGGTACTATTTCCAGCACCATCGGCAGAACCTGTAAGTTTTCTCCTACAATCACGTTGTTACAATATGTTTGGCTGCCTGTACATTCCCCGCCACACGTGTACTTATAATATCGACGGTTCGATATGTGCTAAGCAAGGTCCCTTCGAAATATTTTATATTTTGATCAATTGCTTTTGTCATTTAATTTTTGAGATTAGCTCTGAGCGTGCGTTTACTGCACCTGTGCTGTGAATTTGGAAAACTTTACTTTTACCATCACTAAAATTATCGTGAAAAAAAAGCCCTGCACAAAAAGAACGCAATCGCTTCGACACGACCCCGTAATTGCTTTTTAAACGTGTTTTTTTGACAACTTGGTAAGGATTTTATCATACAGTATTAATTTGTACCCGAAATACTGGTACAGATTGCAGTCAACATTTTTGCGACCACTGTTTTTTCTTTGACGTAATGAAAAGAAACAAATATTTTGGAAAGCGTATCCACAATCCATCTCTAAGATAGAGATCAATGCTTTTATATAGTGAATGACTTATAAAGCCATGTAATCTGTAACCAGAAGGCCTAGCTTCCTATGCTTGCTGTGTTTCGAGACGGACAGTTTTCTGGCACACGCGAGATGGCGCTGTTATCACTACCTGGGAAAAAATCGGTTTTTTCCACCTGTTTTCGCCATAGTTACCAGTAATTGTTTAACTTCACAGACACTACACATATGTAAGGGGGCGTTCACAAATTACTTGAGGCAAATTCGGCGATTTTTCGACCCCCCCCCCCTTCTCTCTTGGTGAAATGCGCGTCATGATGCCTTCGGCTTCGCCTCGGGCTCATGACGCGCAGGGCCGAAAATTCAACTTTCGGCCCTTGTGATGTAATATACTATTCTTCATATCCGCTCGAAAGTACGTACTTTCGTCAGCAGGGACGAAAGATTGACATTTACTCCCAGTGAGAACGGCGGGAGGAACAAATTTTTCATGCGTATTTATACTCGTAACTAGGGTTACCGCTGTCATTTAATAATATAATGCGTGTACTTCCCACAGGGAGTAAATGTTAAACTTTTGTCCCTGCTATAAGGCTACATACGCACTAGGCGGCTGCCCGCTAACCGCAAGTAGTAAACTATACGTAAATTCTGTATATATAAAAAAATGCATACGCACTACGTTGCGGCTGCCCGCCAACCGCTCCGGTCGCTTGGAACACAGCGGCCGCTTCGACGGCTGACCGCGCGATTAGTGTACGCACTATGCGGTTTAGTTTGCTTTGCCGACGTTAACTATAGATTCGTTCCAAGCAGCCGCGAATGGTAACAGAACCGTACACAGTCTTGTCACTGCGCAAGACTGTCTTGCGCACTAGCTCAAAAATCGTTACTGCGCAAGGCAGTCTTGCGCAGTGACAAGACTGTGTACGGTTCTGTTACCATTCGCGGCTGCTTGGAACAAACCTTATATGCATGGTATCAATAAATCAATTTTGCTCAGATTGTGTTTATTACAAATCAAATCTTTTTACCGATGTAGGCCCAGAAACTACTCCGACTGTAACATCTGAAGAACCTCCAGAGGCTATCGAGCCACCGCCAAGTATAGCGCCTGACGAACAGACTACTTTACTACAAAATGAAGAGGAAAGTTCTGCTTCAGCTCCCGTCGACCCTTCAGCACTTAAAGGTTAACACTTATTCAGTGCAGTCCAACTCATATATCATGTGACGATATTTTATACCACTTTATCGTCCTGCGCAAAGCTACTCTAAAGTGACGATATTTAGTGTGTTCCAATATATTAATAGGGATTTTTTTCTTTAAAGGTTTCAGAAAAACGAAACGCAAGCAGAAATTAAACGTCGACGAAGTGAAAAACATTTCTAGTGAAGAAATCAGAAATCAATTTACGAGCGATATTAGTACTTTGGATTTGGCGCCACCGAAGAAAAAACAAGTGCATTTGACGGAAACTGATTGCCTTGAAAAACCGGTTGCACTTCCAGTTCAATCGATAATGACTCGAAATATGTTAAAAGTAATTGTTTTGCGATTTTTAAAACTACCCATAATTGTGTATGTACGATTTCTAAAATATTTTTTCGTTTACAGAATTATGAACGACAGTTAACACAGGCGTCTGGCCCAGAAGATTTTCCAGCTCTCGGTGATCCTGGTGATTTAGAACCAGATGAAAAAGACAACCAACCGCAAGCGCCAGAATTTAAGAGACAGAAAAGAAAAAGACAGACAAGAAAACAAAAATATACTCCAGACAAAACTGTAAGTTCGTTTTGTATAGAAAAATTTATTATTTCATACTGCCAGTTTTTGTTAACACAAGGTCTTCAAATTGACTGAATGATCCGAAATAAGAACGCAATTACGTGTAATGAATTTCACGATTATAAGCTGATGTTGTGTTAAATATATTCACACATCTGAGGTCAGATACCGTTAGGAAGAATTTTATATGTATGTCGGAGATAGAAAGACGCGCATCTAAATGTTTCTAATAGATAATCCGATTCCCGTAAATTTCTAAGTATCAATTCGATTTTGATAAATTACCATTTGATTTTTATGACCTGCAATTCGTACCCTAATTTAGTAAACACGGTATTCCCAAATTATTGTTGGTTTTATGATTCGGAGGTAAAACGATCTTAACAAAGATAATAGCTTGGGTTTGAGCAGAGGGCACCTCTGCCAATGTAGCCTGAGTCTCGAAGTCTCTGATTGGTTATCAAGGGGATACCTGTTAAGAACCGACATGACGTCGGGGTTGAAATCGAGGAGATATAGCATTCTAGTTTGGTGAAGTGTTAGAGAGGGCACGTTCGAGCTTCGAGACTTTGGATTCATTATCAAACCTACAACTACTATCAGAATTCGTGAACGATAAAAGGCTAAGTAAATTGGTTGAATATGGATAACGGCGCCAATCAAAGGCTCAGCGCTTCGGCTAATGTACCTTTTCCGACATGTATAATGCATTCGCCACATTTATGGAAAACTACGTGAACTTTTTAAGAAAATCAATAAAATTTTAAATTGATTCACGATCGACAATTTTCTTTTTCAGAGTGAAAATCATCCGCATGCGGTACTATTTCCAGCACCATCGGCAGAACCTGTAAGTTTTCTCCTACAATCACGTTGTTACAATATGTTTGGCTGCCTGTACATTCCCCGCCACACGTGTACTTATAATATCGACGGTTCGATATGTGCTAAGCAAGGTCCCTTCGAAATATTTTATATTTTGATCAATTGCTTTTGTCATTTAATTTTTGAGATTAGCTCTGAGCGTGCGTTTACTGCACCTGTGCTGTGAATTTGGAAAACTTTACTTTTACCATCACTAAAATTATCGTGAAAAAAAAGCCCTGCACAAAAAGAACGCAATCGCTTCGACACGACCCCGTAATTGCTTTTTAAACGTGTTTTTTTGACAACTTGGTAAGGATTTTATCATACAGTATTAATTTGTACCCGAAATACTGGTACAGATTGCAGTCAACATTTTTGTGACCACTGTTTTTTCTTTGACGTAATGAAAAGAAACAGATATTTTGGAAAGCGTATCCACAATCCATCTCTAAGATAGAGATCAATGCTTTTATATAGTGAATGACTTATAAAGCCTCTTAAAATCTAACCTCCAAAGAAATGATTTATGTTAACAAATCTCATTATTTAGAGAATTTATAGAAGTTATTTTCTGCTTATAATTCGTAGAATTTGACACTCATCTAAAATCTATTTTAATGTCATAACACTGTCCGTGAAATCAACAATCAATTGTACAGTTTTATTAGCATAACACAGAAAAATATTTGAGATTCATTGTTGAATCTTACATTCATTAAGTTACAAAGAAATCTCCCAAAGGACCCTCTCTTTTTCATTGCACAAAAAGAAAACGCCATCGCATCGACACGACCCCGTAATTGTTTTTTAAAGAAATCCCCCAAAGGGCCCACTGTTTGAATTTGGAAAACTAAGGTTTCGAATTTTTGATTTGTATTTCCATAAATAATATAATAAAGTTATGAAAAATATGATGTATAAAGGTGACCAGCTATATTTTAAAATAATATCTGGTACCGTATCAATTTGATTTGGTATTTTTGATTCTTTAACAAGTTCATAAATATCTTTTAGTGGAACCTCTTCTATTTTCAATTTAAAATTATTACTGGTTCTTTTGACCTGTTCATTTATTACTAAGTTAGGAAGTACAATTTCCTCTTTTTGTTTACTTAATATGTAATTTTCAAATGTTTGATGATTTATTGTAAAATGACAATTTTTTGGAATTTCAAGTAAATTTACGCCATGTATTATTGGCTTAGTTTTACAATTACTATTCACTTTTGTGGGCTTATCAGAAATAACAACATAATGTGCACGATCTACTTGTTCGATAAGAACTGTAGATAAAGGTTCAATTTCATGCATAGTACAATTAATTTTATCTTGTTTTGCTAGAATGCGTTGAATACAGTCAAATTTTGGTTTGTATATTTTTCGATGTGTGAACTTGCAGAGAGCGATGTTTACAAATTTGGTACATGCTTCTTTTCCATACCAGTAATATTCTTCATTCAGAGTAATATATGGATATGGTGGGATCATGATAAGATTGTTTTTTGTCGGAATAGGTAAAAGTTCGTATTGCTCATATAATTCAGGATATGTTATCGGAATTTCGAGTATAAAATTGACAGTATAATCATTGCTTATGTAAGTTTTTACATTTATAATAGAATAATAAGAATTTAAATCTGTTATGTCGAAAGGTAATTCGTTTTTTGTATATATTTTTATTAAATTATTCAAAATCGAACTTAAATCGTCTGGTTTCAAAATGGATGTATGTAGTTTTCCATTTCTAGCAAATGTGAGTGATATTTCTAAATCAGAAAGAAATTTTGAAATAAAATTAACATTCATTAAGATCAAAAAATAGAGAATAGTTACTTCTTACCACAACAAGATTATTAGTGGATGTACATTTCGAGAGCTATGCTCTCATCTTCAGCAATACACTAAACTCATTATTAACTCATTAAGATATTATTTAAAACACTCCGTACTTGTAAATACGTGGTTTCATTTGAAAGTTTGTGTTGAATATTATTTATAGAAAATTCAAATTGTTTTTGATTGTGCGTAAGTACGTTAATTGTTTTATTGTAGTTCTCTATCAATTTATTATTTAATGACATTTGCTTATTCGTAATGTGGTCAGTTTTATGTTGGTTTTGTGTGAGAATTTTTATTTCATGATCGTATTTTTCTGCGTCTGTATGATCTAAATTTCCAGAAATAGCTTTTATTAAGGTGCCTAAACCATCTATCAATCCCCTTTTTTGTCTATAGTTTACTGGTTTACTCTTTAAAAGTATGCAATCTATTTTTTCTAAGTTTTTATCAAGGGTATAGTTGACTATTTTTAATAAGTTATCGATATCAGTAAGCAATATATTTTGGAAATTTTTTGAAGCGATATTTTCTGTAATAATGTTAATATTTTTACTAAAAGTGTGCAGTTTTCTTTGTATGAATTCTTAGTTATAGAAGTGAATGAAAGAATGATGTGTTTGTTCAATTTTGGCTTTATGTAGGAAAAAGGGAAGGATTCCAGGATTGTCCGTAATGTCAGTTATCCTGATTTCGTTCGTTTGCTGGCTTGATGTTTGTGTGAGTGTCATCAGAATTCTGAAATTTCAACGGCTTTTTTAATTGTTGTTTATGGAATGTACCTTTGGAAGTTTTGACTTTTAAGTTGCAATCCGTTTGAACTATATCCTTTTTTGCTCTAAGGTCGTGTTTTAATCTAGGTTTGGTTTTTATATAGACTTGTGTATTGTCAGGGTAGTTGGGTACTTGTTGTCTTGTTTCGTTAATTTTCTCAATCGTTATTAGTAGTTGGTTTTTACCAATTCTGGACCCTCATCTCCCCCTTCCACTACCTCCTAACAAAAGGGCCGCCAAGGGAGGGGCTATAAAAAATAAAAAATATGGTCAACATTATACTCTAATTAAACTAGAGCACGCCCCCAACACGCCTACGTCGTCCAATCGGTCGTCAGAGGTTCCGTTCTCGAGATAGGTGGGGGTACCCTTTCCCAAAAAAAAAAATGTCCAGCGTCGAGTGTGAGCTCAAATTAAACAGCATGTCTGCAGGAACACGCCCATGGCGTCCAATCGGTCGTCAGACGTTCCGTTCTCGAGACGGGTGGGGGTACCCTTTCCCTATGAAAATTTCCAGCGTCGAGTGGGGCGTCTAATTAAACTAGAGCACGCCCCCAACACGTCTGCGTCGTCCAATCGCTCGTCAGACGTCCCGTTCTCGAGACGGGTGGGGGTCTCTTTGCAAAAAAAATTTTTTCACAGTCTAGTGACGTCTCTAATCAAACAGCATGGCCGCGGGAACACGCCTACATGCTGCGTTCGACTCCGGCTCGCTTCGTTCTCCGAGCAGGGAGGGGACTGGGGGCTTGTTAATATTTTACAAGGGGGCTTGCATGCGCTATCGGATCTACGCAAGATGCTCTATACGACACCATAAATACAATTATTAAAAAAAATAAAATTCAAAATTTTTCCAGAAAAAATGCAAAATTTTGGATTTCTTCAAGAGAGCTTAATGATTTGTTTTTTAATTACAAACAACTTTTCCCTCTTCACAAAATTCAAATATCTTTGAAAAAAAAAAATTTTATTCTGCACCTACATTACATAAAAAATATCAAAAAACCCGTTACTCCCACCACCAAACTTAAAAAAATAATGATTTCTAAACCGAGTTCAAAATTCAAAAAAAACGACTTTTTGAAAATTTTCGAAAATGAAAACTCAAAATTTTGGAAATTTTCATTAGGGCGTTATTGTTTGTTACTTTATTGTTAACACATTTGGACTCTTGAAAAAAAATCAAATAACGAAAATTTAGTTTTGTTGTTAAAATTGAATTTATCAGTCACACACATAGAGAATTACTGTACATATTTTGAAAAAAATTCTGAAAAGGCGTTAATATAATAATAAAGGGAAAAACTCACCATTTATAAAAAACATTCACATTTCAAACATTATTTCACCACACAAGCGCACGCACCTAACCACAGACCATCTTAACAGTTTAACTGTCGAGCGTTTATAATAATATCTAATCTTATTCATAGTTTAGTCTATTCCAATCGAAAAAATAATAATTAAAAAATATTTAAACACTACCGACTTAGCCACACAACAGCGCTAAGTCAAATGAAATGTTGCAATATACACGCAATTTTCGACCTTAGTGTCTGGCAGATATTTTTTACAATCAGCCTACAGAACAGTGCGACTGACTCAGTCCGTGCGACGGTCGACAACATTAAATTAGCATAAACTGCGCGGGATGGCCAATATTGAAATTTTCGGACTTTGACGGATTTTTTGAAAAGCACCCGACGAAATTGATAATTTAGGAAAAATTTTAGAAGATTCAGAGAGAGCATCTCTTCCAGTTCACCCTACGCACGCGTGCATTTTCTTTGTAGCGACAGTGCGCCTCGAAAACGTGTCTTTTTCAAAAATTAAAAAAACTCTTTCGTTAATATTAGTTGATCAAAGCGAGCGTCATCTCATTGCAAACCGTTTTCACTTGAGGCGTTTTGCTGTCTTTCGAATATTTCACCAAATATTTCAAATTAAAGATTTTTATTTTTAGTCGAGATAAAAAAACGCTTGCGGCCCTGCCAAAAACGTGTTTATGTTTGCATGCAAAAAACAATTTATTGAATATCTCGAAAACGGTCCAACGGATTTTAACGTGGTTTTTTTCATTCGATAGCGGCCGAGTAGACGAAGCCTTTGCACTTTTCAGAAATGTCAAAAAGTCAAAGGGGGCAGTAACAAGCCGAAAAGAAAAAAAATGCATCGTTTTTCCCTCTCTCATAACAGTGCTATCTTTGTACGTCTCTCCTGACCTTCTACAAAGTAATTTTGTAAACGAACAACAATGTAGTAAACAACTTGAAGCACGCAAGAACATATTAAAAGTAAAAGCGGAAATAAAAAATCAGTCAATAACCCGTATGTAAAAACAACTTTATTTAAGATTATTGAACGTTGCACAAACATCTTTATGTACATATTAACCACATAGGCGCAATAAACTACAAGATATATGGATTTTAAAAAAATTATACATAAGTTAAAGACGTACCTACATAAAGGACTTGATACTTAATATAGCAAAACGCAATTAAGAAAAATAAAAATTGAGTTTCCACTTTAGAATTGCAAGGTCTTGCAACTCGAGGTGAGTTAATATTTATTACGTCTGTAAATATAAATGATTGCAAACGCAATTAATAAAAAATAAAAATTATGTTTAATCTTTAGAATTGCAATTTATTACTACCCGTGGCGACTTAATAACTACTACGTCTGTAAAAATATTTTCTAGCAAAACACAACAAAATAAAAATGGTGTTTACATTCTACACCTGCAAGATATACACAATGCATGCGACCGTGGAATAATACATTTTTTTGAAAATGGTTTAGTATATAACCTACCGAGGTACAGCCACAATTATCAGTTGGTCTTTACGTGTTCACGGATCGTGTTTTGAACAACTTTAAACAACTTTAAACAATTCGGCATTATAAGTGTTTCAAAACAAAACAGCACATAAAGTTTTTTTTCTAAAACAAGAATTGGATCGTTGGTTTTTATTGAATTATCGTTTGAATAAAGTCAGCGCTACAAACGTGAAGTTTACGATAGTAATTTGAATACAGCATACAAGGTAAATATTTATTTTATTTAAATGATTTTAGTTCACATGCACACATACGCCCTAATCATCTCAGTTGTGTTTGATTTAGTATAAATAGATTTGTAACGATAGCTCTTTGTTTCAGTTCATTGTCAACTGAGGTATACGCACACACACACACACACACACACAAAACAAAATGGAGAGCCTTAACCAAATAGGAGCGGGAACGTTTAAATCATTTAAGGCGTTCGTGAAATTGGAAACGTTAAATAAATGCGTTCCATACCATATTTTAAGCGTAAAACATATGAACACTACATTTGGAAAAAAGCTGGTTGTTGAAATAAAAAACGGAATAGTATTTTTACCCGAAAGATTCAACAAAATGCCCGAAGAAAATAAAAAATTTTTACTTGAAAGAAAGAACATCGCTCTTATTTATAAGGGCATGGAGAAACGTGGGCAGTATAACACTGCCATACTCCAATTCATTGACGTGAAGAAGAAAAAAAAGTCAAATCAAACAACTTATAGTGATGAGGACGTCAATGCTACTGCTGCTGCTACTATTACTGACGACGACGACGAAAACGACTGGCAAGTTGAACTTGACGACGAAGTAGAAGACGACAAAGAAAAATAAAAAGTTATAAGGTCGTGAACCGCAATATTTCTGTGTGTGTGTGTGAACTTTACGCGTTCAGACAATTTACAAATTGTATTTAAAAAAACGTGATAACAGTATATAGTACAGTCGCCAAATTCTGCGGATGAATATACATTTATTTTTCAATAATAGTCGAAACAATGAAGTAGTGCATATTTTTGTTTTATTTTAAATATAATTTAAAAATGTTTAAGTGTACGCTGTGTGATAAAAGATTTACTAGACGCGATAATAGAAAAAGACATGAAATCGTTCACGCTGACATTTTTAAAGACGGCTTCCACGAATGCCTTGTGTGCGGATTGCAAATTTTACAAAGAGATGAATTAGAAACGCATTTGGCTCGCTCGCACAACGTTATAAAAGTGCCTGAAAAACCAGCCGACGCTTCAGTCGACGACGACGTTGTTGTTGTTCTAGACGCAATGAAACGACAACTGCAAACTGATGGTGGTGGTGATGATGTCGCTAATGAAGCGTCAACTTCATCAAAAAAACAAAAAACACTAAACACAATATTGTGCGAAGTTTGCGGTGTTGAAGTGTCGGCTGATTCGTACGGCGCGCATCAAAGGAGCAATGGCCATAAAGAAAATATTTACGTGCGTCTTTACGACAATATAGAAGTGTCAAAATTTGCTTTCAAAAAAAAATAGTATCGTACAAAATTAACAATCAAAATTTCAGTCATTTGAGTATCGAAGAGTTTTTCGAAAGCAATCGGGCCGCGATCGTTGACTTGCTAAATTTAAATCTAGAAAAACACATGACTGTTAAAGGAAATTTCGAACTGTTTGCTAATTATTTCATTTTGAAAAAAGACGAGATCGTGACCGAACTCAAATCCTTTAATACAAGAAACGTCATCTTTAACGCCGGCACAGACATTGATGCCGCCTTAACGGACTTCAAAAACAAAATTATAAAAAAATCAGAGGAGTTTCAGGAGCGCGATTCGGGTTGGTCTATGCAAAAGATCGCCTACATGGAACTCAATATAATGAAATATAACCCTCTGCGCGCTTCTTCCTATATTGACTTACCGAAAAAAATCAAAGAAAAAAAATGTTGCGTGAATGTGCAAAACGTTAATGATTACGCGTGTTTTGCTTGGGCCATCGTCAGCGCACTGTTTCCAGCACTTCATCACAGCGATCGCATTACATCTTATCCGCACTACAGTACAGTTTTGAATTTAGAGGGATTAGAGTTCCCTATGACGATGAAAAATATTAAAAAGTTTGAAAAATTAAACAATTTTGTTAGCGTGAACGTTTTCAGCCTCGACGAGCGTTGTAATATAGTAGGTCCTCTGTACAGCACTCAAGAGAAAAAAACTAACCATGTAAATTTGCTATATTTAAGCGATGACTTGTCAAGCAACAACCACTATGTATGGATTAAGGATTTATCAAGATTAGTGTCTTTGCAGTTGAATAAGGACGGTCATAAGAAATTCATTTGTGATTGCTGCTTGGTGTATTTCGATAGTGAAAGTTTGCTTGAACGGCACTGTGTATTCGACTGCGGTAAAGTAAGGGTAAAGTTACCTACGGAAGAATTGAAAAAAGATCGTTTAGGACGCGAAAGTCCGGGCAACATAATAAATTTTAAAAATTATGAAAGGAAAGAATTACTGCCTTTCGTGATTTACGCCGACTCGGAAACGGTCCTAAAGCCAATTCACACGGTAATGCCCGACTCTACCCGCTCGTTTACGGTGCCGTTGAAGCAGCACGTACCGCATAGTTTTTCCTACTATATAAAGTGCGCTTATAATGAATCGCTGTCTAAATTAGAAATCTTTAACGGTCGCGACTGCACAATAAATTTTATACAAAGTCTTGTGCAGGACGCTAAAAATATATATAAAATTTTAAATCAGGTAGTTCCCTTACGTGAACTCAAAAGCGAAGAGATTGAAAATTTGCGCAAAGACACTTGTCATATCTGCGAGAGGAGTTTTTCAGTCGAAGAGAGTGATTCTATTGTTTTGGATCACTGTCATCTGACTGGAGAACCTCGCGGATATGCTCACAGTGTTTGCAATTTGAATTATCAAACACCAAAATTTATTCCGGTTTTTTTTTCCACAATTTAAGTAATTTTGACAGCCATCTTTTTATTAAACAGTTGGCTTCGGTGTGCGATGACATTTCGGTTATACCCATCAATAAAGAAAAATATATTTCGTTTAGTGCAAAATTTCCTTTGTCTGATGATGATGATGATGATGATGATAATAATGATAATGCTGACGACTACGCGAACGTGGACGCTGAAAATCATTTCAAAAATAAAAAAAAGCGTGTTGAATTGAGATTTCTGGACTCGTTTCGTTTTCTTTCATGCAGTTTGAGCAAATTGGCAAAAACGATGCGGGAAGTAGACTTTGTCGAGCTCAGAAAACAATATCCAAACACGGAACAATTTCAACTGGTCACAGGCAAAGGAATTTTTCCATACGAATATGTCACTTCGCTCGACGTCTTAAACGAAACGGAACTGCCGCCCATAGAAGCGTTTTACTCTGAGCTAAACGATGAAAATATCACAGAGGAGGAATACGAACGTGCGAAAAAAGTATGGACGGTTTTCAAGTGTGAAACCTTGCTCGACTACTCTAATAACTATTTGAAAACCGACGTACTCCTCCTCTGCGATATCTTCGAAAAATTCCGCCAGGTAGAGCGTGCAACATACCAACTCGATCCGGCTTGCTATTACACGCTCCCAGGATTATCGTGGGACGCAATGTTGAAGTACACCAATGTCAATTTAGAACTAATGTCGGACATTGACATGGTGCACTTCGTTCGCAAGTCGTTGCGCGGCGGAATATCGAGCTGTGTTAAACGCCACTGTGTGGCTAATAATAAGCACATGAAAAATGAGTACAACCCCAACTTGCCGTCCTCATTTATTATCTATTTAGACGCGAACAATCTTTATGGTTATGCTTTAAGCCAGCCATTACCGACAGGAGGGTTTAGCTGGCTGACCGAGGATGAAATTAAAAATTTTGACGTAGAAAATTTCGACGACGACAGTGAAAGTGGTTATTTTCTAGAGGTAGACTTGGAATATCCGACGCATTTGCATGAAAGCCATAACGACTTTCCATTTTGCGCCGAGAAAAAAATTCCACCGACCGCTAAATCGACACAGACAAAATTACTGACTACACTGGACGACAAAGACCGTTACATACTGCACTACAGATACCTTAAACAGTGTTTAGAGCACGGACTCGTGTTGAAAAAAATTCACCGAGTGTTGAAATTTTCTCAGTCAAAATTTTTGAAAACATACATCGACCGAAACACGGAGCTGCGCGCTCTTGCCGAGTCTGATTTTGAGAAGGATACGCTAAAATTGAAGAACAACGCGTGCTACGGAAAATCCATTGAGAGCGTAGAAAAGCGTGTGGACGTGCGTTTGGTGTGTCGTTGGGAGCGCCAAGGGAAAAAGCGGGGAGCCGAGCATTTCATCAGCCAGCCGAATTTCCATTCCATAGCCATTTTTGACAGCGAGCTGGCAGCCGTGCAAATGAATCGACTCAGCGTAGAGTACAACAAACCAAACTACATCGGCGCAGCAGTTCTAGACCTGTCCAAGTGTTTGATGTACGACTTTTTCTACAATTATTTGAAAAAAAAGTTCAAATTCAATCTTGTATATTCCGACACGGACAGTTTTTTGCTCGAGGTGTTCACCGACGACATATACGAAGACATCAAAGCCGACCTGCTGCACTTGTTTGACACGTCTAATTTTCCCGCAGACAACGAGTACGGTCTTCCGTTGGTGAATAAAAAAGTTGTGGGTAAATTCAAATTTGAGACAGCCGAGAATTTAATAGTAGAATACGTTGGTTTGCGCTCCAAAATGTACTGTTGCAGACTGTTTGGTAGCGCAAATCATTGTCACAAGAGAGCAAAGGGTGTGAAAACTAATGTTGTCGACAAACAATTAACGTTCGACGACTATTTGCACTGTTTGCAGAGCGGCGAGACTTTGATGTGTCAAATGTGCGTGTTTAGGTCTGTAAAACACGAGGTGCAAGTACAGAAAAACAATAAAATCGCTCTCAGTGCTGCTGACGATAAGAGACATTTGTTGGAGTACTCTCACGAAACTCTAGCGTGGGGTCACTATAAACTCAATCAGTGAAAAACTATGTGCTTAGTGTGTGAGAGAGAGAGAGAGCGATTAAAACAATGTAACATTGGCCCCATAGACTATTTAAAAGCGTATTGTTTAATAATAAGACAATTTTTAGCATAATAATTGAATTCTAGTTTATAACTGGTTGGAGTGGTGGTGGTATAGATTTTAGTTTTATTTTTAATAATTGGTGTTGGGATATTATATTTTTCACAAATAAAAAAAATAAAAGATTACATTTTTTCTTTCTATATAAAAACCCCTCTTTTCCCCATTCCTTGTTCAGTTGTCTTTAAAGTGTTTAAAAATAAAGAGTGTGTGTGTGTGTGTGTGTGTTGATAGCAATCAAAATGAAATTGGTACAGCAGCCCGTCAAAATTGAAATACTAAATCTAGATCAAAAAAGTGAAAATTCAATAATTAAAAAAAAACACGGGATTTTACTTCCCGACACCATAAGATGCATTATTGTGGGCCCGTCAAATTGCGGAAAGACCAACGTAATGGTTTCCCTGCTGATTGACGAGAACGGGCTCAAGTTTGAAAATGTATACGTTGTAACGTTTTACAACCTTAGGCCATTTTGTCTTGAGTAAATATTTTTAGAAATAATACTTGAATTATTAAAAGTAATTTAAAATTGCAAAAAGTGTTACAATGAGTGCGAGCGAGAGAGGCGAAAAAGCCATGAGTTAAAATAGTACGACACGATGCATGCCTACACATAGCGACGTAAGATTGTTCGGACTTGAGCTGTAGTCGGCGTGCGAGAGTGTCTGTTTGGTTTGAACTGGTCTCGAGCTCATTGGCCGGCGTGCCTTTGGCACGCGAACATCGTATTGTTTGAGACAGATTTTGATGTGCATTTTATATTGCGTTTGACTATTATTTTTGTGACGAATCTTCGTAGGCATTTTGTGACTAGGTTTTAGTGTTTGATAACTTCTAGTTTCGTTGGCGATTTAGGGCATTCCTCCGTGAATCCTTTTTTAACACAGAGAATTTGGTTCCGCGCAGAGCGGTTCCAAATTTTAGGTTCCTTCCCACCTTTGGATGTTAGTTTCTGCTTTTCTGCTGTTTAGGATTAGCGTTGAGATAGTTTTTGGTGGATCAGGATTCATTCCTGGAATTTCTGAAATCATTCAGTTCAGAAATTGTGAGTTGTCGTAGTTACGTCGCCACGTATCAGCTACGCCTTATGAATTACTGCGTCAGTAAATGTCAAATGCAAATATTATGCGCCGATGCGGCCAATCATTTAATGTTGTTGATGTTTGGAGATTATTATGGGCCTTAGTCGTGTTGTTAATTTGGTTTTGAGGTTGGCGCGACACTCCGCCTCATTGTATTGAAGTCGATGCGACAACTTTGATTTAATTTGAGTTTGCCGACTGATTGTTGTACGCGTCGAGGTTGTAGATTAAGTTGACACTGAATTTAGTCAGTGTTGTTGAGTTATTTATTTAAGAATTGTTACGAACGGCTGTTCAGTCGTTTATTTGGTTGTTGTTTCGTTCCGAATTTGGAATTGGTTTTTAGTTTTGGTGGCGATCCATTCTTATGTGAGTGGATCGTCGTTGTTGTTGTTGTTGTTTTGCAAACGTTTTGGGAAACGGTTTTTGGGCGTGTTATTTTTTTGTGTTGTCAGCGTGGCACGATAATCCAGGGGTGGACTCCCTGGATATTCTTATAGTGTGGCCCTTGTGTCCTGGCGCCCCTTTCAACTTTGGTCGGTGGGCCCACACTACTTCGTTTTCACAGTCACGTGACAACATCCGTTGTTGTTTTGTGTCGTTCTTGATTTAATTTTAATTTATTTTATTTTTACCATTAATAATTTAATTTCGTGTAAGTGGTCGGTGGTTGGATACTTACAGCCTTTCTGGCATTTCCCATCAAGATATTTCTCATCTCCTTTTGGCTTCGCCCACGCCCCTCGCGCCGCCTGAACTACGCTAGCCGCGGCTTCCCTCTCGGTGAGGTTACAACGTATACTCGAAATCTCTGCAACAGGAGAAATATCGACTGCTTGCAGAGATCTTGAGCGGCGTCAGTGGAATGGGCTATTACACCTTTACCGACAGTGAAACAATAATGCACCCGAACGAGGCAAAGCCGAATTCAATTTTTATTTTCGACGATGTGGCGTGCGAAAGTCAGAGCAACATTCGCGAATACTTTAGCATGGGACGACACGCTAGCGTCGACAGTTTTTACCTATGTCAGTCGTACAGTAGAATACCCAAACAGCTCGTCAGAGACAATGCTAATTTTATTGTGCTCTTCAAGCAAGACGACATGAACTTGCATCATGCTTATGATGATTATGTCAACACCGATATGACTTTTCAAGAGTTTAAAAATCTCTGTGTCAAGTGCTGGGCGGAGAACAAGTACAATTTTTTCGTAATCGATAGAGATTCGGATCTGAACGCCGGTCGATACAGAGTGAATTTTGACAAATTTATAGCCGTGAAACAGCAAGTATAAATATACACGTCCCGTTCAATTATTACGCAGTTGTGCTTCTGTCGTGCGCTCCGGTGACATGATGAAGAAGAATAAAAGCGAAATTTCCCTGCGTAAGCGATTGCGAAGAGCCATTAAATCCGTTAGAAATAAATATAATATCATAAAATCGGGTGTTTTTGAGCAGAGCAGATGTGCAGAGACGCAATTGAAACCGCTCTTAGGTCCTATTAAAATTCTAATAGATCGTGTAAAAAAAGAACAAGAAGAAGATGAAGAAGAACGGAAGTTTCTTAAGAGAGAATTAAAATTAGACGAAACTCCACGGAAACTGTCCTCGACGACGACGACGACTGCTACAAGAACCGCTTTGAGCCGTAAACTTGATTTTCAAGCACCGATATCATCTAGTACACCTACCGCCACTACCACTGTCACCAAGCCGATCACTCCAAATCTTTCGGAAACATATTTAAATGGAAAACCTGTAAGTCAAAAAGACTACGTTTACGGAGTTAAATATGTAGACGAGGAAGAAAATGATGGCGACGAAAATGCAGGCAAATACATGATTGGAGATAAGGAAATACGTTTTCTTGAAAACGATTTTGTAGTCGGTAAATACAAGGTCGACGGTACTGTGGGACTTTATGAATTGATTTTTATGAAAAAACCTGAAAATTATACGCGACAGGATAGGGCAGTATACGCGCAGCTTTTAAAATATACAGGCGCACATCTAAAAACAGATGGTAAAATAAAATCTAACCAGGGTTTTAAATATAAAAATATAATCGCACCTCTGTTTGCAAACAAAAATGACGAAGAAACTGAAACAACAACAGGATCAGTTGCAGCGACCGGTAAGGGAATGTTTTTAAAAATGAACCGAAATAAGACGAAAGAGTATGTGTATTGGAATAATTTGAACGAATTGGTAGACAGACTGAAATTGTTGTACGGTTCTCAAGAAGCTGGCAATACTTCGCATCACAACGAAATAGTTTCAATCATAGAAGAACTGAAGGAAGCAAACATTATTGTATAAATTGAGTTTTGTTTACCGCTCGATTGTCAGTGCGCTTTCAACATGCCCGTGGACAAGTTTGGAAGACACAGTAGACGTCGGCAGTGGGAATTAATTCACGATCCTCCTCCTCCTGTTCTCCCTTCTACACTCGGCTTTAAAATTGTAGATAATAATTTAGACTTTAATGGCAAAAAACTGACAAATGTCGGTGATCCGACAGACCAACAGGACGCTGTCACGATTGAATATTTAAACAATAAATTAATAAGTCTGATGAACCACTTTATCAACAATACAATACCCCTATCGATAAAGAATTCTTTGAGAACATGTCGCGGACATTTTTTGATTCGTCTGTTCAGCCGCGATGCTAAATTAACACCCGAAAATCATTATACTCTAACCGAAGGATTCGTAGAGTATATATTCGGCGAGGAGTGCGACGGAATGGAAATACAGTCTATAAGAACGTCGCCCGTGGACGCGAATATATTCATCAACGATAAATTGTATTCGACGCTTGAATCGACTATAATCCACACCGGTGATCGCATAAAATTTTCAGCTAGTGCAAGAACGGCGGCGTTAAAAATTAAAGACAGGGTTACGCTAGGCGTGGAAATATACCTACGCTATCCGTTATTAAGCGAGTGAAATGTTCTCAATCAATAGACATAGCAGAGATGTTGACATAGCAACTACGAAAGACTTGATAAGCGCAGAACGTGCGGCGAGAACAGTTTACGCTAATCTAAGAAAAAGCACTGCTAAAGTTGAATTGCACAAAAGAAAACAGCTTATACAAGTCAATAATTTGTCACTTACGAGAAAAAATAAAAGGAATATTCAATATGATAATACACAACAGAATAAAACAGCCTTATTGCAAAATATCGGTACAAAAAATAAAAAAAATGGTCGTGGTGGGGATGATAATGTTGATGATCTTAATATTAGCAACGATTATCAAGAACCAGCACCACCGCCACCAGCATCACCATCGCCGGTGAGATTTCTTAGCATTATGGAAACTCGATATGAAACGGAAGAAGAAGAAGAAGAAGAACCGTTAATTAGACGTTTTGTTAACAAACTTCCACGACTGTCGGCTTCGAGCGTAGCGAAAAAGTTGAAGAAAAAAGGTGACGTGTCGACGGCTTTGAATTTTACGCGCTATCTCCACCACGCCTCTGACGAAGATGATGAAATAATAGACATTTTACATAGAAGTTTAAAAACGTCGCGTGTCAGTCGATTTCTATCACGCAGCTATAATGACGAATTGACGCCACCGCAACCGTTGACGACATTATCTTCATCGGCATTATCATCATTATCGTCGTCGTCGTCGACTATAAAATATTTTGCCAACGAGTCCAGCAGTAGATTGGAACCTATATTAACCAACACAAACTTGAAATTAGCGTCTGTTGTCAAAGAGAGAGCGCAGAGAGCATTTAAGACAACGCTGCTGTCGAAAATACAACGCAGAAAACTTTTTTTAAATCCTATATTTTACAATGAAACGCGGTCGTCTTCGCACGCGAAATAACACCGCCATCAACAACAAGAACAACAACGTCAAATTATCGCAAAAAGCCTCTGCAGAAAAAATTAGAATTGTCAACGAGCTGCACAAGCCGGCGAGAAAGAACTATCGCCGCAGACGTGTGCTCGTCAAGGGTCTGTACGATTTGTATCAGGCCGATTTGGCAGAAATGATTCCGTACGCCGGCGTGAACAGCAACTACAGATACATTCTCACCGTAATCGATGCGTTTTCCAAGTATGCGTGGACGCAACCGCTGAAAAGTAAACGTGGAAAGGAGGTGGCGGACGCAATGTTGAAAATTCTAAAAAAACTTAAAAAACCACCTCGTAATCTGCAAACTGACAACGGAACGGAATTTTACAATTCAAATTTTCAAAACTTAATGAAAAAATATTCCATCAATCACTATTCGAGCTTTAGCAATTTAAAGAGTAGCATTGTCGAGCGCTTCATAAGAACACTGAAGGCGCGACTGTGGAAACGCTTCAGCATCGAAGGTAATTACAAGTGGCTCACGGCGTTGCTGAACATTGTAGCCGACTATAACAATACCAAACACAGAACGATAAAAATGAAACCCAGACAGGTTAATGAAAAAAATGAAAAAAAGTTATTAAAGACCGTCTACTCTAATTTAAAAACAATTGACGTGAGAAAACAAAAAATACACGTCGGCGATCGCGTGCGCATCAGTAAATACAAACATTTGTTTGACAAAGGCTACCTGCCCAACTGGACTACTGAAGTTTTTACTGTGTCTAAAGTAAAACTGACCACCAATCCGCGCACTTATGAGCTGGTCGACGCAAACAATACACCGATTAAGGGCGGCTTTTACGAGGAGGAAATTCAAAAAGTGCCCAATCACAACAATGTCTCTTTGGTGGAGAGAGTCTTGAGAACGAAAGGTAACAGATTGTACGTTAAGTGGTTGGGCTTCGACAACAGTCACAACTCGTGGATAGACAAAAAAGACGTGGTATAGGTTGTTTTTTTTTTGAAAAATGACTTTTAGAATAAAAAGGGACATTGCGAACACACACACGCAGTTGAGTATAAAAGATGATCGTTTACCGTTCCACAAGTGATAAAGTTAGCGGACGTGGACTTGTCAACACGTTAATCAACAAACTCCCGTTTGAATTACACATCCCCGGCTACAGCTATTGCGGACCCGGAACAAAGTTAAAGGAACGTTTGAACAGAGGCGATTTGGGCGTGAATCGATTGGACGAAGCGTGCAAAAAGCACGACATAGCTTACGCAAACACAAAGGATTTAAAAGAACGTCACACAGCCGACAGAGAGCTACTCGAGAGCGCTTGGAATCGCGTCAAAGCCAAAGACTCCAGTTTAAGTGAAAAAACTGCCGCGTGGCTTACGACAAACGCTATGAAAATTAAAACTAAACTCGGCATGGGCAGAAAAAGGAAAAGAATGTCTGCTGCTTCTTCCGCAGGCGCAGGTGTTAAACGCAGACGCATCAGTAGGCAAAGAAAAGCAAAATCAGCCGGAATACGGAGAAGGAGAGGAAGAAGTGTGAAAACTAGAAAATCTAACATCAAGAACGATCTTATTAAACGAGCACAGCTAGAACTAGATACAATTAACTCGACGGGCGTAAACAAATATGCAAATGCTGCAATAAAAAATAATGGTGAATCTCGCGTGATACCCGTACCCAAGACGGGAGGATTTTTACCGCTAATCCCGCTCTTTGCCGGTCTGTCGGCGTTGGGAGCTCTGGCCGGCGGAGCTGCGAACGTCGCCAAAACCGTCATGGACACCAAGGCGGCCAGAGATAAACTCTCCGAAGCGAATCGTCACAACGAAACAATGGAAGCGATAGCGCTCGGCAAGAAAGGAAGCGGTCTCTACTTGAAACCCTATCGGCGAGGCTACGGTCTTTTTTTAAGACCTTACCGGTCGGCGGCGGCGGCTTAAAAAAACTTTTAAAAACGTTACCGAAACACGCGCTCACCGATGCGGAGATCAAACGCTATGCTAAAATATTACGCATCAAGTTCTTCAGAGGCGTGTACATGAGAAACGCGCTGCCTAAAAAACCGAAAAAGAACGAGAGCGCTGTAGTAAATTTAGATGATAGAGACGGTCCCGGGACGCATTGGGTGGCGTATAGAAAAATCGGTAAAAATGTAAAGTACTTTGACAGTTTCGGCAACTTGCAACCGCCGAAAGAGCTCGCCGTCCACTATTTGAAAGGCTGCAACATAGTATATAACTACGAGAGAAGACAGAAATTCAACTCAGTTTTGTGCGGACATCACTGCTTGTTTTTCCTATTAGAAACTTGATGTCGTTCACGTTCACCCTGAGCGGAGCCGAATCGGTGTTGAGCAGTCTGTTCTATCCGGCGATCGTGCTCGACGAGAGCGAGGAATATCAACTGGGACTGATTGAGTTTGAGTCGTGGCACTCGATTCCAAATATTGATGAGACCAACAATAAATTTGTCTACCAGGATCCAGACTTTCCTGAAAATAGGAAAACGATCGAGATACCGAAAGGGGCGTACGATATCAATGATATCAACAACTACCTTGTCGAAGAGTTGAAAAAAGTGAACAGAACAATTAGAATCAAGGCAAACAACAACACGTTGAAAACGGAAATAAAGAGCGATGTGATTATAGACATCGGCGCCGAAGGTAGTGTGGGATCTTTGCTGGGTTTCAGCATGACACGTCCGATGCTGGAAGCAAACAGTGCACACAAAGCAGATTTTAATGCACATATTTCAAAAATAAACGCCGTCAGAGTGAAGTGTAACATTGTCAGCGGATCCTATTTAAACGGACAGCCCGAGCACACTCTCTTTCAGTTCTATCCACAAGAGGAGCCGGGCTATAAGATATCCATTACGCCGAGAAACGTCATTTATTTGCCGATAAATCGTCGTGTTATAGACAACGTGACCGTTACTATTGTAGACCAGAACGATCGATTAGTGAATTTCAACGGCGAGCCTGTCACTGTGCGTTTACATCTGAAACGCTTGTAAGATGGGTATATATTACGGAGATTATAAACTTCAACAAAGGTCAAATTACGCCAGTCTAGCGTCGTCCACTGAATCGATAACAGCGAAAAAAACAGCAACAGCAGCACCGAGTGTAAAGAAAAGTAAGAAGGTGATAAAAAAGACAGGATTCGGTCAGAAAAAAATAAAAATAAGTCAGAAAAAGCAAAAAAATCAAATTAATAAAAAGAATTTAAATTTTCTAAAATCGATCGGACTTGAACTGAAATAAAAAAATGCAAGACATTCTGGCCGTCGACTTTCCGATAGTTCTAGACGAAAGTATAGACTCGATTCGCGTTCACTCACAGGAACCGTTTAACACCAATCAATTAAAGTCTAATGATGAAATCCGCATAGCAATTCAAAATCAGGATGCCATCACGTTTCCTCACGACAGCGTGCTCGAAGTGCGCGGGAAATTGATCGACGAAGACGGTGGAAAACCAGAAAATTCGAGCATCATCAACAACGGAATAGCGCATCTGTTTGAGGAAATTCGCTATGAATTGTGGGGCATGCCAATTGACTCTACTAAAAACGTAGGCATCACGTCCACCATGATCGGCTATGTGTTGCACAGTCCGGACGACGTGAGAGCACTTTCAAACTGCGGTTGGGATTTAAGCTCAAAAAAAAATGCCGACTTGTTAGATTCGGAGGGAAACTTTAGCGTCAGCATACCTTTGAAATACATTTTGGGCTTCGCACACGATCACAAGAGAGTGATGGTGAACGGTAAACAAGAATTGATATTGATACGTAAGCGAGACGATAATTCGGCAATTTTAACAACTGCAGCAGCTCAAGGACAAATTCAAAAATCGAGCAAAATAGAATTAACGTCCATTAAGTGGAACGTACCCTATATTATACCGTCTAACGATATGAAAATTAAACTCTTGAAGACGGCAAACAAAAATAAAAACGTCGTGTTCAGATCGTGGGATCTGTACGAATATCCTGCGCTGCCGACGTCGACAAAACACGTATGAACCGTGACGACCACCAATCAAGTCGAAACGCCGCGTCTGATCATTGTGGGTTTTCAAACGAAACGCTACGGCACTCAACTAAAGGACAGCAGCGTCTTCGATCACTGCAAACTGCGGTCGGCAAAACTCTTTTTAAATTCCGAAGCGTATCCCTACGAACCGCTCTCTATGAATTTCGATAAAAATGACTTCAACATTGTATACGAAAAGTATCTCAAGGGACAGGAAATCTATTTTTATGGAAATAAAAACGCGCCTCTTTTGAATAAAAACGAATTCAAAACAAAATCACCGCTAATTGTTTTCGATTGCTCGCGACAACCGGAAGCCATCAAGAAGGGCGTTGTAGATATCAAATTGATGATCGAAGCTTACGAAAATTTCCCCCCAAACACAACAGCGTACTGTTTGATTATACACGATAAACTCTTCACCTATCATCCCTTACAAAATACGGTCGCAAAAATTGTGTAATGTCTTGTAAAACGGGAATTTGTGACGTTCAGTTCGTCGTGGGCAACGGGACATGAATACTTTGCAAAGGAATTGACATTTTGCAATTTGTTTAGTGAAAGTGTAGAACAAATAGTGTTCGGGCCGCCGTACGAAAAACGTTTACTCGACGCGAAATATAAAAAACAAAATGCTTACAATAAACGAAAAATAAACGGTCTCGATTGGAATGATGGCGACAGCGACAGCGTAGGCGTTGAATATAGCGAACTGAAGAAGCATTTGACTAGGATTTTTAAAGGTTCAAAGCTGATTTTCGTCAAAGGACTTGAGAAACAAAAATTCTTAAAAGAAAACGGGCCAGAAGATTTAGTCTATGTGGATTTAGAGTGTCTGAACTGTCCTCCGTTGAAAGTATTGTCTCTGCCTTCAAAATATGAGAGCGTCTGTAAAACAGTCTCGCATACAAACATGAAATTTGCAAACAATTGTGCATGCAAGAACGTGTTCAAACTGCAAAAATATGTTTCTGAATTATGTACGCGCCAAACATTATGAGCTGGAGGGAGAAAAAAGCTGCATATATATTACAAAACATTAACTTTAAATAATTCAGTTTTTAGCAAGAATGAGTGCATTCAGCAACGTTATGAGCGATGATAGCGTTGATAAATGGTGCGTTGGATCTGTGCCCGTTCGATCGACCGCGACCACTTTACAAGAAATTCTCGGCGTAGAGCTGTTCAATCAGAGCAGGCGTTTTTTGGCTCTCTCTGCGGAAAATAAACGAAAATTAGAAGAATGGGGATTTGTCTTTGACGAAAATAATGTGGCACAGCAAACACCCACTCCTTGGAAGCAGGGTATACGATTTTTAAAAACAGATCCGCGTCAAGTGCGATTCGTTTTGGACGATGGGCGTATAGTTTTTGAAGTGTTTATCAAAAATACTTACTATGAAAAAATGTTTATGCTCAGCGTTACTGATAGAAGAGCACTCGAAAAATTATACGAAAAATTGCACGGGTATTTGAAGCGATTGAAACTGTTGAACGTCGATATAAATTTCCGCGAAGATATTAACAGTCTAGCGCATAAACTGCAACGAAATTTAACAATTGATCATAACGAAACGACGAGCACAACAGCAGCAACAGCTGTCGAGACGGATTTCAACAGAAGTGTTGGCGACACGGTGCAGAAGGGAAGGGTAACATCAGACTGTCATTAGATGTGTTATAACACGATTCGTAGCAAGACAGCGAACCAGTGTGCAAGGTTTTGTTGAAACATGACTACTTCTCCGAATATATTTCGGTTTTACAACTCTGACTCAACGACGACGACGACGACGGCGGCGATGATGATGATGAATTCATACGATGTGAATATTAATGACTACAATGCAACGATTGAGAATGCGGACAAGGGGAGAGGTGAAGACATCGTAGAGTTTCCACTGGTGTGCAACGAAGAGTTTTCAATCGAAAATACGAGTGCTACGTCTGAGGTATCAACACTTGCTTCGTCTCTGTCGGATTTGGGCGCATTGAACTCTAGAACGCAACTTTTGATGCAAAACATCTTCTTTATCGACGCAAAACGAAATAAATACGTCAACGTGGGTTGGTTGCCCTCTCAAGGCTTTCAAGCAACGCTCAAACTGCGAGACTTGAAAACAACAAGCATTTTTCTGGATCAAAACGATTGGTGCGCGCTGATGCTCTTGTGCAACTATGTTAACAAGTACTTTAACGACGTCGCTCATCGTCGATTTTACTCAGTGATTGGTGGAAACGTGGAAATTAAAGAAGTCTATCTAAAGAACATAAAACATTTAAAATTTAAAAGAACAACTTCTCCCAGTTCGCTGATTTTATCAAAAGATCAGTGGGAATGTTTATTAGAAGTAAAAGACAATGTGAATAGTTTATTGTGTTCTTACGTTTACTATTCAAAAAACATTAATTTATATTATAATACGTATTTAGATAAGTGCAAGTTGCTAAATTGTTTACGCTTAAGCAGCAACGATTTTTTTATTCCTAGAGATATATTACATACTATTAATTATGAAAGATTATTTTATGAACTACCTATAGTTTGTAGTGAAAAAATTCTTTCTGACATTAATAGTAGTAGCAGTAGTTTTAATTAAGAAAATGAATAAAAAAAAGTGTGTTTTAACGATAAGGTAAAGATTAACTATATGGTTTGTTGGAATTTTGCATATCGTAAAGCGCGGGTGGGAATATGGGAACAGATTGCTAGAGATCGCGATCGATTTAAAAGAAGAATTGAAAAAGTCTCTCATATTCTCACTCCGGTACTGAAAATTGTCAATTCACCGTTGTCAGTCGAGCAGAACAGAACTGTTGCTGCTGCTGCTGCTGCTGCTGCTTCTTTTGAGAATAATAACAACATGGAGATTCCTGAAGCCGGTATTACAGTTGTTGTAAGAGACAAAAACACAAACGAATTACTGCAATCAAACTATATTGATTGTTCAGATTTAAAGTCACAAAAAGAAACAATTATAGTAGAAAATTTAAAAATTAAAATTATTTTCGAAACAACTGAAGATAGAGTAGATGATTCAGACGAAGACTACGACGACGAAGATTACGAAAACGACGAAGGCTTTGAAGATGATGGAAATTATGATGACACCGGTTATTATGACGATTTTGAAATGCATGGTATAAACATATAAAATTAGATTTAAGCAATTTTTAATGTATTGATTTTTTTTACAATAAATATATTTAAACGTAATACTGCGTTTTTGTTAAAAAAATACCTTGGGGAAAATTTATATTTCAGATATTAATAGTAGAGAAGTGTGTAGTCGACATTCAGTGTTACAATGGGTGTCGCCGAGTGGAGAACATTCTTCACGTTTGCAGTGTGTGGTTTGGTGAGCGCATACGTAATTGCGGACCTCATAATTTTAGATTTTTGGGTTTCGGATTTAGACAACAAATGCGGATCGATTTTGAAAATCAACAGTACCTACAGTCGAATGTTTCATAAATTTCAAGTGGAAAATGTTGAATATGTAATCGATGCAATGGGAAAAGTCAATAGTACATTGAACGATTTCCAAGAACAACTCAATCGATCGACCACGCATCTGTTCGGTCTGCTGACTTGGAACGTGCATTACTTGAGACAGAACATAAGCGTCTTGATGGAAACGTGTATAAATTGTACATCTAATAATTAAGAGAGAAAGAGAGAGAGATGATGAAAAAAAAATAAAGGTGTTGGGATACTTGTTATAAAACATGTGTTACCGTCCGGGTGCTTTTCAGTTTGTCAATTGAAGCGATCGAATATGGGATACTTAAACATCGTTAAAGATAAACTGAACTCGTTGCTGTTTGGCGAAAACGCCTACCGCATCAAGTGTCCGAGAACTGTGCAACATTTCAAGAATTTCAAAGACAAATATGAGGAAGTCGCTGTCGCCGAGTCTTTCAAGCTGATTGATAACAAAAACGGTTCACACTATGCGAATTGCGTGTGGGCTGACGATAGAACGAGATGCGGACCAGATACCTGTCAGTGTGTTGGAATCGATAGAGAAATTGCATCTGTGGAAAAATTGATAGATCATTACAACGACTACTTCTCCGTCTATCCTCGAAAAAATGCGAATAAAGAAACAAGCACAGACATGCAATCTCAATCCTGTTAGTTTTTAAGATGATCTTATAACTTATGAATAAATAAAAAATCTTTTTAAGATATATTATGTTTTATTTTAACATCTTTATGTTCCTATCCCACATACAACAGACAATGACCGATGCAGACTCGTTAACGCATGCAAGCCCCCTTGTAAAATATTAACAAGCCCCCAGTCCCCTCCCTGCTCGGAGAACGAAGCGAGCCGGAGTCGAACGCAGCATGTAGGCGTGTTCCCGCGGCCATGCTGTTTGATTAGAGACGTCACTCGACTGTGAAAAAATTTTTTTTGCAAAGGGACCCCCACCCGTCTCGAGAACGGGACGTCTGACGAGCGATTGGACGACGCAGACGTGTTGGGGGCGTGCTCTAGTTTAATTAGACGCCCCACTCGACGCTGGAAATTTTCATAGGGAAAGGGTACCCCCACCTGTCTCGAGAACGGAACCTCTGCCGACCGATTGGACGCCATGGGCGTGGTCCTGCAGACATGCTGTTTAATTTGAGCTCACACTCGACGCTGGACATTTTTTTTGGGAAAGGGTACCCCCACCTATCTCGAGAACGGAACCTCTGCCGACCGATTGGACGACGCAGACGTGTTGGGGGCGTGCTCTAGTTTAATTAGAGTATAATGTTGACCATATTTTTTATTTTTATAGCCCCTCCCTTGGCGGCCATTTTGTTTCGAGGTAGTGGAAGGGGGAGATGAGGGTCCAGAATTGGTAAAAACCAACTACTGTTATTTGCTTTTTGTTATGTGCGTTTTCTTGTATGTTTTGGTACAATGCTTTTGTGACTGCTATATGATTTTGAACATAGTCTGTCAAGAATTTTTCGTTTAGATTTATAGTTAACAACTCGTTTTTGTCTATATGTCCATAATAAACATCTACAGGTTTTAATTTGGTTGTTGTGTGAATAGAGTGATTATAACCGATTATTGCGTAGGTCATTTGTTCGCATGGTGTTGTTTTGGGGTGACTGTTTTGAATTATTCTTAGGTGTTCTAGAAGTGTAGAGTGTAAGCGTTCAATGGTTCCGTTTGATTGAGGGTGTTGCAGCGTTGTGAAATGTAATTTTACATTGTGTGTTCGACAAAATTCTTTTAAGATAGTAGGTATTATTAAATTCGGGTCCCCCATCTAGTCTAATTTGTAAGGGTGCACAATGATGGCTAAAATGTATTAAAAGTTTATTCACTACGTCCAGAGCATTACTACTGTTTACTGGGTATGCTTGAGAAAATTTACTGAAATCGTCTATTATTGTCAAAAATTTCTGTTTTTGGTATTGAAACAGGTCGATCGAAATAATTTCGTTAGGTTTATTAGGGGTTGGCGTGATTTGTAAAGGTGGATTATTAGGATTTCTTTCGTATTTCGCTAATTGACATATTTCACAGTTATTTATAAATTTTGTGATATGCTCACGCATTTTGGGCCAGTAGTATTGTGTTTTAAGTTTGTTGTGGGTTTCATCAATACCTCGATGATTCGTTTTTCCTAGGTGGTAATTAGTTATTATCGATTCTTGCTCTTGTAAGTCGCCTACGTTTGTGAGAAATTTATTTGTTTGAGTTAAGCAAAAGGCTTTATTTTTAAAAGTTTTTTGTAAGAGTGCGATAAAATTTTCGTATCTATTTCTAGTTGAAAAGTAAATGCCGTATGTCAATTTAGGGTTAACATATTCTTTAAATAATTCAATTATTTCTTTTTCAAAGTTTTCATCAGATATAAAAGCTTCTACTCTATTTTTGTTTAAAAAGGGTTTCGTTAGTTTTGGTTTACAAACGAATGTATTAACAAATGTAATTATTATTTGGTTTCCAAAGGAATTAAGCGGTTTTTCACATATAGGTATTTCTAAAATGGGATTTTCGACGTTTGTGTGTATAGTCGCATCGTCATTATTTTCTCTGGCATTTGGAATTAGGAATTCTTGTAAAATGTCCTCAGGATCTATTTCAGGTATATCTCTGTCTTTTAGCATGTCAGCTAAATTTGATAGCGGTATATCGTCTAAAATATCGTCTAGATCTTCTAAATTAGGTATATCAGGATTATTTGGAATCATGGAAATTTCATCGGGATTTTTGGTATCGACGGTTTTTGTGTGAATTTCTACACGTGAAAGAGCGTCTGCGTTAGTATTTAATTTACCTTTCTTATAGATTACGTTATAATCATATTCAGATAATTTTGCTTTCCAACGTATCAATTTAGAATTTGGTTCCTTAATATTAAATACCCATTGTAATGGTCTATGATCCGTTATTATGTTAAATTTGTTTCCGAAAACGTATGGTCTAAATTGCTTTATAGCATAGATTATTGCTAAAAGTTCTTTCTCTATAGTAGAATAATTTTTCTCGTGATTGTTTAGTGTACGTGATACATATGCTACAGGATGATCGTTTCCTATTGGACCTTGTGAGAGGATTCCTCCAATAGCTACGTTACTTGCGTCGGTTGTGACGTTGAAAGGTTTTGTGAAATCAGGATATATAAGAACTGGGTCATTCATCAATAAATTTTGGCATAAGCGAAAACAATTTATGAATTCTGGTGAATGTTCTACTTTTCAAACAGGCTGTCAACGGTGTTGTAATTTTCGCAAAGTCGCGTATGAATTTCCGATAATAGCCTAAGAGGCCTAAAAAGCTTTTGATATCTTTTTGTGTCTTAGGGATTGGAAATTTTTGTATGCATTCTATCTTATCAGGGTTTGGTTTAATTCCTTCTGGGGTAACTATGTGTCCAAGAAATTTTGTTTCTTTCTTAAGGAATTCGGATTTGTCAATTTGGATTTTGAAATTTGCTTCTCTTAAACGTCTGAATATGCATTTCAGGTTTTGAATATGCTCGTCTAGGGATGTGGAAAATACAAGTATATCGTCCATGTATATTACACAAATTGAGTTCATTAATCCTTTAAAAATGTCATTCATAACTCTTTGAAAGGTACTAGGAGCGCCTTTAAGTCCAAATGGCATTCTTAAAAATTCAAAATGTCCTTCGTCTGTGGTGAATGCTGTCTTTTCTATGTCAGGTGGGTTCATTTGTACTTGATGGAAACCTGATGCTAGATCAATAGTGGTGAAATATTGAGCACGTCCTAATTTATCTAGTAAATCCGTAATGTTAGGGATGGGAAATTTATCGTCTATTGTCTTTTCGTTAAGTTTTCTGTAATCTATTACCATTCTCCATTTTGGTTTTCCAGAGTTATCAATTTTTTTGGGTACAATCCAAACTGGACTGGACCAAGGTGAATATGAATGTCTAATAATATTCTGTTCTAACATTTTATTAATTTGCGTATGGACTTCCTCTTTGTGGACATGTGGGTAACGATACGATTTGGTGTAGATCGGAATTTCGTCGGTGGTACGTATGTGGTGTTTTATTTTATGTGTAAAACTGAGTGGTTGTCTCTCGTGATAAAATATGTCTGGGTAATTTTTGCAAAGATTGATAATTTTTTCAGCTTCTTCAGTATTCATATGGTCAGTGTTTATAATTTGTTCAATGTTTTGTTTATCGATTGTGAACTGAGATTCAGTATGAAAAAGTTGAAAAGAATTTGCATTGTAAGAATTTACATTGATCGGTTGTGTTATAGCTAATATTTTTTCTGTTTTTGTATCATTGGATAACTGTATTGTAGCTAGAAAATTATTTGAACAAGCTAAGATTTCTGGTATACGAACAAAATTGATTGTTTGTTCCGGTATTATAATTGTTCCATTTTTATCTACAGGTACTTTAGTTGTTATCGAAGAACAAGGTGGAATTTTTACTTCAAATATAATTTCTTTGCCACTTTCTAAATAGTTAAAAGATATTTTAGTATTTGGGGTACTAATTTCTTGTTTTCTTATATTTATTTGTGCTTCTAATAAAGATAAGTTATCAATACCTATTAGACCGTCATAAATATTATGAAATTTGAACATGTAAAATTTTATTTTCGTATCGGTTTTGAATTCATCGAAAGATTTAATATTAATAACGCCATTGCAATTATGAGAATTAAATACAGTAGAAACAGTAAAAGTTTCTGGTTTTATAAATTTTGAAAAGTATTTTTGTGCAATATTAGGATCAATGAAAGATTTGGTAGATCCTGTATCAATGAGAAGTTTCAGGGGTGGATTTGCGATTTGGATGTATGGTAAACGGCTTTTATTAAGAATGTTATAGCTTTCTATGTGTGTTCGTCTGAAAACATCTCTAATTGAAAATTTTGATCATCAGATTCGTTTTCAGTAATTTCAGTGTCAATATTAGATTCAAATTCTGTTTGTTCATAATAGTCAATTGGATTATAATCGGTGTTGGGATCGTATTGTGCATTTTCTTCGGTGTTAAAAAGTTCTTCGGATATTATATCCGGTGGTTGCCCGTTATTTGAAAATTTGAAATTTTGCCTGTATTGTTGGTATTGTGGTTTATTAAAACCTTGAGTGGTGTATCTACTTGTTGTACTCATTGGTGTAGGTTGATATGTGTTTCGTATTTGGTTTGGCCTAAATACATTTACATTTTGTTGTTGTTTTCCAAAAACTTGTTGGTTTGTTGGGAATTTTTGTTTGAAATTTGGTCGTGGATTTATGTTCGAAATAGGTTTGGATGGAAATTGTTGTGTATTTTCAGTATGAAATCTGGTATTTGGAAATTGTATTGGCTGAAATTTAGGAGTTTGCGGTGTAGGTATTATAACGAGGTGTATAGCGCGGTTGATAAACGGGTTTTATGTTTGGCTGTGTTTTCGGGGTATTTTTAAAATTTATAGGGAATTGCCCTATGACTTTACTTTCGTCAATCAGCATGTTTTTAGCATTTTCTAAGGAAGTTGGTCCCTTTGTTCTTAAAAATGTAGACATGGGTTCCCGTGTGTGCTTTAATAAAACTTTCATTGCGAGATTTGAATATTGTCGGTGTTTAATTTTACGTTCAGCTTCGCTATCGTTTATTTCGCTGTATGTTATTAAGCAGCTTAATAGACTAGAGATCTCGTCATAAAAGTTTATATAAGCTTGTGTTGGTTTTTGCCTCATGCTAAGCAAGTCGAAAAGAAGGTCATCTTCTTCCCGTGGGTCGCCATAATTTCGTATAAGTACTTCTTTAATAGTTGCCCAAGTTTTTGCTCTACAATTTATAATACAAATTTTTGCCTTTCCCGTGATTTTTGAAATTATACCATTGTACAATCTTGTATTTTGATAATTATTAGGATTGTTTCTATCATGAAAATATGCTAGTAGATTGTCTATGGTAGTTACAAAGTCTTGCAAAATTTCTGGATTTTCCCCATTAAATTCCTGTATGTATTGGAAATCTCTAATATCTAATGTAGGTGTTGGTGTATTTGTTTGTGGTGTCGAGTTCGGCATATTGTTCTCGTTTGTATTAATATTACCGTGATCTGAATTATTTATGTGTAACGAATTTAACAGATCGTTAAGTGAATCTATGTCGGACATAAATTATTTGTATTCGAATTATATGATCAATTTTATTTGTAAGGATGCAGGATTTGTATCAAGGAATTACTAAGAATGTATGAATATTACTTACAGTTCTGCAATTAATATGAATGATTTCATTGTAGGTGGATGCTGGTAGTTGTCTTCTTGTAGTCTTCTTCTGGGTCCTAGGTGATATATTTCTCTGGGACTGCCTTGTCCTGCTGTTGGTTACTATCGAACCACTACAGATGTTTGTTGGTTAAAGTTTTCTTTATTAAAACTTAGTTTCTTGTATTTGTATATTCACTTTTATTTTAATAATTGTTTTATTTGATTATTATTTCTTCGTTGATTTGTTTATTTATTAATTGCTTTTTTATTTTTTATCGTTGATTTGTTTATTTATTATTTGCTTTATTATTTTTATTCGTTGATTTGTTTACTTATTATTTGCTTTATTATTTTTATTCGTTGATTTGTTTTTATAAAATTATTTATTTTATTTAAAGTTGAATCACTTTTATTTTATTTATTGAACGTTGGTTCGTATTTTAAATTTGGGGTTTAATGATATTCGCTCACTCTCCTCTTTTAAAAATGCCGACTGCGCCAGTTATAGATGTTGTAATTATATTAGAAAAAAAATAAAAGTTTATTTTAACTTTCACAATAAGTTTATTTTCTTTATCAAAAATTACAAGTTCTATTTAATATATGATGACTTAATTCATGCCCATTTGCTCTGAAAGCCCGAAGTTAAGTAACGTCTGCTTTTGCAGTAGCGTTATACATTAGTTTTTACATAAGGAGGTACATAAAGATAGTTACGGCTGTTATGTGTTTGTTATCGCTTAGTAAGCTGTAATAGAATATTCGTGAGTTTGATGAGATAGTATAGTGCATATGAATGACACGCGTTGTCATCTCATCATTTCGACATTGGACATAAAGAGTCAAATTGAAAGACACGCAATATCAGTGAAATATGTTTTATTAGAAAAAACAGTTTTATTAATTATAGAACAGACACTCAAAATTTAAGTAGTCAGTACAACTATATTATGAAATTGAATTTTTGATTTTTATTGTTTAAAAAATTATACATAAACTTGTTGCCATGTTTTTATCTTATGTACCTTAACTTTTGTTAATTGCTATGGTTAGTAGGTAATTAATGTTTATTTTCATAATTATTGTTTTAAATAATTTTCAATTTGTACTTGAAAAAGTTTAAATTTATAGACGAAACGTACATATTTTATAAATATAACTTTCGTCCACAAAACTGCGAATTTTTTATTATTAATTATTATCGATGGACACGATAATAATATATATTCTGTTCATAGCTTCGGACTTTTTATCAGTGTAGAGTAGTTCATTGCGGAACTACCTACACCATTAGATTACTAATTAATTAACCAAGCCCTGTCAATATAACCAGCATATCCCATAATAGCCACGTTGCTAACCTGCTTTCCTGGATATATTATGTTAACAGATACCGTAGACAAAGATTGTTTCTCAAGATAAGTGAATACGAAACTTTCCATATTTTTCTAAACTCTTAGTCATAGTTTTTAAAATCAGTTTTACCCGACTACGGCGAAGTCAAAGAGAAGAGTTATCAGTTTAGCAGTCTATGTATGTATTTGTATACCTATTTGTATTTAAGGATGTTTCACCGTAGCCCCTAAACTATTCATCCGATTTTGATAAATAAGGTGTCAACGATTTGTTATTAGGGCTGTTGATTAAATTGTAATAGTATCATTTTTTGAAAATATCGATATTTATGATTAATAAATTGATAATATCACATGATTAATATTTTTTAGGTAGGTACCTTGATATTAATATTATACTGTATCAGGTAATATCCGCTAAAAGAAAATTGTTTGGCAGATTCATAGATCTAAAAGACACGAACTCGGAATAGGTAGCTCTGATCGATTCTTGGATGGCTGTTAGTAGGTTTATGGATTCTTCTAGGTCAACCTGATTTTTTGATCGTTTTTACCTGTTTCAATTTATATATATAGAAGGGAATTTTTGATTTCTATTTAGTGTTCTTTGAAGAATCATACTGGTAACATTAAATTGTCTTTCGTAAGCTATTATTTTGTTGTTATTAAAATCAGTGCATTTAAAGTTAATTTTTCTGTCTAAATATTCGGTATTGTTGAAACTGTGAAAGCTATTTCTATAAATACGTCTTTAATAATATAAGTATTAAAATTGTTTTATTTGGTGTTCTTAATATTTGAAATAAAAATGGAATTTTTAAATAAAATCCCTTCTTTGAAAGTGATTTCAAAAAATAAAGTCGCGACTAGTGTTATTAGTACACCGTGTTTAAAAAGAACTTACTTAAATTTATTAAAAGAAGACTGTTCGACGATAAACTGTTTTCATTGCCATTTCGCCAAATACAAAACGTTTATTAAAATGGCGTGTAATACTGTGGATGATTTGGGACAAATGCCAAGCACTGTGAAAAAAGACCTTGTTTTATCAGTGGAACTTTTGTGTGAAGATACGGTTCGTTTTATGGGCGAAATAAATACAATATTCTCAAGTACTGTGCTTCGCCTTGGCGACGCATTAATATGGAAAATGACCGGCCAAATCGACATACAAAGGACATTAGAAAAGTTCATTCTGAGAAATGAAAAGTTAAATCTTTTCGCACGTTGTGAATTGGCACGCCGGTATTGTTGTGACGCTGATTTTTATTTGTTGTGGCAACGATGTAGCGAACCAGTTCGGTATAATGTTTTGACCTCTGAAAGAAGTGCCATTATGAACAATTATTGGAGACACCTTGTGGACACTACTTCTCGTAGTGAAGATCTAGCGGCATTCAATGCTCAGCGAATGATTCTGACGGGCTACATGAGGTGTTTTGACTACTTTTTCTATCAGCTGAAACCGGAAGAAAGGCAAAAGATCATAACGCGAATGTGCAACGGAAGGTACGGAATTTCAATGCATTCAGAGGTTTATTCCATTACCGAAGCATATGAATGCATTTTAAAACACGCTAGATGTTCTGAGATAGAGGAGACCCTGAGAAGATTCAAACATGGCTACGACCTATTAGTTTGTATAGTAGACCGTTATTACCTGCACCATCTATTTGAAAGTGTGTATGAGTTGGTTATAGCGACTGAAGGTATTGAAGATGGTGAACTAAAAACATTGGACGATTACATTAAGGAAAAACTTGGTCTGAAAAGACATAGGGATTTAATGAAAAATTTGTGCCCTACCGGCCATCGCATTCGTCCGAAAGTTCCGCTTTTGTATAGGCTCCGATTGACTGATTTTTAATTTATTGTAAATATATTGTGTGTTAGTTATTAATTATTTATTATTGTAAATAAGTGTAGGTACTATTTAGGAATATTATTTTTTTATATTATATTTATGTCTTAGTTTAATATTTGAATTTACGGTTAATTAATTATTATTTATTTTGAAATATAGATTTTTATTAAGAATTATTTTAAATTTACTTTTTGTTTTCTTGTCTGTTTAATTTCTACCTGTCACCTAAAAGTCAAAGGTAAAAGGGCTGCTATGCCTACAGATTCTTAAATTCATGTATATTTTTTATGTTGTTTTAGGCCACCTTTTAGATTTCTGGAGTCAGGTACGGCGTAGGTTTGCTGAGACTAATTCTCAAACAAAAAAATTTCATAATCTTACACTTACATCCAGTGTTAAGTATCGTTCAATTTATTATGTTTTTAATAATAAATTTGAAATTTAATTTTGCCAGCTCTCTAGCTAGAATCTGAGAACTGGGGGTTTGTAATAGAAGAACCACAGCAACATCATATAAACAATGGCATTGCTACACACGCAGATATTTTCAAACAAAAATGTGTTTTGTTCAAATGGGCTGGCACTAAACACAAACAAAACGAAATGCATGTTATTTAGATCTGCACATAGTAACATCCCGAACATAAAATATTTGGATTATCAAGGTTCGCAGCTTACGGTCTCATCCACTTGTAAATCGTTGGGTATCATACTGGATGAAACTTTAAGCTGGTCTGACCACAAACATCATTTGGCAAATAAATTGAGCACAACTTGCTACGTACTTAGACAGCTTAAACGTTTTGAAAACCATATATTATGCCAGCCCTCTAGCTAGAATCTGAGAACTGGGGGTTTGTAATAGAAGAACCACAGCGACATCATATAAACACGATGGTATTGCTACACACGCAGATAGTCTCAAACTCAAAAAGTGTTTTATTCAATCCGTATATGTTCGTATTGACAATATCTCAGGAACTGTTGAACCGATTTGAATGAAACTTGTATCACGTTTGTGTTTCATTGTATGAAAAAGTACCTTACACTAATCACGTTATCCCCGGCTACATTAGGACTTTTTATCAGTGTAGAGTAGTTCAGCGCGGGATTGCACCATTAGATTACTAATTAATTAGCCAAGCCCTGTTATTATAACCAGCATATCCCATAATAGCCACTTGCTTTCCTGGATATATTATGTTCACAGATACCGTAGACAAGGATTGTTTCTCAAAATAAGGGAATACGAAACTTTACATATTTTTCAAAACTCTTAATCATAGTTCTGAAAATCGTAAAATTAATGGCTAAATAATTTATAATTTTTAGCGTTACATAAAATTAATTCAGCATTCAGACAAGCTTGAGATTAATTTTATATTGATCTGTGTTTTCTAATCCGAGTTCGTGATCTTTTAGATTTTAGAACCTGCCCAAGTGTTTTATTTTACATTGTAAAATTAACGTCCACCTTGTCTGAATATTAAATGAATTGAATATTGTATTGAGTACAATGAGCTAAAAAAAAATTCTTGGGCAGGTAAGTAGTTCTAAAAGATCACGACCTCGGAATAGGTAGCTCAGACCGATTCTTGGAGACCATTAGTAGGTTTATGAAGTCTGATTTTTGACCATTTTTACCTGTTTCAATGGGGATATAGGTATTTCGAAAGGAATGTTTGGATTCACTTTAGTTTTCTTTGATGAACTATACTGGTAACATTAAGTTATTATTTTGTTGTTATTAAAATCAGTGCATTACAAATTATTTTTCTATCCAAATACCTATTCGGTGTTGTTGAAATTGTTAAATCTATTTTTTATAAACACGTCTCCAATAATACAAATATTAAAATTGTTGTTTTATATAGTGTTCTTAATATTTGAACTAAAAAATGGAATTTTTATATAAAATACCTTCTTTGAAAGTGATTTCAATGAATAAAATCGCGACCAGTCTTATTTGTACAGTGAGTTAAAAAAAAAAATACTTTGAGTATTTAGAAGAAATTTTATTACCATTGAAATGTTTTGATCCCGATTTTGTAAAAAGAAATTCCTTAAATTTTACAGAAGAAAATTTTTTAACATTGGATTGGTTTGATTGGAATCTTATAAAAAAAATGTTTGTTAAAATGACGTGTAAAAAAGTGGACGATTTGGGACCAATGCCAAGCACTGTGAAAGAAAACCTTATCGCGTTAGTGGAACATTTGTCCAAAGATGTGGCTCGTTTTACGAGCGAAATAAACAATTTATTCCCAGATATTGTGTTGCGCCTTGGCGACGCATTTGTATGGAAAATGACCGGCCAAATCGATGTACAGAGTACTTTAGAAAAGTTTATTTCGGAAACGAAAAAATACCTGTCTTACAACGTTGTATGATGGCACGCCGGCATTGTTGTGACGCTGCATTTTATTTGTTGTGGCAACGATGCGAAGAACTACGTTACCATATTTTGTCTGTGCGGAAAACTGATGATTATTGGAGACACTTTCTGAATACCAATTCTCGAAATGAAGAACTAGCTGCATTCAATGTTCAGCAGATGATTCAGACGGGCGACTTTATGTGTTTCGATTATTTTTTCAATCAGCTGAAACCGGAAGAAAGAATTAGAAGCATCATAACGAGAATGTGCGAGAGGGAGTACAGAATTCCAATGTTTTACAACCGAAGCATATGAGTGTATTTTGAAGTATGCTAGGTATTCTGAGATAGAGGCAATGCTGAAAAAATTCAAAAATGGTTACGATCTGTTAGTTTTTATAGTAGACCGTTGTTACCTGCACCATTTATTTGAAAGTGTCTATGACTTGGTTATAGCGACTGAAGGTATTAAAGAAGGAGAATCGATAAAATTGATGAATCACGTCAATATAAAAAGATTAAACACCGGCTGCATGCACGAAAAAGTGTAACGTTCCGCCTGACCCTGTGCGTGATTATTAAATATGATATTCGAGCGGAATACATTATCACGTAAAACTATCGTCCGTAAACCGACTTTACAGACAACCAATTTTTTTATATTCATAATTTATCTCATTCTCTATTCCTTACACCTGTCACCGATATGGAAATTGTTGAAATTATTAACGACTTAAAGCCGCATAGTGCACCTGGCCCAGACACGCTACAACCTGACTTTAAAAAACAAATACAAAAATTATATTGCCCACCCACTAGCTCACATAATAAATTTACCATAGACAAGGAATGTTTTTCAAGATAAGTTATTGCAAAACTATCCATATTTTATTTATAGTTCTAAAAATCGTAAAATTAATTTATTATTTTTAGCATTATGTAAATTAAGTCATAATTCAGACAAGCTTGAAATTAATTTTATGTTGTCACAGAATTGATCTGTTTTCTATTTCAAGTTTGTGATCTTTTAGATTTTAGAACCTGCCCAACTATTTTCAATTAGCGGATTTTATTTGGCACAATGTAGAATTAGCATCCACCTTATCTTAATATTAAATGAATTTAATACTCAAATCTTTGATTAACGTCTGATTAGAACTCTTCAATAAATAAAATTATAGACCAATATTTCAGCAGACAAATATTAATTATTTTTTCAATCAGCTGAAACCGGAAGAAAGAAAAAGAATCATAACGAGAATGTGCAACAGGAAGTACAACATTTCAGTGAAGTCACAGATTTGTTCTGTAACCGAAGTATATGAGTGTATTTTGAAGTATGCTAGGTATGCTGAGATAGAGGCAATGCTGAAAAAATTCAAACATGGTTACGCTCTGTTAGTTTTTATAGTAGACCGTTATTACCTGCACCATTTATTTGAAAGTGTCTATGAATTGGTTATAGCGACTGAAGGTATTGAAGAAGGTGAATTGATAAAATTAGACGATTACATTAAAAGAAAACTTGGACCGGAAAGAGATAGAGACATGATGAAACATTTGTGCCCTTCCGATCGTCGAATTCTTCCAAAAATTCAAATTTTTCATAGGCTGAAATAGGCTGATTTTTAATTTATTTTATTAATTGTTAATATATTGTATGTTAGATGTTAATTATTGTAAATAAATGTATTAATTAGGAATATTATTTTTTTATATTCATGTCTTAGTTGTAAAAATAATTAGTTTTTTATTTTGAAATACTGATTTTAGAATAGAATAGTATTTATTATCCAAATTACTCTTTACAAATGGATACGTCAAAACACAACATCTCAATCAACATACATAATAATAAATAAATAACAAAAACAAGTGCGACAATGCCGCACGAGTTGCACATACTATTTTTTATTACGAATTAAATTAAATTGAAATTAAAATTTTATTACGAATTAAAAAAAGAAATTAGAAGTAATAAAAATTAAAATTAAGGAGGTTGATCCGTTACAGTCCTAATCAAAAGTAAGTCGAATTCTAAATGGGAACTTTTATAGTTTATAAGTCGATGATACCAATAAATTATTGTCATAAAGGCATAAATAAATAATTTTTTTTAATATCAATTAATTAATTCCGTACTTTATACTTAATGGACTAACTTTAGTATTTTTTGTACAATGTTAGGTTAAAAAAAATAAATTTATGTAAATATCTGTATTTTACAAAATTTTTGCAGTAAATAATTGAAAAAAGAAATTAGAAGTAATAAAAATTATAATTAAATCATTAGAAAGTTGAAAATTCAGTTAAAATTGTTAAATCTGTCAAGAATAAAAGTCCATAATCGAAAAGTGCTAAGGTTTAATAATTTTTTTTATTGATTAAAAGTCTCCTAATTAAATTGGAAAAAATATTAAAATATGCGTAAGACATCGATGCTTTACATAGATAGTTTTCGGAACTGCTGACATTATTTGGTTATTTGCAAAAAATTAAAATGAACAGTTTGCATGCTAGCTTGACATATTTTCCATAAGGCTACATGTAAAAGTTTTTTTTAATTTGTAACTTTATAAATCTCCTAATGATTTTGGATTTTTTACAGAAAATTTTGTCATAAAAAAATCTATTAAAAAACTTTATTTCAGATATTTTTCATAAATTGTCATTGTTTGGTAACTATGGTAACTCTAAATTTGCGTGCGGCAAACAATTATTTCAGTGCGACAAATAAAGTTTCCGCACGCAAATGAAAATAGCTACTTTTCAACCGTAACATCGTGAGTAAACATACCACTTTTCCCGCATGAGTAATAAAAAATAATTTTTCAAACATTTTGATATTTTAAAAAATTGAGGTAATTCAGAGCATGTGATAAGAGTAATTAGCAAAATATCTCGTCATTTATTACATGTAGCAACTCTGACATTTTAAAAAACACACGTATACCTAAAACTTGTAGCTATAGTTTTAATTAAACGCAAGTTCTAATATTTTGAATGACACAGAGTTACTGTCAGTATACCTCTATCTCCTTTACTTTTACGTGGCGTTTCAAATTTAAATACGGAAAGTATCTTTTGACAGGCGACTTTCGCGCCCTCTCGTGTTTTTTTTTTTAAATCTGGTTCAGTCAAAACCTTAGTGTCATATGTTATACGTGCATTTTAATAAGGATTAATTGTTGAATAAAATGGGGAAAAAGCTATCAAATCGGAAGTGCTGTGTTGTTGATTGTAAAGATACACCAACTAAACATCCAAATTCCAAAATTACAATTCCACCGTTTTCCTGCATTTTCTTATGAATTAGAGAGGAAAAAAATGGACTGCAGCAGTACGTCGTCAAGGGTAATTAAATTTTATTTTACCTATTATTTTACCTACATGAAAAATAACATAATTGTTATTTTGTTAACAAAAATTTAAAAATTAAAAATGTATATCGTTTATGTAGCTTTTTTACTGAAATTTTGCGTAAGTATTTTTTTATAATTAAGAGTAACGCTGGTTTCCATGTGTTTTGAAAAATCAAACACGAGATGGTGCGAAGGTCGCGTGTCAAAGATACTTTCCTGACGTATACGTAAGTCAAATGTGTCTGAGCACACATTTGATACTTGTGGTATCGACAGTACTACCTTAAGAATTATTTTTAATATATTTTTGACTTTATATATTAGATATCGCGTCCATCGAGATAATATTTAGTAAGGTAAATCACAGGATAGTGGACAAATTAGATTTATTAATGTACGACGTTTCGTCTATAGATTTAGACTTTTTCAAGTAGGTACAATAAAAAATTTAAAACTATAATTATGAAAATAAACATTATTTAATGCTTTAAATTTTTTATTGTACTTGAAAAAGTCTAAATCTATAGACGAAACGTTGTACATTAATAAATCTAATTTGTCCATTAATTAATGTTTATTTTCATAATTATAGTTTTAAATTTTTTATTGTACTTGAAAAAGTCTAAATCTATAGACGAAACGTCGTACATTAATAAATCTAATTTGCCCACTATCCTGCGATTTTTCTTATTAATTGTTTTGATATTATTTAGTTTGGCGAACTTGCTGATCTTAGATTGTATTTATCTGTGACACATACCTTTCCAACGCATTCAAGTTTGCCAAGTTAATATCTAACAAAGTGAGCTGTGCGTTTTCAAGGTTTCTCTTCCAGTACAATTACACACGACTCTACGTAATTCGCAAATTGTAAGATCAAATATGTAACATCCGTGTGTGTATGTTTGCAAACGTATGTGTTTTATGGCAGGGCTGTATTCAATTCAAGCCAGAGAGAAGGCGATAATCTTTTCAAATTTCGTAGGAAGCAATGCATTACGTCTAGAGACAAAGTAGCCAGGGGCGGACTTACATGAAGGCGATACGGGGCCGTTGTCTGCTTTGCATTCGCCGGAGGGTGCCAAGTAGCTGCATGAAAGTAAGTTTACAAAATTGAAAAAATGAAAATCTTATATAAAAACACAATTTAAACTGGTGGTCTTGCATTTAAAGAATTTCTAATCCCCTGCGATCTAAATTGGCGCTATTAATTGTTTTCACAAAGTCCAATAATAATCGATAACAAACTAGAACAATAGTATAACAACTTTTAATACTTTTTTTCAAATTAAAATTAAATACCAATGTTAGCATCATACATTAAACAGATAGTTGCAACTCGCCTAAGCCACTACCTAAATCGTCTATGTATCGAAATAATGTTAATGTCAATTTAGTGGTCATTTATAATAAACTAGCGCCCGGGTGCAAAAGAACGAATGGGAGGGAGGTACATGAGTACGCACATTCAACTTAGTTTACCGAGATGAATGTTGTTTCTAAATTTCGCGATGATCGGAGTTACCGCGTTCAAAAGTTTTTGTAGGACGGACAAATTTTGAGTTACATTTTGCAACATTTTTCATTGATGCTTCGCTCCTATTGGTTGTAGCGTGATATTATATACCCTATAGCCTCCTTCGATAAATGCGCTATCCAACAAAAAAAAAATTCATTTCGAACCAGTAGTTCCTGAGATTAGCGCGTTCAACCAAATAAACAAACTCTTCAGCTTTATATATTAGTAAGTACCTATATAGATTACCAAGTGATAATATTAAGGAAGTATGAGTACGGTAGGTACCAAAAAAAGACTTGTTTATTTTTTTTGTATGAAGTTTAAATACGCTTAAACAAATTCTGAAAATTTGAGGAAGGTTAACCGATTACTTAAATAAATAATTTACTTCAAAAGTAAGTGTATTTAACATTGGTCGTATGGAAAAACGATGGATCCGCGACTTGTTTTAACAATTTTCAGCCTTTGTCGAAGAAAATGAAAAAAAAACTATCAACGTTTTTTGATTATTATTATAAAAAAATCACGATTATCAGTATTCGTTGACAGTACGATTAATATACTTGTTTCTCACATGTTAGTTAGTAAGTTTCGCCGCCAGATAGAGTAGTCCATATCGCGGATTCCTATAATAGCTTAATTTTTGCCATCAGATGTCATATCTAAATTCGTCAGTTTCCAAGGACTGTTCCATGACGTCAAAGCACCTTACTTAATCTGAATGCATCACTGTTTTGCATGTGTGTGAGATTCAATTATAACTATATTATATTATATTATTATATTATTTCATTATTATTATGTTTCTTGTATCTGTTATGTATAATTTTGTAATTATTACGATGGGCTTTGAAAGTCATAAACACATAATATAGTACAGTCAATCTGGCAAAAACCTCAACAAAACCAACCAAAAAGGTGAAACTTGGTGAGTCGCTAGAGAATGATGAAAAAAAGGTTACCTGGCAATGGCCACCTGGTACCTGTTCAAATACCTGTTCAAATAGTCAAAAAAAACTCAAAAATATTTTGAAATGCATTTTTCTCGAAAACTATCCATTTTACAGAAAAATTTATTGAACAAAAAATGTAGAGGGCATCGTTATCTACAATTAATGTCATTGGTGCTATGTTGTACAACAAAAAATGTGCGCAGTAGGTGGCGCTTAAGTGCCAAAAAAAGTGTTTTTCCACTTTTTTGCCCTGAAATTTTCATTTTTCAGTTACGATTCAAATAGAAAAATTGTTCCATTTTATTTTATAAACAACTTTTATTTCAACATTTTTTTCATACAACTTACCGTTTCAGAGCTGCAGCTTGTTGAAGTGAAAATAAGTTGTATGAAAAGTAAGTTGTATGAAAAAAATGTTGAAATAAAAGTTGTTTATAAAATAAAAAGGAACAATTTTTGCATTTGAATCGTAACTGAAAAATGAAAATTTCAGGGCAAAAAAGTGGAAAAACACTTTTTTTGGCATTTTAGCGCCACCTACTGCGCACATTTTTTGTTGTACAACATAGCACCAATGACATTAATTGTATATAACGATGCCCTCTACATTTTTTGTTCAATAAATTTTTCTGTAAAATGGATAGTTTTCGAGAAAAATGCATTTCAAAATATTTTTGAGTTTTTTTTGATTATTTGAACAGGTACCAGGTGGCCATTGCCAGGTAACCTTTTTTTCATCATTCTCTAACGACTCACCAAGTTTCACCTTTTTGGGTGTTTTTGATACGAAATGATTTTTTTTTCGCCAGATTGATTGTACTAATACGGCCTTATATCATCAAAGCGAATAAATATATACTGTATGGATTTAAATGTTACAGAATTTGGTTACCATGGAGATTCGTTATAATGAATTTATTTACACGTTTACACGAATCTGTGGTCAAACGACAAAACTGCTTATGTTGAAATTGTCAATTTTTCAAATAATTTTGTGAGCGATCTATCCAAAGAATCTTTTAAAGAGGGGGGGAAACGTGGACCTGGGATATAAATGCGGGCATAAAAGTGTCTACTGCATATATTAATAATAATTTACTATATGAATCATTGTCTATCTACTCAATGTGCGGTGAGTGAGAGCAACAAAGCGTATCAAAAATATATCTGCGTCTATTTCTTCGATGTAATTCCCTGATTTCTCCGATGATAGGATTGATTGATGTACTTGCATTCAATCTGAATAAATTATCTCTGTTTCAAAAACTGTCTTTTTCTATGACGTTAACATGGGCGTACCCAGCTTTTGGCCCAGGAGGGGGCAAATTAGAAATTTCTTAAGCCGGGTCCCCCGTGCTGGTTTTGCCCTCTTGAATACGCCAGTGCTTACGGCTTAAAAAAAGACAGAAGTATATGTTTGCACCCTAATGGTTCGATTGCGATTTTATTCCTATGCTCAGTATAGAATAAAAGTATATGGTCTACTGTGAACATAAATGTTCTTGAAACGTTGAAAATGACACCCATATTGAATTTTAGACTATTTACCTCTTTTCACCCTTGAAGGGGTTGTTTTTGATAAAGCACGAAACACGTGTTTATTTATTTATTTTCAGGAGTAATCCTGCACATTTTCAAATTGATACATTTATCTAACGTGATTTATTCTTGCAAATTATGAATCCTTGTTACACCCATAATAACTATCTGTGTGCCAAACTTCATCCCAATCCGTCCAGTGGTTTCAGCTGTGCGCTGATAGATCAGGTTTCCTTTAATATATTTAGATTACAGATTAAGAAAATTTGACGTACCTACTAATTTTTCGGCTAGCATTATACTTCTAGCTTTAGCTAGTGTTTGTTTAAGCTCAACAAGGTGATTAGAACTTGTTTCGTGTTGACTTTGTTCTGAATAATACTTAATTAATTATTTGATTCATTACTATACTTACAGGCTGTCCAAAGTTAAGTCTACACAATTGTTTTATTAATATTGTAGCTAAGAATTTGGTTAAATGGGATTTTTTGTAGTATTTTTTACGTAGTTTACGACAGTGGAAATAATAAATACAGTAGAACCTCGCTAAGTTAAAGTTCAATGGAAACGTTGAAAAATTTAAGTTATCGAGTTTTTTACTTATCGAGAGTTGAAGCTAGAGAGGTTTTGGAAGTTTAAATTTTAACTTAACGAGGTTCAACTGTTCTAATAGTGAAAATTAATAAAGCTCTCGGTAAAACCTTTTGTTTGTAAACTTATTCACGATGACTCACTGATAATACTTTAAGTTATGGAGGTCACCAAAATATTATTTTATGTTATCGAGGGCCAACGCTCAAAATATTTGTTTAAATTACCAAGGTTTTGTGCTTTAAGTAATGGAGGTTTTTGGCTTGAATGGGAAGGTAATTCAAAAGATTTTTAAGTTACAGAGGTTCTTAACTTATCGAAGTTCTACTGTCATTGAGTATTGAGTTTTTCAGTTAATCTCAAAAGTCACACCTGTTCATTAAAGGTATGTTCCAAGCAGCCAGCAAACGAACATGAAACCGTCACCGTCATGCGCAGTGTTCCAAAACCGATGAAAACAGTTTAGTTTTAGCTACTGCGCAGGCGGTGACGGTTTCGTGTTCGTTTGCTGGCTGTTTGGAACATACCTTAAGTAGACCATGGACACGACAGCATACGCAGATTGGGTAACTCTTCAGCTTTATATATTATAGCGGTCCCGCCCGGTTTCACCCGGGTGCAAAAGAACGAATGGGGAAAGAAGGGACTTGAGTACGCACATTCATCTTATTTTACCGAGATGAATGTTGTGTTCAAACTTCATAATGATCGGCGTTGCCGTTCAAAAGTTTTTGTCGTTAAAAAGCAGTATTTATACTTTTTTTAAGTAATAAATTTCTTTTAATATAATATATATTTAATTGAAAACACTGTAGGGAAATTATTTTTATATATTATAGCACGGCAGTGGAAGGATTTCTGGTAACGTAGGTCCATTCCCACCTGTGAATAAATAAAAGAAAAAAGACGGACAGATTTCTCAAAACGGTGGATTGTTTGGGCTGTACCGGTGTTATTTTGGGCCCATAGTGATCAGAGAGGGTACAGCTCCACTTCTTCTACTGTTCTGAGAAACTTGTGCAGAAATGTAACAAAGAAAAGAATATGCCGTTGGTCGATAACAATTATATTTCATAATCACTTCAAAAAACGTGTCGGTGATAAAGTACAAGGAAATCTGATTTACAAGTACATTCTTAATATTAACAATATCGTTTGATCATGATTGACAATTAGGAACTGGGGGTAGAACCCTGACGAGGTGATCACTTAATTATCTAGGGAAGTACATTAATAAGGTTGTTTAAATTAAAAAAAAAATAATAAAACGTGAAAGAGGAAAAGAAAACTAGGCGTGAGCGTCATACCTTTTTCTGAAGAGTACTTACTTACACTTGAACAATACTTATTCTAGGAATACTTTACATAATTCGTGAGTGACTACGGGTATTTAGGCGCTTCATAGTAGTACAATGAAGTCTAAATTCCGTTTTGAGAAGAAGTTTGAAGATGATTCTGTGGTTTATTCCATGAGCGTCCTTTTCATGCGACTCCACCGAATCCCGGAAAACAACTTAATGTTTGTTATTTTTCCGTAACTAATCAATATTGATTTTAATTATTTCACACCTAACAACTATTGTTTGTCACTTTTTCACTTTTTGAAAATCACAGATACCGCGTATTTAGAGTCAGACGACTGGATCACACGATAGACACACTTATGTTTATAAATCCAAGCCACGCGATCCAAATCGTACCGCGCATGCAAATATCCGCGAATTTAGTGATTTGATTTCCTTATTTATTTATTTTATTATAATAATTTTTATGCTAATATTAAAAAATTGTCGCGGTGCTATGGCACCACGTGACAGGCTCCCCCTCTTTAGTGATTAGGAGGTACTCCGCTATACTACTAACTGTACATACAACAAGAAATTCACAACAATGAATTTATCTTTGTTGTAACTAAGTCAACAATCACTTGACAATCTACCATATCCCATACTATGGCAGTTGAAGTGTGCTCTTCATAAATAAGCTCTAATTAAATTTAACTAATCTAAATTGATCTAACGAGATGAAACAACCACCGATAATACGGAAATTATGGGGTCGTAACCTGACTGGCTGAAGGAGACAGCTTTAGACGTTAGAAGTAATTGGGCCTTAGGAAAGCGCCGGAATGTAAACAAGGACAAGCTTATAATCTAAAACAAAGGACGAGAATAACGAAATAACACAAGGAGAATTCTTTATTTAGGAAAATAAAGCATAACTCAGGTACGAAAAATAACTTAAACTTTTATTGTTAGTAATATCCTAACCTAACAACACTTGACGTTTGACAGATGTCAGCTGTCTGACATTGAACTTGAAATTAAACTAGAGGGCAATGACCTCGGGTGAATTCTTCAATTGTTAACAGACGGAATTTTCTTCAGATGTTCAATATGAGATTTAAACATCTTTTTGGAGGATGGATCTTGAAGGATGCAGCTAACAGGACTCGTAAATTCTAAAATTACACGGGGATTACTGTAACGAGGACAAAGTTTGAGGTGAAAATTCGGTTTCATTTTGTTATAATGTAACCTTTGTACAACAAAATCGCCGACTTGAAACTTCGACTGCAACGAACGGTTTTTATTGAAATATTTCGCTTGTAGATCATGTGATTTTGACAGAGCTAGGCGAACTTGATTTTCGGAAGGCAAGGCGTCTTGTTCCCACACAGATGACAAATTCCATTGTAAATCGAGTGGAAATTTGATTTCTCTTGACAAAAATATCTTACAAGGTAAATTTTTAATACTTTCATGATATGAAGAATTATTGGCGAAGGTTATGTGATTTAATAACAAGTCCCAACTGAGATGATCGTCAAACTTTTGTTGAAGTAAAATTGACAGAGCAGCTCTAACGTTTCGTATTACTCTTTCTACAGCATTGGACGAAGGATGATAAGGCGAACTGTGAATGACACGTGAACCCCAGGAAGTACAGAATTCATTAAACTTGTTTGACGTAAACGAAGTCGCGTTATCGGAAACTATTTTAGTTGGTGGACCATACGTGGTAAAGACTTGATGTAGACATTTTATTATCGACGTGGAACTGGAATCAGGAATCGCGTAAGTTATTAACCACTTGCTGTAACTATCCAGAATTAGAAGAACATATTTATTCCCGGAATGTGATTTGACAAGCGGTCCCATGAGATCAATGTAAATTTTATCCCACACAGATTGTGGAGAATTAGACGACATAACTACTTTATCAGGATGTTGATCTGATTTATGCGTTGCACAGAGCATACAATCTTTAATAAATTGACGAACCTCAACAAACATGCGCGGCCACCAAAATCTTCGTGATATTGAACGATACGTCTTCGTGACTCCGGGATGACTGGCGATTTGTGAATTATGAAACTGTTCCAATATTTCTTTCTTGGAGGCGGACGGAACAACAATACGTCGACGACGGTTGCGGCCTACGAGTCGAACCAGGAAATTCTTGTGAATAGCGAAATTTTTCTGAGGTAAACCTTGATTAATTTGACTTTTAAGGCGGTTTAACTCAGGATCTTGATCTTGCAGGATATTAAGTTCGGTAAACGGATTTTTAATTTCCGTAATGGGATTGAGAAAATTTGATTGTATTGCATTTTTCTCAGAAGTTTCGGATTCAGCTACCAAACGGGATAAACAATCGGCAGTACAATTTACTTTACCGCGAATATGTTCGACTTTGAAACTGAAACGACTGATGCGAAGTAACCACCTACCTACACGACCTAAGTTGCGGGGGTGCTGAATTAACCATTTGAGACAGGAACTATCTGTCTGAAGAATAAAAGTTTGATGCGAGAGGTAAGATTTCATTTTTTCCATAGCCCAAATACATGCTAAAGCTTCTTGTTCGTACGTACTGTATTTCTTCTCGGCGGATGTCAAACGTCGGCTTGCGTACTGGATCGGGTGTAGACCATCTTCAAAGGATTGTAAAAGAACACAACCAACATGATTTTGACTGGCGTCGGTTTGCAGAATGAATTCGCGTTGAAAATCGGGAAAACGTAGAACTGGTGAACTTGACAGAGCTTCACGAAGTTTGCGAAAAGACTGAATATGCGTTTCCGTTAAATTATATTTGACATTTTTCTTCCGTAGATCATTGAGTGGCGACATTATCTGAGCGTATTCGGGGATAAACTTAGCGTAATAACCAACCATTCCAATAAACGTTTGAAGCTGTTTCAAATTCTTCGGAATTGGCAAATTCTTTATCGCTTCTACTTTGTCGGGATCCATGGAAAGACCGTTGCTTGAGACACGATGACCCAGGAAGTTGAGTTCGCTTTGGGCGAATTTTATTTTATCCGGATTCACGGTAAGATTAGCTTCTTTTAGACGTCTTAACGTTTCTCGGACGTGTACCATATGAGATTCCATATCGGGACTGTATATTAATAAGTCGTCGAAAAATACAATCACAAACTTGTATCTTAAATCGGCAAAAATGTCAAACATCAGACGGTTTAGAGCACTAGGTGAAATAGATAGCCCGAACGGAGCCTTATGAAATTTCCACTGGCCTTCAGGAGTGACGAACGAAGTTAGACTCTTTGATTTGTCAGATAATTCAACTTGGTAAAAGGCGCTGTTTAGATCCAACGTGGTGAAAACTTTAGCGTTTTTTAAGCACTGGAAAATATGCTCAATCGACGGAACAGGAAAACTATCCATGACAACCTTTTTGTTTAACTGGCGATAATCAATACAAAGTCTATAACCTCCACTTGATTTCTTGACAAGAAAAGCCGGTGAAGCGTAAGGGGATTTACTAGGTGAAATAACGCCTTTATTCAAAAGATCACTAATATGTTCCCTCATTATTTTAGCTTGAGGTGGGGAAAGTGGATACGGGGCCTTTCGGACTGGAATATCGTCAGACAAATGAATTGAATATTTGTAATTTTTAGCTTGACCTAGTTCTTCGGTAAGAACTTCTGGAAATTCTGCAAGCAAACTACTAAAGTTGGCCGCATTTGAATCTATACTGGTAACGTGATCCAGGGAGAAGGTTTTGGACGAAGCGGGTAACGGTACAAAGGGAATGACGTGAGAGGAATCGAATTTGAAAGAAAGATTATTCTCGGTACAATTAACGTTCGCACCCATTTTGCATAAAGAATCATAACCTATTATGACGGGATACGACAGAGCGTCGAGAACTAGGAAATCAATCTTCCAGGTAAATTTACTAATAGTAATAACTACTGTTAACGTGAAATTAGATCTCGCGATAGAACTGTTGGCTACTTGGGCATAAGAAATCGAATTTGTGATCGTACCTATTTTTAACGATGACAAATAATTAGCAAGTTCGGAATTGATGTAGTTCTTGGTAGAACCGGTATCAAGCAGTGCCGAAGCTCGAATATGTTGAAAGTAGAGATAAACTAGAGGGATCGTAGAGCTACTTGATTGACTTGGAGAATTATAGGAATAATTCGGGACGGGAGAAGTCAATCGAATAGACGTATTTACAGGAGAGGACAAGTTAGCTGGAGGGGGGTGGTTTGAAAGGGGTGACTTATTAACTAATGTGGTTAACCGGGGAAAGACATTAATTTGTTCTACATCTTTCGGTTTACTAAAAATTTTGACAACACTATCTCACCCTTGAGAGGGCAGGATAGCCTTAGGTTCAGAAGGAGAAGGACGTGGGGGACGAACCGGACACTGGGCTATAAAGTGACCTGGTTGTTTACAATATCGGCAACAAGGGGAAAAATTAGGATCGACAAGTCCGGTCGAATTGGGGTGAGTGTACGTTTTACGTTGACGTTCAACTACTCTCAAATGTTTTATAAGCTGGTGAAGCTCAGCTAAACAAGTTGGGGTATCTCTGAATTGTAGATAATTAAATGTGAATTCGTTTTGGTTAAGCCAAATGCGCGCAATTATCTCCGATTCAGACAGGCTAGGACCCAATAATTCGACGTATTTCAAGACGTCTTCAGCATATTCGGGAAAATTCTCAGAGAGGTTCTGACGCCTACTGATATAGCGTTCTATTAGCATAGCCCGATCTATAGAAGTGGTGAAATGGTCTAGAATAAGATTTTTGAGCTGTGTCCATTCGAGTTCAGAATAGACATTAAGTCTCCACCACTGTCGGAGGGGTCCGTCAGTCTTAGTGCCTAAACTCTTTAACAAAATATGAAATGGAACTAAAGCGAATTGACTCACGTTCTCGATTTCTAACAGGAATTGTATCAAAATGTCAAGATCTGTACCTGTAGCGGTAGGTACGTTACGCAACAAGTCCCGGATATCGCCCATATTTGCATGCGAAGCGGTATGATTTGGAACGGAAATAAGAATTGGCTCGGACTTACTCGGTGAGTGCACTGGAGGATCGTCCATCGCCGGCGGAGAGTCTGGAAGTTCAGCGGTGGTCGGAGGCGGACCTGGAGATTTGCTTTGGCCGGGTGTCGGCGGAGACTTTGGGCTGCGGCAGGACTTATGGCGCGGCATGGTCGACTGGAAGACGTGGAATCGGACAGGAACAGGACTCAGGAATCAACTACGCTCCTTGCTACCAATTATAGCACGGCAGTGGAAGGATTTCTGGTAACGTAGGTCCATTCCCACCTGTGAATAAATAAAAGGAAAAAGACGGACAGATTTCTCAAAACGGTGGATTGTTTGGGCTGTACCGGTGTTATTTTGGGCCCATAGTGATCAGAGAGGGTACAGCTCCACTTCTTCTACTGTTCTGAGAAACTTGTGCAGAAATGTAACAAAGAAAAGAATATGCCGTTGGTCGATAACAATTATATTTCATAATCACTTCAAAAAACGTGTCGGTGATAAAGTACAAGGAAATCTGATTTACAAGTACATTCTTAATATTAACAATATCGTTTGATCATGATTGACAATTAGGAACTGGGGGTAGAACCCTGACGAGGTGATCACTTAATTATCTAGGGAAGTACATTAATAAGGTTGTTTAAATTAAAAAAAAAATAATAAAACGTGAAAGAGGAAAAGAAAACTAGGCGTGAGCGTCATACCTTTTTCTGAAGAGTACTTACTTACACTTGAACAATACTTATTCTAGGAATACTTTACATAATTCGTGAGTGACTACGGGTATTTAGGCGCTTCATAGTAGTACAATGAAGTCTAAATTCCGTTTTGAGAAGAAGTTTGAAGATGATTCTGTGGTTTATTCCATGAGCGTCCTTTTCATGCGACTCCACCGAATCCCGGAAAACAACTTAATGTTTGTTATTTTTCCGTAACTAATCAATATTGATTTTAATTATTTCACACCTAACAACTATTGTTTGTCACTTTTTCACTTTTTGAAAATCACAGATACCGCGTATTTAGAGTCAGACGACTGGATCACACGATAGACACACTTATGTTTATAAATCCAAGCCACGCGATCCAAATCGTACCGCGCATGCAAATATCCGCGAATTTAGTGATTTGATTTCCTTATTTATTTATTTTATTATAATAATTTTTATGCTAATATTAAAAAATTGTCGCGGTGCTATGGCACCACGTGACAATATAGGTGCCTATAGTTGTAACAGTTTTCAAATGAGCTATTAATTAGATTTATTTAGTTTTAATTAGTCGTAATAAAATTTAAAAAAATTGAAATGTAAACCTTAGAAGAAAGCAATGTAGAAAATAAAAAAAAATAAAAATATATTCGCCGACGTGGGGCTAGAACCCTAGACCCTGGCATTAACAGTCTTACACTCTACCGACTGAGCTATACGGGCCTGTACTCTTAGCGCGCTAATATTGCAGTATTTAGTTAAGGCATTTCACCTGATAAAATTTGTCGGACGGACTAATTTTGAGACACATCTTGCAACATTTTTCATTTATGTTCCGCTCCAATTAGTCATAGTGTAATATTATTATATAGTCTGCCTTCCTCGATAAATGAGCTACCCAACAAAAAAAATTTTTTTCAATTCGAACCAGTAGTTTCTGAGATTAGCGCGTTCAAACAAACAAACAAACTCTTCTGCTTTATATAAGTATTAGTATAGATTATATAGATTATAGATTAGGATGGATTGACTTGTTATAAGATTCAAATTAAATAATACAACAAATATTAAGTAAAACAGAATCAAACTTAATTTTATTCATGTGGATTACAAAGTCAGAATAAGTTTTTGTTTAAATGGTAAAGAAATTGACCAATAAAACAGAGTATGGAAAGTTCAATAATGTCCTATAAAAAATTTACTAAACAAATTACCTTTTTGACATTGAAAAGTTGTCAGAGAAACATAGCGGAAAATTTTCCTCCCTATATCACTATGCACTTCGTCTATTATTTTAATAAAAATAAATTGAATATTTAATTTTGACCCTGAGAACTGGGGGCTTGTAATGGACAAGCCGTGTAAACGCCACATAAACAACGGCAAAGCTATACATGTTTGGTAATTATCATCGATTTTTTCTCAGTCTTAAAGTTGTACGAATATTTCTTAGTCGTTTGTATTACTTAAACGTAATATTCTATGTGTGTTTCTGTGTCGCCCGTTCGCAGCCCAGTTCGTAGCCCGCTTACGACGTTGGCGCACATTAAGGTTTCTTGTGAGTCCGCTATCAAATACTCATTAGTTAGATCACGAGCAGATATATTATACAAAGCGCTTCTACCCTTTTTCAATGCAGCATCGCTGTTCTATTTATCAAATGTTGTTGCTAATCGAAATATTTAGCCACCTATCGCAATACAAGAGAACAAGCTGTCGATGATAAAAACATTTCATCCGGGAGCCAATCTTATACTTTTCACCTAGTAGCTCGTAACTGTCACAAAACTGATAAGTTTCCAACAAAACAATACATTCTCTTTTTATTTTTGACACGAAAACGTCTATTCATTCGTTAAAGGGTCGGAGTTACAAATTTTTGGATCGAGCGTTTGTGGTGAGCGCTAGGGGAAACTTCAAACTTAAATTTTCCGTATGTCAGTGAGCAATGCTTATTAAAAGTGAAAATAGTTACAATTTTATAGTTTTTTAATTACACAGAAAACGGGAGCAAAATTAGGTGATCTGGAAATGCTTGTTTGTGTTACGGGCTGTTGCGCTGATGGCGATTTAAGTCAAATAAAGATCATTGGTGACATAATTTGACGTTACAATTAAACAAATTAATCATTTATATATTTTACGCCATAATTTATTTATTCTTCATTCCTTTACACATATAAACATTTTTATTCAATTACAAAAACGTTAAGAATTTTCCCACCCTACTTGACAAGCCAGTGCTAGGGTGGGAGCTCAGCTACTTGATCGGACATTATAAACAATAAAAAAAAACAAACACAAAAATATTAATGTTATAATCTTAGAGAATATAAATTAATTCTTTTAATTATTATTATTTTTTTATTTTTCTATTTCTTTTTCCTTTTTGGGGTCAACAAATTATGTTACTTATAGCGATCTGTGCTCCATCATCCTGTGTTAGCCATCGTGTGATTGATAAATAAATAATTCCCACGTAGATACCTTTTATGTTATGCTATTTATATAATTGTTTACAATCTGAATTTTATTGTATATATAAAATAAACAGCAGTTTTTCTTATTACATTTTTTTTTGACACATCATGGCCAACTAAAGTTTTTGACTTATAACCATAGAAACATGTCGCGATTTACATATAAAAAGTGAGTTAAATAATTCTCTATTACCCACTAGCGGCGCTAGTAGACTTTGTGCACACAGCCTATACAGAGGGGTCAAAATGAGATGTGTTTTTGAAAATTCATTGTGACTTAAATATAAAACTGAGCATTTTCATATTAAGAGTCATTATTAAGCTATGTTTCAGGTACAATTCCTTTTTTGAAAAAATCAATTTGCTCCACTGAGTGGCCCGGTAACGACAGTTTTGTAACTTAAACAAAAAAAAGGGGGGGTCAGACGGCGGGCACTCTAGCTGCTTTCCAACGGCTCTGAAACAAAAAAATGAAAAATATTCTGCCGCTATAGTGTGAACCACGGTATAAGAGTCCCGAAATTTTTTTGTGACTTTTAAATTTTTTTAGAAAACTGAAAGTTGAGAAAATTGAGTTTTTTTCACCTTTACAATGCCTTAAAAAATATTTCCGAGAATTATGTCTTTATTTATGGCGTTAGACAATCAGAACCAACGAGCTCTTACCTCTTAAAAAAGACAGAAGTATATGTTTGCACCTTAATGGTTCGATTGCGATTTTATTCCTATGCTCGGTATATAGTAGGTACCCCATGTGACCGTTGAAAGGTGCCAATTCGTTTGATCTATAGAAAGGGTTAAATTGCTAGGACTTGGTGGTATTAAATTGATTTATCCGTTTAATCGTTGTTTACTTGAAGACTTCCGAATGTATCAATACAATCCAATCGTCGTGCCATACTCGGACATCAGTTTCAAGTAAACCGCATCGAGATGTTTCTCTCTCTCTCTGTCTCTCTGGCCACACAACAACCGATCTCTTTACTGTGGTTTTCATTTTACGCACCCCTCTCTCTGACATCCAAACGTAGAAACGTGTACATATTATACATTTTATACTGGTTAGAGGTGGTACAAACTGTTATTTTTTAATAACAGTTCCGTTCCGTTCCTGTTCCGCTTACGGAACAATTCCAAAAACCTGTTACTTTTTAACAGTTCCAACGTTGGAACCTTGACATTCTCGGAATAGCTTGTAACATGCAACGTATAAAAATTTCAAATTATGAAATTATTATTTGTATTTTTTCGTGAATTAATTTTATTATTCAAGTTTAATAATTTAAGTTACCTAATTATTAAAAAAAAACAAATAAATTTGTCGACCGTATATTAAAAATATACTTTTACAGAATGTAAGTAACAGTTGTTCTGCAGAATGCATATACTATGACAAAATCAAATAATATTATTTCACCACAGTTTAGAGATGATATAAACGGGTCTTTTTAGTGATCTGCATCTTTGCATCTGGATCCCGTATGTGAGCCGGCTCCCTGAACCGGTTCAAAAAGAGCCGAGTTCTGAATATGTTATTCGAGTCAACTGAGCCACTGAGCCAACTGAGTTAGTTGAGTCAAGTCAATCATATCACCTAATATTATGCCAGTGACTGACTCACATATTATAAGGAGGGGTTTTACAGGTTGCTACTTGCTATGTTACTGAAAGCATATTACAATATGCAATACAATACCTTAAATAGTTGTGACTTAAGTAAAACATTGTACCGCCTGTGCGTTTAATGTGTACTATAGCCAGACATATTATGATGCATGAGTCATTTGAGCTGACAGTGCTTCTGTATATTAAGTGTTTCACTGAGTTATGTGGATCCGTTGAGCCATCGACTCATAAAAAAGTGAGCCGGCTCTCACGGATCTTCTGTCGGAGCTGGCTCTTTGAACCGATTCAGATCTGAGTTACCCAAGCCTACCACAGTTCAATATTATTTTGTTAATCTGGCGTATGTAATATAAAATGAATAAGCCGTCCAGTTTTGTCTGGAACTTTATTAATAAGGTGTGCGACGCATGTTAATGTATGGTGTGATACTAAAATCGAAATGTACGCTAGGCGTAGGTGACGAGCATAACTGTTGCAGTTTGCAACGTAGGTACTATAATTGACAACGGGAACGGAGAATGTTTATTTTATGCAGAAGAACGCCCGTTATGTTATTCGGAACAGTCGAAGCATTGGAACAGCCCGGAACAGGTATTTTATTGTACTGACAAATGTTCCAATCTGTCCCTCGTTCGAAACTGTTCCAAAATAACTGTTCCTAGTATTTTGTATCATCTCTAATGCAGGGTACTGGGCATCGCCAAACAAGCATTTCAGTTGTTTATTAAAATTGTATTTAAAAAAATTAAACATTTTTGCGACCAGACCAAATTTAAGCGAAACTTTAGTCACTAAATGTCGCCCTATCATCGAACGAAATTCTAATAACTAAGTTAAACGTATTCTAACAGAGGCAGAATCGGTCCTTCTATATGGATCTGAAACCTGGAAAGTGACGAAAGCCATAACAACTAAACTGCAAATCTTCATAAACAAATGTCTCAGAACAATCCTCAAGGTGAAATGGTATGAACACGTCTCGAATAACGAACTTTGGAAACGTGCATGTCTTGAACAAATCTGTGTAACTATAAAACGTAGGAAATGGAATTGGGTAGGACACACGCTACGAAAGACAGATGACGACATAGCAAAGAGAGCCTTGGATTGGAACCCACAGGGATACCGAAAAAGAGACAGACCAAAAATATCCTGGAGAAGAACTGTTCGTGAAGAAGTAATGGAACAAGGAACTACCTGGCTTCAAGTCAAACATATGGCAAAAGATAGATTTAAAAATTTCGTAGAGGCCCTATGCACCACTTAAGAGTTAAAGGAATTTATTATTATTATTAACAGAGGCAGGCGACGACAAAAAATTTCGTGAGACAACAATAGGCTCGTCATTATAACAATGACACTCAGATTGTTGTGGGACAACAATCGGCTTGTTGTTCCAACAATGATACACAGATTGTTATCAGCCAAGCAGGAATGGTTTGGGTAACATCAGAACCGTGAATCTTAGTTTAGTGAAACGCTTTCCATTATTTGAAAAAAGTCTGTATAATGATGAAAGCCAAGTCCATTGAGACGAACTACTGTTGGCTGCGATCCTCTGGTGATAAGACGACGTCCTGCACGCTGTTACTCGATACTCAATCATCCCTTTCTGTATCCGCACATGCATGTGTCCAAAACTGTATATAGAGCACACCCACACCGACGTTCTTTCAGCCTCCCACATGTCACACTCCAACCTCGCTCATCTATATACGGACTTCAAACAGTTCACTGTTGTGTGGTTTGGATTACACCGTGCGTCGTGTAGCGCATTCGATGAATGTTAGAATATGCACGATGACAGATTTTGAAATCCAGTTCTATAATGTAGGTACAAAACGCGCCACGGATCTAAAAGGTTCGGAAGTTACTGTTAGTCACAAACAGCGTCGCAAAGGCACATTTTAGAGCCGTTGATACTCCCACCACCTCCCAGCAACCTGCACGGAACGTGCGCTCGTCGGTGATTGGCCGTGATCGCTCGTTGCCTTTGTCACTTTCCTGCTTTAAAGTACAGTCGAGTACGCTATTGTCAAGTTGTTATTGTTATTTTAGTTTTGTTGAGTTGCGAGTTTGTAGTTTTTCAATGGACTGTACAAGCGCAAGCCCGCATTCGCATCTAACTTCCGAGCCTTTTAGATTCGTGGCGCGTATTGTACACGTCTACTATATCCGAAAAAAAATAGTATATTACACCACAAGGGGCGAAAGTTTGATATTCTTGCAATGCGCGTCCGAGGCTAAGCCGAGGTCATCATGACGCGCAGTGCAAAGTTATCAAACTTTCGGCCAGTGTGGTGTATACTATTTTTCTTCATACCCCGGTCGTAAGAATGCTTTATAAATACATTAGTTAATTAATTACTTATTAGTTACACAAAAACACAGATTAATTACAAGCAAGCAGCTTTGAGGTTATACGTAAAAACATGAATAACAGCTGTTCACGACTATTAGCTAAAATGTAATAAAGTTGCTATGGAAACATCTAAACAATAGTTGATAGGCTATTTTTCTTTACTGCCGCCCGAACGTACGTACTTCCCGCATCAGTGCGTGTAGTCCCACTAATGCGTATATGTTAGACTCTGCCAAAAGTATGCACTTTCGATCGATTCGTATTGCTGCAGTTCATTTTTTTCCTCTCTAATTCATAAGAAAATCCAGGAAAACGGTGGAATTGTAATTCTGGATGTTTAGTTAGTATATCTTTGCAATCAACAACACAGTACTTCCGATTTGATAGTTTTTTCCCCATTTTATTCGACAATAAATCCTTATTAAAATGCACGTATAACATAATATGACACTAAGGTTTTGACTAAACCAGATTAAAAAAAACACGAGAGGGCGCAAAAGTCGCCTGTCAAAAGATACTTTCCTAGCGTATACGCAAGGTAATTGATTTTATAAAAGCGAAAATAAATCGATTTGTATGTGTTTTAGAAACTCGGTCAGTGGCTCATGCGGCAACGTATTCTAGATGGGGCAGTTTTTATTACAGCTTCATATATCTACTATCCAACCTTTGCCGATATGGAAACTATCAATTTTCACTGAAAAATGTTATGTGTTCCATTTTAGCGATGCACATATACATTTTCCGATGATAGACTAAATTTTTCACGCTGCCAGATTTAGTATACATGGCCATTTGTTATTTTGACGAAAGATTACGAGATATATTATAATGTAACCTGCCTCATTATTTACAGTCTTTCGTCGCAAGGGCTGGGTTCGTTGCACAAAACATAGCCTAGTAAAAATAAGTCGTAAATTACTATATGAGCGAGAAGGCTGAAAGTCGAGAAAACTTGTGTGCACGAAGCCTACTAACGCCGCTAGTGGGTAATAGAGAATTAATTAACTCACTTTTTACGGAAATCGGGACTTGTTTCTATGGTGATAAGACAAAAACTTTAGTTGGCCATGATATGTAAAAAATGTATTAATTTTATATAAAATAAAATTCAGATTGTAAACCATTATATAAATAGCATAACATAAAAGGTACGTGAGAATTATTTATTTATCAATTATGACGTACAATATATAAATTATATACCGACAACGTAACGTCAAATTATGGCGCCCATGATCTTTATTTTAAATAAACCGCCATCCAAGCATTTCCAGATCGGCTGATTTTTCCCATGTTTTCTTTGTAATTATAAAACTTTATTAAATTATAACTATTTTCACTTTTAATAAACATTGCTCAGTAACATACGGAAAATTTGAGTTTGAGTTTCCTCTAGACAGACCCTATATCGAACATTTATATATTTGGAGACAGGTTCGTCATAGGTATGTAAATGAAAATTTGTTAGGCAGACGATAATAATATTGTAAAATATTTAAACTTCTTTATAATTTGTAGTGTTGAATCGTATTCGAGATACTGAAAATAAAAAATGTATTTATTCTGCCATCTATTGATGTTTTTCATCTAATTAATTGTTTGTCTGTTAAATTCAATAATAAAAGGACACTGCTGCACAAACCTTATGGGATTTGGTTCTCGGTTAAATTGATCGAAAATGGTTTCATTTTATAGTTTAAAGGTCACTAAGAAAAAGTGTCCATAGGCGCATAGCCTAAAAACCAATAGACTTTTAGCTACAGATATGTTTAGCGAACTTTTATATATAAGGATATCCATTGCATTCACAAAGATGAATTCCATGTTCAACTTTTGTGCTTTTTTTAGAAATAGAAAAATAGTCGAAAACTAGGTAATTGTTGGAAGATGTCACCCTGTATAAAATAATAATGCCATTTTCTGATTCAGCGTACTCGAAAACGTATTTCTAGAGCTTGAGATTTTTTAAGATTGTGAATTAAATGGATATCCCTATATCTAAAATCTCGGTAAACATATCTGTAGCCAAAAATCTATTGGTTTTTAGGTTATGCGCCCATGGACACTTTTTCTTAGTAACCTTTAAACAATAAAATAAAACCATTTTCGATCAATTTAACCGGGAACCAAATCCAATGAGGTTTGTGCGGGATTCTTTTAGTGGTGTCATCCAGTAGATTTTTGTACGGTAAAAGCTTGGACTATCCTGCTAAATTTGATCATAAATTGACATTGTCTATGTCAAAATGATATATAAAACCGTTTACCGTTAATAAATATTTACAAAATACATTATTGTTTCTGACATTTTGCATTACAGAGCCATCATCTCGTTCGGTACACAGAATGACATTCGTACCAACAATGTCGACAAATTAAAATTGACAAAAAAAAGTTCTGTGTTTGTTTTTCCTCTTCATTCACCGTTTACTATATCGTGTTTTGTTCAAAAAGCTATTTGATAATGTTTTTACTTTTCCATTCACCATTCAGTATCTGACAGAGCAGACATTTTTAGTTTCATAATTTTTTTTTATTGTCGTCGAACGATGAAAACTTTTGTTAAGTTTTGAATAATAGAACGGCTATCATATGAATGATATACTATAGGCTATGAAAATGTGAGCAAAGGAGCCGTGTTCAATAATCAGTTATACTGAAAAGTGGGTTACTATATAGGGATTCGCCATATGGACTACTCTATCTGGCGGCGAAACTTACTAACTAACATGTGAGAAACAAGTATATGAATACTGCTTATCGTGATTTTTTTTATAATAATAATAAAAAAACGTTGATAAATTAGTAAATGACAAATGGAACCTGCGAAGTTTTCACCTCGTGAAATCACAACTAAAAAGTTAGTAAAAGGTTGTAATAGTACCACGTCATTTCAATGCAGATGGTTAGTTATTTTATGAAGTAAGTAGGTTTTATACTTAGTCTTAGTATTGAAAACTTAATGTATTAATTGAATAGTTATTATTATTAAATAACGTTAAGAATTTTGATAGAACAAAAAAAGAAAGTTTTTTTTTAAACTGCAACCTATGGCTTCAGGGTTTAACCCATATGCCAGCATCTTATTCCCTAAAAAAATACATTCAAGACTGGGACACAATGATGGATAGGTTAGCAGAAATAGAGATGGGAAGCAAGGAGAGCAATAGACTTAAAAATGCAGGACCAACACAAACACGAAAGTCTTTCGTAAATAGATTAATAAAAAAAAAGAAAGTTGAAAATACATTTTGACAGATGACTATTTGTAGGTTGGGAACTTACCTGCTGCAATAAAGTAATGTTTCAATAATATGTTTGCAACGTTCATCAACACTTGACATAATATCTCTATTTACCACTTTTATTTCTTGTGGATTACTCTTTAAATCGGAAGTTTGTAAACAGAAAGCATTAAAATTCACCTTAATTAAAGGTTCTGTTTCAATTGAATTTTTGTCTAATTTTATGTAATGGCCGGCATTAAATATACGTTCTCCTTCAAGGAAATTTCTTTTTCGGTGATTTGTATCAGCCCAATTACTGATACTTATCATTTCATTGCACTTAAAAAAATTTACAATTGCACTGTTTACTATATAGTAACCATAGTAATTATGGGAAATGATACCCCATCGTCGCCATGTTTTTAAAGCTCCACCCATTTGAAGGACCCCAATAGAAGGTTTTCATGAAAGAGCTGATTAAGTTATTAGAGACTAGAAGGGAGGGAGTCGTCGAGCAAAATCTCACGGCGTCTTTCCAAGGGGGGAGGGGTGTAGAAACGTCGCCAATTTTGTCTCACTTAATTTGTGAACGCCCCTTAAGCTAGTCATTGAATTTTACGTAGCTGTGCCGTTACTTCCACCACAAACGACCCGCTTCTGCCGCCATGCCAAATATAATATTATCAGGTCTTTGAATAAAAATTAAAAATTATTAAAAAAGAACTAAAAACTTATCAATCAAAGATTCGACTGTATCTCGTGATCGATTTTGAATTTTATATCTTATGAATCTGAATCTTGACCTTTCTATGTCGGTAATTTTATTTTTATAATGAAATATTTGTTATATTTTCAGGGATTCTACTACTACAGATTATGACAATGGGCAGAATTAAACGTAAGTCTTGTTTAATAATTTTAGTTTTTACTTAAATTAAAAGAGAAATTCTTTGCTAAATAAATAATATTATGTATTTTTTATATTTTACAATGACTGGCAATTATTATTAAAAAAGTATATTATACCAATAAAATAAAGATAATAAAATAATTTAATATACCACGTTTTTAAAGCAAACTTAAAAGTATAAAATAATTTCTTTACAGGCAGATTTTTAACTTGTAGGATTTGAAACGAAAAACGTAGGGCGCATTATTCGTTTTATCTCATAAATAGATTTTTTCATTGATAGCTTCTCTCTACACTTCTTGTATCAGAACGTGGAAGCTGGGGGCTCGTAATAGTGTAAGAGGAGCCACTTAAATACCATTTAAAATTTGTAAAACAACTGCAGTTTCAAATATTCTTAGGGTTGGGTAACTCAGATCTGAACCGGTTTAAAGAGCCGGCTCCTACAGAAGATCTGTGAGAGCCGACTCACTTTTTTATGAGCTGACGGCTCAACGGAACCGCATAACTCGGTGAACACAGAAGCAATAAGATATTCTGTCAGCTCAAATGACTCATGAATCATATGTCTGACTATGGTACACACTACTCACAGGCGGTAAAGCTATTACAGTGTTTTACTTAAGTCACAACTATTTAAGGTATTGTATTGCATATTGTAATATGCTTTCCGTAACATAGTAAGTAGCAACCTGTAAAACCCCGCCTTATAATATGTGAGTCAGTCACTGGCATAATATTACGTGATATGATTGGCTCAACTAACTCAGTGGCTCAGTTGACTCGAATAACATATTCAATACTCGGCTCTTTTTGAACCGGTTCAGGGAGCAGGCTCACATATGGGATCCAGATTCAAAGATGTAGATCACTAAAAAGACCCGTTTATCTCATCTCTAATTTATTCTCAGACAGTAAAATTTTTCCACAGTTAATGTAAACTTGATATTGAACATAGCCCCAAAATTCTTTATCCGGTATTGTTGAATAGCAGTGTTTTTATGCATACGAAATTTAATGCTATTTTTACACAGTTTATTTCATTCAGATTTATTCCTGCATGGTGCCCATTATGACCGCGTATTTTGTGTACCTAAATATTGTATTATTCAATGATGATCAATCAAAAACCTCACCTATACACACATTTCACACACACACATATGTATTCAGATTGCGGATTTATATTAATATAACCATATTCTATTGTGTTACTACAAAATATTAAAAAATACCGTTTTATTACTTTTTACTCTAGTGATATGTAATGCTTTGTTATTTTATTTAGAGAATTAAATGTTTTTTTAATTGACTAAAAGTAGTATTGAAGTATTCAACACCATGGAATAGTATATTACACCACAAGGGTCGAAAGTTTGAAATTTTTGCCCTGCGCGCCATGATGCCTGAGGCATAAAAACAGAAACACATACTAAATTTAAATATTTATTTATCTATCTTTATATATAAAAATTACGTGTCACATGTTTGTTCGCGATGAACTCCTAAACTACTGAACCGATTTTAAATTTGATTTGCACACCGTGTGCAATTCGACCCAACTTGAAAGATAGGATAGCTTACATTTCAATTTATAGTCGCAATATTATTTTATTGCAAATTATTTGTCTATTCCTTGACAGTCATAATACAACCATATAAGATGGCGATACCTGTTGACTGGATTGAGTGAATATTCAATAGATGGCGCAACGAACTTAACAACCATATAAGATGGCGATACCTGTTGACTGGATTGAGTGAATATTCAATAGATGGCGCAACGAACTTAACAACCATATAAGATGGCGATACCTGTTGACTGGATTGAGTGAATATTCAATAGATGGCGCAACAAACTTAACAACCATATATCTAGATCGAGGATGTAAAAAAACTGAATAACGTTTAAAACAAATGCTTTTTTTTTCGAGCACGACGGCGCAGCCGGAGTGAACCCTCGAAATAGAGCAAGTGTTTTAAAGACCAGTTATCCACGAATACTTTACGCTATTCTTTTTCGAGCACGACGGCGCAGCCGGAGTTCTCGAAATAGAGCAAGTGTTTTAAAGACCAGTTATCCACGAATACTTTACGCTATTGTTATATTATTTCACTTTATACGTAGCGAAGCACGTACAGGGCCGCTAGTACTAATATATAAAGCTGAAGAGTTTGTTTTTTTGAACGCGCTAATCTCAGGATCTACTGGTTCAAATTGAAAAAAAAAATTTTTTTGTTGGATAACCCATTTATCGAGGAAGGCTATAGGCTATATAAAATCAGGCTACGACCATTAGGAGCGGAGCATTAATGAAAAATGTTGCAAAATGCATCTCAAAAATAAGCTTCTATTCAGGTGAAATGCACTAACTAAATATACTCATATTAGTGTTGTCGGAATACAACGCCGGCTAGCTCAATCGGTAGAGCACACGTCTGTCAATATCAGGGTCGTTGGTTCGAGCCCTACGTTGGGCGAAAAGATTTTTAATTTTTTTTTATTTCTACATTGCTTTTTTCTAAGGCTTATATTTAAATTTATTTTAATTTTATGTAATTAATTAAAAAAAAAATATTAGTTAAAAAAAGATCCTCTGTATTACAGTTGTTAATTTCACGGAGGGATAAATAACAACAGCAAATCCAAATTCCTAAACCCAACAATGGAACTAGGATTGCCAGATTGGGAAATCAAAACTTCTGGACAATATTCTAAAATATCTGGACCAAAGGATTTTAGGCTGGACAAAATAAAAATCTGCATTAATCAACCGAAACACGACATATAATTAAGTAATATGTACTTACTTAGGTATTATTGTTATAAGAAAAACGAAAATATGAGCTATTGAGCTGAACAGCTGAAATTAGCACAAAAACAGAGGTAGCTTAATCTAATAGTCAATGGTACCCTTCAAGTCACTTTTTTGCCACATATATTTAGTATTTTCCTTAGCCGCCTTTATCATTTTAGAACCTTTCTCTGTATTTAGAAAAGATTTAAAATTAGTACACTTTTCTTCAAAGTTTAATCGAATTATTAGCTGTTTTTTATTTTTAGCTGGACATTTTGCCTAAAACCGGGACACTGGACAACGTGTAAAATTTCTGAACAATCCAGCCAAGTCCCGCCAATCTGGTAACCCTAAATTGAACCAATAATAGATTATTGTTCCAATCAACAACAATCGACACTCAACAACCAAAAATTCTCAATCTCAATACGCAAAAATATCAGTCACCGATCTCAAACATCAATTCCACGCAGTCTTTCATAGACGATCTGCTCGCCATGAAGGCGAGATTGCCAGTCCCCCGTCTGTTCAAGCTACAGAACGCAAAACACCGTACTGAACTCTCATCTCACTCACACTCCCGCACAAGCTACACTCATTCGTTCCCGCTTTGTTGCTGCTCGACGAACGAGTGCCTTTCTAAACAAGATTCTAATTCATACAATGTCAAATTCGTAATTTTGATATTTTTAAGCATTGCCTCGATATTTTATTTTATACAGGGGCACAAAATTTTGAATCGTTACAATACCTATATAAAAATAACTAGTGTGACCTGTGCGAATTATTCGCACTAAATAAGTATAATAATTATCACTTTACAAAATTACTTTTTAAATATGATTGCCGGTATTCAATTCGTTTCTAATTTTGCACGCTGGAAGCTTATAACGTTCTTCTTTTTGTTGTATTACAATATGAAGCTCAGGTGACAGATCGAAGAAATAGTTTACGAAAATTGTCATATAGAGGCGCAAGTAGCAAAAGCGTTGAGCTAAGCCGTCAGATGGCATCGTGCAGCATTGCTGTGACGTTGTTCAGCGTTGCTCACTGTTTCAAAATTTAAGCCGTCACATGGTAGTATGCAGTATTGTGTCTGTTGTATTACAATATGAAGGTCAGATGACAGATCGAAGTGTTGACGTTGTTTCAAAATTAAAGCCGTCAGATGGCAGACGTTGTTCAGCGTTGCTGTTAATTAATTAATTTACAAAAACAAAAGCAATAATAAATTTTTTAGTTGTCGATGTCAGTAGAGCAAGCAATTATCTGTAAATTGATATATAATTTATGTGGAGAAATTGTGTGGTTAAGGTTAAGATGTTTGCCTCCCTTAAACCACACAATTTCTCCACATAAATTATATATCATTTTACAGATAATTGCTTGCTCTACTGACATCGACAACTAAAAAATTTATTATTGCTTTTGTTTTTGTAAATTGTATTGTATGAATCATCATATTATGATGATTGATACAATGTCAAATTCGTAATTTTGATATTTTTAAGCATTGCCTCGATATTTTATTTTATACAGGGGCACAAAATTTTGAATCGTGCAGTACCTACCTATATAAAATTAATTATCCTACAGTGTTTTCAATTAAATATTTATTGTATTTTATTAATTACAGTAATTATTGATTTAAAAGAAATTTATTACTTAAAAAAAGTATAAATACTGCTTTTTATCGACAAAAACTTTTGAACGGTAACTCCAATCATCATGAAATTTGGACACAACATTTATCTCGGTAATCTAAGATGAATGTGCGTACTCATGTCCCTCCCTTCCCCAATCGTTCTTTTGCACCCGGGTGAAACCGGACGGCACCGCTTGTATATTGTAAATTTGTGAAACGTAGGACAGGGGTGGCGAACCTTTCTACATCTTCGTGCCAATTTTTTTCAAAAATTTTTAATTTAGTCTTGACGTGCCGACAAGCCGCCAAAGAATTTAAGTTGTCAAAAGAATGAATCAAATAAAAATGAAAAGAATAATTTCGATAATACACTGAGGGCCATGAAACTTTTTCGTATTTGTTATTTGGTGATATATAGTCAATTTTTTTCGACATCTAGCATATTTTTATCGTATTAGCCCGAATATAACGCGACCCCGAAATTTTCATAAAGATATTTAGAAAAAAATACTCATAAAATGCAATCAGATAAACATTTATTTAAATTATTTAGGTAAGTATAGATAATAACACAGGTTACATTCATGTCAATATAATTAAGTAATGTAAAACAAAATAGCTCTTAGACAGTTTTTAGTCGCAAAGTCTTTTTATAAAACTAGCGATTTCTTTTTATAAATTGTAACTGTATTATGTATTTTTTGACTATCCAAGCATCCTTCGAGGTCTGTTGGAAATAAAATTATTATTATTATTATAAATTAATATTACGCAAGTAACAACAAAAAGCGGAAATGATTATTCCGAATCTAAACTATTTTCAGAATGAGATACTTCAGTATCGTCAGTATTTTCATTCACGCTTTCAGTCTCAACCTCTGTAGGAGAATGTCCTTATTTATATTACTTTCCATTAATTTTAAACCCCGAATTTAGCGCGAGTCGATTTTTGAACGGAAAATAAATGGTCGAAAATATCGCGTTATATTCGGGCTAATACGGTAATTGTTTCGATTTTGTACCTCAATCAATGCACATAATAATCTGTCGCGTGTCACCTGTGGCACGCGTGCCATAGGTTCGCCACCCCTGATGTGGGGCATTAATTTCTTAGCTGTGAAAGATGTAACTGACAAACTGTCTGAAATTCAATATTTATGTCATCTGATTCCCAACTACGTGACCGAAGGTCTCTCTGTATTTATATAACCGAATGTAAAAAATTAAGCTTGCATGAAAAGGTAAAAGCTACTATGCAAATGAACCATCCGAAAATGAATCCAGTAATTTGGTATACTTTCATCCCGTTAAAAGGATTTATAGATCCGCAGAATTTATTTTAAGTTTCATAATTCGCACAATTTCCGAGTTATTTCTGTGTGAACTGAGATAAGGTCGCTGCACGTAAATAATTGCCGACAACTTAAAAGCTTTAGCCAAAAGCTTCAATGCTACAACGTAAAGATAGAATATCAAGAATGGTCTCGATTCACAGAACTTTTGAATTGAACTTATGTGTTCACTATTATGATATTTCATTTTTTAAAAGATATTGTAACAAAACTGTTCTTTGTCGGTGGTAAAAATATTTATTTACAAAAATAAACGTTAACAAAAACAAACTAAAAATACTTCTCTATAATAGAATGCAAAAATTAAATAAAAGAAATAACGAAAAACAAACGAATTCTAAAACAACAAAACAACACTAAACTACTAAGTAACACAGAATATTTATCTCACAGACACACACCCAATTTATGTAGAACACTTATTTATCTTTATATTTATGTAACGTTTATTTATTTATGTCTATACGCGTCTATTTACGTGGTTAACTGACTTCTGACTGACAGCCTTGTTCGAGATTAGATTCCCCTGATGGACGAACTATTTATACACTTACAAGCTTGTATGGAACCCTCGGTGCGCGACTCCGACTCGCACTTGACCTTTTTTTTTGTTATGTCATTCATCGTAATAAAACGACCGCTGTATTATGGTATCACTTTCTTAGGAAACCAAGCATTCAGATCTATCTTGCAAATGCCAGCTTCCAAACAAAAAAAATCACTTTGAAATTGGTTCATCCGTTTTGGAGCTACGATGATACAGACTGACAGACAAATGGATAGACTTTACACTTATAACATATTTCTTTCCGCATCGGGAGTTGAATGAAAACGTTACTAATATAAAATTCCTAGTATTATTTTTCAACTTAATAAAAAATTCCTCTGTTTGCAAGGAAACATCAGGGGGATTGTATATTCCACGAGCAGGATTATAAAGCCAAGTTAATTAAATAATATGAGTATTGATTCAGGCATTCCACAGCATAGGGCGGATTAAAACGGACAGATTTATAAACAGTTTGAACTGTTGAAGCGAAATTCTATCTTCAGGGCTATTATTGAATTTTTCCCAAACCGAGTACACAGTGTGTTCAAAAATATGCGTCCATGTTTTTTTCGCGCATCTATACAAATGAGTAAAATTGAAGTGTCTGTTTATAATATTATTACCTATATATAATGTAGGAGACTCCTGTGTCTGTATATATAGTAATGGATTACAAAATCCATATACTGCGAGAGTTGTTTTTTTAATGAATTATACATTCATTAGCTCGATTAATGGCCATATTTACCGAACATACCTATGTATAGTTATTTATTCGGTTCATTTGTTTTTATTCGCCGAATAAATAGCGATAATTCAATTCACCAAGCGGAAATATGTTTACTACAAATATAAATCTATTCTGTGCAAATTCTGGGGTAAAAATATTTATTCGCCTGGTAAAATAATAATGGCCGCCACATAGATCATAATACCTAACCTATAAACGTAGAGTTTATATCTTCAGTTGCTCTTGTGAATTTAATTGCTTATTAACCTTGTGTGAAGTGTATAGTTGTAAAACATTAAAGTTAGTGGAAGTTTTCTGTGCAATTGGGTTAGGATAAAACATTATTATTTTATGAAACTTTGTTTTTTGACGTTTACACTAACGCCATCGATCGGATTTTTGGGTGAACGTCACAATATTCAACAAAAATACCAAGGAGTATAGTGCAGTGGATATTTAATCTCCACCTAACTATTTTACCTGATAATTTGGTTGGTGAATTGAAAGTAAATAATAAATTTGTTCCAAGATTAGTAAATTCTACCTTAAATAGTGTTCGATAAATATGGCCATAAAAGAGTTAAATTTTTGTAAAATCAGTTTTTCAAATTTTTGCCTGGCCCCAATTTAGATTGATTTTAAATTTTATGTGCATTTCTCTCTCTTTAATCGTTACGTTAAAAATCACGTTTTTAATCATATATATTAATAAGCTAAGGTTAAAGATGTTTGCCTCCCTTTTTAGAAAAAACCTCACAATTTCTCCACATAAATTATATATCATTTTACAGATAATTGCTTGCTCTACTGACATCGACAACTAAAAAATTTATTATTGCTTTTGTTTTTGTAAATTAATTAAAATACAGCAACGCTGAACAACGTCTGCCATCTAACGGCTTTAATTTTGAAACAACGTCAACACTTCGATCTGTCATCTGACCTTCATATTGTAATACAACAGACACAATACTGCATACTGCCATCCGACGGTTTTAATTTTGAAACGCTGAACAACGTCACAGCAATGCTGCATGATGCCATCTGGCTTAGCTCAACGCTTTTGCTATTTGCGCCTCTATATGACAATTTTAGTAAAATATTTCTTCGATCTGTCATCTGAGCTTCATATTGTAATACAACAAAAAGAAGAACGTTATAAGAAGTGTGCAAAATTAGAAACGAATTGAACACCTGCAATCATATTTAAAAATAATTTTGTAAAGTGATATTTATTATACTTATTTAGTGCGAATAATTCGCACAGGTCACACTAGTAATTAGTTATTTGAAAACCTGACGTGTAAAATTTAAAATAAATAAATAGTCGAAATGTAGGAGATATCTATAAACAACATATTAAAATTTCTGATTTTCGTCTGTTCTATTCACCGAATAACCCTAAACACTTCCAATTGAATCCAACGATAATGCATAGTTTGCGGTCACTCGAAAGTGTAGGTACTTCAGCCGTGAATAACAATTGAATGTGATCGACATGTGCAAGCACCAATCAAACAACAGGCCTCAGAGTGACAGTTCAACAAACGAACATCGTATTAATTTAATTTTTCCCTCTTTGTAACGTAACGCGCTTTCATTGTGCAAAATCGTTACTGTATGAATTAAATAGATTTACCCGCGGCCGCTCTCGCGTTAATGTGACTTTTGACAGCTATATTTCTTATCTAATTGTAACATAAACGACTTTTATGCTGGGTTGCAGAAAGGGTTGTTAAAAAAACTGATTTGACAGTGACCTTATATTGTGAAATATTTCTCCATACATGAAAAACATTGTAGAATTTTCAATCGATCCTGCTCGAAAAATAATCGATGGATTGAAACGATATTTTTCTTAAACTGTGTATACATTAGGGTGTCCGTTATTTCCCAAGCTTTTTTTTACGCTACCCCCCAAATTTTTTGTTTTTGCACTAAAAAAAAGTATCAGGACAAAAAAGCGCTTAATTTTGATATTAAACCGTGCCGAAATGATAATATATTTCCCATTTAAATAACATGGGTTTTTTTCACTTTTTACATTTAATTTTTTTTCTCCGAAAAATATGAACGTACAGTAATCAACAATAGATATTTTTGTAGGGAATTGAACGCTCTACAAAAAATGACTCTTATGATTTTTTGATAAATTCACTCGTTATAAGTTATTCAAAGTTAAAAAAAAAGAAATAGGTAAAATGAAAATAATTTTTTTAACCACGTTTTTGAAATGTGTCACTCTTTGTCAAAAAAATGCCTTTTATAATCCTCTATAGTCAGGAATTTTTTTAATTTTTTCGAATCGGTGGAACAATATAAAAAAAATAAAAGCAAGGTTCAAAAATAGATTTTTTATAAACATGAATCGCTGACATTTGATTGTATCTTTATTATGATGTTATCATTAAACCTTTATGGAACTTTTATCACTGATATCAACTATTGAAGAATATATTTTTCAGCTTTCTGTTACAATTATTGATGATTGAAACCACGTGTAGTTTATTTCCACACATTTTATTTATTTTAATAAATAAAAAAATACAAAAAAAATTGTCATTATTTATATTAGTATTTTGTATTTTTTCATTCATTAAAATAAATAAAATGTATAGAAATAAATTATACGTGTTTTCAATCATCAATAATTGTAATAGAAAGCTGAAAAATACATTCTTTAATAGTTGATATTAGTGATAAAAATTCCATAAAGCGTTAATGATAACTTATCATGATAAAGATACAATCAAATGTCAGCATTTCATGTATATAAAAAATCTATTTTTTGAATCTTGTCCGAGTTCGGACATTGCCCGATGTGGCTCGGGCATTGTCGACATTGCCCGGATTCCGGACCGTAACATATACATTAATAGTAGCGTTTCGGCCCGGTTCATATGGGTGTGATAGATACATTTTGTGTTATCGGAAAGTTCTGCAAAATGTAAGGAAAACGACTACAGCGCAGAAATGTCTGAATTAATAGCTTTGAGCAAATTCTATCATATGTCGCTACATGGTACTAAAACAGTCTTTCTGTTTTCTTCTGAACTAATAGATTTAAGCAAATATAGAAAATATAAACACTTTTTTTATACAAAACATCGTAATTTTAAACAAAATATAAAATCTATCCTATAGCGTAACTTAGACCAAGCAACAACAAAATTTCATTAAAATCGGTTCAGTAGTTTTAGATATTAGCGCGGACGAACATCGTGACACGAAATTTTTATATATATAAATATATATTTTTTTTGATAGACTACCAAGGTTATGTTATGATATGTCTCGTTATTGTGTATACAGACCTTAATTGTGAATATTGTCCACGGAGGTCGGTAGTCATTTATCATTGTGTCTGTCCACTCCACGACGCGAGGAGACCCCGGTAGGCGTCCGTGCGCAAGGGTTGTGCACTGGTCCGTCCGTAACATGACCTCTTTCGCCTCTGGAAGAGAACTAAAGAGTCCCACGACTGATTAATAAAAATGTCAATTTATTTCAAATTTGATAAATAATTATTTTGAATTATTGAATTATTTACTTAGAACGTAAATTCAATTTTTATGCACGAACTGTCACATTGTGTTAAAACTAGTGATGTGCCGGATCGTTAAAAATGTATATCCGCGGATACGGATCTGAATACGGATATTTGGTTTCAAGATCCGCGGATACGGATACGGATCTTAACTTTCTTAGAGTACGCGGCGGTAAATATTGCACATCAAACTTTGGAAAGAGACTATCTGTTATGGTAAAAAGTTATTGACCTCTTTAAGAGTTAACTCTCATAACAGATTGTCTCTTTCCAAAGATCGATGTGTAATTTCTCATTACAAAGATACCTTTGAGTTATGTACTATAATTAGTATGGTACTCACTACGATAAATGTTTGCAATATAATGGTGCCAAATACGATTTTAAAAAATAAAAAATAATCTGAATGGAATTTAACAGTTTTTCATTATTATCTAATAACCTATATATATAAAATTTCATCTATGAATTGAAAATTAATAAGGTAAAAGATCCGTAAAAAAACTAACGGATACGGATACGGATCTTTCTTCTCCTTCGGATGTCCGCGGATACGGATACGGATATCCGGCACATCACTAGTTAAAACGAGACTAGCGAGTTTTAACCATTAGAGATATAAGTAACTAGAGTACGCTAGTTTGTATACTTGCCATACGTGAAAGTGTCCCCAGTTGAGAGAGAGAACGCTGCAGAAAGTCTGTAGAAAACCAGATATTTGTTTACTCAAATCAGCATTGTTTTGTATCATTAGTTACCATAGAGATAAGGGTCTGAATTGCAGACACTTTCACGGCTCACTCGCGTACTCTAGTCTAATATCTAATGATTTTAACAGTCACACACGTGATAATAGCATTACAGTGGAGATCGATTTTTCTCAAATTTTGCATGCGAGCTCAAAACGGTCCTACCTCGAGACAAAATTTCAAAATCGGTTGTAACTCAAATGTAAGAAAAGTTGCTACAGAAAAACTGCCAACTGAAAAATATTTGTTTTCTGTAAAATGGCTCTAACATTTTTGATTAAAATACGCGGAATCTCAGTACAAGTATGAAATGAACTATTCTTGGCAAATGCAGGGAGAGAGACTATGGGAGGAAAATTAGTCCGTGTTTTGTCGGGTAGTAAAACTCATTTCCGGAAATTAGCTTATCTAAATTTTAGGAATGTGTTGAGAACTGCTGGTTTATATAATAACAGGAATGCACTAAGTGGTGAGAAAACACCGTTAGGAATGTTCATTTCGCTGGACTGTTAGCAGCTAAAACAGAGCATTCTATGACATCACACCGTCTTTGAGGATAAAGGCTGAGTCAGATACAGTCAACAAGTGGCGGACACTACCGAATTCTAAATTTTTATATTTTCATTAAGCACTTCCTATTTTTGAACTGAAATAAAACAAAGTGTGTGTGATCATCGAAGTTTTTTATTCGTTTGAAAGGCCTATCGACGCCATTCTGTGTGGAATATAATAATAATAATATATAGCCTTTTTCATCCCACTATTGGGTAAAGGCCTCTCCCCCAGGTCTGTCCATGTCTTCCTGTCTTTAGCAGTACGATGCCAATACTTTCCAGCTAACTTTTCTATATCATCTTTCCACCTTTTCTGCTGTCTTCCTTGCTTCCTTTTACCATCTCTTGGACACCATTCCGTTATTATCTTTGTCCATTTATCGTTACTCATTCTTGCTATATGCCCTGCCCAAGTCCATTTCATGTATGTTATTTTTTGCTTCACGTCTATTATTTTTGTTTTCTTTCTTATGATATTAGAATTAATTTTATCTATTAGTTTTATGTTGAGCATTTTCCTTTCCATTGATCTTTGACAAGTTTGCAGTTTATTATACTGGTTTTCGACGCCATTCTGTGTGGAATATAACATCGTTCAAATGTCCGCCGCGGCTTCTCTGGGGGACGCGCATCCGAAATGTCCAATTTTCCATAACTATGGAGCATAAATCAGGCTGAATTTGACCGATGGCATGGGTTATGTTGACTTTGAGGGCCAATGTTGTTTGTGGTTTATTCGCATAGACTTGCGACTTAAGAAAACCCTACCGGAAAAAGTCTAAGCGGGTCAAATCGCACGATCTCGGTGGCCAGTTCACATCACCTCTTTGTGAGATGGCCATGCCTTCAAATCGCTCGTGCAGAATGTCCAATGTGGCATGAGCTGTGTGGCACATAACGCCGTCCTGTTGAAACCACATGTCGTTGTATCCATATCATCCAATTCAGGCCAAAAGAAGTTCGTAATCATCGACCTAGAGCTCTCGCTGTTGACAATGATTGCCTGGCCAACTTCGTTCTCAAAGAATTATGGACCGATGACGCCGCCTGTCCAAAATCCACATCAAACAGTGACTTTTTCGGGATGCATTAGACGCTCTTGGATCTCATGTGGATTGGTATCGTCACAAATTCGACAATTTTGTATGTTCATCCAGAAATGGGTTTCATCGCTGAAGATGATTTTTCGATGAACGTTTTTGCCTGAAAAGAACACCCATTTTGATAAAACAATTGTATCATTTGGCACTGAATCGATTTTAATGAAATTTTGTAAATGTCTTGCTAGGTGCAACTTACGCTATAGGATAGTTTTTATTAAATATTTTGTACAAAATTACGGTGTTTAAAAAAAAAACTGTTTTAGTAATATGTAACGACATCTGATAGAATTTTCTCAAAGCTATTAGTTCAGAAGCAAACAAACAAAACTGTTTTAGTACCAAGTAGCGACATCTGATAGAATGCGCTCAAAGCTTTTATAGTTCAGAAGCAAATCTGGTGGAATTTGCTCAAAGCTATTTGTTCTGACACCGGACCCCAAACGAAATACATTTTGCAGAATTATATATATCGCACCCGGCTGAAACCGGGGACCGCTTGTTTATCTATAAATTCTGAACCTCTGGAAAAAAATTTCAATTAAGTTCACTGGATTGATACAAAGTTATAATGAATTTATTTTACATGTAGTCTTTTGGAAAGCATGTCACCGTGTTATTCTTTTCCAGGTGCTTTTAAACTTCAAAAAAAGTATTTTTAATAAATTAATATAAATTTTCATGTTGGATTTTTCTTGAGAAAAATGTTGGTAATTAACTGAGGGGTTTGAGAAGAGCCGAGGCCGTTGGTATTCTGTTACTTAATGGACGTTGGAACTGGTTCATCTATTACAATCTCCCAGATTCCAATAAAATAACTGACAATGTTTATGAAACTTCCCAGCCTTAAAAACATAACAGAACAGGAGAGAACATAACAGCGATGACAAACTATTCTGATAATGGATGGTCTATATTACATAACGAATAAACAAAATAAGGAAGTATTCTTTTACATCCTTTATAAGGAAACAAGTGCAAGCCAGACTCGCGCACCGAGTGTTCCGTAAAAACTTGTAGGTATGTAAATAGTTCGTCCATCACGGGAATCAAGTCTCGAAGATTTTTCCCGTTTTGCCGTTGGAAAACTGTTGTCCCCATGCATCGATAAATTTCGCGGTCAGTTTATCAACTAAGTGTACAATTCGGAACCCAAAGGAATGGTGAGACCTCTGGTGAGAAATGCGCCGAACTGTCCTAAGGGGGTTTTTGACATTGATTTAAAAAAGCATAATGAAGGCTAGCCTCCATCACGCTTTTCTAAATCAATGTTTACCTTATGCCTCCATATTTTACCTGTCAAAAACACCCCTTAGGACAGTTCGGCGCATTTCTCACCAGAGGTCTCGTCATTCCTTTGGGTTCCGAATTGCAATAAATTCAGATGGACTAACCCAAACTATACTGTATACCGTGAATATATCTGAACACCTAGCGGTCGTACCGTGCTGGAAGCGAGAGTTTTCATTATTGTATATTAATAAATGTTCGAGTATACTGATGTATTGATATTAATTGTTTGAATAGCGGTTTTTAGTGCTATCATAATTCAGAATCGGATAAGTCTATGCATTATAATGCTTCCTCCCATCGTAATACCTTCGACTGTGTTGTGTGTACCTGCTCTTGCTTCATGGCACCTTGTACTGTTCAACTTTGGTATTTAATCAATATTGTCTTGACTGTTCTGTATTCAAAACAGTACATGGTATTTTAATATGGTCTACGTATATATATATATTTAGTTAGATAAAATGAGAAATGACAGGTTTGATAAACAGCTTAAAGAACTAGGAGTCGATGTTTAAATCGCTTAGCAATTAATGATTTTCAGTTACTCCAAAATTAACTAATAGAACGATGGTCCCAATTCCTACGTATCTACAAGCGTCTAGGTTTTCACGGCTTGCTTCTTAGCTTTTTAGAACCTGTAGCGCCTTCTGGCGGCTCTTTATCTTCCGCCTAGCCTTCTAGCAATTTTTTCCCTACTTACTTGTACTATCTCCTATTTATTGTGCAAATTTTCAGCTTTGCACCGAGTGACCCTCACCCCTCCGTAGCCAGCTCTCCGTCTATGAGTTCTATATTTTAAACACTATAAATTGTGGATTATTGACGTTCAATATTTAAGATAATCAGGGTCTATTATTTCAAATACTTAATTAAATGAATAAAAATAATTTTATTTTAATCTCTTGAGGGTGTTTTTAAAATTAGGTAATGAATTTTAGTTGACATGAAGTGAGATGCTCTTAAAATTATAATATTATAATAATAATATATATAATAATAATAATGCGTTTAACGTCTGTTTCTCGACTTTATGTCATAACAGACGCCATTCGCACCATTACTATTTTTTTTTTACCACACTTCCCGTTATTATCTACAATTTTTAAACTTCAACCTAATTAATAGCAATGGGCGAATGAAGGAATTTTTAAGAAATTAAGGATAAGGTAGGCAATTTTGGAGTTTGACAGGTAATCGGCCATCGACCATCTCGATATTTATCTGAAATTACTGAGGGAAACCATGGAAAACGTCAACAAGATGGCCGGTACAGAAATTACCGTTTCTCGGCGAGAGACAGTAGGAAAAAGTCCTAGTCACATCTGCCTCCGCCGGGATTCGAACCCGGTACCTCCCGAATGCGAGTCTAGTGCTCTCATACTGCTACGCCACCCCGCTCGGTGCTCTTAAAATTATCGTAGCTAGTTTGTAGCATTAAACTAATACCTAGTTTATTGGATGGTGATAAATATCATAAGCGACAGTGCAACTGCGATGCGAGTGGCAATTTCCTTAAGTGTTCTAAACACTATATGCAGCTATATGCACTTTTAATGTCACTATGTTGTAAGAAACAGGGTCGTATTTAGATAATTATTTTATTTATTATTTCCGCAGTGGAACTAGTAACTAAAATTAACTCCACTATTATCAGCTTCCGAAATTGGTGTGGGGCTAATCGGCTCGTTATGAACAACGACAAAACATTCATCATTTTTTTCAGATCTAAAAGTAAACATTGTGCCTTAAATAGCAACCTAGCGTTTTGACGTGATAACGTCTTATAAATTGATGAATCACCAATATTATAAATTGATAAAACACCGGCTGCATGTACGAAAAAGTGTAACGCGTAACGCATAACGCGTAACGTTCCGCCTGACGCTTTTTGCTAATTTCTCGCTCAATTTAAATCAGATCGGTTTGAAACCAGTCTTAAACGAAAGAGGAGAACATTTTACATAGATTTCGTATAACAGAATTTGCCTTAAATTGATAAAACACCGGCTACATGTACGAAAAAGTGTAACGCGTAACGCATAACGCGTAACGTTCCGCCTGACGCTTTTTGCTAATTTCTCGCTCAATTTAAATCAGATCGGTTTGAAACCAGTCTTAAACGAAAGAGGAGAACATTTTACATAGATTTCGTATAACAGAATTTGCCTTAAATTGATAAAACACCGGCTGCATGTACGAAAAAGTGTAACGCGTAACGCATAACGCGTAACGTTCCGCCTGACGCTTTTTGCTAATTTCTCGCTCAATTTAAATCAGATCGGTTTGAAACCAGTCTTAAACGAAAGAGGAGAACATTTTACATAGATTTCGTATAGTTTTTTTATACAAATTTATATAGAAAAATATTTTATACAAATTTATATAGAAAAATAGCTGTATAAATGCAATGTTGTCTAATGCATGGCGCGACGCGGTCGGTTGTCTTTGTTTGCCGTACATGGAAATTAGAAGCAAACGTATGTCTTGTCTTAACATGAAAACGGCTGCATTTCTAATGTTTAATTCAATTTTTTGACATTAGTATATTGTCAAATGCAACGCCTTCCAAGTTAAGTATTGGAATAACTAATTATTATTAGAACATAATACTTTGTAAGTTGCAAACGTCACTTTTGACATTTCTTATCATTCCGACACCAAGGATAAGCGGATTGAAACCAAATTTTGGGAGGTTTAGGTTATGTATTACGGAATACGTTATCACGTAAAACTATCGTCCGTAAACCGACTTTACAGACAACCAATTTTTTTCAAGTCCATCAAATTTCTAGGCGTTATTATTGATCAACATCTTAGCATGTCCGAGCATGTTGATTTCGTGTGCAAAAAACTTTGTTTTTACTTTTATTCCAACCGATCTCTAACATTTAATATCAAAGCTCTGCTCATTGTATACTACAGTTTCGTTTATTCAGCTCTAAGCTTTAATGTTATTTAGGAAATAATTTTCAATGGAAAAGAATTTTTATTCTTCAGAAGCGCATACTGAGATAAATTTTAAAACTTGGTTATAGGGTATCCTGTCGTCCCTACTTTATTAAATTCAAAATTCTTACATTTCCTTGCATCTATATTTTGGAAATGGCTAAATATGTGAAACAGAATATTGCTTCCTTCATTCATAATAATGAAGCACATGATTACGCGTCAAAACAATAATGTTTATATAGGCAATTACCGGCTCAGTGTTTATAAAAAAAGTCCTGTGTGTGCTGGCAGTGCTATTTATAATAAATTACCTGAATCAATCCGACGCATTAACGACTTTAACAGCTTTAAGCGTATTTAAAAAAAAAATTTAATTGAGCAATGTTTTTATTCCCTAGACGATTTTTATAACTCATAAGTTGTATTTATGGTACGTTTTTATTTCTATTCTATTTCTGCTTTAAATCTTGCATTTTGTATATTGTGACTTGTCATATTTAAACTATGTTTGACGTTATGATGAATAAACTATCTATCTATTGTGCATCTGCGAGGATAGCTGAGGGTGTAGCGATATCGTTGTTTATACGCCCTTCTCATGGCTCTTCTAATACAAGTTCTCAATTCTCAGGTTTTAATCCAAGACTCAAGTTGCTCCCCATTTTTATAGTTCCGTACCTCAAAAGAAAAAAAAGGAATCATTATAGGATCACCTATTGTCCGTCTGTCTGTTTGTCAAGACCCTTTTTCTCAGGAACGCGTGGAGATATCAAGTTGGAATTAATATCAAATACTCAGGTCTGCATTCCCTTGGAGCTGTTAAAATATCAAACTTCTAAGTCAACGCAATCAAACGATACGGCCGTTTATGCTCACAAAGAAATCAAACCCTACAGGGTACTTTCCGTTGACCTAGAACCATGGGCAAGAAGCAATGTCGTATAGCACAAATGAAGGGAAAAATACGAAAACCGTAATTTTGTAGTTACATCACAAAAAATACTTTTTTGCGATTATAAACTTAAGACCGCTGCACACGAGGCTGGATTTGCCGCTAGGTTCCTTGCTGGATTTCACTACTAATTTTCTAGCGCTGGTTTTCTTAATTGTTCTTATGTTCTCGCTTCACACGAGACGTCTTTACAAGCTTGCTGTGTAGGTAGATTCGGTGCGCACCCAATTATAGAACAGTAACTTAAGTGGACGTTTATTGTCTCTGAACAGAACGCACACTATGGTACAGTGTTTGTTTGTGGGCGTTTGTTCAAGTCGCTCATGTGACAAGATACTGTTCCTGATTGGTTCTTGCTCATTCATAGCAGCGGACCTAGCAAGAAAAATAGCCCCTGTTCAAATTTTAAAACCTATCTTGTGAGCTAGCAGGTGAGCCCGCAGTGACGTCATTTCCAGCTTCAATCCCAGCCTACCGGCCAGCAGAAGTCCAAACAGTGTCTCTAGCCTCGTGTGCAGCGGCTTTTATTTGTAGTTGATAAACTTACCGCGACCTATGTCGGTATATGGGGACAAAAATTTTCTTACGGCAAAGCGGGAAAAATCTTCGAAGCTCGATTCCCGCGATGGACGAACTATTAACTTCCCTGCAAGTTTGTACAGAACCCTCAGTGCGCGAGTCCGACTCGCACTTGGCCAGGTTTAATCATAGCTCTAAAAATTATAAAATTAATAGTCAAAGAACTTTTGTAATATCTTTAAGTTTTGCTATTCTTGTCTTTAAATTTGACAATTGAACAGTGGAACTTTGCATGTTCATATAATCACCAGTTAAAACCGTGAAATTTCAGATATGAAAATACGCCCCTGGTAAAATATTATCTAGATAGTACAGGCATTAAAACCGTTTTATGCCATTTCATATTAGTAAGTTACTGGTTATTGCTGCATGAGAAGGTTGTTGAGTTTGACACGAAGTATATAACTCACAAGAAAATAAATTAATAATAATAATAATAATAATAATAATAATAATAATAATAATAATAATAATAATAATAATAATAATGTCTTTATTGATGAAAAAAAAAAGTATTATCAAAAGGCGTGAATTCAGCTTAAAGCTGGTTTACAATCCAAACCAAACAAAAAGATACAAATATAACAAAAAGATACAAATATATAAAAATAATAGTAATAATAACAATAACTTATTGTGATAATTGAAAAATATATTCTAGCGCATAATTTAGATTAGATAATTTTATTTATAGAGGTTTTTTATTTTTACTTTAAATGAATGAATACCCAAGTTTTTGACTAGATTGGGATTCTACTCAGTTTGTAATTTCTTACGCAACGTTCAAAGTCTAAATAAAATTTAGGTTAGGACCGTGTAGTTTACACTTTCAAAAAGCTATTACTGCTATAACAAAAAAATCATTATTCAGGGTCCGGTAAAAGTCCGGCAACGGTTTTCGTGAAAAAAGTTTCGGACAAAAGTTGCTCAGCTTGGAAGTTGAAATCGTTTGCATGCAAAACGCATCCCTACCCCCTCGCAGGGGGTGACGGTGAACTTAAAATTTCAAATGGAAATCCACATTTTTTCTCACGGATTATCCGAAGAAAAATATCACACTTTTGTCCGAAAAATGTTTTATCCGAAACTTCCCTGCAACTCCAAATGAATGCTTTCGAAAATTGTTGTGTTAGGAGGTACCTCGACTGATCCTTCAGAACACCCATTTAAAACGTTTACGAGCCGCCACTGACCCGTACTGTTCATAAGCGATTGATTTGAGGCATTTAGTATATCACTAAACATATTATAAAACAAAGTTCCCCCGCCGCGTCTGTTTGTTTGAACGCGATAAAGTCAAAAACTACCGAATGGATTTTCATACGGTTTTCACTAATAAAAAGAGTGATAAACGAGGAAGGTTCCTGTGTATTATTCAGTAATATTTTGTGTAAATTGGTTGAAATATGACGATGATTGTTGAAGACGTCGAAAAAAATCAAGCCGACTGGGAGCTTTCATCGAAAACGCTGCGTAATCCCTTTGAGATATAACAAAACAATGTGTGGTGGAAATGTTCCTCTTTTATAGGTCTACAAAAAAGGCCGCAACGGCATATGTCTATCTTTTAAAGATAGCTTACCATACCCATTTTAATGTTAAGCGCTATTCGTGGATATCAATTTTGCAACGTAAGTCGACGAAAAAAATGGTGGTAGTTTACAAATTCGAGCGAAGCCGGACCGGGCCGCTAGTACCTATATAATTTTAAACTTATATTCTATTACTTCAGTTGTTTTAACTTCAACTCAGAAATGTCAAACTTGAGAGAAGCTATGATATCGAATGTATATGTCACCGGGATATTGTCAAATCCGTGATATTGTAATTTCACTAGTGAAATTACAATATCACGATTGACAGAGTCGTGATATTGTAATTTCACTAAGTGAAACTATAATATCACGGGTTTGACAATATCCCGGTGACATATATATATTAACGAAAAATCGGTAAGATGAAAATCACTTGGTCACAGAACTATAAAACTTGGAAACTGGCCTCTTATATCTAAAATTCACAGAAAATAAAAATTAGTTCAGCAAGAAACTTAAGGAATGGTTATTAACGCATAATTCTATTGAAATGCTATTTTTCACAGTTCAATGAGTATAATCAGCTATGAATCTGTATAAATAAATTATGACTTTAGCCTTAAAACATAAATATTTGTAAAAATCATACTAAAATTTAATTACTCATTTAAAACATCCAAATTCATATGCAGGCCGTACTATAGTACTTATATTATTTATTGTTTACAACGAGCACGCTCGATCTTTTTTTTGTTCGCGCTACTAATACAGGAATACCTAAAGTAGCGCTGTATTGTCTCTCTGTGTTAAGTGATAATGCTTTTTTTTGTTTATTATTGTATTTTATGAGACAAATATATTATTTCTATTCTATTCTATTCTATACGCGGCGTTAATATGGGAGAGAGGCAAAATCAATGTATAAGAATCTGTTAGAGATTCGTCGGCATTTAGCACAGAAGAGAAACTCTAACGAGATTCTCCGATTGTCATAATATAGTGTACTGTGAATAATTTAATTTGATACATATTTCTACCAATCGTTCTGATAAGAAATAAATGTATGCCAATTTAATAGTATATTACACCACAAGGGCAAGAATAACTTTCGGCCAGTCTGGTGTATACTATTTTTCTTCACACCTCGGTCGTAAGTACGCTTATTAAATACATTAATTATCTAATTACTTATTAATTAGATGAAAACAGATAAATTCCAAGCAAGCAGCTTTGAGGTTATACGTAAAACACGAATCACAGCTGTTCACGACTATTAGCTAAAATGCAACAGGTTTGTTATAGAAACGACATCTAAACAACAGTTTATAGGTTAGTTTTCTTTACTGCCGTCGGAACGTACGTACTTCTCGCATCAGTGCGTGTAATCCCACCAATGTATAAATGTTAGACTTTCTGCCTTACAATTGATGCCGAAAGTATGTACTTTCGATCGAGGTATGAAGAAAATTTTCTTTTCAACGTTTCTTCAAAATCTTTAAAATACTACGCAGTACGACTCAGACAGTTTTTTCATGCATGTTTTTTATGTACACTGTTTGTTTTTAACTTTACTAAAAGTTCCCGTTTTGTTTTCCTTTTTAAAAAGAAAACTTCTTTTGATAACACAACATACTTGTGCTTGCTAGTAGTTCAATGGGCTCCATTACATTGTATTTACAATCACTGGCAAACATTTGAAAATAATTGAAAAGGCATTATAGTGTATTGTTTCATGTTACAAACAACCGTTTTTATGTTAAAGTACAATAATTTAGATTCATTTTAATGCTTAGTGTTTTTAGTAATAGGTTATTACACCGTTTTTTTGAAAAGGGTCTTAAATGAATCCTAAAGTGATAAAGAAACACTACAGTTTTTATAATAATACATATTTTATGGGCTATGTGTAAGGAGGCGGAGCTACAAATTTTTCGATGCGAGCGTTTGTGGTGAGCACTAGGGGAAACTTCAACCTCAAATTTTCCATTTGTCAGTAAGCAATGTTTTGTTAAAAGTGAAAATAGTTATCATTTTATGAAGTTTTTTAATTACAAAGAAAACATGGGCAAAACTAAGCGATCTGGAAATGCTTGTTGTGTTCCGGGCTGTTGCGCTGATGGCGATTTAAGTAAAATTAAGACCATTAGCGCCATAATTTGAATCCGCTGTCAGTGTAAACAAATTAACATCAGTTTTCCTTATTACATTTTTTTTGACACATTCATGGCCAACAAATTTGACTTATCACCTTAGAAACATGTCGCAATTTCCATAAAAAGTGAGTTCAATGATTCTCTTTTACCCACTAGCGGCGCTAGTAGGCTTCGTGCACACAGCCTATAATCGAATAGTGCCATTAGAACGACTTTTAATTTTTCATTATGAATTTTCGCGCGGTTATGACTTGTTTTAACAATTTTCACCTAAATTTGTTGAAGAAAATGAAAAAAAACTATCTAGTTAAAAGTTAAGACATTTATAAAGAAATTAAATAATAAAGAACCGTAGTGCCCGACTAGATTAAAAGATATTTAATAAAAAAGATAATTTTTTCAGGAAAATTAGCTTGCGTTTATTATCTCTGAAACGAACTGGCAATACTACTGACCAAACGCAAGCTAATTTTCCTGAAAAGCTGATCTTTATTAAATATCTTTTAATCTAGTCGGGCACTACGGTTTTTTTATTTTTTTAATTTCTCTAAAGGTGTTTGTGTTAGTATTTTATCAGCAAAAATACTTTTTGTGCCACTTAAATATAGCACAGGAAAATCATTTTAAAAATTTTATTAATAGCAAAAATAAATTTTTTTTAATTTAGCAAAAATATTTTTCTTAAATATGCTTTTATCCAATCAATTTTACAAATTGAAGAATCGGTCACGTTTAGTGCGCGATTTATGAATGCTATTATTATTGACGACGTTACGTGGTTATGTACGACTGCACTGATAATGCCAGTATAAAATATTCAGAACGATTTCGGTGAGTAGATTGGTGAGTCAGAATTTGGACATTTTATTTATTTACTATATTACAAGGATGTATGGCTAACAAGAATAAAAAAGGTTGTAGTCATAAGTTTGTTTTGTTGCGAACTTCCGATACTGTATTTTATATAAAACTTTAGGCGGCACAATCTGTACAAGCTGTTAGTGGATATATTGAATTTCTCCTAGTTTGTCAACTAAAATGAAATTTTTCTTAAGTTTTAGAATCTTTTGCGGTACAATTTGACAGTTTGATGCGCTTTTAAGACAATCGTATTTATATTATCATTTCTAAGGCTGCATTAGTGAACCAGTGTCTCTATATAGGATCAAGGAAGCGATACTGTATAGAAGTTTATTTCTAATGGAACAGTGTGGCCGGAAATTTTAGTTTGTCTTGTTTCTGTTAGATGACAGAACGATCGAGGTTTAGTGTCGGTGTACAGAGGTGGGGAACGTATATTTCCATCTCTCATCTTCAGAAGTAAAGAGCATTTATTTTAACACCGTAGAAAATAAATACAGTGTAACCTTTTTATAACGTCCTTCGTTATAACGGAAAACTCCCTATAACGTAGACATTTTTACAATTTGGTTGGTTTACTTTAAAACCCATACATTACCCTCTTTATAGCGCAACAGCCATTCTCAATTACGAAGAAATATTTGATATTTATGCGTCAGCAAATATTTACAGACGTAAAGAGGACGATTCTGAACCATCACCAACTATTCAACAAGAACTTGATGCCGCCAAACTTATCGAAAAATTCCTATTGTTTAATGAAGATGATTCGACCACATCCCAATTCCGAAGACTTGCATAAGATACTTAATAAAATACAAAACAAATATTGGCATAGCAAAAAACGTCAGGCAAAGTTAACAGACTCTATGTGTTTGGAATAAATTAATTAGGTGAAATTTGTTTATTTTTCTTTCTTCCCTCCATATAACGAAAACTCTTTATAACGAAAAAAAATGCTCGTTCCCTTGAGATCCATTATAAATAGGTTATACACTGTATAAGAAATTCGTCAATTTCTTTTGATTTTTTTTAAATTAATAATAAAATATGAAAAATACAATGATTAAGGTGTGAAGATTGAGCGCGCCGCATCGCCATCTAGACAATTGGGGTGGGAATTGCGTTTTGGGGTGATCGCCAAATATAACACATGATTGAACTTCTATATAGTATCTCTTCTCTGATAGGATTAATGATTTTAAAATGTAAATTAGCTTAATTTTGTTTATGACGAATTGAATGTACTAAGGGATTAATAAATTTCAATTCTATTCTATTCTAAAAATCGGTAAATATATATCTTTACTAATACTAGCCGTTACCCGCGTCACCGCAGGCGATAACAGAAATTGTATTTTCTTTATTATACTATAACAAATGCCATTATTTCTGAAGTTAAATGGTCTCGTCGCTCAATTGACTGGAATTTTTAGCTATTTTTTTGGTACCACTTTCAGCTTTAAGTCTATAGATTCGAGAACGTTACTATTTTATTTTCAACTCAATGATGATTTTCATTTTGTTGAAAACAAATGACAAGCCAGATTAGATCCACTGGAATCTTGTAGCTGTTGAATGTGTTGTTAAAATAATATGACAGATTAAAAAAATATATATACATTTTTAATTAAAAAGGGTATTTCGATTTTTCTTTAATTGCTTTTGAAAACAGTGCTGTCTTCACTAGTTTGTTGTGTTATGAAAACAATATAATAATGAAGTTTTCTAATTACAAACACGTCTTTGTTTTTATCGCAAAAATAAAGTTGTTTCTATTATTTTGTGTAATTGAATTTTATACCACATATTGTTGTTGTAGATCCTCAACAATTTCCAATTAACTGCATGCATTGCTACAACAAGCAACAACTACTTTACCTGCTGATAGTGTCTGTGTCTCTATCAGCTGTAATGTTTGTAAACTAAACTACTTACTATACTATTAGTGTTTTACACGTCTTCAAACATAAGGGTAGTAGATTACAGATATTGCCTCGTTCCATCTGACCAATCAGCGTAAACGTGGGAATGATGTCAGCTGTCGGACGGCTCATATTTTTATCAACCTAAAAACTGGACTGCTGTATAGCCCCGGCATTGATTCGGACTGATAAGAAATTTTTTTTTTTAAGTTATTACCAAAATATTTCGTTTTTTTCTTTAAACGACCTTTTCTCGAAACACCATTTTTCAATATGGCGGGCACTCTCCAGAACGTCAAAAAAGATATTTTTATGCTGTTTCGCCAAACGACTTTAAAAGAACCTCTTCTCGTGTAAACCACTGAAAGTTGACATTTTTTTCTCGGAAATATTTTTTAAAGCGTGTATTAACTTTGTTTTCAAAAATTTTTAAAAGTCACAAAAACATTTTGGGACCCCCATACTGTGGTTTACAGGATAGCGGCAAGTACCCTGAGTAAAAATATTCTTCATTTTTTTGTTTAAGAGCCGGTGGAGAGCAGCTAGAGTGCCCGCCGTCCGACCCCTTTTTTTCGCTTAAGTTACAAGATTGTCGGTACCGGGCCACTCAGTGGAGTAAATTGATTTTACCCTTAATATGAAAATGGTCAGTTTTATATTTAAGTTACAATACATTTTCAAAAACATCCTTCATTTTGACCCCTCTACAGTGTACTACTCCCTTAATTTTTATTATTTCTTCAATATCTACCCTTTCGATCTTTACTCTCCTAGATTCCATTGCGCAACTTCTAAAATAATCCAATTAGGGTAAGGTTGCCAGTATTGGACCACTTAACTTTAAATTGTTATAACTGCTGAAAAATGATAAAAAGCGACAACATTATTTATAATTTTAATAAGCCTTACATATAAGAACTTACAGGTGTCATTTAAGATTTTTTGCCCAGACCATAAAGCGGTAAAATATAAAAATCCAGTTTTGTAATGGTTTCTTTCTTTGGACCGCTGTTTCTTTGATTGGACCAGTCAATAAAACTGTACTTACATTTAAAGTATATCGCGAGATTTTAACATCGAGAGCGCGCGAAACACTGCGCAGCGCGTCCTTCCCAAACGAAGCTCTTGGCGACACTGGCGGGAGCGGGAGTGGGTACTGGTTCAAATAGGCACCGATTCGGCGCAACGGTTGATTTTTGAAGCCGTTCGTTGCCAAGAAACCGGTCCAATGATCGCAACCTTACCCTACAATGCATTTCATCTCTATTCAAATTACAATCTAAACATGTTATTTCAATTCCGCGACGAAAACGAAACCTTGTCAAGTTAGAAATAGCGCATTTGGTTTGATTTAGAAACCTTGAACAATCTCCGTGTTTAGCTGCCTTCTTCGCGTCCTCGAATTGTATATAAAGCTGAGTTTAGTTTTAATCATGTCATTTAATTTCAATGCGCGATGAAGACGTAACGCTGTCAAGTCAAAGACAATGTGTTTTGCTTGCTTTAGGAGTTTCTGTACCTACTCAGAGAAGGAAGAGGAAATTGATTAGATGTTCGCAATGCATACACATTATGTCTGCGGTCACGAGACAAAAGTACGCGCATCGAATTTTTGAATTGATAACGTCTTATAAATTGATGAATCACCAATCTTATAAATTGATAAAACACCGGCTGCATGCACGAAAAAGTGTAACGTTCCTAACGTTCGTAACGCGTAACGTTCCGCCTGACCCTGTGCGTGCTTTTCTCGAAAACGGCCCTAACGATTTGGATGAAATTTACTGAAAAGGGATTTTGGGGGGCAAAAATCGTTTTTGCTAGGTCTCATCTCTCGAAAAAATCGTTTTCTTACAAATTTTGTCATTATAAAAATCAATTTTTTGACGTATGAAAATACTTAAATATTGTAAGTAGGTTTTGGAATTTTATACAATGAAACAATTGTTTTAAAAATATTATGACAGTTAATCTTTGAGACTTAAATAAATACGAAAGAAAGAAAGTTAATAAAAAAAATTATTTTTATAGGTGGTGAGTAATTTAATAGGTAAATAAAATTAACCTAAATTTGAAGCGAAAGATGCAATATCATAGATTCGAATTATTATAATTATTATATGTAGAATTTAGGTTATGTATTACGGAATACGTTATCACGTAAAACTATCGTCCGTAAACCGACTTTACAGACAACCAATTTTTTGAAGTAAAACTTCTTTACGCACGCTTGACTTGGAAAGTAAGCTGGTGAATGCGTGACGAAAAGTGTGATCGGGTGAGGCGAACGGAAGTTGGGAGGGAGATATAAGTTAGTGAAGATAAGAGAATTACGTTTTGTATATTGCTGTAGGGGCAAGAGACAGAGGTGCGCACGCACATTTTCTTTCTCTCTTCCTCTCATAGCCAGTTATGTTTCGTTTGCTAGCGTTACGCGAACGGTGATTTCTTGATTATTTCGTAATTTCATTTCGTTCTTGCACAATTTTATAAATTAATATTTTATTCAATACATTCTACGTTTAAAGTGAATAAAATACATACATATATAGATGGAGCTAACGAAGTTTTACTTTAGTCGTGTGGTTTAAAGCACACTCGTTTTTTGTTTATACATTTTTGAACTTTATTTTGTACTAGCTTTGGCGCGCGGTTTCGTTCGCGCCGATTTGATGTTGACAGCTCAGTCAGTCACGGTTTCCGTTCATATATACAGATTATGACTTTTTAGAATTTTTTGTTCAAGTGTAATAAATTTCAATATTGTTGACATTCGCGTGATCAACGTCTCGACAAACCTTGAAAATGACGCCCATGTTGATTTTTAGACTTTTTACCTCTTTTTACCCTCTGAAGGGATTATTTTTGAAAAAGCACGAAACATGTGGTTATTTATTTGTTGATAAGAGTAATCCTGCGCATTTTCGAATTGATACATCTATCTTATATGATTTCACCATGCAAATTTTGAATCCCTGTTACACCCTTTTAGAGGTTGAATTTTCAAAAATCCGTTCTTAGCGGATCTCTACGTCATAATGATTATCTGTGTGCCAAATTTCAGCTTAATCCGTCCAGTAGTTGATAGATTAGTCAGTCAATCACGGTTTCCTTTTATAGATATAATTATGTAGATATGCTTATAAGCGAAAAAACAAGTAAGCAATATTTTATACCCATTAATCTATTTCAATAATTAGTGAAAATATCCAATTCTTTAATGAACCCCATTTTTATTTCAGCAAAAATCTGACATAAGCAGTTTTATCTTGCGGTCACAAATATGTACGCGGCCTACTTTGTTATCAAGTTTAATTAACAATGCTATGTTGTTGATTACATTGTTGTTTTAAAACGTCTTCATTGTTTTAACCTCAAATGCAATTTAAACATTATTAAGATTTTGAATAGTTTGCCAAAAATAGTTAGGCACTTGTTTCAAGCTTACCTCAATTGTTTTCCTCATCACGCCTGTTTATTGCCAATTAAAACTTTACAAATTCTAATCATTAATGCTAATATATCATTATAAGTTGATTCTTTTTTTTAACAGCGTGTGGAAATCAAATTGACGAACAAATATTTCAAGTAACTGTTTTATCAAAACTTAAAAATGGAAGACGAACGAGCATTTAAGTTTTGAGATCGGTTCTGGAGTTTAGTGTCTATGGAAGCACCTGTTCAACAACTTTGTTATAAATTGTTATCTAATCGCTTGCCTATCAACATTTATGATTTTAAATAATACGGATGATTTTTTAGTTGACTCTTTTTTTAACAGCTTGTAGAAATCAAATAGACGAATAAAAATTTCAAGTAACTTTTTTATTAAAACTCAAAAATGAATGAGGAACGGACTTTCAAAGTTTTATTAAAATTTTGAGGTCGGTCCTGGCGTTATGTTATGTCACTATGGAAATATGTTATGTCATTATCAAGTATTCACAGAAATTGTTCGAAGTTGTTCCCGTTTTGTTGGACACAAAGATGCTTACGTCGTAGCCATGCTTGTAGTAGCGATAAGGGCCTTCTGCGAATTATTGAGATGCATTTCCGATTCGATCATTTTTTTGCGTGTATTAACCGGGTTTTTGAGTTAATTAAATACAATTTAATTAAACTTTGAAAGGCTGTTTCTCTCTTATTTTTGAGTTCTGATAATAAAGTTACTTAAAATATTTGTTCGTCTATTTGATTTCTACACCCTGTTAAAATAGAAGAATCAACTTAAAAATCAGCTGTACGCCTGTAAATTCGTTTTCTTGAGATACTGTTTTTACCCAACTACTCTATTGAAAGCAATTTTGTGCTAGAATTTAATCGGATTTTTTTTGTTTATTTAAGAAGTTTTTGGTACATGTTTCTGCAATGTGAGGAGTGGAAATGATGTCCAATACATACTGAGCTATACAGTGAGCTATAGGTACCGTGCTTTATATAGCCGATAGAGAGATGAATGCTGGCATGTCTACCGGTTGAATGGAACCGCGGGATTCCTGTCAAACACTATTCATGAACCTGTCACTGTCTCACAACTTGTTTCCTTCTGTCCAAGCCGAACATTACATAATATACTACGCCTGTGTGCAATTTTATATGTGACTAGCGGTCTGATCCGGCTTCGCCCGAATTTGTAGATTGCCAACGTTTTTTCGTCGACTTACGTTGCAGAATTGGTCTCCACGAAAAGTGCTTTTATTTAAAAGCGATAATATATAGCCTATGTCCATCCTGAAGATCCATTGTAAATATTGGTGAAAATTTTTTTGAAAACTGATGAGTAGGACTCTATAGGACGTTCTTTGTATCTGTTATGAATATTTATGATATAAAAAAGCAAATAATAATACAGACAAATTATTATAAGACATTTTTATTCGTCAACAACTATGTACAAAAAATAATATATATACAAGTTAAATTTTATTTATAAACAATAATACAAAGTATTTTCTAATCTAAAACTAATTAATACTAAGTGCCTTAAATAATTTTATAAAATGTCCATATTCTGATAGCGACGAAATCCGTAGTCTCTTCTCGGCTTGAAGATTTTCGCGATCAGATTCCTCGTCGTTCCGTTTTCTCTTCTTTGGATTCTCCGCTGAAAATAGCCGTCGACACACTCTCCCTGGCAGCTGTGCTCTGCGTAGATCCGTTCCTCGGGTTGACCTCCTTTTCATTGGCGATTCCATTTTCTGCTCTTTTATTCCTCTTCGCTGTTCGCTGGGTGGATGTATAATGATCTGAACACGCGATTTCAGGTGTATATATACCTTGAGAAGTGCAATCAACCGTGAGATAATTTTTGACCTGCAAAACAAAAGGGGTTTCTGAGGTCATAAAGTTCGTTAACGGTTGATTGCATTTTGTTAGGTATATATACACCTGAAATCGCGTGATTAGATCATTATACATCCACCTAGCAAACAGCGAAGAGAAATCAAAGAGCAGAAAATGGAATCACCAATGAAAAGGAGGTCAACCCGAGGAACGGATCTACGCAGAGCACAGCTGCCGGGGAGAGTGTGTCGACGGCTATTTTCAGCGGAGAATCCAAAGAAGAGAAAACGGAACGACGAGGAATCTGATCGCGAAAATCTTCAAGCCGAGAAGAGACTACGGATTTCGTCGCTATATCAGAATATGGGCGTTTTATAATATTATTTAAGGCACTTAGTATTAATTAGTTTTAGTTTTGATGTATTATGTATATAGAATTAATTTTAGTTGTACATATTTTTTGTAAATAATTGTTGACGAATAAATGCTTTTGAATAACATGTATTTCTTTTATTGATATTTGGGTTTTTAACTAAAATTGATTAATTTATGTACACATTGATAATAATCGATTAAACAGACAAAAATAAAATATTTAGGTGACCAAAAGAAGACATGTGCCACAATTAAGAAAAAATTATGAACATTGTATAATATTATTTAAGGTTCTTAGTATACCTATAGTTATAATACTTTGCGTTTGAAGCTCATCTAATATAATTATTGCTAAAATATTTAATCGCTGGCAAGTTATCTTTTTAGTTGCAAATAATTAGTGGCCTTTTAAGTTGTTAGTCGCCTGGAAAATTATTTCCCATGTTATTTATTAATAGAATAGAATCTTATCAAGATTAGTAATAAATACAACAATCTACACGACAAAATGAAACAGTGCAACATAAAAAGTGATGTCGGAAGGAGAATGATTCATAAATTCCGACCACCGACATCTGCAGCAATGAGGAGCTATGAAGAGGAGAGAGAGAGAATATTGACGAGTGAGGAGATAGTAAACTCACAATGGGACGGAGACGTTTGAGTGTAAGGTCGTAGATAGACAGTTTTACGATATATTTTACGATTTTGTATAAAATATAGCGATATCAGGACTGGGCTAAACCTCTAATCGAAATCGTATCAATTGAAATTAGTGCGCTAGATTTATTACGTCGCTTTATCTATATCTATACTAATATACAAAGCTGAAGAGTTTGTTTGTTTGTTTGAACGCGCTAATCTCAGGAACTACTGGTTCAAATTGAATTTTTTTTTTGTTGGATAGCCCATTTATCGAGGAAGGCTATAAGCTATATAATATTACGCTACGACCATTAGGAGCAGAGCTTTAATGAAAAATGTTGCAAAATGTATCTCAAAAATAAGCTTCTATTCATGTGAAATGCATTAACTAGATATACTCATATTAGCGGTGCGAGAATACAACCTCAGGTGGATCAATCGGTAGAGAATGCGACTGTCAATATCAGGGTCGTGGGTTCGAGCCTCACGTTGGGCGAATATATATTTTTTTATTTTTAGATTGCTTTCTTCTAAGGCTTACATTTAAATTTATTTTAATTTTATTTAATTAATTAAAAAAAATTATTAGTTAATAAAAGTTTAAATACTGCTTTTTATCGGCAAAAACTTTTGAACGGTAACTCCGATCATCATGAAATTTGGACACAACATTCATCTCGGTAAACTAAGATGAATGTGTGTACTCATGTACTCCCTTCCCCATTCGTTCTTTTACACCCGGGTGAAACCGAACGGGACCGCTATTAAGTATAATACTCGCCACTAATCTAAAAGGCTCGGTAATTAGATGCGTAAGCGGGCTTGAGCTTGTACAGTCTGTTGAAAAACTACACAGTCGCAACTCAACAAAACTAAAATAACAATAACAACTTGACAATAGCGTACTCGACTGTACTTTAAAGCAGGAAAGTGACAAAGACAACGAGAGATCACGGCCAATCACCGACGAGCGCAAGTTCCGTGCAGGTAGCTGGTGGCAGTCTGAGCGGCTCTAAAATGTGCCTTTGCGACGCTGTTTGTGGCTAACTTCCGAACCTTTTAGATTCGTGGCGCGTATTATAATGCGGCGTTTATCATACTTCTTTAGGTAACTATTCCTCCGAATAAATAGCGATAATTCAATTCAGCAAGCATAATCTAGACCAGAGATATTGCGGCAGCGTGTCAAGCCAAGTTCAACAAAGAAAAACGAAGCAGCAGCCGTGTGTTATATTACACGAACCATTTGGAGTCACTTTTGAACCCCTTAATAACTCAAAATCTATTTAACATAAACGCATGAAATTTGATTTATTTCTTAAAACCCATTAGATTAACTAGAACCCCAAATTTCATAAATACATCTCAAATGGTTATTGAGATATTAACGTCTGAAAATCGGCATTTTTATCACTGACTCACTGACATATAGACCAAAAACCTAACCCACTTCCAGATGACCTAGAAAGTTGAAATTTGGCGTCTAGCTAGGTAATTGTGTGTATACAAAGGAAAAAATCAGAAAACTGGATTTTTAAAGATTTGATATATTTTCCAAGCAATCGATTTTTATTAACACCTAGCGCCGTTCGAATTTGGCGCTTGGGTGCGCGGGGCGGGCAAATATTTAATTGTAATAAAATATACAATTGTTACAAAAATTCGTACCTATACTTCTAACGGCATTTGTTACGTATTCAATTGTTATCTAGACACGCGGTAGCGTCTCAACCCAAGTTAAGATGACCTAGAAAGTCAAAATTTGACGTGCAGCTAGATATTTGTGTGTATATAAAGGACAAAATTAGAAAACAGTAAATTTTTAAGATTTGACATATTTTACAAGCAATCGATTTTTATTAACACCTAGCGCCTTTTGAAGAAGAAAACTATATAGTATAAGAGCCAGTGATCGGCTACCAGTATGTATTTGACCAGACCTGAATTTTTACACAGTGAGTCTCCTATACCTACCATACATGGAGTGGGGACTCACTAAGCCCGGAGTGGCCGCCGCGGCCCGTACTCAGGTGCGACAGGTACAAAATTTGACTAATTTTCAAAGTATTTGACCACGTCTGCCATTTGGAAATTTAATAATATATTATTATTGCTATTGAAAAATAACAATGGCAGACCATTATCGCGCGACAATCATCGTGGCAGACAATTTTTTAAGTACTAAAAAATATGAAATTTTGAAAGGTATATTTTTCATCACGGATTATTATTTTATTTATTATTTCAAGCAAGTTTCGTAAATAAAATTTTTTTCTAAACTTTATAGTTCCGGAAATATTTAGAAAATTAAAAAAAAATCAGCTGCTCTTTTGTCTTGTAGTTCTGTCAGAAATAAACTAGTTTAGCATGCTTCGATTAATTTTTACATGACGTGGAACTTATTATGTAGGTGACCAAGACGACGAATAGCAAATATCATATTGAATACTAGCCATTACCCGCGTCACCTCACGCGATATCAGAAATGTTATTTTCTTTATTTTACTATATCAAATGTCAATATTTTTGAAGCTGGAATGGTCCCGTCGCCCAATTGGTTGGAATTTTTTATTTGTTCCAAAACAAAAATAAAAAGTGTCAAGTGAGAATAAATATATTGTTTATAGGTATAGGCATAAATAATTTTTTATATTCTGACATTTTTTATTTTTGTTTTGGAACAAATAAAAAATTCCAACCAATTGGGCGACGGGACCATTCCAGCTTCAAAAATATTGACATTTGATATAGTAAAATAAAGAAAATAACATTTCTGATATCGCGTGAGGTGACGCGGGTAATGGCTAGTATTCAATATGATATTTGCTATTCGTCGTCTTGGTCACCTACATAATAAGTTCCACGTCATGTAAAAATTAATCGAAGCATGCTAAACTAGTTTATTTCTGACAGAACTACAAGACAAAAGAGCAGCTGATTTTTTTTTAATTTTCTAAATATTTCCGGAACTATAAAGTTTAGAAAAAAATTTTATTTACGAAACTTGCTTGAAATAATAAATAAAATAATAATCCGTGATGAAAAATATACCTTTCAAAATTTCATATTTTTTAGTACTTAAAAAATTGTCTGCCACGATGATTGTCGCGCGATAATGGTCTGCCATTGTTATTTTTCAATAGCAATAATAATATATTATTAAATTTCCAAATGGCAGACGTGGTCAAATACTTTGAAAATTAGTCAAATTTTGTACCTGTCGCACCTGAGTACGGGCCGCGGCGGCCACTCCGGGCTCAGTGAGTCCCCACTCCATGTATGGTAGGTATAGGAGACTCACTGTGTAAAAATTCAGGTCTGGTCAAATACATACTGGTAGCCGATCACTGGCTCTTATACTAATAGGTACAGGAAAAAAGATTAATTTTACAAATCACTTTTGAATGATAAATAATAATAAATTCTTTGCAAAAAGTAATGATATCGCTTCAAAAACATAAATGTGAAAAAGAGAGCCAAGTTTAATATTAAATACAAAAAGCATTGAGATCTAAAAAGGTGCCAAGTTTTCACACATATAAACATGAAGTTTAGCTATAATATTTATAAATCATAATAAAAAACACGAAAACTTGCCAAATGAAAACTTGGCACCTTTTTAGATCTCAATGCTGTTTGTATTTAATATTGAACTTGGCTCCCTTTTTCACATTTATGTTTTTGGTAGGACTATGTTTACTGTAGGTATAAATCTATTCTATCTTACTTCCAGGGTATAAATATTTATTTGCCTGATAAAAAGATAATGGCCGCTACATAGATCATAGGTAATAGATACCTAACCTATAAACGTAGAGTATTATATCTACAGTTTGCTCTTTTGAATTTATTTATGTGTTGTTTAATTAACCTTTTGTGATTCAGATAATGGCCCCTTCACCTTATTCAGCATTATTTGATCTTTTAAAATCGTAGTTTGTTAGTTTTTCGGTTTGTTGATCTCCAGATTGTTACCTGACCTTCCACAAGTCTGGATTAGTTTATAGTATCTTGTTTTAATTTTCGTTTCATACCTGTAATTGTCAGGTGTATAAAGTTAGGATTTTTGTTTACTAGTTTAGTTTAGTGTATTCCTGAAGATGAGACCATAGCTCCCGAAATGTACATCCGCTAATAAAACTGTTGTGGTAAGAAGAAACTATTCTTTATTTTTTTTCCAACCACATTGCTTTTGATATTTTTATTGACTGTAAAGGCCGCTGCACACGAGGCTGGAAACACTGCTGGGACTTCTGCTGGCGGGCAAGCTGGCTACGAGGCTTGACATGACCTCACTGCGGGCTCGCCTGCTAGCTCACAAGATGGAATATAAAATTAGAAAAGGGGCTATTTTCTCGCTTGGTCCTCTGCTTGCTCTGAGCAAGAATCAATCAGAAAACAGTATCTTGTCACGTGGGCGACATGAACAAACAAACACTGTGCCATAGTGTGTGTTCTGTTCAGAGACAATCACTGCGCGCGCGCCGAATATACCTGTAAAACAAGCTTGAAAAGGCGTCTCGTGTAAAGCGAGCTGCACAGAAATAATCAAGAAAACCAGCGCTAGAAAGCTAGTAGTTAAATCTAGCGACAAATCCTGCTTCGTGGGCAGCGGCCTTAAGTGTAAAAGTAAGCTCAAAAATTATAAATATTTTGTTGAAAAATTTGAACTGAAAAATATAAAAAAACACATCCTTTTTTATGTGTACACTCAGGACATATAATTTATATAGTATCGGTCACAGGATGGTACATGTCCTTGTCTACCAAAGTAAAACATACCTGTTTGCCGTTTGCTAGCATACATAACATACCTATACTACGTACACACAACATTCATGAACTAGGTTGTGTCAAACTTTATTTGTGTGGCTGCAGTGCAAAATCATTTATATAGTAGGCTCGGATGTTAGATGCAAATGCGGGCTTGCGCTTGTACAGTCTGTTGAAAAATACAAACTCACAACTCAACAAAACTAAAATAGCAAAAAAAACTTGACAATAGCGTACTCGACTGTACTTTAAAGCAGGAAACTGACAAAGGCAACGAGCGATCACGGCCAATCACCGACGAGCGCACGTTCCGTGCAGGTAGCTGGGAGGTGGTGGGAGTATCAACGGCTCTAAGATGTGCCTTTACGACGCTGTTTGTGATTAGCTTCCGAACCTTTTAGATCCGTGGCGCGTACTATACCTATGTCTATTTTTAGTATAGCTGCTACATTGTTAAGAAACACCCATTGTTACAACGCAATATTAGAAAAAAATATTTCTCAAACAATTTCACCGTCAGGATACCAACCCCGAATCTTTCCACTATCGCGACGGACTGAGTTACATTACTCCACAGTGACACAGTAACATAAATTAATAATTCTAATATATAGCAATTTGTGACTGTTTTTTTTCACATCATGCGAGAGCTAGTTTTTTTCTTAGGTGACGCTAGATATGAACCTTCCATAACATTCACTTCTGTGAAGGTATCTAGCGTCACCTAAGATAAAAATATTCTAATATAGCGTTGTAACAAAGGGTATTTCTTAACGATGCAGCAAACAGCAGCTATATTTTAATTGTTCTAATAGTATAAGTACGCAGTTTACCGTAATAGAAATTCAATATCAATCTTTTAAAACATGTATTCTGAGAAATAGAATTTTATTTTAGTTTATTATTAGCAATAACCAAAATAAACTGTTTTTAGTGTTCCATGTAAACGAAACATTTATGGAATCATTTCGGAGTCCGTCCATGGGCGTAGATATGGGGGGTAATGGGGGTAATACCCCCCCAGGACTATAAAAATAAAAAATAAAACTGAAAGTATTACGAAAACCAAACTAAAAAATAAAATTTAGAAATACTTCTTGAAAAAAAATTGTAAAATTAGAAATATAAATAAAAAATCGCAGGATTGTGGACAAATATTAGATTTATTAATTGTACGACGTTTCGTCTATAAATTTAGACTTTTTCAAGTACAAATTGAAAATTATTAAAACAATAATTATGACAATAAACATTAATTACTAACCATAGCAATTAACAAAAGTTAAGGTACATAAGACAAAAACATGGCAACAAGTAATGTATAAATTTTTTAAACAATAAAAATAAAAATTAGTTAAAAATTCGAAAGTTAGTTCAATTTCATAATATAGTTGTACTGACCACTTAAATTTTGAGTGTCTGTTCTATAATTAATAGAATTGTTTTTTCTAATAAAACACATTTCACTGATATTCCGTTTCTTCCAATTTGACTCTTTATCTAGTATTTGAACTTCGTTAAATAGAAATTTATGTCCAGTGTCGAAATGATGAGATGACAACGCGTTGTCATCTCATAATTATCTCGATGGACACGATATCTAATATATATTGTAAAATTAGTTTGGGAATTAATATTTTGCTTGACACATTCTTTCGTGAGTAGACATTATTTTGTGATATTAATAATTACTTAAAAAATATCGATTTTTGCTAAAATAACAAAAGTTTCATTTGTGAAAATAATTTAATAAGTAATTAAAATGTAGGTAAATATAAAATACATTTTAGGTAATTAATAAACGCAATATTCAGCGAAGCATAAAAAGGTTCATGGCCTCACACAGGTCAAAAATCATTGAAGCGCAACTTTCTGACCTGCGCTTAGGATATAAAAGACGCGGCTTGATCAGCGTAAGTCATTATACACTTTGCTGCTATTCAAGAAACATCGTTATCTTAAAGCAACAAATGGATATCATCTCGCTGTTACCGATTGAGGTCGCTCTGCCGATTCTACGGCTTTTGGATACCCGGACCTTGCTTGCCGCCGCCGTCGTGAATCGCCGATGGAACCGCCTGTGCCGCTTCGACAGGACCCTGAGGAGGAGGGGCCGCGTCGAGATCGAGGAGCGCCGCAGCTTGGTCTACCGCGTCACCCACGACGTAGTGCGAACTTCGACCGCAACCGATATATTGGCGCCGTTGGACATGAACGCACGAACGTCGGACAGGAGTCTCGTGCCAAGAGGCCTTCTGCATCTTCCAGCACTGGCACCGCCGAGGCGCAGGCAAGGACCGCCGACTTCGAGGGCGTTTGTTGCACCGTCGTCGATGCGCCAAAGCTCCAAGAAGAAGACGAAGCTACAACGCGGAACACAAGCTACTTTTTGTGGGCTACGATTTTAGTTAGATATAGGATTAGTTGTAAGGTATTTTTATGTAGATGTAAGGTTTTTAAAAACAATAAATTTTTTTTGGAAATTAGAAACTCTTTTTTAGTATCCTTATTTTTCCTTTCTATTAGTTGTTATTTTCCTAGTTTTTTGTTAAAATTATATAATACTGTAACATACGATAAAATCAAACAAAAAAATTTTTTGTCACTCTAAATTTTTAGCTGTAAGAAAACTTTTGACAGGTAAAATACATATAGGTACAAGATATTTCGAAAGTCCCGGAACGGCTGAATATCTCAGAGAGATTAAGTTTTTTTTGAAAAATGTTTCGAATAAAAGTTGCTCAACTCGTTGTAATGTATTTTACGGTCACAAAAAATCCTCCCAAATGGGTGTCCCCGTGGGGGGCAGGGGGTGAGTCCGAAATTTTTAATAGCAACCGCAATTTTTTTAATTGGGTCGAGTCATCTTTTTTCCCAAACTTTGTTTTGTTCACGCTACAGATCACGGAGTACGCGGGGTAAAGTTTTCCGAGTTATCTTCACCCCCTCAAATAAAATTTGTCCATTTTGTAACAGGTCAAGAAATGGTACTTTTTACTTGACCTTGATAACAACCCTAAAGATTAGTTCCTCGTTTTTAAAGTGGAATTTGCAAAATGAGCAAATTTTATTTGAGGGCGTGAGGATAATTCTGAAAATTTTATCCCGCGTACTCGGTGATCTGTAGCTTGAACAAAAAAAGTTTGCGGGACAAAAAATGTCTTTTTTTTCCGAAGAACTCAACCAAAAAAAAAAAAATAGCTGTTGCCATTTAAAATTTTGGAGTTTCTCCCTGTCCTTCCCCTTTGAGAGGAATTTTTTGTCGACATTGCCCGGATTTCGGACATTGACAGTAACATATATATACACATTTTATTAATAAAAAGTGAAATATTACAACAGAAATAGTAGATTGGGTATCGATATGACCTGCTTTTATTCATTTCTCCACGATAGTTACAAATTGATTTCATAAATTATACGTAGGTAATTATTCTCTTCCAGTCCTTTGTAAAAAAAAAAAAATGTTTAAAAAACAACTAAAAATATAAAAATAACTTCCGCTTATAATAATAAGCATTTTCTCTCGTTTTGTAGCATTATACAGTACCTACCTTCGAAGGTGAGAAAAAAGTTTGACTGCGGTCAAAAAATTGGCCTTCAATCAGATTCTAGAATTAAAAACTAATAATTAATAGGATGACATGTAAAATTACACAAAAATAAGTAATCTGAGAGTGTTTTAGTTTGAACACTCCAAGCATACGGACACCTCTGGAACCTGTCATTATTCTTTATAGCGATATATGTGTCTATATAGCGACTTGCACAAACCATGTGCGCTGCCGTATAACCATTCGATACGGAAATAGAATGAAACATTGTATGCTCGATATGCGTTACGCACACACCAACGATATGTCCATCTCTCACATCCATACCAAACGTTTTATTTATGGATTAAAAAGAAACAAGTTTTTTAAGTGAAACTTCTATATTTCTTCTTGTAACACGTGATTGATAATTTTCATAGTAATATAGGGTGACCATTCATCCCGGATTACAGCTCCGTTAGTTATTTAATTTTAAATTTTCGATGCACACGTCCGTTTTCTCAAATTCTTTGAGGGTTATTCTCATAAGGACATTAAGATGGTACAGCTATAAATAATTAAAAAAAATATTATTTTATTCCTATTAATATATCATACAAAATCAATTATAAAACAACCCTTATAAATACAAACTGTAAAAATAAAATCTAAGTTTAAATAAATCTAGAAAATGGCAGTTAACAAACAAAATACCTACATGAATGTATAGTCAAATGATTTATTAATAATAAGATACAAATACAAATTCAATACAACACATAAAAAATCTTACAAATATATACAAAATCTTACAAAACTATCTTAAATTTAAACGTTTAAATTTTCGAAGCAGACGAGGCAAGTCTTCGTTCTTCCAAAATGTCTCCATTGCATCTTCCGATTTCCCTTCTTTTGCTTCAACTAACCCGGGCAAAGATGTCTCCTCTTCCTTGCAAGCTGGTTTCTTCGGTAGCCTGAACACCGGTTTGACAATGCGTCGCTCAGTTTTCTTCAACGATGCCATTATTGACTCCACCATCAATTCGCAGTCTTTGGGATCTTCTTGTACTTCTGGCACAAAGTAGCCCTCTAAGACTTCGGCGATTTCTGCAGACATTCTTGCCTTTTTCGCTGGAAGACCTCCCGTTTCGTCGATTGACAACGACCTCTTCTTTGATGGAGACGACATCTTCTTCGAACTGCGGACTAGACGTGGCATCTTCTGATATCCTTCTTGGAGTCGACTAAATGTGCTGTGATTGTGCGTAGATATTCTGTTGTTCTTCGCTAGTTGGCTGGGCGTATAATGATTTCCTCAAGTCATTTTGGACTTAATATATACCCTGAGGTGTGCAATCAACCGTAAGATAATTATTGACCTGTAAACAAAAGGGTTCTCGCCGGTCATAAATTCAGTTACGGTTGAATAAACAGAACTTTATTTTCGTACGGTTGACTGAACTCGTCAGGCTATAAATTGCCGCGAACTGACTTGTGATAATCATTATACGCTGAATCAACAAGCAAAGAGGAATCAAAGAGCAGAAAATGGAATCGCCAATGAAAAGGAGGTCAACCCGAGGAACGGATCTACGCAGAGCACAGCTGCCAGGGAGAGTGTGTCGACGGCTATTTTCAGCGGAGAATCCAAAGAAGAGAAAACGGAACGACGAGGAATCTGATCGCGAAAATCTTCAAGCCGAGAAGAGACTACGGATTTCGTCGCTATCAGAATATGGACATTTTATAAAATTATTTAAGGCACTTACTATTAATTAGTTTTATATTAGAAAATATTTTGTATTATTGTTTGTAGATAAAATTTGACTTGTATATAATTTTTTTTGTACATAATATAGTTGTCGACGAATAAAAATGTGTTATAATAATTTGTGTGTATTTTCATTTGCTTTTTTATATTCTAAATATTCACTGCATATAACATAAACTCCCAAACCAACAATTTCAGTCAAAAATGATTATCTAGTAATCTGTTGATTTGTTTTGATTTAATGAAACATTAAAATAAGTTACACATTTTTATAAAGATCTTCAGTTTCTTGTTAAAAAATGTCGCATCCGACACACGAACTGCAATTTAATAATATAATAATGCGTTTAGCTTCTGTTACTCGATTTATGTCTTAACTGACGCCAAACGCACTATTTATATTTTTTTTTCTACCACACTTCCCGTTATTTTCTACAATTTTTAAACTTCAACATAATTAATAGCAATGGGCGAATGAAGTAATTTTTAGGAAATTAAGGATAAGGTAGGCAAATTTTGAGTATAGGAGTTTGACAGGTAATTGGCCATGGCCTTGAGTAAGGAACCATCTCGATATTTATCTGGAATTATTGAGGGAAACCTCAACAAGATGGCCGGTACAGGAATTACCGTTTCTCGGCGAGAGGCAGTAGGAAAAAGTCCTAGTCAAATCTGCCCCCGCGCCGGGATTCGAACCCGGTACCTCCCGAATGCGAGTCTAGTGCTCTCACCGCTACGCCACCCCGCTCGGTCTCGAATACTCGGAAACAAAACTATGAATGTTTTGAATTTAAATATTTTGTATCAATTTAATGTCATGAAACTTTACCTAAATGCTATTCTACAACGTTTGTTTTTATTTTTATGTGTTTGCATGCTATTTGGTTTAAAGCGAATGAAAGTATTATTTGGTGGAAGAAACATGTTTATGTGGTGGAAGCAAAGTGTTTATATGATGACAAACGTTCAAATAATAAAATCACTACATTCTATTGTTTATTTGTTACACATGAAAATAACTGTTCAAATATTACTGTCACAACTGATTTGAAATTTTATATTTTCAATAGTTTGTGCAAACTTATAAATAGGAAATTTAATTTTTAAAAAAGATATAATGTGTGCCAAATGTCACTAAATTGCAATTCGTGTGTCGGATGCGACATTTTTTAACAAGAAACTGGGGATTTTTATAAAAATGTGTAACCTATTTTAATGTTTCATTAAATCAAAACAAATCAACAGATTACTAAAACAACATTTTTGACGGAAATTGTTGATTTGGGTTTTTATGTTATGTAGTGAATATTTATAATATAAAAAAGCAAATGAAAATACACACAAATTATTATAAGACATTTTTATTCGTCGACAACTATATTATGTACAAAAAAAATTATATACAAGTCAAATTTTATCTACAAACAATAATACAAAATATTTTCTAATATAAAACTAATTAATACTAAGTGCCTTAAATAATTTTATAAAATGCCCATATTCTGATAGGGACGACATTCGTAGTCTCTTCTCGGCTTGAAGATTTTCGCGATCAGATTCCTCGTCGTTCCGTTTTCTCTTCTTTGGATTCTCCGCTGAAAATAGCCGTCGACACACTCTTCCTGGCAGCTGTGCTCTGCGTAGATCCGTTCCTCGGGTTGACCTCCTTTTCATTGGCGATTCCATTTTCTGCTCTTGGAGTCCTCGTTGCTTGTTGATTCAGCGTATAATGATTATCATAAGTCAGTTCGCGGCAATTTATAGCATGACGAGTTCAGTCAACCGTACCAAAATAAAGTTCTGTTTATTCAACCGTAACTGAATTTATGACCTGCGAGAACCCTTTTGTTTATAGGTGAATAATTATCCTACGGTTGATTGCACACCTCAGGGTATATATTAAGTCCAAAATGACTTGAGGAAATCATTATACGCCCAGCCAACTAGCGAAGAAGAACAGAATATCTACTCACAATCACAGGACATTTAGTCGACTCCAAGAAGGATATCTGAAGATGCCACGTCTAGTCCGCAGTTCGAAGAAGATGTCGTCTCCATCAAAGAAGAGATTATTGTCAATCGACGAAACGGGAGGACTTCCAGCGAAAAAGGCAAGAATGTCTGCAGAAATCGCCGAAGTCGTAGAGAGCTACTTTGTACCAGAAGTACAAGAAGATCCCAAAGACTGCGAATTGATGGTGGAGTCAATAATGGCATCGCTGAGGAAAACTGAGCGACGCATTGCCAAACCGGTGTTCAGGCTACCGAAGAAACCAGCTTGCAAAGAAGAGGAGACATCTTTGCCCGGGTTGGATGAAGCAAACGAAGGGAAATCGGAAGGTGCAATGGAGACATTTTGGAAGAACGAAGATTTGCCTCGTCTGCTTCGAAAATTTAGACGTTTAAATTTAAGATAGTTTTGAAAGATTTTGTATATATTTGAAAGATTTTAGTATTTAGTATTTTTTTTGTATTTGTATCTTATTGTAAATAAATCATTTGACAATAGATTCATGTATTTTGTTTGTTAACTGCCATTTTCCTAATTTATATAAACGTGCATTTTATTTTTAGTTTGTATTAATGGCGATTTTTTTTACAATTGATTTTGCATGATCTATTAATATGAATAAAAAATAACTTTTCATTATATTTATTGCTACATAAGCATGGCGTGCCATCTTATTGTCTTTAAGAGGAAAACATGGAAGCTATTTTTTATTCGGGGTTATCATTTAGAACTCTACGTTTGTTTTTCGTACTTACCCGTCTAACACTTTTATTGATTTTGATAAGTGTTTTTTATGTATATAGATAGTTATAGGAATATATTTAACAGAGTATATAACATACTATCAAATTTTTAGGACTTCTGGTAGATCATAAACGTACTCTGCAAAAATTAAATAAACAATACTACTTAATAAGAGTACAAAAATCATACTTTGATCAAAACAATTTAGTAGTAATATACTATGTCTTCTTCACCTACAGTTCATTAAAATACGGTATTACAAACTGGGGACGATCATCTGAAGTGGATAGAGTACCTATTTAAAATTAAAAAAAAAATAATACGGCAAATTTTTAACTTACAATATATGCAAACTTGTCCAGGAATATTTAAAGAGCACAGAATGTTGACATTATATGGGATATATATTTTTGAACTACTAGAGCATACCTATGTACTCACTAAATTATTTTGTTCAAAGTATAGATAAGCATTCCAATACAAGAAAAATCTGCTATACTTTACCGCATAGAACAACTTTATTCAAAAAAGGGTCGATTTATGCCGGCTTAAAAATATTTAAAGAATTACGTAACAACTTAGAAATTGAAAAAAATCCTATAAAGTATAATAATGAGCTAAAAAAATATTTAATATATAAGGAACCTTACTCTTTATATGAATTTTGTAACTAATTTTTTCTTCTCTTGTGACGTATTGTATCCCAAAATGGGCTCAGCAATAAATGTTTATTCTATTCTATTATATTACATTTATTAATAATGTGTTTATACAAAAGTACATGATATTATCAGTCAGAGTAAAATAAGTTAACAATTTATACAGGTTGTTCGGCACATGAACCGACACAATTTTTTGGGGGGTTCTCGTGGTCATTGTGATCATTTTAACCCCAATGACTTTTGCCCTAAGTGTCATGGCTATCGAGATACGATTTTTTTTAGATATTTTCGAAAATTGGCCTAAAAATTGTCTTTAAAAAATCGTAACCTGTTTGTTTTTGGCACTAGAGACACGAAAATACATTTATTGAGTTCTCGAATGACTCCTTGTTCTAAATGAATCATAATTTTATGCAAATAGTATCAGGAAAAAGATCCTATGGACTTTTAAACTGCCTGTATTAAAAAAACCAGTAGAAAAAAATAATTTAAAAATCATTTAAAAAAAAAATTAACGGTTATTTAGAAATTAGTCATCGGGGTTAAAATAATCACAATGACCACGAGAACCCCCCAAAAAATTGTGTCGGTTCATGTGCCAAACACCCTGTATATTCCTGTAGAGATAAAAAAATTGGTTGTCTGTAAAGTCGGTTTACGGACGATAGTTTTACGTGATAACGTATTCCGTAATACATAACCTAAATTTATAATATAATTATAATAATTCGAATCTATGATATTGCATCTTTCGCTTCAAATTTAGGTAAATTTTATTAAGTAGAACAATAAAACACTATAAAAAGTATACTATTATTATATAAAAAAACAACTATGGCATGTATCTCTTTTGCGCATGCGCCGATTTTCCCCAAAAAATTTACAAAAATTTCTAGTAAAAATAGATAGTTGGCAAAACCAAAAGTGCACATCCCGCAAGTTTTCCACTGTATGATAAAAAAATAACAATTAAAAAATATTTTTAATAAATTTAAAAAGATTTAAAAATTTAGAGAAATAAATAATTAAAAATTGAAAAAATATTTTTTTTAAGTTTGCAAAAATAAAAAAAATTAAGAACTATACATAATATAATATATAATTAATATCAAGTGGAATAAAATAAAACAAAATAAAAAGAAAAAAATCAATGATCTCGTAAGGAATCGAACCCAGGACCTTGCCCTTGGGGATCCAACGGCATAACCATTACGCCACGGCGCCCTACTACGTGTTGTGGTGTTATCACGGTATAGAAGTCTAGCACTTGTTTTATGGATTACACTATATTTACACAGCAATTATTATATTGTTTTTTTAAACTATTAGCTGTCAAAAATAATAAAATAAAACTGTTTATAAAAATTAAACTACTGAACACATTTTAGTGAATTTAAATAGGGTTCTGGTCTGATAGTAAATAAAGTGAATAAAATATAACCCAAGGCAATCCGACCAAAATTGCGATCTGTAGAGTCGTGACGTACGTACATACGTACATACGTACAGACCAACCGACAACTGCTGTTTGTGATTTTCAATTACAATTTTAATAGTATTTATGAACTCGAATTGATTTTAAAATGGTTCTGTTTTATAGATTAGAATCTCCTCTTTTCAAAAAGCTTCAATTTGAATGGATTTCGTGTGAAATTAACTTAGATATAACTTCTTATATGAACGAAAGTCAGCTCTGACGCACAAAGCGATAATAAAGCACATACCGCTAGTTTAGCGGTATGTGCAATAGAGTAAAAACCGTTTTAAAAACTATATTATTATTATATAAAACATCATTATAAGAGATATATTCTTTTACGCATGCGCCGATGTTCCCCAAAAACAATAGGCCACTTCATATTTGCATATCAAACATCCTCCCAAAATTTGGTTTCAATCCGCTTATCCTTGGTGTCGGAATGATAAGAAATGTCAAAAGTGACGTTTGCAACTGTCAAAGTATTATGTTCTAATAATAATTAGTTATTCCAATAGTTAACTTAGAAGGCGTTGCATTTCACAAAATACTAATGTCAAAAAGTTGAATTAAACATTAGAAATGCAGCCGTTTTCATGTTAAGACAAGACATACGTTCTCTTCTAATTTCCATGTACGGCAAACAAAGACGACCGACCGCGTCGCGCCATTCATTAGACAACATTGCATTTATACAGCTATTTTTCTATATAAATTTGTATAAAAAAACTGTTTAGGCAAATTCTGTTATACGAAATCTATGTAAAATGTTCTCCTCTTTCGTTTAAGACTGGTTTCAAACCGATCTGATTTAAATTGAGCGAGAAATTAGCAAAAAGCACGCACAGGGTCAGGCGGAACGTTACGCGTTAGGAGTTAGGTGTTTTATCAATTTATAAGATTGGTGATTCATCAATTTATAAGACGTTATCACGTCAAAAACTTTTTTTAATAAGAATTTCTTAGTTTCATATTTAAATTTATTGATGTTATCAATATCTTTGAGATTTTAAGGTAGCCTATTATATAAATTGATGAAGTTATAATTCGGAGAATTGCAATACTTAACCGTTAGTGTCTAAAAGGATATATTAGATTTAGGTATTTGACTGCTATATTGAACGCTCCCATAAATTATCCGAAAGAAGTTACATGACTGTCCAAATAATACAAAAAATAGTAGTTGCTTAATTTTAAATTTTCGATGCACACGTCCGTTTTCTCAAATTCTTTGATGGTTATCCTCTTAAGGATATTAAGTTGGTACAGCTATAAATAATTTAAACAAATATTATTTTATTCCTACTAATATATCATACAAAATCAATTATAAAACATCACTTATAAATACAAACTGTAAATATAAAATCTAAGTTTAAATAAATCTAGAAAATGGCAGTTAACAAACAAAATACATGAATGTATAGTCAAATGATTTATTAATAACAAGATACAAATACAAAATAAATACGAAAATCTTACAAATATATACAAAATCTTACAAAACTATCTTAAATTTAAACGTTTAAATTTTCGAAGCAGACGAGGCAAGTCTTCGTTCTTCCAAAATGCCTCGCTCTTCACTGTCTCCATTGCATCTTCCGATTTCCCTTCTTTTGCTTCATCCAACCCGGGCAAAGATGTCTCCTCTTCTTTGCAAGCTGGTTTCTTCGGTAGCCTGAACACCGGTTTGGCAAGGCGTCGCTCAGTTTTCTTCAACGATGCCATTATTGACTCCACCATCAATTCGCAGTCTTTGGGATCTTCTTGTACTTCTGGTACAAAGTAGCTCTCTACGACTTCGGCGATTTCTGCAGACATTCTTGCCTTTTTCGCTTGACGTCCTCCCGTTTCGTCAATTGACAACGATCTCTTCTTTGATGGAGACGACATCTTCTTCGAACTGCGGACTAGACGTGGCATCTTTAGATATCCTTCTTGGAGTCGACTAAATGTCCTGGGATTGTGAGTAGATATTCTGTTCTTCTTCGCTAGTTGGCTGGGCGTATAATGATTTCCTCAAGTCATTTTGGACTTAATATATACCCTGAGAAGTGCAATCAAGCGTAGGATAATTATTGACCTATAAAATAAAGGGTTGTCGCAGGTCACAAATTCAGTTACGGTTGAATAAACAGAACTTTATTTTCGTACGGTTGACTGAACTGGTCAGGCTATAAATAGCCGCGAACTGACTTATGATAATCATTATACGCTGAATCAACAAGCAAAGAGAACTCCAAGAGCCGAAAATGGAATCGCCAATGAAAAGGAGGTCAACCCGAGGAACGGATCTACGCAGAGCACAGCTGCCAGGGAGAGTGTGCCGACGGCTATTTTCAGCGGAGAATCCCAAGAAGAGAAAACGGAACGACGAGGAATCTGATCGCGAAAATCTTCAACCGAAGAAGAGACGAAGGGTGTCAACCCTGTCAGAATATGGACATTTTATAAAATTATTTAAGGCACTTAGTATTAATTAGTTTTAGATTAGAAAATATTTTGTATTATTGTTTGTAGATAGAATTTGACTTGTATATATATTTTTTTTTGTACATAGTTGTTGACGAATAAAAATGTCTTATAATAATTTGTGTGTATTTTCATTTGATTTTTTATATTATAAATATTCACTGCATATCACATAATCATAACATAACATAATCTCCCAAACCAACAGTTTCAGTGAAAAATGTTGATCTAGTAATCTGTTGATTTGTTTTGATTTAATGAAACATTAAAATAAGTTACACAATTTCATAAAAATCCTGTTATAAAATGCCGCATCCGACACACGAACTGCAATTTTATAATAATAATAATGCGTTTAACGTCCGTCATAACAGACGCCATTCGCACTATTACTATTTTTTTTCTACCACACTTCCCGTTATTTTCTACAATTTTTAAACTTCAACTTAATTAATAGCAATGGGCGAATGAAGTAATTTTCAGGAAATTAGGATAAGGTTGGCACATTTTGAGCATAGGAGTTTGACAGGTAATCAGCCATGGCAGTGAATAAGAAATCATCTCGATATTTATCTGAAATTGTTGAGGAAAACCACGGAAAACCTCAACAAGATGTCCGGTACAGAAATAACCATCTCTCGGCGAGAGGCAGTAGGAAAAAGACCTAGTCACATTCGTTCGAACCCGGTACCTCCCGAATGCGTGTCTAGTGCTCTCACGGCTACGCCACCCCGCTCGGTTTCGAATACAAAACTATGAATGTTTTGAATTTATATATTTTGTATTTATTTAATGTCATGAAACTTTCAATGCTATTCTACAACGTTTGTTTTTTGTGTTTGCATGTTATTCGGTTTAAAGTGAATGGAAGTATTATTTGGTGGAAGAAACATGTTTATGTGGTGGAAGCAAAGTGTTTATATGATGACAAACATTCAAATAATAAAATCACTACATTCTGCTGTTTATTTGGTACACATGAATTTAACTGTTCAAATATTACTGTCACAACTGATTTGAAAATGTCTTATTATTTTTAAATATATAATCTGTGCCAAATGTCACTAAATTGTAGTTCGTGTGTCGGATGCGATATTTTGTAACAAGAAACTGAGGATCTTTATAAAAATGTGTAACCTATTTTAATGTTTCATTAAATCAAAACAAATCAACAGATTACTAGATCAACATTTTTGACGGAAATTGTTGGTTTGGGTTTTTATGTTATGTAGTGAATATTTATAATATAAAAAAGCAAATGAAAATACACACAAATTATTATAAGACATTTTTATTCGTCAACAACTATGTACAAAAAAAAATATATATACAAGTCAAATTCTATCTACAAACAATAATACAAAATATTTTCTAATCTAAAACTAATTAATACTAAGTGCCTTAAATAATTTTATAAAATGCCCATATTCTGATAGGGACGACATCCGTAGTCTCTTCTCGGCTTGAAGATTTTCGCGATCAGATTCCTCGTCGTTCCGTTTTCTCTTCTTTGGATTCTCCGCTGAAAATAGCCGTCGACACACTCTACCTGGCAGCTGTGCTCTGCGTAGATCCGTTGCTCGGGTTGACCTCCTTTTCATTGGCGATTCCATTTTCTGCTCTTGGAGTCCTCTTTGCTTGTTGATTCAGCGTATAATGATTATCATAAGTCAGTTCGCGGCAATTTATAGCATGACGAGTTCAGTCAACCGTACGAAAATAAAGTTCTGTTTATTCAACCGTAACTGAATTTATGACCGGCGAGAACCCTTTTGTTTACAGGTCAATAATTATCTTACGGTTGATTGCACACCTCAGGGTATATATTAAGTCCAAAATGACTTGAGGAAATCATTATACGCCCAGCCAACTAGCGAAGAAGAACAGAATATCTACTCACAATCCCAGGACATTTAGTCGACTCCAAGAAGGATATCTGAAGATGCCACGTCTAGTCCGCAGTTCGAAGAAGATGTCGTCTCCATCAAAGAAGAGATCATTGTCAATCGACGAAACGGGAGGACTTCCAGCGAAAAAGGCAAGAATGTCTGCCGAAATCGCCAAAGTCGTAGAGAGCTACTTTGTGCCAGAAGTACAAGAAGATCCAAAAGACTGCGAATTGATGGTGGAGTCAATAATGGCATCGCTGAAGAAAACTGAACGACGCATTGCCAAACCGGTGTTCAGGCTACCGAAGAAGCCATCTTGCAAGGAAGAGGAGACATCTTTGCGCGGGTTGGTTGAATCAAAAGAAGGGGAATCGGAAGATGCAATGGAGACAGTGAAGAGCGAGGCGTTTTGGAAGAACGAAGACTTGCCTCGTCTTCTTCGAAAATTTAAACGTTTAAATTTAAGATAGTTTTGTAAGATTTTGTATATATTTGTAAGATTGTAGTATTTATTTTGTAATTGTATCTTATTGTTGATAAATCATTTTGACAATACATTCATGTATTTTGTTTGTTAACTGCCATTTTCCTAATTTATATAAACGTGCATTTTATTTTTAGTTTGTATTAATGACGATTTTTTTTACAATTGATTTTGCATGATCTATTAATATGAATAAAATAATATCTTTTCATTATATTTATTGCTACATAAGCATGGCGTGCCATCTTATTGTCTTTAAGAGGAAAACATGGAAGCTATTTTTTATTCGGGGTTATCATTTAGAACTCTACGTTTGTTTTTCGTACTTACCCGTCTAACACTTTTATTGATTTTGATAAGTGTTTTTTATGTATATAGATAGTTATAGGAATATATTTAACAGAGTATATAACATACTATCAAATTTTTAGGACTTCTGGTAGATCATAAACTTACTCTGCAAAAATTAAATAAACAATACTACTTAATAAGAGTACAAAAATCATACTTTGATCAAAACAATTTAGTAGTAATATACTATGCCTTCTTCACCTACAGTTCATTAAAATACGGTATTACAAACTGGGGACGATCATCTGAAGTGGATAGAGTACCTATTTAAAATAAAAAAAAAAATTAATACGGCAAATTTTTAACTTACAATAAATGAAAACTTGTCCAGGAATATTTAAAGAGCACAGAATGTTGACATTATATGGGATATATATTTTTGAACTACTAGAGCATACCTATGTAGTATGTACTCACTAAATTATTTTGATCAAAGTATAGATAAGCATTACAATACAAGAACAATCAATTATATTTTACCGCATAGAACAACTTTATTCCAAAAAGGGTCGACTTATACCGGCTTAAAAATATTTGAAAAATTACCATAACAACTTAAAAATTGAAAAAAATCCTATAAAGTTTAATAAAGAGCTAAAAAAATATTTAATATATAAGGAACCTTACTCTTTATGTGAATTTTGTAACTATTTTTTTTCTTCTCTTGTGACGTATTGTATCCCGAAATGGGCTCAGCAATAAATGTTTATTCTATTCTATTATATTATATTACATTTATTAAAAATGTGTTTGAACAAAAGTACATGATATTATCAGTCAGAGTAAAATAAGTTAACAATTTATATATTCCTGTAGAGATAAAAAACTTTTTTTAATAAGAATTTCTTAGTTTCATATTTAAATTTATTAATGTTATCAATATCTTTGAGATTTTAAGGTAGCCTATTATATTAATTGATTAAGTTATACCTAATTCGGAGAATTGCAATACTTAACCCTCAGTGTCTAAAAGGATGTAATTATTAGATTTAGGTATTTGATTGCTATATAAAACGCTCCCATAAATCATCCGAAAGAAGTTACATGACTGTCCAAATAATACAAAAAATAGTAGTTGCTTAATTTTAAATTTTCGATGCACACGTCCGTTTTCTCAAATTCTTTGATGGTTATCCTCTTAAGGATATTAAGATGGTACAGCTATAAATAATTTAAACAAATATTATTTTATTCCTACTAATATATCATACAAAATCAATTATAGAAAATCACTTATAAATACAAACTGTAAATATAAAATCTAAGTTTAAATAAATCTAGAAAATGGCAGTTATCAAACAAAATACATGAATGTATAGTCAAATGATTTATCAACAATAAGATACAAATACAAAATAAATACTAAAATCTGACAAATATATACAAAATCTTACAAAACTATCTTAAATTTAAACGTTTAAATTTTCGAAGCAGACGAGGCAAGTCTTCGTTCTTCCAAAATGCCTCGCTCTTCACTGTCTCCATTGCATCTTCCGATTTCCCTTCTTTTGCTTCAACTAACCCGGGCAAAGATGTCTCCTCTTCCTTGCAAGCTGGTTTCTTCGGTAGCCTGAACACCGGTTTGGCAATGCGTCGCTCAGTTTTCTTCAGCGATGCCATTATTGACTCCACCATCAATTCGCAGTCTTTGGGATCTTCTTGTACTTCTGGCACAAAGTAGCCCTCTAAGACTTCGGCGATTTCTGCAGATATTCTTGCCTTTTTCGCTGGAAGTCCTCCCGTTTCGTCGATTGACAACGACCTCTTCTTTGATGGCGACATCTTCTTCGAACTGCGGACTAGACGTGGCATCTTCAGATATCCTTTTTGGAGTCGACTTGCTGACTGTCTTTTAGTATTCTGTTCTTCTTCGTTCGTTGGCTGAACGTATAATGATTCTCTCAAGTCAATTCAGGCTTATATATACCCTGAGTGCAATCAACCATATAAAATTTTATGATAGCTGTTCATTCAACCGTAGGGAAATTTTTGACCTGAAAAACAAGAGGTTTTTTTTAGGTCATAAATTCGGTTACGGTTGATTGAACTCTTCTAGCTATAAAATGCCGCGAACTGATCTGTGTAAATTATTATCTTCCATCAAGCGAGGCAAGAAGCATCCGAGAGCAGAAAATGGAATCACCAATGAAAAGGAGGTCAACCCGAGGAACGGATCTACGCAGAGCACAGTTGCCAGGGAGAGTGTGTCGACGGCTATTTTCAGCGGAGAATCCAAAGAAGAGAAAACGGAACGATGAGGAATCTGATCGCGAAAATCTTCAAGCCGAGAAGAGACTACGGATTTCGTCGCTAACAGAATATGGACATTTTATAAAATTATTTAAGGCACTTAGTATTAATTAGTTTTAGATTAGAAAATATTTTGTATTATTCTTTGTAAATAGAATTTGACTTGTATATATTTTTTTTTGTACATATAGTTGTCGACGAATAAAAATGTGTTATAATAATTTGTGTGTATTTTCATTTGCTTTTTTATATTATAAATATTCACTGCATATAACATAAAGTCCCAAACCAACAATTTCAGTCAAAAATGTTGGTCTAGTAATCTGTTTATTTGTTTTGATTTAATCAAACATTAAAATAGGTTACACATTTTTATAAAAATCCTCAGTTTCTTGTTAAAAAATGTCGCATCCGACACAATTTAATAATAATAATAATGCGTTTAACTTCTGTTTCTCGATTTATGTCATAACAGACGCCATACGCACTATTACTATTTTTTTTCTACCACACTTCCCGTTATTTTCTACAATTTTTAAACTTCAACATAATTAATAGCAATGGGCGAATGAAGTAATTTTTAGGAAATTAAGGATAAGGTAGGCAAATTTTGAGTATAGGAGTTTGACAGGTAATTGGCCATGGCCTTGAATAAGGAACCATCTCGATATTTATCTGGAATTATTGAGGGAAACCTCAACAAGATGGCCGGTACAGGAATTACCGTTTCTCGGCGAGAGGCAGTAGGAAAAAGTCCTAGTCAAATCTGCCCCCGCGCCGGGATTAGAACCCGGTACCTCCCGAATGCGAGTCTACTGCTCTCACCGCTCAGCTACCCCGCTTGGTCTCGAATAATCGAAAACAAAACTATGAATGTTTAGAATTTAAATGTTTTGTATCAATTTAATGTCATGAAACTTTACCTAAATGCTATTCTACAACGTTTGTTTTTATGTGTTTGCATGCTATTTGGTTTAAAGCAGAGGTTCCCAAACTGTTTTGTCTTGTAGACCACTTGCCATGTTTTTCGGTTTTGGGTAGACCCCCTGCTTGTCTGATATTGATTTTTTGCAAATTCATTAATTTCAAATGTATTTTTGACAACCGGTATAGTGCTATACTTACTTTAAACGATTTAAATTTATAACGGTAGTGAAGTGTAGTGTGAAATGTTTAGTTTTATACATTTATTAATTAGATTCAAATTAAAACGAATCAAATTAAAATTTACTTTCTGTTACATATAATAACTAAGCAAAAAATAAATTATTTTAGTGTGAGGGATGAACCTGATGCTTTGATAATAAATTTTCAACATTTGGCTACAATTCAGTTATAGATTTAATCTTAAATCTCCTCGGTTAACAATGTACAGTTTGTTTCTTTTTTTGTTAGGAGATTCACTATCGTTGACCCCCATTTTCATTTCATGGTCTCCCAATTTTTTTTCTGCTGACATGGACCCCTTGCAAGTTGTCGTCGACCCCTGGGGGTCGATATAGACCACTTTGGGAATCACTGGTTTAAAGCGAATAGAAGTATTATGTGGTGGAAGCAAAGTGTTTATATGATGACAAACGTTCAAATAATAAAATCACTACATTCTATTGTTTATTTGTTACACATGAATATCACTGTTCAAATATTATTACTGTCACAACTGATTTGAAATAGTTTGTGCAAACTTATAAATAGGAAATTTAAATTTTAAAAAAATATAATGTGTGAAATTGCAATTCGTGTGTCGGATGCGACATTTTTTAACAAGAAACTGAGGATCTTGATAAAAATGTGTAACTTATTTCAATGTTTCATTAAAACAAAACAAATCAACGTATTACTAGATCATCATTTTTGACTGAAATTGTTGGTTTGGGAGTTTATGTTCTGTAGTAAATATTTATAATATAAAAGAGCAAATGAAAACACACACAAACTATTATAAGACATTTTTATTCATCAACAACTATGTAAGTACAAAAAAAATTATATACAAGTCAAATTATATCTACAAACAATAATACAAAACATTTTCTAATCTAAAACTAATTAATACTAAGTGCCTTAAATAATTTTATAAAATGTCCATATTCTGTTAGCGACGAAATCCGTAGTCTCTTCTCGGCTTGAAGATTTTCGCGGTCAGATTCTTCGTCGTTTCGTTTTTTCTTCTTTGGATTCTCCGCTGAAAATAGCCGTCGACACACTCTTCCTGGCAGCTGTGCTCTGCGTAGATCCGTTCCTCGGGTTGACCTTCTTTTCATTGGTGATTCCATTTTCGGCTCTTGGAGTCCTCTTTGCTTGTTGATTCAGCGTATAATGATTATCATAAGTCAGTTCGCGGCAATTTATAGCATGACGAGTTCAGTCAACCGTACCAAAATAAAGTTCTGTTTATTCAACCGTAACTGAATTTATGACCTGCGAGAACCCTTTTGTCTATAGGTCAATAATTATCCTACGGTTGATTGCACACCTCAGGGTATATATTAAGTCCAAAATGACTTGAGGAAATCATTATACGCCCAGCCAACTAGCGAAGAAGAACAGAATATCTACTCACAATCACAGGACATTTAGTCGACTCCAAGAACGATATCTGAAGATGCCACGTCTAGTCCGCAGTTCGAAGAAGGTGTCGTCTCCATCAAAGAAGAGATCGTTGTCAATCGACGAAACGGGAGGACTTCCAGCGAAAAAGGCAAGAATGTCTGCAGAAATCGCCGAAGTCGTAGAGAGCTACTTTGTACCAGAAGTACAAGAAGATCCCAAAGACTGCGAATTGATGGTGGAGTCAATAATGGCATCGCTAAAGAAAACTGAGCGACGTATTGCCAAACCGGTGTTTAGGCTACCGAAGAAACCAGCTTGCAAAGAAGAGGAGACATCTTTGCCCGGGTTGGTTGAAGTAAAAGAAGGGAAATCGGAAGATGCAATGGAGACATTTTGGAAGAACGAAGACTTGCCTCGTCTGCTTCGAAAATTTAGACGTTTAAATTTAAGATAGTTTTGTAAGATTTTGTATATATTTGAAAGATTTTAGTATTTAGTATTTTTTTTTTAATTTGTATCTTATTGTTAATAAATCATTTGACAATATACATTCATGTATTTTGTTTGTTAACTGCCATTTTCCTGATTTATATAAACGTGCATTTTATTTATAGTTTGTATTAATGACGATTTTTTTTACAATTGATTTTGCATGATCTATGAATAAAATAAAAAAAAATGAATCTATGAATAAAATAATATCTTTTCATTATATTTATTGCTACATAAGCATGGCGTGCCATCTTATTGTCTTTAAGAGGAAAACTTGGAAGCTGTTTTTTAATCGGGGTTATCATTTGGAACTCTACGTTTGTTTTTTGTACTTACCCGTCTAACACTTTTATTGATTTTGATAAGTGTTTTTTATGTATATAGATAGTTATAGGAATATATTTAACAGAGTACCTATATAACATACTATCAAATTTTTAGGACTTCTGGTAGATCATAAACTTACTCTGCAAAAATTAAATAAACAATACTACTTAATAAGAGTACAAAAATCATACTTTGATCAAAACAATTTAGTAGTAATATACTATACCTTCTTCACCTACAGTTCATTAAAATACGGTATTACAAACTGATGACTATCATCTGAAGTGGATAGAGTACCTATTTAAAATTTAAAAAAAATTAATACGGCAAATTTTTAACTTACAATATATGCAAACTTGTCCAGGAATATTTAAAGAGCACAGAATGTTGACATTATATGGCATATATATTTTTGAACTGCGAGAGCATACCTATAACTCACTAAATTATTTTGATCAAAGTATAGATAAGCATTACAATACAAGAACAATCAATTATATTTTACCGCATAGAACAACTTTATTCCAAAAAGGGTCGATTTATACCGGCTTAAAAATATTTGAAAAATTACCTAACAACTTAAAAATTGAAAAAAATCCTATAAAGTTTAATAAAGAGCTAAAAAAATATTTAATATATAAGGAACCTTACACTTTATATGAATTTTGTAACTAATTTTTTTTTTCTTCTCTAGTGACGTATTGTATCCCAAAATGGGCTCAGCAATAAATGTTTATTCTATTCTATTATATATTACATTTATTAAAAATGTGTTTAAACAAAAGTACATGATATTATCAGTCAGAGTAAAATCAGTTAACAATTTAAATATTCATGTAGAGATAAAAAACTTTTTTTAATAAGAATTTCTTAGTTTCATATTTAAATTTTTTATTGTTATCAATATCTTTGAGATTTTAAGGTAGCCTATTATATAAATTGATGAAGTTATAATTTGGAGAATTGCAATACTTAACCCTTAGTGTCTAAAAGGATATAATTATTAGAGTTAGGTATTTGACTGCTATATTGAACGCTCCCATAAATTTTCCGAAAGAAGTTACATGACTGTCCAAATAATACAAAAAATAGTAGTTGCTTAATTTTAAATTTTCGAAGCACACGTCCGTTTTCTCAAATTCTTTGATGGTTATCCTCTTAAGAATATTAAGATGGTACAGCTATAAATAATTTAAACAAATATTATTTTATTCCTACTAATATATCATTCAAAATCAAAAAACATCACTTATAAATACAAACTGTAAATATAAAATCTAAGTTTACATAAATCTTGAAAATGGCAGTTAACAAACAAAATACATGAATGTATAGTCAAATGAGTTATCAACAATAAGATACAAATACAAAATAAATACTAAATACTAAAATCTTACAAATATATACAAAATCTCACAAAACTATCTTAAATTTAAACGTTTAAATTTTCGAAGCAGACGAGGCAAGTCTTCGTTTTTCCAAAACGCCTCGCTCTTCACTGTCTCCATTGCATCTTCTGATTCCCCTTCTTTTGCTTCAACCAACCCGGGCACAGATGTCTCCTTTTTCTTGCAAACTGGTTTCTTCGGTGGCCTGAACACCGGTTTGGCAATGCGTCACTCAGATTTCTTCAGCGATGCCATTATTGACTCCACCATCAATTCGCAGTCTTTGGGATCTTCTTGTACTTCTGGCACAAAGTAGCTCTCTATATCTTCAGATATCCTTTTTGGAGTCTTCTAGTATTCTGTTCTTCTTCGTTCGTTGGCTGAACGTATAATGATTCTCTCAAGTCAATTCAGGTTTATATATACCCTGAGTGCAATCAACCATATAAAATTTTATGATAGCTGTTCATTCAACCGTAGGGAAATTTTTGACCTGAAAAACAAGAGGTTTTTTTTAGGTCATAAATTCGGTTACGGTTGATTGAACTCTTCTAGCTATAAATTGCCGCGAACTGACCTGTGTAAATCATTATCATCCATCAAGCGAGGCAAGAACCATCCGAGAGCAGAAAATGGAATCACCAATGAAAAGGAGGTCAACCCGAGGAACGGATCTACGCAGAGCACAGCTGCCAGGGAGAGTGTGTCGACGGCTATTTTCAGCGGAGAATCCAAAGAAGAGAAAACGGAAGGACGAGGAATCTGATCGCGAAAATCTTCAAGTTGAGAAGAGACTACGGATTTCGTCGCTATCAGAATATGGACTGTTAAATATTACGCTTTATTCTAATTGAGACGCATCTTTAATTTTATCTACAAATGGTTATGCAACTATATAATTAATTATTCAATAAAATTCCTTATTGTAAATTTTTGGTATTTTAAAATGACTTTTATCATTTCATTTCAACATGTAAACATCTAATGATATTTTAAATTATTATTCGTATTAAATAAAAATTTCTATTTTTGATTTTGTGAAATTACACCTTGTTTTTATTTGAGCACCACGTCTGGATATATAAAAATCGTAACAGGTTATGGGCCCAGCCACGTGCTCTATAAAAACGTGTTTTTCATGGAAGAAATATATACTGTGACAGAAAATAGTATTATTGAAGATTCTGCAATTGACGATCGAACATTCTTGGATCAAACTATAGAAGATATAGACGTTGAAATTCAAATAGAAGTGCCAGTTTTACCTAGATCTAATAAAATGGCTGAATCAAGAGTGTATCAACTACATCGCTTCAACGGACAGAACTACCAATTATGGAGACGGCAGATGGAAATTTACATGACCGAGAATAAACTCAAGTCGTATATTATGGGTACAATTCCAAGACCAGAAGAAAACACGCAAGTTTGGGATGATAAAGATGCTGAAGCTCAAGCGTTTATCATGAGGGGCCTTGAGTTAGAACAATTAAAGTATCTCACCGACTGTACGACCGCTGCTCAAATGTGGTCCAGGTTGAAGACTGTCCATTCAGAGAAGAGTGAACAATCTGCGCAGGTACTGTTAGAAAAGTTCATCAACAGTAAAATGGATGAAGAACAGAGCATGGCTGACTACATCGCCAGAGTTACATCACTCGCGCAAAGGCTAAAAGATATGGATCTCGAGCAGAAAGAACCAATGGTGATTGCAAAGATTCTAAGCAGTTTGCCCGCCAAATTCGATCACGTGAGAACGGCGTGGTATGCTGTGCCTCGAGCCGAACAAAACGTTGAACGTTTGACAGACCATTTAGTCAACGAAGAGTCGCTCATCAATCTTCGATTAAGTGGTGGGGACAACAACAACGCATCTGGAGCTGCTTACACAGCTAGTAGCAATAAGATGAGAGTGAGAAACAGCAACAAAGAATCGAATAAAGAGGAAAAACCGAAGCGACCTGGTAAATGCAATTATTGCCACAAACAAGGGCATTGGGCCAGAGAATGCTTCAAGAGAAAAAGAGACCAGAAAAATAAACAAGAAAATGAAAATAATCAAAATAAAAGTGATCGACATTCCCTAATGTTGGAGAGGGAGACAAACAAGAACAAAGCTGATCAGAAGATGACATCAGCTGAAGATAAGTCACACTTATTCATTCTGCAATCAACGACGTCTCAGAGCAAGATCAAAAATGTGTGGTATGCGGATTCAGGCGCCACAGATCACATGTCTTTCCAGAGGGAGCATTTCAAGAATTTCGTACCTTTTTCAAATAACGCTTGTCAAGTTAGAGTTGGAGATGGACGAAAACTATCAGTAGAAGGAATTGGGGACATTGAAGTTCAAGCGACGAATTCAAAACATTCTAGATCTGTTCACATAATTAAAGATGTTCTTTTTGTTCCAGATCTTGGTCGAAATTTTATATCTGTTTCTAGATCAACTGAGAAAGGTATAAAGGTTATTTTCGAAGAAGGTGCTCAACACGTGAGCTTTATGAAAGAAAATGTTGTTATTGCTGATGGAATCCGAGACAACAGGCTTTACAAGATGAATTTGGGGCCAGTCAAGACTACTGAGTTGAATGTTACATCGGCTGGGTCGATTATGTTGTGGCATGAACGTTTAGGCCACGTGAACTTCAAGACACTTCAAGAAATGAATACCAAGGGAACTGTTGTTGACCTCAAGATCGATCACACATCGGAAGAAAAACCATTTTGTGAAGGCTGTGCTTATGGCAAGCAACATCGTTTAAGTTTTCCAAAATCAGGAGCAAAACGAGCAATCACTGCAGGTGAAACTTTCCATGTTGATCTGTGTGGTAAAATGAGCACACCATCGATTGGCGGCTCAAATTATTTCATGCTACTAAAGGATGATTTTTCAAAATATTGCTACGTCTATTTTTTAAAGAGTAAAACAGATGTCCTGGACAACCTTATGAAGTTCTACGCTGAAGTAGAAGCTGATGGCCACAAAATTAAAAGACTGAGATCTGATGGTGGTCTGGAATTTTGTAATGATTCTGTAAGGCATTTCCTGTTGAATAAAGGGATCAAGCACGAGATTTCGACTCCAAGGGCACCTGAACAGAACGGATTTATTGAACGACAAAATCGGACGATCATTGAGAGTGCCAAGGCCATGTTACATGAGAGGCAACTACCATTAAATCTGTGGGCGGAAGCAACACATACGGCCGTATATCTAAAGAATAGAACAGCATCAGAGACGATAGGTGGGATTACACCATATGAAAAATGGTATGGGTCAAAACCTTCAGTTGGACACCTGAGAGTTTTTGGAAGCGAGGTCTACGTTCATATACCAAAAGAACAACGAACAAAATGGGAAAAGAATTCGATTAAATGTCTGATGGTTGGTTATCATGACGATAGCAAGGCTTATAGAATCTACGATCCAACAGGAAGAAAAATACTAATCAGAAGAGATGTTATATTCAACGAAAATAGAGATAAACTTCACGAGATGATTGAAACCAAATTGAAAGAGACTGAAGACAACCACAAGATATCTGAAGAAGACCTTGAGCAACCAAAAGAAGAGCAACAAGAAGAATTCATGAATAAATATAAAAATCCGAGATTACCAATTCCTCGGAGTCCGTATAATACAAGAAAAAGATCGAGGTCGAATGAAAATGAATCTGAAGAAGTTGTAATCATGGCTGAAGTCTGCATAGCTCAGTTGGAGCCCACGAGCCTAGAAGATGCAATGGAAAGTCAAGAGTCAAGAAAATGGTTGGAAGCGATAAATGAAGAAATTGACTCACTGGAGAAAAATGAAACCTGGGTATTAGTTTCACGAACTGAAGACAAACATGTTATCACAAATCGCTGGGTCTTCAAAAAGAAGTACAAGGCTAATGGTGACGTTGATAAATACAAGGCCAGGCTAGTCGCAAGAGGTTGTTCACAGAAGTATGGCATCGACTATGAAGAGACGTTTGCACCAGTGGTGAAATACGAATCTGTCAGAACTCTATTGGCAATTGCAGCGGCTCAAGACTTGGAGATTTATCAATTTGATGTCAAGACCGCTTTCCTTCACGGTGATCTTGAAGAAAATATTTATATGGAGCAGCCGTATGGTTTTGAAGACGACAATAGAATCTGTTTGCTGAAAAAGAGCATATACGGACTGAAGCAAGCCTCTAGACAGTGGAATAAGAAGATTGTTGATTTTTTGTTGAATAATGGTCTGGAGCAGTCTACAGCTGACCCATGTATGTTTGTTAGCAAGTCCGAAGATTCTTCATTATACCTAGCGCTGTATGTGGATGATGGACTGATTTGTGGGAGTAACATTCCGTCTATTAAGAAATTATTGTACGACCTTCATCAGGAATTCCAGATTATTTTCAAAGAAGCTGAATTTTTCGTGGGAATGCAGATTACAAGAGACAGAGACAACAGAAAACTCAAAATTCATCAAAATGTGTATAGATTGAAAATCTTGGAGAGATTTAATCACACTGATTGTTCACCAGTCTCTACACCTGCAGAACCAGGTGTAAAGTTTTCAAGAGATGAAGAAGGATCAAAAGAAACGAGAATTTTTCCCTACAGAGAAGCAATCGGGTCGTTGATGTATTTAATGATCTGCACAAGACCTGATATTGCATACATTGTTGGTGTCCTTAGTAGATATATGGAGAAACCAACGAACATGCACTGGCAAGGAGTCAAGAGAGTGCTAAAATTTCTAAGAGGAACTGCAGATCGCGGAATCACATTTGATTTAAATTCAAGCAACACTGAGTTGATCGTTTTCTGTGATGCCGATTGGGCTGGAGACGTCGACACAAGACGTAGTACAACAGGCTGGATAGCGCTAATAAATGGTGGATCGGTAGCATGGAGCTCAAGAAAGCAAAGTGTTACTGCAACTTCAACTACAGAGGCAGAATTTGTAGCCTTGTGCGCAGCTACAAAAGCAGCCGTTTGGCTAAGAAAATTGATGTCAAATCTGGATCAGAAGCAAACTCATCCTACGCCGATCAGATGTGACAATCAAAGAGCAATCACTCTTGTAAAAACTCCACAGTCGTCAAAGAGAACGAAGCACATCGATGTACAATACTTTTATACTTGCGATATGCAGAGAATACAAGAAGTTGATGTACAATACGTGTCAACTAATAATCAGTTGGCTGATCCGCTAACTAAATCGTTATCGAAAGATAAATTTAAAATTCTAGTCGAACAATATGGATTGAATGATACTTTATGAGTATAATGTATAACAAAAAGGAAGAAGAAAGCGAGAGGGAGTGTTAAATATTACGCTTTATTCTAATTGAGACGCATCTTTAATTTTATCTACAAATGGTTATGCAACTATATAATTAATTATTCAATAAAATTCCTTATTGTAAATTTTTGGTATTTTAAAATGACTTTTATCATTTCATTTCAACATGTAAACATCTAATGATATTTTAAATTATTATTCGTATTAAATAAAAATTTCTATTTTTGATTTTGTGAAATTACACCTTGTTTTTATTTGAGCACCACGTCTGGATATATAAAAATCGTAACATGGACATTTTATAATATTATTTAAGGCACTTAGTATCAATTAGTTAAAGATTAGAAAATACTTTGTATTATTGTTTGTAGATAGAATTTAACTTGTGTATATATTTTTTGTACATAGTTGTTGACGAATAAAAATGTCTTATAATAATTTGTGTGTATTTTCATTTGATTTTTTATATTATAAATATTCACTGCATATAACATAAACTCCCAAGCCAACAATTTCAGTCAAAAATGTTGATCTAGTAATCTGTATATTTGTTTTGATTTAATGAAACATTAAAATAGGTTACACATTTTTATAAAAATCCTCAGTTTCTTGTTAAAAAATGTCGCATCCGACACAATTTAATAATAATGCGTTTAACTTCTGTTTCTCGATTTATGTCATAACAGACGCCATACGCACTATTACTATTTTTTTTCTACCACACTTCCCGTTATTTTCTACAATTTTTAAACTTCAACTGAATTAATAGCAATGGGCGAATGAAGTAATTTTTAGGAAATTAAGGATAAGGTAGGCAATTTTTGAGTATAGGAGTTAGACAGGTAATCGACCATGGCCTTGAATAAGGAACCATCTCGATATTTATCTGGAATTATTGAGGGAAACCTCAACAAGATGGCCGGTACAGGAATTGCCGTTTCTCGGCTAGAGGCAGTAGGAAAAAGACCTAGTCAAATCTGCCCCCGCGCCGGGATTCGAACCCGGTGCCTCCCGAATGCGAGTCTAGTGCTCTTACCGCTACGCGACCCCGCTCGGTCTCGAATACTCCAAAACAAAACTATGAATGTTTTGAATTTAAATATTTTGTATCAATTTAATGTCATGAAACTTTCAATGCTATTCTACAACGTTTGTTTTTATGTGTTTGCATGCTATTTGGTTTAAAGCGAATGGAAGTATTATGTGGTACACAAGAAACATGTTTATGTGGTGGAAGCAAAGTGTTTATATGATGACAAACGTTCAAATAATAAAATCACTACATTCTGCTGTTTATTTGGTACACATGAATTTAACTGTTCAAATATTACTGTCACAACTGATTTGAAAATGTCTAATTTCAATAGTTTGTGCAAACTTATAAATAGGGAATTTAATTTTTAAATATATTATCTGTGCCAAATGTCACTAAATTGTAGTTTGTGTGTTAGATGCAAAATTTTTTAACAAGAAACTGAGGATCTTTATAAAAAGTGTAACCTATTTTAATGTTTTATTAAATCAAAACAAATCAACAGATTACTAGATCAACATTTTTGACTAAAATTGTTGGTTTGGGAGTTTATGTTATGCAGTGAATATTTATAATAAAAAAAGCAAATGAAAATACACACAAATTATTATAAGACATTTTTATTCGTCAAGAACTATGTACAAAAATAATTATATTCAAGTCAAATTCCATCTACAAACAATAATAGGTACAAAATATTTTCTAATCTAAAACTAATTAATACTAAGTGCCTTAAATAATTTTATAAAATGCCCATATTCTGATAGGGACGACATCCGTAGTCTCTTCTCGGCTTGAAGATTTTCGCGATCAGATTCCTCGTCGTTCCGTTTTCTCTTCTTTGGATTCTCCGCTGAAAATAGCCGTCGACACACTCTCCCTGGCAGCTGTGCTCTCCGTAGATCCGTTCCTCGGGTTGACCTCCTTTTCATTGGTGATTCCATTTTCTGCTCTCGGATGCTTTTTGCCTCGCTTGATGGAAGATAATGATTTACACAGATCAGTTCGCGGCAATTTATAACTAGAAGAGTTCAATCAACCGTAACCGAATTTATGACCTAAAAAAACCCTTTTGTTTTTCAGGTCAAAAATTTTCCTACGGTTGAATGGACAGCTATCATAAAATTTTATATGGTTGATTGTACTCAGGGTATATATAAGCCCGAATTGACTTGAGAGAATCATTACACGTTCAGCCGACGAACGAAGAAGAACAGAATACTAAAAGACAGTCAGCAAGTCGACTCCAAAAAGGATATCTGAAGATGCCACGTCTAGTCCGCAGTTCGAAGAAGATGTCGCCATCAAAGAAGAGGTCATTGTCAATCGACGAAACGGGAGGACTTCCAGCGAAGAAGGCAAGAATGTCTGCCGAAATCGCCGAAGTCGTAGAGAGCTACTTTGTGCCAGAAGTACAAGAAGATCCAAAAGACTGCGAATTGATGGTGGAGTCAATAATGGCATCGCTGAAGAAAACTGAACGACGCATTGCCAAACCGGTGTTCAGGCTACATAAGAAACCAGCTTGCAAGGAAGAGGAGACATATTTGCGCGGGTTGGTTGAATCAAAAGAAGGGGAATCGGAAGATGCAATGGAGACAGTGAAGAGCGAGGCGTTTTGGAAGAACGAAGACTTGCCTCGTCTGCTTCGCAAATTTAGACGTTTAAATTTAAGATAGTTTTGTAAGATTTTGTATATATTTGTAAGATTTTAGTACGTGTTGTATTGAATTTGTATTTGTATCTTATTGTTAATAAATCATTTGACTATACATTCATGTATTTTGTTTGTTAACTGCCATTTTCTAGACCGTAACACCACGTCTTAAAAAGCCACCCCGCCACTGGTGTACTCTGGCGGTCATGTGAAAAAACAGAGGCAAGATGGCAGCGGATAGTATGAACTTATAGGAAGTAGTGTTCATGTTAAAAAAACTTAAATTAATAAATGTATTGAATTAAATAATATTCATGTTACAAACTTACATTAATAAATAGGTATGTTGAATTAAACAATATTCATGTCACAAACTTACATTAATAAATATGTTTGATAAAATAATAATAATTGTTACAAGATTTATTTAAACTTAGATTTTATATTTACAGTTGTATTATTAAGGGTTGTTTTATAATTGATTTTGTATGATATATTAATAGGAATAAAATAATATTTTTTTAAAACTATTTATAGCTGTACCATCCTAATATCCTTAAGAGGTTAACCCTCAAAGAATTTGAGAAAACGAACGTGTGCATCGAAAATTCAAAATTAAATAACTACTATAACGGTTAAGTATTGCAATTCTCCGAATTATAACTTCATCAATTTATATAATAGGCTACCTTAAAATCTCATAGAGATTGATAACATTAATAAATTTAAACATGAAACTAATAATACCTATTAAAAAAAGTTTTTTATCTCTACATGAATATTTAAATTGTTACTTATTTTACTCTGACTGATAATATCATGTACTTTTGTTTAAACACATTTTTAATAAATGTAATATATAATAGAATGGAATAAACATTTATTGCTGAGCCCATTTTGGGATACAATACGTCACAAGAGAAGAAAAAAATGAGTAAGGTTCCTTATATATTAAATATTCTTTTAGCTTTTTATTAAACTTTAAAGGATTTTTTCAATTTTTAAGTTGTTTTTTAATTTTTCAAATATTTTTAGGCCGGTATAAATCGACCCTTTTTCGAATAAAGTTGTTCTATGCGGTAAAGTCTAGCTGATTTTTCTTGTGTTGTAATGCTTATCTATACTTTGATCAAAATAATTAAATGAGTACATATGCTTTAGTCGTTCAAAAATATATATCCCATATAATGTCAACATTCTGTGCTCTTTAAATATTCCTGGACAAGTTTGCATATATTGTAAGTTAAAAATTTGCCGTGTTATTTTTTTTTTATTTTAAATAGGTACTTTATCCACTTCAGATGATTGTCCCCAGTTTGTAATACTGTATTTTAATGAACTGTAGGTGAAGGCATAGTATATTACTACCAAATTGTTTTGATCAAAATATGATTTTTGTAGTCTTATTAAGTAGTACTGTTTATTTAATTTTTTCAGAGTAAGTTTATATGATCATGCCATTTTAGTTTATAATTTACCAGAAGTCCTAAAAATTTGACAGTAATATACTCTGTTAAATATATTCCTATAGCCATCTATATACATAAAAAACACTAATCAAAATCAATAAAAGTGTTAGACGGGTAAGTACAAAAAACAAACGTAGAGTTCTAAATGATAACCTCGATTAAAAAATAGCTTCCAAGTTTTCCTCTTAAGGACAACAAGATGGCACGCCATGCTTATGTAGCAATGAATATAATGAAAACATATTATCTTATTCATATTAATAGATCATGACAAATCAAATATAAAAAAAATCGTTATAAATACAAACTATAAAATAAAATGTACGTTTATATAAATCTGGAAAATGGCAGTTAACAAACAAAATACATGAATGTATTGTCAAATGATTTATTAACAATAAGATACAAATACAAAAAAAATACTAAAATCTTTCAAATATATACAAAATCTTAAACTATCTTAAATTTAAACGGCTAAATTTTCGAAGCAGACGAGGCAAGTCTTCGTTCTTCCAAAATGCCTCGCTCTTCACTGTCTCCATTGCATCTTCCGATTTCCCTTCTTTTGCTTCATCCAACCCGGGCAAAGATGTCTCCTCTTCTTTGCAAGCTGGTTTCTTCGGTAGCCTGAACACCGGTTTGGCAAGGCGTCGCTCAGTTTTCTTCAACGATGCCATTATTGACTCCACCATCAATTCGCAGTCTTTGGGATCTTCTTGTACTTCTGGTACAAAGTAGCTCTCTACGACTTCGGCGATTTCTGCAGACATTCTTGCCTTTTTCGCTTGACGTCCTCCCGTTTCGTCAATTGACAACGATCTCTTCTTTGATGGAGACGACATCTTCTTCGAACTGCGGACTAGACGTGGCATCTTTAGATATCCTTCTTGGAGTCAACTAAATGTCCTGTGATTGTGAGTAGATATTCTGTTCTTCTTCGCTAGTTGGCTGGGCGTATAATGATTTCCTCAAGTCATTTTGGACTTAATATATAACCTGAGGTGTGCAATCAACCGTAGGATAATTATTGACCTATAAACAAAAGGGTTTTTGCAGGTCATAAATTCAGTTACGGTTGAATAAACAGAACTTTATTTTCGTACGGTTGACTGAACTCGTCATGCTATAAATTGCCGCTAACTGATTTATGATAATCATTATACGCTGAATCTACAAGCAAAGAGGACTCCAAGAGCAGAAAATGGAATCGCCAATGAAAAGGAGGTCAACCCGAGGAACGGATCTACGCAGAGCACAACTGCCAGGGAGAGTGTGTCGACGGCTATTTTCAGCGGAGAATCCAAAGAAGAGAAAACGGAACGACGAGGAATCTGATCGCGAAAATCTTCAACCGGAGAAGAGACGAAGGGTGTCCCTATCAGAATATGGACATTTTATAATATTATTTAAGGCACTTAGTATTAATTAATTTTAGATTAGAAAATATTTTGGATTATTGTTTGTAGATAGAATTTGACTTGTATATATATTTTTTTTTGTACATAGTTGTTGACGAATAAAAATGTCTCATAATAATTTGTGTGTATTTTCATTTGATTTTTTATATTATAAATATTCACTGCATATAACATAATCATAACATAACATAATCTCCCAAACCAACAGTTTCAGTCAAAAATGTTGATCTAGTAATCTGTTGATTTGTTTTGATTTAATGAAACATTAAAATAAGTTACACAATTTTATAAAAATCCTCAGTTTCCTGTTATAAAATGCCGCATCCGACACACGAACTGCAATTTTATAATATTAATAATGCGTTTAACGTCCGTCATAACAGACGCCATTCGCACTATTACTATTTTTTTTCTACCACACTTCCCGTTATTTTCTACAATTTTTAAACTTCAACTTAAGTAATAGCAATGGGCGAATGAAGGAAATTTTAGGAAATTAGGATAAGGTAGGCACATTTTGAGCATAGGATTTTGACAGGTAATCAGCCATGGCAGTGAATAAGAAATCATCTCGATATTTATCTGGAATTGTTGAGGAAAACCACGGAAAACCTTAACAAGATGGCCGGTACAGAAATAACCGTCTCTCGGCGAGAGGCAGTAGGAAAAAGGCCTAGTCACATTCGTTCGAACCCGGTACCTCCCGAACGAAGCAGGTCGTTTCGACGCCAACGTTTCGACGCGTGGTCAGTTCGACGCCGTACGTTTCGACGCGGGGTCAGTTCGACGCCATACTCTTTTTTCGTTTTTTATTTTTAGAATAACTTTGCATCATCATTCAAATAAACGCGATATGCCTGATATAATATAACATATATTTTATATGTTATATATATGAAGCGTGATTCAAATAAATAAGTAATATGACTGATATAATAGATATATATAATAAATGGTAATGTGAAACCCAAAAAGCTATAACAAAGAATTCAACAGGAATTACTTCGTTGATAAGAAAAAACCTGTCGTTGTACTTTACTATTAAAAATTCCCGTTGAACTTTACGTGGAACGATTCACAACAATTTGTTGCCATGTCCATACTGGCAGTAAAGCTTGCCCAAATGTGTACGAAGTAATTCCTGTTGAATTCTTTGTTATAGCTTTTTGGGTTTCACATTAACATTTATAATAATATATAATATCTATTATATCAGTCATATTACTTATTTATTTGAATCACGCTTCATATATATAACATATAAAATATATGTTATATTATATCAGGCATATCGCGTTTATTTGAATGATGATGCAAAGTTATTCTAAAAATAAAAAAAATACGAAAAAAAGTATGGCGTCGAACTGACCCCGCGTCGAAACGAACTCGCGTCGAATTGACCACGCGTCGAAACGTTGGCGTCGAACCGTTGGCGTCGAAACGTTGGCGTCGAACTGACCTGTACCGCCTCCCGAATGCGTGTCTAGTGCTCTCACGGCTACGCCACCCCGCTCGGTTTCGAATACAAAACTATGAATGTTTTGAATTTATATATTTTGTATTTATTTAATGTCATGAAACTTTCAATGCTATTCTAAAACGTTTAATTTTTGTGTTTGCATGTTATTCGGTTTAAAGCGAATGGAAGTATTATTTGGTGGAAGAAACATGTTTATGTGGTGGAAGCAAAGTGTTTATATGAAGACAAACGTTCAAATAATAAAATCACTACATTCTATTGTTTATTTGTTACACATAAATATCACTGTTCAAATATTACTGTCACAACTGATTTGAAATTTTATATTTTCAATAGTTTGTGCAAACTTATAAATAGGAATTTTAATTTTTAAAAAAGATATAATGTGTGCCAAATGTCACTAAATTGCAATTCGTGTGTCGGATGCGATATTTTGTAACATGAAACTGAGGATCTTTATAAAAATGTGTAACCTATTTTAATGTTTCATTAAATCAAAACAAATCAACAGATTACTAAATCAACATTTTTGACGGAAATTGTTGGTTTGGGTTTTTATGTTATGTAGTGAATATTTATAATATAAAAAAGCAAATGAAAATACACACAAATTATTATAAGACATTTTTATTCGTCAACAACTATGTACAAAAAAAAATATATATATAAGTCAAATTCTATCTACAAACAATAATACAAAATATTTTCTAATCTAAAACTAATTAATACTAAGTGCCTTAAATAATTTTATAAAATGCCCATATTCTGATAGGGACGACATCCGTAGTCTCTTCTCGGCTTGAAGATTTTCGCGATCAGATTTCTCGTCGTTCCGTTTTCTCTTCTTTGGATTCTCCGCTGAAAATAGCCGTCGACACACTCTCCCTGGCAGTTGTGCTCTGCGTAGATCCGTTCCTCGGGTTGACCTCCTTTTCATTGGCGATTCCATTTTCTGCTCTTGGAGTCCTCTTTGCTTGTTGATTCAGCGTATAATGATTATCATAAGTCAGTTCGCGGCAATTTATAGCATGACGAGTTCAGTCAACCGTACGAAAATAAAGTTCTGTTTATTCAACCGTAACTGAATTTATAACCTGCAAAAACCCTTTTGTTTATAGGTCAATAATTATCCTACGGTTGATTGCACACCTCAGGGTATATATTAAGTCCAAAATGACTTGAGGAAATCATTATACGCCCAGCCAACTAGCGAAGAAGAACAGAATATCTACTCACAATCACAGGACATTTAGTCGACTCCAAGAAGGATATCTGAAGATGCCACGTCTAGTCCGCAGTTCGAAGAAGATGTCGTCTCCATCAAAGAAGAGATCGTTGTCAATCGACGAAACAGGAGGACTTCCAGTGAAAAAGGCAAGAATGTCTGCAGAAATCGCCGAAGTCGTAGAGAGCTACTTTGTGCCACAAGTACAAGAAGATCCCAAAGACTGCGAATTGATGGTGGAGTCGATAATGGCATCGCTAAAGAAAAATGAGCGACGCATTGCCAAACCGGTGTTCAGGCTACCGAAGAAACCAGCTTGCAAAGAAGAGGAGACATCTTTGCCCGGGTTGGTTGAAGTAAAAGAAAGGAGATCGGAAGATGCAATGAAGACAGTGAAGAGCGAGGCATTTTGGAAGAACGAAGACTTGCCTCGTCTGCTTCGAAAGTTTAGACGTTTAAATTTAAGATAGTTTTGTAAGATTTTGTATATATTTGTAAGATTTTTGTATGTGTTGTATTTGTATTGTATTTTTTATTATTAATAATATTTTTTATTATTAATAAATTATTTGAGTATACTTAATGATTAATAAGAAAAATCGCAGGATTGTGGACAAAAAGTTAGATTTATTAATGTACGACGTTTTGTCTATATAGATTGAGACTTTTTCAAAACAATAATTATGAAAATAAACATTAATTACTAACCATAGCCATTAACAAAAGTTAAGGTACATAAGACAAAAACATGGCAACAAGTTTGTGTATAAATTTTGAAACAATAAAAAATAATAAATAAAAATTCGAAAGTTAGTTCAATTTCGTAACACAGTTGTACTGACTACTTAAATTTTGAGTGTCTGTTCTATTATTAATAGAATTGTTTTTTCTAATAAGACACATTTCACTGTTTTCGCGTTTTTTCCATTTTGACTCTTTATCTAATATTTCATCAAATAGAAATTTATGTCCATTGTCGAAATGATATATATTTGACTATACATTTATGTATTTTGTTTGTTAACCGCCATTTTTCACATTTATATAAACGTACATTTTTTATTTATAGTTTGTATTTATAACGATTTTTTTATAATTGATTTTGCATGATCTATTTATATGAATAAGATAATATGTTTCCATTACATTCATTGCTACATAAGCATGGCGTGCCATTTGTTGTCCTTAAGAGGAGAACTTGGAAGCTATTTTTTAATCGGGGTTATCATTTAGAACTCTACGTTTGTTTTTTGTGCTTACCCGTCTAACACTTTTATTGATTTTGATTAGTGTTTTTTATGTAGATAGATAGAGTACCTATTTAAAATTAAAAAAAAAAAAATAATACGGCAAGTTTTTAACTTACAATATATGCAAACTTGTCCAGGAATATTTAAAGAGCACAGAATGTTGACATTATATGGGATATATATTTTTGAACTACTAAGGCATATGTACTCATTTAATTATTTTGATCAAAGTATAGATAAGCATTACAATACAAGAAAAATCTGCTATACTTTACCGCATAGAACAACTTTATTCGAAAAAGGGTCGATTTATACCGGCTTAAAAATATTTGAAAAATTACCTAACAACTTAAAAATTGAAAAAATCCTATAAAGTTTAATAAAGAGCTTAAAGAATATTTAATATATTAGGAACCTTACTCCTTACATGAATTTTATAACTCATTTTTTTTCTTTTCTTGTGACGTATAATTGTATCCCAAAATGGGCTCAGCAATAAATGTTTATTCTATTCTATTCTATTATATTTATTGATAATGTATTTATACAAAAGTACATGATATTATCAGTCAAAGTAAAATAAGTTAACAATTTAAATATTCATGTAGAGATAAAAAACTTTTTTTAATAAGTATTTCTTAGTTTCATGTTTAAAATTAATGTTATCAATCTCTATGAGATTTTAAGGTAGCCTATTATATAAACTGATGAAGTTATAATTCGGAGAATTGCAATACTTAACCGTTATAGTAGTTATTTAATTTTAAATTTTCGATGCACACGTTCGTTTTCTCAAATTCTTTGAGGGTTAACCTCTTAAGGATATTAAGATGGCACAGCTATAAATAATTTTAAAAAATATTATTTTATTCCTATTAATATATCATACAAAATCAATTATAAAACAACCCTTAATAATACAAACTGTAAATATAAAATCTAAGTTTAAATAAATCTTGTAACAATTATTATTATTTTATTAAACATATTTATTAACGTAAGTTTGTGACATGAATATTGTTTAATTCAACATACCTATTTATTAACGTAAGTCTGTCACATGAATATTATTTAATTCAATATATTTATTAATTTAAGTTTTTTTAACATGAACACTACTTCCTATAAGTTCATACGCTCCGCTGCCATCTTGCCTCTGTTTTATCACATGACCACCAGAGTACACCAGTGGCGGGGTGGCTTTTTAAGACGTGGTGTTACAGTCTAGAAAATGGCAGTTAACAAACAAAATACATGAATGTATAGTCAAATGATTTATTAATAATAAGATACAAATACAAATTCAAAACAACACATACAAAAATCTTACAAATATATACAAAATCTTACAAAACTATCTTAAATTTAAACGTCTAAACTTTCGAAGCAGACGAGGCAAGTCTTCGTTCTTCCAAAATGCCTCACTCTTTACAGTCTCCATTGCAACTTCCGATTTCCCTTCTTTTCCTTTAACCAACCCGGGCAAAGATGTCTCCTCTTCCTTGCAAGCTGGTTTCTTCGGTAGCCTGAACACCGGTTTGGCAATGCGTCGCTCAGATTTCTTCAGCGATGCCATTATTGACTCCACCATCAATTCGCAGTCTTTGGGATCTTCTTGTACTTCTAGCACAAAGTAGCTCTCAACGACTTCGGCGATTTCTGCTGACATTCTTGCCTTTTTCGCTGGAAGTCCTCCCGTTTCATCGATTGACAACGACCTCTTCTTTGATGGCGACATCTTCTTCGAACTGCAGACTAGACGTGGCATCTTCAGATATCCTTTTTGGAGGCGACTTGCTGACAGTCTTTTAGTATTCTGTTCTTCTTCATTCGTTGGCTGAACGTATAATGATTCTCTCAAGTCAATTCAGGCTTATATATACCCTGAGTGCAATCAACCATATAAAATTTTATGATAGCTGTTCATTCAACCGTAGGGAAATTTTTGACCTGAAAAACAAGAGGGTTTTTTAGGTCATAAATTCGGTTACGGTTGATTGAACTCTTCTAGCTATAAATTGCCGCGAACTGACCTGTGTAAATAATTATCTTCCATCAAGCGAGGCAAGAAGCATCCGAGAGCAGAAAATGGAATCACCAATGAAAAGGAGGTCAACCAGAGGAAAGGATCTACGCAGAGCACAGCTTCCAGGGAGAGTGTGTCGACGGCTATTTTCAGCGGAGAATCCAAAGAAGAGAAAACGGAACGACGAGGAATCTGATCGCGAAAATCTTCAAGCCGAGAAGAGATTACGGATTTCGTCGCTATCAGAATATGGACATTTTATAAAATTATTTAAGGCACTTAGTATTAATTAGTTTAGGATTAGAAAATGTTTCGTATTATTGTTTGTAGATAGAATTTGACTTGTATATAATTTTTTTTGTACATAGTTGTTGACGAATAAAAATGTCTTATAATAATAATTTGTGTGTATTTTCATTTGCTTTTTAATAATATAAATATTCACTACATAACATAAACTCCCAAACCAACAATTTCAGTCAAAAATGTTGATCTAGTAATCTGTTGATTTGTTTTGATTTAATGAAACATTAAAATAGGTTACACATTTTTATAAAGATCCTCAGTTTCTTGTTAAAAAAATTGGTTGTCTGTAAAGTCGGTTTACGGACGATAGTTTTACGTGATAACGTATTCCGTAATACAAAACCTAAACCTCCCAAAATTTGGTTTCAATCCGCTTATCCTTGGTGTCGGAATGATAAGAAATGTCAAAAGTGACGTTTGCAACTTACAAAGTATTATGTTCTAATAATAATTAGTTATTCCAATACTTAACTTAGAAGGCGTTGCATTTCACAATATACTAATGTCAAAAAATTGAATTAAACATTAGAAATGCAGCCGTTTTCATGTTAAGACAAGACATACGTTTGCTTCTAATTTCCATGTACGGCAAACAAAGACAACCGACCGCGTCGCGCCATGCATTACACAACATTGCATTTATACAGCTATTTTTCTATATGAATTTGTATAAAATATTTTTCTATATAAATTTGTATAAAAAAACTGTTTAGGCAAATTTTGTTATACGTAATCTATGTAAAATGTTCTCCTCTTTCGTTTAAGACTGGTTTCAAACCGATCTGATTTAAATTGAGCGAGAAATTAGCAAAAAGCACGCACAGGGTCAGGCGGAACGTTACGCGTTATGCGTTACGAACGTTAGGAACGTTACGTTACACTTTTTCGTACATGCAGCCGGTGTTTTATCAATTTATAATATTGGTGATTCATCAATTTATAAGACGTTATCACGTCAAAAACTGTTTAGGCAAATTCTGTTATACGAAATCTATGTAAAATGTTCTCCTCTTTCGTTTAAGACTGGTTTCAAACCGATCTGATTTAAATTGAGCGAGAAATCAGCAAAAAGCACGCACAGGGTCAGGCGGAACGTTACGCGTTATGCGTTACGCGTTACGAACGTTAGGAACGTTACGTTACACTTTTTCGTACATGCAGCCGGTGTTTTATCAATTTATAATATTGGTGATTCATCAATTTATAAGACGTTATCACGTCAAAAATAAATTTTCTATTTATAAGTTTGCACAAACTATTTCAAATTAGTTGTGACAGTAATATTTGAACAGTGATATTCATGTGTAACAAATAAACAATAGAATGTAGTGATTTTATTTTTTGAACGTTTGTCATCATATAAACACTTTGCTTCCACCATATAAACATGTTTCTTCCACCAAATAATACTTCCATTCGCTTTAAACCGAATAACATGCAAACACAAAAATTAAACGTTTTAGAATAGCATTGAAAGTTTCATGACATTAAATTGATACAAAATATTTAAATTCAAAACATTCATAGTTTTGTTTTCGAGTATTCGAGACCGAGCGGGGTCGTAGCGGTAAGAGCACTAGACTCGCATTCGGGAGGCACCGGGTTCGAATCCCGGCGCGGGGGCAGATTTGACTAGGTCTTTTTCCTACTGCCTCTAGCCGAGAAACGGTAATTCCTGTACCGGCCATCTTGTTGAGGTTTCCCTCAATAATTCCAGATAAATATCGAGATGGTTCCTTATTCAAGGCCATGGCCGATTACCTGTCTAACTCCTATACTCAAAATTTGCCTACCTTATCCTTAATTTCCAAAAAATTACTTCATTCGCCCATTGCTATTAATTAAGTTGAAGTTTAAAAATTGTAGAAAATAACTGGATGTGTGGTAGAAAAAAATAGTAATAGTGCGAATGGCGTCTGTTATGACATAAAGTCAAGAAACGGACGGTAACGAATTATTATTATTATAAAATTGCAGTTCGTGTGTCGGGTGCGGCATTTTGTAACAGGAAACTGAGGATCTTTATAAAATTGTGTAACTTATTTTAATGTTTCATTAAATCAAAACAAATCAACAGATTACTAGATCAACATTTTTGACTGAAATTGTTGGTTTGGGAGTTTATGTTATGTAGTGAATATTTATATTATTAAAAATCAAATGAAAATACACACAAATTATTATAAGACATTTTTTTCGTCAACAACTATGTACAAAAAAATATATTACTAGTTAAATTCTATCTACAAACAATAAAACAAAATATTTTCTAATCCTAAACTAATTAATACTAAGTGCCTTAAATAATTTTATAAAATGTCCATATTCTGATAGCGACGAAATCCGTAGTCTCTTCTCGGCTTGAAGATTTTCGCGATCAGATTCCTCGTCGTTCCGTTTTCTCTTCTTTGGATTCTCCGCTGAAAATAGCCGTCGACACACTCTCCCTGGAAGCTGTGCTCTGCGTAGATCCTTTCCTCTGGTTGACCTCCTTTTCATTGGTGATTCCATTTTCTGCTCTCGGATGCTTCTTGCCTCGCTTGATGGAAGATAATTATTTACACAGGTCAGTTCGCGGCAATTTATAGCTAGAAGAGTTCAATCAACCGTAACCGAATTTATGACCTAAAAAACCCTCTTGTTTTTCAGGTCAAAAATTTCCCTACGGTTAAATGAACAGCTATCATAAAATTTTATATGGTTGATTGCACTCAGGGTATATATAAGCCTGAATTGACTTGAGAGAATCATTATACGTTCATCCAACGAACGAAGAAGAACAGAATACTAAAAGACTGTCAGCAAGTCGACTCCAAAAAGGATATCTGAAGATGCCACGTCTAGTCCGCAGTTCGAAGACGATGTCGCCATCAAAGAAGAGGTCGTTGTCAATCGACGAAACGGGAGGACTTCCAGCGAAAAAGGCAAGAATGTCAGCAGAAATCACCGAAGTCGTTGAGAGCTACTTTGTGCTAGAAGTACAAGAAGATCCCAAAGACTGCGAATTGATGGTGGAGTCAATAATGGCATCGCTGAAGAAATCTGAGCGACGCATTGCCAAACCGGTGTTCAGGCTACCGAAGAAACCAGCTTGCAAGGAAGAGGAGACATCTTTGCCCGGGTTGGTTAAAGGAAAAGAAGAGAAATCGGAAGATGCAATGGAGACTGTGAAGAGTGAGGCATTTTGGAAGAACGAAGACTTGCCTCGTCTGCTTCGAAAGTTTAGACGTTTAAATTTAAGATAGTTTTGTAAGATTTTGTATATATTTGTAAGATTTTTGTATGTGTTGTTTTGAATTTGTATTTGTATCTTATTATTAATAAATCATTTGACTATACATTCATGTATTTTGTTTGTTAACTGCCATTTTCTAGACTGTAACACCACGTCTTAAAAAGCCACCCCGTAACTGGTGTACTCTGGTGGTCATGTGAAAAAACAGAGGCAAGATGGCGGCGGAGCGTATGAACTTATAGGAAGAAGTGTTCATGTTAAAAAAACTTAAATTAATAAATGTATTGAATTAAATAATATTCATGTTACAAACTTACGTTAATAAATAGGTATGTTGAATTAAACAATATTCATGTCACAAACTTACGTTAATAAATATGTTTAATAAAATAATAATAATTGTTACAAGATTTATTTAACCTTAGCTTTTATATTTACAGTTTGTATTATTAAGGGTTGTTTTATAATTGATTTTGTATGATATATTAATAGGAATAAATAGCTGATTTTTCTTGTATTGTAATGCTTATCTATACTTAAATCAAAATAATTTAGTGAATACATAGGTATGCTCTAGTAGTTCAAAAATATATATCATATAATGTCAACATTCTGTGCTCTTTAAATATTCCTGGACAAGTTTGCAATATTGTAAGTTAAAAACTTGCCGTATTATTTTTTTTTTTTTATTATTTTAAATAGGTACTCTATCCACTTCAGATGATCGTCCCTAGTTTGTAATAGGTACCGTATTTTAATGAACTGTAGGTGAAGGCATAGTATATTACTACTAAATTTTTTTGATCAAAATATGATTTTTGTAGTCTTATTAAGTAGTACTGTTTATTTAATTTTTGCAGAGTAAGTTTATATGATCATGCCATTTTAGTTTATGATCTACCAGAAGTCCTAAAAATTTGACAGTAATATACTCTGTTAAATATATTCCTATAGCCATCTATCTACATAAAAAAACACTAATCAAAATCAATAAAAGTGTTAGACGGGTAAGTACAAAAAACAAACCTAGAGTTCTAAATGATAGCCCCGATTAAAAAATAGCTTCCAAGTTTTCCTCTTAAGGACAACAAGATGGCACGCCATGCTTATGTAGCAATGAATATAATGAAAACATATTGTCTTTATTCATATTAATAGATCATGCAAAATCAATTATAAAAAAATCGTTATAAATACAAACTATAAATAAAAAATGTACGTTTATATAAATCTGAAAAATGGCAGTTAACAAACAAAATACATAAATGTATAGTCAAATATATATCATTTCGACAATAGACATAAATTTCTATTTGATGAAATATTAGATAAAGAGTCAAAATGGAAAAAACGCGAAAACAGTGAAATGTGTCTTATTAGAAAAAACAATTCTATTAATAATAGAACAGACACTCAAAATCTAAGTAGTCAGTACAGTGTTACGAAATTGAACTAACTTTCGAATTTTTAGGCGCGAATAGCGTAAGCTAAAGCGCCTATATGTACTCGCTTTGTCTGTGAATCTGTGAATCTGTATGTCACGCTTTTTTGTGGATTGTGTACAGCTCAAACGCCTTAACGGATTTTAAAAAACTTTTTTTGTTCGATTCGTCTCCGGGTAACTTAGATCCTAACGTCGCCCGATTTTTGAATTTTTGCTCCAGAGGGGAGCAATTTAGAAAAAACGAAGTTTTTCGCTTATAACTCGCTCAATTTAAATCAGATCGGTTCGAAACCTGTCTTAAACGAAAGAGGAGAAAATTTTACATAAATTTCGTACAACAGAATTTGCCCAATCAGTTTTTTTTTTTTTTTTTTTTTTTTTTATTTGAAAACAAACAACACAAATATAACAAGTAATTACAATAATTATAGGTAAGTATATAAATTTATATTAGTATTGTATTATATTTTTTGTAGTAGTCCGGATGATTCTAAGAATATTAATAATTTTTTTATATTTTTTTCAGAATTGTCCAGAATGGTCTTAAGGTCTGATGTTATATCTGCTGCAATTCTGTAGGGGTCGTATAAAGGACAATCTACTAACAGATGCTTGACGTTTTGGCTGGTATCGCAGATGACACATTTAGGAGGTTCTTCTTTTTTGAACAGGTAAGAGTGCGTTAGCATCGTGTGTCCTATTCGTAGCCGCGTAATTATTATTTCTTGTCTTCGGGTCAGTTTTATAGGACTAATCCATTTGTTGATATCTGACTTGATGATTCTCAGTTTGTTGTTAGTTGTTTCGGACCATGAATTTTGCCAGGCTAGAAATATTTTATTTTTAATGTGATTTTTGTAGTCATTTTTCGATACGGTGGATTCTTCAATAATTGGTCCTGAGGATAGTGCTGATTTTGCTCCCTCATCTGCCATTTCGTTACCCTTGATGTTTTTGTGCGATGGTATCCAAACTATATATAAATTGTTATTCTGTTTTCTTATATTATTATTATTAATCTGGATATCGTTCACTACTGGGTCGTTTGTATATAGAGCGCTGATAGATGAAAGGGCACTTAGAGAGTCTGTTAAAATTACGTATTCTTGATTTGTTGATTTATTTTTAATGCTCTCTAAACAAATTTTAATTGCAAATAATTCTGCTGTATAAATGCTGCATATGGAATTCATTTTAAATCCATTAGTTGTTTGATTTGAATAATATGCGCAGGATGTGTTGTTTGCATCTTTTGATCCGTCGGTGAAGATGTGTGTAGAATTCGGATATTTCTCTAGAATCTCTTTGAGTTTGTTTTTGAATATTGCAGGGTGTGTGTCAATTTTTAGCCATTCTGTTAATTCCGTATTTATGGCACAACGCAAACGTAACCAGGGTGGTGGAAAATGTAAATAGTATTTTTTTATCTCTACTTGATCGATTTCGTATTTTTCAATTAACAATATTATTCTTATTGGCAATGGTCTTTTAAGTTTTGGATTTTCTTTGAATTTGTTTATATGTTCTGGGTATCTGATCAGGTTATAGTTGGCGTGTTTTTGGTTTGATAATATTTGAGCGTAATAATTTAGGCATTGTTGTTCTCGTTCCATATCAGGTGGCAGTTGGCTGCTTTCGCAGTACAAACTGTCCAGTGGTGTGGTTCTGAGTGCTCCTATCACCAGTCTTAAGCCAGAGTTGTATACTGAATTTATCATATTTAGAGAATGTTTGTTAGCTGTTTATATACACTATACTACCGTAGTCTAGTTTGGATTTGATTAAAGCGTGAAAAACTTGCAATAACGTTTTCCTATCGCTACCCCATTGATGATGCGAAATAATTTTCAGTAAATTTAGATCTCTTTGACATTTTACTTTCAATTGTTTAATATGTGGAATCCATGTCATCTGAGAGTCAAATGTGACTCCCAGGTAAACTAATTCACGCGTGAATGTTAATAACTCGCTGTCAAGTTTTAATGTAGGGTTAATCAGTTTTTTTCTGGAATTATTGAACAGCATGCATTTAGTTTTGGATGATGAGAATTTGAAGCCGGTTTTTGAGCACCAAATATCTATTGAATACAACGCCTGTTGTAGATTCAGTTCAACTGCTTTAATATTGTTATTACTGTTAAATAAAACAATATCGTCTGCATAAATACCTATTTTCACCGGGGATGGGATATGTTTCGTTATGTCGTTAATTGCTATTAGAAACAATGTTACACTTAAAGGGGAACCTTGTGGAATTCCATTCTCTTGAGGGAATTCATTCGAATAGATATTGTTTAATCTAATCTTGAAAGATCTTCTACAAATAAGGTTGTTGATAAATGCCCTTGATATTCCATTCCGTCAATTTATCTAATATGTATCGTCTCCACGTTCGGTCATATGCTTTTTCAAGGTCCAGAAAAATAGCAACTGGATATTCTTTATGCGCAAAGGCGTTTATAATGTTTGTTTCGAGATGGATAACAGCATCCATTGTGGAATGATTTTTTCTAAATCCAAATTGTTGGGATTGAATAAGATTGCGACTTTCAAGTACCCACATTAGTCTATTATTTGTCATTTTTTCGATTATTTTACAAAGACTATTAGTTAATGAGATAGGCCTGTAACTATTAAGATTTGTTTTGTGTTTATTGTTTTTCAGCAGTGGTAATATTATGGATTTTCTCCATTCATCTGGAAACACATTTTTAGACCAAATGTGGTTATACAGTTTTAGGATTGTCTTTATTCCTGTGGGTGGTAGGTTTTTGATAAAATCGTGTGGAATGTTGTCAGGGCCGGGTGTGGAGCTTTTGCAGCTATCAAGTGCAGCGGTAAGTTCGTCCATACTGAAATTATAATTGTGGTCTTCTTTAGTTGTCGTAGTATAGTCGAAAATTATTTGTTCTTTTTTTTCTTTGTAGCTTTGAAATTTCTTATTATAATTGTCTGAGCTTGAAATGTCACTGAAAAAGTTCCCGAATTTATTTATAATCTCGTTTTGTTCTGTTATAGTGTGACCGTTTATTTTGATTGCTGGTATGTTGAAACAGTTGTCGATGCCCTTAATTTTTTTAATTTTGTTCCATATTTCCTTGGGTGTAGTTTCGGAATTAATACTAGATACGTAGTTAGCCCAGGAATTCTTTTTACTTTCGTTGATAATGATTCTGGCTTTAGCTCTTAGTTTCTTAAATTCAATAAAATTTGTTATGCTTTTTGTTTTTTTGTATTTGTTAAGTGCCGCCTTTTTGTTTTTCACCGCTATTTCGCAATCTTCGTTCCACCATGGGACTGTTGGTGTGTTCTGTCTTTTTTTAGTGATGGGAATAGTTGTTTTGGCTGAGGTGATAATTTTTGTGGTTAGTGATTCTACAATAGAATTTATGTCTTTTTTTTCGTCAAAATTAAAATCGCTTTTTACTATATTTTTTTGATATTCAAGCCAGTTTGCTTTGTTAACGTTCCATTTAGGGAGTTGATTATGAGGAGCGTTGTAGCATAGGAGTTTTAATACAATAGGAAAGTGGTCACTTCCATATAAATTATCGAGTACCGTCCATTCAATTTTAGGAGCTAATTGTGGATGAGTTATAGAAAGATCTATTGAAGAAAAGGATCTATAACTCATATTGAAATGGGTGTATTGACCGTTGTTCAGTAGGATCATATTATCGGATTCCAGAAATTTTTCGATTACCTTGTCTTCTTTATCACCCCACAGTAGACTGTGTGCATTGAAATCTCCGAGTAAAATAAATGGAGTTGAAATTTGGCTTACTAAATTTTCTAAATCTTCAGTTCTAATCGTTTTGCTGTTAGGTAAGTATATACTGCATATCGTTACTTTATATGGAAGGTAAACATTAGTCGCGATTACTTCGAGATCTGTTTGAATATTAATTTGTTCACTATAGTATGAATTGTTAATAAGCACCGCAACTCCGCCGCTGGCATGTTGAGCGTGTTGTCTATCCTTTCGGTAAAAATTATAACCATTAATATTTGGGCTTTGTGTATTTTTTAGGTTTGTTTCTTGTAGACAAATAACTATGGGATTATAATCAGCAATTAGTATTTTTATATCGTTAATTCTATTGTAGAATCCGTTCATATTCCATTGCACGATAGCCATTTTTATTTATTTATTTATTTAATTGTTTTAATTTGTAGAGACGTCTCCTGTGAGACTATAGTCACTAGTAAGTGTTTCTTCTTCTGTAACTGATTGATTCGTTAGAGCCTTATTTATAGAAGATAATATCCTTGTTATTTTATATTTATGTCTGGATGTCTTGGATAGGGAGTATAAATCTTTTAATATTGTTGTAATATTTTCAATATTATCCGTAATACCTTCTGCTAGTTTGATAATGTTATCTGTGTCTTGAAAATCTATTAAATAAGCTTTGAGGTCTTTGTAAGTGACTTTGTACAACGGAGGTTCTTTTTCCATAAAGGATTTGATAGGGTTTAATAGTTCTTCCACGTTGATTTTATCTTTTTTTGGTGTTATTTTTTCATCAGTCTTTGGTTTCTTTTTTGCATGTTTAATTTTCTTTTGAGTCTTTTTAATGTTGATTTTTGATATTTCTTTTTTTGTTTCAGATTCTTCATCCTGGTCTTCACTTTGGTGGGTCTTGGCAGTGCTTCTGAGTTCAGGTGTCGGAGGAATAATGAATATTTCGTCGTCTTTATTGGTTTCAACAGAGGGTGTGGTACTTGTGGAAGATAAAGGTCTTTTCCGGTTATTTTCTATATCGGGTATGTTTACCATAGGATTTAAGGTTGGACGGGATTCGGTGTGATGATCTGTGTTAGTGACCTGTGTGGTGATATTATTGTGTTCTTGGTGTATTAGTGCCTCTACTGACATTATGTGTGGACGTGTTTTTTGTATCAGGTCTGTATCTGTTTCCGTTTCTGAGTTGGTATCTGGTTCTTCGTTTGTGTTTTGTGTTTCAGTTTCCGATTGATCTACAGTTGGTGGTATGATTTTTTGCATGTTATTGGGAGTTGGGATGACTATTTGTTCCATAGGACATTGCTTAGTTGAATGACCGTTTTGTCTGCATTTGAGACATTGGTATTCGTCGGTGCTAAAAAAATTCTATACTCATAGTTTTCGAAGTTAATTAACATGGAATCGGGTAATTCAATATTGTCGTCTAATACTCCATACACATATCTACGATAGCAGACGATGTGCGAGAATTCTGGATCAGTCATCCCAGTTCCCATAAGGTATATAGGAGAAACGAGTTTCACTTTATAATGTCGTAATGCATTTTCAAGTGAGTCGTTCGGGATCATTGGATTTATATTTGATATAAGTATTCGTTTAGCTGGAGTTACTAGTTTTCTAACACTAACTGTTTGATTGTGTATAGTAATTGTTGGATTCTCTTTAACCAGTTTATCTACTATGTCTTTATGTGATAAGAACATGCTTATTCGATTATTAGGTATTCTTGATGCCGCTACTATATTTTTGGGTTTGATTATATTCGCGATAGCGATAATGTAATCTTTAATTTTGATACCGTCTACCGAATTTAAAATAATTCCTTGGTCTTTTTTCGGGTGTTGAAATGGTGGTTTTTTTGTGACTGATGAATAAGTTTGTTGGATATTTTGATTCATATTTTTATCTGATTGTTGATTTAAGTTAGTGGTTGGTGGAAGATTATTTGAATGTATTTGGTTATTTTCAGTGCTATCAGTAGACTGCATAGTTTTGAATATTTGTGTTTGTATTATAATATCTTAAGTTTGTATTATAATTATGGTGCATTGTGTTAACTAGCGTAGGCTGCCACCTGGCGACAGCCAGGGGCAGCTTGTTATCTGTTAATAAAAAGTTTTCTTATGTTGTAGGTTCGATTCTAGGGAGAAACATAGGATGTTTGCAGATAAGGAGGAGAGTAATTGGTTAACCTCAAAATATGGAGATTATATTTTTTCTTGATGCACTACTCTCACATCTATCAAAGATAGTTTACCTGGCGATCAGAAAATGTCTTCTACTAGTGAAGAAAACTTTGTCGTAAAATAAACTTTACGATTTTGGTACTTAATACAGAAAATTTATCACGGTAAATTGCACGATGTTATCACTGTCGATGCTCGTTACGTAATCCAGAAATCAGTTTTTTTTTTTTTTTTTTTTTTTTTTTTTTTTTTTTTTTTTTTTTTATACACATTTACCTATATAGAAATAAATTCAATCTGATATATCCGATGGCAAACATCTTTCGGTTATCTCTCTCTGTTGCACGGTTTTATATGGCAATTTAAAAATTACGTATGTTCTGTCTTCAAATAAAATTGGTCGATAATATTATTTATTACAATAATGAAATTAAAAGATAGCATTTGTTCAAAAACGGATGCCGTTTCGAATATTTGTGAAATGTAACGCCTTCTGGGTTAACAATTTGAATAACTAATTAATTATTAGAACATAATACTTTGACAGACGCAAACGTCACTTTTGACATTTCTTACCATTCCGACACCACGGATGAGCGGATTGAAACCAAATTTTGGGAGGATGTTTGATATGCAAATATGAAGTGGCCTATTGTTTTTTGGGAACATCGGCGCATGCGTAAAAGAATATATCTCTTATAATGTTGTTTTATATAATAATAATAGGGGAATTATAAAACGGTCGAATAAAAAAAAAACTAAGTGACTGATGATGAGATACTGTTTTAATAACTTGAATATTAAAAAAACTCGGGTCGCAGTGCGAAACCCTGCCGACAATATAGTGTATTTGCTTTTATAGGCAGTGTGGCTCTATTATATGAACTTAGCTTTGTTTTAAGGCAAAATAAAAAAAATACCCCTTAATACACCCCTTAAAACAACATTTTTTTACTTAATTTCAATATTAATATCAATTCAACATATGTACCAAATTATATACACCCTTCAGTATGTACATCCATATCAGTAAACTTGCATTTTCATATAATTTGTAAGTTCGGTCCTGTCGGGCCGATTTTATTAAAATTTTAGCAGCATATTTTAATAATTACTAAAGGGTTAAATTTCAATTTTGAAACGATTCGGAGAAATTTTTCGGTATTTTTGGGCCCGAAAACTGTTTTCAACCCCTAAATACCACCCTTAACATGGCCCGATTGGGCCCATTTTAAATAGGCTTCGTGCGGTGATGGTTTCCAACATGTGGTCCAAATTTCGTTAAAATCAATTAACTCTTTCGAAAGTTATAGCCCGTACATATATATATATATATAAATATATATATAAATATATATATATATATATATATATATATATATATATATATATATATATATATATATATATATATATATATATATATATATATATATTATAATGGCTAGCTCTATTCATCGGCGCTGGGCGTGGGTCGGAACTGACGTGGCAGGCACTTACCTTGAGAGATGTTAGCGAAGCCAAGGTCACCCAACTACTAAGCTGTAGGGCAAGGGAAAGATGTTCAAAATGGGCGCCAGATCTATTTTGACCTTAGCTTGAGTCACTGCAGGGTCGATCATTCCTGCAAATAAATCTTAAGGGTCCTGCCAGCAAAAAACATAAGAACTCGAACGTAATGATCAAAAATTTAATAAAATAAATAATAATGTTAACAGGAGTGATTAGCATATAAACTTTGGCAAAATGCCCAGATCAGTACGCTACTGATTCAATTAGCGACTATATCAAATTTTACTTCAGTACCGTGAAGCGGCGATCATTAGTTTCCACGTAAAATACAAAATGATACACAATAATCGTAATAACGGTAACAATTTATCTACAAAAAAATCAACAATTCAGATCGCCTACGGATGAGGTTCAAAGTCCAACAATCGATCAGTCAAAACTACAAACAAAACGGCAACATCAACGTAACGCGACTCTAACAGCGACAATAAGACAAACCTCATTCGTAAGCTAAAAGCGCATATCAACAATACAAAATACCAATTACTCGATAATATACAATTTACAACACATTAAAATCGTTACAAAATACAATGTCGAACTCTTTTACTAAACGTTGCTAACTTTACTTAACCAAATGTTAACAAACCGACAAGCGCATTGTGAAATGACTTTTTATTTGGAACAGCGCTATCCGTTCACAATATCACAACAATCAAAAATAGTTCTGCCTGAAAGGCTATCTAACACTGTACTCTAAAATTCAGTTAAGTTCAGTACGCCACTGACGAATTGACATAGCATAATATTAAGCTTTAATTTAGCCTGAATGGCCGTCAAAACACTGTAAGTCTGAAATTCATTTAAATTTAGCACGCCACTGGCGAATTGACATAACACAATATGTGGCTTTTACAACAAATGCATTAATCGTATGATGGAAACTATGATTCAACGCAGTCTAAGCACAGGTTCACGAAACAAAATAACAAAATAATTAGTTCAGACCGTGAGAATTTATTTGATGAAAAGTTCGCGTAAGGCGACATGGCAGCATGAAGGTCACGTAGGGACGGGTGCACGCGCGCGCGAACTTATTTCACAATTACGACTTACGTCAATCAAAAACGTGCATTTTACTTAAAGTTGAATCTAAGAAGCGAAGTACGTTTGATAAAGAATTTTTAAAATTCAAACGCAAATTATGATTTTTTCTTGAACAGTTACATAATATAGCTCAAAACGTTATCACACTACCTGTAGGCTGCAATGAAGGCTTTCCAGGACTCGTAGCCCTTTTCCAAGACAACTGGACTGGATTCAGTAAGCTGAAGTGATCGACCCAGCAACGCTCCAAGCCTCGTTACTCAGTGGTTCTTGTCAATGGTCGTAGAATCACAGCGTTTTTATGCTGAACGGACGCCACGTGCTAATCAAGTACAACTCCAAACGCAATAACAATACTCAACTCACTAAAAACTTTTCCCAACAGAAAAATAACAGGATGGCTTCAATTTCATAGCCACCGTACTCAATAACTTCAAAACCAATTCTCAGAACTCAAAAAAACACAACGGCAATACAATACGATGCTCTCACAACGCTTGCCGGCAACCGAATCTCGTATCTCGCTATTCAAAAAATCTTTACTAGTCGACATTGAACCTAACCGGGCACAACACGTTTTATAACTATTCGCCAGAATCAATCGGGTAAAGGGGTCCACACACACTCAAAATTTTATTGTGGACTTTTTACTGCCATTTGACGTCGTAAGTTCACGGGAGTGGTCGCTAAGCTCAGGGGTCGTCCGGACCTCGTTCTTACGACTAAAGCTAACCCGTTACAATATATATATGTATATATATACATATATAAACAGACTTTTCCAAAAATGGTGCCAAACTTCTTAGAAAGTTATGAAACGTCGAGAAATTTTGGTCAGACCCCTAGGTCCCGCCATCCGACCCCGACGCCAATAGTGTAAGTGCCTTATGGCAAATACACTAATAATAGTTGTGTGACTAAATTAATAAGTGAGCGACTAAATTACTAAGTGAGCGACTGAATTACCAAGTGAGCGACAAGAATGCCTTCGGTAATTTTGAAGCAGATATCTTCAACCGATTGAGATGAAAATTTGTATACACGTTAAGTTTGGATGACAATGCATGGTTAGCTGTGTGACGTCACTCCAAATCCAATATGGCGAACTTCTAAATATGGCGGACTAATTTTATTATGCTTTCCTACAATATGGGTATCAAATGAAAGGGCTTGCTGTAAATAACCCGAAAAATAAAGTGACGTCACTCTAAATCAAATATGGCGGACTTCTAAAAATGGCGGACTAATATTATTATGCTTTCTTGCAATATGGGTATCAAATGAAAGGGCTTGCTGTAAATACCTCGAAAAATAAAGTGACGTCACTCTAAATCCAATATGGCGGACATCTAAAGATGGCGGACTAAGTTTTTTATGCTTTCCTACAATATGGGTATCAAATGAAAGGGCTTGCTAAAAATAACTCGAAAAATAAAGTGACGTCACTCTAAATCCAATATGGCGGACTTCTAAAAATGGCGGACTAATTTTATTATGCTTTCCTACAATATGGGTATCAAATGAAAGGGCTTGCTGTAAATAACTCGAAAAATAAAGTGACGTCACTCTAAATCCAATATGGCGGACTTCTAAAGATGGCGGACTGATTTTATGATGCTTTCCTACAATATGGGTATCAAATGAAAGGGCTTGCTGAAAATAATTCGAAAAATAAAGTGACGTTACTCTAAATCCAATATGGCGGACTTCTAAAAATGGCGGACTAATTTTATTATGCTTTCTTACAATATGGGTATCAAATGAAAGGGCTTGCTGTAAATAACCCGAAAAATAAAGTGACGTCACTCTAAATCAAATATGGCGGACTTCTAAAGATGGCGGACTAATATTATTATGCTTTCCTGCAATATGGGTATCAAATGAAAGGGCTTGCTGAAAATAACTCGAAAAATAAAGTGACGTCAGTCTAAATCTTATATGGCGGATTTCTAATGATGGCGGACTAATTTTTTATGCTTTCCTACAATATGGGTATCAAATGAAAGGGCTTGCTGAGAATAACTCGAAAAATAAAGTGACGTCAGTCTAAATCTAATATGGCAGACTTCTAATGATGGCGGACTAAGTTTTTTATCCTTTCCTACAATATGGGTATCAAATGAAAGGGCTCGCTGAGAATAACTCGAAAAATAAAGTGACGTCTCTCTAAATCCAATATGGCGGACTTCTAAAGATGGCGGACTAAGTTTATTATGCTTTCCTACAATATGGGTATCAAATGAAAGGGCTTGCAGAGAATAACTCGAAAAATAAAGTGACGTCAGTCTAAATCTAATATGGCGAACTTCTAATAATGGCGAACTAAGTTTTTTATGCTTTCCTACAATATGGGTATCAAATGAAAGGGCTCGTTGAGAATAACTCGAAAAATAAAGTAACGTCACTCTCAATCCAATATGGCGGACTTCTAAAGATGGCGGACTAATTTTATTATGCATTCCTACAATATGGGTATCAAATGAAAGGGTTTGCTGAAAATACTTTATTATATTGCCCACTGTCTAATTCATTGTCTGGCACGTCGTACATGTGTATAGAATATAGATAGATAATAATATCTACAGCTAATGCCTACACTAGTATTACTCATATAACATGGCTGGCGTTCCTGGTGTTGGGTAATTGTGCTGATATGTAAATGACACTTGAATTACACACTGCAGGTAATCGTGTAATAAATTCTTCTCTCGAAGGTACGGTCAAAGGGTGCAGGCCGCGTTTAAACAATGGCGGCCTGTTCAATAGCTGCGGCTTGCTTCTTTTTTTTTTGTTTAACTTTGGACACTGCACACACGACATGACAATGGGTTATACCTACATGCCTTCTACGAATTACGAAAATATCCGAGACCAAAAGGCAAAAGGGTTAAGGTCTACTTTTTGGTGTTTTTCCCGGTAGATTTGTTTAAACTTGATTTAGTTAATTAACTCGGTTTATCTATATTTTAAATGGTAATACCAAATAGGTCATCCTTCGCCTGGGTGTTTCCATTTTTCGCTGCCAATACTTAACTTAGAAGGCGTTGCATTTCACAATATACTAATGTCAAAAAATTGAATTAAACATTAGAAATGCAGCCGTTTTCATGTTAAGACAAGACATACGTTTGCTTCTAATTTCCATGTACGGCAAACAAAGACAACCGACCGCGTCGCGCCATGCATTACACAACATTGCATTTATACAGCTATTTTTCTATATGAATTTGTATAAAATATTTTTCTATATAAATTTGTATAAAAAAACTGTTTAGGCAAATTTTGTTATACGTAATCTATGTAAAATGTTCTCCTCTTTCGTTTAAGACTGGTTTCAAACCGATCTGATTTAAATTGAGCGAGAAATTAGCAAAAAGCACGCACAGGGTCAGGCGGAACGTTACGCGTTATGCGTTACGAACGTTAGGAACGTTACGTTACACTTTTTCGTACATGCAGCCGGTGTTTTATCAATTTATAATATTGGTGATTCATCAATTTATAAGACGTTATCACGTCAAAAACTGTTTAGGCAAATTCTGTTATACGAAATCTATGTAAAATGTTCTCCTCTTTCGTTTAAGACTGGTTTCAAACCGATCTGATTTAAATTGAGCGAGAAATCAGCAAAAAGCACGCACAGGGTCAGGCGGAACGTTACGCGTTATGCGTTACGCGTTACGAACGTTAGGAACGTTACGTTACACTTTTTCGTACATGCAGCCGGTGTTTTATCAATTTATAATATTGGTGATTCATCAATTTATAAGACGTTATCACGTCAAAAATAAATTTTCTATTTATAAGTTTGCACAAACTATTTCAAATTAGTTGTGACAGTAATATTTGAACAGTGATATTCATGTGTAACAAATAAACAATAGAATGTAGTGATTTTATTTTTTGAACGTTTGTCATCATATAAACACTTTGCTTCCACCATATAAACATGTTTCTTCCACCAAATAATACTTCCATTCGCTTTAAACCGAATAACATGCAAACACAAAAATTAAACGTTTTAGAATAGCATTGAAAGTTTCATGACATTAAATTGATACAAAATATTTAAATTCAAAACATTCATAGTTTTGTTTTCGAGTATTCGAGACCGAGCGGGGTCGTAGCGGTAAGAGCACTAGACTCGCATTCGGGAGGCACCGGGTTCGAATCCCGGCGCGGGGGCAGATTTGACTAGGTCTTTTTCCTACTGCCTCTAGCCGAGAAACGGTAATTCCTGTACCGGCCATCTTGTTGAGGTTTCCCTCAATAATTCCAGATAAATATCGAGATGGTTCCTTATTCAAGGCCATGGCCGATTACCTGTCTAACTCCTATACTCAAAATTTGCCTACCTTATCCTTAATTTCCAAAAAATTACTTCATTCGCCCATTGCTATTAATTAAGTTGAAGTTTAAAAATTGTAGAAAATAACTGGATGTGTGGTAGAAAAAAATAGTAATAGTGCGAATGGCGTCTGTTATGACATAAAGTCAAGAAACGGACGGTAACGAATTATTATTATTATAAAATTGCAGTTCGTGTGTCGGGTGCGGCATTTTGTAACAGGAAACTGAGGATCTTTATAAAATTGTGTAACTTATTTTAATGTTTCATTAAATCAAAACAAATCAACAGATTACTAGATCAACATTTTTGACTGAAATTGTTGGTTTGGGAGTTTATGTTATGTAGTGAATATTTATATTATTAAAAATCAAATGAAAATACACACAAATTATTATAAGACATTTTTTTCGTCAACAACTATGTACAAAAAAATATATTACTAGTTAAATTCTATCTACAAACAATAAAACAAAATATTTTCTAATCCTAAACTAATTAATACTAAGTGCCTTAAATAATTTTATAAAATGTCCATATTCTGATAGCGACGAAATCCGTAGTCTCTTCTCGGCTTGAAGATTTTCGCGATCAGATTCCTCGTCGTTCCGTTTTCTCTTCTTTGGATTCTCCGCTGAAAATAGCCGTCGACACACTCTCCCTGGAAGCTGTGCTCTGCGTAGATCCTTTCCTCTGGTTGACCTCCTTTTCATTGGTGATTCCATTTTCTGCTCTCGGATGCTTCTTGCCTCGCTTGATGGAAGATAATTATTTACACAGGTCAGTTCGCGGCAATTTATAGCTAGAAGAGTTCAATCAACCGTAACCGAATTTATGACCTAAAAAACCCTCTTGTTTTTCAGGTCAAAAATTTCCCTACGGTTAAATGAACAGCTATCATAAAATTTTATATGGTTGATTGCACTCAGGGTATATATAAGCCTGAATTGACTTGAGAGAATCATTATACGTTCATCCAACGAACGAAGAAGAACAGAATACTAAAAGACTGTCAGCAAGTCGACTCCAAAAAGGATATCTGAAGATGCCACGTCTAGTCCGCAGTTCGAAGACGATGTCGCCATCAAAGAAGAGGTCGTTGTCAATCGACGAAACGGGAGGACTTCCAGCGAAAAAGGCAAGAATGTCAGCAGAAATCACCGAAGTCGTTGAGAGCTACTTTGTGCTAGAAGTACAAGAAGATCCCAAAGACTGCGAATTGATGGTGGAGTCAATAATGGCATCGCTGAAGAAATCTGAGCGACGCATTGCCAAACCGGTGTTCAGGCTACCGAAGAAACCAGCTTGCAAGGAAGAGGAGACATCTTTGCCCGGGTTGGTTAAAGGAAAAGAAGAGAAATCGGAAGATGCAATGGAGACTGTGAAGAGTGAGGCATTTTGGAAGAACGAAGACTTGCCTCGTCTGCTTCGAAAGTTTAGACGTTTAAATTTAAGATAGTTTTGTAAGATTTTGTATATATTTGTAAGATTTTTGTATGTGTTGTTTTGAATTTGTATTTGTATCTTATTATTAATAAATCATTTGACTATACATTCATGTATTTTGTTTGTTAACTGCCATTTTCTAGACTGTAACACCACGTCTTAAAAAGCCACCCCGTAACTGGTGTACTCTGGTGGTCATGTGAAAAAACAGAGGCAAGATGGCGGCGGAGCGTATGAACTTATAGGAAGAAGTGTTCATGTTAAAAAAACTTAAATTAATAAATGTATTGAATTAAATAATATTCATGTTACAAACTTACGTTAATAAATAGGTATGTTGAATTAAACAATATTCATGTCACAAACTTACGTTAATAAATATGTTTAATAAAATAATAATAATTGTTACAAGATTTATTTAACCTTAGCTTTTATATTTACAGTTTGTATTATTAAGGGTTGTTTTATAATTGATTTTGTATGATATATTAATAGGAATAAATAGCTGATTTTTCTTGTATTGTAATGCTTATCTATACTTAAATCAAAATAATTTAGTGAATACATAGGTATGCTCTAGTAGTTCAAAAATATATATCATATAATGTCAACATTCTGTGCTCTTTAAATATTCCTGGACAAGTTTGCAATATTGTAAGTTAAAAACTTGCCGTATTATTTTTTTTTTTTTATTATTTTAAATAGGTACTCTATCCACTTCAGATGATCGTCCCTAGTTTGTAATAGGTACCGTATTTTAATGAACTGTAGGTGAAGGCATAGTATATTACTACTAAATTTTTTTGATCAAAATATGATTTTTGTAGTCTTATTAAGTAGTACTGTTTATTTAATTTTTGCAGAGTAAGTTTATATGATCATGCCATTTTAGTTTATGATCTACCAGAAGTCCTAAAAATTTGACAGTAATATACTCTGTTAAATATATTCCTATAGCCATCTATCTACATAAAAAAACACTAATCAAAATCAATAAAAGTGTTAGACGGGTAAGTACAAAAAACAAACCTAGAGTTCTAAATGATAGCCCCGATTAAAAAATAGCTTCCAAGTTTTCCTCTTAAGGACAACAAGATGGCACGCCATGCTTATGTAGCAATGAATATAATGAAAACATATTGTCTTTATTCATATTAATAGATCATGCAAAATCAATTATAAAAAAATCGTTATAAATACAAACTATAAATAAAAAATGTACGTTTATATAAATCTGAAAAATGGCAGTTAACAAACAAAATACATAAATGTATAGTCAAATATATATCATTTCGACAATAGACATAAATTTCTATTTGATGAAATATTAGATAAAGAGTCAAAATGGAAAAAACGCGAAAACAGTGAAATGTGTCTTATTAGAAAAAACAATTCTATTAATAATAGAACAGACACTCAAAATCTAAGTAGTCAGTACAGTGTTACGAAATTGAACTAACTTTCGAATTTTTAGGCGCGAATAGCGTAAGCTAAAGCGCCTATATGTACTCGCTTTGTCTGTGAATCTGTGAATCTGTATGTCACGCTTTTTTGTGGATTGTGTACAGCTCAAACGCCTTAACGGATTTTAAAAAACTTTTTTTGTTCGATTCGTCTCCGGGTAACTTAGATCCTAACGTCGCCCGATTTTTGAATTTTTGCTCCAGAGGGGAGCAATTTAGAAAAAACGAAGTTTTTCGCTTATAACTCGCTCAATTTAAATCAGATCGGTTCGAAACCTGTCTTAAACGAAAGAGGAGAAAATTTTACATAAATTTCGTACAACAGAATTTGCCCAATCAGTTTTTTTTTTTTTTTTTTTTTTTTTTATTTGAAAACAAACAACACAAATATAACAAGTAATTACAATAATTATAGGTAAGTATATAAATTTATATTAGTATTGTATTATATTTTTTGTAGTAGTCCGGATGATTCTAAGAATATTAATAATTTTTTTATATTTTTTTCAGAATTGTCCAGAATGGTCTTAAGGTCTGATGTTATATCTGCTGCAATTCTGTAGGGGTCGTATAAAGGACAATCTACTAACAGATGCTTGACGTTTTGGCTGGTATCGCAGATGACACATTTAGGAGGTTCTTCTTTTTTGAACAGGTAAGAGTGCGTTAGCATCGTGTGTCCTATTCGTAGCCGCGTAATTATTATTTCTTGTCTTCGGGTCAGTTTTATAGGACTAATCCATTTGTTGATATCTGACTTGATGATTCTCAGTTTGTTGTTAGTTGTTTCGGACCATGAATTTTGCCAGGCTAGAAATATTTTATTTTTAATGTGATTTTTGTAGTCATTTTTCGATACGGTGGATTCTTCAATAATTGGTCCTGAGGATAGTGCTGATTTTGCTCCCTCATCTGCCATTTCGTTACCCTTGATGTTTTTGTGCGATGGTATCCAAACTATATATAAATTGTTATTCTGTTTTCTTATATTATTATTATTAATCTGGATATCGTTCACTACTGGGTCGTTTGTATATAGAGCGCTGATAGATGAAAGGGCACTTAGAGAGTCTGTTAAAATTACGTATTCTTGATTTGTTGATTTATTTTTAATGCTCTCTAAACAAATTTTAATTGCAAATAATTCTGCTGTATAAATGCTGCATATGGAATTCATTTTAAATCCATTAGTTGTTTGATTTGAATAATATGCGCAGGATGTGTTGTTTGCATCTTTTGATCCGTCGGTGAAGATGTGTGTAGAATTCGGATATTTCTCTAGAATCTCTTTGAGTTTGTTTTTGAATATTGCAGGGTGTGTGTCAATTTTTAGCCATTCTGTTAATTCCGTATTTATGGCACAACGCAAACGTAACCAGGGTGGTGGAAAATGTAAATAGTATTTTTTTATCTCTACTTGATCGATTTCGTATTTTTCAATTAACAATATTATTCTTATTGGCAATGGTCTTTTAAGTTTTGGATTTTCTTTGAATTTGTTTATATGTTCTGGGTATCTGATCAGGTTATAGTTGGCGTGTTTTTGGTTTGATAATATTTGAGCGTAATAATTTAGGCATTGTTGTTCTCGTTCCATATCAGGTGGCAGTTGGCTGCTTTCGCAGTACAAACTGTCCAGTGGTGTGGTTCTGAGTGCTCCTATCACCAGTCTTAAGCCAGAGTTGTATACTGAATTTATCATATTTAGAGAATGTTTGTTAGCTGTTTATATACACTATACTACCGTAGTCTAGTTTGGATTTGATTAAAGCGTGAAAAACTTGCAATAACGTTTTCCTATCGCTACCCCATTGATGATGCGAAATAATTTTCAGTAAATTTAGATCTCTTTGACATTTTACTTTCAATTGTTTAATATGTGGAATCCATGTCATCTGAGAGTCAAATGTGACTCCCAGGTAAACTAATTCACGCGTGAATGTTAATAACTCGCTGTCAAGTTTTAATGTAGGGTTAATCAGTTTTTTTCTGGAATTATTGAACAGCATGCATTTAGTTTTGGATGATGAGAATTTGAAGCCGGTTTTTGAGCACCAAATATCTATTGAATACAACGCCTGTTGTAGATTCAGTTCAACTGCTTTAATATTGTTATTACTGTTAAATAAAACAATATCGTCTGCATAAATACCTATTTTCACCGGGGATGGGATATGTTTCGTTATGTCGTTAATTGCTATTAGAAACAATGTTACACTTAAAGGGGAACCTTGTGGAATTCCATTCTCTTGAGGGAATTCATTCGAATAGATATTGTTTAATCTAATCTTGAAAGATCTTCTACAAATAAGGTTGTTGATAAATGCCCTTGATATTCCATTCCGTCAATTTATCTAATATGTATCGTCTCCACGTTCGGTCATATGCTTTTTCAAGGTCCAGAAAAATAGCAACTGGATATTCTTTATGCGCAAAGGCGTTTATAATGTTTGTTTCGAGATGGATAACAGCATCCATTGTGGAATGATTTTTTCTAAATCCAAATTGTTGGGATTGAATAAGATTGCGACTTTCAAGTACCCACATTAGTCTATTATTTGTCATTTTTTCGATTATTTTACAAAGACTATTAGTTAATGAGATAGGCCTGTAACTATTAAGATTTGTTTTGTGTTTATTGTTTTTCAGCAGTGGTAATATTATGGATTTTCTCCATTCATCTGGAAACACATTTTTAGACCAAATGTGGTTATACAGTTTTAGGATTGTCTTTATTCCTGTGGGTGGTAGGTTTTTGATAAAATCGTGTGGAATGTTGTCAGGGCCGGGTGTGGAGCTTTTGCAGCTATCAAGTGCAGCGGTAAGTTCGTCCATACTGAAATTATAATTGTGGTCTTCTTTAGTTGTCGTAGTATAGTCGAAAATTATTTGTTCTTTTTTTTCTTTGTAGCTTTGAAATTTCTTATTATAATTGTCTGAGCTTGAAATGTCACTGAAAAAGTTCCCGAATTTATTTATAATCTCGTTTTGTTCTGTTATAGTGTGACCGTTTATTTTGATTGCTGGTATGTTGAAACAGTTGTCGATGCCCTTAATTTTTTTAATTTTGTTCCATATTTCCTTGGGTGTAGTTTCGGAATTAATACTAGATACGTAGTTAGCCCAGGAATTCTTTTTACTTTCGTTGATAATGATTCTGGCTTTAGCTCTTAGTTTCTTAAATTCAATAAAATTTGTTATGCTTTTTGTTTTTTTGTATTTGTTAAGTGCCGCCTTTTTGTTTTTCACCGCTATTTCGCAATCTTCGTTCCACCATGGGACTGTTGGTGTGTTCTGTCTTTTTTTAGTGATGGGAATAGTTGTTTTGGCTGAGGTGATAATTTTTGTGGTTAGTGATTCTACAATAGAATTTATGTCTTTTTTTTCGTCAAAATTAAAATCGCTTTTTACTATATTTTTTTGATATTCAAGCCAGTTTGCTTTGTTAACGTTCCATTTAGGGAGTTGATTATGAGGAGCGTTGTAGCATAGGAGTTTTAATACAATAGGAAAGTGGTCACTTCCATATAAATTATCGAGTACCGTCCATTCAATTTTAGGAGCTAATTGTGGATGAGTTATAGAAAGATCTATTGAAGAAAAGGATCTATAACTCATATTGAAATGGGTGTATTGACCGTTGTTCAGTAGGATCATATTATCGGATTCCAGAAATTTTTCGATTACCTTGTCTTCTTTATCACCCCACAGTAGACTGTGTGCATTGAAATCTCCGAGTAAAATAAATGGAGTTGAAATTTGGCTTACTAAATTTTCTAAATCTTCAGTTCTAATCGTTTTGCTGTTAGGTAAGTATATACTGCATATCGTTACTTTATATGGAAGGTAAACATTAGTCGCGATTACTTCGAGATCTGTTTGAATATTAATTTGTTCACTATAGTATGAATTGTTAATAAGCACCGCAACTCCGCCGCTGGCATGTTGAGCGTGTTGTCTATCCTTTCGGTAAAAATTATAACCATTAATATTTGGGCTTTGTGTATTTTTTAGGTTTGTTTCTTGTAGACAAATAACTATGGGATTATAATCAGCAATTAGTATTTTTATATCGTTAATTCTATTGTAGAATCCGTTCATATTCCATTGCACGATAGCCATTTTTATTTATTTATTTATTTAATTGTTTTAATTTGTAGAGACGTCTCCTGTGAGACTATAGTCACTAGTAAGTGTTTCTTCTTCTGTAACTGATTGATTCGTTAGAGCCTTATTTATAGAAGATAATATCCTTGTTATTTTATATTTATGTCTGGATGTCTTGGATAGGGAGTATAAATCTTTTAATATTGTTGTAATATTTTCAATATTATCCGTAATACCTTCTGCTAGTTTGATAATGTTATCTGTGTCTTGAAAATCTATTAAATAAGCTTTGAGGTCTTTGTAAGTGACTTTGTACAACGGAGGTTCTTTTTCCATAAAGGATTTGATAGGGTTTAATAGTTCTTCCACGTTGATTTTATCTTTTTTTGGTGTTATTTTTTCATCAGTCTTTGGTTTCTTTTTTGCATGTTTAATTTTCTTTTGAGTCTTTTTAATGTTGATTTTTGATATTTCTTTTTTTGTTTCAGATTCTTCATCCTGGTCTTCACTTTGGTGGGTCTTGGCAGTGCTTCTGAGTTCAGGTGTCGGAGGAATAATGAATATTTCGTCGTCTTTATTGGTTTCAACAGAGGGTGTGGTACTTGTGGAAGATAAAGGTCTTTTCCGGTTATTTTCTATATCGGGTATGTTTACCATAGGATTTAAGGTTGGACGGGATTCGGTGTGATGATCTGTGTTAGTGACCTGTGTGGTGATATTATTGTGTTCTTGGTGTATTAGTGCCTCTACTGACATTATGTGTGGACGTGTTTTTTGTATCAGGTCTGTATCTGTTTCCGTTTCTGAGTTGGTATCTGGTTCTTCGTTTGTGTTTTGTGTTTCAGTTTCCGATTGATCTACAGTTGGTGGTATGATTTTTTGCATGTTATTGGGAGTTGGGATGACTATTTGTTCCATAGGACATTGCTTAGTTGAATGACCGTTTTGTCTGCATTTGAGACATTGGTATTCGTCGGTGCTAAAAAAATTCTATACTCATAGTTTTCGAAGTTAATTAACATGGAATCGGGTAATTCAATATTGTCGTCTAATACTCCATACACATATCTACGATAGCAGACGATGTGCGAGAATTCTGGATCAGTCATCCCAGTTCCCATAAGGTATATAGGAGAAACGAGTTTCACTTTATAATGTCGTAATGCATTTTCAAGTGAGTCGTTCGGGATCATTGGATTTATATTTGATATAAGTATTCGTTTAGCTGGAGTTACTAGTTTTCTAACACTAACTGTTTGATTGTGTATAGTAATTGTTGGATTCTCTTTAACCAGTTTATCTACTATGTCTTTATGTGATAAGAACATGCTTATTCGATTATTAGGTATTCTTGATGCCGCTACTATATTTTTGGGTTTGATTATATTCGCGATAGCGATAATGTAATCTTTAATTTTGATACCGTCTACCGAATTTAAAATAATTCCTTGGTCTTTTTTCGGGTGTTGAAATGGTGGTTTTTTTGTGACTGATGAATAAGTTTGTTGGATATTTTGATTCATATTTTTATCTGATTGTTGATTTAAGTTAGTGGTTGGTGGAAGATTATTTGAATGTATTTGGTTATTTTCAGTGCTATCAGTAGACTGCATAGTTTTGAATATTTGTGTTTGTATTATAATATCTTAAGTTTGTATTATAATTATGGTGCATTGTGTTAACTAGCGTAGGCTGCCACCTGGCGACAGCCAGGGGCAGCTTGTTATCTGTTAATAAAAAGTTTTCTTATGTTGTAGGTTCGATTCTAGGGAGAAACATAGGATGTTTGCAGATAAGGAGGAGAGTAATTGGTTAACCTCAAAATATGGAGATTATATTTTTTCTTGATGCACTACTCTCACATCTATCAAAGATAGTTTACCTGGCGATCAGAAAATGTCTTCTACTAGTGAAGAAAACTTTGTCGTAAAATAAACTTTACGATTTTGGTACTTAATACAGAAAATTTATCACGGTAAATTGCACGATGTTATCACTGTCGATGCTCGTTACGTAATCCAGAAATCAGTTTTTTTTTTTTTTTTTTTTTTTTTTTTTTTTTTTTTTTTTTTTTTATACACATTTACCTATATAGAAATAAATTCAATCTGATATATCCGATGGCAAACATCTTTCGGTTATCTCTCTCTGTTGCACGGTTTTATATGGCAATTTAAAAATTACGTATGTTCTGTCTTCAAATAAAATTGGTCGATAATATTATTTATTACAATAATGAAATTAAAAGATAGCATTTGTTCAAAAACGGATGCCGTTTCGAATATTTGTGAAATGTAACGCCTTCTGGGTTAACAATTTGAATAACTAATTAATTATTAGAACATAATACTTTGACAGACGCAAACGTCACTTTTGACATTTCTTACCATTCCGACACCACGGATGAGCGGATTGAAACCAAATTTTGGGAGGATGTTTGATATGCAAATATGAAGTGGCCTATTGTTTTTTGGGAACATCGGCGCATGCGTAAAAGAATATATCTCTTATAATGTTGTTTTATATAATAATAATAGGGGAATTATAAAACGGTCGAATAAAAAAAAAACTAAGTGACTGATGATGAGATACTGTTTTAATAACTTGAATATTAAAAAAACTCGGGTCGCAGTGCGAAACCCTGCCGACAATATAGTGTATTTGCTTTTATAGGCAGTGTGGCTCTATTATATGAACTTAGCTTTGTTTTAAGGCAAAATAAAAAAAATACCCCTTAATACACCCCTTAAAACAACATTTTTTTACTTAATTTCAATATTAATATCAATTCAACATATGTACCAAATTATATACACCCTTCAGTATGTACATCCATATCAGTAAACTTGCATTTTCATATAATTTGTAAGTTCGGTCCTGTCGGGCCGATTTTATTAAAATTTTAGCAGCATATTTTAATAATTACTAAAGGGTTAAATTTCAATTTTGAAACGATTCGGAGAAATTTTTCGGTATTTTTGGGCCCGAAAACTGTTTTCAACCCCTAAATACCACCCTTAACATGGCCCGATTGGGCCCATTTTAAATAGGCTTCGTGCGGTGATGGTTTCCAACATGTGGTCCAAATTTCGTTAAAATCAATTAACTCTTTCGAAAGTTATAGCCCGTACATATATATATATATATATATATATATATATATATATATATATATATATATATATATATATATATATATATATATATATATATATATATATATATATATATATTATAATGGCTAGCTCTATTCATCGGCGCTGGGCGTGGGTCGGAACTGACGTGGCAGGCACTTACCTTGAGAGATGTTAGCGAAGCCAAGGTCACCCAACTACTAAGCTGTAGGGCAAGGGAAAGATGTTCAAAATGGGCGCCAGATCTATTTTGACCTTAGCTTGAGTCACTGCAGGGTCGATCATTCCTGCAAATAAATCTTAAGGGTCCTGCCAGCAAAAAACATAAGAACTCGAACGTAATGATCAAAAATTTAATAAAATAAATAATAATGTTAACAGGAGTGATTAGCATATAAACTTTGGCAAAATGCCCAGATCAGTACGCTACTGATTCAATTAGCGACTATATCAAATTTTACTTCAGTACCGTGAAGCGGCGATCATTAGTTTCCACGTAAAATACAAAATGATACACAATAATCGTAATAACGGTAACAATTTATCTACAAAAAAATCAACAATTCAGATCGCCTACGGATGAGGTTCAAAGTCCAACAATCGATCAGTCAAAACTACAAACAAAACGGCAACATCAACGTAACGCGACTCTAACAGCGACAATAAGACAAACCTCATTCGTAAGCTAAAAGCGCATATCAACAATACAAAATACCAATTACTCGATAATATACAATTTACAACACATTAAAATCGTTACAAAATACAATGTCGAACTCTTTTACTAAACGTTGCTAACTTTACTTAACCAAATGTTAACAAACCGACAAGCGCATTGTGAAATGACTTTTTATTTGGAACAGCGCTATCCGTTCACAATATCACAACAATCAAAAATAGTTCTGCCTGAAAGGCTATCTAACACTGTACTCTAAAATTCAGTTAAGTTCAGTACGCCACTGACGAATTGACATAGCATAATATTAAGCTTTAATTTAGCCTGAATGGCCGTCAAAACACTGTAAGTCTGAAATTCATTTAAATTTAGCACGCCACTGGCGAATTGACATAACACAATATGTGGCTTTTACAACAAATGCATTAATCGTATGATGGAAACTATGATTCAACGCAGTCTAAGCACAGGTTCACGAAACAAAATAACAAAATAATTAGTTCAGACCGTGAGAATTTATTTGATGAAAAGTTCGCGTAAGGCGACATGGCAGCATGAAGGTCACGTAGGGACGGGTGCACGCGCGCGCGAACTTATTTCACAATTACGACTTACGTCAATCAAAAACGTGCATTTTACTTAAAGTTGAATCTAAGAAGCGAAGTACGTTTGATAAAGAATTTTTAAAATTCAAACGCAAATTATGATTTTTTCTTGAACAGTTACATAATATAGCTCAAAACGTTATCACACTACCTGTAGGCTGCAATGAAGGCTTTCCAGGACTCGTAGCCCTTTTCCAAGACAACTGGACTGGATTCAGTAAGCTGAAGTGATCGACCCAGCAACGCTCCAAGCCTCGTTACTCAGTGGTTCTTGTCAATGGTCGTAGAATCACAGCGTTTTTATGCTGAACGGACGCCACGTGCTAATCAAGTACAACTCCAAACGCAATAACAATACTCAACTCACTAAAAACTTTTCCCAACAGAAAAATAACAGGATGGCTTCAATTTCATAGCCACCGTACTCAATAACTTCAAAACCAATTCTCAGAACTCAAAAAAACACAACGGCAATACGATGCTCTCACAACGCTTGCCGGCAACCGAATCTCGTATCTCGCTATTCAAAAAATCTTTACTAGTCGACATTGAACCTAACCGGGCACAACACGTTTTATAACTATTCGCCAGAATCAATCGGGTAAAGGGGTCCACACACACTCAAAATTTTATTGTGGACTTTTTACTGCCATTTGACGTCGTAAGTTCACGGGAGTGGTCGCTAAGCTCAGGGGTCGTCCGGACCTCGTTCTTACGACTAAAGCTAACCCGTTACAATATATATATGTATATATATACATATATAAACAGACTTTTCCAAAAATGGTGCCAAACTTCTTAGAAAGTTATGAAACGTCGAGAAATTTTGGTCAGACCCCTAGGTCCCGCCATCCGACCCCGACGCCAATAGTGTAAGTGCCTTATGGCAAATACACTAATAATAGTTGTGTGACTAAATTAATAAGTGAGCGACTAAATTACTAAGTGAGCGACTGAATTACCAAGTGAGCGACAAGAATGCCTTCGGTAATTTTGAAGCAGATATCTTCAACCGATTGAGATGAAAATTTGTATACACGTTAAGTTTGGATGACAATGCATGGTTAGCTGTGTGACGTCACTCCAAATCCAATATGGCGAACTTCTAAATATGGCGGACTAATTTTATTATGCTTTCCTACAATATGGGTATCAAATGAAAGGGCTTGCTGTAAATAACCCGAAAAATAAAGTGACGTCACTCTAAATCAAATATGGCGGACTTCTAAAAATGGCGGACTAATATTATTATGCTTTCTTGCAATATGGGTATCAAATGAAAGGGCTTGCTGTAAATACCTCGAAAAATAAAGTGACGTCACTCTAAATCCAATATGGCGGACATCTAAAGATGGCGGACTAAGTTTTTTATGCTTTCCTACAATATGGGTATCAAATGAAAGGGCTTGCTAAAAATAACTCGAAAAATAAAGTGACGTCACTCTAAATCCAATATGGCGGACTTCTAAAAATGGCGGACTAATTTTATTATGCTTTCCTACAATATGGGTATCAAATGAAAGGGCTTGCTGTAAATAACTCGAAAAATAAAGTGACGTCACTCTAAATCCAATATGGCGGACTTCTAAAGATGGCGGACTGATTTTATGATGCTTTCCTACAATATGGGTATCAAATGAAAGGGCTTGCTGAAAATAATTCGAAAAATAAAGTGACGTTACTCTAAATCCAATATGGCGGACTTCTAAAAATGGCGGACTAATTTTATTATGCTTTCTTACAATATGGGTATCAAATGAAAGGGCTTGCTGTAAATAACCCGAAAAATAAAGTGACGTCACTCTAAATCAAATATGGCGGACTTCTAAAGATGGCGGACTAATATTATTATGCTTTCCTGCAATATGGGTATCAAATGAAAGGGCTTGCTGAAAATAACTCGAAAAATAAAGTGACGTCAGTCTAAATCTTATATGGCGGATTTCTAATGATGGCGGACTAATTTTTTATGCTTTCCTACAATATGGGTATCAAATGAAAGGGCTTGCTGAGAATAACTCGAAAAATAAAGTGACGTCAGTCTAAATCTAATATGGCAGACTTCTAATGATGGCGGACTAAGTTTTTTATCCTTTCCTACAATATGGGTATCAAATGAAAGGGCTCGCTGAGAATAACTCGAAAAATAAAGTGACGTCTCTCTAAATCCAATATGGCGGACTTCTAAAGATGGCGGACTAAGTTTATTATGCTTTCCTACAATATGGGTATCAAATGAAAGGGCTTGCAGAGAATAACTCGAAAAATAAAGTGACGTCAGTCTAAATCTAATATGGCGAACTTCTAATAATGGCGAACTAAGTTTTTTATGCTTTCCTACAATATGGGTATCAAATGAAAGGGCTCGTTGAGAATAACTCGAAAAATAAAGTAACGTCACTCTCAATCCAATATGGCGGACTTCTAAAGATGGCGGACTAATTTTATTATGCATTCCTACAATATGGGTATCAAATGAAAGGGTTTGCTGAAAATAACTCGAAAAATAAAGTGACGTCAGTCTAAATCTAATATGGCGGACTTCTAATGATGGCGAACTAAGTTTCTTATGCTTTCCTACAATATGGGTATCAAATGAAAGGGCTTGCTGAGAATAACTCGAAAAATAAAGTGACGTCACTCTTAATCCAATATGGCGGACTTCTAAAGATGGCGGACTAATTTTATTATGCTTTCCTACAATATGGGTATCAAATGAAAGGGCTTGCAGAGAATAACTCGAAAAATAAAGTGACGTCAGTCTAAATCTAATATGGCGAACTTCTAATAATGGCGAACTAAGTTTTTTATGCTTTCCTACAATATGGGTATCAAATGAAAGGGCTCGTTGAGAATAACTCGAAAAATAAAGTAACGTCACTCTCAATCCAATATGGCGGACTTCTAAAGATGGCGGACTAATTTTATTATGCATTCCTACAATATGGGTATCAAATGAAAGGGTTTGCTGAAAATAACTCGAAAAATAAAGTGACGTCAGTCTAAATCTAATATGGCGGACTTCTAATGATGGCGAACTAAGTTTCTTATGCTTTCCTACAATATGGGTATCAAATGAAAGGGCTTGCTGAGAATAACTCGAAAAATAAAGTGACGTCACTCTTAATCCAATATGGCGGACTTCTAAAGATGGCGGACTAATTTTATTATGCTTTCCTACAATATGGGTATCAAATGAAAGGGCTTGCAGAGAATAACTCGAAAAATAAAGTGACGTCAGTCTAAATCTAATATGGCGAACTTCTAATAATGGCGAACTAAGTTTTTTATGCTTTCCTACAATATGGGTATCAAATGAAAGGGCTCGTTGAGAATAACTCGAAAAATAAAGTAACGTCACTCTCAATCCAATATGGCGGACTTCTAAAGATGGCGGACTAATTTTATTATGCATTCCTACAATATGGGTATCAAATGAAAGGGTTTGCTGAAAATAACTCGAAAAATAAAGTGACGTCAGTCTAAATCTAATATGGCGGACTTCTAATGATGGCGAACTAAGTTTCTTATGCTTTCCTACAATATGGGTATCAAATGAAAGGGCTTGCTGAGAATAACTCGAAAAATAAAGTGACGTCACTCTTAATCCAATATGGCGGACTTCTAAAGATGGCGGACTAATTTTATTATGCTTTCCTACAATATGGGTATCAAATGAAAGGGCTTGCAGAGAATAACTCGAAAAATAAAGTGACGTCAGTCTAAATCTAATATGGCGAACTTCTAATAATGGCGAACTAAGTTTTTTATGCTTTCCTACAATATGGGTATCAAATGAAAGGGCTCGTTGAGAATAACTCGAAAAATAAAGTAACGTCACTCTCAATCCAATATGGCGGACTTCTAAAGATGGCGGACTAATTTTATTATGCATTCCTACAATATGGGTATCAAATGAAAGGGTTTGCTGAAAATAACTCGAAAAATAAAGTGACGTCAGTCTAAATCTAATATGGCGGACTTCTAATGATGGCGAACTAAGTTTCTTATGCTTTCCTACAATATGGGTATCAAATGAAAGGGCTTGCTGAGAATAACTCGAAAAATAAAGTGACGTCACTCTTAATCCAATATGGCGGACTTCTAAAGATGGCGGACTAATTTTATTATGCTTTCCAACAATATGGGTATCAAATGAAAGGGCTTGCTGAGAATAACTCGAAAAATAAAGTGACGTCACTCTGAATCCAATATGGCAGACTTCTAAAGATGGTGACTAATTTTATTATGCTTTTCTACAATATGGGTATCAAATGAAAGGGCTTGCTGAGAATAACTCGAAAAATAAAGTGACGTCACTCGATATTCAATATGGCGGACTTCTAAAGAAGGCGGACTAAGCTTTTTTTGATAAAGGGGTATGCGAATTGTCTCGCAGTGAAACGCGATGGGGCAGAGGTGGCGTTTTTTAAAAAATAATTCAGGGGTGAACGATAAACGGGTATGCGAATTGTAATTCCGGGGTGAACGATAAAGGGGTATGCGAATTGTCTCGCAGTGAAACGGGAAGGGGCAAATGTGGAGTTTTTAAAAAAACATTTCCGTGCTGAACGTTAAATATACACCGATTTTCAAACAAAACACCGGGGTATATGATGTAAAATTTCGCGCCTTGTAATTCTTGAATTACTTGGGCATATACTCCCACTGGTTATTTATTATTTTTTATTGTTTCAAAATTTATACATTACTTGTTGCCATGTTTTTGTCTTATGTACCTTAACTTTTGTTAATGGCTATGGTTAGTAATTAATGTTTATTTTCATAATTATTGTTTTGAAAAAGTCTCAATCTATATAGACAAAACGTCGTACATTAATAAATCTAACTTTTTGTCCACAATCCTGCGATTTTTCTTATTAATCATTAAGTATATAGTCAAATAATTTATTAATAATAAAAAAATATTATTAATAATAAAAAATACAATACAAATACAACACATACAAAAATCTTACAAATATATACAAAATCTTACAAAACTATCTTAAATTTAAACGTCTAAACTTTCGAAGCAGACGAGGCAAGTCTTCGTTCTTCCAAAATGCCTCGCTCTTCACTGTCTTCATTGCATCTTCCGATCTCCTTTCTTTTACTTCAACCAACCCGGGCAAAGATGTCTCCTCTTCTTTGCAAGCTGGTTTCTTCGGTAGCCTGAACACCGGTTTGGCAATGCGTCGCTCAGTTTTCTTCAGCGATGCCATTATTGACTCCACCATCAATTCGCAGTCTTTGGGATCTTCTTGTACTTCTGGTACAAAGTAGCTCTCTACGACTTCGGCGATTTCGGCAGACATTCTTGCCTTCTTCGCTGGAAGTCCTCCAATTTCGTCGATTGACAACGACCTCTTCTTTGATGGCGACATCTTCTTCGAACTGCGGACTAGACGTGGCATCTTCAGATATCCTTCTAGAAGTCGACTTGCTGACTGTCTTTTAGTATCCTGTTCTTCTTCGTTCGTTGGCTGAACGTATAATGATTCTCTCAAGTCAATTCGGACTTATATATACCCTGAGTGCAATCAACCATATAAAATTTTATGATAGCTGTTCATTCAACCGAAGGAAAATTTTTGACCTGCAAAACAAAAGGGTTTTTTTAGGTCATAAATTCGGTTACGGTTGATTGAACTTTTCTAGCTATAAATTGCCGCGAACTGACCTGTGTAAATCATTATCATCCATCAAGCGAGGCAAGAACCATCCGAGAGCAGAAAATGGAATCACCAATGAAAAGGAGGTCAACCCGAGGAACGGATCAGCGCAGAGCACAACTGCCAGGGAGAGTGTGTCGACGGCTATTTTCAGCGGAGAGCTCAAAGAAGAGAAAACGGAGCGACGAGGAATCTGATCGCGAAAATCTTCAAGCCGAGAAGAGACTACGTATGTCGTCTCTGTCAGAATATGGGCATTTTATAGTATTATTTAAGGCCCTTAGTATTAATTAGTTTTAAATTTGAAAATATATTGTATTATATTAGGTATTTATTTGTATAGAAAGAATTTGACTTGCGTACATTTGTTTGTAAATTATTGCTGATAAATAAAATTCTTAAAATTTAAAATTAGAATTGTTTTTTTATAACATAGCCTTCAAAAGAATTCTATGTCTTAAATGAAAGGCAGTTGAATATTTTTTTATATGAAAATCTGTGTAGAATATAGATGTAAAAAAAATAATAAATAGGATATCACATCAAGAGATAGTGAATAGGTTAAATGCATATATTTTTAAAAAATATAGTGCCTAAATAATGTTAATTCAGATAGACAACAAAATATAAAAATTAAATTCAATTACAAACCATTCCACGGGACATTATTTGACCAGTTTTATTATTTTCTTTTTGAAAAACGAAGTACCTAAGTTGTGTGATTTTAGATGTTTTTTTGGACATTCGGTATATAAAAGAAGTAATGTTGATTTCTACTTTTTTGCAGCAATCGAGTGCTAAAGCGTGGAAATAAACAAGAAATATTTTTTCCATCAAGAAGGCAGCGCTTTTTTCCGTACAAAGTAGGTAAGAGAAGTAAAAACATAAAAGATAATATTTTTTCAGGAACTTTGTATTTGGTGATTTATTATAACAGCATATTTTCTACAAAGCAAACATAATAGTGTGCCGCAGAATTATCAAGTTCAAGTAATAGTGATTTTATTTTTTATGGGTAATAATACAGATCAAAATACGAATATTACTGTTTAAACACTTTAGTAACCAAAGAATGATATAATTTTTATGGCCTTCTCCACACACGAGACTAGAAACACTGCTGGGACTTCTGCTGACCGGCAGACTGGCTACAAGATTGGTAATGACGTCACTCACAAGATGGATTTTAAAATTAGAACAGGGGCTTTTTTTCTTGCTTGGTCCTTTGCTTGCTCTGAGCAAGAACCAGAAAACAGTATCTTGTCGCGTGTGCGACATGAACAAACGTTAACAAAAAATACGGTGCTATAGTGTGTGTTCTGTTCAGAGACTATAAACATCCGATTTTGTTACCGTTCTATCACTGCGCACGCATTCAACCTATCTACAAAACAAACTTGATAAGACGTCTCGTGTGAAGCGAGTACATAAAAGCAATCAAGAAAACCAGCGCTAGAAAACTAGTAGTCAAATCTAGCAAGGAATCTAGCGGCAAATCCAGCCTCGTGTACAGCGGCCTTTAGAGTTTGAATGTAGATTATCATTTTCTTCTCTTATCATACACTTTTTGATCCATTAAAAATATAATAAGTATGCCGAATATTTATATCACAGATCTCTATTTATCTATATATTTATTTAGAACACTTATTTATTTATGTCGCGCACTATTCATTGTCACTGACACTGACTGACTTGCCTTCCACGCTAGCGCTGTTTATATAAGTTCTTCAGCCGCATTTTGGAACATTCTTCGGCATGCTTCTGTCTGATTCCGATAAAAATGTGCGTAACAATACGTGAATTGTTGTCTATGCGGTTACGAGCGTTGTTGACTAAGCGGCTCCGACAACAATGCACCGCCGCCGCATCCAGTGGCGTCTCGTTACAATATTTTGCCGGTATAGCTTTCACTGAGCATGGAATTGATTATGAACAACAGAAACAGTCTGGGGCAATGTCACGCCAGCTCCAGAGACGTGAAACGTTGACGGTGTGAAGTGGGGAAGTCCCACCGGTGCAGACGACGTCCAAGATTATAATGTATGGTTATGATACGTGGTGTTGCGAACGTCTGTCTCCATTATAATGTTCGACTACTGCACACACAGTTCATCTCGATCTTGGTTTAGACATATTCTTTTTATATAGGATGGTTCAAAGGACTCCGCACAAACCTTATGGGATTTGGTTCGAAAGTGGTTTTTATTTTTTAGTTTAAAGGTCACTGAGAAAAAGTGTCCATGAGCGCATAACCTAAAAACAAATAGATTTTTAGCTACAGATATGTTTAGCGAGATTTTAGATATAGGTATGTCCATTGAATTCACAATCTTAAGAAATTCCTAAGCTCTAGAAATATGTTTTCGAGTGCGCTGAATCCGAATATGACATTATTATTTTATACAGGGTGACACCTTCCACATTTCCTAGTTTTCGAACATTTTTGGAACATTTTTGTGAATATGATATATCCGTATATCTAAAATATCGCTAAACATATCTGTAGCTAAAAATCTATTGGTTTTTAGGCTATGCCCCCGTGGACACTTTTTCTTAGTAATCTTTAAACTATGAAGTAAAACCATTTTCGATCAATTTAACCGAGAATCAAATCCCATAAATTTGATTAAAAATTTTATGAAAACATTAGTTTGTAGATATGGAATTACTTAGTGAAGGGTGAATTTAATTTGGTAAATTGATAGTAATATTGTAATTAAGAAAAAAAAATTATTTTAAGGGATGTATTAAGGGGTTACACTACCCAGGCGCGTCAAAAGAATAAGCTTTTTTTGTAAATTTTTTTTACGTGTTCTAGGTGGCGGATCAAAAAACATTTAGGGATTTTTGACGTGATAACGTCTTATAAATTGATGAAACACCGGCTGCATGCACGAAAAAGTGTAACGTTCCGAAAAGTGTCCGTTCCGCCTGAGCGTGCAAGCGAGAGCGCGATATAAGTGATAGAGGCACGATCTGTCCAAGTTTGACAGCTACAAAAATCTATTTATTAAAGATCACAAGACACAAACTTTCAACACACTGTCACAGTTCGCTCGTATATATACTTACAGGGAGTGAAAAAGCCACACCACCCGATCGTCCGTTTATTAAAACTGCGTGTATTTTGAAAACGGTTCATTATATTTAAAAACCGTTTCTACAGTTGGTTAGAACTCTAATTTTAATATTTAAATATGTAAAAATAAATGTTTGGAAACGTATACGTATAATGTGAAAAATAAAAAAAGTTATTTTTCAACACTTTACGAGTATGGTGTGTATAGAAATACCGATAATAACTGTAATTGATTTCCTTAATAATTTTCAATGTTTCTTTATGACGTTATCACGTAAAACTATCGTCCGTAAACCGACTTTACAGACAACCAATTTTTTTTACGCATATATTAAACTATATTCTCGGCAGGGTTTTGCACTGCGATCCGAGTTTTTCATTTGAAAAAATGTATGAAAAAATTTCAACTCGAGCGTTTCAAAATACACTCAATCAATTCAGGCAATTAAGCTTTACCATAGCGGTACTAAAACTTTTCAATGCTTTGCTTCCATAGGCATATCAGATTGTTATATCGTTTCTCTGAGAAAAAGAACTGCCCTATGAATATAAGATTGGATGAACAAAAATAATATATTTCGCTCATCCGGGACGATACGCTCCGGGCAGAAGTTCGTGGCGTCTCCGGAGAAGAAGTGGTCTATTTTATTGAGTGCTACTTAATACATACAATGTATACCTATGTCAGGCTCAATTTTTGAACTTTATTTTGTATGAGATTATGTAAAAACATTTCATCTCTACATACATTCTAAATTTAAATTGCATTTTAGAACGGTTTATTGATCGGTTAGTTTGTTAAATTAAATTAAATATTAGTACAGAATTTTAAATACGTGCTACTCTAAACTAAAATGGGCAATAACCTATAATATTAGCGTCTTCAATTACACCGTATTTTGAAAAGTGTTTTAAATAAATCCTAAAGTGATAAAGAAGCACTACAATTTTTATAATAGTAATCTATACTAATATATAAAGCTGAAGAGTTTGTTTGTTTGTTTGTTTGAACGCGCTAATCTCAGGAACTACTGGTTCAAATTGAAACAATTTTTTTTTATTGGATAGCCCATTTATCGAGGAAGACTATAGGCTATATAAAATCAGGGTTCGACCATTAGGAGCGGAGCATTAATGAAAAATGTTGCAAAATGTATCTCAAAAATAAGCTTCTATTCAGGTGAAATGCACTAACTAAATATACTCATATTAGCGTTGCCAGAATACAGCGCTGGCTAGCTCAATCGGTAGAGCACACAACTGTCAATACCAGGGTCGTAGGTTCGAGTCCTACGTTGGGCGAATATATTTTTATTTTTTTTTTATTTTCTACATTGCTTCCTTCTAAGGCTTACATTTAAATTTATTTTAATTTTATTTAATTAATTAAAAACAAAATTATTAGTTAAAAAAAGTATAAATACTGCTTTTTATCGACAAAAAATTTTGAACGGTAACTCTGATCATCATGAAATTTGGACACAACATTCATCTCGGTAAACTAAGATGAATGTGTGTACTCATGTTCCTCTCTTTCCCATTCGTTCTTTGACACCCGGGTGAAACCGGACGGGACCATTAGTACTTTATAACCGAACAGTACCATAAAAACGACTTTTAATTTACTATTATGAATTTTCGATCGAAAACGACTCGTGACGTCACTATGATTGTAAATAATAACGATAGTGCACAGTAATATAGTAACACCGTACAATTAGAAATATTTAAGATCGCTATGATTATTGCGTTACCAGTGTAAGTAAGTATACAAGTAAGTGGAACTTTATTTAAAAAGTATTTATCCTTGGTAGATTAGTACTTTCTGCTTTTACGAAACCGTCTTCCATGATGCGAAATCTATAAAATACGGGATAGAAATTAGAAGTGATAATAACTTGAAATAACTTCAAAATAACACACAGCACAACATAAACGTAGGTAATTTACAGACGAAGTGACGTCACGCCGGAATCAAACGATGGTGAACAACGTTTTATTTTCTGCGACTGTCATCTTGGGATGATTTCATTTTCATCTCTCTCGCGCGCGCTCTCTCTCTCTCTCTCTTTCTAGTATTTTGATAAAATTGATTGCAGTATTTTTTATTTTCATTTTCAACATCATTATTAATTAATTATTTTTTAATCATTCGCGAAGAGCGAAATACCGATGTAATAGAATTTTTTTCTGCTTGACAAGATCGTTTTTAACTGTACATTTTGGAATTGAAATTAACACAGCCGAAATTAAAAACGAAAAAAAAACATTGGTTATCAAATTGTTTTACGTGAAAATGTCATTTTTGTTCAAATGACATTAGCCTCAAGCACTAAAAATATCAAAGTCGGCTGTGATATTAATTAATTTTTCACAAAATATCACTCGTTTTTCCCAATATATTTTCAATGTTGGGTGTTTTGGACATTTTCTTAGGCGTGGAAATTTTCAACTTCTCTACTTTAATAATAATATTTATTAATTTTTGAAAATAGGTGGATACTTATTTTTAACCTTTTTCGCGAATCATCTTTTTTACAATATTATCAACAGCATAAAGTAGTGTTGATCCAATAGAATGTTACGATAAAGGAAGGTTTTTGTTGAGGATCATTAAATTAAATAAGCTTTACCAGTGTTACGCTAGTGGCCAACGTTTCGAAAAATTTATTTTTATCTTCAGGGTCTCAAGCTGGTCAAAAGTTGGTAAATTGTTAAAGTATAAATATCAGTCCACAGAAAGTGCTTTTTGGCTATATATATTTTCAGACAAATATTTCAATAAATTGTTTTACTGCGCGACATTTTATATAAAAATTTAATAATTTTTTTAATGGTTTTTATAATAAGATGTTTATAATAATATGTTTTAACTCATAATAATATGATCATGTATACATGTTTTAACAATTTACCAACTTTTGATCAGCTTGAGGCCCTGAAGATGAAAATAATTTTTTCGAAACGTTGGCCACTAGCGTAACACTGGTAAAGCTTATTTATTTATGATCCTCAACCAAACCTTCCTTCATCGTAATATTATCAACAAAAAATATATGGTTAGTTCTAACTGCTCTAGAGATACAAGCAAAAAACTGATGAAACACAGTTTTCTTAACTCTTTTTAACAAATTCCAGTCGTCGCACGAAGGATAAATTTCCTTCAAGTTTGCACCCTTTTGCGATTTTGTGGAAATGTTTAGGATCAAATTATCTTCATTTTACTGGCCTATTTTATGTAGATCAATAATTTGTTTTTGTGTTCTAAATGACGAATTTCGCAACGACGTCAGACTGCTCCTAAATGTATAAAATTGTAATTATATGATCACAATCTAAGGTCATTATTGTCAAATCAATTTTTTTTTACATTGTTTTCTGCAACCCAGCATTCGTATTTAAATTAACTTTACAGGTAACAGAAAGCGTCAGAACGACTGAGGTGTAATGAAAAGTGAATTAGAGTTTTTTTGACTATTAAAATGAAAGACACTTTTAAAGAGCTCAAACTTTCTGTTGTGAAACTCATATAAATTATCTTTTAATGTGGCAGCTTTGGGACAAAGAAGTCAGCCTTTAAAACATTGAAAGTTTTACTAATTTTATTTTTATACATTGTATCTTCATTTTTACATTTGGTTTCTTGTGAGATAGATATCGGTGTCCGATCACTCGCCAGCGGTCGACAAAAGTGCCAATTTTGTTCCATCGAGACTATTATTTTTACCCGACCGCGGCGCCGCCAAAAAAGAAGGATTATGAGTTTAGCAGTCTATGTATGTTTGTATTTACGGATGTTTCACAGTAGCGCCTAAGCTATTCATCCGATTTTGATAAATAAGGTGTCAATCGATTCGTTATTATGGTCTGGGTATAACATAGGATACATTTATTTTTGGATTTTGGTCCCAGAGGAGAGCCAATTGAAAACAAATAAAAAATAATTTTAATAAAAAATAAGTTCAAAAAACTAAAACCCGACTACTGAAAAGTATGAAACAAGAAAATATTCTTATCTGAGGATAGCCGTGGTCGTATGCCACCTACCTTAACAAAACAATATGTGAAAAGTGCATCACGCTATACATCTGGAGGGCGCCATATGATCATATATATGAGGTGGCATACGACCACGGCTATCCTCAGATGAGAATATTTTCTTGTTCCATACTTTTCAGTTGTCGGGTCTTAGTTTTTGAACATAATTTTTATTATCAGTAAATTTTTGAGTGGAAATATCTAGCTTTGAAGAGACTTTTTGAAAAATAAATTCACTGTATATATCGTATACGCAGATCTTATAAGCAAAGTGGAAAGCTAACGTCAATTTTTATATTTCACACGAATGAAATTGTGAAACGTTAGAGCAATCTCTCTTTCCAATTTCTTTATATTCCCCATCGATATATTCTTTTATCCTATCAACTTTATGAAAGGAAAAAACAACAATAATATTTTTCGGCATAAACAATTTGTTTTTCGTTTATGCAATTTTATTTTTCGTTTTTTGTAATAATTTAAGGATGAGAGAGTTTTTATTTTTTGCGTATAAAACTGTAATAGATACTATAGGCATTGTTTTAAAAAATGGCTGCACCACTGATAGAAATTTATACCGGATGTTTTTGTAGTTTGAATTGAATTTTTTTTAATCGATCGAGTTCATCTTTGATTTAGTCGGATTTTTTTGAATATAAATTTGTTTTTAATACTTTATGATATACAGTAGAACCTCTGTAAGTCGAACTTCAAGGGAGACACTAAAAAATTCGAATTATAGAGTTTATGATTTATGAAGGATTTCGACTTAGGCGGATTTAATAAGGAAATATTCGACTTGCTTAAGATTCGTTCTAACTAATTTTTATAAAGAGGTTTAATTTATATTTTACGAGTCATGGGGGGAAAATATGTACCGAAATGGCTTGTAGGGACTCACTGATTATTTCGACTTATAGAGGGTTGAAATTTCCAGTAATGGAGGTTTTGGGGCTTTAAGCGAATTACTCTCACTTATGCCTATATTCACCGAACACTATTAAAGATAGAAATTACTAATCTTGGAACAAATTTATTCGTTAGAATAAAATTTACTTTCAATTACCCAAGCAAATTCTCAGATAGAAAAGTTAGTTATAGAAGAAATATACACTGCCCTATACTCCTTGCTCTTTTTGTTGAATATTTCTCGTTCACCCAAAAATCCGATCGAAGGCGTTATAGTCTAAACGTCAAAAAAAAGTTTCACAAAGTAATAATGTTTTATCCTAACCTAATTTCACCACAAACTTCCATTAACTTTCATGTTTTACAATTATTATACACTTCACAAACTGTTAATAACAACACATAAATAAATACACAAAAGCAACTGTAGATATAAAACTCTACGTTTATAGGTTAGGTATTATATGATCTAGGTGGCGGCCATTATTATTTTATCAGACGAATTAATATTTATACCCTGGAAGTAATTTATATCTGCAGTAAACATAATTATGGGTGGTGAATTGAAATCCGCTATTTATTCGGAAAAATAGTAACCTGAACAACAAATGAATTGAATAAATAACTACTTATACACGTTCGGTGAATAGCGCCATTAGAGAGTTTTCTCGCTTACCCAGTTCTCACTCACTCATTTCTGACTGTACCTATATCAAATAAAAAGTAGCATTAACGTTGAAAACGACATTTGAAACTTGAAACCGTTAAAAAATCAGAACGTGTCAATAATGTTCTTTGCTTCACAATCGTGTTGCTTACGCTTTCCTCTAGCTGTTCTAACGAGTAGTGGCTACAGAGGAAAATACGTCTTGATCTTAATTATTTACTTTTAGTGATTTAGTCATTATAACAAACTTATTTTTACGTTTCAATTGCATTTCTTGCTTTACTTATTCCATTTTACGTCTGATTTTGACGCATAATATCGCTGATAAATTCCGATTTTCATTATTTTTTTACCGGAAAACAAACATTCTTCATCGATTTCGTGTCGGGTTGATATTAAATAAACTCTTGATATATTATAATGAACATATTTGATAAATGCAGGCTGCTTTATTTTACGACTCAACACTTTCAGTCATCCCTGTAATTTTGTTTCTTATCTGTTTTCAGACAATAGGGTTTGTAATTTTCACTTGACTGATTTCTTTTTCTTTATCATATACTTCCATGCACAGGGATGCCGATTCAAATGTAATACATATAATAAAATTCTACTGAAATGAGGGAACAAAATGAAATAGTCAAATGTATTCTCCGTTTCTTGAAACTAAAGGCTTAACTCACACGTACTACTTAATACTTTCCGACCACAAAAGGGGTCCTAATGTGGTTGAACTCGATCACTTTCCAACAACAGTTTTGTGGTCACAACAACCACACAGAACAGACAGTAAAGCGATGGATTTATTTATAGAATTTATTGGGTTCATCCAATTTTTGAAGGTAGAAACGAGAGCCAATTTCAACAGCTTTATCATCGTTTAAGAATGTACGATGACAATTTTTTTAATTATTTTCTAATGAGCAAAAGTACTTTCGATTACTTGTACGTCTGTTCAGGCTGTGGTCGGATTGTGGTCGGTTAGTGGTCGGCGAGTTGCACGTGTGAGCGGTGTTGACCAACATCGGCCGGTTTGTTTGTGGGCGATATTACCAACACACGACGACTGTTGTTGACACCGACCACAATTTGTTGTCCGTGTGAGCGCTATCACGACATTGCAAACTAATCAAATAAATAAAATTGTCGACGAATTTTTCTCAGACCAATATATTGACAAAAAATAAAAAAATAACAAATCAATACAACATAAGATGACGTTTCGATCCGGCTTTGGATCTTCTTCAGAAAATTCTAAAAAATATAAAAATTTATTAGTATTAAGTTATTAATTATTATCTAATTGCACGAATGATGATGTTAGAATGAATACTAATTAATTTTTATATTTTTTAGAATTTTCTGAAGAAGATCCAAAGCCGGATCGAAACGTCATCTTATGTTGTATTGATTTGTTATTTTTTTATTTTTTGTCAATATTGGTCTGAGAAAAATTGGTCGACAATTTTATTTATTTGAAGAGCTCTATTCAGACGTTAATCAAAGATTTGAATTACATACTAATGCCATACTCTCAACCATCGACCACTTTTTTGTGGTTCTAATGTGGTCCGTGTGAGTTAAGCCGAAACTAGCTATATTTGGCTACGCGTAGCCGTGGCCAGTGGCGTAGCGTGGTTTAATCTAGACGTGGGCGAAGTCACCTCAGCGAGGTCATTTTCTTTCATTCCTATTCCCAAGATCATATCATATTTGCATATCTAGACACGCGGCAGCGTGTCAAGCCAAGTTCAACAAAAAAGAAGGAAGCAGCAGCCGTGTGTTATATTACACGAACCATTTGGAGCCACTTTTGAGCTACTAATAACTCAAAATATATTTAACTTAAACATATGAAATGTAGTTTATTTATTACAACCTTTGAGATTAACTAGAACCCCAAATTTCACAAATACAGCTCGAAGAGTTATTGAGCTATTAACGTCTAAAAATTGGTATTTTTATCACTGACTGACTGACTCACTGACATGTAGATCAAAAAACTAACCCACTTCCAGATGATCTACAAAGTTGACATTTGGCGTCCAGCTAGGGAATTGTGTACCGATACAAAGGAAACAATCAGAAAACAGTGACTTTTTAAGGTTTGAAATATTTTACAAGCATCCGATTTTTATTAACACCTAGCGCCTTTCGAAAAAGAAAACTGTAGGTACAGGAAAAGAGAGTAATTTTATTAATCACTTTTGAATGATAAATAATAATTTTTTTACAAAAAGTAATGATATTCCTTCAAAAACATAAATGTGAAAAAGGGAACCAAGTTCAATATTCAATACAAAAAGAATTGAGATCTAAAAAGGTTCCAAGCTTTCACTTGGTAAGTTTTCACACATATAAACATGAAGTTTAGGTATAAATCATAATATCAAAAACGAAAACTTGTCACCTTTTAAGATCTCAATTCTTTTTGTATTGAATATTGAACAGGAACGTTTGCTTATTGTTGATGGAAAAGTTGATTGTCACTGTAGAATAAATAATAATTCAGTCACCGCGAGAGTAGAAGATTCAGATTTGAATAATAATTTTTTTTCTAATATTTCATTATAATGTCAACAACGGGCGTTCCATAATGCAATAACAAACTATAGCTATTTATTTGTAATGTTTTTATGTTCCCTCAGTTTCAGTATACTTACTATGTTTATGCTAAACTCGTAATATTTTATGTATAAAACCTTTTAAAGTTATTTTTATCAGAAGTTGATATCAAATGTATAAAGTGAAAAAAATGCTTGTATGCATAGTGAATTTCTTAAAATCTAAATACAAAAAAAGATTAATTTACTGATAAAATATATAACATTAAAAATCAATTAAACTTTCTAATTATCACTGCCATATTTACAATGGCTAGACTCTAGCTATAAAAATGGGTCAACTCATTTTTGAAGTAAATCTTCTTAAAGGGTTACGCCATCTTGAGGTTTTCATGAAATAAATTTTTTTATTAGGGTGTAGATGAATTATTATTTATAGCTTTCAGAATATTTTAAACATTTACCTATTTCAAAATTCAAACTACTACTAAAGTTATAACAATAACGAGTTCATATATTAGTCATAGAGCCTTCAATCAGTTATTTTTTTCATTTGAGTTTTTCCTGAAACTACAGTTTTCAAAACAGTATGCACGATATCTCAAGATCTACTCAACCAATTTGGTTAAAATTCACAACACTTATTTTTCATATTATAATATTATTTACACTGTGATTGGGTACCATGTTCAAAAGCTATACATTTTTCGAACTCAAAATTTCCCTCAATAATTCCAGATAAATATCGATATGGTTCCTTATTCAAAGCCATTGCCGATTACCTGTCAAACTGCTATGCTCAAAATTTGCCTACCTTATCCTAATGTCCCAAAATTCCTTCATTGGTCCATTGCTATTAATTAAGTGGAAGTTTAAAAATTTGGAAAATAACGGGAAGTGGGACAGATGGAAAATAGTAATGGTGCGAATGGCGTCTGTTATGACATAAAGTCGAGAAACGGACGTTAAACACATTATTATTATTATTATATTTATTTTATTCTGGAATTCTATTCCTCACAACAATTAAAATCATAGGCTGCGTTAGCCAGATATCGGTATAGAATGAGTCAGACGAAGCGAGAGAGACACATTTTTCATTCTTATCGGATCATGTAGGCCGTTTGATTAATACTTCGAGCCGCGAATCGAAAGAAAAGAATTTACTCATTTCATTTCTTTTATTCTCTTCTCTCGAGAGCTTTTTATTAACACAGGCGTGGAAGAACGCATTATTCTTCTGATCGAAGTCATTAACTGATATATTTGAAAAAAAAATTAAACAAATACACTGAAGTGTGTAGTTTACACTACACGCTAGACAAGTGAAACTTATATACCCAAGCAGAGTCTACATCTAATGTTGATTTGCAAAGCTCATTGTCCGAAAATATGAATTGACCCTTAGATTGTGTTCATATTTTCTACAGTCAAACCTGAGTGAGTGAGAACTGGGTAAGCGAGAAAACTCTCTAAGTGAGAGTAATTGCCGCAGGTACCATCTTAGTAACCTTCTAAGAACGGATTTTATGCTATTCCTATCCAAAACGGCTTTTTCACCTACCATCGCATGTACTATGGCTGTGAGTTGTTGCATGGGTGGGTGTGGATGGTTGCGTAGATGGAAAGAACAATATAATATTTCCAGAGAAAAAGATAGAGAGAGAAAGACTATATTTTAATGAACCATACAGTTTTGCACCCGGGTGAAACCGGGACGGGCCGCTAGTGTAGAAATATGAGTGGTTAAAATTTAGGGTCATCGTCAAACTAGATTTTTGGAAAATGCCTTCTGCAACATATAAAGGTGGCACTTCACATGGCTATTTGTGTTCGCTATTGGGTGTTTGTTGTATTTGGCAAAATATATGACGTTCAAGACAACCATGCAAATAGAGGCAAATACGACCATCCACACATGGCAGTCAAATAGCAAACACACAAACATTTGGCAGCAGAACGCAAGGTTTTGATTCCAGGAATTTTAGCACTGTTTCATTGTCCCAATTCATTTTCAATAGTAATTGTTCCAGTTCTCGCTCACAGCACAGATACAAAAATACTACACGTCCGTTCAGATTCACGGCGCGTGCGCTTCTGAGTATAGCCATTGTGTGGACGGTTTATTTGCGTATTTGCCTATTTGACTCCTTTGATGTGCCTCGAAAAACCGACAAGCGCACGGCAACGCGTATTTGGTATTGGCCTTATTTGTCAAATAGGCAAATAAGGCGAACACTTTGTCAAATAGTATGTCCACACTTGGTAATTGTTTGCCAAATACACAAATACAAATAGCTATGTGAAGTGCCGGCATAACATTATTCTTGCCCTTGCCAAATGTCTAAAATGAGATTTATTGACGTTTCGCATAGTATTTATATAACTTATGACCTTCCAAGCATTTATAATTTACTCCTCGACGGTCCATGTGGACATTTTGAAATTCTTCAGACGTTTTTAAAAAGCTGTTCCCTACGTTTAGAAAAGGATTACTGCCACTTAATTTGAAAAAAGATTTTTTTCACTGTTGATTTGTTAATCGCCGTAGTGCAAAGTAGCTTGAAAAGTCTTTGATTTATTACTTTTTTCTCTCTCTATGTCACGGGAGTTAGGGACGTCGCTGAAGCTGCCGCTGTGTACACAGAATAGGTCGGGGAATCCCAGGAATGACACTTCGCACTACCGCAGTAAAAGCAGTAATAGGGCGCTCAAAGTTGCTTAAATATAAGATAAATTGCAATCTGCGACGATGATTGTGTACAGTGTACAGTTGGTCAAATGTTTAAAGAGTCTATATAATACTAGAACATAGTATAATGTTTGTTTGGTATATTAGTTTAGTGTAGATAATTCAGTGACTTAAACGTCCTCCCTGTTTCACTTCATAAAAAAACCATCGCATCGACATGGCCCCATATTTGTTTTTTAAAGAAATCCCCCCCCAAACGCCCTCCCCTTTTCACTACGTAAAAACACGCCAACGCATCGACACGACCCCGTAATTGTTTTTTAAAGAACTCTCCTCAGACACCCTCCCTTTTTCACTGCGCAAAAAAAAAATACGCCAACGCATCGATACGACCCCGTAATTGTTTTTTAAAGATATCCCCCCAAACGCCTTCCCCTTTTTACTGCGCAGAAGAAATTAGTTTTTAAAAATCAATTTCCCGCACTTAAAACGGCTAATAACTATAAATGTTATATGTTAGGTATATAAAATAATAATTGCAAATTTCCAGTGCATATTTTGCACATCGAGTTATTGTACTCTAACCACAGATTGTTATTTATCTTGAGACTGGACAAATATTTTTTTTTTTTTATTGTGACAAAACAAAACAAACAATTATGTGCTTCAATCCTGGGGTTATTAGCACTACTAAATATAAATTACAAAAGGTAAGTACAAATGGACAAAATATATTTCTTACGAGAAAAATACGTATCAATTAGAATTTCATAGATTATTTGGTTTACCGTACGCAAATATCCAGAAGATAGAAATTAATTACCGTCGAGACGAATCCCACCTGTCGGCCAATTCAACAATTCTTTCAATAACTCGTTAGTGGTTGAAAAACGGGTAAGAAAACCACCGATCAACCAAAATGAATTGTATTGCAAGTCCTGCATTTTATTTCATACAAGAAGTTTATTTCTCGTTGATTGCTCTCTCTCTCTCTCTCACGCCCTTTAAACTATCGATCATTTCCAATTAAATTGGAATGTATAAGTTATTGAAAATATTGACATTTCATTTATTATCTGTCGGTTTATCTATTTAGAGGCTGATGATAGCTTTTAGCGTCTATAATCTTACTCTCTATCTTTATATGTATAAACATCTCGTGTCTCATATATTCGTCCGCGCTAAGCTCCAACACTACTCAACCAATTTTAATGAAATTTTGTAAATGTTCTTGCTTGGTTCAACTTACGTTATAGGATAGTTTTTATTAAATATTTCGTGCAAAATTAAGGTGTCTGGTGAAATTAAACTGTTTTAATAACAAGTAGCGACATCTCGTTGAATTTATTCAAAGCTATTAGTTTAGAAGCAAACCAAAAAAAACACTGTTTTTATACCAAGTAGCGACATCCGATAGAATTTGCTCAAAGCTATTAGTTCAGAAGCAAATCTGGTAGAAATTGCTCAGACGCCGGGCCGCAAACGAAATACATTTTGCTGAATTGTATCTATCGCACCTGGGTGAAACCGGGACGGACCACTAGTATTTATATTACGGAATTGAAATATACTGTTGACTAGAGGTTTTCTTGGCGTGCGCTGCCTAAACCCTTAAAGATATATGCAATTGAAGATTTGTTGGTGTAACAATTGACCCCACGCTGGACTCCAATTGTAACACCTGTTCTCTGACCAGGTTTTAGTGAGTAATTTGTTACTCTAGGGCAGGGATGGCAAACCTTCCCACATTTTTTTTTTTCAAAAATGCAGCCTGAAGTGCCGACAAGAAGCTAAAGAAATTTGGTTGTTCAAAAAACTAAACAAACATAGCTGTAAAGAATAATTTCGATAATTGAAATAACGTTTTTGTAGCTTATGTAGATACTCAAAGGAAGAAATCTTTTTTTTCTGAGCTTGCAAGATATTTTAGAAAATGTATAAAGACTAGTGCGAAATGTTGCAAATTTGACGAATACTTACTCTTAAAGCGCTGGTTTTAAAAGTTTTTTTATAATATTATTTCATTAACAGGCCGGACGAAGCCGGGCAGGGCAACTGGTAAAGTAGGTATATTAAACACGATACACACAAAAACTGTGGTGTGTGAAGTAATAAGGATGGCAAAAAGAGATAGAAATAGTATAGGAGAGACACTGATTAAACTTTAACCGGATTCCCTGTAATTCATCGAAGATATATAGGCCAATTAGAAATTGTCCTTCTCGTATATAAAGAAGACCTTTGTCGCATCCTCACGAGTGATAAATGAAGTGGAAGAAGAATAGAAGGAAAGAAGAATAAAATACTTTTTGCTTCTTCGTTTGTTCGTCTCGGGCGGCATCTACGTTCCGCACCTAACGTCATACGAAAATACTATGACGACACAGAATAATTACCAGACTAACAGATATTTAATTGATTTAATTATTAGCAGAAAGGACCCCGCACAAACCTTATGGTATTTGATTTTCGGAACTATAGCATGACGATAAAAATATCGTACACACCTTGATACAAGCTGCGATGCTGGCATCGACTCTTATGTTACATGAAACTTGCATTAGTTGCATAAACGCCTACTTAAACCGAAACCTATTGCGACGCCTGAATCGAATCGATGTTCATGGAACACAAGAATAGTATGGTTAAAGTTATTTTTTAGGTACCTAGTGCTTGACGAATAAAATGAGGTACGTTTTGCCAACACCAGTTTTATTAGCAGTAGTTGAAGCACTCTTTATACTCCATAAAAGAATAAGAAAATCAAAAAGGAAATGGTTTATAGAAAGAATACGTTATTCAAATGCTAATTTATTGGAAGAGCTAAAAGTACGTTCTTCATATGCTTGGTTTTTCTGTCTGAATACTCTTTAGCCTTTGTATTCCAAAGACACGTATGTAGATGATAATTAATGTTTATGAACTCTTTCCAAAATACTCGATTACTTTCCATCATGGAATTTACACACACAAACAACAAACTAACCTCTAAAATGGCGCAGGAAAATAAATTAATATCGTCTTGGCATCGACGCAATTCTATACACGCTGAAACTTGCATCAGCATCACCGACTCTGCGTCGTGGCTCGCCGACCAAAATGGGATTCCAGACTCTGCATCGCTGCAAGCTGCACCTGATGCCAAATACGTGATTCACTACTACACACACTGCTACTTGCATTATGAAACATAAGAGTCAATGCCTGCTAACATCAATGTGTGTAGGCCGCTTTACACATTTTTTTTTGTGTTCTGGAATGTCATATTCATTTTATGACAAAGAATAAACTAATTAAAACTTCCTTGATAAAAAGGTGTAAACATCTTGAAACTTTGAAAATAAAATTCAATTCTGTGATTGAATCTGAAGAAGTCCTCCGATCTTATATCAATTACTTCTAGTTGTTCTTCCTACTTTAAAAATCATACGCGTCAGTTAATTTTGTTTTAAATTAAAGAAATGTTTTTCTTTGATTAAAATAATGTCCCATTGAAATTATTCTTTCGATTTTACAGTAGAGGAATTCAATTTTAATTTAGATATAATTAAAAGGGTTCAAATGATGTGTTTATTTGAAAACACAATTAAATAAATCTAATTTGTTTGGTAATTAATTGTTTTATTGGAAATTATATTTTCTGTATAATTATTTCTAGTTGGTAAAGAGTTTGTGTAATAATATTGGTAAAATAACCTTTAAAGAACCCCTACACGATCAATTTAAGCGGCCCATAGACGCTCAATATTATTGTGCAATGTGGGTTGCATTGCACAATATTTTGACGGAGGCCCCTAGACGGTCAATATTATTGTACAATATTTTGGTTTGTGCAAAAAATATTACTGTATAGAGGCGATATTGAAGGTTGTGCAATATATTGCTCAATTACGAGCACAGACGGTACAGCCACATTGTGCAAACAGTCCCCATCAGAACTTGAGTCATCATGTTGTCACGATTACTATAGTCTTTGGACTTCACATCCCACAGAGACGGAAGACCACCATACACCTCGATAAATTCAACAATAAATTGGATTTCGGCTTTCTTGTCACCCATGATGAGGCGTAGTTGAGACGACTTGTTGAAACGACCGCCACTTAAGATCAACTGACGGGATATTGCGCAATCTTGACAATAGATGGCACAATATTTCCCCGTTTGTGCAATAATTTTCAAGATTTTAAAAATCACACAATATATTGCGCAACCTTTCAATCTCGTCTACACATGGTTAATTATATTGCACAAACCCAAATATTGCGCAATAATATTGATCGTCTATAGGCCGCTTAGTATTGCGTAATAATTGATATTGCGCAATTTTAATGTGTGGGTGATACGTATATTGTGTATATTGCGCAAGTTATGAATGAAGGTTGTGCTTGTTTGAAATTAATTGTGCAATATTGAATAATTTGTGCTCTCAGTGGATATTGTACAAAAATATAGCATCGTTTGTGTCGAAAAGTATTGTTCAATATAATATTGCACAATATAATTGATCGTGTAGGGGTCACTAAGTAAGAGGTATTAATCATGAGTTCAAAAAATCTTCTAGTTTATGCGTTGTAGAACCCGTCTGCGGCGGTGTTTTTTTAAAAATTTTGAATTATTTCACTCTTTCCTCTCAACTGCGTGTTGAAGTCGAAGAAGGGGAAGCGTTCCACTCATCGTCTGATCAAAACCAAATTTCACTTCAAAAAAAGTTTTAAGGCTTATTGTATCTTTTTTAATATCATTTACCAACCGGCAGGAAGTCTGTCAAGTTTATTGATGGTTAAATTAAAATACAAGGTATTTTTTATGATTTTAGAAAAAAAATATAACAATAACGAACTTTTTAGCAGAACTGGTTTGTGCAACATTAAAATACTAAGCCGCATTTACACTATGCAACATTTTTATAAACTTAAGTTTGGTAAACATGTTGCCTAATACTTAAACTTCGAACTTTTGTTTTAAAAATTAATAAGAAAAATGGCAGGATTGTGGACAAAAATTTAGATTTATTAATGTACTACGTTTCGTCTATAGCAGGCCAAGGCAAATGGCGGCCCGCGGGCCGGATCCGGCCCGCAGCGCAATTTTATCCGGCCCGCGAAGCATTTTAGAAAATTTTAGAAAAATAGTATGCAGGGGCCTTTTTTTTTACTCTCCACATGCGGAAATAGAATGTGAGGACCTTTATTATTTTTTTTGCTCTCCAAATCTGGAAATAGAATGTGAGGACATTTTTCTGCAAATTTTTGGCTCGCGGTGAAATTTTCGTCAGCCATCCGGCCCGCGGTCAAATTTTCATCAGCTATGTGGCCCGCCGATCAAAAGATTTGCCCGCCCCTGGTCTATAGATTTAGACTTTTTCAAGTACAATAAGAAAATTCAAAACAATAATTATGAAAATAAACATTATTTACTAACCATAGCAATTAAGAGAACATGGCAACAAGTTTATGTATAAATTTTTAAATAATAAAAAATAATAAATAAAAAATAAAATTTCGAAAGTTAGTTCAATTTCATAACATACTGACTACTTATATTTTGAGTGTCTGTTCTATAATTAATAAAATTGTTTTTTTCTTATTAATTATTATCTCGATGGACACGATATCTAATATATATTTTGTTTTAAAACTTTTTACAACATTGCTCTGGTTGTCCTATTTATTTCAAACATGTTTAAACAAACTTTTGTCAGTTCAGTTGACAAGATGGCTTCAAACGACACAATAATAGTGGCTACTGCTGCCCAGGTAGGGGTGATCGGCAATGTTTAGGGACAAATTGCAGGTCCAAATACGCGTTTAAACATGTTTTATAAACAAAAGTTGATAATAGACAGTTTTCCTTTGATCTTTACCGACTCGGGTCGGGAAGACTGAAACCTGTTGCAAAATACGATTTTATGTTGTAAAACATGCTTGTAGTACAACATTGTACAACTTTTTTTTAGGCATTCTTAAACTTATTGCAATATTGGTCGCAACTGTGTTCTACAACAGAAGTTTAATAAACATGTTGCATAGTGTAAATGTGGCTTTAGTTATTTCGTTTGATTTGTGACCTTCAGCTATATCCCTACTTTCATTATGCAACGATTTATAATTATTATTCTTACATTAAAAATAATTTTCAGTTGAATTTTGTAATAATATTGTGCTGTTGATTTAACATGTGACCTTTTTTTGGTAAAAGTATGGTAGTTGCACCTGGTTTTTTTTACTAAATTTTTAGCCCATTGTATAGAACAGTTAAATAACTAATTTTCCTTTGAAATACGCGTTCTGTCTCGAAAAAAACATCACAAATCCCCAACGTTTACCAAAATTTCTACAGATATCTAGCTTTAAAAAACCTCGGTATCAAAATATACTTTTACTTTTAAAGTGCAAAGACTGTGATAATGATTGATTCTTTTAATTTTCAAGTGATTAATATAAAAGTGATACTAAGTGAAATTTGGGGACATTTTGGTGCTTTCGATGAACTAGACTCTGATTTTAAAATGGTGTCTTTTATTTCGAATTAATGCTGCCGGTACAAGTGCTTCATTTCCTAAAATGTAAGTTTTTTGAGAAATTTTTTTTTCTTACTTATTATAAATGACACCAAATTGTAGAAGTGCCGCCATTTTCATCTTATCTTATATCTCCCTCACAGTATCTTATCATCAGTTATCTATGTAAAGTTTTGAACCTTTCAACTTTCAACTTCAGTGCCTCACGATATGACTGCCATAGCCTGGGACTGTGTTGCTGGGGTGATTTCAAGTCAAAAATGTCTAATGAACATATACCCGGAACGCTATCCTAACTGAGCTAGAAGCATTTGAAATTTTAAATAAGTAAGCCCACTAATGCAGGTATTAGGTTCGGCTGTTGGTTGTGTTATTATTAAAAAGACCCGGTGGCTGTGAATCACCATTAGTATTTATTCGTGCTGATCCTGAGACTCTTCGCAGAGCTACCACTTCAATTCTAAGAAGAGCTATGTATACAGCAACTGGGTGGACCTTTTGAGCAACTAATTCAATAAAGCGATTTCTTTTTAAATGGTTTTTAAATTAGTAGGGAATTCCTACTACTACTTATCTAAAATTTCAAATGCTTCTAGCTCAGTTAGGATAGCGTTCCGGGTAATATGTTCATTAGACATTTTTCACTTGAAATCACCCCAGCAACTCAGTCCCAGGCTATGGCAGTCATGTCGTGGGACACCCTGTATATATATATACCTAAAGGTGTCAAAATATAAACGTATAAAACACATTCTAAACAGTATTTTGGTAGAAATGAAACGTATAAAATTTTTTTATGGACATATATGTTTGAAAAGTGATACAAAGTTTCAAATTACCGTCATTATTACGTACATAAAAACTTTTAGTTAGAATTTAAATATCATTTTAATAAGGTTTTTTATTTCTAAAATACAAAAAAAAATCTCTGCTGGAGATATTGTCAACTCTAAAAAGTAATATTCTTGTGAACGTATACGAATGCGCACATGATACCTTTTTGCATACGGAAATTTGGGGCAACTCTGCAATTTAAGGAGGTTGAGCCGTTTTACGAAGATACCTAATGAAAAAAATCTGAAATAAAGTTTTTTTGATAGATTTTTTTATGACAAAATTTTCTGTAAAAAATCCAAAATCATTAGGAGATTTATAAAGTTAAAAATTAAAAAAAAACTTTTACATGTAGTGTTATGGAAAATATGTCAACCTAGCATGCAAACGGTGCATTTTAATTTTTTGCAAATAACCAAATAATGTCAGCAGTTCCGAAAACTAACTATGTAAAGCATCGATGTCTTACGCATATTTTAATATTTTTTCCAATTTAATTAGGAGACTTTTAATCAATAAAAAAAATTATTAAACCTTAGCACTTTTCGATTATAGACTTTCATTATTGACAATTTTAACAATTTTAACTGAATTTTCAACTCATTAATAATTGAATTTTAATTTTTATTACTTCTAAATTCTTTTTTTAATTATTTACTGGAAAAAAATAGGTAAAATACAGATATTTACAAAAACTTATTTTTTCTAACCTAACTTTTTGTACAAAAAATTCAAAAGTTAGTCCATTAAGTAAAATACTGAAATAATAAAAATATTAATAATATTAATATTAAAAAAAAAATGATTTATTTATGCATTTATGACAATAATTTATTGGTATCATCAACTTATAACCTTTTGTAAAAATTTATTATGGAAAAGTTCCCATTTAGATTTCGATTTACTTTTGATTGGGACTGTAACGCATCAACCTCCTTAAATTTGCCAAAATCATATAACTGTGTTAAATTCTATAACCATTCGTCACAAGATACAAAATCATTGCCACTTCTAGCATTTAAAAAGAAGTTGAGGAGTCATCTGGTAAACGGAGAATTCTATAATTTTAATGAATTTTTAATTATTAAATTTAAATGTAAAAACTATTGACTTGTCCAAATCTTTGATTAACGTCTGAATAGAACTCTTCAAATAAATAAAATTGCCGACTAATTTTTTTCAGACTACAAATAAAATTATAAATCAATAAAACAAAATATGACGTTACGATCTGGGCTTAGATCTTCATCCAAAATTCAAAAAAATAATTAGTAAAATCTACTTATTTTATAATAGAACTCAGAAGTTAATTATCGCAATTATCAGATTTTGTTTTATTGATTTATAATTTTATTTGTGTCAATATATAGTCTGAAAAAAATTGGTCGACAATTTTATTTATTTCAACTATTGACTTGTCTTATACCCTGTGTCAAAGTGACCAATAAAATATTATTATTATTATATATGTATGTATACTGTATGACGCAGACGCATCCATACCTATTTGGGTACTAACGGAAATAAAGTAGGTATTATTCTTACTATTATTACCATTATGTGGTTTCTGTTTCGGCCGGATGGCAGCCGAAACCGAAACTAAGTCGAAACCAGTTTTTTTGCCGAAACTAGGCCGAAACCGAAACCGAAAGTTCGGTTGGACACTAAGAGTTAGCTCACATTAAGAGCGTTAATCGCACGTTGACATTTATACCACTGTTCACATGGTTACCGATTTTATGCGTTAAGAGCGCGTTTTATACGCTAGTCGAGTGTTGTATTCTGTCGAGGATGGACGTTGCAGATGCAGTCTGTTTATGGAAGCTATATCGAAGAAGACAGCGTCATAGGAAAAATCGAAAATATTGGGTTCATCCTATTTTACAAAATAGACTTACCTTAAGCTTGTACATTACACTTTATCCGAGTCTCAGGAATTATGAACCTAAATTTTTCAACTACTATTTCGTCGATGAATAGATCATAATCAAATTCTTCTCCATCCATTTTTTATTTTAAAGAAAACTTTTTAGAAAAAATAATCGAAAATATTGGACAGCAGGAACCTATCGCTTCAAATCGCGCGTTGCAACTGAACACATCAATGCTAATCAATATTTAGTTAGACATGATCTAAGCGCGCGTTGACGCGCGTAGACAGGGTATTTGCGTTATCGTGGCGTTGAACGCGCGTCGCCCACCAACGCGCGTTATCATATGCACAGTTATATGCAATTGTATTGAAATTGTAAACGCGAGTTTAACGCCTCTCATGTAAACCTAGCCTAATAGTAAGTATGAAATACTGAAATTTTGTACTGAATAATGCAGAGTAACCCCCGTGTGCAATACTTTAATATATTCTTCAGATGAAGTGAAGCTTTCAGTATTTGCATTATTATAGCCATATCAGGGTTCATATAAACCTACTTGGAAAACAAAAGTTCCCAGCGATAACTCGATATATTATGTACTTTCACCATATTTTATGTTTGCGGAAACACGTCCGCTACTCCTTTATTTTCATGCGCGTATTATGAAATGCATGATTGCTTCAAAATAAGCCCTCAAATGTTTATGAAACGCCCGAATATCCGACGTTCTCTTATTTCGCAAACAACCACAGCCTTCTACAAATTTAATATTTTGATTAAAATAAAAATTTATACAGAAAACATAACACGCAACTGTTTTAAGATTATTCAATGCATTGAGCAGTTTCCAAATGAAAATCTGAAATTTTAATATTTTATTTATGAATATCTCATTTATTCAAAATTTAAATGTTTAGTTTTTATGTAGTTAAGATAAAATTATGCCAACCATACAAAATTTTTCGAAAACTGATTTATCGAAAGTTTGACTCTTTTGGATAGCGTACAAATTATAATTTAAAAAAGTTCATGTGTAGTTTTGACCAACGAATATTGTCCAAACCCGAAATCTTAAATTTAAACGGGTATTGAGTGTTATATATATAAAATGAGCAAAACTAGTTTTGTGCAATTGGACTAAACTATATTCTGTCCAATAAATAAAATTATCGACAAATTTTTCAGACAACATACAAAAAATATAATTAAAAATAAATAGAAACTAAATATTAATTATTTTTTTATATTTCTAGATCCGTTTTGAAGAAGATCCAAATCCGGATCGAAACGTTAATGTATTAATTACATTTTTTGTTAATATATTGTCTGAAAAATTGGTCGATAATTTTATTTATTGAAGAGTTCTAATCAGACGGTAATCAAAGATTTGTATATTCTGTCCATTTCAGAACGGACAGTACTAGTATGGCATCGGAATCTTCTTTGCGTTTTTTGATTAATTTTTCCACATCAGTGATACTTATATCAAAGCGATTTATTCTTCTGTATATTGTTTAGCAGACAGAGGTTTTAATTCAGCTTTCAATAAATTTGCTTTCTTAACCTCACTTAGTGTAGTAAAGTAATTATGTTTCGTCATAAAATTGAGTTTCAGAAGCCACCAATAGGCGAACTATAGTTAAGACTCGAATTCTTCTTGCATTTTTACTTAATTATTACACTGAATATCCCACAATTATATTAATTATAACATTCATGAGAACAATTCAATAGATAGGTACATAAACAAGAACATAACCCTACTTTTGTTCGGGTTCGGACGTTGATTGAATGAAATTGGCAGAACTAGTACTGTCCGTTCAAAAATGAACAGAACTAGTTTTGATCAATTGAAAATGCGCAAAACTAGTTTTGCTCATTTTATAACACTCAATGTCCGTTTAAATGTAAGATTTCGGGTTTGGGCAATATTCGTTGGTCAAAACTAGTTTTGCGCATTTATTTCGGCCATTGACCGAATTCGGGTATAGACCGTCACATATATATGTCAATGTAGGCCCTTATGACTTAACATAGTGTAGTTGCGGACTATATTGGCATAGACATATAGTGCCATTTTCTTAACCGAATCTCAACCCAACACTAATAATTCTGCATCGCCAGTTGAGTAAGGTTATCTTTCAGTTTAAACTAGGGATGGGATAACACACACAGTGCGCTTACCGAAAGTGGCAACAGTGTGTTCTACTAAATACAAAACAAAACAGTTAAAATAGGTTCAACTGGAGATTTATAGTAGGGGAGCCCAGAATGCTAAATTGGTAGTTACTCGAGCGTCGTAGGGACCTATTGGATTTTGAAGATCAGATGGTAGAAATAAAAAAAGGATATATGATGTACATCGTTTCACCGGTGGGGAGAGCGTCTGCAGGCTTTCAAAAATGTAAAAAAAAAATAGTCACATGGTAATACTCGAGCGCGTCAGATATTCATAGTGTATATGCGCCGCGTGTCTCTGATATTGGAGGTATGTTAATCTGACAGTTTGCATGTGGTTTCTAATTGGGTTCAAATGAAAAAATAACTTGAGTAATTTCTTAAAAAAATGTTTTTAATATCGTTGCACAACACAAATCACAATATAGTAAGAAAAGAAAATAGACCAAACAAAAAAAATTTACTTTTGCAAGAAATCAAAAAGACAACACGAAAAAACTATTTAGAATTTTGAAAATACAATCGCAGAAATATCAAACCATCCAATGTTTAACCTGTTTCGTAGTTTATTGCCTACGCTGGTTGGAGGAATAGACAATAGATACTTATATGCTGTTTCTAAGTGATATCCACTAACTCCTTCACTTTCCAACAGGCTTATTTCACGTCTAATATTCTTTGCCAACCCCGATTCATTTTGTACTTGTACTTCAGGATCTGGAGATTTCATTCTTTCACGTATCGTACCGTATATTAAAGGATTGTTTTTTGTCGTTATGTAATAAATACTATTAATATAATCTAGGCAATGTAATTGTCAAGGCGAAACGGATTACGGAATGCAAACTAGATCTGTTTGTGGCAATCCCGAAAATCCCGCGATTAGCCCCGGGATTTTCGGGGCCAGAAAACGGCCGGGATCCCGGGAGTTGTATTCTCTAAGTAGAGCGTGTTACATTTTAATAGCAAAAGAGAAAAAAACACGATGTAACACGCTTTTATTTGAAAACTTGAGACTGTGATAAGTACATATAAAACGACTTATTTCTAATCGGAATAAAATAATATTTTTAACTTTTCAGTTCATTTTTATTAACAACTAATAAAAGCTTTAAAAAAAAAATTCGTTTATTTTTTTAAAATTATACATACGCGTTGGGATTGATCTCCTTTTTATTGAAGTCTTCTAACAATGTCACGTCTTATTGTTGCTTCAAAGTCGAGACATTGTTCAATCCATGGTCCCGGTCAGCCTCATCTTCAACTAGTGTAAACTGTAATAGTGTAGCGGTTTATAATCAAAGTTCTGCTCTATTATACTCTCAGTCCATAAACCACAGCGAGCTTTTAGCAGCACAAGCACAAGGGAGCTTGGGTCAAGCTTCATGTGCCTCACACACTGCTACCAAAACCGTACGGACATACGTACATACACACAAACGCACGATAATATCATATACGTAGTGCCATAACCGACCGACGCAGACGCTAGTGTCGTGATGGTATTATTAAACCAGAGGATGCTTTCGGAAATCGCTAGATAATCATACGAACAGAGGGCCTAAATTAATGTCTGGATATACAAATAATTAGATTAATTATTTGACAGGAACATCCAATATTTCAATCAGGTGGCACGGCAGTGCTCCCGCCAAGTCGCACTGCCGTACCATTCTTTTCTCGAAGCGACTCACGGCACTTTTGACCCCCGTAGAACTTCGTTGTAGATAAAGCAAGAAGTTTGAATTTTCCGTGATCAATAGAACATATTATAATTGGCTATATTGGCAATCTACCTTGTAGTTTACGAATTATCGCTAGTCAAAGTTCTTTAATTTTGTCACTAACACACTCACTGATCATAAAAATTCTAAGGTACTTTAGCTGTCTCACAAACTTGAAATTTTGAATTTTAGTTCGCGTTTAGCTTATAAAGGAAGGAAAAAATGAAAAATTTCGAAGTTTAATTATTCAAAAGAGACAAGGAGTGGGATTTAAGAAAATCAGTAGAGATAGTTGTAGGCAAATTTTTGCGAATTACAATATTCTGACCTTAGCGTGTATTATAATTTTAAAATCGGTCATCTATGTGAAATTAAATATTGCTTCTTTCTTGAAACATGATGATTTGCATAATAAGGCTTTTGAAAAAAAAAATAATTATCGATTTTTTTATTGTATTTTAAAACTTTATTATAAATAATATTGATAATCGATGCGAAAAACTTTCAAAAAACTTTTTTTAAATTAATTTTAAGCAATTTAAAATTGATAAAATATTACAAAAAAATCACGTGACTGCAAACGCACTAAAATTGTTTTTGACAGTTGTGACGTCATAATGGTAAAATGTATATACGCAGTATACTATCAATGGCTTCTACATATTGTGTATTGACTAAAACATTATGACGTCACATTATGTTCGGGAAATGTCGGCGCGTTCTCAGAACTGGGTACAAAAATTTATTTTTAATTTGATATAAGTTTTGAATTATAACGAAAATAAAAAAAAGATAAATAGTTTTGTTATAAAACTTATATACGATCTTGCCATTTATGACAAAAAAAAATTTCATTCAAAAGCCCAATTACGCCACTCGAAATGGCAATAAACTGGTAATTCCGAAGCACAATAGGGTTAAATATTGCAATTCTCCGAATTATAACTTTATCAATTTATATAATGGGCTACCACAAAATCTCAAAGATATTGACAACATTAATAAATTTAAATATGAAACTAAGCAATTCTTATTAGGAAAAGTTTTTTATTCTCTACAGGAATATTTATATTGTTAAGTTATTTTAATCTGACTGATAATATTATGTACTTTTGTATAAACACATTATCAATAAATATGTTATGTTATTACCCGAGAAAAACAAATGAGGATGACTTACAAAAAGAAATGAGATCCCATTAAAAACATAAAATGTAAAAAAATCGCTACGCAGTTCTTCCGCTAGTGGTGAGCTCTCATGTAAAACCGAGTCAGTTATTTTAGTTAGTGTCTATTGAAGCACATGTCCCACAACTTAAAATTTTACATGGGGTCCCAATCATACAACGTATAGTAGTGTTTTATTAATCTCAAATAGAAATGTAAGTTCCATTTTAAAAACGACAAACTAATCTTTAAGATTGTTATCAAGGTGAAGTAAAAGCATACAATTCTTTGACCTGTTACAAAATGAACAAATTTTATTTGAGGGGGTGAGGATAATTCGGAAAATTTTACTCCGCGTACTCGGTCATCTGTAGCTTGAACAAAAAAAAGTTTGGAACAAAAGATGCCTTTTTTTCCAATAAAAAAAATCGCGGTTACCATTTAACATTTTGGAGTTACCCCCTGCCCTACCACGAGGACACCCTCTTGGCAGGAATTTTTGTGATCGAAAAATACTTTACAACGAGTTGAGCAACTTTCATTCGCAACATTTTTCAAAAAAAATGAATCACTTTTAGATATTCAGGTGTTTTGGGACTTTTTGAACACGTGTATATAAAGATAATGGTTAATACCTTAAACTTTTTAAATAACGGTTCGATTTTCACGAGCACTGAGCTAAAATATATGAGAAGACTTTATAATAGTGTATGGGTTATGTGCAGAGGGCGGAGTTACAAATTTTTCGATGCGAGCGTTTGTGGTGAGCACTAGAGGAAACTTCAAGCTCAAATCTCCGTATGTCAGTGAGCAATGTTTGTTAAAAGTGAAAATAGTTATAATTTTATGAAGTTTTTTAATTACAAATAAAACATAGGAAAACTAAGCGATCTGGAAATATTTGTTGTGTTCCGGGCTGTTGCGCTGATGGCGATTTAAATAAAGACCATTGGCGCCCTAATTTGACGTTCCGCTGTCAGTGTAAACAAATTAACATAAGTTTTTCTTATTACATTTTTTTTGACACATCATGGCCAATTAAAGTTTTTGACTTATCACCATAGAAACATGTCGCGATTTCTATAAAAACTGAGTTCAATAATTCTCTATTACCCACTAGCGGCGCTTTTAGGCTTCGTGCACACAGCCTATAATATCTTGTTATATTATACAGGAAACTTTTATTCTCGGGCGACCCCGGGTAATAATTCTTAGTAATTGAAAATATATCTGAAGACAGTGACGTCCCGGCATGTTACAAACGAACAATAGGCTGTCGTTTTTTCGTAAACGCCTCTCACGCAAGCACACGGCGGGTTATCATATGCACTATTAGATTTAATTACTATGCATTAATTTGATCTACGATTGTTCTAGCTTGACACTATAACGATTGTTGTGTGCTAGTTTTACTGTGTTAACGCGTCCAACTTGGCCTGACCATCATCATACGAACATGTCTAACATTTTAGAGTGAATGAAAGAACGTTTCAGTAATTTCACAGTGAATTAAGGACACTGATTAAGTAATTCATTCTGTCGTAAGGTGAAATATTGAAATGAAATTTGTTTAATCGTAACGAGAGTAATTTCGTCAGCGTAACAAAATAAAACAACGCCGTCAGAAGTATGGGAAATTAGCTGCTTACGAGCAAACGATGCTGATTGGCTGACGGGTAGTTCGTTAATGAGTAAGGCTCACACGAACCATTTTCCCATCACAAAAAAGTGGTCGATGGTTGAGAGTATGGCATTAGTATGTAATGTCGTTATAGCGCTCACACGGACAACAAATTGTGGTCTCGGTGTCAACAACAGGCGTCGTGTGTTGGTGATATCGCCCACAAACAAACCGGCCGATGTTGGTCAACACTCGCCGACCACTAACTGACCACAGACTGAACAGACGTGCAAATAATCGAAAGTACTTTTGCTCATTCGAAAATAAATACCTTATTATTATGTCCTGATATAATAAAAATACATTATTTTTATGTCATGACATAATTATAATTCGTCGTTTTTCCTATCTCTTCCTATGTATAAGCATTTAATTTTATGTCATGACATAATAATAATATATTTTTATTATGTCATGACATAATAATAAGGTAAGAGTTCGATAACTTGCTATGCAAAATATCCACTGGAAATTCACAAATATTGTTTTATATAACATATAACAGCGTTATAGGTCGTTTTAAGTGCGGAAAATTAATTTTTATAAATTAATTTAAAAAAATTAAATATGGTATAGTAGAGTATATTATTTACTATAGTGATCGTTATCTTGTCTCATATAGTGATAAGAAAAGAGAAAGTTATATATACCTGTATCTATGATAAACAAAGATAGAAATATCAATTGGTTGGAATGAAATACAATTGAACGTTCAGGGCAGAGTCGTATTTGGAAATTTTAATTTATAAAACCAATTTATAAATAAAAACCAACCAACTTAAAACTCACATTTTCATGAAGATTGAAAACCACCGCTTTTTTTGATAAAGGGGTATGCGAATTGTCTCGCAGTGAAACGGGAAGGGGCAAATGTGGAGTTTTTAAAAAAAACAATTCCGGGGTGAACGATAAACGGGTATGCGAATTGTAATTCTGGGGTGAACGATAAAGGGGTATGCGAATTGTCTCGCAGTGAAACGGGAAGGGGCAAATGTGGAGTTTTTAAAAAAACAATTCCGGGGTGAACGATAAACGGGTATGCGAATTGTAATTCTGGGGTGAACGATAAAGGGGTATGCGAATTGTCTCGCAGTGAAACGGGAAGGGGCAAATGTGGAGTTTTTAAAAAAACAATTCCGGGGTGAACGATAAACGGGTATGCGAATTGTAATTCTGGGGTGAACGATAAAGGGGTATGCGAATTGTCTCGCAGTGAAACGGGAAGGGGCAAATGTGGAGTTTTTAAAAAAACAATTCCGGGGTGAACGATAAACGGGTATGCGAATTGTAATTCTGGGGTGAACGATAATGGGGTATGCGAATTGTCTCGCAGTGAAACGGGAAGGGGCAAATGTTGAGTTTAAAAAAAAAAACAATTCCGGGGTGAACGATAACGGGGTATGCGAATTAGATAGTTAATTTGTTTATAAATATCTAAATACGACCCTGCTTCCATAACACAATCGAAAGCTGCATACAAAATGAGATAGTTATACAATAATTCTACACCAGTTGCTATGACGTGTATTTGTGATTTTTGATTGGTTAGATTCAAAAAATGACAGTGAAAGACGAAAAGTAGTTCCATTTTTTTCACGTATTTTTGAGGAAATTTGTGAATAATCCGCAAAGTTTTTTTTTTTTGAACGTCAAAATTTAGCGTTTTCTATGACTTAAAAATAAAAATTGCAAAATTTGGGTGCATAGTGTTATCGAACTGGACCCTAATAATAATGTATTTTTATTATGTCATCACATAAAAAAATCACTCTAAATTTTTTTTTCTGAAATTAAAATTGTTAAATATTTTTATAATTTTTGGAAAAATATTTTACTATTAAATAGTAAAACGGCGTGCCATAAATAGTGGTTCGGTATCTTGTAATAATGAATTTGTAAAAAAATGCATGAAAATTAATAAAACCCAGAAAAGACCAAAGTAACTGTTTTCAAAAAATGTTTGCCATATCTATATTTTAAGTTTGGGTTGTAATAATTGACATTAAAATAGAACGACTAGGTTTTGTTTGATACAAATACAATCAAAGTATTGTTCAATGTAGAATGTACACGAGTCGACCACATGTTTATTAGGGTCCAGGTATCATTGGAGACCACAGACTATCGCTTGTGTCTTGGAGAAGTTTAGAACATTAGTAATTTTAATATTTTCTCTTTAGAAAATATAAATGAGCCTATTTGTAAAATTTACAAAATTATACAGTTTGTTCACATCAGTGTTTTGTCTTTTTAATTAGAAATTAGAAACTTTGTGGATTATAGAAACTCAACAGTTGAGATGATCAGACCAGGCACACGTAACTATCACCCGATATTTTTTTTTTCGACGGATTCATAATAATAATAATAATAATAATAATAATAATAATAATAATAATTGATAATAATAATAATAATAATAATAATAATAATAATAATAATAATAATAGTAATAATAATAATAATAAATCTATATCATTAAATATAGTACAGTTAATGCATAGTTTGCTGTCTTATAGTTGAAATTGACCCAACTTGGCATAGCCAGTGCTAGGGTGGATGATCTTATTTTGAGCATTTTTCGTATAATCAAGTTTCAGGAATCGTTTCTCAAATATGGTCATATATAATAAAATGTTCCCATAGAGTAGGTGTCTAAATGTGAAAAACTATTGAAATATCGAAATACAAAATTCCTGACTGATTCCAAAACTTCCCCATCATAGTAGGGGTGGGAACTTCTACTTTTCTAGCGCTGGTTTCTTGATTTCTTTTATGTGCTCGCTTCACGTCTTTTCAAGCTTGTTTTGTGGATAGATCTGGTGCGCGCGCAGACAGAGCAAAACGCGCCCGTTGTCTGACTCTGAGCAGAATGGCGTCATGTTGGTTTGTGGACGTTTGTTCTTGTCGCCTTCGTGACAAGATACTGTTTCCTGATTGGTTCTTGCTTAGACCCAGTAAGAAAAATAGCCCCTGTTCTAATTTTAAAATCTATCTTGTGACCTAGCAGGGGCGAGCCCGCAGTGACGTCATTTCCAGCCTCGTACCCAGCCTGCCGGCCAGCAGAAGTCCAAGTAGTGTTTCCAGTCTCGTGTGCAGCGGCCTTAAAGCAATTTAAATATTGTATCCGAATAGAACTTTTGGACTGTTCGTGCATAAATATAAAATGTTTTTGTGGGATTACACTCTCATATCAGTGTCAAATCAGATTTTCTGACGAAGCTTTCTACAACCCGGCATTAACGTATATATATAAACAGAATTTCTACACGATTTAATGATTAACTATCATTCGTGACTTCAAAAGCATTAATTATACTCTAATATGACTTTTACTGTCAAATTTCAAGTTGATAGATTGCACTTATTATAAAAAAAGATGATTATAAATTAATTGCAGATAATATTTCAATTAACTCATTTATGTCACCAAGGTGTGACGTTAATATATGCGAACATAATTTTATATACAGCGTGATTCAGGAGGAAATGTCAATACTTTAGGTACGTATTCGGGGACCCAAAATAAACATAAAAGTTCCTATAAACATGGGTCCTATTCTCAACCGTTACAGAAATACAGGGGTAAACAAAATATTCAAATTAAAATCTTTATTAAATTATTTGTAACATTTGAAACATATTTTAAGCATAGCCAGCGAATGTGGCGCCATCCTACGTAATGATTATAAACTATATAAAATTGTAATAACTGTACGGAACCCCCAAGGCGCGAGTGCTAGTCTTTTTTTTTAATTTTTAAACTGTTTCAATGTGATAACGTTTGGACTTTTTCGAGTGTCTTTTTTCAGTCAAACGTCAACGTTGGCTGAATATAATCTGTATAAAGGCCACTGCACACGAGGCTTGTTTTTCCGCTGGAAGTGTTGCTGGCTGGTGCGCTGGCTACGAAAATATAAATGACGTCACTGCAGGCTCGCGTGCGTTATCACAAGATGTATTTCAAAATTAGAACCGGGGCCATTTTTCGTGCTTATTTGGATGCTTGTTTTGAGCACGAACCAATCAGAAGGCAGTATCTTGTCACGCGGGCGACATGGTCTAACGCCCGCAAACAAACATGGCGTCGTAGTGTGTGTTCTGTTCAGAGACAATAAACGTTCACTTTTGTTAACATTCGAACTGTCACTGCGCGCGCACAAAAATCACCTACAATACACGCATCGCGTCAAGCTAACACATAAAAGCCATCACGAAAGCACGCTTGAAACGTAGCAGCCAAATCTAGCGGCGAAGCCAGCCTCGTGTGCAGCGAGCTTAACTTTTCACATTATAAACAGTGGCACGTTTGGAATAATTTATACATATCAATTCATGTCTAATTATTTATGGTAAAATATTCACTATATACACATAGTTGAGCTGCCGTGAAACGATGGCGTTTTTAAGGGGAAGCACTACTTATAAAACGAATTTTTATCACCTGTCTTAAGGAGATTGGGTAGGCATTTTTGTGGGGTGCGCGGTGCGGGGCAAACTCTATGCTAACACACAGGCCTCTCAATTTTATATAAAGATCAGATTTTTAGGAAAATTAGGTTGCGTTTATTCTGCAGTGTTGCCTGTTCGTTTTAAGGATAATAAACGCAAGCTAATTTTCTTGAAAAGCTAACCTTTTTGTCAAGTATCTTTTAATCTAGTCGGGCACTACGGTTTTTTATTTTTTTAATTTCTTGATCCCAATTTTATTTAAAGATCGGATTTTCAGAAAAATTAGCTTGCGTTTGGTCTGCAGTGTTGCCTGTTCGTTTCAGAGATGATAAACGCAAGCTAGTTTTCCTGAAAAGCTAATCTTTTTTATTAAGTATCTTTTAATCTAGTCGGATACTACGGTTGTCGGTTCCTTTTATTTTTTTAATTTCTTTATCAATGTCTTCACTTTTAATTAGTTTTTTTCATTTTCTTCGACAAATTAAAATTATTAAAACATGTCGCGGATCCGTCGCTTTGCCATAAGACCAATATTAAATATGCTTACTTTTGAAGTCAATTATTTATTTAAATAATCGGTTAACCCTCCTCAAATTTTAATAATTTGTTTAGGCGTATTTAAACTTCATATAAAAAAATAATCTAGTCTTCTTCCAAATTGCTATCGTTCTTAAATTACCAAAAAATCTGGAAAATATCCATGAATATAGAACTATTGTTGTCGTTTTAAAACGCATCTGGTATTATTCTGTTCATTAAATTTATTTTTATAAGCTCTTATTCAACTCCATAATTTTTCAAGCCATTTTTTGCCACTTTCACATATCCAACCGATTTGAAATTTAGTGTTCGCAAAAAAAAATGTGAGCCATTGTGGGACGCCTGACAACATAAATTTATGTAAAATTCTGTTAACTAAATTTCGCCCAGTCATCTAACGAAATTCTAGTACCTAAATTAATGAAAACGACATATCACTAGCACACGAGGTAGATAGGCTAGATAGAAATTGCAGACAACTGACTCACTGTCGTTGCTGGCTGCTGGTATAATGAGCTACTCCGTTAAACAACGTGGATACCTTTACGAACAGGGTTTTTTCTCCTCACTGTGCCAGTTTATACGTGGTCTTTTATACAATATATTTTCTATTATAAAACTACGTCATACTAAGAGCCTTAAATAATATTATAAAATGTTCCTAATTTTTTGTTGATGACACATGTCTTCTCTTGGTCGTTTAAACTCTAAATATTTTATTTTATGCTTTTTTTGTCTATTTAATTGGTCATCAATTTGTAGATAAATTATTCAATTTTAGTTATGGAAAAAATAAAATATCAATAAAAGAAATACATATTATTTTAAAGCATTTATTCGTCAACAATTATTTACAAAAAATATGTACAAATAAAATTCATTCTATATACATAATACATCAAAACTAAAACTAATTAATACTAAGTGCCTTAAATAATATTATGAAATGCCCATATTCTGATAGCGACGAAATCCGTAGTCTCTTCTCGGCTTGAAGATTTTCGCAATCAGATTCCTCGTCGTTCCGTTTTCTCTTCTTTGGATTCTCCGCTGAAAATAGCCGTCGACACACTCTGCCCGGCAGTTGTGCTCTGCGTAGATCCGTTCCTCGGGTTGACCTCCTTTTCATTGGTGATTCCATTTTCTGCTCTTTGATTCCTCTTCGCTGTACGCTGGGTGGATGTATAATGATCTGAACACGCGATTTCAGGTGTATATATACCTTGAGAAGTGCAATCAACCGTGAGATAATTTTTGACCTGCAAAACAAAAGGGGTTTCTGAGGTCATAAAGTTCGTTAACGGTTGATTGCATTTCATCAGGTATATATACACCTGAAATCGCGTGTTCAGATCATTATACATCCACCCAGCGAACAGCAAAGAAGACTCAAAGAGCAGAAAATGGAGTCACCAATGAAAAGGAGGTCAACCCGAGGAACGGATCTACGCAGAGCACAGCTGCCAGGGAGAGTGTGTCGACGGCTATTTTCAGCGGAGAACCCAAAGAAGAGAAAACGAAGCGACGAGGAATCTGATCGCGAAAATTTTCAAGCTGAGAAGAGACGCAGGGTGTCATCCCTGTCAGAATATGGACATTTTATAATATTATTTAGGGCACTTAGTATTAATTAGTTTTAGATTAGAAAATATTTTGTATTATTGTTTGTAGATAGAATTTGACTTGTATATAATTTTTTTTGTACATAGTTGTTGACGAATAAAAATGTCTTATAATAATTTGTCTGTATTTTTATTTACTTTTTTTTATATTATAAATATTCATAACAGATAAAAAGAAAATCCTATAGGGTCCTACTCGTCAGTTTTCAAAAAAATTTTCACCAATATTCAAAATGGATCTTCAGGACGGACATAGGTTATATACCACACAATATCGTTAAATGAACATTTCCTCCACCGAACTACAAACGTCCATGCAACACACTTAGATAGATAGATAGATTTATTGGTTTTAGTTATACAAAAAAATGTTAAAAACACGCCAAAACAGAAAAAAAATATGTATACCTTATAGGTATATACAGTATGGTTTTTTAAAAACCGAACACCCTTTTATTTCTTAGAGGAAGGGTTTTCGAAAAAAAAGTTTTGGACAAAAGTTACAGGGAATCAAGGGGGAAGAACAGTGATGTAGTCTTTTTTCGTTTGGTAGAAGTGTCTCCAAAATATCAAGGTCACCTACACTTTCTTAAATACGACCCTGTATTTTTTATCTAGGACTATTGCTCTTTGGGTCAAAGAGATCAACTCTTGTACTAAACATTTTTGGATTTACTGCCATCGTGAACCGCTGTTTGATTCTCAATTCATCCCGTTTCCTATTTTAGTGGATTGTGTGATTCACTGTTCTTCCCCTTTGATTTATTGTAACTTTTGTCCGATACTTTTTTTTCGAAAACCCTTCCTCTAAGAAATAAAAGGGTGTTTGGTTTTTAAAAAACCATACTGTATATACAATGTTAATAAAATATTTAATAATAGTTTTTTTAAACATTTTAAGCCAGTCCAGTTCGGTCCGGATATTTTTTTTTTAGTTACATGCATAGATTAGATACTTTGTTACATGGTCTCGTAGAAGCGTTTGACAATTTTCCCAGTAATTTTTTAGGTCCCAGACCAAGCCTGATCCCCTTAACAGTACAAAATCCCACTTAAATTTAATGAACAGTCTAGTAGAGCGTAGGGATGATAGGGAAAAATGTTAAGAAGAATCTTTTTAATAAACTCTTAATGGTCGTATTATTCAGTACTTATGAGTTTTTATTAATTTTTAAATTCGCGTTAACAGCGAACGTCTTTAAGAAAACTTATTGCTTATAATAGTATTAAACGTTTACCACCATTTATTGCCTCACATTCTGATCTTTATTAATATTATACTTCATAAAAATCCACTTTTATTACTTGTTTATTTTATATGGAACTCATTATTTTTATTTTTAAGCCATAAAAGAATTAAGAATTACATTTTTTAACGCTTTAACTGCTACGTTATTGGATAAAAAAATAGAATAAATGAAAAAGTTATAAAGAAGACATAAAAGTATCAAAACAATCAATAAATTTAATACCTTAACTTGTGCGAATTACCTCATTTGTTGAGCGTTTATCTATACAGATACTAATCATTCCCAGAACTACACCGACTCCAAAACATTTCAATACGCAATTATTTTTTATTTTTTAGTGTGAAGTCGGTTCAATTTTTTTGTTAAAAACATTTTATTTTTCTCTTTTTAGTGTTAATCTAACACTAAAAATCGGTGAACATACATAAAAAACATTATGCGTTTATTTGAAATTTGAGAGTTTCCCTCGATTTCTCCGGATTCCACCATCAGATCCTGACTTGGTTCCGATGGGATCACCACTGAAGTGCACTCTTTCGAATAAAAAAAAATTTGAAAATCGGTCCATAATTGACGGAGAAATCGGTGAACATACATAAAAAAAATATATATACAGACGAACACAGAACCTCCTACTTTTTGTTGAAGTCGGTTAAAAAAAATATATATATACAGACGAACACAGAACCTCCTCCTTTTTGTTGAAGTCGGTTAAAAATATTCTCGCAAAGTGGTGCCCCCTCTGTGGTAGAGCCCTAGGCTGGTGCCTAGTGTGCCTTCTTATAATAATAATAATGCGTTTTACGTCCGTTTCTCGACTTTAATGTCATAACAGACGCCATTCGCACCATTACTATTTTCCATCTATCACACTTCCCGTTTTTTTCTACATTTTTAAAGTGAAACTTTTATTCTATCGCCCCGAATTTTTCTGGCCGTCTGTTGCATGTCGCATTACAGGCGGCCGCGGAGTAGGGGTAAAGTGAAAGGCGTTCGGAGTAGGCGCTCGGTAGAGCAGCCAAGGCTAATATGGCGGCGCCCATGGTTAGCATCAGCTGACCGTGTAGTATGTATAACACATAGTCAGTCTATCATGCGGGCAAGTGCTGTACAGTGTTTACATGTTTTTATTCGTGTATTCATGTGAATATCGTTGTTTATAATAATTAATCGTGATGGATAAGTGTCTACGATCCAACGCCTACAATCCAATAAAAGTTTCACTTGCGTCGTGGTTTTTTTAAAACCACACAACTGTTTTTTAAACTTCCACTTAATTAATAGCAATGGACAAATGAAGGAATTTTAGTACATTAGGATATGCTAGACAAATTTAGAGTATATGAGTTTGACAGGTAATCGGTCATGGCCTTGAATAAGGAACCATCTCGATATTTATCTGAAAACCATGGCAAACCTCAACAAGATGGCCGGTACAGGAGTTACCGTTTCTCGGCGAAAGGCAATAGGAAAAAATCCCAGCCACATCTGCCCTCGTCGGGATTCGAACCCAATACCTCCCGAATGCGAGTCTAGTGCTCTCACCACTACGCCACCACGCTCGGTGTGTGCCTTCATATAAATCCATCACTGGTTATCACCTCACCGTATTACGGCACTAGAGATACAATCCACTATTACGGTACAAAATTCCACATCTTTTGAATTAAGAATACACTTTTAAAATCCAGAGTGTATCGTATTAAATCTTTTGGGTAATTTGTAAAATAAACTTGTGCAAGTCGTTCATTATTTTGAATGAAAATGGCGCGTTTTGTATTCCGGCGTTGTTTGATGAAGTTCAGAGCGCGTGAAAACAGAATAGTGACTAGCTATATAATATGTGGTAGCTGCATCCTTTCATAGAGGGCTTCAAAGAGGTACGCTTGATATCACTGATTTTCAATTATATGGATTGCACACGTAAACATATGGTTGCCATAGAATTATTGCCTCTTTTTACACGCTTTATATTATTAACTTTACTTGTAAGTTTGTATGTTTGTATGTATGTATGTATGTTTGTTTGTAACCTTCGTTTGAACTACAGCAAGTGGTTTATTACTGTAGTTTAACATGCCAGCACTGTAACTACAGCGGTTATCCGTCCGGTCTAAGGACGGGTCTTCGCTGACGTCAACTCTCGGAATCACGGGTCGTGGGTTCTAATCCCGTCCACGCCGAATTAAAAAATTTGTTTTTTTTTGGCAAATTTTTGACAATAAATCGAATTAAAAAGTGAAAAATAAATATAGATTAAAAAAAACTAAAAAACACGCTTTATAAACTAAAAAGTAAAAAATATTTTTTTTAAAATAAGCTTAAAACAATAATGAATAAAAAATACAAGTATTATTATGAAAAAAGCGTGGGGCGCTCGATGTACGAAAATGTGGAACAAAGCGCCCCACGCTTTTTTCACAATAATACTTGTATTTTTTATTCATTATTGTTTTAAGCGTATTTAAAAAAAAATATTTTTTACTTTTTAGTTCCATATAAAGCGTGTTTTTTAGTTTTTTTTAAACTATATTTATTCAATAAAATTGTTGACATGTGATATGACGTCACATATCTCCCGCGCAAAAATGACGCGTTTAAATAATCAAAATAGCTTGGCCAAAAAGAATATTTATTTTTAAATACCCTTTTGAAAAGAACTTAACGGGAACTTAAACGAGTGAATTAAATTAAAATCAGTTAGTTTTTAAAAATCACTACGTTTCGTCTTTAATACTTATTTTTCATATACATATGACATGACAACCAACAGTATGCCATCTATTATATGACGCTGGCTATTCTCAACGTCCCAAACAATTTTTTCGCTGACCGCGCGGTACAAAAATATATGGGAGCAAAAATGTTCAAAACGTATGTGTGCAGGGAGGGAGTCCGTTCCCTGTGCCTGTGTTTGAAGTGAATTTTTTTTTGACCTTCTAAATTTTACTTTTTTTATGAAATTTGGATTTTTTCCACTTTTAGATGCAACTCTTTTATAAAACGGAATAAAAAAAAATGGTGAACAACCCCGTTGTGCGCAGAAAAAAGGGCTGCGCAACTTTTGAAAATTAATTGCGCGGCCGCGCACCCGCGCAGCAAAGAGGGTACTTTGGTCCCAAAAACTCATTCTAAACGTCACTCATCCAAATGGCGCGTCAAATTAAAACATCAGCGAACCTCAGCGTCCCAACAGTCCGCTCTAAAAGGTACCTAAGATAAAGAATTTAAAATATCAGTCAATCACAACATCGCAAAAGCTCACTCTAAAAGTGTTCAGACATTAATCTCAACGCCCAAAAAATTCGCTTTAAAAGTCACCCATCAATATGGCGCTGGGTATGCTCGTGTCACAAAATGGCCGCCTTTCTCAATCCATCTGTCGTAGGTCAGTGTTTGATATCCTCCGCAGTGTGCAAGCGAGGCGAAAGTATTAACATTCATATTCTTTACAGCCTAATGAAATTGTAACTGAGGTTTTGTTATGTTTTCTCTGTTTGCCTACTGACAACAATCTCATAAAATGTTTACATTGTTGACTGTTGTGAGACTCATCCGAAATTACATCACTTATTAGAGACTTTGGTTTGTTGACGAATATCCGTTTAAATGTCGTACAGTGCCGTTTTTTATCTATGCTTCATATAGAGACTTACGAACTTTTGTTGAAGCTTTTTCTGGTGCAATTTTCAAAATTATTTTTGACACAGTTAATACCATATCATCTGTATATACAAATAATAGTATATTGTGCGACTAGTGAGCAAAGGAGAAGATTCCATGAGCGTGAAATTTGCCGCACGAGCGTAGCGAGTGCGGTAACACGCGAGTGGAATATTCTCCTTCGATCAATGGTCGCACATAATATTATATTCAACTAGCACGAGTAATATGTAATCGGGGCCCTGATAAAAGAGGGAAAAAAATAAATCACTTCATTGATTGACGTACCCACCGCCCTCGATGCACACAAGATGGCCCTGAATTTCGCTGAATTGCGATGCTGTTTTCATATATATAAATCGCTACCGCGTTCCTATTGGTCCAGAAACTATGCGGTTATTCATTATTCTACGGCTTCCGCTCGCTACTGCGTTCCTATTGGTTCGGAAAATTCATTATCGTACAGTACGGCTCATTATTAGCACTCTACGCGTCAACATGAAGTAATTTATTATTTCTCCCGAATTTAGCAGGGCCCCGAAATTATATATTACTCACGCGTGTTGAATAAATAAAATGACTGACCAATGACAACTTAAATTTATGTAAAATTCTGGTAACTAAATTTTGCCCTGTTATCTAACGAAATTCTAGTAACTAAATTTATGAAAACGACATATCACTAGCACACGAGGTTGGCCAAGCACGGCTAGATAGAAATTGCAGGCAACTGACTCACTGTCGTTGCTGGCTGCTGGTATAATGAGCTACTCCGTTAAACAACATGGATACCTTTACGAACAGGCTTTTTTCTCCTCACTGTGCCAGTTTATGCGTGGTCTTTTATACAATATATTTTCTATTATAAAACTACGTCATACTAAGAGCCTTAAATAATATTATAAAATGTTCGGTAAGAGTACGATAACTTGCTATGCAAAATATCCACTGGAAATTCACAATTATTGTTTTATATAACATACTAGCGGCCCTGTACGTGCTTCGCTACGTATAAAGTGAAATAATAAAAAAATTTAATTGGAACATCTATCTATCTATCTATTTTATTAATTGCTAGCTATTTTAAAATATACATGTGCGTATATGTGTGTATGGAAATATATATGACTGCATACGTCAATAAAAAAATAGCGTAAAGTATTCGTGGATAACTGGTCTTTAAGACACTTGCTCTATTTCGAGCACTCGGGCTGCGCCGTCGTGCTCGAAAGAAAATAGCGTAAAGTATTCGTGGATAACTGGTCTTTAAAACACTTGCTCTATTTCGAGCACTCCGGCTGCGCCGTCGTGCTCGAAAAAAAATAGCGTAAAGTATTCGTAGATAACTGGTCTTTAAAACACTTGCTCTATTTCGAGGGTTCACTCCGGCTGCGCCGTCGTGCTCGAAAAAAAATAGCGTAAAGTATTCGTGGATAACTGATCTTTAAAACACTTGCTCTATTTCGAAGGTTCACTCCGGCTGCGCCGTCGTGCTCGAAAAAAAAAAAGCGTAAAGTATTCGTGGATAACTGGTCTTTAAAACACTTGCTCTATTTCGAGGGTTCACTCCGGCTGCGCCGTCGTGCTCGAAAAAAAAATAGCGTAAAGTATTCGTGGATAACTGGTCTTTAAAACACTTGCCGGTACTTGTAAAACTGATTCGCCGTCATCTTGATCTATGATATTGCATCTTTCGCTTCAAATTTAGGTTAAAAATTTATTTATTAAATTTATTTATTAAAATTACTCACCTATAATAATAATTGTTTTTAACTTTCTTACAAATACGTATTTATTTTAAGTCTCACTTGGATAGTAATTAAAGATTAACTGTCATAATATTTTGAAAACAATTGTTTCATTGTTTGTATAAAATTCCAAAACCTACTTACAATATTGAAGCATTTACATACGTCAAAAAATTGATTTTTAAAAATTGCCACTTTCGTTGTAATTTTATAACTCAAGAACGGACTCACCTATCCAAACCAAATTTTTAGGCTTTGTTCGGACTATTTAGTAGATGGTTTATGTGAAGTTTGCACAAAATCGGTCGAGCGGTTCTTCATTTATCACATTTTTTATATATCTTGGCATTGATTTTTATAGATATTTGTTACAAAAAATGTGATAAATGAAGAACCGCTCGATCGATTTTGTGCAAACTTCACATAAACCATCTACTAAATAGTCCGAACAAAGCCTAAAAATTTGGTTTGGATAGATGAGCCCGTTCTTGAGTTATAAAATTACAACGAAAAGTGGCATCTATATGTATAAAAATCAAAATGCCACTTTTCGTTGTAATTTTATAACTCAAGAACGGGCTCACCTATCCAAACTAAATTTTTAGGCTTTGTTCGGACTATTTAGTAGATGGTTTGTGTGAAGTTTGCACAAAATCGGTTGAGCGGTTCTTCATTTATCACATTTTTTGTAACAAATATCTATAAAAATCAATGCCACTTTTCGTTGTAATTTTATAACTCAAGAACGGGCTCACCTATCCAAACCAAATTTTTAGGCTTTGTTCGGACTATTCAGTAGATGGTTTATGTGAAGTTTGCACAAAATCGGTCGAGCGGTTCTTCATTTATCACATTTTTTACATATCTTGGCATTGATTTTTATAGATATTTGTTACAAAAAATGAGATAAATGAAGAACCGCTCGACCGATTTTGTGCAAACTTCACATAAACCATCTACTAAATAATCCGAACAAAGCCTCAAAATTTGGTTTGGATAGATGAGCCCGTTCTTGAGTTATAAAATTACAACGAAAAGTGGCATTGATTTTTATATATATAGATAACAGCGTTATTGGTCGTTTTAAGTGCGGAAAATTAATTTTTAAAAATTAATTTAAAAAAATTAAATATGGTATAGTAAGTTGATTTAGAGTATATTATTTACTATAGGGATCGCTATCTTGTCTCATATAGTGATAAGAACAGAGAAAGTTATATATACCTGTATCCATGATAAACAAAGATAAAAATATCAATTGGTTGGAATGAAATACAATTGAACGTTCAGGGCAGAGTCGTATTTGGAAATTTTAATTTATAAAACGAATTTTAAATTTAAAACTCACATTTTCATGAAGATTGAAAACCACCGCTTTTTTTGATAAAGGCGTATGCGAATTGTCTCGCGGTGAAACGGGAAGGGGCAAATGTGGAATTTTTAAAATAACAATTCCGGGGTGAACGATAAACGGGTATGCGAATTGTAATTCTGGGGTGAACGATAAAGGGGTATGCGAATTGTCTCGCAGTGAAACGGGAAGGGGCAAATGTGGAGTTTTTAAAAAAACAATTCCGGGGTGAACGATAAACGGGTATGCGAATTGTAAATCTGGGGTGAACGATAAAGGGGTATGCGAATTGTCTCGCCGTGAAACGGAAAGGGGCAAATGTGGAGTTTTTAAAAAAACAATTCCGGGGTGAACGATAAACGGGTATGCGAATTGTAATTCTGGGGTGAACGATAAAGGGGTATGCGAATTGTCTCGCAGTGAAACGGGAAGGGGCAAATGTGGAGTTTTTAAAAAAACAATTCCGGGGTGAACGATAAACGGGTATGCGAATTGTAATTCTGGGGTGAACGATAAAGGGGTATGCGAATTGTCTCGCAGTGAAACGGGAAGGGGCAAATGTGGAGTTTTTAAAAAAACAATTCCGGGGTGAACGATAAACGGGTATGCGAATTGTAATTCTGGGGTGAACGATAAAAGGGTATGCGAATTGTCTCGCAGTGAAACGGGAAGGGGCAAATGTGGAGTTTTTAAAAAAACAATTCCGGGGTGAACGATAAACGGGTATGCGAATTGTAATTCTGGGGTGAACGATAAAGGGGTATGCGAATTGTCTCGCAGTGAAACGGGAAGGGGCAAATGTGGAGTTTTTAAAAAAACAATTCCGGGGTGAACGATAAACAGGTATGCGAATTGTAATTCTGGGGTGAACGATAAAGGGGTATGCGAATTGTCTCGCAGTGAAACGGAAAGGGGCAAATGTGGAGTTTTTAAAAAAAAATTCCGGGGTGAACGATAAACGGGTATGCGAATTGTAATTCTGGGGTGAACGATAAAGGGGTATGCGAATTGTCTCGCAGTGAAACGGGAAGGGGCAAATGTGGAGTTTTTAAAAAAACAATTCCGGGGTGAACGATAAACGGGTATGCGAATTGTAATTCTGGGGTGAACGATAAAGGGGTATGCGAATTGTCTCGCAGTGAAACGGAAAGGGGCAAATGTGGAGTTTTTAAAAAAACAATTCCGGGGTGAACGATAAACGGGTATGCGAATTGTAATTCTGGGGTGAACGATAAAGGGGTATGCGAATTGTCTCGCAGTGAAACGGGAAGGGGCAAATGTGGAGTTTTTAAAAAAACAATTCCGGGGTGAACGATAAACGGGTATGCGAATTGTAATTCTGGGGTGAACGATAAAGGGGTATGCGAATTGTCTCGCAGTGAAACGGCAGGGGCAAATGTTGAGTTTTTAAAAAAACAATTCCGGGGTGAACGATAAACGGGTATGCGAATCTAAATACGACCCTGCTTCCATAACACAATCGAAAGCTGCATACAAAGTGAGATAGTTATACAATAATTCTACACCAGTTGCTATGACGTGTATTTGTGATTTTTGATAGGTTAGATTAAAAAAATGACAGTGAAAGACGAAAAGTAGTTCCATTTTTTTCACGTATTTTTGAGGAAATTTGTGAATAATCCGCAAAGTTTTTTTTTTGAACGTAAAAATTTAGCGTTTTCTATGACTTAAAAAAAAAAATTTCAAAATTTGGGTGCACAGTGTTATCGAACTGGACCCAAAATGTTCCTAATTTTTTGTTGATGACACAATATGTCTTCTCTTGGTCGCCTAAATATTTTATTTTATGCTTTTTTTGTATTTAATTGGTGCTTAATTTGGTGTTAGTGACATTCAGTCAAAACACCCTTTTTTTTCTTCCTCCTAAATAAAAATAAAAAAAAAATTGGTAATCAATTTGTAGATAAATAATTCAATTTTAGTTATGGAAAAAATAAAATATCAATAAAAGAAATACATAATATTTTAAAGCATTTATTCGTCAATAATTATTTACAAAAAATATGTACAACTAAAATTCATTCTATATACATAACACATCAAAACTAAAACTAATTAATACTAAGTGCCTTAAATAATTTTATAAAATGCCCATATTCTGATAACGACGAAATTCGTAGTCTCTTCTCCGCTTGAAGATTTTCGCGATCAGATTCCTCGTCGTTCCGTTTTCTCTTCTTTGGGTTCTCCGCTGAAAATAGCCGTCGACACACTCTCCCTGGCAGCTGTGCTCTGCGTAGATCCGTTCCTCGGGTTGACCTCCTTTTCATTGGCGATTCCATTTTCTGCTCTTAGATTCCTCTTCACTGATTGTTGTATGGATGTATAATGATCTGAACACCCGATTTCAGGTGTATATATACCTTGAGAAGTGCAATCAACCGTGAGATAATTTTTGACCTGAAAAACAAAAGGGGTTTCTGAGGTCATAAAGTTCGTTAACGGATGATTGCATTTCGTCAGGTATATATACACCTGAAATCGGGTGTTCAGATCATTATACATCCATACAACAATCAGCGAAGAGGAATCTAAGAGCAGAAAATGGAATCGCCAATGAAAAGGAGGTCAACCCGAGGAACGGATCTACGCAGAGCTCAGCTGCCAGGGAGAGTGTGTCGACGGCTATTTTCAGCGGAGAACCCAAAGAAGAGAAAACGGAGCGACGAGGAATCTGATCGCGAAAATCTTCAAGCGGAGAAGAGACGAAGGGTGTCATCCCTATCAGAATATGGACATTTTATAATATTATTTAAGGCACTTAGTATTAATTAGTTTTAGATTAGAAAATATTTTGTATTATTGTTTGTAGATAGAATTTAACTTGTAATATATTTTTTTGTACATAGTCGTCGACGAATAAAAAATATCTTATAATATTTTGTGTCTATTTTCTTTTTTAGTTTATATCTATTTATAACGGATAAATAGTGACGATTCTATTTTAAAACATTGGTATGGAGAGCCATTAACTAGGAAATACTTTGATAAGATCCATTACCAACACCCATCGTGCAGAGCGTGAGCCATTTTCAGACTATATATTGACAAAAATTATAAAATTATAATTCATTAGATGACGTTTCGGTCCGGATTTGGAGTTTCTTCAGAAATAATCTAAAAAATATGAAAATTAATTAGTACATATACTTATTTTCTAATAGAATTAAGTTTGATTTTTTTATTATCGAAATATTAATGAAAAATTAATAACAAACAATTTTTTAATAAGTAGTCTCGAATGAAAGACACATTTCAAAATAATATCACAAATATTACTTAAATTTTCCGTATCTAACTGAGCATTAAGAGAATTTTTAAGAGATTTTATATATTATAATATTTTCGAAATACCTCTTTTAAAGAAATTCGTTTAATTATCTAAAATTTTAATATTATACCAATTAATTTTGTGGTCGTATTCGAATAATTACAACATTATGCTTATCAGGGAGTAATTTATAGTTGCTTTGATGTTCTTTTATTCTTGTTTTAATAGCAATGGGCGAATGAAGGAATTTTTAGGAAATTAGGATAAGGTAGGCAAATTTTGAGCATAGGAGTTTGACAGGTAATCAGCCATGGCCTTGAATAAGGAATCATCTCGATATTTATCTGGAATTGTTGATGGAAACCATGGAAAACCTCAACAAGATGGCCGGCACAGGAATTACCGTTTCTCGGCGAGAGGCAGTGGGAAAAAGTTCCAGCCACATCTGCACCCGCCGGGATTCGAACCTGGTACCTCCCGAATGCGGGTCTAGTGCTCTCACCGCTACGCCATCCCCGCTCGGTTGGAAAGGAAAATAAAACGTGGGAGTTTTTCTGGTTATTAAGGATGTTGCATTGCAAGGGATAAGATTAAGGAGATGCTGATCAACGACGTAGCTGTGAATAATTGCAAATAGGAATGTAATACCAAATTTTTACGACGGACAGACAGGAGCAGGGAATTAAATTCAGATAAGAGGATAGTTATTATTAGCACGGTTAATTATGAAACGAAAAACTAATAAATATTTAAAAGTACATTTGATGGCATGCTCTAATCGTAGTCTCTCTTAGGTTTGTAGTCGTCACCAGTGAGAAATTAAAACGGGTCCCTTTGGAATTACAAGCAGAACATTTCTTGTACAAAAGAAGAAACAAGAAGGGGAAAATAAAGACATTGCACGGAAAAGACGGCTGCTAACCTGATGACACATAGCTCTAGGCTACAAGCCAGGAAGAGGGTGGGATAGATAGTGGGATATATGCCGCGTTTGTTTTCTGGTGGTGTTTGGCTTATAGCTTACGAGTGCTCCAATAGTGTTGCCAACATATTATAGCATATATCTATTGCAATTGTAAATTCTGCGGACGTACACTCTTTAATCACAAAAAGGTTATTTGTAGTGAAATAGCGACATAAAATGGCCATTCCTCATTAAAATAACAGGAGCTATGAACCCACTCCAAGCTCTAGTTTGTCTTTGATTGGTCGCTCGAAAACAATTGAGCGCTACGTCATATCGATCTTTTTGTCTCCCCTTGAGTATAGAATTTTAAGGCTGCTGCACACGAGGCTAGAAACGCTACTAGATTCCTTGCTAGATTTGCCTACTAATTTTCTCGCGCTGGTTTTCTTGACTGCTGTTATGTGCTCGCTTCACACGAGATGTCTTTTCAAGCTAGTTTTGTGAATAAATTTGTTGCGCGCGCAGTGACTGTTCAAATATAAACACAGAGAAAAACGTGTGTGTTGTCTGACTCTGAGCAGAATAACGTCCGTGTTGGTTTGTGGGCGTTTGTTCAAGTCGGCCACGTGACAAGATACTGCTTCCTGATTGGTTCTTCCTCATAGCTAGCAGCGGACCTAGCAAGGAAAATAGCCCCTGTTCTAATTTTAAAACCTATCTTGTGAGCTAGCAGGCGAGCCCGCAGTGACGTCATCAACGTGTTCGCAATAAAACAGCGCTTATGATGATATAAATTTTTTTCTATTATCCAATCAAATGAAAGTAACTTGCATCGACATACCTGTTTATACCTAACAACCCAGTAGTTTGCCCAGGTAAATAATAGACAACCCAACGGCTGCACATTCTATACGTTTTATATTTCAAGTCAGGACAAAATTTTCTTATTATCTTGATGTTGCAACATTTAATAAAAAATCATTTTTTTAAAAATAATTAAAAATAGTCTATCCAGGATTTTTTTAGCAAACCCATTTTTAATATATTTTCCAATATAGATACTAAATAAAATTGATAAAATATGTTTCATTCTATTATCAGCTCGGTGAAGGTCGACTTAGGTTCGGCTCTTAGACTATTAGTCATAGACATTTAGGTTTTACTTTACGCTTTCTGTAGTATTAAAACTAGTGATGTGCCGGATCGTAAATGTATATCCGCGGATACGGATCTGAATACAGATTTTTGGTTTCAAGATCCGCGGATACGGATACGGATCTTAACTTTCTTAGAGTACGTGGCGATAAATATTGCACATCGACCTTTGGAAAGAGACTATCTGTTATGGGAAAAAGTTATTGACCTCTTTAAGAGTTAACTCTCATAACAGATTGTCTCTTTCCAAAGATCGATGTGCAATATCTCATTATAAAGATAGTTGATTTAGTACCTTTGAGTTATGTACTATTAGTATGGTACTCACTACGATAAATTTTTGCAATATAAAGGTGCCAAATACTATTTTAAGAAATAAAAAATAAACAATGGAATTAAACAGTTTTTCTCTATTACCTAATCACCTATATATATAAAATTTCATCTATGAATAGAAAATTAATAAGGTAAAAGATCCGCAAAAACTAACGGATACGGATACGGATCTTTCTTCTCCCTCGGATATCCGCGGATACGGATTCGGATATCCGGCACATCACTAATTAAAACTCATGACGTGAAACGACAGCGAGCTGGAAGGATGTATATGTGCAACCGTTTTCCAGACCGCGAAACACGACATTGTGGTATTGTAAAAGCTTTCGTGTCTTGTAATAACACGTTGCCTTTGTAATTTATTTAAATAATAACTCTTTTAAAAGTTTTTAAACACAATATCTGTCATTCAGGAAGTGTTTATTATTCATTAAATTAATAAATAGTTCATACATTATTTATCAGCGGTCACAACAATTTGGTACGCATAAGTAACTATAAAGATTTTTTCTAGTCTAAATTATTATTATATAAATAAATGGAATAATATTTAGTCGGTCAAAATAGACAAGAAAATGATGGTAAGTTTACAATAATTCGCATAGAGCTGAAAATTGGTACTGGTCTTCGGTACACTATTACAAATGAAATATCAAAAGTCCCCCAAACGATCGTACATCTGCTAAAAAAATTATTCAAGGTCAAAGGTTAAAAGTATGGTTTTTTTCGTAAACGGTAAATGTTATCTAAAAATAGGTCAGACAAAAGTTGTAGACCATGTAATTGTCTACAAGAATTGTTCTTAAACTTTTTTCCTACGAATTACCACTCTTGAAATGGTGCATCGAAAACGCATATTAATATTTAACGTTATTTTTTTTATAAATACGTTCAGTACGTACATATAGATATTATGGTCCCATATCTCAGGAATAGTGATTCGTAGGAAAAAAAATATAAGAACAGTTTTTGTAGACAATTGCATAATCTATAACTTTTGTCGGACTTAGTTTTAGATACCATTTACCGTTTACGAGAAAAGTGCAAAAAACCGATACTTTTGACCTTGAATAAGTCTTGAAGCAGATGTAGAATCGGTGGGGGCGTTTGATATTTTATTTTTAATAGTGTACTTAAGACCTGTACCTACCAATTTTCAACTCTATGCAAATTATAGTAAATCGAAATGTTTATTTTGACTGGACTAATCCACTAGTTTATTTTTTTTATACTTAAACAATTTACCTTTGATGTTTACTTATATTGTTTGTTTTATGTTTGACAATATTGAGACTGTTAAGGCTCTTCGAATTTTTGTTTCACTAGAATTTAACAGAAATGACATATAATTATTTATAACTAGCTTTTACCCGCGATTTCGTTCGTGTACAGTTGATTAAAAAATTCATAAATTTAAGACAATGTTTTTTTTTTGTTGTATCTTTCGCAAAAACATCAAGATTTTTGAATTCAAAACACCTTTATATATAAAAAGTGTGTTGCGTAATTTCATAATTTTACTATTTATTTAGTTTTAAAAATTTTTTTAACTGTGCAGCTGTGTGCAAAAAAATACATGACAGAAGGATAGTAAGTAATGAAACACATTTTTATAGTAATAAATATTTATTATTTATATTAAACTATAAACAATACATGTACATAAAAATAATAATATGTATACAACTAATATCTTAAACTAAATATCTTACAACTAAAATCGTAGCCCAGAGAAAGTAGGCTGTGTTCCGCGTTGTAGCCTCGTCGTCTTCTTCGAGGACTTGGAGCTCTGGCGCATCGTTGACGGTGCAACAAACGCCCTCGAAGTCGGCGGTCCTTGCCTGCGCCTCGGCGGTGCCAGCGCTGGAAGATGCAGAAGGCCTCTCGGAACAAGACTCCTGTCCGACGATCGTGCGTTCATGTCCAACGGCGCCAACATATCCGTTGCGGTCGATGTTCGCACTACGTCGTGGGTGACGCGGTAGACCAAGCTGCGGCGCTCCTCGATCTCGACGCGGCCCCTCCTCCTCAGGGTCCTGTCGAAGCGGCACAGGCGGTTCCATCGGCGATTCACGACGGCGGCGGCAAGCAAGGTCCGGGTATCCAAAAGCAGTAGAATCGGCAGAGCGACCTCGATCGGTAACAGCGAGATGATATCCATTGTTGCTTTAAGAGAACGATGTTTCTTGAACAGCAGCAAAGTGTATAATGACTTACACTGACCAAGCCGCGTCTTTTATATCCTATGCGCAGGTCAAAAAGTTGTGCTTGAATGATTTCTGACCTGTGTCGAACAATAAACATTTTTTATGGTTCACTGAACACGGGTCAAAAATCAATGAAGCGCAACTTTTTGACCTGTGCGTAGGATATAAAAGCCGTGACTTGATCAACGTAAGTCATTATACATTTCGCTGCTCTTCAAGAAACATCGTTCTCTTAAAGCACCAAATGGATATCGTCTCGCTGTTACCGATGGAGGTCGCTCTGCCGATTCTTCGGCTTTTGGATACCCGGACCTTGCTTGCCGCCGCCGTCGTGAATCGCCGATGGAATCGCCTGTGCCACTTCGACAGGACCCTGAGGAGGAGGGGACGCGTCGAGATCGAGGAGCGCCGCAGCTTGGTCTACCGCGTCACCCACGACGTAGTTCGAACTTCGACCGCAACCGATGTGTTAGCGCCGTTGGATATGAACGCACGAACGCCGGATAGGAGTCTCGTTCCAAGAGGCCTTCTGCATCTTCCAGCGCTGGCACCGCCGAGGCGTAGGCAAGGCCCCCCGACTTCGAGGGCGTTTGTTGCACCGTCATCGATGCGCCAGAGCTCCAAGAAGAAGAAGACGAAACTACAACGCGGAACACAGCCAACTTTCTCTGGGCTACGATTTTAGTTGTAAGATATTAGTTGTATACATATTATTATTTTTATGTACATGTATTTTTTATAGTTTAATATAAATAATAAATATTTATTACAATAAAAATGTGTTTCATTATTTACTATCCTTCTGTCATGTATTTTTTTACACAAAACTGCACAGTTAAAAATGCTTAAAACCAAATAAATAGTTGCGTAGTCTATGTTCGGGTTTCAGAAAATCGAATTTTATTTTATACATTTTTAGTAAGTATAATATATTGAGAAAATATTGTAAAAATATTAGACCGAAGTATTAAATATTTACAAAGCTATAGCATATAGTCGAGAGCAGCAACGGTCTTACGGTAAGACTCTTACCTGCTCTTACCTTTCAATTGTTACCACGTAACTTTTATACTCTCGCAGAGTAGAGCAAAAAAATTAGCAGAAATCGAGATGGTTCCTTATTCAAGGCCATGGCCGATTACCTGTCAAACTCCTATGCTCAAAGTTTGGTTACCTTATCGTAATGCCATAAAATTTCTTCATTTGTCCATTGTTAGTAGTTTGTTGACGTTGAAAAATGTAGAAAATAGATGGAAAATAGTAACGGTGCGAATTGCGTCTGTTTGACATAAAGTCGAGAAACGGACGTTAAGCGCATTATTATTATTATATTTATGAACCATATAGCAAGCTTTAAACTATGCCAAATTTCAGATCACTCGCATGTATCGATTAACTCTGCGAGCTTTCGTGATAGACGGATAGCCACTGAACTATAAGTGTTTCGTTTTTCCAATTTTGTAACGGAACACTAAAAAACAACAATGCCCGGAATATTCATAACAATGGTTTTACCGTTTTGTTATTACGAAAATAAAAGGCAAAACGATGCAATTGTAAAATTTTTCGTGCTGGATTTTGTTTCATAACGTAGATAAAATATATCTGTGTTGATGTCCAGTGATGGCGATGTTAAATATTAATACAACAGTCGGTGAGAAAAATGAGCCACGTTACGATACTGCGGTGTATCTTTATGGAACATCATTGACAATTGACACTGTTAAACAAGTGAATCACGTAGAAAACATATACCCACGCTCAAATAAAAACAACCCACTGTGTTTCTCTGTTTAAGCAGAGCTCACAACAATAGAATCTTTCACAATAGGGTATTTTGCACCATGTAAGAAAAAATCTAATTGAACATATTCTCGATAGATTTTGTAAAAAGCAAACGAGAAATGTTGATTTCCAATCATAATAATAATTATAATTCAATTTTAAGAATTGTATTTTTTAATCTGTTCTTCAAAAGTCTAAAACGCTGTTCGCCATGTTGGATTCCGGCGTGACGTCACTTCGTCTGTAAACTAGCTACGTTTATGTTGTGCTGTGTGTTATTTTGAAGTTCTTTCAAGTTATTATCACGTTTATAGACTTCTATCCTGTATTTTATTGATTTCGCATCATGGAAGACTTTTCATAAAAGCAGAAAGTACTAATCTACCAAGGATAATTACGTTTAAAAATAAATAAAGTTTTACTAACTTGTATACTTAATGGTTACTGTGCACTATCGTTATTATTTACAAGCATAGTGACGTCACGAATCGTTTTCGCGCGAAAATATATAATGATAAATTAAAAGTCTTTTTTGATGACTCTATGCGATTTAAATATTATTCTAAAAAATGTAGTGCTTTTTTAGGATTCATTTAAAACACTTTTCAAAAAAACGGTGTAATAGCCTAATTTCGTAGCACAAGCATGTTCCGTAAGAAATGAATGTATGGTGACATTTTATAAACTGGATTTACACACACAAACGCAGATTTTTTAATAAAATCTTCCTGCAAAAATGAATAAAATAATAAACAGTTACGACAACGTTATAGTACGCATGTCTTCTGCGCATGCGTCGCTTTTCCCCTGAAAACAGTAGATCTCTTCATATTTAAGTCTGAAGAGTTGGTTAAGCCACAAATACCTGCTACGCACATGCGTTCAGACTCTTTCCATTCGCGCTCACTGCATTCGTTGCAAACTTTTATCGTCGCACGTGCGTGCGTGCTCAAGTCGCTCCATCCATTCGCGGTAAAAATGTCTGAGGTGTTAGTTAAGCCACAAATACCTACTACGCACATGCGTTCAGACTCATTTCATTCGCGCTCACTGCATTCGTTGCAATCTTTTATCGTCGCATGTGCGTGCGTGCTCAAGTCGCTCCATCCATTCGCGGTAAAAATGTCTGAGGGGTTGGTTAAGCCACAAATACCTACTACGCACATGCGTTCAGACTCATTTCATTCGCGCTCACTGCATTCGTTGCAATCTTTTATCGTCGCACGTGCGTGCGTGCTCAAGTCGCTCCATCCATTCGCGGTAAAAATGTCTGAGGTGTTGGTTAAGCCACAAATACCTACTACGCACATGCGTTCAGACTCATTTCATTCGCGCTCACTGCATTCGTTGCAATCTTTTATCGTCGCATGTGCGTGCGTGCTCAAGTCGCTCCATCCATTCGCGATAAAAATGTCTGAAGAGTTGGTTCAATAAATTAAAAACTCTTTCTAGAAGAACGATCCAAAAAAATCCGTCCAAATTGAGCCCGAACGCACACGTATGTTTCTTTGACGTGTACCAAAAAACCGACACCACTACGGCTCACGGTATGTGCCGCTCAAGTCATTCGCGAGAGGTAACGCATGCTGCGGGAGGCCACAAAAACGTCGTCAAAAATTGTATACGTATGTATGGATGCTCAGCGCATGCGCGCGCAGGTTTATAGGCAGCTTTAATCGAATGTGAAGTCACCAATAGACTATAGGTGTACCTCGATATGTATTTCCACGTAGTGATAGGACTGTACGTGATCCGATTTCAGAGTCTGACTTATCGGTTTATTGAAAAACATTTCAATTCGAGCGACTTCGTCTTTAGTACGCTCTTTAAGACTTTAATGCGATTATTTATAATACAGAATGATTTTTAAGTTGGTTCTTCTTTTTTCACAGCTTGTAGAAATCAAATAGACGAATAAATATTTCAACAATAAGAGAGAAATATCCGTTAAAATTTTAATTGAATGTTATTTAATTAATTACAAAAGCCGGGTTAACACACGCGGAGAAATGATAGTGCGAATCGGAAATGCATCCCAAAAAATTTGCGGAAGGCCCTTATTGCATGTACAGAAGCAATAAAAGGGGACAACACTTTGAACAATTTCTGTGAATACTTGATAATGACATAACATATGTCCATAGTGACATAACATAACGCCAGGACCGACCTAAAAATTTGATAAAATTTCATGAAACTTTGAAATCCTGTTTCTCATTCATTTTTGAGTTTTGTTAAAAAAAGTTACTTGAAATATTTGTTCGTCAACTTGATATCTTACACGCTGTTAAAAAAAAGAATCAACTTAAAAATCACCTGTAGAAAGTAGACGTATTTACACCGTTAGCCATTTCATGGTTGGATATCCCACAATATTTTTTTTCTTGAATTTGATATAATATGAAACGCAAAATGATTAAAATTGACTTCTTTGTAAGCTTCATTCATTAAATAAATACGTTTTTGAAGTTGAACTTCTTGAACGAAAGGTGAAACACAGTTATGGACGATAACTAATTTTGTGATCGGTTTCCGTTATTTAATGGCATCGGCTGACAGATGGCGACATGAAAACGCATCTGTAGAACACGTTTTTGAAGTAAAACTTTTTTAGGCGCTACTTGAGAGTAGATAATTCGATTTTTTTCCGGATGGAAGTATACGCAGTTTCCGCTATTTAAAGGGAACAGATATGTCTCCCAGGGGATTTAAGCAACAGCGAAAAAGAGAAACAATAAGTTATTAATAAACAGAAAAAACAACTGAAAGTGCCATGAACATTGTACAGATTATGTTTTTTGTCTGTAAAAACTCGGCATTTAATGGTAGTTGACACTTCGTAAATCTGATTGACGTTGACGTTATATTTTTTAAAATTAAATTGAAGGTGATAACCTAAGACACAGTTTAAAGGCGCAGTTCTTTTGGGATTTTCTGACGTTTGATAAATAAGTACTACAGTTACGATCGTCTGTCCCCAACGCGACCCTATTACTAGTGATGTGCCGGATCGTTAAACATGTATATCCGCGGATACGGATACGAATACGGATCATTAATCTCTAGATCCGCAAATACGGATACGGATCTCAATTCATGTATATCCGCGGATACGGATACGAATACGGATCATTAATCTCTAGATCCGCAAATACGGATACGGATCTCAATTTTACCATTCCAACCCACAAGTGGGGAATGGTAGGTACTAGTTTAGGTCAAAAATCACTTTTCAAAAATTTTACAATATCTTTCCGTTTTGAGGTCCCCCGAATCCAAAAAAACATATTTTTGGAAAAACTCTGTGCGTCTGTTAGTCTGTTTGTCTGCTAGTCTGTTAGTCGAGAAACGGTATATCCTATACCGGCCATCTTGTTGAGGTTTTTCATGGTTTCCCTCAACAACTCCAGATAAATATCGAGATGGTTCCTTATTCAAGGCCATGGCCGGATTACCTGTCAAATTCCTATGCTCAAAATTTGCCTACCTTATCGTAATTTGTACCGACCATCTTGTGGAGGTTTTTCAATGGTTTCCCTCAACAATTGCAGATAAATAGAGATGGTTCCTTATTTAAGGCCATGGCCATGACTCAAAATTTCCTTCATTCGCCCATTGCTATCAATTAAGTTGAAGTTTAAAAATTGCAGAAAATAACGGGAAGTGTGGTAGAAAAAAATAGTGTTGGTGCGAATGGCGTCTGTTATGACATGAAGTCGAGAAACGGACGTTAAACACATTATTATTATTATAATTCCAATACTTTTAAAGTTAGAATGGTCTTGTCGTCTACAATTACCTAGAATTTTTTTTTCAAAAAACTTGATTTTAAGTCGATTTTTTCTAAATATCCGCTGAAATATTATAGTATACTAGCGGTCCCGTCCCGGTTTCACCCGGGTGCAAAAGAACGAATGGGGAAGGGAGAGACATAAGTACGCACATTCATCTTAGTTTACCGAGATGAATGCTGTGTCCAAACTTCAGAATTATCGGCGTTACCGTTCAAAAGTTTTTGTCGTTAAAAAGCAGTTTTTATATTTTTTTAAAGTAATAAATTTCTTTTAATATAAAAAATATTTAATTGAAACCACTTTAGGGAAATTATTTTTATAGGTATAGGTGCCTATAGTTGTAACAGTTTTCAAAAGAGCTATTAATTAGATTTATTTAATTTTAATTAGTCGTAATAAAATTTTAAAAAATTGAAATGTAAGCCTTAGAAGAAAGCAATGTATAAAAAAAAAATAAAAATATATTTGCCGACGTGGGGCTTGAGCTCTAGACCCTGGCATTAAGAGTCTTACGCTCTACCGATTGAGCTATCCGGACTTGCATGCTTGGCGCGCTATATTGCAATATTTAGTTAAGGCATTTACCTGATAATATTTGTCGGACGGACTAATTTTGAGTTGCATCTTGCAACATTTTTTATTGATGCTACGCTCCAATTGGTCGTACCGTAATATTATATAGCCGATAGCCTTTCTCGATAAATAGGCTATTCAACAAAAATTTTTTATTTTTCAATTTGAATCAGTAGTTTCTGAATAAGCGCGTTCAAACAAACAAACAAACAAACAAACTCTTCAGCTTTATATATTAGTATAGATATAGAATGCAGTGCGGTTGTAGTACAACTAATAAACATGTAAATAAACCCATTTGTCGCATTAATCGCCGACAAAGTATGTAGTTAAATTTTCACCACGCACGATGATAAAACAAACCGTCGAGAGCTTCAGAGCCGTCTATAAACGTAGTATCTACACCGCAGATTCAACACGGAAGTTCAACACTTACTGGTTGTTCACTGCGATATTTCATTCAGATTTCGTTTTCTATCCTTACACAAAGTGATACCAAAGTTGACGTTGTCCTTTCAGCAGCGAATAGGGCTTCAACAAATAAGATTTTTTTCCTTTGGCGCTTCTTCGAAATATCAACATCAACGAAGATACAGGGTGTCAAAGTTTTATTTAAAAAATTAAAATGTAAATAACTGCCAAACCACTTGAGTTATTTAAGAAAAATTTTGTAGGTGTCAATAGCTACCGTAGGAGGGAAATTCTTCAATAAATAAAATATTTTTGTGTTGTCCAGTGGCGCGCGTAGAAAAAAGTTGTTTAATGTTTAGAAAAAAATGGTACGTCACTGATTTTTCTAAAAATAAAAAGTGGTATTGAATTCCTTGTTCAATTTTAAAAAGAAAAGCTTTTTAATATTTTTTGGTACGGCGCACCGTTTTCGAGTAAAAAAATAAAAACCGTTTTAATGCAAACCTAAAATTAAATGCTGTTTTAATTTGAACATGTTATTTAAGTTAAATTAAGTTTTCAAATCTTTGATTAACGTCTGATTAGAACTCTTCAATAAATAAAATTATCAACCAATTTTTCAGACAATATATTAACAAAAAATATAATTAATACATTAACGTTTCGCTCCGGATTTGGACTTTCTTCAGAACTGATCTAAAAAATATAAAAAATAATAATAATATTTAATTTCTAATTCGCTTTTTATAAAATTCTTTCAAAATTATTAATTACTATTAGTTTCAAAATATTGAAAAAATAATAACAAACAATTATTATTATCATTACTTCAATATTTTGATACTAATTAATAATTTTGAAAGAATTTTATAAAAAGCGAATTAGAAATTAAATATTAATTAATTTTTATATTTTTTAGATCAGTTCTGAAGAAGGTCCAAATCCGGATCGAAACGTTAATATATTAATTATATTTTTTGTTAATATATTGTCTAAAAAATTGGTCGATAATTTTATTTATTAAATTAAGTTTTGAATACATACATATTTTAATTTTTTACTCGAAAACGGTGCGCCGGACCAAAAAATAATAAAATTAGAAAATGAATATAAGTCATTATTGGGAGCTTTAATTAAACTAAAATATAATCGTGGGGGGCATTTATAGTTACATTATGGTCGAAGAAGACAGTCGAAAGCTAACACATGAAATTTTTCTACTAAATTATTACCTACTACTATTATTATTATTAGTCAAATGTGGTGTCAGTAAATAGTTTTTTTGGAATATATTTGACACATGTTTTTATTTTTTTATTCGATGCGTCTTTGCGAGATTTTTGACCGTTTCCAGACATGTTTAAAGATTTCTAAAATATTTTTTTTCAAATATGCTCACTTCGTCGACTTTCGACTGGACTAGTTTAGTTTGTTTCATTTATGAAGTGAACGAGCGATAAAAGAGAGTGCGTTTCCTATGAATTCTCTTCAGAGACACCGATATAGCACTTCCCTGTTCACTATTATCTTCTTCGGTGTATATTTTTGGAGGAGTAAGCTTTAAAAGGTTCATATGACATACACTAATAAGCGCGATTAGCACGTGAAAATGTTAAATTAAACTGATAGAACTGAACACTGAATCCGTTAGCTCGAGGGGTCGTAATATTACGTCTCATCTCAAAATTAAAGTTATAATATGTACACCCATTTTAATCGCTGTATATCTGGCATAAAATCCTAACTTTTGTTTGTCGTGGCCATAGAAAACAGAGAGATATATAGAGTACAGTAGTAAAATCCACACTAATAACGAGTCTTCCAATAGGGATTTCCGAACTTTGACAGTTGATAGCGGTCATCTTGTTGAAGCTACATCTGTCAAATTGGCTGTTTTTTATTCAGTCTGTTTTGCCAAATCATCATGGACGGATATCAGCAAATGATAAAATTGTTTTATTGTTCTGCTCGGACAACGTGCATCGAAAAATAATCTTCAGCGATGAGATCCATTTCTGGATGAATGGGTACGTGAACAAACACAATTGTCGAATTTGGGACGATACCAATCCACATGAGATCCAAGAGCGTCCAGTGCATCCCGAAAAAGTCACTGTTTGGTGTGGATTTTGGGCTGGCGGCGTCATCGGTCCATATTTCTTTGAGAACGACGTTGTCCAGGCCATAACCTTTAACGGCGAGCGCTATAAGTCGATGATTACCAGCGTCTTTTGGCCTGAATTGGATGATATGGACACCAACGACATGCGGTTTCAACAGAACGGCGCTACGTGCCACACAGCTTTGGACATTCTGCACGAGCGATTTGAGGATATGGTCATCTCACGTGGAGGTGATGTGAATTGGCCACCGAGATCTTGCGATTTGACCCCCTTAGACTTTTTCTTGTGGGGTTTTCTTAAGTCGCAAGTCTATGCGAATAAGCCACAAACCACAGCGGCCCTCAAAGCCAACATAACCAATGCCATCGGTCAAATTCAGCCTGAATTATGCGATAGAGTCATGGAAAATTGGACATTTCAGATGCACGCCACCCAGAGAAGCCGCGGCGGACATTTGAACGTTGTTATATTCCACACATAATGGCATCGATAGGCCTTTCAAACGAATAAAAAATTTTAATGATATCTCACACACACTTTGTTTTATTTAAATTTAAAGATAGGAAACGCTGCAAAAGTAACTCTGCCTACCTATCTGTTACGTTTTCACGGCCAAACCACTAGACCGATTCTGATGAATTTTAATATGGAGATAGTTTAAATTCTGGGGAAGGACATAAACTACATTTTTTTTCAAAAATTAATCCCTAAGGAGTTTAAATTCCTTCTCATAATTCAAGGTTAAGAGTGAGTGTCCCGGTACTTTTAATGCGAAATATTGATGCTCGTAAAGTTTGTAATGGTAAACGTTTACAAGTTTCTCATTTGGGCCGAAATATTGTTAGGGCTATTATAATTAGTGGAAAAAGAGACAGTGTTTTAATACCGCACGAATACCAACTATACCGACGGACTTGCCTTTTCAATTATAAAATAAACTTTTTTTTCTTAATTTTCTCCCCTCTGGGAGCAAAATTCAAAACTCGGGCGACGTTAGGATTTAAGTTACCCGGAGACGAGTCGAACAAAAAAAATTTTTTTAAATCGGTTAAGGCGTTTGGGTTGTAAGCTGGATACAAAAAACGAGTACATATAAGCGCTTCCAGCTAAAGCTTGGGTCGCGCCTAAAAAACAATTTCCATTAAAAACAAAATAAAAAGCAAACCTTTCCATTTCTGTAAATAAGGTTCGGTACTATGATGACAATAAACAAAAAATACGCACACTAGTGCCATCTCTCGGTGTAAAAATGGAAAGCGAGAATGCATTTGTATTCATGTAAATAAGATATGATCTCTATGTGACATTCTGATTTCGACGTTTTTGCGTTTAACGCTCGCTTTGTCGCAATATTAACGACGCATCTGAACGTAAGTGACCTGCAGCGATTAAATGCATAAATTCACGAGGCGGCCGTGCGATGCCCTCCCCCCCTCTCTCTCTCACTCCAGTTACGGCTCCGTGTGAAAGAGCGATATAAAATGGTTTAATGTGATCATTAAACGAACTTTTCAAACGGCTTATTTCATCGTGATTACAAAACTCTCGCCTCTCATTTTTATTGATGCCATACATTTGGGAGTTAATAATGAATATTTAACCGTTCCCGATGCTATAAATTTTTGTTTATAATATTCCTGAATAAAATGTAGACTGGGTGAATTCCAAATGGCCACATTCACCGAACGTAAGGATGATCCTCTTGATATCGCTAATTCCTTTAACAAGTACTTTATTAATGTGGCAAAAAGATTGAATATAAAGCCAAGTGACGCAAGTGTTAATTTCGAATTAAATCATGTAAGTACCTTGTACCTGTATCCCTCAGATCCAAAAGAGATCATCAGCATTTGTCAAAGTTTAAACAACAACAAATCAGTTGGATGGGATAAAATACCAACACTGATCCTCAAATCGTCAGCAGTACACATTTCCGAACCATTATCAATAATTACCAACAAAATGTTTGAGACAGGAGTTTTCCCAACTCTTATGAAAAAAGCAGTGATAAAACCAATATATAAGAAAGCTGATAGATGCTCTATGGACAACTATAGACCTATAGCCCTACTCTCAAATATATCCAAAATATTTGAAAAAGCTATTGCTAACAGACTAAACAAATATTTAGAAAAATACAGAATAATCTCTGAGCGACAGAATGGATTTAGGAAAGGCGGAAATATAGCAAAAGCAATCTTCAGTGCAACAAACGACCTATACAACGCATGGAATAATCATGAACCAATCACAACTGTACTGCTGGACTTGTCAAAAGCATTTGACACAGTCAATCACAACATATTGATAGAGAAGCTCCACTACTATGGCATTCGGGGTATTCCATCAAAACTAATATCATCATATCTTGAAAACAGATCTCAAGCAGTGGAAATAAATGATAACAGTCAAACTAATAATATTCCCTACATTTCAAACTGGGCAATAGTAAATCGAGGCGTACCTCAGGGCTCTATTTTAGGGCCGGTGCTCTTTATCTTATATACAAATGAATTTCCTAAAGTTGTACCAAATAGTTATCTCTTTGCCGATGACACCTGTATAATAGTAAAAAGTGACCAATTTTCTCAAATGGAAACGACAATCAAAAATGTAATGAATACAGCCGCAAAATGGTTCGAGGATAATGAACTAGCACTAAATGTCAACAAAACACAGATAATGAGAGTAGGAAATTATGGCCAATTAAATAAAGAAATCTATATCACTGCTACTAACAGTATTAAACTACAAAATACAGTTCAATTCCTTGGGTTGACTATTGACACCAGTATGTCATTTGCTTGTCACATTGATAAGATAGTCAAAAAAATCAGCAAAAGTTCATATCTACTTCGTTCCTTAACTAGACAGGCTACTCAAGAAATTTTAATTACCGCAGATTATGCACTGATTGAGTCACGAATAAGGTATGCCATAATATTTTGGGGAAAGTCCCCTCACATTTACGATGTCTTCATTGCGCAAAAGAAAATTATTCGTATAATTATGGGCGTTAAGTCAAGGTCGTCCTGCAGAAATGGGTTCAAAAACTTACGTCTTTTAACTGTTTATGGTATATTTGTGCTGGAATGTATAATGTTTTGCAAGAGTAATCAAAGTATCTTTAATCAGAGAAATACAATACACAAGCATAATACTAGGAATAAAAATAATTTTGTAGGTATTAATTCTAATCTTTCTGTTGTACAAAATGGTACTTACAATATAATCACAAAAATCTGCAACAAATTACCATACAAACTATTCAATTTAGATCCACTTAAACTAAAAAAACATGTTAAAAACATTTTAATTGAAGAAACTTTGTACAATTTAAATGACTATTTTAAGATAGATTTTTATAAATATCAATTGTAACTTTAATATGACGCATTCTACACTGTATTTACAGTATTCCAGAATAAAGCTACATTATTATTATTATTATTATTATTTATTCGGTTCATTTGTTCTTTCTCCAAATAAATAGCCATAATTCAATTCACCAAACATAATTATGTTTACTGCACGTATAAATCTATTCTGCCTTACTTCGAGGGAATAAATATTTATTTATTTTTTTTACTTGAGAAACAGGCTATATGCACGCGAATGATTGGTATAATTATTTATTCGCCAGATAAAATAATAGATAGATTATAATACCTAACCTATAAACGTGGAGTTTTATATCTACAGTTGCTCTTGTGAATTTATTTATGTGTTGTTTATCAACCTTTTATGAAGTGTATAGCTGTAAAACATTAAAGTTAGGGGAAGCTTTGTGTGCAATTTGGTTAAAATAAAAAATTATTATTTTGTGAAATTTTCTTTTGACGTTTACACTAACGCCATCGGTCGTTTTTTTGGATGAACGTCAAAATATTCAACAAAAAGAGCAAGGAGTATAGTGCAGTGCATATTTATTCTTTAACAAACTTTTCTACCTGATCTTAGATTAATGTCTGAATAGAAATCTTCAAATAAATAAAATTATCAACCAATTTAAAATTCAGTCTTAATTCTATTGTAAAATAAGTAGATACTAATTCATTTTTATATTTTTTAGATTACATATTTCTGAAGAAGATCCAAATCTGGACCGAAATGTCATTTATTGAGATATTGAATTATAATTTAAATTTTTTGACGTGATAACGTCTTATAAATTGATGAATCACCAATCTTATAAATTGATAAAACACCGGCTGCATGCACGAAAAAGTGTAACGTTCCTAACGCGTAACGTTCCTAACGCGTAACGTTCCTAACGCGTAACGTTCCTAACGCGTAACGTTCGTAACGCGTAACGTTCCGCCTGACCCTGTGCGTGCTTTTTGCTAATTTCTCGCTCAATTTAAATCAGATCGGTTTGAAACCAGTCTTAAACGAAAGAGGAGAACATTTTACATAGATTTCGTATAACAGAATTTGCCTAAACAGTTTTTTTATACAAATTTATATAGAAAAATAGTTGTATAAATGCAATGTTGTCTAATGCATGGCGCGATGCGGTCGGTCGTCTTTATTTGCCGTACATGGAAATTAGAAAATAACGTATGTCTTGTCTTAACATGAAAACGGCTGCATTTCTAATGTTTAATTCAATTTTTTGACATTAGTATTTTGTGAAATGCAACGCCTTCTAAGTTAAGTATTGGAATAACTAATTATTATTAGAACATAATACTTTGACAGTTGCAAACGTCACTTTTGACATTTCTTATCATTCCGACACCAAGGATAAGCGGATTGAAACCAAATTTTGGGAGGATGTTTGATATGCAAATATGAAGTGGCCTATTGTTTTTGGGTAACATCGGCGCATGCGTAAAAGAATATATCTCTTATAATGATCTTTTATATAATAATAATATAGTTTTTAAAACGGTTTTTTCTCTATCTATTTTTACTAGAAATTTTTGTAATTTTTTTGGGGAAAATCGGCGCATGCGCAAAAGAGATACATGCCATAGTTGTTTTTTATATAATAATAGTATACTTTTTATAGTGTTTTATTATTCTACTTAATAAAATTTACCTAAATTTGAAGCGAAAGATGCAATATCATAGATTCGAATTATTATAATTATTATATAAATTTAGGTTATGTATTACGGAATACGTTATCACGTAAAACTATCGTCCGTAAACCGACTTTACAGACAACCAATTTTTTGACAATATACAGTCTGAAAAAATTGGTTGATAATTTTATTTATTTGAAGTTTTCTACCTGATATTTTGCTTGGTGAATTGAAAGTAAATTTTATTCTAACGAATAAATTTGTTCAAGATTAGTAACTTCTATCTTTAATAGTGTTCGGTGAATATGGGCATAAGTGAATTTTAACAACGGTTAAATCTATTTTAGCCAGCCAACAATTAATCAAACAATCGGAATTAATTAATAACTAGCCTGACCCGTCGAAACTCGACGCAGTAAAGTAAATATCTGAGAAATAAAAAATAAATGTTTCTATTATTTTACAGAAACCACTCTAAACGCTTCTTTTTAACACGTTTAATTGATGCCTTTGTAACCAATTTGTGGGGATGATAAAATGCAGAATGGCAGATACATGTGGTGGAGGCGCAATTATTAAGCACGGCGCTTCCACCATCCATTTTAATCGTGTTTAAACAATATCAAAAATTTGAAAATTGTAGATATATTATATAGAACAGTGAAGTAGCGGTTCAAAGTGTTATTGGTTGAGTACGTCGTGTGATCAGCTATCAAGTGCCCTTTGGATGCCACATATGCAAGTATTAGGGCTTGAGTGTCATGTTACTGTCGTACGCGTCTGTGGATTGAGGCATCGGTGTGCAGGGGCGTAGCAAAGCCCCCCTCCTCCGATTTGTGAGGAATCCGTACCAAAATACGACATTTAAAACGCCAAAACTATAACCGTATTGTTGTATTTATACTATTATATAAAGCTGAAGAGTTTGTTTGTTTATTTGGTTCGAATTCAAAAATTTTTTTTTGATGGATAGTCTATTTATCGAGGAAGGCTATAGGCTATATAATATCACGTTACGACCAATAGGAGCGGACCTTTATTGAAAAATGTTACAAAATGTATCTCAAAAATAAATAAGCTTCTATTTATGTGAAATGCACTAACTAGATATACTCATATTAGTGATGTGAGAACACAACCACAGGTGGATCAATCGGTAGAGCATGCGACTGTCAATATCAGGGTCGTGGGTTCGAGCCCCACGTTGGGCGAATATATTTTTTATAATTTTTTTTTATTTTTTACATTGCTTTCTTCTTCTTACATTTAAATTTATTTAATTAATTATAAAAAAAATATTAGTTAAAAAAAGTTTAAATACTGCTTTTTATCGTCAAAAACTTTTGAACGGTAACTCCGATCATCATGAAATTTGGACACAACATTCATCTCGGTAAACTAAGATGAATGTGTGTACTCATGTTCCTCCCTTCCCCATTCGTTCTTTTACACCCGGGTGAAACCGGACGGGACCGCTAGTAATATATAAAGCTGAAGAGTTTGTTTGTTTGTTTGGTTGAAGGCGCTAATCTCAGAAACTACTGGTTTGAATTAAAATTTTTTTTCTGATGGATAGTTTATTTATCGAGGAAGGCTATAGGCTATATAATATCACGCTACGACCAATATGAGCGGGGCATCAATGAAAAACGTTTCAAAATATAATTCAAAATTTGTTCGTCCGACAAAAACTTTTGAACGGTAACTCCGATCATCATGAAATTTGGACACAACATTCATCTCGGTAATTGGCGTCCTGAATAAGGAACCAATTCAATATTTTTCTGGAATTATTGAGGGAAACCATTATAAACCTCAACAAGATGTTGGCATTACCGTTTCTCAGCAAGAAGCAGCAAGAAAAAGCCTCAGTCACATTTCCCCCTGCCGGGATTTGAACCCAGTACCTTCCGAATGCGAGTCTAGTGCTCTCACCACTACGCTACACCGCTCGGTCTACGAACGCTCGAACAACGCATGTATTGCGCGCGGGTTCCAATATTTTCAGCTACGCCACTTATTCAAAGGCATATCAGCACCAGCTTTCAGTCTGCTGAGTCCTGCATCGGTGAAGTCGGGTGAAGGGGGGAGTTTGAAAGTCACGAGGGAGGTCGTATTACAATGCAGACGCAGCCATTAACAGTTAAACGGTCCCCGGAGTGTCACCAACACGGCTCGTGATCGCGCCCACCAATTGCCACTGTCTCTCCGTTCTAGTTTTAAATGCAGTGGCGCAACAAAGAAACGCCGTCCATATGTCAAAATGGTCACAATACAATGAAATTGTATTAAGGGGGTCACTCAATGTGATAGGTTGAACAAACGATTTTTTTGATTCCTAAACATGTTTAAAATATGTTGGTAAAATGATTTTATAATATTCAAAGTTGTTGGGAAGATACAGCACAGAGCCTATTGTGACGTGTCGCCTTGTTATTTGAGATCTTCTAAAACAATCAAAACCCGATAAATCTATTTTTCTTCATACCTCGACCGAAAATGCATACTTTCGGCATCAATTGTAAGGCAGAGAGTCTAACATTTACTCCTTGGTGGGATTACACGCACCAATACGGGAAGTTCGTACGTTCGGGCGGTATAGTAAAGCAAAAACAACCAATCAACATGTCCTCTCATAGCAACCCTATTAACTTTAGCTAATAGTCGCGAACAGCTGTCATTCGTGTTTGTACGTATAACCTAAATTATCGTATGTTGACTTTGAGCCTGTAACATGTACCAATTTTCTCTACCCTACATTTATTAATAACAGATTTTCTAATCAACGTATCGCTTGACTTAATTTCACTCAAGCTGATAATAGGTCTATTTATTTATTTGTTGTCGCTTTTGTTGACACTACGCCACTGTATTTTCACCTCCTCTTAGCTTAACCAATGTACATACATACCTTGATAGCAAAGTATCTGCGACATTTAATGTTTCACTATGTAAAATAATTGCAAAATGCTTCGAAAATTTGACTTAAAATTGAGATGTTTGTCAATAATAATTGATTATCGGGTTAAGGATGTATAAGGGATGTCCCAAATCATCGAGAAATGAATGAAATTCTGTCAACTTATTTCTTAATATATCTACAATAAGTACTCAAAATTTCAGTACGGCTTACTAGCTCGTTTAAAATTTTACCATTCCAACCCACAAGTGAGTAATGGTACTAGTTTGGGTCAAAAATCACTTTTCAAAATTTTACAATATCTTTTCATTTTGAGGTCCCCCGAATCCAAAAAAACATATTTTTGGAAAAACTCTGTGTGTCTGTTTGTCTGTGAGCACGATAGATGAGCGGATTGAAACCAAATTTTGAGAGGATGTTTGGTATGCAAATATGAAGAGCCCTATTGTATTTGGAGAAAATTGACGCATGCACAGAAGAGATATATGATATAACGGTGTTTTTTATATGATAATGATATACTTTTCTAAATAAATTATTATTGTTTATTTTTTTACGATAGTTTCGTCTAAAATTTTTTTTCTAAATTTTATAGTTTCAGAAATATTTTGAAAAAAAATTGGCAGTCTTTTGTTTTGTAGATCTGTCAGAAATAAATTAGTTAAGCATGCTTTGATTAATTTTTACATGACGCGGAACATATTATGTAGGTAACCATGGCAACGAATAGCAAATATCATATTGAATAATAATAATAATAATAATAATATTTTATTGGTCATGTTGTCAATACAATTGAATATGACAAGTCAAAATGCAAGAAAATACGCAGATAAAAAAAATATACATTAGATATTAAGATATGCATCTACACTACACATAGAACAATTTTGATTGCAAAATACATAATTATGTGCAAAAGTGTATAGTATTATTATTAATTATATTTGTGTAGCCAAATTGGATACAAATCGTCGAAAAATATAAAATACATTACAATAAAAGATCATTTAGATCATAAGGCACAGATTCTAAAAAGTACTTTTTCAAACGTTTTTTAAAATTAATGGTGATACTGCTAGATTTAATATCATCCGGTAGATTTGAGTAGATTTTATAGCCAATATATATAGGACTTTTTTCAAAAAATGTTGTATTATGCTTAATAGACGTTTTGGTAGGTCGAGTGAAATAAAATTTATTTTTTTCGTTTAATTTACTGAAATAATGTAGGTTATGCATCTGCGTAAGCAGTTCAAGAGCATAAATCCCGTAGTATGTTAATATTTTGTTTGCTTTAAATAGTTGACGACATGACTCTCTACTTCCTTTGTTAAATATTATTCTTAAAATTTTCTTTTGAATAATGAAAACTCTATCTCGTTCTATAGAAGCACCCCAACAACTATGGCATAACTTATGCAAGAAGCGACAAAAGCGTGATAAAAATGTAATAGCATCTTTTGATCATAAATTTTTTTCATTTGTCTTATTTGGTAACAATAGTAATTAAGTTTTTTACAGATGTTATTTATTTGATGAATCCATTTAAAATTTTCATCTATTACTACCCCTAGAAATTTAGTGTATTTACATATTGTTAAGTCACATTTAAAATTACTCTTATTAACATCTGCAGGATTCCTGATCCTGAACTGCATACACGTGGTTTTAGTTAAATTTACAATAAGCTGGTTTCTATGCAGTAATCAGTAAACTGGTCAATTACCATTTTTATTTTCAGCTCAGCTTCATTTAAGGTAGATGCCGCTATCAATACCGTAACATCATCCGCGTACATAATTATTTTGCCTATGTTGATATAATTTGGTAGATCATTAGTAAAAAATAGAAAGAGCAAAGGTCCTAAATTACTACCTTGAGGTACACCTACGCATACATTTTTTTTATTCGATTTATAATTGTCAATACTGACGTACATAAAACGATTTTTAAGGTACGATTTTATAAGGTCGTTTGACCGACCTCTAATGCCCATTTCATAGAGTTTTTGCAATAAAAACGAATGATTCACCGTATCGAAAGCGGCACTTAAATCAAAAAAGAGCCCGAAAACGATTTTACCCTCATCTAAGTTTTTACTTACATAGTCACTAAAAGACAGACAAGCTGTAGCAGTTGAAAACTTTTTCCTAAATCCATGTTGCGATTCATTTAAAATGTTGTATTTGTCAGAAAAGGATACCAACCTATTATATATAATTTTTTCAAATCATTTTGCGTGTACTGACAATAATGAGATAGGCCTGTAATTTTTTAATTCATGTATGCTTTCCTTTTTATGCAATGGTTTTATTTTTGCTAGTTTAAGGTTGTCAGGGAAAATAGCATTTTCAAACATTTTATTTATTATAGCAGTCAAAATATTGACAATATATGGCAAACAAGCCTTAATAACAGACGCTGGAATATCATCAAATCCTGTAGAAAATTTGTTTGGAAGATTCATAATAACATCGCTAACTTCTGAACAACTAACTGGATTTAAATAAAGAGTGTATGCGAGTCTATTTACCGGTACAGTACAGTTTTGCAAAAAGTTATTTTTGCCAAACTGATTAACTAATTTTTCATTTATAATATTATCAAAGAAATTCGCAAATATGTTTACTACTTCATTTATATCAGTAATTTCGGTATTATTGCAATGTAAAGTAAAATTATCTGTATTAGATTTTTCTCTATTCAAAAAACTATTTATATTTGACCACATTTGTCTTGAGCAATACACAGAATTATTATCCATGTCATTGAAAACCCTACTCTTTGCTTCGAGTATATCTACAGCATGTTTGACTTTCAGTTTTTTGTATAAATTGTTTAGTGTGACATCGTCACCTTTAATTTGAAATAAGTTTCTCAGTTCCTGACTTTGTTTTATGACTTCTTTTGTTACCCAACTCTTTTCAGATTACTAGCTATTACCCGCGTCACCTCACGCGATATCAGAAATATTTATTTTCTTCTATTATATACTGTCAATGTCGACATTTCCGACCTCCAATGATTAGGTTGAAATTAGTCATAGTTTCTTCTCCCGAGAGGAATGCGAGCAATTACTGGTCACCTATATATATCTTATGCGTTACATAACTGGTGCTCGTTTTTAACATTTTGTCACATTCGTAAAATATTAGTCATTGCGCACTAGATACATAACCTACTATCATAGCTATTTAAATACGAGATTTGAACATTGAAACTTGAAGTCACGTGGAGACAGAAAGAAACACTTTCATTGACTTCCCCGTAGTCATTTTGAAGTCTCAACTTCTATATAGAGAATATAAAGCTACATTCAAGTATAAGAAGAGAATGCTCCTCTTTATACAGTATGTAAACGCGTAAAGTGCACATAGGGAAATTAGCATTGAGAAAAAATACTTGGATTAGAGTTAGCTATGACTGCATTAATTGTTATTTCTATTGATTTATTGTGGTAATCTTGAGGATTTCTATTTTATTTTTATTTTACTTGGCTTTTTTTAATAATAAAAAGCTCTTATAAATCATTATTTTAATTTTTTTGTACAAAAATAAAACAAAAAAACAACTCCATCTGTTTGGAAACATTTCATTAAAAAATTGTCTGACTGGTATGACGTATGCTCGTTGGTAAATCAGTGACCCAATATCTTTAGGTTCAACACGAATAGGCGGAGATATTTGAGCTCGCACCATATTTAAGTATTTTTGGGAATTTAATGTCCCATTAATAAAAAAAAGTCCGATTATGTTGTAATCATTTGAATATTTTCTTCGGTAGTGTACACATTCATTTTGCAAAAGAATATTATCTGTCAAATTGAAAAACAAGATTTCAAGGCTCCAGTCATTTTTTCCCAATGTTAATTTCCCTATGTGCACCTTACGTGTTTACATACTGTATACAGAAACGCCAATCACAACATTTTGCACAGTTGAGTTTGAAATCTGGTTCCAGTCGGACTTTAAATGGATAAAGGTTTTCACAATAGGCTTGTCCAAACTATTTCCTGGTCCGAATTTGCATATCAAACATCCTCCCAAAATTTGGTGTCAATCCGTTCATCCGTTTGACCTGAATCCTGTTCACAAGTAGACAAACAGACGCACAGAGTTTTTGCCACAAGGGCTGAAAGTGTGAAAGGCGAAGGGCAAGTATCACACTTTCGGTCAGTGTGATGTATATACTACTTTTCTTCATACCTCGGTCGTAAGCACGCTTATTAAATACATTAATCAATTATTTACATAAAAACAGATAAATTCCAAGCAAAAAGCTTTGAGGTTATACGAAAAAACACAAATGACAGCTGTTCGCGACTATTAGCTAAAATCTAATAGGGTTGCTATGGAAACGACATCTAAACAACAGTTGATTAGTTGTTTTTGCTTTACTACCGCCCGAACGTACGAACTTTCCCCATTGGTGCGTGTAATCCCACCAAGGAGTAAATGTTAGACTTTCTGCCTTATAATTGATGTCGAAAGTATGCACTTTCGATTGAGGTATGAAGAAAATATGTTTTTTGGATTCCGGGGACCTCTAAACGAATATTGTAACATTTTGAAATGTGAATTATTACCTAAACTAATACCATTCCAGAGCTGGGTGGTACTGAGTACAAGTACTTGGAAAAAGTACTTTAAGTACATATTTTTGTACTTTGTACTTTGTATTCCGAGTACTTTTAAAAATTGTACTTGGTACTTGTACTTGTAACGATCTGTTGAATGTACTTTGTACTTTCAGCTTGTTTCTAAGTACAAGTACATTAAAATACACTTTTATGTAGAAGTTTTAAAAATTAGGTGTTTTTTTTAGTTTGCGATTTTTCCGTAAAGAATCGCTACTTTCTTGTGAACATTTCTGGGTACCCTGTTTGTTCCAAGCAGCCAGCAAGCGGTAACGAAACCGTCAACCGCATGCGCAGTAGCTGAAAAGATACTGGAACACGTTTTAGCTATCTGCGCATGATGGTGACGGTTTCGTTACCGTTTGCTGGCTATTTGGAACAAACCTATTAATGCAGGGTTTCTTGAAACATTGCTTTTTGTCCTTATTTAGTTGTTTATTTTTCTATTTTCAATTTTTTGTTTTTATATTAATTCACATTTAATATAAATAAAATATAATTCATAAAAACATTTTGTGCGTACGTCGCTCTCTGTGTATTTTAATTTCATAAATAATCGAGCTTCTAGGGTTTGTTTGTAGTTTGTGCCACAAAGGTGTACTGAGGCTGGGTGTACCACATTGTGTCCAATGTACTTGTAAAAAGTACTCGTAAAATCCAAGTACTTGTACTCAGTACATGTACTCAGTACTTAGTCAAGTACTTTGTACTTTGTACTTATTGGACGAAAATGGAAAGTACTTTGTACTTGGTACTCCAAGTACATTTTCATTGTACTTGGCCCAGCTCTGTACCATTCCCCACTTGTGAGTTGGAATGGTAAAAATTGAATAACTTCGTATAATTTCAAAATACAGAAATAATTATTTCAACATTTTTAAATCATTCTCATTACCTATCACAATGTGAATTAGTATTTTCGTCAAGTGGAAACTTTAGACAAAATAGCACTTCTCTCAATATTGTTTTGTTTTTGAGCAGCAAAATACTACGAACTGGGCGCCGGCAATATTTTAATACTGTAACAAAACTGACAAAACTGTTCTTTGTCGGTGGTAAAAATAATTATTTACAAAAAGAAACGTTAACAAAATAAACTAAGAGTACTTCTCTAATAATAATGAAAAATGAAATAATAAATAACTAAGAACAAACGAATTTTAAAACAACAATAATGACACTAAACTGTACACAGAATATTTATATCTCACACATGTCTATTTATCTTATAATGGTTATTTATGTCACTGACACTGACTGACTGCCCTGCCTTCAACGCTAGCGCTGTTAATATACGTTCTTTAGCCGCCTTTAAAATAATTCCACGACGTTCTACAAGCTTCTATGCGGTTCGATAACAATGAGTGCAACAATACGCGCATTGTTTTCTATGCGATTCCGACAACAAAGCAGGATAACAATGGTTGGCCGCCGCCCCTAGTGGCGTCTCGTTACAATACCCTTCGTTAAAAATATTAGGACTCTTACTTTTATAAAAGGAAAGTTTGTAGAAAGTTGTTCAAGCCTATAGATATTTGTCGAAATAAAACAACGCAGCAGTTCTTGTGGTTACGATGGCGTCTTTGCTATGTTCCTAGAGTTATCCAAGGCCGATTATTGCACGCAAAATACTCGCCCAAATACATTCGTCGCTACATAAAAGTAAAGCGTGGTTATTATTCCCTACTTTCATCCCGGTGTTAAAATGCAAACAAATACAATATATTTTTGTAACCCATTATAAAAGTTATGTATAATAATAGGGTCGTCTCGCCTATCAAAATTTGATGGCTTTAAGCAGTGCACAATATTCCTTATCACATATTAAAAAAATACAGATCTTTCAAAATAAGATACTAAGAATTGTCACTAACTCACCATGGTTTGTTCGGAATCACCAACTGCATAGAGAATTAAACGTACCGACCATATCCAAGTTTATTCGGAAAACCGCTAAAAACTTCTTTGACAACATTAACCAATGCCCCAGCGCGACCTACTTCCAACTAGGCCAAAAAAGCCAAAATAACAGACTTAAAAAACGCCTGCCACAAGATGTGCCAATAAGTGATAGTGACTGATATATATTTTTTTCTTTTTTTATCATATAATTATTTATTATAATATATAGTGCAGTGGGCTTAACTCCCTATACCGTTACATCTCTTTAGTGCTCATTACCATGTATAACATGTATAATATGTAGATCTGGTATATTATTATTAAAAAAAAAACACAAACCCTATTTCCCTAGCCAATCCGCAAGCAGTCTCTACTCACCCGATTGACACAATTTTTTCGACGTGATAACGTCTTATAAATTGATGAATCACCAATCTTATAAATTGATAAAACACCGGCTGCATGCACGAAAAAGTGTAACGTTCCTAACGCGTAACGTTCCTAACGTTCGTAACGCGTAACGTTCCTAACGCGTAACGTTCCGCCTGACCCTGTGCGTGCTTTTTGCTAATTTCTCGCTCAATTTAAATCAGATCGGTTTGAAACCAGTCTTAAACGAAAGAGGAGAACATTTTACATAGATTTCGTATAACAGAATTTGCCTAAACAGTTTTTTTATACAAATTTATATAGAAAAATAGCTGTATAAATGCAATGTTGTCTAATCATAATGCATGGCGCGACGCGGTCGGTCGTCTTTGTTTGCCGTACATGGAAATTAGACGATAACGTATGTCTTGTCTTAACATGAAAACGGCTGCATTTCTAATGTTTAATTCAATTTTTTGACATTAGTATTTTGTGAAATGCAACGCCTTCTAAGTTAAGTATTGGAATAACTAATTATTATTAGAACATAATACTTTGACAGTTGCAAACGTCACTTTTGACATTTCTTATCATTCCGACACCAAGGATAAGCGGATTGAAACCAAATTTTGGGAGGATGTTTGATATGCAAATATGAAGTGGCTTATTATTTTTGGGGAACATCGGCGCATGCGTAAAAGAATATATCTCTTATAATGATGTTTTATATAATAATAGTATAGTTTTTAAAACGGTTTTTACTCTATCTATTTTTACTAGAAATTTTTGTAAATTTTTTGGGGAAAATCGGCGCATGCGTGCCATAGTTGTTTTTTATATAATAATAGTATACTTTTTATAGTGTTTTATTATTCTACTTAATAAAATTTACCTAAATTTGAAGCGAAAGATGCAATATCATAGATTCGAATTATTATAATTATTATATAAATTTAGGTTATGTATTACGGAATACGTTATCACGTAAAACTATCGTCCGTAAACCGATTTTACAGACAACCAATTTTTTTTTGTAAAATTTTGTTAAAAGGGGTGATTTAAAGCGATAATAGTAAAAAAGACGAGGGGGTTTCAGGGTAAAGATCGTAAACAGAGAAAATCCATCGATGTTCACGATACATGAGTGTGAGAGAAATGCAAATATGTCCGTAGGTCGGAGATTATGAAAACAGTTTGACAATTGAAGTGTATATTTAAATTAGTTAGTTTTTTTTTAGCGCGAATATTCAAAATATTAATGGACAATTAAAATTTTATTTTCCAAATAATTTAAGAAAGTGTAAGCTTATTTTAATTTAATGCCAAAATAGAGCTTTTAAATATTTCGTAGACTGTACCAAGTCTAAAATTTGGTCTCAGATCAGAAAAACATATTCAAATAAATAAAATTGTCGACCAATTTTTCTCAGACCAATATATTGACAAAAAATTTAAAAAAATAACAAATCAATATAACACAAGATGACGTTTCGATCCGGATTTGGATCTTCTTCAGAAAAATCTAAAAAATATAAAAATTCTTAGTATTAGTTATTTAATATTTAATATAGAACGCACGATGATTGAATATTTTTGAAAGAATCAGAAATCATATAGTGAAAATCGTAAATGCATCAAATGAGGTTAAATTTTTTTAAAATAAATTCTGACAGCGGGGTAACCATGACAACGATAAACATTTTTCTTTAATTTATAACCAATTAAATATAGGTATATACAACTTGATGGATCCTGCTCAAAACTGACATAGGTACCCGACCCTAATTTGAATATGTCACTGTAGAGTAAATGATAACTCATCCGCTGCGATACTTTCGGGTTTGATTCCCGACAGTGACATTGTTTGAAAAAAAAATTGTTCTTATATTGCATTGTAACTGTAACAATGTGTGTTTCATAACAATAATAGCAAATTGTGTGCTATATACAGTGTAAATTCCATTTAACGTCACTCGATATAACGATAAAACTCCTTAAAACGTCGAAATTACTTCACTATAGATGGTTTACCTTATTGCTCATGCAATAATACTCTCTAAATAACGACACACCCACTCTAAATAACGACAACAATACGTCATCATTAAGCAATAAACAGTACTTGTTTGTTATTTTGTTGCTTTGTTGTCGGCATCATGCGTACTGAAGATTCTAAGAATTTCTTTTGTTTGTTGGGATTATCTTTCATAATTGTTTAGCTCAGCTGCTTATCATAGTTTTAGTTGCCCACAACGTGCAAACTGTGAACATGGCGAGTAAAAGAAAATCTTTCTGTATTGACGATTATTTCTTGTCTCCGTTTAACGACAACTCTCAATAACGCCACAAAGTGCACAGTCCCTTGAGTGTCGCTATATAGAGTTTACACTGTATTTGTATATTATAATACTCGCCACGAATCTAAAAGGCTCGGAAGTTAGATGCGAATACGGGCTTGCGCTTGTACAGTCTGTTGAAAAACTACAAACTCGCAACTCAACAAAACTGAAATAACAATAACAACTTGACAATAGCGTACTCGACTGTACTTTAAAACAGGAAAGTGACAAAGGCAACGAGCGATCACGGCCAATCACCGACGAGCGCACGTTCCGTGCAGGTAGCTGTGAGGTGGTGGGAGTCTTAACGGCCTAAAATGTGCCTTTGGGACATTGTTTGTGACTAACTTCCGAACCTTTTAGATCCTTTGCGCGTACTATAACTTCTTAAATTTTGGTACCTTATATAATAAACAAATATCCTGTGCGAGGATTGAAGAATAGTAGAGTCAACAAAATATATAGAAAGGGGTATACAGTGCATACAGAGCTCAGCTGAGCTGAGTACACTGCTGGTGGGTGAACTGGGCTAAAATGAATGAAAACGGGGCTAACATCATGCACTCAGCTTCTCTCAACGAGCTAACAATAAAAGTCTCATCTTGTTCAAACCAAATTTAATTAGATCGTTTTCTGCTTCCGTTACTACCGCTCTCTTGAAACCGCAATGCGCGTCCGCTTTGTTTTGTGTGTTTAACTATACCGCCATATTGTGAATTTTCTTAAGGTCACTCTATTATCACAAGTGAAAAGTTCGACAACAACGACAAGTCAATTGTAATGAAACACCCAACACTTAAATAATATAGTAATTGACAAAACCAAACGTTCACAGCCCTGTAAGAATTTCAGCACTCTATAAAAATTCCAGCCAATTGGGTGACGGGACCATTCCAACTTAAAAAATGTTGACATTTGATTACAATAAAGAAAATAAAATTTCTGATATCGCGTGAGGTGACGCGGGTAATGGCTAGTATTCAATATATTTGCTATTCGTTGCAATGGTTACCTACATAATATGTTCCACGTCATGTAAACATTAATCAAAGCATGCCGAACTAGTTTATTTCTGACAGATCCATAAAACAAAAGAGCGGCTGATTTTTTTTATTTTCAAAATATTTCCGAAAATATAAAGTTTAGAAAAAAATTTTTAACAAAACTTTCTTGAAAAAATAAATAGTATAATAAGCCGTTAATAAAAAGTATAGGTACCATTATAATATAAAAAACACCGTTAATAGCAAATATCTCTTCTGCGCATGCGCCGATTTTCCCCAAAAACAATAGGGCTCTTCATATTTGCAAACCAAACGTCCTCCTAAAATTTGGTTTCTCTCTATGGTTTTTGTGTGAGTAAAATTTAATGTTCTATATGGAAATTGTAATTAAAATCTTTGATTAACGTCTGGTTAGAACTCTTCAATAAATAAAATTATCGACCAATTTTTCAGACAATATATTAACAAAAAATATAAATAATACATAAACGTTTCAATCCGGATTTGGACCTTCTTCAGAACTGATCTAAAAAATATAAAAGATAATTTATATTTAAATTCTAATTAGCTTTTTATAAAACGTTAATGTATTATTTATATTTTTTGTTAATATATTGTCTGAAAAATTGGTCGATAATTTTATTTATTGAAGAAATTGTAATTATATGATCACAATCTAAGGTCATTGTCAAATGAAACTTTTTGACAATGTTTTCTGCTTCTGTTTTACTGTATCTCTTAGGACTTAGGGTATAATATTACGACAAATAATATGAGGTAATCAAGGAGCGAAATTAGCTATTTGAAACCGAGTGAAGCCTGATTTCTATCGCAACTATGCCTGGTATTTATACTGTGGTGTTTTTTGAATTTTTTTCTCTGGAAGTACAGTACACCCTGAAGCTACAAGATTGCACTTGAAGTTTATCCAAACTTTAATCCATTCATGAGTGTTTTTATGTTGTTAGAGAAAGATACTTTTTTTTTTAATTCTTTTATGTCAGTTTGCATTTAATTTTTTGCATATTACAATTTTAGAAAATAAGTTTCAGTTATAAGTAAACGGATAAAAAACAATTTTAATGCTGTTTTTACTACTTTTGGACATCATGTTGCTTTGTAAATTGTTCACAACTTTTTCGAAAATAGAGGAGATTTGTAATAAAAAAAGTGTAAGTCAGGATTCATTAACGTTGTTAAATAAACTTCTTTTTTTACAGATGGTGTGGAATAATGTCCGTGCAGTACAGTGATTTTAAAACAAGCCGCTATGGTAAGTAATATTTTTTTTTAATAACCAGGTTTATTCTGGATTGTAATATCTAAGTTAAGAAAGATAGCTAAATACTGCAGCTTATAAACTCTGAACAGCACGAACCGTCTCTATCCCTTCTTTAAAGGCTAAATACTAGTGTTGGGCATAATCGATATATTTCAATAAACGAATGAAACGAAATAACCGGTTTTTATAATCGAATGATCATTCGAATTATCGATTATGAATGATGTGCAAACTTGGCAATTATTAATTTCATTTTATTTACTTTTACATTATAATCAAATGATCATTCAAAATATCGATTATGAATTATGTGCTAACTTCGATTTGGTAATATTACTTAACACTACAATATTAATAATGGAATCCCTGGTATGATCGAATAGAAATAAAAATATATTTGTAATGCCCTAGATGGATACATCGTCAATTTACATAATGAGTTAAACATTAAAATTGTAATTTAAAAAATCCGTAATATCATTAAAACAATTTTTTAGGAAGAATGATTTAAGTTTGAACTTAAATTCTTTACCACACTGAATTTCAGTTAAGCTATTTGGTGGTTTATTAAATAGGATGGATTTTTCTGAGACATTTTCAATCTGCATTTCTAATATCTTGATTGTTTCTTATGTCATGATTTTGAATATCATTTACGTGTATGCATTAATGTGCATTGTTATTTGCAAAATAAGTTCACTCCATCATATAAATAGTAGTGCATGTAGATGCAGAAACCAAATGATATATCAATATATCATATATTAATCGACAGTCGACATAGTACTGTGTCGGGATTAATATTCATTTCATAATCGATTCAAGCGAATGATATCTCGGTTGCCATAATCGAATGATCGATTATTCGGCCATAATCGAAATATTTCGATTATATCATTCATAATCGCCCAACACTACTAAATACAGTCGAGCCTGGGTAAGACAGAGTTTAAGGGACGGCGATATCTTTTTCGTTCATGGAGTTTTTGACGTGATAACGTCTTATAAATTGATGAATCACCAATATTATAAATTGGTAAAACACCGGCTGCATGTACGAAAAAGTGTAACGCGTAACGCATAACGCGTAACGTTCCGCCTGACCCTGTGCGTGCTTTTTGCTAATTTCTCGCTTAATTTAAATCAGATCGGTTTGAAACCAGTCTTAAACGAAAGAGGAGAACATTTTACATAGATTTCGTATAACAGAATTTGCCTAAACAGTTTTTTTATACAAATTTATATAGAAAAATATTTTATACAAATTTATATAGAAAAATAGCTGTATAAATGCAATGTTGTCTAATGCATGGCGCGACGCGGTCGGTTGTCTTTGTTTGCCGTACATGGAAATTAGAAGCAAACGTATGTCTTGTCTTAACATGAAAACGGCTGCATTTCTAATGTTTAATTCAATTTTTTGACATTAGTATATTGTGAAATGCAACGCCTTCTAAGTTAAGTATTGGAATAACTAATTATTATTAAAACATAATACTTTGTAAGTTGCAAACGTCACTTTTGACATTTCTTAACATTCCGACACCAAGGATAAGCGGATTGAAACCAAATTTTGGGAGGTTTAGGTTATGTATTACGGAATACGTTATCACGTAAAACTATCGTCCGTAAACCGACTTTACAGACAACCAATTTTTTTACTAACACGAGTTTCTAGCTTATAGAGGTACAGAAGTGGCCTTTCTCACTTACAGAGGTCTATAAAAATACAGCAAAGTACTGATTTACTTGTATGTATTATTCGACATAGATGATAAAAAAGAAAACAAAAAACAAACAAACCAATAACACAAAAACAATGTTAGTTAGTACAGCTATTTATTATTAAATTTCGTGGAACTATTAATACGTTCGACTATCGCTTATAGATGTAAAGGCAAGTAGTAGTCTCAGTAATAATGACAGAAAAACGTCTTTCTCTTATAGAAGGTTCTCTTTCTCACTTATAGATGTTTTAGAGGGTTACAAAGACAGTACCTGACAAATACTCTCACTTACTAAAATTCTGCTTACGTAAAACATGGCCCCTTTTAAGTTTTTTTTCAAACTGTACATTTTTGACATTTATGATACAGAATAACATTAGTAACAGACGTAGTTACAGAATCATAACACATTCGCAAGTTGTGATGCGTATTGTTCATATCTGCAGAAATGTCCATTCGTGTCTAAAGCTTTTCTTTTGTTGTGTCGTAGTTATACAATAAAGATTTATTACGTCATGATTTTCAGTATCACTGTTTCAGTATCACATACGTACATGAAATGTACATACTCTATTTTCTGAGTAATGTAGGTACGTGCTGTTTTGTCTTATAGTCCAAACCGGGGCACTTGCCCCGGGCGGCAGTTTCAGGGGGCGCCAAAAACATATATATTAATACACTAAGGTTAAAGATGTTTGCCTCCCTTTTTAGAAAAAAACTTCACAATTCTCCACATAAATTATATATCATTTTACAGATAATTTCTTGCTCTACTGACATCGACAACTAAAAAATTTATTATTGCTTTTGTTTTTGTAAGTAAATTAATTAAAATACAGCAACGCTGAACAACGTCTGCCATCTGACGGCTTTAATTTTGAAACAACGTCAACACTTCGATCTGTCATCTGACCTTCATATTGTAATACAACAGGCAATACTGCATACTGCCATCCGACGGCTTTAATTTTGAAACAGCGAGCAACGCTGAACAACGTCACAGCAATGCTGCATGATGCCATCTGACGGCTTAGCTCAACGCTTTTGCTACTTGCGCCTCTATATGACAATTTTAGTAAAATATTTCTTCGATCTGTCATCTGAGCTTCATATTGTAATACAACAAAAAGAAGAACGTTATAAGCAGTGTGCAAAATTAGAAACGAATTGAATACCTGCAATCATTTTTAAAAAATAATTTTGTAAAGTGATAATTATTATACTTATTTAGTGCGAATAATTCGCACAGGTCACACTAGTTAATATATAATTTGATTGAAAACCACACCCAATCTGCACTTTTTTTCGATTTAAGTACTCAATCTGCTTGTTTTCTGTTCACGAAAAATGCCAACCATTTTATATATTGGTGAGCTTAAGTAATTAATCTCAAACGCTGGAGAGAGGGGGCGCTATTATCAAGTTTCTGCCCCGGTTTGAAAAAATCGTAGATCCGGGGCTGGGTCGCGGTTTTATAGATGCCAATTGAGCCGGAGTCATTTATTTTCAACACCATCTATTTTACTATGTTTGTACTTGCTTTTTGTGTATGTCGGGCGGAACTTTGTAATTGATTTTAAACTAACTTCCTGATGAGATAGAGATTTGAAATTTTTAACAAAACTCAGAATGACAATAAGAGATAATATTAAAACAAAGGAGGTCGAGGTATGAAAAAAAAAATTTTTTTGTTTTTTTTTCTCATACAGAGATGTAACAATGTGTGTTTCTTAACAATTGTAGCAAACGCTAACTATATCTGAGTTATTAATACCTAAAAATAAACTTCTTGATAGAACGTGGCTTCGTAGACGTGTGTCAAAGAAACAAAGTATACATAAGTATACTTTGTTTCTTGGATACATGCAATAGGAGCCGCCCGTCTCCGACATCTGCTGCAAGTTATATTAATGTCAGCTAAAACTTTCTGTCATTGCTGCAGCAGTCATGACTCGTGAGTACTCAGATGTTACAATATTATTGTTGTTTTGCTGTTGTTATTGTTGTTATTATGGAAAGCACAACGTCATGTCACTTTCGCTAAACTGTCACTCAAGACTCACAACTGACGCATATTTCATCAAACATACAAAACAAACTGGACTGTACTTATGACAGGTTAAGCTGGTCTTTCACGTTTACTTTCTTTATGAGTCTATAGACATGAGGTGTAGGGAAATAAATTATCTAGTGTCCGACCGAAATTTCGGTTTCGGCCTAGTTTCGGCCATAAAACTGGTTTCGGCTGCCCATCCGGCCGAAACTGGGGTCGAAATCGAAACTACATTCGGGAGGTTTCGCGCTGAAATGCGGTGCGTGCTCCGCGTTTTTTTCCAGTTTGAGAGAAATCTTCTTTATTTTGAAACTTTCGATTGAAGTATTATTTGCATTAAAATATTTATTTAGTGGTTGTATTTGGTAGATAGGTACTTATTAATTTTAATTTTATTGTAGTTTGTTAACAAGAGTACCATACAAAATGACCAAAGTAAAAAAGAAATAATTTTGTTCTTAAGATGAAAGAGTGTTTTCTTTTTTTTTTGTTGTGTGTACCTACCTAAACATATTTATTAGGTAAATACTTTTTACTAAAAAGTAATTTTGTTTTGTAATTTTTATTTAATTTCATAATATTAAAAAAAAAGTATATTTATTTGTGCTTTTTGAAATAAGGGGGGTAATAATAGGATATGACAAGTTAATGATTAGTTAAAATATCAGAGGCTGAATGATTAATATGTGATTAATTAAAAAAAAAATAAAGACTGTTAATGATAATGTTTACTGTATTTTTCCCGCAAAAAATATGAAGTTTCGGTTTCGGCCGAAACTGAGACTGATGCCGAAATTCGGTTTCGGTTTTAGTTTCGGCCGTAAAAACTAGTTTCGGTCGGACACTATATACATATCCCATCAAAAACATAAAATGTAAAAAATGCCAAGTCTCCCAACGCAGTTCTTCTGCTACAAAAAGTTGTGAGATCTCTTGTAAAACCAAGTCAGTTATTTAGTGTCTATGGAAGCACCTGTTCAACAACTTTGTTATAAATTGTTATCTAATCGATTGCCTATCAACATTTTTGATTTTAAATAATACGGGTGATTTTTGAGTTGACTCTTTTTTAACTGCTTGTAGAAATCAAATAGACGAATAAAAATTTCAAGTAACTTTTTTATCAGAAAACAAAAATGAAAGAGGAACGGGCTTTCAAAGTTTTATTAAATTTTGAGGTCGGTCCTGGCGTTATGTTATGTCACTATGAAAATATGTTATCTCATTATCAAATATTCACAGAAATAGTTCGAAGTTGTCCCCGTTTTGCTGGACAAAAAGATGCGTGCGTCGTAGCCATCCTTCTGTCCATGCTTGTAGTAACGATAAGGGCCTTCCGCGAATTATTTGAGATGCATTTCCGATTTGTGATATCATTTCTTCGCGTGTGTTAACCGGGCTTTTGGATTAATTAAATAAAATTTAATTAAACTATGAACGACTGTTTCTCTTATTTTTGAGTTTTGATAAAAAAGTTAGTTAAAATATTTGTTTATCAGTTTGATTTTTACACGTTGTTAAAAAAGAAGAACTAACCACAGTGTAATAACCTCTTTATAACGAATCTCAAGGGACTGAGCATTTTTTTTCGTTATAAAGAGTTTTCGTTATATAGAGGGAAGAAAGAAAAATAAAAAAAATTCACTTAATTCATTTATTCCAAACACATTAATATAGTCTGTTAACTTTGCATGTGTTAACTTTGCCTGACGTTGCCAATATTTGTTTTGTATTTTATTAAGTATCTTATGCATGGCTTGGGATGTGGTGGAATAATCTTCATTAAACAATATAAATTTTTCGATAAGTTTGACGGCATCAATTGCTTTTTGAATACCTAGTTGTCGATAGTTCAGAGTCGTCCTTTTTACGTCTGTAAACATTTGATGACGCCTAAATACGAACATATTTCTTCGTAATAAAGAATGACTGTTACGCTATAAAGAGGGTATTAATGTATGTGTTTTAAGGTAAACCAACCAAATTGTAAACATTTCTACTTTATAGAGAATTTTTCGTTATAACGAAGGACGTTATAAAGAGGTTACACTGTATATAATTATTTTGTATAAAAAAACAAAATTTATAAAAATCGTCAAAGTTGGAGCTGTTCTTGAGGCCTTCGAATTAAAAAGGCTTCATTGACTCGACTATTATTTCTTACACGACTAAATGCACGCATAGCGTATTCCAAGTTGGGCAGGAAATCCTCTAATTATGTATCTATTAAATATGTATTTTATTTTATCTTTATTTGAGGAAATAAATTTTTGAATTTTGAATTTGAATAGCTTGACCCGAGCGAAACCAGGTTTATAGCTAATATTGCTTAATAACGTGTTATGTGTTTGTCAAGCTTACTAAGTAACTTCAAGACGACATAAACAAAGTTTACAAAATTGTATCCGTCCTTAATTCGTTGGATACTAAAGTATTATAGTCGCAAGTAAATTAATGCAGCGGCCGTTGGGTAATTGAAATTATAATTAATCAACTAAAGCTATCCTTGCCCCGTTGTATATTGCGTACACAAATTATCCGAGGAATCAACGAAAGGTCTGACCCATTCCCCTTCCCCCTAAAACTTTATTACACGCCCCCTGTCGTATTTTTGATCCGAGGATAGTGTCTCCTTTTTAAGATTTTTGTTCTACATGTTCACCGAACACTATTAAAGATAGAAGTTACTAATTTTGAAACAAATTTATTCGTTAGAATAAAATTTACTTTCAATTCACCATGCAAATTATCAGGTAGAAAAGTTAGTTAAAAAAAGTTAAATATGCACTGCACTATACTCCTTACTCTTTTTGTTGAATATTTTGACGTTCGCCCGAAAATTCGATCAATGGCGTTAGTGTATACGTCAAAAAAAGTTTCACAAAATAATAATGTTTTATCGTAACCCAATTGCCCACAAAACTTCCACTAACTTTAATGTTTTACAACTATACCTATACACTTCACAAAAGGTTAATAAACAACACATGAATAAATTCCCATGAGCAACTGTACATATAATACTCCGCGTTTATAGGTTAGGTATTATGATCTAGCTGGAGAATAAATATTTATACCCTGGAAGTAATGCAGAATAGATTTATACGTGCAGTAAACATAATTATGTTTGCTGAATTGAATTATTGCTATTTATTTGGAGGAAGAACAAATGAACCGAATAAATAAATCCTTACGTTCGGTGAATATAGCCAATATGAGATTTAAAAGTATTCAAATTATCATTATTTTTAAAAGAAAACGATCCTCTTTTTGGGGATTTATTCAGGAATAAAATGACGGAAATAAATTTAAAAATTTATTTGGTATTCATTGGTGAAGGTCATGTTTACCACTTTTACCAATAAAATTACTTTCTTTCAAATTTTAGTATAGATTTCGTTTTTAAAAGCAAGGAAAAAACTTTCGTGCGACAGATAAATGGTAAAGGAGGCTGAGAAACTTTTTTCTATTTATTTATATCAACGTATCGCAAAACAAGACGAGTAAAAGACGAGCGCCATTATTACAGTATCGGTCAATTTAACGAGTTATTTTTAATACAGTGATGGCTATAAAACATCAACTGCTTTTTATGATGATATGAAGTGGAAGGCACAATATAATAGGCTTGCAACTGTAATCTTCCTACTTAGGAAAATGTCCTCGGACGTTTCGGAATCTGTTATGGTAAATATCTATTATGGTCTTTGTCATTCCATCCTTTGTTATGGTATAATATTATGGGGAGCAGCTTCTGATGCAGTGAGAATTTTTAAATTACAGAAAAGAGCGATCAGCATTATTGCAAAAAATAAATCAAATAAACATTGCGCTCCTTTGTTTAAACATTTCAACATACTAACATTACATTCGTTATATGTAGGTATTGGAAAATTTAATGCATGTAAAACAAAACTTAGACATCTATGAATCGGCAAACAATATACATTCACACAGCACCAGAAGCTGTTCTGACATTTGAAATTGAACAACATTGTTCAAATTTGGCAATTATATATGAAAATGTACAGTTAAAATCATTCATAAAAAGGGAATTCAATGTTACATTAACAAATGTAATACACCATCTGAAAGTAGACATTTCAACGAAGAAAACCCCATACTACGATTTTTGAAAATCTGAAATTTCTACATTACTTTCTTGGGTTGAAGTTAGGGGTAATTTTTCGGTTTTTTGTTAATATTACATTGGCAAATCAATTTTTTTATTCCAAAAAATTACAGCTTATTAAGGACATAGAAAAATAAGTCTCTTGAAAATTTCATGAAAAAAAAATCATTTTTGTAGGAGAAACAAATTATAAACGAAAAATACGGTTTTTTCGATATTTCTCTGAATCTTTGAGGTTACGTGAAAAATTATTTTAATAAAAGTTGTAGATCATTTTAATACCTACAACATTGCCATACAACATTTTTCGATTGGAGGTCAACTTTTGCCGGAAATAACGGAAAACCGTTTGACCTCTCAAACGCACCCCCTGCAGCCCTCCCGGCCCTTTAATTCACTGGTATATATGGGGAAAACGACGTTTTTACTCAAATATGGGGATAGCTGATAGAATTTTTTTTATTTTTGATAGCAGCATTTTGTAGAGAATTAAATTTTTCATAAAAAAGGTCATTAGTACTAAATCCGTGAATTCATTGTTTTCAAAGATATGTTCGTTTAAACATTCTCAATAAAAATCGGATTTCATTTAAATAAGGGTAGTATTTACACGAGTGACTGTAAATTACAATTTTGGGTGACAAAAATAATCAATTCGGGTTACTGTATTACTAAGTGAGCGACTGACTGCGCGTGACGAAAAATCAACAGAACAGCAACTTACAAATATTAATTTGAGTTACTTAAAATATAATATGGGAAGCTTCATAATATTTGAGCGACCTAATATTTGTTTGAGTGTCAACGTTACGTCCTGCATTTTTCTCAAAATTTGGCAAATGATTTATTTATTCTGCGAGGCATTTTGTTAATAGTTAATTGTATGAATAGAACTGCGTTTTCTAAAAAATATATATTTAATAGGCGTGAGGACAGTATAAAAGAATCAAAGAATAAATGGTCTTAGAGAAAAATATATGTTGAGAAGATTCTAAAAAATGACTCAGTTTTAACATAAATATTAAAATTAATAAGATTTTTAATAAAATAAAAGTATAAAATACTGTAATCGGCCATGTTGACTGAAACACCAATCAGAGTGAATTACGTCACGAATGCTAGAACCAAAAAGAATATAATTCATTTGTATACACTTGAAGTAATAAATCAACGTGTGTCGCTTGAATTTTTGTTAATATCATTCACTTCTGCAATATATTAGTTGATTTGTTGTTTATTTTATTCATCTTCGTGTGATAAATATAATGGAACAAGGTTTTATTAAGGCGAATAGTTCTAATTTGCCCAAAATTGATTTGTTGATGTTGGGAGAGTTTCTTCCATCAAATAAAGATGTTTGTTCATCTGAATTTAGAAATGTAAAAACTTCATTGTAATTACATTGTTATTAATCTTTAGTGCGAGGTATAATTTAACTCACACAACCCTTTATAACACTTGTCATAGCTGTTATTTTTGAGGTTAGTTAACTCGCAGCTAAAGAAAGTCACACAGTTTTTACTACAAAGTCAAAGTAGGTACCTACTTTTAAAAAAATACAGCCATAAATACAATATCTAATTGTTTATTTTAAACTAATAAATCATCAGTTGTCAATTTTTGTATTAAATTTGTATAATAATTCAGTCAATCATAGCGCACGGAGTGCGCCGGCCAAGGTCTCGCAAAAGCAAGTTCACGGAAAGAAATATTAATTTATTTTTTTTAGACAGATTAAAATAAGGTTAGAGAGGATATTTGTCTGCTCTTGAATCAAATTAATTAAGTAATAACACTTTATAGGTATGCCAGAACGTGGATTCTTTGATTTTCTTTAACGTACATTCTAAAATTTTTAAATCCTGGTTTTTTACCAGCTTCTACCATCTCGCTGCAGTCAGAAGCAGATTCCATATGAAAAGATTTTGTCGATGGTGATAATTCTGCGCGAGTTACAGAGGGAGTATATTAAAAGTATCGCATTCTGATTGTTCTTTATAAGGAAGTGGTATTTTCTACTAGAACATCTATTCTATATTTATTTAAAAAGGAAAAAAATATAATAGGATTTTTTTTCAATTGATCATATGGGTTATTAAGGAAGTTTGGGGGGTACTTTCTAATAGTTGAACATTTATTCTATATTTATTTAAAAATAAAAAAATTACAATATAATTTTTTTCAATCGATAACATATTTTAACTGTTCTTCTCAAAGGTGATGTCATCTGTTTTATCAATTTGACTTCTGTTTGTTTAGCTTTACTTCTGAATGTTTTTGTACTTGAATTGATTTATCTATCATTTTTTATGTTACTTGCTGAGCTTCTTCAAGATTGTGCAGAACTAGAAACAGAATATAAACTAATTAAACATATAATATATGTAAACTTTTATTTTGAAACAATAATAATAATTTTATACTATTTCAATATAACTTTTATTTTATAAAAATATGAACACAATTATCTATTTCACTTTAATAGTGAGAAATTAACAATAGTTGGAATTAACGTAGAAATAAAATAACAATTACATAAAAGAATTTAATTATTTACTATGAGTATGATATTCAATTTTAAGCAGTTAACTCTACAACAGTTTGTGCAAGAATGTCCTAAAAACAGCATCCCTTTTTCTATCTCATCTGCCGATATTTATCTTATAACACTTAGTTATCGCAGTGAAATATACAAGGGTCTTTTACATAAACACTTATAATTTACTATAGTTTATACAATAACAAACGACAACAACAAAACAGAAATGCTAACAAATAATATAATTCAAAGAAATGCCTCATTTTTCTACTTTGTTAATCTTTATTAAAAAATATATGTGTCAATGTTTTTATTCGACGTATTGAAAAAATCAATGTTCTTATTCGATATGCATAGGAAAACATCAATGTAACGTTTCGCAGCGAAAAAAACATAATATTGTATTTTTTGCAGTAAAATTTAATTTTTCTCGATTAGGTACTGAGACAAATTCACTCGAGTAAAAATATGGTTCGAATCACATCACTTATAGATTTTATGAAAAGTAACAAACGTCCAAAATAAATTACCAACTTCTGTCATTATTTTGTTAATTACATAATAACATTTTAAACTCTCTTATTGCATTAAATCCTGGCATGCAATTACATACATAAATCTTAGAAAAACATGTAATACCTGAACTTCCGGAAGCAACTTCTTCAAAATCGATACATTCTGTAACCATACTACTTTCTTTTAATTGCTTTTCACATAATTCAAGAGCCATCGTTTTTCGCTTCTATGTATAATCAGATATTCGTGTTGTTGGCAATTTGGCATGCAATTTTTTTGAGAATACACAGTTGGTTCATACGCACTTGTGATACCGACCCCATCAAATGATACTTCATATTATAGTTTTCATATCATTAGGCAGCTGAAAGGAGAATAATAAGTCTATAAAAATTGATACATAACAAGAATGACAACTCAGTCCAAAACAAACATAACCTCAGTAAATTTCTTATCCATTACTTTAATTATTTAATATGAAACAAAGATTTTGAGTTACAAATCTATTCTATGAATCTATAGTAATTACTAATTACTTACATCAAAGTGGTCTTCACACATATTCGAACTCGTAGCTACATCTTTTGGGTCTCGCTGCGCGAGCTTTACCCACACATTTCTCACTTTTTTTCTTGTTTGAAACGTAAACAAACAATTTGTAGGTGTTGTTATTGTTGTGTTTTTGCACAGAGGGACCGCACAACACTATAATAACCGTTGGAATTCATTTTCAACACACAAAATATTTGTTGACTTTCTTTGTTGAACATAGGCACGAGGCAAGCGCATGCATTCGTGACGTCAGAAACAACGCCATGACATTTACCAGCGTTTTCGCGCGTAAGTCAAAATAGAAAGATAAAAATGCAACCATTTGGGTTAAAATTTAATTTATTGTTGAAATAATGTTTTTTTCGGAAATAGTAGACGTGTGCCTACATCATAGAACGGGATTTCAAAATCTGTCACCATGCCTATTGACTGTCAATTAAATATACATTTTTTAAAAAACATAGTTCTATTCAAACAATTAACTATTTAATTCGCATACCCCATTATCGTTCACCTCGGAATTATTTTTTTAAAAACTCCACCTTTGCCCCATCGCGTTTCACTGCGAGACAATTCGCATACCCCTTTATCAAAACAAGCGGTGGTTTTCAATCTTCATGAAAATGTGAGTTTGAATTTGTAGTCTCAAAGTGAAAAAAAAAATAAAAAAAGTAAAAAGAAGATATCTGCTTCAAAATTACCGAAGGCATTCTAGTCGCTCACTTAGTAATTTAGTCACCCAACTATTATTTTAATATCTCAAATGGATTATTCACAACCCAATGTTTGTAAGCCCGTTCAGGATTTTATTATTAACCAATACTTGTCGCTAGTTTAGTTATTTTTTCGCTTACTCTATTTCATACCGCTCAAGTTATTAAAACAGTATCTCATCATCAGTCACCAAGTGTTTTTTTTATTCGACCGTTTTATAATTCCCCTTTAAATAACTTGAAAATAATGAATTCACGGAGTTGCGGTGCTGGAAATAACCGTTTTAATTAATTAATCATCTTTGGTTTTGCCGATGGCGACTATTTTTTATGAGAATATTCTCCCAGTTTGCCGTACAAAACAATTTATACGATGTCGTGGCATGGAGGGAAATTTTTTGAAGACTCTGACAGATCGTTTTTGTGCAATAAACTTAACTGAAAGATAATATCATAACTCAATTTGGATTCTGCATAGGTAAAATAAACATTCAAAGGTGATATCTGACAGTGCCAGCTCTGTACATTAAGAAAGAAATAAAGGGAAGAGGGAGCGAGGCAGAGCAAAGTGCTGGGATTCTTTCACGGACAAATAACAAACGGTTGACATGTCTTGTGGCATGAGCCCGTTAGCAAAACTCTCAGTTAGGGGTGTTGAAACATTTTATTCATAACTAGTGTCCGACCGAAACCGAAACCGAATTTCGGCCTCAGTCTCAGTTTCGGCCGAAACCTAAACTTTATGTTTTCGTGGGAAAAATAAAGTAAACATTATCATAATCAGTCTTTTTTTTTGTTAAATTAATCACATATTAATCATTCAGCCTCTGATATTTTAACTAATCATTAACTTATCATATTTATTACCCCCCTTAGTTCAAAAACACAGATAAATATACTTTTTTTTTAAATTATTATATAAAATAAAATAAAAGCTACAAAACAAAATTACTTTTAAGTAAAAAGTATATTTATACCTAACAAATATGTTTAGATAGGTACACACAACAAAAAAAAAAAACTCGGGTCGCAGTGCGAAACCCTGCCGACAATATATAGTGTATTTGCTTTTATAAGCAGTGTGGCTCTATTGTATGAACTTAACTTTGTTTTTGGACAAAAGAAAAAAATTATCCCTTAATACACCCCTTAAAACAACATTTTTTTCTTAATTTCTATACTATATACCAATTCAACATCTGTATCAAATTATATACACCCTTCAGTATGCAAATCCATATCAATAAACTTGCGTTTTCATAAAATTTGTAAGTCCGGTCCTGTCGGGCCGATTTTATTAAAATTTTAGCAGCACATTTCAATAATTACTAAAGGGGGTAAATTTCAAATTTGAAACGATTCTGAGAATTTTTTCGGTATTTTTGGGCCCAAAAACATTTTTCAACCCCTAAATGCCCCCCTTAAAGTGGCCCGATCGGGCCCATTTTAAATAGGCTTCGTGCGGTGATGGATTTTAACATGTGGTCCAAATTTCGTTAAAATCAATTAACTCCTTCGAAAGTTATTGCCCGCACCTATATATATATATATATATATATATATATAAATATATATATATATACATATATAAACATACTTTTCCAAAAATGGTGCCAAACTTCTTAGAAACTTATGAAACGTCGAGAAATTTTGGTCCGACCCCTAGGTCCCGCCATCCGACCGACGCCAATAGTGTAAGTGCCTTATGGCAAATACACTAAAAAAGGAAAACTCTCTTTCATCTTAAAAACAGAAAATTTTCTTCTAATCTTTGGCCATTTTGTATGGTACCTACTCTTGTTAATGAACTACAATAAAATTAAAATTAATAAGTACCTACCTACCAAATACAACAACTAAATAAATATTTTTATTGCAAATAATTAATAGATACTTCAATCGAAAGTATCAAAATAAAAAAGTTTTCTCTCAAACTGAAAAAAAAACGTGAAACGCGCACCACATTTCAGCGCTAAACCCTCCGAATGTAGTTTCGGTTTCAGCCGAAACCGAAACTAAGCCGAAACCAGTTATTTGGTTGAAACTAGGCCGAAATTTCGGTCGGACACTATATTATAACCTTACTGTGATAGAAAAACAATTAAAAGTTCGCATGGGATTTTTTTTCGCTGTGTTTTTGGTCACTCACTTGGAATCTAGTTGCAGAAAGGATTGTCAAAAATTTGCATTTGGAAATGCCCTTATATTGTGATTCTACAATTACAGTTCTATACATACAGGAGTTACCGTTTCTCGGCGAGAGGCAGTAGGAAAAAGTTCCCAGCCAGATCTGCTCCCGTCGGGATTCGAACCCGGTACCTCTCGAATGCGAGTCAGATGATCTGACCACTACGCTACACCGCTCGGTAGTAACTTGGAATAACTCAGCCCGTTTTATTGACCCCAATCCTTTTATTTAAATTGCACAACCCTAGTTCCAGTCGGTTTTACAGTTATTCTAGCCGGGTTTGCGTCTTCCCTCTTCTGAGTCTGTGTGTGTGTGTGTGTATACAAGCGAATATAATGAATTATACGTTTGGAGGGATTTATATGCATTAAGGTAAATGCCCTAGAAAAATTACCGCACTGTCACAGTTTAATGCTCTTACACTTTGTTTCGCTAAACTGTTATTGCACAGTGCGAACTCGACTGTTTTTCAGGAACAACAGAAAAGGAATTTATCGGGATGCATTTCCGTATCCGGTGTGGTGACGGAACAAAATAACATTTCAATACTTTTATTGCGTTCCTTAAAATGATTAAATGACTCCGCTTTAATATTCGGCGTGCGTTTTTTAAATCTAACATTTGCACAAAATTGTCGACAGTTATTTTAGAACAGGTACTGGAGAAGAACCAGTTTTAAAAATCGATTTTCAAAATTATTAGTTTAAAATGTCTGACACCTCGAATATGTTCGCATATTCGAGGTGTCAGACATTTTAAATGGTTCATGTTAATTGTCAGAGAACATTATTTTAGCGTTTTGATTGAAGCTTTTAAGCTATCCAATTAAAAAACAAACAGTATCTATAAATTTTTTACATGTCGTCAAAACGACATCTTTCGGAAAATTTAGAGGGAAAACGCCCCAAAATCAAGAAAAGTCATAGAGGAAATAGGTGTTAGACTAGGCCTAATGAAGCCATATACAAAGTTGTGGAGAGTATTTGTCAGTAAAATTTTTGCCGACGGGCACTCTGACCATTACTATCGCTGTTAAACAAAATCTTTGTTTGAAAAAAAAAATTTTTTTTGACTTTTTTTCAACTCCAGTTTTTAATTAATTCTACGCAGGATGAATTACGGAATTACAAATAACAAAATACAAATACTAATTCAAACTGACCTAAATGAACCTCTCAAATGTTGCAATTTACAAATTAATTATGGAACACCAATCAAAATAAATCCACAACGTTCATTGAAAACGCCAATCACTACGTTTCACTACAACAAACAGAACCGAATTGCCTGTTCAATAGTTCACTAATTTACTAACAGTGATTTGATTACCGTTATAATGAATACAACTGGAATTGTTCATTATTATATCCGGCGGTCACAAGGCGAAACGGCTTATGTCATATTTTTCGTAATTTAGTCTATACCATACTCTGGTCCTGTTGTAATGGCGATTAAATGTTTGAAGTCAAACTTATGTCACGGCCAAGGTTAGTAGATACACAGCTTACCTCGATTGCGTTATCTGGCAGACCGTTAATATTTTTATCAACCACATTGACAGGTCCGCTGGATGACGTCCCCACTACTATCCGACAAAGTTCTGACTCAAACAGATAGAAAGACGTGATTATGAGTTCAATAAAAATAGGTTAAAAAACTTTTAAGTTAAACGTTTTTATTGTACCTACAATCGATTATGTACCTACTAAAAACTAGAAAATAAATATGAGTCACCATAGGGGGCTTTGACTAAACTAAAATAAAATCGTGGGGGGCATTTATACAGGGTGAGTCAGACCACCCGTATCAGTCGTTTTTTTCGAAAACGGTTAGTCGTAGAGAATTGTGTCAAAAATCTGTATTATAAAAGCCCTAATGAAGAATCGAATGGTGATATTTTTTCCCCCCGGAAAGGTCGGCTTCCCTGTTAGTTTGCTCCGGAATGTTCAGAACTCCGGAATGTTAAATGGCACGATAGGTCGAAAGTGGTATTGTTGAAAAGATCTTTAAAAAATAAGCAAGTTTTGTAGGACATTTTTTTTTGTTACTGCCACCCCTGTTAAGTAATATTCGTTTGAAATTATGAAATTAACATATCAGAATAACAAAAAGTCGGCATTTAAAATCTAGTTACCTAATTAAACAATGTCCCAATAAGTTTTCAATAATTGCAATTGTTTTTTTTTGTCGGAAAATACTTCCAGGTACTCATAACATATCTAGAACAGCTCTGCAGTGTTTAGAAGTAAATTGAAGACAGTTTGAACATTTGTGACATTGTTTAATTAGGTAACTAGATGTTAAATGCCAACTTTTAAAATTAAGTTTGTTTTTCTTACATGTTAATTTAATAATTTCAAACGAATATTACTTAACAGGGGTGGCAGTAACAAAAAAAAATGTCCTACAAAACTTGCTTATTTTTTAAAGATCTTTTCAACAATACCACTTTCGACCTATCGTGTCATTTAATATTCCGGAGTTCAGAACATTCCGGAGCAAACTAACAGGGAAGCCGACCTTTCCGGGGGGAAAAAATATCACCATTCGATTCTTCAATAGGGCTTTTATAATACAGATTTTTGACACAACTCTCTACGACTAACCGTTTTCGAAAAAAACGACTGATAGGGGTGGTCTGACTCACCCTGTAGTTACATTTATCATTTTATTTATCTTTAACGTCACTATTATTTTATTATTTTTTTTTCTTAATTTTACCATACAAACAAACACACAAAAACGCAAATGCCCCCCCCCCGTCACATACACACCTTATAATACTTAACAGATACACCAATTCACCCTTAACTTAAAAGTTTTTTATCTATTTTGTTTCTATTTTTAAATTTTTAGTGTGTTTTATTTAAAGTACGATTTGCATCCGGACGAAAGTCGGAGCGGTCAGTTAATTATTATGATATTGTATTGTCATCGGAACTACATACCTATGCAAAATTTCAACTCAGTCGAATAACGGGAAGTGGTTGAAATAGCTGTCACAAGATTTGAAACAAAGCCACAAAGAAACACGGAGTCAAGTTAAATAAAGGCGTTTGATAAAATGATGTATAAATGGCAATATTTCGATATAAGCATATTTGCCTTTGCCACAGATGTACATCTGACAGTAAATATAACAAACACGGTATTGTTTTTGTGTATTTCGATATTGTGTACAAAATAAAAAAAGTCTCGCCACTAATTGCACAATATATATATGCTAAAAACAACGATATTCATTAATAGGCCAGTTTATTTAATTTGCTAACTAATTACGTTATGCGTTATTTACATTTAACCATTTATTAGTTCGAATACTGTACAATGAAAATAGTAATCCATTCTAGCTAGCAGAATAAATTATCGACTCTTTAAGTTCTGAGAACCACAGCAACCACAGAAATTATATGGTGAATGCAGAGAAACCCCGATATATACCCATTATGATGCATCTATATCTGTACTAATATATAAAGTTGAAGAGTTTGTTTGTTTGTTTGGTTGAACGCGCTAATCTCTGGAACTACTGGTTCAAATTGAAAAAAAAATTGTTTGTTGGATAGCCCAATTATCGAGGAAGGCTATAGGCTATATAATATCACGCTACGACCAACAGGAGCGGAGCATCAATGAAAAATGTATCTCAAAAATAGCTTCTATTCAGGTGAAATGCCGTAACTACATAATTATATCAATATTAGGTCGTACATTCACAAGCCCGACTAGGTCTGTCGGTAGAGCATGCGACTGCTAATATCAGGGTCGTGGGTTCGAGGCCCAAGTTGGGCGAATGTGTTTTTATTTTTTTTTTTATTTTCCACATTGATTTCTTCTAAGGTTTACATTTAAATTTATTTTAATTTTATTACGAATAATTAAAATTAAATAAATCTAATTAATAGCTATACCTATATAAAAATTATTATCCTACGGTGTTTTCAATTAAATATTTATTATATTTTATTAATTACAGTAATTATTGTTTTCAAAGAAATTTATTACTTACAAAAAGTATAAATACTCCTTTTTATCGACAAAAAGTTTTGCACGGTTATTCCGATCATCATGAAAGGACACAACATTCATCTCGGTAAACTAAGATGAATGTGCGTACTCATGTCTCTCCCTTCCCCATTCGTTCTTTTGCACCCGGGTGAAACCGGGACGGTACCGCTAGTATTTTATATTGTTATCGTCCTTCTTTTGCGATTTAGGTAAATCACAAAGAAGAAGTTCCAGTTTGTAGACGAAACGTTGACAACAAAAATAAACATATTACACAGACGTAAGGACCCTTTATTTAGTACTACCGGCTCGGCCCGGTTCATCTGGGTCAAGCCCATTCGAATTCCAAATTAAACGGAAACTTAAATTATTTCGTCGTTGGTTCTGTAATACCTCTTATGTGCAAAAAGTAAAATTTGCAGGAAAGGCCAAAAAGTGATTATTTCAGCAATGGATGGTAAGAACTAGCAACTTCAGAGGTATATTACTAATTCATACTTATCTTCACTATACATTTCTAATTAAGACGAAGTATGTTCTTAAAAAATATTTAACGTTAATTTCGGATTTATTGGTAGGTACATGGGAGGAATTATTTGATACAACTTTTCACATAAGAGTTACTTCCTCTTGTTGGTTACTATAAAATTAATTTGGAGGTATTACTAGTGTATAGAGCTCCGTTTCCTGACTCTTTTCATCTAAAAAACGTACAATCTGCTAACTATGCACATAAGAGCTATTATAGAACCAACGACGATTTTTATTGAAGAAAACTTTTTATTCAATTAATGAATTTTTTTAAGTATTGTATTTGTATTGTATTGTCCTTTTCCCATTCTTAGGATCAGTTTTTCAGGACTAAATATATTATTATTTTTTATACCCACCTCAATAATATCCAGGGCTGGAAAATTTTATTCAAAATTCAGTTTTTGTCGACGGGTACAAGGTGAGAGTGACACCCGAAATTTTTATTGGTTCAGAATTTTGAGTAATCCCTGTTTTCGCATAAATCTCTTTACAATGTAACCAACTCCCGTCCCCGCTCGGGATATAAGGAAGTAACCCAAATTACGTAAGTGTGGTGAATTATTCGACGTATAGAGGAAAGACACGTGCTCATTTACAATTCACAAACACAGTATTATATGTATATAGGTATAATATCCAGTCTGTTGGTTTCTCTAAAATCTACTGCCGTCTTCCAAACACTGGGTTATGTTCACACTAGTGCCGTAAACAGTCACCAACATTTACCCTTACCTGCATAGCACATTGCCAGAAAATCGGATCCTAAGATTGTGACCATATATTTACGCAGAAACAGTCTAGTCAAATACTTTGCGTACAGACCTGCACATTAATTGTAAATCTAAATATAATATATAAAATGAAACTGTGACTGATTGACTGACTGACTGATCTATCAACGCACAGCTCAAACCACTGGACGGATTGGGCTGAAATTTAGCACACAGATAGTTATTACAACGTAGGCTAGTATTCAATATAAATAAAATTGTCGACTAATTTTTCTCAGACCAATATATCAACAAAAAATAAAAAAAATCGCAAATCAATATAACATAAGATGACGTTTCGATCCGGATTTGGATCTTCTTCAGAAAAATCTAAAAATATAAAAATTATTAGTATTAGTTATTTAATATTTAATATAGAATGCACGATGATTGCAATTTTTGAAAGAATAAAAAGAATTGATAAAAAATTAATAACAAACAAATTTTTTAATACGTATTCAATATGATATTTGCTATTCGTTGCCATGGTTCCCTACACAATATGTTCCACGTCATGTAAATTAAAGCATTATTTCTGACAGATCTACAAAACAAATGACCAGCTGATTTTTTTTATTTTCAAAATATTTCCGAAACTGTAAAGTTTAGAAATTTTTTTTTAACAAAACTATCTTGAAAAAATAATTCTAACAATACGCTGTTATAAAAGTATACCATTATTATATAAAAACCTTTGTTATAGCATATATCTCTTCTGCGCTTGCGCCGATTTTCTCCAAAAACAATAGGGCTCTTCATATTTGCATACCAAACAAAAATTTAATAATTTTTTTAATAATTTTTATACGCTTTATATTAGTTTGGGTTGTAAATATGTATGTATGTAACTAACTCCGTAACGGAATCTTTGAGCATAATTTTCACCAATTTCCCGAAGTCTGATTAATTTGAAACTTTGCATACGTATCAAGGACCGATGACAATGCAATAATTTGATAACAGTTTCCCATTATCCTTATTAGGACCCCCAGGATTAATAAATTCTTTTATAGATCCTCTGTAGTAAACGCTTTATTTTCACCAATTTCCCGAAGTCTGATTAATTTGAAACTTTGCATACGTATCAAGGACCGATGACAATGCAATAATTTGATAACAGTTTCCCATTATCCTTATTAGGACCCCCAGGATTAATAAATTCTTTTATAGATCCTCAGATTAATTTGAAACTTTGCATACGTATCAAGGACCGATGACAATGCAATAATTTGATAACAGTTTCCCATTATCCTTATTAGGACCCCCAGGATTAATAAATTCTTTTATAGATCCTCAAACTAAAAAGTGAAAAATAAAATATAGTTTAAAAAAAACTAAAAAACACGCTTTATATCGCACTAAAAAGTAAAAAATAATTGTTTTAAAATAAGCTTAAAAAGCGTTGGGCGCTCGATGTACGAAAATGTGGAACAAAGCGCCCCACGCTTTTTAAGCTTATTTTAAAACAATTATTTTTTACTTTTTAGTGCGATATAAAGCGTGTTTTTTAGTTTTTTTTAAACTATATTTTTTTATAATAAGATGTTCATATTAATATTTTTTAACCCATAATAATATGATCATGTATGTATGGTCGAAAGGTGGTAACTTTCGACCAGCTTGAGGTATGTAATAGATTTTTTCACTATTATATAGTAGCTCTAATAAAAACTTATTGTAACTGTTAGATATAATATTATGATCTAAATATAAACATAATATATACATGTTCATAGGCCCTGAAGATGAAATTAATTTTTCGAAACGTTGGCCACTAGCGAAACATTGGTAAAGCTTATTTACTTATGATCCTCAACCAAAAACCTTCCTTCATCGTAACATTCTATTGGATCAACACTACTTTATACTGAAGTATCTTAATTAATATTCTCCAGGTTTGACCCTGGTTGCGTACGGTTCCAGTGTGATGACAATCTTATGCAGATACCGGTACGATAACCGGTACGTTTACTGTGCTATCCTTCATCAAGGACGCATATACACCTATACCCTGTTCGACAAAACAAAAGCACCCCAACGACCTCGTATTTTGTCGTGATATATTTAAGTTAAGTATGTTTCTATTGAAGGTCACTAATAGACAGGTTTTTAGCCTTTGTATCACTAAGATTAGTCTATTTTACTTTTTTCCATTCTAACATCTCTTATGGAATATTTCTTTGGGGCTGCGCCTCAAATGTTGATAAAATTCTCCTACTACAAAGAAGGCCATAAGGTGTATTTCTGGTGCTACCTACTTATGACGCTCATTGTAAACCACTGTTTACTGAATTACGTATTATGACTGTCTTTAACTTGTATATCTTCAATTGTGTTACTTCAAAGCAAATCGCCGATGGTTCTGTAATAGCTTTTATGTGCATAGTTGGCAGATTTTACGTTTTTTAGATGAAAAGATTCAGGAAATGGATCTCTATACACTAGTAATACCTCCAAATTAATTTTATAGTAACCAACAAGAGGAAGTAACTCTTATGTGAAAAGTTGTATCAAATAATTCCTCCCATGTACCTACCAATAAATCCGAAATTAACGTTATTATTTTTTAAGAACATACTTCGTCTTAATTAGAAATGTATAGTGAAGATAAGTATGAATTAGTAATATACCTCTGACATTGCTAGTTCTTACCATCCATTGCTGATATAACCACTTTTTGGCCTTTCTTGCAAATTTTACTTTTTGCACATAAGAGGTATTACAGAACCAACGAGGAAATATTGATAATGTATCAACCGATGCCGATCATCATGACTAGGACACCAGAAGTAAAAATGAAGTTCTTGTGATGTATCACCGCTTAAAAACTTGTCAGCAAAGCCCAGACATAAACTTTTCACCTTTTTACCGGAGGAAATAAAAGGACTTTCCTTTAAATATTTCAAAAAAACGCTAAAAAACTAACTAATTTAAATATACACTTCAATTGTCAAAGTCGACTTGTCAAACTGTTTGCATAATCTCCGACATACGTACATATTTGCATTTCTCTCACACTCATGTATCGTGAACATCGATGGTTTTTCTCTGTTTAGGTTCCTCTTCACCCCGCAACCCCCTCTTATTTTTTACTATTATCGCTTGAAATAACCCCTTTTAACGAAATTTCACAAAAAAAAAATAGTTATAACACATCTGTGGACTAAAGGCTTCAGTTAAAAAAAATGTGCCAATCGGTTATTGGGCTTGTGTTTTAAATACAGGGTGTCCCACGACATGACTGCCATAGGCAGGGACTGTGTTGCTGGGATGATTTCAAGTCAGAAATGTCTAATGAACATATACCCGGAACGCTATCCTAACTGAGCTGGTAGCATTTGAAATTTTAAATAAATAAGCCCACTAATGCAGGTATTAGGTTCGGCTGTTGGTTGTGTTTGTATTAAAAAAGACCAGGTGGCTGTGAATCACCATTAGTATTTATTCGTGCTGATCCTGAGACTCTTCACAGAGCTACCACTTCAATTCTAAGAAGAGCTAGACTATGTATACAGCAACTGGGTGGACATTTTGAGCAACTAATTCAATAAAGCGATTTCTTTTTAAATGGTTTTTTAATTAGTAGGGAATTCCTACTACTACTTATCTAAAATCTCAAATGCTTTTAGCTCAGTTAGGATAGCGTTCCGGGTATATGTTCATTAGACATTTTTGACTTGAAATCACCCCAGCAACACAGTCCCAGGCTATGACAGTCATATAGATACTAACCATATGTTAGTGTTATGTGCTTATGGTTTAAATTTCTGTCGCTAGATATCGTATCTTTTTATGTCAAATCCCACTTCTCAAGCTCTTTACAGATGCGTATAAACCGCGAGTTTCGCGGTATACGGTGTAAACTGTTGGTCGGTGAGACAACGTAACTGTGGTTGGTCGTCGGTCTAATACCAAATTACGTAGGCCAAGAAATTCATGAATACCTAATGAATTCATGAGTGCTTTCACTAACTGCAATAAGAGGGTATGTCCACATAACCGATAAATTTATTCCAGATTGTAGGTATTTCTATATACTGTGCCGTCTCTTGAAAAAAGGCCTCACTCTAGACTTTAACGTTTTCGTCAAAATTCACGAAATCAAATTTTTGTCTTAATATTTCCATATTGTAATACTAATATCATTTTAAGCTTTGGTTCACTAAGTCCTTTATTAGGCTGCCAGGCGGCGCAGCCACCTGCGACACCAGTGACGCTGCTATTAGATTAGGGCAGCCGGTGGCATCGTCACAAACTAACTGTCGTACCCCGCGACAACGTAGGCAGCCACGGATGGCGGAGAGTCGTGGCGAGCCATTGTATCATATCGAGCCTATTACACTGGGCTGCCAGGCGGAGCAGCCAGTCCCGCCACCACTGGATTTGTAGTGGTTCAACTGCACAAATGATCTCTTCGATGTTCACTTTTGTGTCCAATAACTTCTGGTACTCTGTCAGGACTTTCGCCTGCTTCTTGCTTTTCCTTTTTATCTTGCAATCCTTTTTACAGTGACAATCTGTAGTTCACTAGACATACTGAAGTAAGGAAAACAGATAGATTGCTCGGCTGGCCAGAATTGCCGAACTACCGTAAGACCGAATGACGAGTGAAAAAAATTGCTTTTCAAGCAAAATTTTAATCAAAATTCGTGGAAAAAAGTTGGTTCGAAGTAGAAATTGTAGAGAAAACTATGTTAAATACATGTATACACATTTTAAGAGAAATCCCATAAAAATATAAAATGTAAAAAAATACCAAGTCTCGCAACGCAGTTCTTCCGCTACAAAAAGTTGCGAGATCTCATGTAAAACTAAGTCAGTTATTTTAGTTAGTGCCTATGGAAGCACTTGTTCAACAACTTTGCTATAAATTGTTACCTAATCAATTACCTATCAACATTTATAGTGACCGTCATTACTGATTTTCTTAAAGCCCTCTCTATTTTCAAAACGCTTTTGTTTTGATTGCAAAAGTCTACACTTTCACCAAGTATCGCTTGAAGATTATTTTTTTTTTCAAAGAGATACAAGCGTTTCAAAAAACAGCGATTTTTAATGGTTTTTTAATAATTGCCACTTCATTTTCGAATTTTTTAACATCGGACCAAGCTAGATCGATCCGTAATAATTAATTCTATAACTTTTGTATTAAACTTTTCTCAATCCAAAAAAAAAAATTTTTTAAAACGCAAAAAACTGTTTTTGACCAACTTTGGCTCCAGTTTTTGGTAAAACCCAATACTGTCAGTTGTTTTAAAAATATAGCATTGGATTCTACGGAAAATTTCCGATTTTCTACATATTTTGGTTTACTGTATATCGGTAAACAGCTGGAAAATTTAGAATGACTGGTCTATATGATTAATTTTGAAATAAGTGGAAGTACAAAAAAAAAAAACATTTTGTGTTTAAAATATATAGATCGATCTGTAGAAAAACAGTTGATGGGATAATATAACTGCTTCATACGAAGGAATTGTCGCTACAGATTGTACACTGGATTTATTTTCGTTTCTAGAATAAGTTATTCAATTTATCTTTAAAAAAAAGTAGCTTATGTGTCATTGCTGCTTTGTGTCAAAGAGCTGACTTCAAAATACATATTTCCTGAAACGACATCAGATTGAAGTAGCGATTTCTAAAGCACAAAATATTGAGATGAAGCGACACGTTAACGCAACAATAAACGTTATGTTTTTGTTTATCCACGTGTGTATTCATCCCTATACGATGCATATGTATAAATTTTAATATAAAGCCATTAGAACAAACCTACTGAATTATTACTGCCGTTAAAATCACAAACAATGGTTCGCTTGATGATGTTGCGCTGTGGGTGCAGCGCAGGCTGTTTATACAGAATGTTCTATAATTGGTACCGACTCTCTTGTAAAAGATAACTATGGGATCGGCCTCGTTTTTTATGTTTTTATTTTTTGCCGGAATCTAAATTATTTTATTAAACTCATGGCCACAGTCACCGAACGTAAGTAGTTTTTTATTCGGTTCATTTGTTCTTCAGGTAACTATTCCTCCGAATAAATAGCGATAATTCAAAATATATTCTGTCTTACTTCATCTGGTAAAATAATGATCATAATACCTAACCTATACAGGTGAGTCAGACCACCCGTATCAGTCGTTTTTTTCGAAAACGGTTAGTCGTAGAGAGTTGTGCCAAAAATCTGTATTATAAAAGCCCTAATGAAGAATCAAATGGTGATATTTTTTCCCCCCGGAAAGGTCGGCTTCCCTGTTAGTTTGCTCCGGAATGTTCAGAACTCCGGAATGTTAAATGGCACGATAGGTCGAAAGTGGTATTGTTGAAAAGATCTTTAAAAAATAAGCAAGTTTTGTGGGACATTTTTTTTTGTTACTGCCACCCCTGTTAAGTAATATTCGTTTGAAATTATTAAATTAACATGTAAGAAAAACAAACTTAATTTTAAAAGTTGGAATTTAAAATCTAGTTACCTAATTAAACAATGTCACAAAATGTTCAAACTGTCTTCAATTTACTTCTAAATACTGCAGAGCTCTTCTAGATATGTTATAAGTACCTGGAAGTATTTTCCGACAAAAAAAAACAATTGCAATTATTGAAAACTTATTGTGATATTGTTTAATTAGGTAACTAGATTTTAAATGCCGACTTTTTGTTATTCTGATATGTTAATTTCATAATTTCAAACGAATATTACTTAACAGGGGTGGCAGTAACAAAAAAAAAATGTCCTACAAAACTTGCTTATTTTTTAAAGATCTTTTCAACAATACCACTTTCGACCTATCGTGCCATTTAACATTCCGGAGTTCTGAACATTCCGGAGCAAACTAACAGGGAAGCCGACCTTTCCGGGGGGAAAAATATCACCATTCGATTCTTCATGAGGGCTTTTATAATACAAATTTTTGAGACAACTCTCTACGACTAACCGTTTCCGAAAAAAACGACTGATACGGGTGGTCTGACTCACCCTGTATAAACGTGGAGTATTATATCTACAGTTGCTATTGTGAATTGATTTGTGTTGTTTTAAATCTTTTGTGAAGTGTATAGTTGTAAAGTATTAAAGTTAATGGACGTTTTGTGTCTAATTGTGTGACTTGCCTTACTTTCTTAACGAAAAATCATATGGTATACGTCTAACGGTCTCTGATTGTTGTATGTAATCTAAGTCTGCAACGACTTTTGAAGAGACTACTGTACTAAACTTTGCTGTGTTAGGCAAAGTTGAGACATCAACAGTGTTTCTCTCTGTAGCAAATGTCACATTAAAATTCCTCCTTGTTTGCGCTTTCAGATTCACTCCCCCTTACTATTTCAACATATACCCTCCATTGTGCAGATAGGGTTGCTTATTATTATTAAATCTAGTGAAAATAAAAAAAAATGTATATACTCTTTTCTCTATTATGCCTATTAGCGTTATTCTGTATGGCCAGTGCTGATAATTTTTTGTCACTTTCTAACAAAGAACCCCACACAAACCTTATGGGATTTGGTTTTCGGTTAAATTGATCGAAAATGATTTTATTTTATAGTTTAATAAAGGTTGCTAAGAAAAAGTGTCCATGGGCGCATAGCTTAAAAGCCAATAGATTTTTAGCTACAGATATGTTTTGCGAGATTTTAGATATAGGAATATTCATTGAATTCACAAAGATGTTCCATGGTCAACTTTTGAGCTTTCTCTTTAGAAATAGAAAAATAGTCGAAAACTAGGTAATGTTGGAAGGTGTCACCCTGTATAGAATAGATAGAATAGAATAGAATAGAATAGAATAGAATAGAATAGAATAGAATAATGTCATATTCGGATTCAGTGCACTCGAAAACATACTTTTAGCATTTTTAATAAGATTGTGAATTCAATGGATATCCGTTTATCTAAAATCTCGTTAAACATATCTGTAGCTAAAAATGTACTGGTTTTTAGGCTATGCGCCCATAGACACTTTTTCTTAGTGACCTTTAAACTATAAAATAAAACCATTTTTGGTAAATTTAACCGTGAACCAAATCCCATGAGATTTGTGCGGGGTCCTTTGAGACAGAAATTTTACAGTGCTGATAATTTTAACATTAACCATACAAAATAGCACCATATATCTATATTAAAACTAATGGCCCGGTCAAAACAACTCGTATTAGACGTCGTGACTATTTTTTTTCTGAATAGGTTTACTATTTAAAACTGTATGGTGGAAGTGCCGTGACTATAATAATTGCACCTCCACCACATTTGTCTTTTTCACCAATTCAACCCTATACAATAGTAGGATTAACTTAAGATTCAATTTTTTAAAATTCTACAGTATTTTTTTCCGTATTGAGGTCCTCCGAGTTCCAAAAAAATATTTTTGCAAAACGTCTGTTCGTCTGTCTGTCTATTCTATGAGCAGATACATGTCAAACGGCTGAACGGATTGAAATCAAATTTTGACAGGACGTTTGACATGTCGGTAGAAAGAGCCTTACTGTTTTTTTAGAAAATCGGCGTATGCGCGGATGATATATGCACTTTAACTCTTTACAACCGATTCTATCGAGTATTTTTTTCCGTGAAACAGATAAATTTTTGTGAACGGAACCGTCTTCGTGCGGGTTATTTTCACAGTTAAGCAGGGGTACACAATTTTTCTTATTAATTTTTCTAGGTTCCTTAGTCCTTAAATTATCAAAAACAAAAAAAAAAGTTTCACCTGTTGTACAGGGATAACATTGTTTTTTCTAATACACTTTTTGTTTATTACAAGAAAAGACTTAATTATATTGATACAATAACGTACTTATACTCAAATATTATTTGAAGTGATATCACAAGAAACTTGACCAGAAAATATTTAGTTAACATCTCTATCTAAGTTACCGTATTTTTCGGATTATAAGACTCATCTCAAATTTATAAGATGATTTTTAGAAAAAATATGTTTTAAGGAGGTTGATGCGTTACAGTCCCAATCAAAAGTAAGTCGAATTCTAAATGGGAACTTTTCCATAATAAATATTTACAAAATGATGATACCAATAAATTATTGTCATAAAGGCATAAATTGAATATTTTTTTCTAATATTAATTAATTATTTCAGTATTTTACTTAATGGACTAACTTTTGAATTTTTAGTACAAAGTTAGGTTAGAAAAAATACATTTATATAAATATTTGTATTTTACATATTTTTTGCAGTAAATAATTAAAAAAATAAATAAAAAGTAATAAAAATTAAAATTAAATCATTAAACAGTTGAAAATTCAGTTAAAATTGTTAAAATTGTCAAATAAAAGTCTATAATCGAAAAGTGCTAAGGTTTTATATTTTTGTTAATGATTAATAGTCTTCTAATAAAATTGGAAAAAGTAGTAAAATATGCGTTAGACATCGATGCTTTACATAGTTAGTTTTTGGAACTGTTGACATTATTTGGTTATTTGCAAAAAATTATAATGTACCGTTTGCATGCTAGGTTGACATATTTTCCATAAGACTACATGTAAAGTTTTTTTTTAATTTTTAACTTTATAAATCTCCTAATGATTTTGGATTTTTTACAGAAAATTTTGTCATAAAAAAATCTATTAAAAAAACTTTATTTCACATTTTTTTCATTATCTTTGTAAAACGGCTAAACCTCCTTAATGCTACTTTTGGATCATAATTTTTATTTATTGTTAACATAACACGTACTAGCATTCAGTTCATCTTCACTTACGCCATACTTACCTTCAGTAGCATGCCATATTTTTCGGACTATAAGACATACCTCAAATTTAGAAACGATTTATTAAAAAAAAATTTAATGTTACCTTCGGACCATAAGACGTACCCAGAGTCAATTTTTCTATGTAGAAAGGTGCGTCTTTTAGTCCGAAAAATAGGGTATTTAATTTTTTAATTTTTTTTCAACTGTCTAATAAATTCACATTATCACAAAAAATTGACTTAATACTAAAAAAAAATAATTTTACTCAAAATTAGAATGTCGGAACAAATTTAGATTATATTTTTTTTAATATACTGGTTTTTGACTTCTAAAGCGATGATAATAAATCAGATAATACTTTTCATAACGGTTTATCAATCCACTCATTTTTGCAAGAAAGTTTTCTACAGTTAATAGATTGCGAACCCTTATCTGAAATATATACCACGACAATGCAAACAAAATAACCGCGAATTTACAATTCGGCATGAATTTGCTCTTCGTGATAGACGTTTCTTGTATACAAAAGTCTGTGTTTCGAACCCGTAAATGGAATACGACAATCGTTTTGATTTAGACAATAGATCTGCATAGTCACATGACAACGCAGTGACGGCTTTCGGGCTCCAAGATTGGAGAAGATTTGTTCTTGCGGCTTTTTTTATGTAAAGTTGCGGCTCTCCAGTTCCATACGCAAAAAATAATTATTTTATTACTAGCGGTCCCGCCCGGTTTCACCCGGGTGTAAAAGAACGAATGGGGAAGGGAGGAACATGAGTAGTACACACATTCATCTTAGTTTACCGAGATGAATGTTGTGTCCAAATTTCATGATGATCAGAGTTACCGTTCAAAAGCTTTCTTTCATAATGATCAACGTTATCGTGCTAAAGTTTCTGTCGTTAAAAAGCAGTATTTATACTTTTTTTAAGTAAAAAATTTCTTTTAATATATTTATATATATTTAATTGAAAACACTGTAAGAACATTATTTTTATATAGTAGTTTGGTCAATGAGTGCTCATAAGGGGCATCTAGATGGAAAAGTCGAAAGCAGAACATTTGACTTAGGAACTTTGTTTGGACTAGTTAGGAGATAAACATACTAAAAGTCCTTGCCCCTCTGAGGTACGCCCGAAGGGGGGGGAGCACAAAGAAGGTCCCGTTTTTTGGTTTTTTGCTTTCATCTCGAAAACGGTACGTCGTACGAAATTTTGTTGTAATACATAATGAAATCTGATAAAATTCTCTACAACTTTAGCTTTCACACTTTTTATCTATCTCCAATCTTTGCCTAGCTATGAGCTCCGAAAAATGGTCGATTTTCAAAAATGTGTTAAATTCTCTGTAGCACATTGTAACAATACGAATTTGTCAAAATCATTTCGTATCGCTCATCCACACTATTAAAAACACCCACACACTATTAAAAAATAGCATAAGCTTTAACCTATTGGAGGCCCTGGGCACATTAGGATAATGGGGCCCCTATGACCTTAACAGACCACTATTTTGTTAGAATAGACAAAGAAAATAGATAAACAAGGTTCTAGATTCTAAGTCGAGGAATGTGATATAAAATGCATATATTTAAAAGGAACGCGTTCCCAATTTTAACATGAAGGACAAAAAAAAATAAGTATATGAAAAACTAGTTCACTGATGATTTTTGTTTTAAACAGTTTAGGTACTTAGTATACCATTAAACTAGGGGGTCCCTATCGATCGCGGGGCCCTGGGCACGTGCCAGAGTGCCCAGTGGGAAAGAGGGCCCTGCGTGGAGGTACTCCCAGCTTATGTTATTTTTTAATAGTGTGTGGGTGTTTTTAATAGTGTGAATGAGCAATACGAAATGATTTTGACAAATTCGTATTGTTACAATGTGCTACAGAGAATTTAACACATTTTTGAAAATCGACCATTTTTCGGAGCTCATAGCTAGGCAAAGATTAGAGATAGATAAAAAGTGTGAAAGCTAAAGTTGTAGAGAATTTTATCAGCTTTCATTATGTATTCCAACAAAATTTCGTACGACGTACCGTTTTCGAGTTGAAAGCAAAATACCAAAAAACGGGACCTTCTTTGTGCTCCCCCCCTTCGGGCGTACCTCGGAGGGGTAAGGACTTTTAGTATGTTTATCTCCTAACTAGTCCAAACAAAGTTCCTAAGTCAAATGTTCTGCTTTCGACTTTTCCATCTAGAATTATTCGTTGCTTAAGCTATAGGTGCCTATAGTTCTAACAGTTTTCAAATGAGCTATTAAATTTATTTAATTTTAATTAGTCGTAATAAAATTTTAAAAAATTGAAATTTAAGCCTCAGAAGAAAGCAATGTAGAAAATAAAAAAAATAAAAATATATTCGCCCAACGTGGGGCTCGAACCCACGACCCTGATATTGACAGTCGCATCTCTACCGATTGAGCCACCTGAGGTTGTGTTCTCATAACACTAATATGAGTATATCTAGTTTGTGCATTTCACATGAATAGAAGCTTATCTTTGAGATACATTTTGCAACATTTTTCATTAAAGCTCCGCTCCTAATGGTCGTAGCGTAATATTATATAGCCTATAGCCTTCCTGGATAAATGGGCCATCAAAAAAAAAAAAAATTCTTTCAATTGTGAACCAGTAGTTCCTGAGATTAGCGCGTTCAAACAAACAAAATCTTCAGCTTTATATATTAGTATAGATTATATTATTAAATTTCATTGGAAAACCCGATAGACGAAGATCGAGCCAAATCGGGATACTGTACCATAACATTTTATTTGAAAGTTGATGTTCTGAAACAATTCACGTCTATCTTTAGGAAACACAAAATTCAATTCGTCTGAAAATGACGTAGAGATAATTTTACAGGTGATATTCTGTACTGTTTTATCGATATCGCTATTTAACGTTTGTGATTAGGCAGAAGTGGGACATGCATTATGTAGTAACGTAGATAGGAGAGAGCCAGAAACTATTGTATTGTAAGCAAGCATCAAGTTGGCGAAATTGTGTACAATTAACAAAACACAAAGAACATAACACTCACTGCATGAAATGAGAGCGACAACTGATGATAGTGAGAGGGAAAAGCAGTGGCGTATCTTCTCTACAAAATTCGCGTTTGATAAAATTTTACTTTATGTCTATTATGACCATATTCACCGAACGTAAGTGGTTATTTAATCGGTTCATTTGTTGTTATCATCCGAAAAAGTAGCGATATTTCAATTCACCAAGCATAATTATGTTTACTGCAGTTATAAATCCATTCTGTCTTATTTTTATTCGCCTGATAAAATAGTAATGGCCGCCACATAGATCATAATACCTATAACCCAGGGGCGGGCAAATCTTTTGATCGGCGGGCCACATAGCTGATGAAAATTTCACCGCAGGCCGGATGGCTGACGAAAATTTCACCGCGGGCCAAACATTTGCAGAAAAAAAGATCGTCACATTCTATTTCCGCATATGAACTATTTTTCTAAAATTTTCTAAAATGCTTCGCGGGCCGGATTAAATGGCGCTGCGGGCCGGATCCGGCCTGCGGGCCGCCATTTGCCCAGGCCTGCTATAACCTATAAGGGTGGAGTATTATATCTACAGTTTGTTCTTGTGAATTATGTTTATTAACCTTTTGTGAAGTGTATAGCTGTAAAACATTAATGCTGGTGGAAGAAAGTTACATAACCTCACTTTATTTAAAACTCGTTTTCTTCACATAAAAGTAGGCAAACTATTACAAATTATTATTGAAATTGATACCTCATAACTAAAGGAATAAATAAAATGTACTTACATTAAAAATGAACGCGAATTTTAATAAATCAATCGCCTTTAAAAATCACCTAACCTAAAATTACATGTAGAACTTTATTTGTTTGGAACGCGGATATTGATCCTCCTTGAGCAGCTACGTCACACTTGCGGAGTCGATTGTACTTCGTTAACTGAAAGTAAATTTTTATCTAACCAATAAATTTGTTCAAAGATTTAGTAATTTCTATCTTTAATAGTGTTCGATGAAGGGTTGTTACACACGAGACTAGTTTTGACGCTGGAATTGTTTACATTGTCAATTTGGCATCAAGGTTGACAAACATTGTATATGCTTGTCAAACTTGATGCCAAATTGACAATGTAAAATGTTCAAAGCTTTTACTTACATTATATTTATGCTCAACTTTGTAAATTTTTAAACTTTTCAGTATAAAAATAGGTTTTGGAGCGAAATATCACTGTTTACTGTAAGTTATGTTGTTTTTCTCAATAAAATCATATTAGGTATAGAATAATTAATATTTTTGAATCTCGCGCGCTTTTTACGACGTTTTCCACATCCAAAATGGCTTCTAAAAGGGACAGGAGGCGCTAGTGTATTCGCAATCTATTAAATATATATGTTACCGGTCAAACCCGATTTCAGGACAAACTAGTTTGGCCTACTATTCATACTAGGACAAACTAGTTTGACCTAGGCCAAACTGGTTTGTAGAACTTGTTTGGCCTAGGCCAAACTAGTTTGTCCTGAAATCGGGTTTGGCTGGTAACATATATATATATATCTATGGTTTCATCCCAATCGCGTGCGAAGCCGCGGGAGCGGCTAGTTAGTTACATATGTGGGACGGTTCCATTCAGTGTTGTAGATTAACTATTGCACGCTAGTGTGTGGGCACATTGCATTGGTTCAGTTTGTTCGACAACAATTAGATGTTGTTTTAGGAGCCGGTAATCTGTACGCACTGAATTCTTCTTTATACAATAGCAAAGGCTGCCTGCAGAGCCTGTAGAGCCTGTATAACTACCTACATTCACTTACATAATGTGTACTACATTGTAGTGTTTACAAGAACAGTTATTTTCCAATAACATGTGTTACTGTTCCTGTTATTTAAAGAAAAGAACTGTTGATTAATATAAGTGAACTTTTACCCACGACTTCGTCCGCGTGGAATCAGTAGTGATGTATCATAATGAACGACTCCTTTCACGGAGCGGAGCGAGTCGCTCTTTTTTTGTGAATGACTCACTCCGAGCGCCATTTCTCTGTGCTGAGCTGTTCTGTACTGTTGCATTCGCACATTTACAGAGCGCACACAGCGCAGGCCAACAGAGGCATTAGTGAATTTTGCACACTGTAAGTGTAATAGTACTAAGCTTACAGTGACTTAAACCATTCACATTGACGGTGTTGACAAAGATATAATATTGTAACAAAAAACGTTATTATTGTTCAGCTTTTATTATACTTTATAGTTTATCCGAAATGTGAATAATATAAGATTAGAATCATATTAAAATGAGCTCAGAGCTGGTGTGTATGTTGTGCTAATGCTACGTGACTCCTGTGCATGTATAATGACAGTTCACACCTCTGCAGTCTGCACTCTTGTGTAGTGCGTACTGTCTAGTGTCGCTCCTTTGAGCGACTCGCTCTGACCGACTCTTTTTAGTGAATAATAAGGAGTCATGTGGACCCATCACTAGGAATCAGTGTATACAGGGTCGTCTATAACCTATTGAAGGCCCTGGTCACATTAGGATAATGGGCCTTGACAGAGCACTATTTTGTTAGAATAGGCAAAGTGAAAGAAAGTAGATAATCAAGGTTCTAGATTGATTTTTATTTCTCTAGTCACATTAAAGAGATAATATAATATAATCCACAAAAGTAACTCTTAGTATTCACAGGTTAATGCTTAAAAATCTATGTTGATTGAAGAAGTACCCTTCTAGATTTGAGATGGGCAAAATCGTTAATCACTTCGACAAAATCTATGTTTTTGAGCATATCACATTCTATGGTTAATCTCTCATTTTTATGGTATGTTTAAATTTTCCTAAACATGCTGAAATCGGGCGAGAGTAGAGTAGCTTCGCGTATGCAAAAGCTAATAAGCAAGTAGGTATTGTAGTCAGTCATTATCATTTGATTTTTTCGAAATAAATATGTTTTTCGGTAATAAATATCGTTTGGAGATCTGGCAGAAACTAGGGGACCTCTATCGATCGCGAGGCCCTGGGTACGTGCCCAGAATGCCTTGAGTGTATACAATTGATGTAATTGATTGAAAAATTCATAAATACAAATTGACAATGTGTTTTGTTTTACCATATTTTGAAAAAACAGAAAGATTTTGTGAGCAATCCTCCTACGCGAATGAGTAGCTACCTTTGTTCCTGGGCGTTGTTTATAGTTATTCCGAAAGCAGTCTTTAAGAACTGTTAAAACTAAACAAGATAATTGTGGAAACTGTTATTTTTTATATCGTTTTTTAAAAACAGATTTTATAGAAATAATATTTAAGAATTTGTGGTTTAAGAACTGTTATTATTGAAAAGCACAATTCTGAGAGCTGTTATTTATGAAACCGATTCTTCTCCAGTAACAGTTCTAAAATAATTGTTACTGTTATTTCATCTCGTCACTAGCTTCATAGTAGATATATATGTAGGTAATATTCTAGGAACATCCGTCAGATTACATTTACTGTGACCCATTAAAAAAACTCTTTTATTTCAAATAGTATGTGAAAGCTAGTAAATTTTGCATTAAAAAGTAGTAAAAAAGAAGAAACGTGAAAATTTTTTTAACTCCTGAATTGAATACAATATTTCCCTATCATAGTAAAGATGGTAAATAAAAACTAATAATAAACAAATCTTTTGTAGAAATCATACAAATGCCAAAGAATTTAGTTTTAATAAATCGATTCTTCCATTTCAACATAAGCTCACACTATAGAACTAATTTTTTGTTGTAGTTCATAAATAGTGCGTCAGTTGTGGATGGTGTTCTATCTCTATCATGTCGCTGTTTCGTTTCATCTCCTTATTTACTCTCACTATAGAAGTTTTACTTCAAAAAAATCCGTGTTTGCAAAGACAAATCCATTTTTAGGGTTTTGTAATCTATATTTCAAAAAGAAAAAAAAAACGGAGCTTTTATAAGTTCTATCTGTTCGTCTGTCTGTCATATCCGATTTTGTCAGAAATCGTGCGACGTAGAAACTTGAAAAATTTGACACACCAAATACCCTACTACTAGTGTTTACACTTTTAGTCCGGCACTGAAATATCAAACAGATCACTGTATCTCACACTTTTGTATAACAAAACACAATAGTGTCAAAAGTGTTCACACTTTTTATACTGGAACGCATTCCCAAGTCTTCTAGATTCATTCTTGAACGTCCATATATGGCTTCTGCGATCCAAAGCCTCGAATTCGCACAGGATATGGCACGGTGTTTTTTCCTTATTGTACTGTCTGCTCTTTAAGTTCCCATGCTTTGTGTCTTTTCAGGGCACAGTGTCCTGTTAGAAGACCTACCACTAGACCAAGATTGTTCCTACTAAGCTGTAGTCATTTTTCAGGATGACCCTTCTCTTGAAGTTATACAGAATGATTTTTAAGCTGATTCCTTTTTTTAACAGCATGTAGAAATAAAACAGACGAACAAATATTTCAAGTAACTTTTTTTATCAAAAATGAAAGAGAAATGAGCTTTCAAAATTTTATTAAATTTTGAGGTCAGTCCTGGCGTTATGTTATGTCACTATGGAAATATGCCATGTCATTATCAAGTATTCACAGAAATTGTTCGAAGTTGTCCCCGTTTTGTTGGACACAAAGATGCGTGCGTCGTAGCCATGCTTGTAGTGGTGATAAGGGGGAATTATTTGGGATGCATTTCCGATTCGGGCTATCATTTATCAGCGTGTGTTAACTGAGCTTTTGAATTAAATATAATTTTTAAATTTTAATTAAACTTTGAAAGGCTGTTTCTTTCTTGTTTTTAAGTTTTGATAAAAAAGTTACTTAAAATATTTGTTTGTCTATTTGATTTCTACACGCTGTTAAGAAGGAAGAATCAACTTAAAAATCATTCTATATAGAGAAAAATTTGAATGGGTTCCATTATGTGAGAGATAGCACTTTATCCCTATGCGTTTAGAGTTTAGCTAGAAGATAGTACGGATACAGTGTATTGTTGTATTGTTAATACAGATTTCACAATCTGACATTGAAACAGAACAGATAATGTACAGCGAACAAACTCTTAAAGGCCTGACAACTGACGACATAAAAGTAAATGCTAATTATGTTAAGAATTTTTGAATTAAACTGTTTTTTAATCTCGTGCCATAAAAATAGCTTATTACACCAAAAGGGCCAAAAGTGTTATTGCTTACCCTTGCGCGCCACGATTTCTGAGGCGAAGGGCAAGGTATCACACTTTCGGCCAGTGTGGTGTATCTATAGTATTTTTCTTCGTACCTCGGTCATAAGCACGCTTATAAAATAAATAAATTAATTAATTACATGAAAACAAAGATAAAGCTTTGAGGTTATACCTAAAAATGTGAATGACAGCTGTTCGCGACTATAAGCTAAAATGTAATAGGGTTGCTATGGGCACGACATCTAAACAACAGTTAATTGGTTGTTTTTGATTTACTACTGCCCGAACGTACGAACTTCCCGCATCAGTGCGTGTAATTCCACCAATGCGTAAATATTAGACTTTCTGCCTTATTGTAGATAAATTACTCTGTTCTATACTTATGGGGGACCGCGACAATTTTGCTAATCTCCGAGGGATCCGTAGTCGACTAAGTTTAGAAAGCACTGATTTAAAGCGCGGTGGGTTATTTTTGGGACATTTTGTTTTTGTGTATCAAATGCTACAGTTTTTTTTAAACAAACGTTAAGAAAAGAAAAATCACAAAAAATTTTATAATGAACCTTGACATTTAATATCAATTCAGTGTCAATGATATAAACCAACATCTTGTTCAACTTTGCTGAATATTCCATAAGTTTTACACTGACAGTGAAATATGACTTTTTTGTGAAAATATTAGCTTTGAAAAACTTTTAATTCGTTTAAATTCAATATAGTATATACGGATGATGCATTTCACTTTAAGTAATAATATCGTTAAAAAATCATATAAGAAAAACATGTTTTCTATTGCACATACCGCTAAACTAGCGGTATGTGCTTTATTATCGCTTTGTGCGTCAGAGCTGACTTTCGTTCATATAAGAAGTTATATCTAAGTTAATTTCACACGAAATCCATTCAAATTGAAGCTTTTTGAAAAGAGGAGATTCTAATCTATAAAACAGAACCATTTTTAAATCAATTCGAGTTCATAAATACTATTAAAATTGTAATTGAAAATCACAAACAGCAGTTGTCGGTTGGTCTGTACGTATGTACGTATGTACGTACGTCACGACTCTACAGATCGCAATTTTGGTCGGATTGCCTTGGGTTATATTTTATTCACTTTGTTTACTATCAGACCAGAACCCTATTTAAATTCACAAAAATGTGTTCAGTAGTTTAATTTTTATAAACAGTTTTATTTTATTATTTTTGACAGCTAAGTAGTTTTAAAAAACAATATAATAATTGCTGTGTAAGTGTAAATATAATGTAATCCATAAAACAAGTGCTACACTTCTATACCGTGATAACACCACTACAAGAATTAGGCCGCCGTGGCGTAATGGTTATGCCGTTGGATCCCCAAGGGCAAGGTCCTGGGTTCGATTCCTTACGAAATCATTGATTTTTTTTTTCTTTTTATTTTGTTTTATTTTATTCCACTTGATATTAATTATATATTATATTATGTATAGTTCTTAATTTTTTTTATTTTTGCAAACTTAAAAAAAATATTTTTTCAATTTTTAATTATTTATTTCTTTAAATTTTTAAATCTTTTTAAATTTATAAAAAATATTTTTTAATTGTTATTTTTTTATCATACAATGGAAAACTAGCGGGATGTGCACTTTTGGTCTTGCCAACTATTTGTCATTACATACGGACGGCCAAATCAATTTCAATGAAATTTGGTATAGGTACTACACACCAGTTACATAAACTACTTTTTTACCACTCCAACCCACAAGTGGGGAATGGTACCTACTAGTTTAGGTCAAAAATCACTTTTCAAAAATTTTACAATATCTCTCCGTTTTGAGGTCCCCCAAATCTAAAAAACATATTTTTGGAAAAACTCTGTGCGTCTGTTGTCTGTTTGTCTGTCTGTTAGTTTGTTAGTCTGTAAACACGATAAAGGTCAAACGGTTGAGGGGCTTGACACCAAATTTTGGAAGGATGTTTGGGATGTAAATATGAAGAGCCCTATTGCATGCGCAAAAGAGATATATGCTAAAACGTAAATATTCAGAAAATAAAAAAAAATATTTTGTGGATAGTCCATTTATCGAGGAAGACTATAGGGTATATAAGATCACGCTACGACCAATAGGAGCATCAATGAAAAATGTTGCAAAATGTAATTTATTTGTCCGTCCGACAAAAACTTTTGAACGGTAACTCCGATCATCATGAAATTTGGACACAACATTCATCTCGATAAACTAAGATGAACGTCCGTACTCATGTACCTCCCCTTATTCGTTCTTTTGAACCCGGGTGAAACCGGGCGGGACCCCTAGTTATTATATATGACGTACACTTTGTATATTTAGTGTTAAGGTATTGATTTCGGTCTTAAACTTCCGCAACCATGTTCTTATTTGGTTTTACCGTAGTCCTAAAACTAGACATGAATATGTTATTCCTTGCGCATCTTGTAAGTTTAGGAAAAGTATGTAAATCCGTTATTTGAACGCTTTCAAGTTCACGTGTGGCGGTAAAATAAATGCGTTGAAGCACCTCTATATTACATGTATACAAGCTTTATATACAGAAAGCTTCATATACAGAGTGTTTTATAATATCTTTTCGTTTCGAGGTCCCCCGAAACAAAAAAAAAACATATTTTTGGAAAAACGGATAAGCGGATTGAAACCAAATTTTGGGAGGATGTTTGGTATGCAAATATGAAAAACCCCATTGTTTTTAGGGAAAATCGGCGCATGCGCGGAAGAGATATATGCTATAACGGTGTTTTTTTATATAATAATGGTATACTTTTCATAACGGCTTATTATTCAATTATTTTTTAAAGAATGTTTCGTTAAAAATTTTTTTTCTAAACTTTATAGTTTTAGAAATATTTTGAAAAAAAAACAGCAGTTCTTTTGTTTGGTAGATCCGTCAGAAATAAACTAGTTAAGCATTCTTTGATTAATTTTACATGACGTGGAATATTTTATGTAGGTAACCAAGGCAACGAATAGCAAATATATTGAATACTAGCCATTACCCGCGTCACCCCACACGATATCAGAAATTTTATTTTCTTTATTATAATCAAATGTCAACATTTTTGAAGTTGGAATGGTCCCGTCGCCCAATTGGCTGCAGAATTTTTCATCAAGAACAAACATCCGGTATACATATGAATCAAACTTAGAGGTGGGAGATATATCCAGTCATATTCAATATATATAGTCTTTATCAGAAGCGACCAACCTACACACTGTGACCCGAAATGTCTCTTGAAAATGGATTGCTTTTCAAATGTGAGAGTTATATATTATTATGAAAGTCGTACGTACAGGTATAAAAAATATATAGTGACTGACCTAAACGCATTGTGTCTACCGTTTTATCAAAAAACGTATAAATTTTCTCTGTGTCCAGTATTCAAAATTCATTCACGAATATTTTTAATAAATCTATAAACCATAACCTTGAATTATTTATGTATGTTAATATTGCATTTCATCTTTAAATACATTTATTTGTTGTCAAAGGTTTGATAATAATGTTGGTAAATGATAGCGGGAAAGTGGACAGGTACACAAATCAAACACCTTATTTATCTGTGTATCCCAGCTTCTTCAGATACTGAAAGATAATATTTTTTCAATATTTTGATATTAATTAATAATTTTGAAGGAATTTTATAAAAAGCGAATTAGAAATTAAATATGAATTATTTTTTATATTTTTTAGATCAGTTCTGAAGAAGATCCAAATCCGGATCGAAACGTTAATGACCTAATTATATATTTTGTTAATATACTGTCTGAAAAATTGGTCGATAATTTATTTATTGATTAGCTGAAAGATGTTATTGTTGTTGTAAAAACTATTCATTATATTAAAACAGTTGATCAAACACATATAAAAATGTTTTCCTTGTTAATGAAAAAAAATGTAATTAATTCTGTAAACAATATATGAAAACCAATTTTTTTTTGTTTTTTTATCCAAGTAAACCACATTAGATAGCTAATATCATAACTTTTTTCAAAACCATGTGTCGAGAAACCAGAAATCCTATAGTTCCGGGTTTTGCCATTTGGCCACGGCATCCTAAAAAACGACATTAGCGCGAGCAAAGTCACGGAAAAAGGCTAGTAAATCAATAAAACTTGTGTCAATGCATTGCTGTGAAACATGGTTCTTTTTATATCTTTTTCTAAAGCGCAGTTTAAAGCAAAATGAGGAGTCAACTGCAATAATGAATGAGTGACAACGCAAAAAGTAACACAATCGAGTAAGGACGAATGAAGCGGCGCTCTTAGTGTCTGACAGACAGCCGTAATGAAACTACCAATCTCTCTCCCACTATCTCTCTCTCTCTACTCCTGAATAGAGATGGGGATCTTTTACATTTTTATGCAACGGTATATCTTCCGCAAAAATACTAGTTTCAAATAACCGTTATTTTGTAACAACAGTGGCACGTTCCACTCGACATACGAGTGGCAAATGAAATTGGTCTGGAACATCTCCTCAGGGAATACCGGGACTTTTCCCGGTGGGCCGACGGTTCTCCATGGGCCGATTCGGTCCGGTTCGAATCTTTTTCTTCTTAGTTACACGCTCACGTAGAGGATTTTGACAATTTTCCCGGCAACTTTTTTGGTCCCAGACCAACCCTGGTCTGGAAATTACGATGTATTATAAATAACTGTTAATCCCCTTCAACATTTTTCCTTTGACTGTCTATACACCGTAGCATACAAGTTTTCCATTATGCAGTCCTGCAGTGTGTCACCCTTTTCAGTACGTTTCCCGTTCTTGCCTTGAGCTCTTCTACAGATTCAAAATGTGTTGCCTTTAATCCAACTTTTGGGAACAGGTAGAAGTAGCATGAAGCAAGATCTATGGTAAAAATGGCAGATGTCCGAGGACAGTAATGTCAGAGCCGATTGTTTTCCTGCTTTCCTTTTGCTCACGTGTGAAGTTTTTTAATTCCATTTCATTATTTGCGAATCCTCACGCAACATTATTTTTATTTTCTCTCTGTCAATGTTCTTTATGGTTGCTATCATCCGAATACTTAACAGTCGATCTTTCCGAATAATTTCATCATTTTTATGAATGATTTTATCAATTCTTGATGCCACAGGTCGACCAGAATGTTTAACATTTTCAGTCTCTTCCCGACCTTCCAAAAATCGATTGTTCCATTTAAAAACTCGACTTCGTGGCATACAATTAACGCCAGACACTACCTTCAACAAGTAAAAACATTTGCAGTTGGAAATTTTTGGAGAATTTGAAATTCATGTACTGCTCTATTTTTAAGTTTATCATCATGATCACGGTACTTTGACAAAACAACAAACTATTCAAGCAAGAAGTAACTGAGCACCGGAAGCATCAAGGTCAATCTCAAGATCACCCTTATTCTCAAAAGGCAGACTTCTTTCCTCAGTCTAAAGCGGCCTACACACCTTGATACATGCTGCGATGCAGGCATCGACTCTTATCTTTCATGATGCAAGTAGCAGTGTATGTAGTATTGAATCACGTATTTGGCATCAGTTGCGGCTTGCAGCGATGCAGAGTCTGGAATCCCATTTTGGTCGGCGAGCCACGACGCCGAGTCGGTGATGCTGATGCAAGTTTCAGCGTGTATAGAATTGCGTCGATGCCAAGACGATAATAATTTATTTTTCCGCGCTATTTTAGAGGTTACTTTGTTGTTTGTGTGTGTAAATTCCATGATGGAAAGTGATCGTGTATTTTGGGAAGAGTTCATAAACATTTATCATCTGCATACGTGTCTTTGGAATACAAATGTACTTTTAGCTCTTCCAATAAAAGATTTGAATAACGTTTTCTTTCTATAAACCATCTTCTTGACCATTTCCTTTTTGATTTCTTTTTTCGTTTATAGAGTATAAAGAGTGCCCTAACTACTGCTAATAAAACTGGTTTTGGCAAAACGTACCTCATTTTATTCGTCAAGCACTAGGTAACTAGAAAATAACTTAATGTACTGTTCTTGTGTTGCATGAACATGGAGTCGATTCAGGCATCCAATAGGTTTTGATTTAAGTAGGCGTTTATGCAACTGATGCAAGTTGCATGAAACATAGAGTCGATGCTTGCATCGCAGCTTGTATTAAAGTGGGTAAGCCGCTTAACAGCATGTTGGTGTCCCGTTTACGGAACGGTTTCAAAAATACCTGTTACTATAAATACTGCCCATCTCTAGTCTTGGATTCCAATCAAAGCACGCTTGACGACAACTGACGCGGTTTTTGTGTCGTCGCGTTTAGAATTCACAGTGATAGTATATCGAACGTTACCTATATTACACGAACAAACAAACCAAAGCACGAATTTCAATATTGACACTTTTACAGCTAGTTGACACGTTAAGTCATTTAGCGTTACCTAATTTATTACAGTATTTTTCTATTTTATAGGTTTTTGAGAAAAAAGAGAAATAGGTTAGCAACTTAACTCCAAAGCAAAATAGAAAAAAAATAATATAAGAAATTAAAAACATTTTAATATATTTACTACGTTTTAAAACTAACTAAAAAGTGTAGGTTTTGAAACGAAAAACGTGGGGCGCAGTCGAAGAAGTGTAGAGAGTAGCTATACCAATTAAAAAATCTATTTATGAGATAAAATGAATAATGCGCCACACATTTTTTGTTTCAAATCCTGCAAGTTAAAAAAATTATTTTATACTTTTTAGTTCGTTTTTAAAACGTGGTATAATGAAAATTTGTTCTTATTTCTTTAATGGTTTCCTTTTACCATTCCAATCCACAAGTGGGGAATGGTAGGTACTATTTTAGGTTCAAAAATCACTTTTCAAAAATTTTAGAATATATTTCCGTTTTGAGGTCCCCCGAATCCAAAAAACATATTTTTGGAAAAACTCTGTGCGTCTGTTAGTCTGTTTGTCTGTGAACACGATACAGGTCAAACGGATGAGCGGATTGAAACCAAATTTTGGGAGGATGTTTGGTATGCATACTTTAATTTAAATAGTTTTTTTTTAATTTTCCCCGACTACTTTTGGAGAAATCAATGAAAACATATCATCCATCTGCCGAAATATAAAAAAATCAAGCTTTTTATTTAAAATTGGCTTGGTGCTCGTACTACCTTAAGGAAGCTGGCGTTCATTAAAAAAAACATGTTTTTCGCACGGCCAGCTGTATGTGACTTGCTCACGTGTATCTAATCTGCAAACTCTTTATGTTTTTGCAAAAGGTGGTAAAACAAAAAACGTTGTTTTCTTAAATTAGTCTTGCTTGAAATTATGAATTTTTATATCAATTGTACGTACGCTGATTCCTCGCGGACGAAGTCGCGGGTAAAAGCTAGTTACAGTATAATTTTGACGTGGGGTGTTACGTAAATTAAATTTTAGAGTTTCAGATAATATTTCGTCAGTGAAGCTAGTTAAATTTTGAGCGATGGTGTATTCTATGCTAAAGACGACAGCATATCGGATACGCTAAAGCTGTCCTAATCAAACTTAACAGCCAATTATTCAAAAAAATATAACATCAGATAATATCCTGTAGATAACATATATATACGAGTTTAACCATTCGGGATCCTGTTTCATCAGTTTATTGTTGTTATCCTGTATCCTTGTCTGTCATAATGTGTAAAGTTGAATAATCTCATAATTAATGCGTACTTTCTCTCTACTAATATAAAAAAAAAACTTTTTTTTAATGTCTATTTCATTGGTATACTAATTTTATCACTTAACTTCTATAAAATAACTGATTTTCACATCATAATAACATATCCAACAGCTATCATGTTCTGTGTGTGCAGCCATATTGCATTTCATTTGGATTATTTATGAAAACTAAACATGCTTTTTGTCGCATGCTATCTCTGTTCGTTTTGTAAAATTAAACAATATATAATAATAATCATAACAGACGCCATTCGCACCGTTACTATTTTTTTTCTATCACACTTCCCGTTATTTTCTACAGTTTTTAAACTTTAACTTATTTAATAGCATTGGGCGAATGAAGGAATTTTTAGGAAATTAGAATATGTAGGCAAATTTTGAGCATAGGAGTTTGAAAGGAACCATCTCGATATTTATCTGGAATTGTTGAGGGAATCCATGGAAAATCTCAACAAGATGGCCGCTACAGGAGGGTCTGATGCTTCTTGGAACACCACTTCCAATCGTGACTTTTCACAAATATATTACAGACTCAAACAAAAGATTCGATCTTAATATGATTCAACAATATATATAAGGTCGCTTTTGTAAATTGCTGTTGAATTGGTAAGATCGCATTTTTTGTTTTACGCACTAGTGCGAAATTGATCGCTAGACAGGCGCAAAAAAGTAGCCATTTTATAGGAGGCTGTGCACAAAATATTCTCGGCAATGTTCAAAAAAGACACTTTGATGAAATTCAGGTATTTGGGCACCATGTTGGGTTACAAAATAGATATTAATCTGACACCAATAACTTAAAACCGGTCTTTGCATCTAATGGGAGATGATAGCTTCGCGTCATGAATGACTCACCAATCTCCATTCATTTCCTTATACAGGGGTTTCCATTTTCAGATAGTCGATTAAAAATAAGACGTAACAATTATTATTATTATTTTATTCAACACATTTATTAACGTAAGTTTGTAACATGAATATTATTTAATTCAATACATTTATTAATTTACGTTGTTTAACATGAACACTACTTCCTAGTTCATACGCTCCGCTGCCATCTTGCCTCTGTTTCTCTACATGACCACCAAGGTACACCAGTGGCGGCGTGGCTTTTTCCCACAAGTGCGTTAAATAAAATCAAAATAATGCGACTCTACCAATTCAATACATAGTTATATCTCAGTCAATTGTCATTTAAAGCTATATGAGCGACAGAGAAACAAAGTAGGTGTTGAACAGTTCACTGCATAGATATCAATATTTTGGGGAAATTCCACTGACTTTTTAGATATTTTTATAAGACAAAAGAAAATAATTCGAGCCATAGTTGGGATTCACCCTAGTCACTCATGTAGACTTTTTTTTAAACAACTGAAAATTTTAACTGTCTATAGTATTTATATTTTAAGCTGTATATTATTTTACTAGCGGTCCCGCCCGGTTTCACCCGGGTGCAAAAGAACTAATGGGGAAGGAATGGACATGAGTACGCACATTCATCTTAGTTTACCGAAATGAATGTTGTATCCAAACTTCATAATGATCGACGTTACCGTTCAAAAGTTTTTGTCGTTAAAAAGCAGTATTTATATTTTTTTAAGTATTTTTATAGGTGCCTATAGTTGTAGCAGTTTTCAAATGAGCTATTAATTAAATTGATTTAATTTTAATAAGTCGTGATAAAATTTTAAAAACTTGAAATGTAAGCCTTAGAAGAAAGCAATGTAGAAAATAAAAAAAAAATAAAAATATATTCGCCGACGTGGGGCTTGAACCCACGACCCTGGCATTAAGAGTCTTACACTCTACCGACTGAGCTATCTGGGCTTGTAAGCTTCACGCGCTAATATTGCAATATTTACTTAAGGCATTTCACCTGATAATATTTGTCGGACGGACTAATTTTGAGATACATCTTGCAACATTTTTCATTGATGTTCCGCTCCAATTGGTCGTAGCGTAACATTATATAGCCTATAGCCTTCCTAGATAAATGGGCTATCCAACAAAAAATTGTTTTTTCAATTCGAACCAGTAGTTTCTGAGATAAGCGCGTTCAAACAAACAAACTCTTCAGCTTTATATATTAGTATAGAATAGATAAGAAGAATGTAAATCTTTTCAGTAGAAGAATAAATGTACATAACTTTAACACACGATCTAAAGAAGATATTAATATTATTATAAAACTAGTAACTTAAACATCACACTTAATAGTCCTTACAATATAATAGCTAAAATTTCTAATAAATGACCGGCAAATATTTTAAATTTAAAAGCACCCAAATTAAAAAATACTATAAAAAACATTCTTCTTGATAAAGTAAAATACAGCTTAAAGGAATACTATTTAGTGGTTCATCCTGTATACAGCAGTACCGTAGTACAGAGATCGCTCAGCCTCCGATATGCAAATAGTATAGCAAATATGCAAAACACTTGTGACTCAATATAAGGGATTATAAAAAAATACCCCCCTATTTAAGCTGACTCAACCCTTCACTCTAATTTAGCGTCAATATTTTAATCTGTAGTCTGAACAATCATGCCGTATACCCTCCAAGAAACTAAATGTGATTTTTTGATTGTATGCGTTGATTGTACATCATAGAGATATAAGTAACTGGATGAAAGTGTCCTCAGTTGAGAGAGAGAACGCTGCAGAAAACCCAGAAAAGCAGAATATATTTGTTTACTCCAATCAGCATTGTTTTGTATCATCAGTTACCATAGAGATAAGGAACTGTTCTCTCTCTGATCTGCTGATACTTTCACGGCTCACTCGCGTACTCTAGTCTAATATATTATGTTGTACATCCCAAGACTTAATTATGTGGTGCCACTATAGTACTAAATTAGTACATGCTTCGAATAGGGTTGCCGGGCTTTAGCCGGACATGTTTGGCTTTTTACGGTCGTGTCCGGTCAAAGATTTACATCATAATATATATTAATACGTTAAGGTTAAGATGTTTGCCTCCCTTTTTAGAAAAAACCACACAATTTCTCCACATAAATTATATATCATTTTACAGATAATTGCTTGCGCTACTGACATCAACAACTAAAAAATTTATTATTGCTTTTGTTTTTGCAAATTAATTAATTAACATCAATGCTGCATGATGCCATCTGACGGCTTAGCTCAACGCTTTTGCTACTTGCGCCTCTATATGACAATTTTAGTAAAATATTTATTCGATCTGTCATCTGAGCTTCATGCCTTCATATTGTAATACAACAAAAAGAAGAACGTTATATAAGCAGTGTGCAAAGTTAGAAACGAATTGAATACCTGCAATCATATTTAATAAATAATTTTTTAAAGTGATAATTATTATACTTATTTAGTGCGAATAATTCGCACAGGCCACTCTAGTATATCTATTAATTAACTATATGAATCATTGCCTATCTACTCAATGTGCGGTGAGTGAACGCAACAAAGTGCATCGAAAATATATCTGCGTCTCTTTCTTCGATGTAATTCCCTGATTTCTCCGATGATAGGATTGGTTGATGCACTTGCATTCAATCTGAATAAAGTATCTCTGTTTCAAAAACTGTGTCTTTTTCTATGCCGTTAACATGGGCGTACCCAGCTTTTAGCCCAGGAGGGGGCAAATTAGAAATTTCTTAAGCCGGGTCCCCCGTGCTTGTTTTTCCTTCCTGGATACGCCAGTGCTTACGGCGTAAAAAAAAAGACAGAAGTGTATATGTTTGCACCTTAAAAGTTTGGTTGCGATTTTATTTCTATGTTCAGTATAGAATAAAAGTATATGAAAATTTACAAGTCTGCCTTTCGTCAAGATTTTAGTCAATGCAATTTTAAGGGAATTGACGTTTAGTAGTTTAAATTCCCAATATTCATACCTGATTATGGAATTTTGTTATTTTTTGTAAATGTTTAAAGATTTTATAACTTCCCTAATTGAAAATCCAAAGCCAAATAGTAGCTATTGTTTTAATTTTAATGAAGATTTTTTTGTTTTTCGTACCAGAAGAATAAGAAGATGGCAATTTGTGTTTGTTGTCTTGTGTTTATCTATTTAATAGAATTTCGCTGTAAATTGGTTGTTTTTAGTTATAAGATTCGGTTATTTTTGTAATAAAAACTGAACAAGCAAACATTTACATTTTTATATGTACTCATAGATTATATCTCTCCCATCTAAATATTCCCCTTGAAATAAATAAAGCTTTCAGCTAGTAATATTCATAATTACTTTTTAAAAATGAATTGTAATTCCTTTTAATACTGCATATTATATTTTATGGTTAATAAAAGCATCACGTCGTCATATAATATAGGAAAATATTAAAGCAGCTTATAGTGCAATAGCTTTTTAGTTTTACGAAAAATCTCCAAAGACAAAGGCGAACTAATTCATCGTTATAGTATATTCCAGAAAAAAAAATAAAACTTTTTTATCATTTATTTTTTTCTTCCTTTTAATACTAAATAATAAAAGAAATAACAAATTTTAATATACCGAACGTTTTCAAAACGAACTAAAAAATATAAAATAATTTTTTTAACTTGTAGGTTTTGAAACGAAAAACGTGAGACGCATGCGACAGTTATATTATAAGAAGTGTAGAAAGTAGCTATCAGTGAAAAATTCTATTTATGGGATAATAATGCGCCCCACGTTTTTTGATTCAAATCCTACAAGTTTAAAAAAATATTTTATACTTTTAGTTCATTTTAAAAACGTGATATATTAATTATTTTTTATTTATTTTGTTATTTTCTTCTTTGAAGTTAATGAAAACCTGGTAATAACAAAAATACATCGTAAAAAAATAAAAATATTATATGGCCCACGAGAGGGTCGAACCCGCGACCTTCGCGTTGTTACCACGAAGCTCTAACCAACTGAGCTATGACCGATGATTGCAAGGCGTCTCACAACTGTAAATAAGTAAAAATGAAGTACATGTATTTATTAAAATTTTTTTTATTTCTTTTAGTATTTTCTTCTTGATTATAGTATTTTCTCGTATTGTCGTCTAATTCTGAGCTATGTTAAACATTTCAAGTCTCTATCTCATCAGGAAGTTAGTTTAAAATCAATTACAAAGTTCCACCCGACATACACGAAAATCGAAACGTGGTAAAATGAATATAATCTGTCGTGTCTCCACAAACCGACGCACCACATTTTTAGTTTCCTTTCTCTCTATTCTCCATGACTCAGTTGATACAATAAGGTTAAAGTTTCAAGTTGGCATATGTGCATTAGGTAGAATGTAGATGATGGAACGTATTTAAACCAGTAATAATAAGACACTAGGGAACTACGATCCATCATAGAATTAAGAAATTGTCATGAACAAGAATCATTAATATATTTAACGTTTTATGATATGTTAAATAGATTAAACTGTATTAGTCTAGTTCACATGTCCCTTTTTGATGAAGTCCAGTCCTTCTTCACCGAAAATTATGATCATGGTGTATTCGATTCGAAATGACATCTAGAAACTTTTTGAAAAAATTGAAGTGGAGAACGAAAAAATTGCAAAAGTTATAAACAGAAAAAGAGGGGTTTGGTTTTTTGCGAAATCTCAAAAAATATTGCAGATATCTGAAATCACAAGAAGATTCTGAAAGAGCAGGAAACCTACAGAAAGTTCCATCTCCCGGAACTCTACCACCAATAGGTATTTCTAATTTTGATTTAGAGGTGAAAATAACGCTAATATTTTTTTTCTATTTTTTATGTAATTTCCAATATTTTTGTGTCTTTTAGCTTGTATAAAAAATTAAAAAAAAATTGTTTCGCTCTATATTCACTTCTAAATTAAAAATAGAAATATTGGTGGCAGAGTTCTGGAAGATGGGACTTTTTTATAGGAAATTTCCTGCTCTTTCAGAATCTTTTTTTGCGATGTCAGATATCTGTAATAGTTTTTGATATATTTGCAAAAACCAAATCCCTCTTTTTTCTTTTACCCAAATGTTTATAACTTTTGCAATTTTTTCATCCCCCACTTCAATTTTTTCGAAAAGTTTCTAGATTTCATTCTGAATCGAATGACACCATGATCATAATTTTCGGTGAAGTCATCAAAAAGAGATTATGTACTAGACTATATAAGCAAAGTAAGAATACCTGTTTTCTATCAGTGAATTTTATTTTAGCGAAAAACGTGCAAAAGTTACCTTAAATTTTTTATTATTGTTTCAGGTACCCACATGCAGTCGTAAATATCTTCTTGAAAGAATTAGAGACGTGGATGACCTCAGTTGTCGAGCGTCTATAATCTACAATCTAATCTTGTCTAACAAGAATTTATGAACACTATTTTCTCTCCTTGCGATGTTCGCAATATCTCCAGTTCGATGAACAAGTCTGAATAAAAGGGTCAAGAGCGCATTTTCCAACAACGTGACGTGGTAAGTGAAAATATAATAAAAGATAGAAGTAACAACTTGTCGCGAACATTTTCTAAGTCTATTTTCACATTGAAGAAATGAAATCAAATAATTTGAAACGTTTTTTCCCGCTTGAAAGATGTCTTCAGAGCTTCTCCAAAGATTTTAATGGAGTATGAAGTAATGCATATACGGTGAATAATTAATCATTAATGCATTATAGAAAATAGCTCAACATAAAAACATACGAACCTCCCTTGGGTACCCGGTCTATGTTGCATTTTATGTGGAACGATTGCGGTGGCTCTGATTGGTTTGTGTGTGTCGCTGTTACGTTCAATAAGACAGCGTTCCCGTTGCCGTAAGATAGTATTGCGTGTGTTGCTTTAATGTCCAACATATGGCGCTGTGTTCAACAGATGACACTCCCGTTGTCGCAAAATATTTAGTATAGCGTGTGTTGCTATAACTTTCAACAGATGGCTCAAAAAAAGCATGTTTTCATTTGTCTCAAGTATGACATCTCTGCAATCTATCCATGTATATAAAACAAAGTCTGTCTGTCTGTATGAACGCGATAAAATCAAAAACTACCGAACGGATTTTCATAACGTTTTCTCTACTGGAAAGAGCAATAAACGAGGAACGTTTATGTACATAATTTGTAAATATTTTGTACAAAATGGTTGAACTATGACGGTGTTTTGTCAAAAAAAAAAAACAGTTTTCGTACGCTTACATGACTAAGCTGGCCAAATCATTAGGATACATAAAAACAAATGGGCTTTGATAGTTCTGCTGTGTAGATGGGAAGGTCAATATAATATTTCCAGAACCCGGGTGAAACCGGGACGGGCCGCTAGTAGGTATATAAAAACATGCACGTATTTAACGTTGTGTCAAAATTTCAAAGCGGTCGGTAAAAAACTTTCGGGGATTAAAGATTTTGAACTAAAATGGCAATATCCACCATATTCAGTTCGTTTGTTCTTCAGGTAGCTATTCCTCCGAATAAATAGCGATAATTCAAATCACCAAACTTAATTATGTTTACTCCATACATAAATTTATTCTGTCTTACTTCGGGGTATAAATATATATTCGCCTGATAAAATAATAATGGCCGCCACATAGATCATAATACCTAACCTATAAACGTAGAGTATTATATCTACAGTTGCTTTTGTGAATTTATTTATGTGTTGCTTATTAATCTTCTGTAAAGTGTATAATTGTAAACTTAGTTAGTGAAAGTTTTGTGTCCAATTGGGTTAGGATAAAACATTATTATTTTATGAAACTTTTTTTGACGTTTATAGTAACGCCATCGGTCGGATTTTTGGGTGAACATTAAAATATTCAACAAGAAGAGCAAGGAGTATAGTACAGAGTATATTTATTCTTGGTGAATTGAAAGTAAATTTTATTGTAACGAATAAATTTGTTCCAAGATTAGTAACTTCTATCTTTAATAGTGTTCGGTGACTGTGCGCATTAGATATAGATTTAGTGTGTGATGTAAACAAGATCTTGAGTCTGATGAACTATTTTACGAACGGCCGGAGGTCAAGAGTGTATTATGCATCAGAAAGAGCCATGTCTGCCCGGTGACAATATCGAAACGTTGTTTTTTTTGCTTTTATTGTCGTCACCCGCTTCGTTCGCTTCCAATTGTCATCTGTGTAGAATACTCGTGCTTATTATGTAAGATATGAACATGCATTGTCAACGAGGACGTGACAAATTGGTTACAGTTTTATTGTAAAATCATTTACATATATATCTGGAAAATTGATGCAACAGACAACTGATATTACGTGACGTCACTTTTGTGAAGTAGTCTGACATTTATCGTGTTATGTCAGTAAAATGAAATAAATCTGTGTATTTCTTTATTTGGATTGGAAAAACGGTCTAAAATAATATTAAAAGTTTTACAATATTCTCTTTAAGGTAGTTCACTCGTGAAGCGGCTTTTCTTAGGAATTTAATAAAATTGAAGTACTATAAGGGTTAATCAAATCTTTGATTAACGTCTGATTAGAACTCTTCAATAAATAAAATTATCGACCAATTTTTCAGACAATATATTAACAAAAAATATATAATTAATACATTAACGTTTCGATCCGAATTTGGACCTTCTTCAGAACTTATCTAAAAAATATAAAAAATAATTAATATTTAATTTCTAATTCACTTTTTATAAAATTCTTTCAAAATTATTAATTAGTATCAAAATATTGAAAAAAACAATAACAAACAATTTTTTCCATTGACTACTTAATAAAAAATTGTTTGTTATTATTTTTTCAATATTTTTAATTAATAATTTTGAAAGAATTTTATAAAAAGCGAATTAGAAATAAAATATTAATTTTTTTTTAGATCAGTTCTGAAGAAGGTCCAAATCCGGATCGAAACGTTAATGAATTAATTATATTTTTTGTTAATATATTGTCTGAAAAATTGGTCGATAATTATATTTATTATAAGGGTTAATGCCTTATATTAAATTTAAGGTAGTTTTGGAGCCGCAATCCCAAGTCAAATAAATTATAAATAATTACCCAAATCAGGCTATAATAATTAATAGAAATTCACATAAAAATTTATTTGATTTTATTTAATGCGAATTATAATTAAATAATTATAGTAATGTAAGTAATAAAATATTAATTGATTAGTACTCAGCTGTCACTAGTCACTGTCACTACAACATGAGAGATAAACAACAGAGATAGAGGCCACATGTCAGTAATAAAAAATTAATAAAATCAAAAGTACGTGGTAAATTATTCTGAAATTTTTGCAGTGTGTATTTCAGACATCGTTCTATCCATTAAAAAGTTTTTTTTGTGGGGTCAAGTTTGTCAATTTTTTACAAATCCTCAATTTCCGGAGTTATTGAACAAGGACACTCATAACGGCTCGTGTATTTTTGCATAACTTTAACTAATTATATCTGTTAAACGGTGTGGTAAAAAAATCTGATTCTTTTTCTGTAGGTGTCTTTATATAATCTTTTGAATAAATTTAAAAAAATGTAGGGTCAAGTTTAAGTCATTTGGCTACCAAACTACCTTAAAATAAATAATCGACAAAATTTTTAAAAACAAGCTTTTATTAGTTGTTACTAAAAAAGAACTAAAATATAAAAATGATTTTATTCCGATTAGAAATAAGCTGTTTTATACTATAAATACTTATCACAGACTCAAGTTTTCAAATAAAAAATGGAACACGCTTTTATTTGAAAACTTGAGATTTATATAAAATGGCTTATTTCTAATCGGAATAAAATTATTTTTAACGTTTTAGTTCCTTTTTATTAACAACTAATAAAAACTTGGTTTTAAAAAAATTGTCGGTTATTAATTTTTAAGTTTATAGTGTGCTTTATTAAAAGTGCGATTTGAAATCGGTCGGAAGCCGGAACGGTCAGCTTTTATAATATTGTATTGTCATCGGAACGTATGCAAAATTTCAACTACATCGGATAACGAGAAGTAGTTAAAAGAAATACTTCTTGAAAAAAAAATGTAAAATTGGAGTGGGAATTAATATTTTGCTTGACACCTTCCTTTGTGAGTATTCTTGTGTGATATTTATAAACCTTAAAAAAATATTGATATTTTTTTGCATTACTCCCCCCCTGAATAAAAATATCTACGTCCTTGTCTCAAGTACCATTGTTAGTTTTCAATAATGATTGTTTACGTTAGTATAATGCTTCTTTGTAGAATAGAATCACGTACGTAAACAATGAAGTGGAAATAGTATTTGCTTTTGTAATAGCGTTGTTTCTATTTTATTGAAACTACTGATAGAAGTCGTTATTATATTTCTATTTTCTAGATTTTACATCCCTTAATACTAGCGGTCCCGCCCGGTTTCACCCGGGTGCAATAGAACGAATGGGGGGGGAGGGACATGAGTATGCACTTTCATCTTAGTTTACCGAGATGAATGTTGCGTCCAAATTTCATAATGATCAGTGTTACCGTTCAAAAGTTTTTGCCGGACGGACAAATTTTGAGTTACATTTTGCAACATTTTTCATTGATGCTCCGTTTCTATTGGTCGTAGCGTGATATTATATTATAGCCTTTCTCGATAAATGGGCTATCCAACAATTTTTTTTTTCAATTCGAACCAGTAGTTCCTGAGATTAGCGCGTCCAACCAAACAAACAAACTCTTCAGCTTTATATATTAGTAGATATAGATTCTTAAATTTCGTGGAACTATTCATACGTTCAACTATATCGCTTATAGAGGTATAGGCAAGTAGTAGTCTCAGTTATAGAGGTCTATGACTGAAAAACGTCTTTCACTTATAGAGGTTTTAGTGAGTTAAAAAGACGGCAGGTACCTGGCAATTACTCTCACTTAGAGAGTACCCAGTTCTCACTCACTCAGGTTTGACTGTATATTATAGTGATGTGCCGGATCGTTAAAAATATATATTCACGGATACGGATCTGAATACGGATATTTGGTTTCAAGATCCGCGGATACGGATACGGATCTTAACTTTCTTAGAGTACGCGGCGGTAAATATTGCACATCGACCTTTGGAAAGAGACTATCTGTTATGGGAAAAAGTTATTGACCTCTTTAAAAGTTAACTCTCATAACAGATTGTCTCTTTCCAAAGATCGATGTGCAATATCTCATTACAAAGATAGTTTTTTAGTACCTTTGAGTTATGTACTATTGGTATGGTACTCACTACGATAAATGTTTGCAATATAAAGGTGCCAAATACGATTTTAAAAAATAAAAAATAATCTGAATGGAATTTAACAGTTTTTCATTATTATTATCACCTATATATGTATATAAAATTTCATCTATGAATTGAAAATTAATAAGGTAAAAGATCCGTAAAGATCCGCCAAAAACTAACGGATGCGGATCTTTCTTCTTCCTCGGATATCCGAGGATACGGATACGGATATCCGGCACATCACTAGTATATTATAAATGGAAAAAGTATAAGAAACCAATTAAGGTAATCTATAATTTCTTGATATAAAGCACTTTAGAAATTACCAAGTGAATTAAGAAATACGGTTTGTATTTGAAAATGCGAATTTGTAATTGGAAGTCGATATCTAAATAAATAATTTAATTACATGTTTAAAGTAGACACTCCGTATACGCATGCATGGATAAAATGTATTCCCTTGAGTTGACTGTCTCAAAGTGCCTACTGTGCGTAAAATGCACTAACAAATGGAAAGACCGCGGAGCCGTGTGCGTCGTCCCACCCGCAGCACAGTAGCAGCCCCAAACGGGACAGACGGACGGTGAGTAGTGGAAAAAAAACCAGACTAAATTGTATAAACAGTGCGGAATGCGAACGTAGCGACGCGTAGTAGATGCACTCTAAACTAACGCCATACGGTTATTTGCACTGACACGTGATGGGCTTGAAAATTTTAAAAATATTTCAAAAATTCAAATCTTTGATTGATGTCTGATAATTCTTCAAATAAGTAAAATTATTGACCAATTTTTCAGATAATATTGTCTGAAAAATTGGTCGAGACTTTTATTTATTTCAAAAATTCTTTCATCAGTAATTTGTATTTTTACGGGACTAGGGCCGGATATCCTGGGGCACCGTGAAAAATGCCGGCCCATTACGTAAATCCTGTATAAAATGGGGTAAAGGTTCGGTATACAATTTTCAAATAAATACAATGATTCATTTGTTAAAAATCTTTTTTTTACTAATGGGATAAACAAAAACATTATTTTTCGTAAACTAGCTCCATATTAAATTTCACCAGAATCGGTCCAGCGGTCTGACCGGTAAAGTGTAACTTCATACATATTCATCCCTATAGGGGTTTAATTTTTAAAAAAAGTAGTCGATGTCCTTCCTCAGGCTGCAAAGTACCTTCATATTAAATTTCATCACAATCGGCCCAGCGGTCTGCCCGGGAAAGTGTAAATTCATACAATATTACAACGTCCAATTCATCCCCATAGAGGTTGAGTTTTGAAAAAAGTAGCCTATGTCCTTCCCCGGGCTTCAAAGTACCTCCGTATTAAATTTCATCACAATCGGCCCAGCGGTTTGGCCGTGAATGCGTAATAGACAAACTGACAGACAGACAGTTACTTTTCGCATTTATAATATTTCATGATGATTGGAGTTACCGTTCAAAAGTTTTTGTCGATAAAAAGCAGTAATTATACTTTTTATAAGTATAGATAATAAATTTCTTTTAAATCAATAATTACTAAATATTTAATTGAAAACATTGTAGGAAAATTATATTTATATAGGTCCCTATAGTTACGAGTATAACAGTTTTCAAATGAGCTATTAATTAGATTTATTTAATTTTAATTAGTCGTAAATAAATTTAAAATAAATTTAATGTAAGAAAGTAATGTAGAAAATACAAAATATTTAAAAATATAATCGCCCAACGGTGGGCTCGAACTCACGACCCTGATATTAAGAATCACGTACTCTGCCGACTGAGCCAGCCGAGCTTCTGTATTTGCAACGCTAATATTGGTATATTTAGTTACGGCATTTCACCTAAATAGAAAGTTATTTTTGAATTACATTTTGCAACATTTTTCATTAATGCTCCGCTCCTAATGGTCGTAGCGTGATATTATATAGCCTATAGGCTTCCTCGATAAATGGGCTATCCAACAAAAAATAATTTTTTTCAATTTAAACCAGTAGTTCCTGAGATTAGCGCGTTCAAACAAACAAACAAACTCTTCAACTTTATATATTAGTATGGATGAATATTGTAGGTGTTTGTTGGCGTACAGGATTTGTTTCAGCACATCAGGTATTACCTATATTTGTAACGTCACTGTCTGGGGACACAGTATCCTCATTCTACGTCAGAGCTTCTCTGAATTCATCTACGTTATCCAGTCGGTAAAAAAGAATTCCAGCTCAAGTATTATGACTTTCTTATTTTTCATGTGAGTCGAGTTTCGTGTTTTTAAATGACTCTTTAACTTCTGCATAACAACATTATTTTTTCATACTGTTTTTATTCGTCTTCTTTTCATGTTTGGATATTTTATGATCGAACTTTTCACAAGTAGCATATTATTTTAAATTTTATTTTGAACAATCTGGACTGAAGTTTTCTTTAGAATTGTTTAATTGCAATACTAACTGTATACAGGGTGTCTCGCGATGCGAGAGACATAATCTAAGGGTGCATTTCTTATTTTAAGTCAATAACATTATTTTATATACGTATACTAGCGGCCGTTGACTTGTGTTGCAAAATTAGTCCGCACGAAAAGCCTGCGTCCATCCTGAGGGTCCAGTTTAAATATTGGTGAAACAAATTTTAAAATCGTATGAGTAGTTTCCGAGATTACCTCGTACATCCAAACTTACAAACTTGACCTCTTTGCAATCTTTATATAAATCTTGTGTCACAATGTTCATCCGCGCTAATCTCCGAAATCACTGAACCGATTTTAATGAAATTTCGTAAATGTGTCTTGCTTGCTTCAACTTGGACTCTAGGATAGTTTTTATTAAATATTTTCTACAAAATTACGGTGTTTTGTGAAAATAAACTGTTTTAGTAACATGTAGCGACATCTCATAGAATTTAGTCAAAGCTATTAGTTCAGAAACAAACAAAAAATCTGTTTTAGTACCAAGTAGCGATATCTGATAGAATTCGCTCAAAGCTATTAGTTCAGAAGCAAATCTGGTAGAATTTGCTCAAAGCTATTTGTTCAAATGCCGGGCCGCAAACGAAATACATTTTGCTGAATTATATCTATCGCACCATAGGGGTGAAACTGGGAGAGACCGGTAGTATTAGTATAGATATCGCCGATAATTCCGTTAGTATTGAGTTTTGGACATATGTGTTTAACGTATTTTTCGACTTGAAATTGACTAAAGAATAGACCCTTAGGCCTTAAGCTATATCACTCGTGTCGTCGGATATCCTGTATATGGGAGCTGTAACGCTTTGGATTATTTCGTTGCCAAATCAAAATCTACTCTAACTCTACTAACTGTATTAATTGTTGATACAAAAATGTGATCATTATATTGAAACCGTTTAACGGTTGGCAACATTTTGAAATCGTATGCAAAAATATTTAAATGTCCAATAAATTGTGAATTGTTATTGCCTTTTTACGACGACTGTATTTCACTGGTATTTCAAAATATAACCGACTGTTTATGGGAAAATAATTATAACATAATATTGTATAAAAATAAAAATACGTTAATTTAACGCGTTAGCGTCCATTGTAATAATTTTCTTAGGCATATATTAATAATCTTTAATTGATGTAGACTTGTGGAGAGAATTGTAACAGTGAAAAATCTACATAAAGTGATGTTCATATACAGTGTGTTCACCGAAAGTGGTAACAGTGAATAATTCGTGTATCCTACTGGGTACAAAAAAAAGTTTAAATAGTTTTTTTGTTCAACTCGACCTTGGATAATTTATGCAAAAACCTGTGAATTTAATTTTAATTTATATCTAATATTTAACATATTTAGTGGTGTCTGTAGCAATGATTTCTAATAACTTTTAACTTATTTTCCAAAGGACCCCGCACAAACTTTATGGGATTTGGTTCTCGGTTAAATTGATCGAAAATGGTTTTATTTTATAGTTTAAAGTTGATTTATAGCTACAAACTTAGATAGGTATATCCATTGAATTCTCAAACATGTTCCATGTTCAAGAAATAGAAAAATAGTCGAAAACTAGGTATTGTTGGAAGATGTCACCCTGTATAAAATAATAATGTCATATTTGGATTCAGCGCACTCAAAAACATATTTCTAGAGTTGTTTCACTATTCGTTTCCATAGTATAATATTAAGATAAATCGTAGAAAGTTACGTTTAATAATTTAGTTATGACATCATCAGCAACTTACCTACTAATGAAATTCAATAATAATAATAATAATATTTATTCAACACGCGTGAGTAATATGTAATTTCGGGGCCCTGCTAAACGTGGGAGAAATAATATATTACTTCACTAGTGTAATAATGAATTTTCTGGCGTGGGAGAAATAATATATTACTTCACTAGTGTAATAATGAATTTTCTGGACCAATAGAAACTCAATAGCAAGCCCAAGCGCTAAATAATGAAAAAAACTGCAAGCAGCTTCTGGACCAATAGGAACGTGGTAGGCGGTATTGTATACTTATATGAAAACAGCATCGCAATTCAGCGAAGTCATGGCAATCTTGTGTATACACTGACGGTGGTACGTCAATCAATGAAGTGATTTATTATTTTTCCCTCTTTTATCAGGGCCCCGATTACATATTACTCCTGCTAGTTGAATAAAGTATTATGTGCGACTATTGATCGAAGGAGAATATTCCACTCGCGTGCGTTTTAGGCTCATGGAATCTTCTCCTTCTCTCACTAGTCGCACAATATACTATTATTTCACTCTGTGTGCACCAAAAGTGAAGAGTAAGTAAAAAATACAATATATTTAGAATACAATATTAAAAATTCATCCATAGAATAAATGCTATGCTTTAATAGAAGTAGTTTAACTTTTCTTTTAAAAAGAGTAGAATTGTTTATTTTCTTTAAGTCAATTGGCAGATGATTAAAGCATTTTATAGACATCAATTGTTAAACTTAAAAATAAAAGCTTTTTTTTAAATAATAATAAAGTCTATTACATGCCATTGTGTCAATTGATATTTTAATTATTATTATAATATAATAATATAATAATAATTAATATAATAGACTTTATTATTATTTTAACATAAAAGTTTTTATTTTTAAGAGGTTAGATTTTTTTTAAGATTGTGAATTCAATGGATATCCCTTTATCTAAAATCTCGTTAAACATATCTGTAGCCAAAAATCTATTGGTTTTTAGGCTATGCGCCCATGTACTTTTTTTCTTAATGACCTTTAAACTATAAAATAAAACCATTTTCGATCAAATTAACCGACAACTAAATCCCGTAAGGTTTCTCAAAATGGTTACCATTTTGCACAATCCGTATATTTGTGTGGAAAACAACGCGCAAAATAATAATATGGCGGTTTAATAAACGACGGAAGCAATAAGAAATTAACGACAATTTCTCGAGCATTACATTATCGCTTATATAATATAATCTCCGCGAATCGATGAAGTTATAAATTTTATAATAAAATATATAATATTCATTGAATATCGCTTTTATACTACTTCAATATCGTATTTGTTTGACCGTTTATTTTGTGCTGTATACTTCTTCCTACGGGATAATAGTCAAATGTATTTACGAAATCTGTTGCGTCGTTGTTTTAAGACCGCTGTGCACGGGGCTGGCTTTACCGCTGGAATTTTAAGGCCGCTGCACACGAGGCTAGAAACATTACTAAATTTGCCTACTAGTTTTCTAGTGCTGGTTTTCTTGATTGCTGTTAAGTGCTCGCTTCACACGAGACTATTTTTCAAGTTTGTTTTGTGAATAGATCTGATGCGCGCGCAGTGACAGTTCGAATATAAACACAGAGAAAAACGCGTCTGTTTTCTGACTCGGAGTAGAATGACGCCACGTTGGTTTGTGGGCGTTTGTTCAAGTGTCCACGTGACAAGATACTGCTTTCTGATTGGTTCTTGGTCATACTTAGCAGCAGATCTAGGTTTGGACATAACATTCATCTCGGTAAACTAAGATGAACGTGCGTGCTCATGTACCCTCCCCCATCTGTTCTTTTGCACCCGGGTGAAACCGGGCGGGACCGCCAGTATTATATAAAGTTCCAGAAATAGCTGACATTAAGAAAAGTTCAATATTGTCACCGAATTTACAAACGATTTTTTTTTTAATTCGAACGCAATTATTCGTTTATTTTATTTAGACTTTGGTACACGGGCATACATAGCTTGTCCATATGGTTACTGACCGTTAAATTTTAACTGTCCGAATAAGGCATAAACATTCATCTGTTATTTTACGGTACAGTTTTATGCGCTCAAGAAATAAAATGTCTTGCTACTCATTTATTATTACGAGCTGTTTGAAATATGTCACCATCATTGGACCACGCAACTGTAATTTGATCAAAAAAGTCCATCATCATTCTTTAAATTGTGATTTATAAAAATCATTTAATTTCATAACAATAATAATAATAATAATGATGGAAATCAGTAATGCCCTTGAATCGGACTATTGGTAGCTTGGAACGACTTGTACTGATGTGTTGGTTGCTTCTTTTCGCGAGATATGGCTTGAGAAGTCCTTGACTATATGGCCGAAGGGTTCATCTAAGGCATCTTCATGTGTAAAAAAAATATGCCCTTGAATCGGACTATCGATGGCTTGGACCGACTTTTACTGATGTGTTGGCTGTTTCCTTTAGCGAGATATGGCTTGAGCAGTCCTTGACTATATGGTCGAAGGGTTCATCTAAGGCATCTTCATATGTAAAAAAATTATGGCCTTGAATCGGACTATCGGTAGCTTGGACCGACTTGTACTGATGTGTTGGTTGCTTCTTTTCGCGAGATACGGCTTGAGGAGTCCTTGACTATATAATATTATGGTCGAAGTGTTCATCTAAGCCCTAAGGCATCTTCATGTGTAAAAAAATGATTTTTTTATGGTAATTACTAGCACAGGATGTTTAATTACTTTTTAAGTAAAATTAGTAAAGTTAACATCATAAAATAAAATAAATATCCGCACAAGAAAAATAGATTACATCATGAATGTACACTTTTACCAGCTTTGAGTGAATCCATGACTGCGGTCAGCACTTGGCTCGATATTTTCCGACCCACATAATATTTTTTTGTTTTGTTTGGCACGTCTACATCTCAAAATACAATGGAATGTTTATATTTGATAATTAATTACGCTGACTTAAGGACGTAGTCCTATGTTCAGGCTCGTTTTCAACCGTTATTTCAGATTTTTTTTTTAATATCAAAATAATGTACGATGTTTTCAATTTTGTTACATGTTTTTACTGACATCGTAAACTAAGAAAAAAAAATTTCTTTTGCTTAATTTTACGCCATTTTATAATTGGTTTTTTTAACCTAAAGTAGACAACTTTAAATGGAGGTAGGTGGGTAGCGCGGGTGATAACGTCACTTGGAGTCAACTGAATTATAAAAATTAAATTGGTTATTGTTTCGTAGGCTTGTGGCTCTATCCCGTACTAGAAATAAACATTTTTATTAATAAATAACGAAATGGCGGGCTTTAGAAAAAAAACAACGAGAAAATCGTGATTTTTTCGTTGAAAATCGGTTAAAAAAATAGAAATAATTTTTATAATTAAGTAATTCTAGTACCGGACGGAGCTATTGTTGTGTAGAATACCCTGTGCAAAACTGAAAGCAATCGGTTGTATACAATTGTTTCAATCACCCGCGCCGCTTAGAAAAACGTAGTTTTGAGAAAAACGCGTTTAAAGTTTTAATTTCAGATTTCTTACAAAAAAATAGAAATGAATATTTACACTAACCAGCTATGCCTGGTGTATAGTAAACCTTCCGTTTCTTCAAAGGCATCGTTTTCTGCTAATTTGTTTGCTCTACTCTGCGAGAGTATAAGGGTAACGTGATAACAATTGAGAGGTAAGAGCAGGTAAGAGTCTTACGGTAAGACCGTTGCTGCTCTCGACTATATGCTATAGCTTTGTAAATATTTAATATTTCGGTCTAAAATTTTTACAGTATTTTCTCAATATATTATACTTACTAAAAATGTAAAAAATAAATTCGTTTTTTCAAAACCCGAACACCAGACTACGTCCTTAAATTACACGCGTTAGAATAGTATGTCCATTGAAATGACCGCCAGAACCGAAGGAGTTAACACACTAGTGCGAAATAACTCTTTTAATTATCGCTATACAGGCATATAAACAAGCTATTTTATAGAGGGACATGCAAAACAATGTGTTTTACCTTGTGAAGTCGTACTGTGTTTTTCATACTTTGCTAATATTATGTCATGTATTTTATTTTTAAATAATACTACCGTTTTTATTATAAATAAAATATTACTTTAGAATTGTCTCTTTGAATGCAAACTCCACAAAGTCTATGAAGGTAGATTTATTATTGCAATGAAAAATACTGCGGTCCCCAATAAGTGATTCGTATCATATTTCGCTAAGTAATTATTAAACTTGGTTAGAGAGGTGAATTGTGAACTGCGGTTTGAAACTCGATTAGCTGGAGTTGCGGTTTCTACAGCGTCTTGGTAAGTCACGGTTACCGGGACAAACTTTAGTATTGGAATTATGGAAATAGAAATATCTATATAATATGTTACGGTCAATGTCCGGAATACGGGCAAAATCGACATTGATCGGTCAATGTCGACAATGCCCGAACCACATCCGGCAATGTCCGAAATCGTACAAGTTTTAAAAAATAGATTTTTATAAACATGACACGCTGACATTTGATTGTCTCTTTATCATGATAAGTTATCATTAACGCTTTATGGAATTTTTATCACTGATATCAACTATTGAAGAATATATTTTTCAGTTTTCTAATACAATTATTGATGATTGAAAACACGTATAGTTTAATTATTATTTATATGATATGAGCAATAAACAATATATCTAAATGCATTGAATTTCAGAACTCACATTTATTCCAGCAATAAAAATAAAAATCAAAACTACGGATAATTTATTTTCACACATTTTATTTATTTCAATAAATGAAAATATGTTGATTATTCTCTTAAGCTGATCTACTCATAACCTTCTTATTACTCAAATACAAAAACCTTCCATTTATTACAAAATTCGGCTTTATAAGACGTTGGTAACTTCTAGCGCTGTAATTCATATTGTTTATTGCTCATATCATATTAAAAATATAATTATTTATATTAGTAATGTCTTTTTGTATTTTTTTATTCATTAAAATAAATAAAATGTGTGGAAATAAATTATACGTGGTGTCAATCATCAATAAATGTTATAGAAAGTTGAAAAATATTTTCTTCAATAGTTGATATCAGTGATAAAAATTTCATAAAGGGTTATTGATAACTTATCATGAAAAAGAACCAATCAAATGTCAGCGTTTCATGTTTAAAAAAATCTATTTTTTTAACCTTGTATGATTTCGGACATTATCGACATTGACCGGTCAATGTCGACATTGCCCGAATTCCTGACATTGACAGTAACATAGATATTATGCCGGACTAGACATCGTATTATTATATCAGATTCCCATAAAATTGTTTGATGGTCACTGAGTCCACGTAATGTACTATAAATATACTAAGAAAAGCAAGCAGTCTTTTGTTCAGTGATGAGCAGAAATAAAACTATCTAGTACAAACTACAAACTATATTATAATCCATTCTCTTGACTCTTAACTCTAATGATCTATTTATTTATGTACTAGTAATTCCACTTGCAACATTCAATCCTGTAATTGACTCTTATGTTGTAGTTTTCTTTGAGAGAAAATGGTTGAGAGATTCATCAATTTATTTAGAATCCAACTCTCTTTCATGTATTGGAGTGCGACCACGTCACAGGCAAATCAAATCGTGCGCGGCGAACTCGTAAAGATATGCTCACCCGTTGTGCACTCAATCAATGTTAACGCATTATTAGTAGTAATTGGCAATGGAAATCTAAAAGTATTTGGTAATAGTTAGGGAAGCTGACGCGCAAAAAAACCATGTCATCCCAACCTTCCGCTTGATACATAAGCTATTTAAGTAATTTTGAGCATTTTTTCTTATATGATAAATTGTTTAACCCCCTCATATTAAAATGGGTTCAGATTCCGCCTATATATTATATAAGAAGACATGCTCTAAATTACTTAAACTAATGATAAGGTCAAGTTTGTCGCAAAAGTCAAAGGACCCCGCCTAAATCTTATGGGATTTGGTTCTCGGTTAAAAAGATCAAAAATGGTTTTATTTTATAGTTTAGGGGTCACTAAGAAAAAGTGTCTATGGGCGCATAGCCTAAATATCAATAGATTTTTAACTATAGATATGTTTAGCGAGATTTTAGATATAGGGATAACCATTTAATTCACGATCACGTGCTATGTTCTACTTTTGTGCTTTTTATAGAAATAGAAAAATAGTCAAAAACTAGGTAATGTTGGAAGATGTGACCCTATATGAAATAATAATGTCATATTTGGTTCTTGCGCACTCGAAAACATATTTCTAGAGCTTAGGATTTTTTAAGATTGTGAATTCAGTGGATATCCCTATATCTGTAGCTTAAAATCTATTGGTTTTTAGGCCCATGGAACTTTTTCTTAGTGACCTTTAAACTATAAAAACTATAAAATAAAACCATTTTAACCGAGAACCAAATCCCATAAGGTTTGTGCGGGGTCCTAATTAAAAGAGAAACCGCGTGAAATGAACGGTGGCATTTACACTTCTACTAACAAAATTAGGATACTGCGCAGCACATATCATGCTTCTTCTTCGATTTTTTAAAGACGTGTGCAACTTCCATATTGTAAACAAAAAATATTTACAAAAACACGTAACTCGCAATGCTTTACTGTACGAAACGTTTCGCATAGGATAGTTCACACTGAAATGTTGAGTAATTTGTTCATGGTCAAAGTAAAATCCCAATAGCCTATAGGTAAAATAATAATACTACTGTTTGTTCTAACAAACCACGTCATCAGCGCAGCGAATCGAGTTGTGCGCAACGTATAGTTCTGACAAATCGTACCTTTGTGCAGGATTAATTTAAATTCGTACATCCTTACTGGTACGATAGACCGTTGTACGAACATATCGTATTAACGTAACTTTGATAAGAGAGATGTTCTTTGCAGGTATAGTATGAGTACATATTATTATAGAATATAGATGTTTGATGTTTTTCATCTACAGTCCGATCACAAACTAAACACCTGATCAAAAAAGACGAGTGTTATGTGATTACATTCGTCTGTTTGTTGCATTATAATTATTATTCATTGCGTTCTATCTGTGTCATCTATACTAATATATAAAGCTGAAGAGTTTGTTTGTTTGGTTGTACGCGCTAATCTCAGGAACTACTGGTTCACATTTAATTTTTTTTTGTTGGATAGTCCGTTTATCCAGGAAGGCTATATAACAGGCCTGGGCAAATGGCGGCCCGCGGGCCGGATCCGGCCCGCAGTAGACTTTTGTCCGGCCCGCGAAGCATTTTATAAACGATTATTAAGAGCGAAAACGGTTTGCTAATATAATTTGGCGCATAAAAAAAATGTTGGAAAAATAGTAAATAGCAAGGGCCACAACAGACAAAAAAATACCTTTTTTTTGTTGCGGAAATAAAAGCACCTTTTATTTTGAAAATAAAAGGACCTTTTGCTCTCCAAATTTTTGGCCCACGGTCAAATTTTTATCAGCAATATGGCCCGACGATCAAAAGATTTGACCGCCCCTGCTATATAATACCACGCTACGACCAATAGGAGCGGAGCATCAATGAAAAATTTAAATCTTTGATTAACGTCTGAATAGAACTCTTCAAATAAATAAAATTTTCGACCAATTTTTTTCATACTATATAGATATTGACAAAAATAAAATTATAAATCAATATAACAAAAATTGATGTTTCGATCTGGATTTAGACTTCTTCAGAAATAATCTAAAAATATAAAAAATAATTAGTATAATATACTTCTTTTATAATAGAATGCAGAAGTTAATTAATTATCGAACGTCAAAATATTCAACAAAAAGAGCAAGGAGTATAGTGGAGTGTATATTTATTCTTTAACTAATGTGTCTACATGATATTTTGCTTGGTGAATTGAAAGAAAATTTTATTCTAACGAATAGATTTGTACCAAGATTAGTAACTTCTATCTTTAGTAGTGTTCGGTGAACATGGGCATAAGTTAGGCTTGTTATTGATCATTCTGTATAATAATAGTAGTTATACTTGCATTATACCCACACGTATATAAACAGAACCATTACATGTTATAATATACGGAGTTGCATAATATTATGCCAGTTTTACGGACTGTGACGCAATACGCTGCAATACAGCCAACGGCGAAATAATGAGCCACGGCGTAATGCAATATGGTAGATAACTTTTGATGACGGGGTATAACTGTCGTTAAAAATATCGATTCGTAATAAACGCTTCCTTGAGATGGAAAATATTTTATGGGGATATTCTAATCTAGAATTTTGAAAAAAAAAACATTTTTTTTCTTGCATATTTTCAAAGCTTAGACCTTCAGGAATATATTCTCCAAAGGAAATTTCAAAATTCCAATTATTTACGGAGATATTGTAATATATGTAATATAATATGTCTTCTAGCTACGGGATTAATTCACCTATGAACAGGATTACTAAGCTTTATAATGATATCACTATGAAAAATGATGATATTGACATATTCAATATGTCTTATTTTACTTTTAAAAAGAGCATATCAAATACTCTTTCTATCACTTCATAAGTTGCCTGGCTATTCTTATTCTTACTTTATTTTCTTTTGTGTTTATTCTGAATACTGTATTTTTTTCTTTTTAATTCTTGATTGTACACAGAACACATAGATACATGTTTTCTCTGTCTGTTTCTTACAGTGTAATAATCTGACAATTGACTAATTTTTTTTCTGTATTAAGAGGTGTCATTTATCTGGACCTAGAGTCTGTTTGGCACCTATCTTTAAATAAATAAATAAAATAAAAATAAAATAAAATTTCACGCCAAATCGGACAGTTTCTAAATTTTTATTGTTTTTCCAATTTTTTTACATTTTTAGTACTTACCCATCAAAAAACCTTTCATGGTAAATGTTCAGATTTTTTTTAATACGCGTTCGAAAGATACCGAATTTTTGAAAAATTTCCCTTTTTTGGTTTTTTGCTGATAACTTTCCCAATAATGGTCCAATCGGCACATTTTTTTTACAAAATTTTTGTTTCTGAATGTACTTTTTAGTAAATACATAATTTTTGAGTTTTAGTGAGTGTATATTTTAATTTTTTTGAAAATTTTCCATCACAAACTACCCTTTTTTGACAACTTTTAAGCTCGAACCGGTCCTGGGATCCTGGTAATAACTATTTTTTTTCGATTTTTAAAATTTTAAAATCATTTTTTTTCCCTGTATGTCATCATGAATACCAATTTTCGTTACTATTTTTTATAATTCTTTGCTGCAAAAGTGCAAACAAGGGTTTGAAGGGTATTCGAGTTCAAATACTGATATATTATGTAAAATTTTTAAAAAATCAAGAAAATAAATTAGTACTTTTGATATTATTGTTCATAAACAGACTCACCGACTAATTATTAACTTTAAGCCCTTGTTTGCAGTAAAAAAATATAAAAAATAGTATAGAATGATAACTAACACACAGTAACGAAAATTTAAACTATAAAATAAAACCATTTTCGATCAATTAACCGAGAACGAATTCCATAAGGTTTGTGCAGGGTCCTTTCTCGCGACAGATCACTTGTATATTTCAATCTTTCCGTGAAGAGTGCGATCTTCAGGCAACTTAATCGCATAATCGTGCGACAAAAAGTAGCTTGCGTGCATTAGCCATCACACAGCCTTTGGTGCATGGTGTGCTTATTTGTGATGATTTACATTTCATATTTAGAGAGTGTTTCCAAAATGAAAACTTACGACTCTCACGTACTGCATTTTGTTTACTGCTGTAATTATATGACGTCATTCATTGAAACTATCTCGTCTCATGTAGTTTTCAACAAACTGTCAACTTCTATAAAGCAGATTAATTAGAAGTTACTCTTGAATATCGGTTCTTGGAATAATTAGTTTACTTTCAGTACCTACTTATAAAATAATAAACACCAATAAAGATAGAAAGAATCACTGGTCGCAGTGCCAACCCCTGTCGACAAAATTGTGTTTATATACATCTTACTAGAGTTGAAGATTTTCCGGAAAAATTTGAAACTGAAAATTTCTTAAAATATAACTCTCGTTCAGTAGAGGCTACAGTCTACAAGTAAACCAAACTGGAGTATTTTCATCAGCTCTGGATGTGATGCCCTTTTGAGTTTTCCCCTTAAAACAAAAAAAAAAAACAATAATCTAGCGCTGTTTGCATGAGGGGAATTCCTTTTATAGCTGCACCAGCCAGTACAGTGGTGCCATCTTCTAGCCTCTGCCACTACCTCATTACTATCAAATAACAAGAGATGGGTGATTCATTTTTTGAGTGCTCTTTTAATATGAAATAGGATGAATTGACTTGTTATGAGTTGCAAATTAAACAATACAGATACAGATTATAACCTGTAGTTTTTGTTTAAGAAGGTTGAGCCGTTTTACGAAGATAATGAAAAAAATCTGAAACAAAGTTTTCTTAATAGATTTTTTTAAGACAAAATTTTCTGTAAAAAATCCAAAATCATTAGGAGATTTATAAAGTTAAAAATTAAAAATAAACTTTTTCATGCAGTCTTATGGAAAATATGTCAACCTAGCATGCAAACGGTACATTTTAATTTTTTGCAAATAACCAAATAATGTCAGCAGTTCCGAAAACTAACTATCTAAAGCATCGATGTATTACGCATATTTTATTTTTTTCCAATTTAATTAGAAGACTTTTAATCAATCAAAAAAAATATTAAACCTTAGCACTTTTCGATTACGGACTTTTATTCTTGACAATTTTAACTGAATTTTCAACTTTTTAATGATTTAATTTAATTTTTATTACCAATTTTCAGACTCACAGCACACTAACAAGGACAAAGAATAAAATAAAAAAAATTAAACCAAAATTTGTAATTTTCTAAAACATTTACTCTAACGTCAATAATTATTTACAAATAATATATACAAGCAAAGTCCTTTTTATACAGGATGTAAAATACATATAATACAATATATTTCCTATTCTAGTACTAATTTATACTAAGTGCCTTAAATAATATTATAAAATGTCCATATTCTGATAGGGGCGACATCCGTAGTCTCTTCTCGGCTTGAAGATTTCCGTGATCAGATTCCTCGTCGTTCCGTTTTCTCTTCTTTGGGTTCTCCGCTGAAAATAGCCGTCGACACACTCTCCCCGGCAGCTGTGCTCTGCGTAGATCCGTTCCTCGGGTTGACCTCCTTTTCATTGGAGATTCCATTTTCTGCTCTTGGATTCTTCTTGACTCGCTTGATAGAATTATAATGGCTTACACTAGTCAGCTCGCGGTAATTTATACCCTGAAGAGTTCAATCAACCGTACGAAATCAATTAGTGTTTATTCAACCTTGACCGAATTTATGACCTGAAAAACTCTTTTTGTTTTTCAGGTCAAAAATTTTCCTACGGTTGAGTGAACAGCTGTAAAAATTTTTGCACGGTTGATTGCACTGCCCAGGGTATATATATTGGTGCGAAATGACGAGAAAATCATTCTACACCCAGCCAACGAGCGAAGAAGAACAGAATCTGCGCACAATCACAGGACATTTAGCAAATAGACACTAAGGAGAATATCTGAAGATGCCACGTCTAGTCCGCAGTTCGAAGAAGATGTCGTCTCCATCAAAGAAGAGATCGCTGCCATTCGAGGAAACGAAAGGTCTTCGAGTGAAGAAGGCAAGAATGTCTCCAGAAATAGTAGGAGCCGTGGAAAGCTACTTTGTGCCAGAAGTTCAAGAAGATCCCAAAGACTGCGAAGTAATGGTGGAGTCAATAATGGCATCACTGAAGAAAACTGAGCGACGCATTGCCAAACCGGTGTTCAGACTATCGAAGATATCAGCTGGCAAGGAAGATAAGACATCTTTACCCGGATTGGTTAAAGAAAAAGAAGGGAAATTGGAAGCTGCAACGGAGACGATGAAGAGCGAGATGTTTTGGAAGAACGAAGATTTGCCATCTCTCCTTCGAAGATTTAGGCGTTTAAATTTAAGATAGTCTTCTAAGATTTTTTATATAGATAATTATACTTCTTAGTTTTATTTCTTGTAGTATTGAATTTGTAATATATAATATTTTTTATTATTAATAAATAAATCGACTAATATATTGTATTTTATTTGTTTCCTATTATTTGTTAGTTTTATTCACTATATCGTGGAATAGTTTAAAGCGGGCCTGGGCAGATGGCGGCTCGCAGTAGAATTTCTCCGACTCGCAAATCATTTTATAAATGATTATTAAAAGCAAAAGTATTACTGTTTGCCAATATAAATTGGCGCATTAAAAGAATTTTACAAAAATAGTAAATAGTGTATAAAAACTTGAAATTGTTGTTTCAAAAAAACTATACTTAAAATTAGAAAAACAAATTGTTTGGCCCACGGACAAAATTTTCATCCGCAATGTGGCCCGACGAAATGACATGAAATAACATTTTGGTCATGATTCTTAATCGAAGAGCCGATTTTTAGCGGAAGAAATAAAATTTAAATCTTTTGTTAACAGCTTTTTAAAAAGTGTCACTCATTAAATTTTGTCAAAAAATGTCTCTTATACTCCTCTATACTCAGGAATTTTTTCAATTTTTAGAAGTTGTGGAACAATACGCAAAAAAAAATATTTTTTTCTCTATAATTTACAGGTAGATAAATGAAGAATAAATGTTTTTTTCTGTTGAAAACACATAATTTACCTCAGAAATATTTAGAAAATTAAGAAATCCTCTATTTATAATAATTTTAAATCATTTGATTACATTTTGACAGACTGTGAACTGATTTTTCCCCTCAAGTGATTCTATAAAGACTAATATTATATCATTTATTTCAAATGTTATTTTAGGCATGGAAAAATTTTTTTCCCCAAAAGTTTTTTTTAACTTTTCTAATTGTTGTAAATAGTGGATTTCTTAATTTTCTAGATATTTCTGTAGTAAGTTTCAATTAATAAAGATTTTTTTTCTTCATTTATCTACCTGCAAGTTATAGAAATTATTTTTTTTCATTATGTTCCACCACTTTGAAATAATTGAAAAAAATCCTGAGTATAGAGCGGTATAAAAGACATTTTCTGACAAAATTCGGTGAGTGACACTTTTCAAAAAGGCGCTAAAAAAAGAATTAAATTTTATTTCTTCCGCAAAAAATCGGAATTTGCTTTAAGAATCATGACCAAAATATTTTTTCATGTCCTTTACTTCTAAGAATTAGGAAAAAAATCACCATTCATTAATTTTGAACTTTACTAAGAAAAAATCTAATAATGTTTGAGATAAGGAGTTGAAAATTTGGCTGAATTATTTTCATTTGATATCAGAACGATCCCCCAAGTGCGAGGCAAAAAATCCGCGAGGGTAGATTTTCCTTATAAACCCGGTTATCTATATATATAAAAGGAGAAGCTGACTGACTGACTGACATATCAACGCAGGGCCTAAACTATAAGGGTTAGAAACTTGAAATTTTTACAGGGGTTCCTTTTATAACGTAGGGGAGCACTAAGAAAGGATTTTTGGAAATTCATCCCCTAAGGGAGTAAAACGGGGGTGCAAAGTTTGTATGGAGAAACAAGATTAGTTAGACCATTTTATTCAAAACTTTGCAGGAATGCTCCTGGCAATAAATGAGTAAATACGTGTTTCAGGATTTTTCAAAATTCAACCCCTAAAAGGGTGTAACGGGGGTTCAAAATTTGCATGGAGAAATCGTATAAGATAGATGTATCAATTCGAAAATGCGCAGGATTACTCCTGTCAACAAATAAATAAACACGTGTTCCGAAAATTTTCAAAAACAACCCCGTCAGAGGGTGAAAAAAAGTAAATAGTCTAAAAATCAACATGGGTGTCATTTTCAAGGTTTGGCGGGGCGTTGATCACGTGAATGTCATCAATTTTGCAATTTATTACACTAGAACAGAAAAATTCTAAAAAGTGACTCATAATTTATTATTAATTTGTATTGATCTAAATTTTTTTCCCGCGATTAAGATGGATCACGATAAAATGTGACAGTAGTTTCCTTTTATGACGTAAGCACCCGTTAAGAAGGGGTTTTATGTTGTTGTTTAGTTTGAAGAGGACATTCTTTGGAGATAAATATCACCCCCACCCCCAACTCCTGCACAGAAATGATGGTGACTTGGACATTTTTAGGAACACATATTTTTATCACAAAAATTATAACTTTTCGGGAAAACATGTGCAATATTTGCCTGAAAGAATTTTTTACTCGATGCCTCCCTCAACCCCTAATATGCATGTCAAAAGTCGATTTCCATCTCAATCGCGGGCGTAGCCGCGGGTAGCGGCTAGTACCCTATAAAACTAATCCACGATATCGTGAATACTTTTATTCACGATATCGTGGATTAGTTTTAACAGAAAACAAATAAACAGAAAACAAATAAAATTCAATATATTAGTCAATTTATTTATTAATAATAAAAAATATTATATAATACAAAGTCATTACTACAAGAAATAAAACTAAGAAGTATAATATCTATATACAAAATCTTACAAGACTATCTTAAATTTAAACGCCTAAATCTTCGAAGCAAGGATGGCATATCTTCGTTCTTCCAAAACATCTCGCTCTTCATCGTCTCCATTGCAGCTTCCAATTTCTCTTCTTTTGCTTTAACCAATCCGGGTAAAGATGTCTCATCTTCCTTGCCAGTTGATATCTTTGATAGTCTGAAGACCGGTTTGGCAATGCGTCGCTCAGTTTTCTTCAGTGATGCCATTATTGACTCCACCAACAATTCGCAGTCTTTGGGATCTTCCTGAAGTTCTGGCACAAAGTAGCTTTCCACGGCTTCTATTATTTCTGGAGACATTCTTGCCTTCTTCACTGGAAGTCCTTTCGTTTCCTCGAATGGCAGCGATCTCTTCTTTGATGGAGACGACATCTTCTTCGAACTGCGGACTAGACGTGGCATCTTCAGATATCCTTCTTGAAGTCGACTTGCTGACTGTCTTTGAGTATTCTGTTCTTCTTCGTTCGTTGGATGAACGTATAATGATTTTCTCAAGTCAATTCGGACTTATATATACCCTGAGTGCAATCAACCATAAAAATTTTTTGATAGCTGTTCATTCAACCGTAGGAAAATTTTTGACCTGAAAAACAAAAGGGTTTTTTTTAGGTCATAAATTCGGTTACGGTTGATTGAACTCTTCTAGCTATAAATTGCCGCGAACTGACCTGTGTAAATCATTATCTTCCATGAAGCGAGGCAAGAAGCATCCGAGAGCAGAAAATGGAGTCGCCAATGAAAAGGAGGTCAACCCGAGGAAAGGATCAACGCAGAGGACTACTGGCCGGAAGAGTGTGTCGACGATTATTTTCAGCGGAGAATCCAAAGAAAAGAAAGCGGAATGACGAGGACGAACGCGAAAATCTTCAACCGGAGAAGAGACGAAGGGTGTCGTCCCTATCAGAATATGGACATTTTATAATATTGTTTAAAGCACTTAGCATTAGTTAGTTTTAGAAAAGAAAATGTATTATATAATGTATATTTTCAATTTTGCTTGTATATATACTTTTATTGTTGTAAATTGTTGACGTTGGAATAAAGAATAATTTATTTTTTATTTATTTATTTTTATATTAAATTTAATCTCCTCTGACAGTTTCAATTATATAAAACCCGGCTATACCCTATGTTTATTTTTCAGACTGTATTTTTAAAGATTACTTTAAAATTTATTTTGCGCGTTCTAATAGCATGACTAAAATAATGCATTGTTATTATTTACTACAACTTTGGATTGTTATAAATGGAAGAATTTTTAACTCAGTTTCCAGAGAGTGATTTGGAAGAAGTTTTAAGTGCTTAAAATCAAATGATATTTTTGTATAAACTCTATTAATTATCTGTCTGAAGGAAGAAAAGAATACATATTTTTCACGACTCCCACTAAAATAGCTGCTTTTCAAGTCTGTTTAGCGGTTTAAAAGTAAATTTTAGCTACAAATAGTTAGTCGCCCTTTACATTGTTAGTCGCTCAGAAAATTATTTCCTCATAATAAATAATACTTCATCACGTACTACATTTTGTATATCATAGCGTTTGTCTGAACTGATCATATTTACTTAGTTATATAACATTAATTTTTCAGCTATAGTTGCTGGTCAGTCACCGCTAGTTGGTCTGAAGTCATAGCAGCGACCAATGCAGGGCCCTCGCGCCCTATAGTGCGATGTGTGCGACGCACGCGGGCGGCACATTCAAGGGGCGGCAAATGGCCTAGTTGTGTTATGTTTTTTGTACTGTATAGAAAAAATATATAACTGATATTATATCAATTTTATTTGCATACTCAAGCCTGTGTGAAAACTCTTACGAGTAGTTATTTATTTTTTAATGAAATTCGAATTCGAAATATTTCGCGCGCAGTTTTCGATTCGATAGTTAGTTCACATCAGCGCGTAGACAGGGCGCCCCTATCGGGAGACTCCCGCGTATGTTTATATCTTGAATTTTCCTGTAGATTCCTGCAAGAATGCGAGTGAAGTAAAGTATTTTTCAATAAACAAATACTTTTTACTAATTGATAAACTAATGATTATTTTGACTTAATGAATTCTCTCAGCTGAACGGTGAAACTAAATTTTTCTCTCATTCATAAGTACGACAGGAGAAGAACGCCGTGAAAAATCGCACGGAGTAAACTGTTTTTGCAGTAGAGAACAGTTTACTCCGCGGAGTGATTTTTTTAACGTGAAGAGAGAATTTTTGAAGTTCACTCTGTAGGGAATGAATTTTCAAAATTCACTGTTTAGGCAATGTGTTTCATTTTAATTGAATATATTTCAGAATCTTTAGCTCCATGTTTCAATGATCGTGTTTCGTTATTGTGCTCGACTTTTTTAAAATCATTTTTGCTTAAAAATTATTTCATCCCGCTTTTGTCCTGATTAAAAATTTGATTCGTTTTTACTTTTAGCCTATCATTTGTAAAGTAAATTTCACTGTTACATTTTTCACATTTTTATTTGTTTTCAAAAATTAATTCTCTTATTAGTATTTTTACCTGTCCAAATCGTTTTGTAATGACGATGTGAAGTGAAGCATTGTTCCATTTCAGGAAAGTAATAAAAGAAAAAACCTTCGGGTGCACAATTTCGGCAGTTTAAGAAAATTAGGCAAGAAGAAAAAAACAAAATGTCTGATTCTATGAAGAAGTATTTGCAAAAAGCAACGAAACAAAGTTTCTATTAAGCACTTACAGTATTAGTTATTTAGGATTTTTAACGTTTTTCAATTTGACATATTATCGTCTAGTGAGTTTATCCACAATAAGGGGCGTCAATTATGAATCCGCACGCGGGCGGCGTGAGGCCTTACGAGGGCCCTGGACCAATGACTGAGTCACTGGTAATCAAATATCACTCATCTCTAACTCGAATATCCGATCCTCTATTATTTTTCTTTTTGTTTTCACCACAAGTGATGTACGTAAAAAAATCTGCAAAAATGCGCATTTAATCGAAGCCGCAGCCCCAAAATTACCGAACCTTAGTGTCATATGTTATACGTGCATTTTAAAATGAATAAATTGTTTGTAAAATGAAAAAAACTATCAAATCGGAAATGCTGTGTTGTTGATTGTAAAAATACACCAACTTAAAATCCAGAATTACAATTCTATTGTTTTCCTGGATTTTCCTTTGAATTATGTAGTGAAGAAAAAAATAGATTGCAGCAGTACGTCGTCAAGGGTAATTTAATTTTATTTTACGTCTGTAATTAATATTAAATACATGAAAAATATCATATATGTTATTTTGTTAACAAAAATATGATTTAAAAAATCTGAAAATAAATAATGTTTATCACTTATGTAGTTAGATTAAGAATAAAGCTGGTTTCCATGTGTTTGCAGGTTTCAACTTAACCAGATTTTAAAAAATTAAACACGAGATGGCCCAAAGGTCGCGTGTCATAGATACTTTCATAGCGTGTAGGTATAATATCTCGGTACAGGTCAGTTCGACGCCAACGTTTCGACGCGGGGTCAGTTCGACGCCATACTTTTTTTCGTATTTTTTTATTTTTAGAATAACTTTGCATCATCATTCAAATAAATGCGATATGCCTGATATAATATAATATATATTTTATATGTTATATATATGAATAAGTAATATGACTGATATAATAGATATTAAATATAATAAATGTTAATGTGAAACCTAAAAAGCTATAACAAAGAATTCAACAGGAATGACTTCGTTGATAAGAAAAACCTGTCGTTGTACTTTACTATTAAAATTTCCCGTTGAACTTTACGTGGAACGATTCACAACAATTTGTTGTCATGTCCATACCGGCAGTAAAGTCTGCCCAAATGTGCGGTGGAAAAGTTGCATTTTCGTCAATATAAGTATCGAACAAAAAAAAGTTTTTTAAAATCAGTTAAGCCGTACTTGAGTTATAAATGGTGTAACTAACACGACTTTGTTTTATATATATAGATATAAAATATATGTTATATTATATCAGGCATATCGCATTTATTTGAATGATGATGCAAAGTTATTCTAAAAATAAAAAAAAGCACGAAAAAAGAGTATGGCGTCGAACTGACCCCGCGTCGAAACGTACGGCGTCGAACTGACCACGCGTCGAAACGTTGGCGTCGAACCGTTGGCATCGAACCGTCGGCGTCGAAACGACCTGCTTCGTAATATCTGTCACTAATTTATTGAAAAACAACTCAAAAAAAACAAAATACTAATAAAAACAGATTTTTTCTAAAACATTTATTCGTCAACATGTATTTACAAAAACAGCTATATAGGTGCAAGAAAATTATTTCTATTAGCCCAGTCATATTTTACACTAAAATCGCTAATCTCGCAAACTAACATGTAGTTCTGATTTTTTAATATGTTGTTAGGACCACTACCAGTTGCGTATATCCAAATTTGCAGCTTCGAAAGACCTGTGCTAACTTTGCAGTACTCAAAAAACTGCGAAATTTTCGCACTTTTTTTGGTATTCTCAATATAGGTCTTAAACTATGCATTTTTTTTATAAAATATTTTTTATACGTTTTTAAGTAGAATAAAATTGCTACAATTTGAGACCAGAACCAGCTCTGTAGGTTCAATAATTACCAAGATACAGCTTTCCAAAAAAAAGTAAAATTTTAAGATTTGGTCAATTTTTGACCCCGATATCGGGGAAAATACTCATTTTAAGGGTAATATCATTGAAACATATATTGTAGCAAATGTAATTAGCTTTAATTTAAGCAGAGAACGACGTCTGTAGGCCACATTGGTGAAAACGTCGACTAATTAATTTAGCAATAAATATCCAAAGTTGCTAGCTTCGTTAATGTTGGGGCTGCGGCTTCGATTAAATGCGCATTTTTGCAGATTTTTTTACGTACTTCACTTGTGGTGAAAACAAAAAGAAAAATAATTGAGCAACGGATATTCGAGTTAGAGATGAGTGATATTTGATTACCGGTGACTCAGTCACATAATAATAGGATTTATTTGGTCGTTGCAGTGACTTCAGACCAACTACCGGTGACTGACCAGCAACTAAAGCTGAAAAATTAATGTTATACTAAGTAAATATGATCAGTTCAGACAAACGCTATGATATACAAAATGTAGTACGTGATGAAGTATTTATTATGAGGAAATAATTTTCTACGCAACTAACAATGTAAAGGGCGACTAACTATTTGTAGCTAAAATTTACTTTTAAACCGCTAAACAGACTTGAAAAGCAGCTATTTTAGTGGGAGTCGTGAAAAATATGTATTCTTTTCTTCCTTCAGACAGATAATTAATAGAGTTTATACAAAAATATCATTTGATTTTAAGCACTTAAAACTTCTTCCAAATCACTCTCTGGAAACTGAGTTAAAAATTCTTCCATTTATAACAATCCAAAGTTGTAGTAAATAATAACAATGCATTATTTTAGTCATGCTATTAGAACGCGCAAAATAAATTTTAAAGTAATCTTTAAAAATACAGTCTGAAAAAAAAACATAGGGTATAGCCGGGTTTTATATAATTGAAACTGTCAGAGGAGATTAAATTTAATATAAAAATAAATAAATAAAAAATAAATTATTCTTTATTCCAACGTCAACAATTTACAACAATAAAAGTATATATACAAGCAAAATTGAAAATATACATTATATAATACATTTTCTTTTCTAAAACTAACTAATGCTAAGTGCTTTAAACAATATTATAAAATGTCCATATTCTGATAGGGACGACACCCTTCGTCTCTTCTCCGGTTGAAGATTTTCGCGTTCGTCCTCGTCATTCCGCTTTCTTTTCTTTGGATTCTCCGCTGAAAATAATCGTCGACACACTCTTCCGGCCAGTAGTCCTCTGCGTTGATCCTTTCCTCGGGTTGACCTCCTTTTCATTGGCGACTCCATTTTCTGCTCTCGGATGCTTCTTGCCTCGCTTCATGGAAGATAATGATTTACACAGGTCAGTTCGCGGCAATTTATAGCTAGAAGAGTTCAATCAACCGTAACCGAATTTATGACCTAAAAAAAACCCTTTTGTTTTTCAGGTCAAAAATTTTCCTACGGTTGAATGAACAGCTATCAAAAAATTTTTATGGTTGATTGCACTCAGGGTATATATAAGTCCGAATTGACTTGAGAAAATCATTATACGTTCATCCAACGAACGAAGAAGAACAGAATACTCAAAGACAGTCAGCAAGTCGACTTCAAGAAGGATATCTGAAGATGCCACGTCTAGTCCGCAGTTCGAAGAAGATGTCGTCTCCATCAAAGAAGAGATCGCTGCCATTCGAGGAAACGAAAGGACTTCCAGTGAAGAAGGCAAGAATGTCTCCAGAAATAATAGAAGCCGTGGAAAGATATTTTGTGTCAGAACTTCAAGAAGATCCCAAAGACTGCGAATTGATGGTGGAGTCAATAATGGCATCACTGAAGAAAACTGAGCGACGCATTGCCAAACCGGTGTTCAGACTATCGAAGATATCAGCTGGCAAGGAAGATGAGACTTCTTTACCCGGATTGGTTAAAGCAAAAGAAGGGAAATTGGAAGCTGCAACGGAGACATTGAAGAGCGAGATGTTTTGGAAGAACGAAGTTTTGCCATCTCTGCTTCGAAGATTTAGGCGTTTTAATTTAAGATAGTCTTAGAAGTAACGGACATGAAAAAACATTTTGGTCATGATTCTTAAACGAAATGCCGATTTTTGGCGGAAGAAATAAAATTTAAATTTTTTTTTAGCGCGTTTTGAAAAGTGTCACTCACCAAATTTTGTCAGAAAATGAAATAGAATAGAATAGAATATATATTTATTCAATTGGCCTTACAGCATAGAATATGTCTTTTAGACCGCTCTATACTCAGGTTTTTTTTTAATTATTTCAAAGTGGTGGAACAGTATGAAAAAAAAAAATATAAACTATATTATTTTCTATAACTTGCAGAAGCTGAAACTTACTACAGAAATACCTACCTAGAAAATTAAGAAATCTACTATTTACAATAATTAAGAAAATTAACATTTCATAAAACTTGGGTATTCATTCATTTAAAGTAAAAGTAAAAAACCTCTATAAATAAAATTATCTAATCTAAATTATGTGCTAGAATATATTTTTCAATTATCACAATAAGTTATTGTTATTGTAACGAATCAAAGCGTGCGGTCTATAGCTAATGAACATGCTAGAGTTTGTTAATGGAGAAACCAGGGAAACAAGAAAAACAGTAGTGAGTGTGGTAAGAAAAATATGACAGAAACGAAAATAAATAGAAGTGGTAATGAAGTATGAATAAAGTGATAAATAAATAAACATTGAATAAATAATAGTGAATGAACAACAGTGAATAACAGTGAATAAAAGTAGACAAATAAACAGTGAATAACAATAAATGAATGACAGTGAATGAATAACAGTGAATGAATAACAGTGAAAGGATAACAGTGAATGAATAACAGTGAATAAAAGTAGACAAATAAACGGTAAATGAACAATTATAAATACAGTCTGATATTAACAAACAATAATTGTTGAAGTGTGGAAGTAGTGTAAATGTACCGTTGTCCTGCATAACAAAACAATAAAAGAAAGATTTTTTTGTACACAAATTACCCTACAGTTTTGTTACATTGGTGTCAGGTGTGGGGTAATTGTACAATGACAACAAAACTGTTGAAGGATTTGGTAGTGGTGGATTTAAAACGGGAGCTGGAAGAAAGGAACCTTGATACATCAGGACTGAAGAGTGTGCTACAAACACGGCTCAAAAATGCACTACTGGCAGAAGGTGAGGATCCAGATAGCTTTGAATTCTCTGTGATGGACAGTGGGGTCGCAATATCGAGCATGCTGACAATGATGCAGACGATAGCAAGGAATCAGGAAGAAAATGCGAGCATGCTGATTTCGAAAATGCAAGAAGATTCTACAGTTATTAAAGAAGAGCTAGAAAAGATAAATGAAAATTCAAGAATAGTGGAAGGAAAGATAAGGATAGTCAATGAACGATTCGAAACTTTTGAAACACGACTAAGAATACTAGAAGAAAGACGAGAAGTTGTGGCCGTTGAAGAATTAAATGAAACTGGTGAAGAGAGAGAGACAGCAAACTTAAAGATGAGAGTTAAACCTCCGACGTTTGATGGAAATGTAGCCTGGTCTACGTACCACATGCAATTTGAAGCGGCTGCTAGAGCTAACGGATGGTCGAACACAGAGAAAGTCATCTCTTTGGTGGTAGCCTTGCGCGGAGACGCCCTAAATATTCTGCAGGCAATACCAGCAAGCCAGCAAAATGATTATCAGCTGTTGGTCTCCCGTTTAGAGCTAAGGTATGGTGACGCCCACCTTCAACAAGTATACCATGCACAGCTGAGGAATCGTAATCAGAAGAGCGGAGAGACGCTCCAAGAGTTTCAAGCCGACGTTGCACGGCTAATACGGCTGGCATATCCGACGGCGCCTGAGTCGTTCCTGGAACAATTGGCTGTGCAGACGTTTATCGACGGTTTGAGAGACGGCGAGACGCAACAGGGCTTGAGGTTGGCGCGTCCAAAAACAATAGACGACGCGCTTGCCCATGCTATGGAGTTCGAAGCCGCCAAGCAGGCATCGCGGGGGCACGAGCGTGTCCGGACAGTGACGGAAGAAACCGTGAGCGCCGAAGATCGACTGGAGGAGTTGGTGCGAAGAGTTCTTAGGGAGACAGGTCGCAAGAAGAATTCTCAAGAAATGCGGACACCACGTTGTTGGGACTGTGGCGAACGAGGGCACATACGGCGCAACTGTCCTAAAACCAACAAGGAGCAACGGCCGGAAAACTGAAAAAGGTTGGCGAGAAGGAGCGAACGTCGACCTGGAAGAAGAATGCTCCGGAGGTCATCATCCATGCCGTATCACCTCAGGATCGCGCTGCCAGCATATTTGTCGATGGGAATGTCGCTGGTCAAGCCATTTCGTTACTAGTGGATACGGGTGCGATGAAGTCGATTATACGTCCTGGTGTTATATGTAAATCCACGAAGCTATTACCAGCGACAGTTCTACTCAAGACGGCAACAGGCGACAGAATTGTGACGCATGGATCGGCGACAATGACGATCGGCATCGGAAACAAGAAGCTCGACCATGAAGTATTAGTGGCTAATATATCCGACGATTTCATCCTAGGGATGGACCTCCTGCGAAAATTCGGTTTCGCGTTGGACTTAAAAGAGGGTGTCTTGAGAGTTGGTGACGAAGAAATTCTCTTACACCCAATGGAGGACTCGATAGCCAGAGTCTGGCTCAAGGAAGATGTGATCTTGCCGGGACGCAGCGAGGTGATGATACAGGCCACCTTGGATGGAAATCTGTCGACGGGATGTGTGCGAGTAATTGAACCTGTCTGTGACAAGAAGGTTCATGGCGGTGTGTTGGTGGGAAAGACATTAATCAGGGTCGGAGAGACGGTACCGGTGAGAGTTATGAACGTTAACATGGAGCCTGTGACCCTGAAGAAGAACACTCTGCTGGGGCAGTGTGTACAGGTCTCCCAAATTTCAAAGTGTGTCGAGGGCGTACCAAAGTCACCCACCGGAAGAAATATCGATAAATTGTCGACCATGATTATCGGCTCGTGTGAGAACCTTAACGAAACACAATTAAGGGAGGTGCGAACGCTAATCCACCGCTATTCAAACATTTTCGCACTGGATGACGAGCAACAAGGACGAACCGATGTGGTACGTCATAACATCGACACGGGGGATGCCAGACCGATACGACAACGGCCGAGACGTCTTCCCTTGACGAGGCGTGATGAAGCTGAGAAGATCATCATGGACATGGAGAAGCAGGGAGTCATCGAGCCATCACGCAGTCCATGGGCCTCACCGGTGGTTCTGGTTGGAAAAAAAGATGGTTCAACACGATTTTGCGTTGATTATCGACGCCTCAACGACGTGACTAAGAAAGACAGTTACCCCCTTCCACGAATCGATGACACCTTGGATACCCTGTCGGGTTCTCAGTGGTTCTCGACCTTGGATTTAAAGAGCGGCTATTGGCAGGTCGAGTTGGAACCTAAAGATCGCGAAAAGACAGCGTTCACAATCGGTTCGGGGCTGTGGGAGTTCACTGTTATGCCTTTCGGATTGTGTAACGCACCGGCTACCTTTGAGCGCTTAATGGAGACCATTTTGAGGGGACTGTCATGGAAGACCTGCTTGGTGTATCTCGATGACGTGATTGTAGTCGGTCGCACGTTCGAAGAACATCTGAAGAACTTGGAAGAGGTGTTTCAAAGACTGCGGGGTGCCAATCTGAAATTGAGCCCGAAGAAGTGCCACATATTCCGGACTAAGGTACAATATCTTGGACATGTAGTGTCTCGAGAAGGAGTAGAAGCTGATCCACGTAAGATACAAGCAGTGCAAGAGTGGCCGACACCGAAGGACAAGCACCAAGTTCGAAGTTTCCTAGGACTCTGCACGTACTACCGACGTTTTGTCTCTGGCTTTGCGAACATTGCGAAGCCCTTGACAAGACTGACGGAAGATGGACACGAATACGTTTGGAACAAGGAGTGTGAGGAGGCTTTTCAACAATTGAAACGCGCTTTAGTGTCAGCACCGATACTGAGCTATCCGCATACAGACGAGAAGTTCATACTGGACACGGATGCGAGTAACCTGGCAATTGGTGGCGTGATGTCTCAGATGCAGGACGGGCATGAAAAGGTCATCGGATATTTCAGCAAGGTTCTGTCAAAGGCTGAAAGAAATTATTGCGTGACCAGGAAAGAGTTGTTGGCGGTAGTCAAATCAGTTGAACATTTCTACAAGTATTTATATGGGCGGAAGTTTCTGCTGAGAACAGATCATGCTGCGTTGAAATGGCTTCTACAGTTTCGCAACCCTGAGGGACAGGTTGCGAGGTGGATCGAGCGGTTACAGGGATACGATTTCGACATCGAACATCGAGCGGGCACTAGTCACCGGAACGCCGATGCTCTTTCTAGAAGACCATGCCCAGAAGACTGTCGACATTGTTCTCGCCTGGAAGTGAAGACCTGCCTCATTTCAAGAACAACCCTGGTAAACGACGAGTGGTTGCCCAATGAGGTTAGGCAGCACCAAGAAGCGGATCCAGAACTGAAGATGGTACTGGATTGGAAACGAAAAGGGGAAAGACCAACCTGGGAGGTCATTAGTTCGTCCAATAGGGTATTGAAGACGTACTGGGCCCAGTGGAACTCCCTGACGGTGGAAGACGGCCTTCTGAAGCGAATACTGGAAAGTGAGGATGGCACTGATACGAGACTTCAGATGGTGATACCAAGAAGTCGAGTGCCGGAAGTGCTACGACACCTCCATGACGGGACCTCAGGAGGCCACTTTGGCGTTAAAAAGACCTTGGAGAAAGTCCGAGAGCGATTTTATTGGGTCAATAGTAAAGAGGACGTCAAAGAATGGTGCCGCAAATGCAGGTTGTGTGCTGCTGGCAATGGACCTTTGGGAAAGAGGAAAGCACCCATGAGACAGTACAACGTAGGGAGTCCGATGGAGAGAGTGGCCATAGACGTGGCTGGACCATTCCCCGAAAGTGACAGTGGAAATAAATACATCCTGGTGGCGATGGATTACTTTACCAAATGGGTGGAAGCTTATGCGATTCCGAACCAAGAAGCTGCGACTGTCGCAGAGGTGCTAGTCAAGGAATTCTTTAGTCGGTTTGGTGTACCATTAGAGCTGCATTCGGATCAAGGCCGTAATTTTGAATCTGCCCTCTTCGGTGACATGTGTCGTTTGTTGGATATTCGCAAGACGCGAACTACCCCATTGCATCCACAGTCTGATGGGATGGTGGAACGAATGAATCGGACAATGGGAAAATATCTGGCTAAAGTTGTTTCCGATCACCAGCGGGACTGGGACCAGTATTTGCATTTGTTCCTAATGGCTTATCGGGCATCAATTCATGAGACCACCGATCAAACACCAGCCAGCGTGATGCTTGGACGTGAGCTGCGATTGCCGTGCGACTTACAGTTTGGACGTCCATCTGCGGATGAAGAAGTCGCAGGGGACACGTACGTCGCGAAACTAAAACAGAAGTTGGACGACATACATCAACGAGTCCGCAAGAACAGTCAACTGGCCAGTGACCGAATGAAAAGTCGTTACGACGTGAGAGCGCAAGAAGGCGGGTTTCAACCAGAAGCTTTAGTCTGGTTGTATGATCCGCGGAGACGTCGTGGCTTGTCACCGAAGCTACAGCGAGATTGGGAAGGCCCATACCAAATAATGAAACGAATAAACGATGTCGTCTATCGCGTGCGGAAGCTACCCAGAGGGAAACCGAGAGTGGTGCATTCCAATCGATTAGCACCTTATGAAGGAGGTGAGGTCATGACTGCGGAACAAGAAAACGAGGCCAGAATAACCATCGACCGAACTAAAATCACGGAGAGCCGGCTGAGTTTTGAGAATTTCATGATCGAATTCCCTGGGGCTAGAAAGGCTCGTTTTGGTGTGACTACGGAGAAACGACACGACCTTTTCGCTGTCTCTGACGAATATTCACTCGCTCACTGTGTCTCTGCGGACCTTTGCATGTCCAGGGGGATTGCGGCTGTGTTCCGACGGAGATTTGGACGCCAGGAGGAACTTTGGCAACAGACTCCTGCGGTTGGTAAAGTTCTACGGCTGTCAGATCAATGTCGTTGTATCTACTACTTGGTGACAAAACGGTTGTTCCATCAGAAGCCTACTTACGCAGATATGTGGAATGCCCTAATAGAGCTAAAGGCCAACTTGCTCACTGATGGCGTTAAGAGATTAGCGATTCCTAAGCTGGGCTGTGGACTCGACCAGTTAGATTGGAGAGTAGTGCGAAACATGCTTGAAGTAATCTTCAAAGACACTGAAGTGAATATACTGGTATGTAGTCTCGGACCGGAAACGCAGATAAACCAACCGAAGAGTGTAGACTGCTATTTCTACAGAAGCGGAACCTGCAACCGGGGAGAGAGTTGCCACTACCGACATGACCCCTTCTACCGTGTTTGTAATTTGTCCTGGGACAGGACAGTTCTAATAGGGGGGCAGTGTAACGAATCAAAGCGTGCGGTCTATAGCTAATGAACATGCTAGAGTTTGTTAATGGAGAAACCAGGGAAACAAGAAAAACAGTAGTGAGTGTGGTAAGAAAAATATGACAGAAACGAAAATAAATAGAAGTGGTAATGAAGTATGAATAAAGTGATAAATAAATAAACATTGAATAAATAATAGTGAATGAACAACAGTGAATAACAGTGAATAAAAGTAGACAAATAAACAGTGAATAACAATAAATGAATGACAGTGAATGAATAACAGTGAATGAATAACAGTGAAAGGATAACAGTGAATGAATAACAGTGAATAAAAGTAGACAAATAAACGGTAAATGAACAATTATAAATACAGTCTGATATTAACAAACAATAATTGTTGAAGTGTGGAAGTAGTGTAAATGTACCGTTGTCCTGCATAACAAAACAATAAAAGAAAGATTTTTTTGTACACAAATTACCCTACAGTTTTGTTACATTATTATTATTTTTATTTCTCACATATTTGTATCTTTTTGTTTGGTTTGGATTGTAAACCAGCTTTAAGCTGAATTCACGCCTTTTGATAAAACTGTTTTTTCATCAATAAAGACATTATTATTATTATTAAAAAATGATACTTATAGTACTAGCTTTTATACATTCACTTGCAGAGAAAAATCCGTTGACTGTGTGTCAAAAAGTAATCAAATTATTATTATAATAAGAGGATTTCTTAATTTTCTAGATATTTCTGTGGTAAATTTTGTGTTTTCAACAGAAAAAAAACATTTATTCTTTATTTATCAACCTGCAAGTTATAGAGAAAAAAATAGTTTTTTTCGTATTAATCCACAACTTCAAAAAAATTGAAAAAATTCCTGAGTATAGAAGAGTATAATAGACATTTTTTGACAAAATTCGGTGAGTGACACTTTTCAAAAAGGTGTTAAAAAAAGAAATAAATTTTATTTCTTCCTCTAAGAATCGGCTTTTCTTTTAAGAATCATGGCCAAAACGTTTTTCCATTTACTTCAAAGAATTAGAAAAAAAATCACCATTCATAATTTTAAACTTTACTACGAAAAAAATCTAAAAGAAGCGGTTTTTTTGAAGAACTCGAAGACCATATTAGATAAAGAGCTGAAAATTTGGCTGAATTATTTTTATTTGATACCAAAACGATCCCCCAACTGCGAGCCAAAAAAGCTGCGAGAGCAGATTTCCCATATAAACCCGGATATACCCTTTAAACTAATCCACGGTATGGTGAATAAAAATAACATGAAACAAATAAAATACAATATATTAGTCAATTTATTTTTTATAAATAAAAAATATTATATAATACAAATTGTTGGAAATCGCGACATATCTGTGTGTTAGTTAGCCATGAAAAAATAAAAACAGAACAATAAAAAGTAAAAATTCAATTACTGTCAAAATAATAGTAACATGTAATATTGTTTATGTACATCTACAAAATTAAATAAATTCAGATTAAAAGCATTTCTGAACATGGTCCATTCGAACCGGATACGACTTAGTGTATAATTTGCTAATTTGCTAAAGTCAAACAGTGATATAAAAATTGTGTATTACGGCTAATGTAAACACAAACGATAGAACGAAAAACCGCGTTGCTATCTGAAACAAGTAAAACACACTTGTTATCAACCAATTTTAGTTATCTTTAATTGGTTTTATAGTAATTGGTATAATAAAACTGCGAAATATTGGAACATTGCTGAGCACCCTGGACGTTGTGCTGCTTAAGTAATCAGGTGACTGTAGATATTAAAGTTATTATCAACTTCAAAAAAAATGTCTACTGAATATCCACCGTTCACGATCGAAGCGTCACTCATCGACGCCGATGATACTTTCGACGAAATTTTACAGCTTTTACAAAGAAAAATAAAGCTTGCTGATGGGATATATGATTCGTACGTTAAACGACCACCACAAGAAAGAACAGTGCCTAGAACAAAAGCTCTTTTACAACAGCTTGACATCATTGCACAAGAACAAAGAATTTTGGATCGAAGAATGTATCGACTTGCGAGTGAGGAAGACCTTGAGAATCGTTTCATTACGGGGGGTTCGTATCTTGCCGCATACAACCGTTATATTGAAATGCGCGCCAATTTAACTGAATTGATTGACAAGTTAACTCCAGACACTTCGACTATCACTATACATGATGAACCAACCACTTCTTCAAACAATTCTTGGTTCAAACTTGAAAAACTCAAACCACCAAAATTCGACGGTGACTTCACCAAATGGAATAATTATAAAGAACTGTATGTATCTCTTATACACAATGAACAAATGCCAACTGTTCAAAAATTCCATTTCTTGCGTTCGAGTTTAGAAGGAGAAGCATTCGCACTGATTGAAAACCTTCAAATTACTGAGATTAACTACAACACCGCTTGGCAGATGCTGCAAGATCGATACGAAGACGAATGTGGACTCGTATGGGCTCATTTGAAGACACTCTTCAGTGTGAAACGGATGAAAAACGAGTCTCATGAAGAAGTTCGAAGATTGTTCGACCAAACAACACGAGTTTGCGAAGCCTTAAAAAATCTGGGAAGACAAGTTTCGGAGTGGAGTGATTTATTGGTTTATCTAACAGTCAACAAAATGGACGTCGAAACAAGAAAACATTTTGAACTTCACGTCAGCACTATTACAACATTTCCGGCGTTTGACCAAATAAAGAAATTCTTGGAAGAGCGAGCCAAGCGGATGTCGCGTATGCCAATTAGCGCGACAAATTCAAGGTCACCAGCCAAATGGCCTGTAAAAGCTCACCATATCACACAGGATACTAAGGTTGTATGCCCTCTTTGCACGTCAAATCATTTGTTGACGTCGTGTCCATCATTTAAAACATTAACCATTAAGGACAGACGTGAATATGTTAAAACAAACAATTTATGTTATAATTGTTTGCGAGGCAATCATGGAGTCAAGAACTGTGAAAATAAAGGACGTTGCCGAACGTGTAAAAAGAAACACCACACCATGGTTTGTTCGTTAATCGCGAAATCAACAATAAGAAAAGCAGAGGATAACGTCGCTCATATTGCGGTCAATCCAAGTGATAATGAGTCAACTGAAGAAGAAATCTCTGGCGACGAATCATCCAGCGAAGAAAACTCAGCAGAAGATGAAGTAACTGCATGTCAAGCCAACCCACTCACTAACAAAGAGTCATCCGTACTCTTAGCGACTGCGTTCGTTCGTTTACGCACTGTTGATGGAAGACTCGCGATTGTGAGAGCTCTAATCGATCCAGGCTCAGAATTGTCATTTGTAAGTGACTCCATTGCACGAGCCTTGCGAGCGCCTAAAGTCAAGGTCAATGTATCTATTACGGGAGTTGGTGGCGAGAAAACTGCATACTGCAAGTCCGCGATCTCATGTGCTATTGAGCCTTGTGAAAAAACTGAACCTTCATTACCGATTATTGCTCACATATTGCCGAAATTAACGTCATATACTCGACCGGCCCAAACCGTAGCCACTGGTTGGAAACATTTACGTGGACTTAGATTTGCTGACACTGCTGTTGATGATAACCGAAAAATTGATCTAATCATCGGTGCTGATCTTTATTCGGCCATAGTTCTCGAAGGTGTACGAAAAGGTTCAATTAACACACCCATGGCGCAAGAAACAATATTTGGATGGGTAGTTTCTGGACCGCAGAACCTTACAATAACAAAGGACGGAAAAACAAAAACATCAGTTCATCACTGTGTCACTCGAGAACCGATCGACACGTTATTACAACGGTTTTGGGAACTTGAAGACATCACGCCTTGTGTCAAGTCAACTCCGCAAAATGAAATTTGTGAGAAACAATTTCGCGAGACTCACTACCGTGAAGAAGACGGCAGATACGTTGTACATCTCCCATTTAAAAATCCACTGCCATTAAATATAGGAAATTCATACTCAATCGCAAAAAAATGCCTGGAACGACAAGTAAATCGATTTAAAACCAACCCTCTATATCAGCAGGAGTATGATAAGTTTCTTCAAGAATATCTGGATCTGGAACATATGACATTATCTCCAAGAATGGAAGAAGCAAATCAAAAACCTGTTTATCTACCACACCATGCTGTGCTTCGCGAAGACAGTAGCACATCGCCACTTCGAGTGGTATTCAATGCGTCAAGTTGCACTACAAATGGCACTACTTTAAATGACCACCTTTATGTTGGTCCACAATTATTGCCTGACCTACTCGATGTTGTGTTGAGGTGGAGAAAACATAAAGTCGCACTGCGCGCAGATATTGAGAAAATGTTTCGACAAATTCTCGTGTCCCCAGAAGAACGACACCTTCAACGCATTCTGTGGTTGAATCCTAAATCAAAACAGGTGAATTCATACGATTTGAACACTGTCACTTACGGCACCGCTCCAGCTCCGTTTTTGGCGAATCGTGTTTTGAAACAGTTGTCAGAAGACGAAATGAAGAATTTTCCTACGGCAGCTCAGATCTTGAATCGTGATTTCTATGTGGATGATTTGTTAACTGGCGCACCGACTATTACGGCTGCTGTCGAACTGCAAAGAGAACTCCAACAACTATTATCAGCTGGTCAATTCAATCTTAGGAAGTGGTCCTCAAATCACGCCGAAGTACTGAAAAATATACCAAAAGAACTACTCACCAGCAAACTAGTCTCTCCCATAAACCAGGACGAATCAGTAAAAGTAAAATCTTCATGGAAAAAAATCCTGCGGATAACCGCCTATTGTCTGAAATGGTTGAATGTACGAAAACTACACAATAACCGCTCGTTCAGTAAACTCATCGAGATTGCGAAACAATATTGGGTCAAACAAGCTCAAAAAGAAGTTTTTTATCAGCAACTTAAGATTCTAAAACGCAATCAGCAACTATCACGTCAAGACAAATTAATCAAATTACACCCAATTATTGATGAAAATGGCATTTTTCGTGTTGGTGGACGAATTGACAAAGCAAACATCCTCTACGACAAAAAACATCCTATAATACTTCCAACGGGAAGAACAGCTGAACTAATTATCGCCGATATACATCAATGTACAAATCAAGGTGGTATACGATTAGTCATGAGTACTCTAATGCAAAATTATTTGATATTGAATGCAAGATGTTCAGTCAAGGGGCACATTCATAAGTGTGTAAAGTGTATTCGTTACTATGGAAAACCAATGAATCAAATTATGGCGCATCTCCCGTCGCCTCGCGTCACGCAATCAGCGCCATTTTCCCATACGGGAATAGACTATGCAGGTCCAGTTAATATTCGAACAGCTCCCGGGAGAGGACATAAGTCCCACAAAGGTTACATCGCGCTGTTCATCTGCCTAGCGACCCGTGCAATTCATCTTGAGCTTGTGTCAAGATCGGTTTTGGAAGTGAATCCTGCTAGATTGTCGCGTTGGCAATTTATTCAGCGACTGAATGAAATCTTTTGGTCCCGATAGAGAAATGAGTATTGGCACACTCTTCAACAACGAACTAAATGGACCTCTACTCAGAAAAATCTTCGCGTCAATGAAATTGTGCTGATCAAAGATTTGATAACCGCACCAAGCAAGTGGCCTTTGGCTCGTGTTACAGAAGTTCATTACGGTGACGATGGTAATACACGAGCTGTCACCGTAAAAACAGCAACATCGACATACTTGAGACCAATTGTCAAAATTATTCGTCTCGGACTACAAGACGCCATGGCGGGCGGCCATTAGGCTCTCGACCAATCGTGACTTTTGTATCGTTCTAATTATAAAAGAACGAGACGGGCGGTATGTTGGAAATCGCGACATATCTGTGTGTTAGTTAGCCATGAAAAAATAAAAACAGAACAATAAAAAGTAAAAATTCAATTACTGTCAAAATAATAGTAACATGTAATATTGTTTATGTACATCTACAAAATTAAATAAATTCAGATTAAAAGCATTTCTGAACACAAATTCAGTACTACAAGAAATAAAACTAAAAAGTATAATATCTATATACAAAATCTTACAAGACTATCTTAAATTTAAACGCCTAAATCTTCGAAGCAGAGATGGCAAATCTTCGTTCTTCCAAAACATCTCGCTCTTCATTGTCTCCATTGCAGCTTCCAATTTCCCTTCTTTTGCTTTAACCAATCCGGGTAAAGATGTCTCATCTTCTTTGCCAACTGATATCTTCGATAGTCTGAACACCGGTTTGGCAATTCGTCGCTCAGTTTTCTTCAGTGATGCCATTATTGACTCCACCATCAATTCGCAGGCTTTGGGATCTTCTTGAAACTCTGGCACAAAGTAGCTTTCCACGGCTTGTACTATTTCTGGAGACATTCTTGCCTTCTTAACTGGAAGTCCTTTCGTTTCCTCGAATGGCAGCGATCTCTTCTTTGATGGAGACGACATCTTCTTCGAGCTGCGGACTAGACGTGGCATCTTCAGATATTCTCCTTGGTGTCTACTTACTAAATGTCCTGTGTTTGTGCGCAGATTTTGTTCTTCTTCGCTCGTTGGCTGGGTGTAGAATGATTTTCTCGTCATTTCGCACCAATATATATACCCTGGGCAGTGCAATCAACCGTGCAAAAATTTTTACAGCTGTTCACTCAACCGTAGGAAAATTTTTGACCTGAAAAACAAAAAGAGTTTTTCAAGTCATAAAATCGGTCGAGGTTGAATAAACACTAATTGGTTTTCGTACGGTTGATTGAACTCTTCAGGGTATAAATTAACGCGAGCTGACTAGTGTAAGCCATTATAATTCCATCAAGCGAGTCAAGAAGAATCCAAGAGCAGAAAATGGAATCACCAATGAAAAGGAGGTCAACCCGAGGAACGGATCTACGCAGAGCACGGCTGCCAGGGAGAGTGTGTCGACGGCTATTTTCAGCAGAGAACCCAAAGAAGAGAAAACGGAACGACGAGGAATCTGATCGCGAAAATCTCCAAGCCGAGAAGAGACTACGGATGTCGTCCCTATCAGAATATGGACATTTTATAATATTATTTAAGGCACTTAGTATTAATTAGTTTAAGATTAGAAAATCTTTTATTGTAAATATATTTATTATGTATTGTAACCTCACTTTGTACACTACCACTCCTCACCGCTTTGAGGAGGCCACGGCTAGCAGATCTCAGACAGCGCGAGGGGCGTAGGGCGAGAAATAGGAGAACTCCCCCTTTGGGAAAAAGCCCAGAATGGGCAATAAAAATCCGACCACTTAATACCAGAAATAAAATTGGCGATTGCCCTCAAATTTAAATTAACAAATAACACACGACGCCACAGTTTATAAATTAAATAAATACAACTCTGTTGCCACACGGCGCTGATGAAACTTAAAATCGTGTGGGCCCTACCGACTATGATGAAAAGGGCGCCAGGACACGAGGGGCCACACAGGTTGTCTAGGGAGTCCACCCCTAGACCTTGAACACACAGTAGGCAACAGAGAGAACTAAAATGAAAAGCTAAATCAGCCCCAAAACAACACGCAGCCCAAAACCACGCCACAACCTATAAAATAACACAGAAGGTCGAACACAATCAATAATCCACTCGAAGAGAATGGATAAAACACCGACAATCCAAAACTGGGGACAATAAAAAACAATCGCCAAGAAAGCCACAGTGGGCCAAAACGCCAAATAATTACAAATCCCAAAACAGTGAGCTGGGATAATTCACTTCAGAAATATTTACAATAATAATGAACTATAAGGACAGTTCACTTAAAAAATATTTACATAATATTGAACTAGGACAGTTCACTTCAAAATTATTGACAATAATACTGAACTAAGATAGTTCACTTCAAAATAGTTACTACACAATATTGAACTATGATAGTTCACTTCAAAATAGTTACTACACAATATTGAACTAAGATAGTTCCCTTCAAATAGTTCACTTCAAAATAGTTACTACACAATATTGAACTGGGATAGTTCAACTCAAAAATACGAAACGAGTGATTACGCCGTTTTAATCCTCAATATGAGCGCAATCAAGTTCACTCCATACCGACCTCTTTAACAAAATCTAAGCAACAGTTAAACCTCGTTACTTTCAGCAACCTACTTCATACTTAGAGCTAATGGCCTTGCTGCCGAAGCCTCATAATATATATAAAAAAAAAAAAAAAAAAAAGTTCACTCTGAATCTCAATTAAATCGCAAAACTGTGCGTGACGTTAATCGCCACACCTGTACTGCAATATTTCAAAACTTCTTAAATCTACGAGACGGAGTGTCCGCACCATAAATTTAGGCCCACCAATTACGGCACAATATGTAGCTTGCATAAATATTATTTAAAATCACCAAATAATCATTTGAGTTTTAGTTGACGATATCAGCATTAATAAACGTCAGATCTTTGCATTGGCGCGCGTCATGATCGCTGTAGAAAGTAAGGCGTATCTGATACGTGGCGACGTTGTTAACAACAAAAATTTCCGCAAATCCTGAACTGAGATAATTCGAAATAATTCCAGAAATTGTTCCTAATCGACAACAAATTACAGAAACATCCAATCCTAAACGACAGGAAGTGAAACTAAATACAGAGTGCCAACAGGCTTGTTAGTTCACGGTTAATTGCTATCCAACAATAGTAACAACAATCAAAAAGGGGAAATAATTCTGTAATTTGGAACCGCAGCTCACGGAACCGAAATTACTTCACCAAAAGGGTTCACGGAGGACTGCCCTATTCGCCAACGAGAACTAGAACCTTACAACCACCAAGACCTAGCCACAAATCGCCTCAGAAAATTCGCCAAATAAAAATAAACAGAGAAACAATGCTGTATCAAATCTCAAAATCCGTATTAATTACGCCGATGTTGCCATGAACCTCGTCTGTCGTCCACTGAGACACGCTAGCTTGCTGTAACTCGTCGTTTTGTCGTTCTCGCTCTAGCGTACCGGCCGGCCTAACGCCTTCTCCTTGTCGGCTAACATTCAATTTACTAGGCCTATTTTGTATCACTCCGCCGTGTAACACTCGAGCAGTTGTCCTTTCTTAACTACCGGGTCTCAAATAACCGCTCAGCTTCTCTCTCCCACTTATTGTGTCGTTTTTTTAAATTGTCTTTTGATTTCAATATGATTTTAGCAATAATATTCAAATATTATTTTAGCAAACATGATACCCCAAAAGGCCTAAAATTGTAAAACGTTACAGTATATATAGTCCGGTCATATCTAACATTAAAACTCGCAAACATGTAGTTCTGATTTTTTAATATGTTGTTAGAACCACTACCAGTAGCGTATATCCAAGTTTGCAGCTACGAAAAACCTGTGCTAACTTTGCAGCACTCAAAAAACTGCGAAATTTTCGCACTTTTTTTTGGTATTCTCAATATAGGTCTTAAACTATGCATTTTTTTATGAAATATTTTTTATACGTTTTTAAGTAGACTAAAATTGCTACAATTTGAGACCAGAACCAGCTCTGTAGGTTCAATAGTTACCAAGATACAGCTTTCCAAAAATTGACCAGTTTTTTTAAAAAGTGAAATTTTAAGATTTGGTCAATTTTTGACCCCGATATCGGGGAAAATACTCATTTTAAGGGTAATATCATTGGAACATATATTGTAGCAAATATAATTAGCTTTAATTTAAGCAGAGAACGTCGTCTGTAGGCCACATTGGTGAAAACGTCGACTAATTAATTTAGCAATAAATATCCAAAGTTGCTAGCTTCGTTAATGTTGGGGCTGCGGCTTCGATTAAATGCGCATTTTTGCAGATTTTTTGACGTACTTCACTTGTGGTGAAAACAAAAAGAAAAATAATTGAGCAACGGATATTCGAGTTAGAGATGAGTGATATTTGATAACCGGTGACTCAGTCACAAAATAATAGGATTTATTTGGTCGTTGCAGTGACTTCAGACCAACTACCGGTGACTGTCCAGCAACTAAAGCTGAAAAATTAATGTTATATAACTAAGTAAATATGATCAGTTGAGACAAACGTTATGATATACAAAATGTAGTACGTGATGAAGTATTTATTATGAGGAAATAATTTTCTACGCAACTAACAATGTAAAGGGCGACTAACTATTTGTAGCTAAAATTTACTTTTAAACCGCTAAACAGACTTGAAAAGCAGCTATTTTAGAGGGAGTCGTGAAAAATATGTATTCTTTTCTTCCTTCAGACAGATAATAAATAGAGTTTATACAAAACTATCATTTAATTTTAAGCACTTAAAACTACTTCCAAATCACTCTCTGGAAACTGAGATAAAAATTCTTCCATTTATAACAATCCAAAGTTGTAGTAAATAATAACAATGCATTATTTTAGGCATGCTATTAGAACGCGCAAAAAATAAATTTTAAAGTAATCTTGAAAAATACAGTCTGTAAAAAAAACATAGGGTATAGCCGGGTTTTATGTAATTGAAACTGTCAGAGGAGATTAAATTTAATATAAAAATAAATAAATAAAAAATAAATTATTCTTTATTCCAACGTCAACAATTTACAACAATAAAAGTATATATACAATTAAAATTGAAAATATACATAATATAATACATTTTCTTTTCTAAAACTAACTAATACTAAGTGCTTTAAACAATATTATAAAATGTCCATATTCTGATAGGGACGACACCCTTCGTCTCTTCTCCGGTTGAAGATTTTCGCGTTCGTCTTCGTCATTTCGCTTTCTCTTCTTTGGATTCTCCGCTGAAAATAGTCGTCGACACACTCTCCCGGCCAGTAGTCCTCTGCGTTGATCCTTTCCTCGGGTTGACCTCCTTTTCATTGGTGATTCCATTTTCTGCTCTCGGATGCTTCTTGCCTCGCTTGATGGAAGATAATGATTTACACAGGTCAGTTCGCGGCAATTTATAGCTAGAAGAGTTCAATCAACCGTAACCGAATTAATGACCTAAAAAAACCCTTTTGTTTTTCAGGTCAAAAATTATCCTACGGTTGAATGAACAGCTATCAAAAAATTTTATATGGTTGATTGCACTCAGGGTATATATAAGTCCGAATTGACTTGAGAAAATCATTATACGTTCAGCCAACGAACGAAGGAGAACAGAATACTAAAAGACAGTCAGCAAGTCGACTTCAAGAAGGATATCTGAAGATGCCACGTCTAGTCCGCAGTTCGAAGAAGATGTCGTCTCCATCAAAGAAGAGATCGCTGCCATTCGAGGAAACGAAAGGACTTCCAGTAAAGAAGGCAAGAATGTCTCCAGAAATAGTAGAAGCCGTGGAAAGCTACTTTGTGCCAGAGCTTCAAGAAGATCCCAAAGACTGCGAATTGTTGGTGGAGTCAATAATGGCATCACTGAAGAAAACTGAGCGACGCATTGCCAAACCAGTGTTCAGACTATCGAAGATATCAGCTGGCAAGGAAGATGAGACATCTTTACCGGGATTGTTTAAACCAAAAGAAGGGAAATTGGAAGCTGCAACGGAGACGTTGAAGAGCGAGATGTTTTGGAAGACCGAAGATTTGCCATCTCTGCTTCAAAAATTTAGGCGTTTAAATTTAAGATAATTTGATAAGATTTTGTATATAGGTATTATACTACTTAGTTTTATTTTTTGTAGTATTGAAATTGTATTGTATAGTATATTTTATTATTAATAAATAAATTGACTAATATATTGTATTTCATTTATTTCCTGTTATTTGTCAGTTTTATTCACGATATCGTGGATTAGTTTAAAGCAGTGTGGGCAGATGGTGGCCCGCAGTAGATTTTTTTCCGGCCCGCGAAAAATATTATAAAATATTACTGTTTGCCAATATAAATTGGCGCATAAAAAGAAAGAAAAAATAGTAAATATTGTTTAAAAACTTAAAGTTGTTGTTTCAAAAAAACTATTCTTAAAATTACAAAAGGAAATTGTGTGGCCTACGGTCAAATTTTCATCCGCAATGTGACCCGACGATCAAAAGATTTGCCCACCCCTGGTTTAAATGGGATATCTGGGTTTATATGGGAAATCTGCTCCCGCAGCTTTCTTGACTCGCACTTGGGGGATCGTTTTGGTATCAAATAAAAATATTTCAGCCAAATATTCAGCTCTTTATCTTAAATCGTCTTCGAATTTTTCAAAAAAACCTCTTTTTTTAGATTTTTTTCGTAGTAAAGTTCGAAATGAATAATGGTGATTTTTTTCCTAATTCTTAGAAGTAAATGACATGAAAAAACATTTTGGTTATGATTCTTAAACGAAAAGTCGATTTTAAGCGGAAGAAATAAAATTTAAATCTTTTTTTAACACCTTTCTGTAAAGTGTCACTCACCGAATTTTGTCCAAAAATGTCTTTTATACTCCTCTATACTCAGGAATTTTTTCAATTTTTAGAAGTTGTGGAACAATACGCAAAAAAAACTATTTTTTTCTTTATAATTTGCAGGTATATAAATGAAGAATAAATGTTTTTTTCCGTTGGAAACATATAATTTACCACAGAAATATCTAAAAAATTAAGAAATCCTCTATTTATAATAATTTTAAATCATTTGATTACATTTTGACAGACAGTGAACTGATTTTTCCCCTCAAGTGATTCTATAAAGACTAATATTATATCATTTATTTCAAATGTTATTTAGCCATGGAAAGATTTTTTACCTCAAATTTTGTTTTAACTTTCTTAATTCTTGTAAATAGTAGATTTCTTAATTTTCTAGGTATTTCTTTAGTAAGTTTCAACAAAAAAACATTTTTTTTCATTGGTCTACCTGCAAGTTATAGAAATTATTTTTTTCACATTGTTCCACCACTTTGAAATAATTGAAAAAATCCTGAGTATACAGCGGTTTAAAAGACATTTTCTGACAAAATTCGATAAGTGACACTTTTCAAAAAGCCGCTAAAAAAGATTTAAATTTTATTTCTTCCGCCAAGAATCGGCAATTCGTTTAAGAATCATGATCAAAATGTTTTCTCATGTTCATTACTTCTAAGAATTAGGAAAAAAAATCACCATACATTAATAATTTTGAACTTGACTAAGCAAAAATATAATAATGTTTGAGATAAAGAGTTGAAAATTTGGTTGAATTATTTTTATTTGATACCAAAACGATCCCCCAAGTACGAGTCAAAAATCCTCGAGAGCAGATTTTCCTTATAAACCTGGTTATACCCTGGAAAACTAATCCACGATATCGTGAATACTTTTATTCACGATATCGTGGATTAGTTTTAACAGAAAACAAATAAACAGAAAACAAACAAAAAACAATATATTAGTCAATTTATTTATTAATAATAAAAAAATTTTATATAACACAAAGTCATTACTACAAGAAATAAAACCATATTCAAAATCTTACAACTTATCTTAAATTTATACGCCTAAATCTTCGAAGCAAGGTAGGCAAATCTTCGTTCTTCCAAAACATCTCGCTCTTCATCGTCTCCGTTGCAGCTTCCAATTTCCCTTCTTTTGCTTTAACCAATCCCGGTAAAGATGTATCATCTTCCTTGCCAGCTGATATCTTCGATAGTCTGAACACTGGTTTGGCAATGCGTCGCTCAGTTTTCTTCAGTGATGCCATTATTGACTCCACCAACAATTCGCAGTCTTTGGGATCTTCTTGAAGCTCTGGCACAAAGTAGCTTTCCACGGCTTCTACTATTTCTGGAGACATTCTTGCCTTCTTTACTGGAAGTCCTTTCGTTTCCTCGAATGGCAGCGATCTCTTCTTTGATGGAGACGACATCTTCTTCGAACTGCGGACTAGACGTGGCATCTTCAGATATCCTTCTTGAAGTCGACTTGCTGACTGTCTTTTAGTATTCTGTTCTCCTTCGTTCGTTGGCTGAACGTATAATGATTTTCTCAAGTCAATTCGGACTTATATATACCCTGAGTGCAATCAACCATATAAAATTTTTTGATAGCTGTTCATTCAACCGTAGGATAATTTTTGACCTGAAAAACAAAAGGGTTTTTTTAGGTCATAAATTCGGTTACGGTTGATTGAACTCTTCTAGCTATAAATTGCCGCGAACTGACCTGTGTAAATCATTATCTTCCATCAAGCGAGGCAAGAAGCATCCGAGAGCAGAAAATGGAATCACCAATGAAAAGGAGGTCAACCCGAGGAAAGGATCAACGCAGAGGACTACTGGCCGGAAGAGTGTGTCGACGATTATTTTCAGCGGAGAATCCAAAGAAGAGAAAGCGAAATGACGAAGACGGACGCGAAAATCTTCAACCGGAGAAGAGACGAAGGGTGTCCCTATCAGAATATGGACATTTTATAATATTGTTTAAAGCACTTAGTATTAGTTAGTTTTAGAAAAGAAAATGTATTATATAATGTTTATTTTCAATTTTAATTGTATATATACTTTTATTGTTGTAAATTGTTGACGTTGGAATAAAGAATAATTTATTTTTTATTTATTTATTTTTATATTAAATTTAATCTCCTCTGACAGTTTCAATTACATAAAACCCGGCTATACCCTCTGTTTTTTTTGCAGACTGTATTTTTAAAGATTACTTTAAAATTTATTTTGGCCGTTCTAATAGCATGACTAAAATAATGCATTGTTATTATTTACTACAACTTTGGATTGTTATAAATGGAAGAATTTTTATCTCAGTTTCCAGAGAGTGATTTGGAAGTAGTTTTAAGTGCTTAAAATTAAATGATATTTTTGTATAAACTCTATTTATTATCTGTCTGAAGGAAGAAAAAAATACTTATTTTTCACGACTCCCTCTAAAATAGAAAATAGCTGCTTTTCAAGTCTCTTTAGCGGTTTAAAAGTAAATTTTAGCTACAAATGGTTAGTCGCCCTTTACATTGTTAGTCGCTTAGAAAATTATTTCCTCATAATAAATACTTCATCACGTACTACATTTTGTATATCATAACGTTTGTCTGAACTGATCATATTTACTTAGTTATATAACATTAATTTTTTAGCTTTAGTTGCTGGTCAGTCACCGGTAGTTGGTCTGAAGTCACTGCAACGACCAAATAAATCCTATTATTATGTGACTGAGTCGCCGGTAATCAAATATAACTCATCTCTAACTCGAATATCCGTTGCTCAATTATTATTCTTTTTGTTTTCACCACAAGTAAAGTACGTAAAAAATCTGCAAAAATGCGCATTTAATCGAAGCCGCAGCCCCAACATTAACGAAGCTAGCAACTTTGGATATTTATTGCTAAATTAATTAGTCGACGTTTTCACCAATGTGGTGACCGTTTTCAAGACGTCTACAAAAGTAATAAAAAAATTACACATTTGTCATTGTTTTTTCTTATCTGTAATCATTATTTTTAAAGACATCTCGAAAACTGCCGCCAGAATAATAAACGCTAGGAAAGTATTTTTGATATGCGACCTTTGCGCCCCCTCGAATTTTTGTTTGTTTACTGGTTCAGTAAAACCTTAGTGTCATATGTTATACGTGCATTTTAATAAGGATTAATTATTGATTAAATGTGAAAAAACTATCAAATCAGAAGTGCTGTGTTGTTGATTGTAAAAATATAGCAACTTAAAACCCAGAATTACCATTCTACTGTTTTCTTGGATTTTCCTATGAATTATGTAGTTAAGAAAAAAATAGATTGCAGCAGTACGTCGTCAAGGGTGATTGAATTTTATTTTACGTCTGTAATCAATATTAAATACATGAAAAATATCATAATTGTTATTTTGTTAACAAAAATATGATTTAAAAAATCTGGAAATAAAAAATGTTTATCATTTATTTAGTTAGATTAAGAATAAAGCTGGTTTCCATGTGTTTGCTGGTTTCGACTTAATCAGATTTTAAAAAATTAAACACGAGATGGCGCAAACGTCGCGTGTCATAAATACTTTCCTAGCGTGTAGGTATAATATCTGTCACTAATTTATTGAAAAACAACTCAAAAAAACAAAATACAAATAAAAACAGATTTATTCTAAAACATTTATTCGTCAACATGTATTTACAAAAAAAGCTATATAGGTGCAAGAAAATTTATTCTATATACATAACAAAATATATTTACAATACAATGTTTTCTAATCTAAAACTAATTAATACTAAGTGCCTTAAATAATATTATAAAATGTCCATATTCTGATAGAGACGACATCCGTAGTCTCTTCTCGGCTTGGAGATTTTCGCGATCAGATTCCTTGTCGTTCCGTTTTCTCTTCTTTGGGTTCTCCGCTGAAAATAGCCGTCGACACACTCTCCCTGGCAGCTGTGCTCTGCGTAGATCCGTTCCTCGGGTTGACCTCCTTTTCATTGGTGATTCCATTTTCTGCCCTTGGATTCTTCTTGACTCGCTTGATGGAATTATAATGGCTTACACTAGTCAGCTCGCGGTAATTTATACCCTGAAGAGTTCAATCAACCGTACGGAAACCAATTAGTGTTTATTCAACCTTGACCGAATTTATGACCTGAAAAACTCTTTTTGTTTTTCAGGTCAAAAATTTTCCTACGGTTGAGTGAACAGCTGTAAAAATTTGTATACGGTTGATTGCACTGTCCAGGGTATATATATTGGTGCGAAATGACGAGAAAATCATTCTACACCCAGCCAACGAGCGAAGAAGAACAGAATCTGCGCACAATCACAGAACATTTAGCAAGTCGACACCAAGGAGAATATCTGAAGATGCCACGTCTAGTCCGCAGTTCGAAGAAGATGTCGTCTCCATCAAAGAAGAGATCGTTGCCAATCGACGAAACAGGGGGACTTCCAGCGAAGAAGGCAAGAATGTTTGCAGAAATCGCCGTAGAAAGTTACTTTGTACCAGAATTTAAGGAAGATCCCAAAGACTGCGAATTGATGGTGGAATCAATAATGGCATCGCTGAAGAAAACTGAGCGACGCATTGCCAAACCGGTGTTCAGGCTACCGAAGAAACCAGTTTGCAAGGAAAAGGAGACATCTTTGCCCGGGTTTGTTGAAGCAAAGAAAGGGAAATCGGAAGATGCAATGGAGACAGTGAAGAGCGAGGCATTTTGGAAGAACGAAGACTTGCCTCGTCTGTTTCGAAGATTTAGACGTTTAAATTTAAGATAGTTTTCTAAGATTTTGTATATAATTGTAAGATTTTTGTGTATATTGTATTTTGATAGTTTTATTTTTTCTATTATCGAATTTGTATTTTATAATTATTAATAAATAAATTAACTAGATTTGAATATTTTTATTTTGTATCCTGCTATTTAATACATTTATTCGTTTTTAGTTATAGATTGTTATTATAATTATTATTTTAAAAATAATTTTGACTGTTCTGATGATGTGAATGTAAAAGAATATAATTTATTCCTTGAAGATTGGAATGTGTATAAAATTTTGATTTTATAATTCGCACTGATTTTTCACTCGGCACTTGGTAGAACATGATTAATAACAAATAGTAAAAACAAAAAACACGTGAAAATTCTACAAAATATTTTCTCTTCTCAACGATCGTTTCGTACATTAAGTCCTACATCAGAAGTATATGTGTTTTTGTTTTTAGAATTTCGTTTTTTCAAGAATGTTTTTCCAGCGTTTTTTTTTAATCAGTCTGTAAAATAAAACTTAATACGGGAAACGGCAAGCAGAGTTGTTGAGAACTATTTTTAAAACGCTACAACTTTATTTCCACTTTGTTATGAGAAACGGGACATTTTAATTATCCGTGCATTTTTAGCCAGTTGTGTTTGAAAAACATCTATCATTTGTATAATAAAATATAATCAATTTAAGTCTGTGTATTACAAAGCAAGCGTTCTATTTAAAACATGCATTAAAATGACGTTTTTAATTTATATTTCATAGTTCTAGCAGTATTTATTATGCTATTATAAAAATATAAAAATGTTCTATACTAAAACACTAAAGCAATAACATTGTATAATTATATTGTGGTAGTATAGGCTGTTTATTAAGTACATAAACAATCTTCATGAGACATGACCAATGTTAAGTTATAAAGGACCCCGCACAAACCTTATGGGATTTGGTTATCGGTTAAATTAATCAAAAATGGTTTTATTTTATAGTTTAAAGGTCGCTAAGAAAACGTGTCCATGGGCGCACAGCCTAAAAATCAATAGATTTTTAGCTACAGATATGTTTAGCGAGATTTTAGAAATAGTGATATTCATTGATTTCACAAACATGTTCTATGTTCTCCTTTTGTGCTTTTTTCAGAAATAGAAAAAATAGTAATGTTGGAAGATGTCACCCCATATAAAATAATAATGTCATATTCGGATTCAGCGCATTCGAAAACATATTTCTAGAGCTTAGGACTTTTTCAGATTGTGAATTCAATGGACAGCCGTATATCTAAAATCTCGCTAAATATATCTGTAGCTGAAAATCTATTGGTCTTTAGGCTATGCGCCCATGGATACTTTTTCTTAGTGACCTTTAAAATATAAAATAAAACTATTTTCGATCAATTTAATCGAGAACCAAATCCCATAAGATTTGTGCGGCATCCTTTCAAATTAATATTCACACTAATATGCGAATGTAACTCCGTATGCCTATTACCTTTTCACGCCTAAACCGCTGAACAGATTATGATAAAATTTAGCAAGAAGACTTAACCGTATTCAATAAATAAAATTATCGACCAATTTTTCAGACAATATATTGACCGTATTATAATATTATTTGTTGGCTATTTATCGGTGTACGCAATATTTTTTATCATCTAAAATTGGCCGACATTTGATAAGACTAAATATTTAACCCCCTTAGGGGATGCATTTTCAAAAACCATTTCTTAGTGCTCACCTACGTTATATATGGATCTCCTGTGCAATATTTCCATCTAGACTTACCTGTTTGGCCTGTGCGCTGTCTGTCAGTCAGTCGGTATTAGAGCAGATCGGCCATTTTGTTCTTTCGTGACACCGATATGTAGAGAGGTTTGCACAAAATTCTTAAATTGTTTGTTGAAAACGACACTTAAATCATACGTATTAGTTAGACATAGCTGAAGAGCCAATAACCTGAAATTTTTATATGTTGTTTATAGTAATATTATAAACCTATATTTTTGATGGCAGACATTTTCTCCGAGTGTAACATCCCAGCAGACACAATAAAAAGTCAGCTATATGAACGAGATGATATTATTATGCAAACATATGAGTGGCAAGTGAGAGCATCCGATGGCTTCTTTGACAGCTTCAAGAAATTTAGTTTGTTTACACACACACACACACACGCAGAGTTTAAGACAGAAAAATTCCATGGAAACAAATAAACAACCTAAATTTTGTGAAGCTTTCAAAAAATAGCAATCGAGCTCTCACACGCAATCATATGTTTGCATAATAATATTATCGCGCTCATAATGTCTGCCATCATAAATATAGGCTTATAATATTACTATAAATAACGTATAAAAATTTCAGGTTTACTAAAATATTTGTTGCTATCCAGTATCCAGCTATACTGGTTCCCCAGTTAATATGTTTGACGGTGTGTGAGCCGCTTAATTATATCCGCTATTTAAAGATTACATAATCTATGACAGATTCTTGAATAATTCAATTTGTGAAACTAAACATTCAGTTCACTATAAATCGTGGTAAAAGGTGTTTCTGTGATCTAATTGACGTTCAGAAAATTAAGCAGTATAGTTTTAAGTGTTTTTATTTTTTTATATTATTAAATACCCACTTAAAATTATGCCATGTGTTGTATTATAAGTTAATTATTGTGAGTTTTCTAAAATAAGTTTTGATGTTCCGGAAAGGTTACCGTTTTTGTGAAATGAAATGCATGAAGGTATTCGTTAACTGCCTGAGAAAATTTATCATTTCTGGAGTACTTCGATATTCCGAAGCATTTCCCTCGGGCAATACAGGTCTCCAGGAGCTCCTGGGTTTTTGCAGATAACATTGACATTCAAGGTTTGATCATCAAAATTACATTTTATATTTTTTTTTTTGAAATTGTTATTATTACAGTAGGTACAACAGTTTTTTGACGTGATAACGTCTTATAAATTGATGAATCACCAATCTTATAAATTGATAAAACACCGACTGCATGCACGAAAAAGTGTAACGTAACGTTCCTAACGTTCGAAACGCGTAACGCGTAACGTTCCGCCTGACCCTGTGCGTGCTTTTTGCTAATTTCTCGCTCAATTTAAATCAGATCGGTTTGAAACCAGTCTTAAACGAAAGAGGAGAACATTTTACATAGATTTCGTATAACAGAATTTGCCTAAACAGTTTTTTTATACAAATTTATATAGAAAAATAGCTGTATAAATGCAATGTTGTCTAATGCATGGCGCGACGCGGTCGGTCGTCTTTGTTTGCCGTACATGGAAATTAGAAAATAACGTATGTCTTGTCTTAACATGAAAACGGCTGCATTTCTAATGTTTAATTCAATTTTTTGACATTAGTATTTTGTGAAATGCAACGCCTTCTAAGTTAAGTATTGGAATAACTAATTATTATTAGAACATAATACTTTGACAGTTGCAAACGTCACTTTTGACATTTCTTATCATTCCGACACCAAGGATAAGCGGATTGAAACCAAATTTTGGGAGGATGTTTGATATGCAAATATGAAGTGGCCTATTGTTTTTGGGGAACATCGGCGCATGCGTAAAAGAATATATCTCTTATAATGATGTTTTATATACTAATAATATAGTTTTTAAAACGGTTTTTACTCTATCTATTTTTACTAGAAATTTTTGTAAATTTTTTGGGGAAAATCGGCGCATGCGCAAAAGAGATACATGCCATAGTTGTTTTTTATATAATAATAGTGTACTTTTTATAGTGTTTTATTATTCTACTTAATAAAATTTACCTAAATTTGAAGCGAAAGATGCAATATCATAGATTCGAATTATTATAATTATTATATAAATTTAGGTTATGTATTACGGAATACGTTATCACGTAAAACTATCGTCCGTAAACCGACTTTACAGACAACCAATTTTTTTGTCAAATATTTTAGTAACGTAGATTATTATCAAGACAGACAAGTATATAATCAGATTTAGTGAGATAACCTTGAAAAGCTCTTCAGGTCAGTTCCCACGGTCCGTGATTTTCCAAAGCTTGCTCATATTATATCCTCTATCTAGTTTACTTAAGGGAGGGGTAAAGTTAATTCGATCCAAAAAAAAGCATATTTTTGACAATTTTTTTTTTGACGACACATTTAATATACCTACAGGTGAGTCAGACCACCCGTACCGGTCGATTTTTTCGAAAACGGTTAGTCGTAGAGAGTTGTGTGAAAAATTTGTATTATAAAAGCCTTAATGAAGAATCTAATGGTGATATTTTTTTCCCCCGGAAAGGTCGGCTTCCCTATTAGTTTGCTCCAGAATGTTCAGATCTCCGGAATTTTAAATGGCAAGATAGGTCGAAAGCGGTATTGTTGAAAAGATATTTAAAAAATAAGAAAGTTTTGTAGGACTTTTTTTTTATTACTGCCACCCTTGTTAAGTTTTATTCGTTTGAAATTATTAAATTATGTGATAATAACGAACTTAATAAATAAAATTATCGACCAATTTTTCAGACAATATATTAACAAAGAATAACGAACTTAATTTTAAAAGTTAGGATTTATAATCTAGTTACCTAATTAAACAATGTCACAAATGCTTAAACTGTCTTCCATTTACTTCTAAACACTGCTGAGCTCTTCTAGATATGTTATGAGTACCTGTAAGTATTTTCCGACAAAAAAAATAACAAGTGCAACTATTGAAAACTTATTGTGACATTGTTTAATTAGGTAACTAGATTTTAAATGCCAATTTTTAAAATTAAGTTCGTTATTATCACATGTTAATTTAATAATTTCAAACGAATTTTACTTAACAGGGGTGACACTAATATAAAAAAAATGTTCTACAAAACTTTCTTATTTTTTAAAGATCTTTTCAACAATACCACTTCCGACCTATCTTGTTTAAAATTCCGGAGATCTGAACATTCTGGAGCAAACTAATAGGAAAGCCGATCTTTCCGAGGGGGAAAATATCACCATTCGATTCTTCATTAGGGCTTTTATAATGCAGATTTTTGACACAACTCTCTACGACTAACCGTTTTCAAAAAAAAAACGACCGGTACGGGTGATCTGACTCATTGTGTATATATTTATTTCTATAATTACTACATAATAAAGTAACACTTGAAGAATATTCATAAATTTTTATGAAGAAATGAGCCATTGATCGGGAATCTCCGCGGATGTCTAAAAAAAAAAAGTTTTTTGGCGTCTGTTATGACATAAAGTCGAGAAACGGACATTAAACGCATTATTATAATATTATTATTCAAAAAGAAATATATCGTTCGTGAGAGAGAGATTGTGAATTATAGACGCTCAACAGCTGAGGTCATCAGCGTCTATTATATCGTTCGTTTGGAAAGTTTTACTCTTGAGCCGACCCTGTACTGGAAATATGGAATTATTACTCTCATTTCAATAAGTTCCAGTATAAACGGGGCGAACTGTGAGACGCGTCTATGATCAATAGCAATGCAATTCAAGTATTCAGATGTCCAACTGAAAAGCGCACATGTCGCATATCTGCATTCTGCAGAGTGCCGACATTAGTGATGTGTCCACATGACTCTTTATTGGGAGCTGGCTCCTTGCGCTCCGCTCACTAAGAAGAGTCGCTCAGAGCGTGTCGTTCAAAGGACCGACACTAGACAGTACGCACTACACAAGCGTGCAGACTGCAGAGGTGTGAACTGTCATCATACACGGTCAGGAGTTACGTAGCATTGCACAGCACAATACACACACTCAACTCTGAGCTCATTTTAATATGATTCTGTTCTTATATTATTCGCATTTCGGATAAACTATAAAGTATATTAAAAGCTTAACAATAATAATGTTTATTCAACACGCGTGAGTAATATGTAATTTCGGGGCCCTGCTAAATTCGGGAGAAATAATAAATTACTTCATGTTGACGCGTAGAGTGCTAATAATGAGTCGTACAGTGTGATAATGAATTTTCTGGACCAATAGAAACTCAGTAGCAAGCCCAAGCGTGCAATAATGAAAAAAAACTGCACGCAGCTTCTGGACCAATAGGAATGTAGTAGACGGTATTGTATATATGAAAACAGCATCGCAATTCAGCGAAAGTCATGGCCATCTTGTGTGTATCGAGGGCGCTGGGTAAGTCAATCAATGAAGTGATTTATTATTTTTCCCTCTTTTATCAGGGCCCCGATTACATATTACTCGTGCTAGTTGAATAAAATATTATGTGCGACCATTGATCGAAGGAGAATATTCCACTCGCGTGCGTTTTACCGCACTCGCTACGCTCGTGCGGCAAATTTCACACTCATGGAATCTTCTCCTTCTCTCACTAGTCGCACAATATACTATTATTGTTACAATATTATATCTTTGTCAACGACATCAATGTGAATGGTTTAAGTCACTGTTAAGCTTAGTACTATTACACTTACAGTGTGTCATTCAACATTCAAAGATAACTCCGTACGTGCAAAATTCACTAGTGGCCTGTGCTGTGTGCGCTCTGTAAATGTGCGAATGCAACCGTACAGAACAGCCCAGCACAGAGCAATGGCGCTCAGTCATTCACAAAAAAAGAGCGACTCGCTCCGCTCCGAAAAGTTCATTATGAAGGACTCGCTCAAGAGCGACACATCACTAGCCGACATTGTAGAATGTTCAGGACATGTGAATATCGAGTATGTCATAATTGTATGCATTTATATTGCAAAAGCTATTTGGTAACTGGCATGTTCGTTATGTTCGTTAACGTGCTACAGATACCTGAAGACGGTAGCGATTCTTCTAAAGAGAATCGTGTAAACCGCATTTCAGGAAAATGGGTATCCTAACGCTAGCATCTTATATCTTAGAGGCTGCAGCTTTGTGAAACAAAACTTTCCACTCTTTGAGGAAGATAAAACATACCATTCCCATAATACAAGACATAAAACTGATCTATACGTTAAAACAACAACATTAGAAAGAATGAAATTTCCTGCTCTGTCAGCATCTGTCTTGTGATAGCAATAGTTTTTGAGGTATTCGCAAAAAAACAAACCTCTCTTTTTTACCAAAATGTTTATAACTTTTGCAATTTTTTGTGCCCACTTCAATTTTGTCTAGATGTCATTCCGAATCGAATGACACCATAATCATAATTTTCGGTGAAAGAGGACTGGAATTCATAAAAAACTAGACTAGGTATAGGTCAGAGGTCGGCAACCTTTTGAGACGCAAGAGCCAAAAGTTACAATTTAAAAAAATTCCCAGTTTTTAAAGAGCCACTAAACATTTTAGTTTAAATATTATAGTATTTGCTTAGGTATATAGGTATAATATATATATCCAAGGACGACACGTTGTGACGGGGGCGGTGCGGGTGAGACGCGAGTGACAATGGCTGAGAGATAGACATGGTTCTCAATCATGGATCGATTGGACGATTTTAAGGGTTTATATAATAAAATAATTATTTTTTGCGTATGGAACTGGAGAGCTGCAACTTTATATCAAAAGGGCCCCAGGTTGCCGACCCCTGGTTTGGTTATAAAGCCTTACACTTAGTATTACTAATCAACTTAGTACCTAAAACCACACGAACGTGTGTGTGTGAATTGTGCGGCCAATCGGCTGCCAAATTTTAACCTTGCCCAAATGATGCAAGATTTGAAAACTGAATATTCGAATATTCGCGAATATCGACGACAGATATATGCGAATGTTTAAAAAATGACACTCGTTACATCACTTCTGTGTACCCTAGGGTTGCTTGTTTCATTATTTTATTTAAATAAACATGTATATGTTACGGTCAATGTCCGGAATACGGGCAACGTCGACAATGCCCGGGCAATGTCGACATTGACCGCTCAATGTCGACAATACCCAAGCCACATCGGGCAATGTCCGAAATCGGACAAGGCTCAAAAAATAGATTTTTTAAAAACATGAAACGCTGACATTTGATTGTATCTTTATCATGATAAATTATCATTAACGCTTTATGGAATTTTTATCACTGATATCAACTATTGAAGAATATATTTTTCAGTTTTCTAATACAATTATTGATGATTGAAAACACGTATAATTTAATTATTATTTATATGATATGAGCAATAGACAATATATCTCAATGCATTAAATTTCAGAACTCACTTTTATTCCGGCAATAAAAATAAAAATTAAAACTACGGATAATTTATTTTCACACATTTTATTTATTTTAATAAATGAAAATATGTTTATTGCTCTATTAAGCTGATCTACTCATAATCTTCTTATTACTCAAATACAAAAACCTTCCATTTATTACAAAATTCGGCTTTATAAGACGTTGGTAAGTTCTAGCGCTGTCATTCTTTTTAGTAATAGTCGGTCGTTTTTCAGTCAGTTTCAATTGTGTTTCATTCAAATGCTTAGAAAATATTTTGTTCAAATTTGAGTTATTCAAGACACTATTTGAAAGCTGAAAAATATATTCTTCAATAGTTGATATCAGTGATAAAAATTCCATAAAGCGTTAATGATAACTTATCATGATAAATATACAATCAAATGTCAGCGTTTTATGTTTATAAAACATCTATTTTTTGAACCTTGTCCGATTTCTGACATTGCCCGATGTGGCTTGGGCATTGTCGACATTGCCCGGGCATTGTCGACATTGCCATTGACCGTAACATATAGATATAATAAATACATGAAAAAATAGTTTTCCCTCAAATCTTTTCACTTTGCTCTTTTGTACACAATACACATAATCCCTAAATATTAAAGTTATTACCAAAACAGTAAAATATTCCTAATAAAAACAGTATATAAAATTTTGTATTTTTATAAATTAATATGTCTGTACCGTGAAAACAAAGAAACGAGCTGCAAAATGAAATTAGTGTAGAAAAGTCAAGATTTGTTATGTAGGAAAAAAAGTCGTCCTTAATAAAAATAAATGATAAACACTATTTTCCACTGCAAGAAAATTAATTAATACGAATTGTATTTTTGCGTTGCGTAATTTTACATAATTTATATATTATATATATGTATATATATAATATAAGCATAATATAATATAGGCAGATGCAGTAGTGGAAGTGAGATGAATGCATTAGACAGAGACGAATGAATGAACTTTGTATAAAGTTAGGCTGCTGTGTGGATAATTACAGCTCCGGTCGAGCAACGATGATGAGGGTTAAATTTGCGTCTCGTTCTACTCCATCTTTTCTCGACCCATTAAAACACAAACTACTTTTAATTCATAAGGCTTGACCAAGGAATTGTTTATGATTTTTAAGAATATTTAAAAGATGGTTAAGAAATCACGAAATAAATATTCCAGTCTATCATTTCACCGATAAATAAATACGACATTTTATCGTAGGTGTAGAACAGTGTTTTCCAAAGTGGTCTATATCGACCCCCAGGGGTCGACGACAACTTGCAAGGGGTCCTCAGCAGGAAAAAAAATTGGGGGTCCAAGAAATGAAAATGGGGGTCAACGATAGTGAAAAGAAACAAACTGGACATCGTTGACCGAAGAGATTTAAGATTAAATCTAACTAAATTGATGCCAAATGTTGAAAATTTATTATTAAAGCATCAAGTTCATCCCTCACACTAAAAGCATTTATTTTTTGCTTAGTTATTTTATGTAACAGAAAGTAAATTTTAATTTGATTCCTTTAATTTGAATCTAATTAATAAATGTACAAAACTTAACATTTCACACTACATTTCACTACCGTTATCAATTTAAATCGTTCAAAGTGAGTAGTACTATACCGGTTGTCAAAATACATTATTGAAATTAATGAATTTGCAAAAAATCAATATCAGATAAGAAGGGGTCTACCCAAAACCGAAAAATATGGGAAGTGGTCTACAAGACAAAAAAGTTTGGGGATCTCTGGTGTAGAATATGTTTTTATAGATGTTATACTGCAGAAACGGAGTATAGGCCTCGCAAAAACGTAACGGCAGATCACCAAGTTAGCCCTTCGCAAAATTCATAAAAATGTGTCTAAAGAAGTTTTAATTTCAAAAATTGTCTTAATTTATTATAAACTCTTAGTTTAGCATTCAGTCGCTGTCACTTTATTTCGGAATTGCTCATGGGAGGGTTTTGAAAGACCGAGTTTAACAACCAGCGATTTGATGAAGCAAACAATCCACTTTTTTTTCAAATCGTGTAGGTAATTTGTTTCAGCAAATAAATCAGATAAAATTTTCGATTACGTGTAAATGGAAATAAATAATTGAGTACGACAGTCGTTAAAATGGTGTTTAATTGAACGTTAACCGGAAAAGCGCGTCCTTCTCATTAAAAATTATTTTGATGTCACTGTTTATTGCCTTATTTGTGTTAAAGTTACTTTATGTAGCGTTTGCTTATATTTTTGCAATAATGTATTTTGAATTCGAACAAAATATTAATGTCATACTATATTATTTCATTTTTCCTGCCAAAGTCTTCGTCGGAAACGTTTTTAGAGTTGTGCGAAATGTGAATATTTTTTACCGGATAAAAGGGCAGAGTCCAGCCAGGAAAAAAGACGGGAATTTTAAATTAACAACAAATTGCCATAAACTAAAAATAAAAAAAGAGGTCAATTTGTGGATTTTTTCCATCTTCAACAATCATCGTCATATTTCAACCAATTTACACAAAACATTAATGAATTATACACATGGACCTTTCTCTTGAATCACTCCGTCCATTGATGAAAACCGTATGAAAAACCGTTCGGTGGTTTTATAGTTTATCGCGTTCAGACAAACGTGGCGAGGGAACTTTGTTTTTGTATACAGTATGTAAACACGTAAGGTGCACATAGGGAAATTAGCATTGGGAAAAAAATATTTGGTCAGAGTTAGCCATGACTGCATTAATTGTTATTTCTATTGAATTATCGTGGTAATCTTGAGGATTTCCTTTTATTTTGATTAATTTTTATTTTACTTGGCTTTTTTAATAATAAAAAGCTCTTATAAATCATTATTTTAATTTGTTTGTACAAAAATAAAACAAAAAACAACATCTGTTTGGAAACATTTCATTCAAAAACTGTCTGACTGGTATGACGTATGCGCTTTGGTAAATCAGTGACCCAATGTCTTTAGGTTCAACACGAATAGGCGGAGATATTTGATCTCGCACCATAATAAAAAAGTCCGATTATGTTGTAATCATTTGAATATTTTCTTCTGTAGTATACACATTCATTTTGTAAAAGAATATTATCTGTCAAATTGAAAAACAAGATTTCAAGGCACACTCTGATCCAGTCATTTTTTCCCAATGTTAATTTCCCTATGTGCACCTTACGTGTTTACGTACTGTATGTAAATGATAACGCGAGTCAACTGTGCAACGTTTTTGGAACGCACAAACAAATTTGGGATTTAAGGGGATAAATTTTTCCCTTCTCATCATTCGTCCGTTTCTTGGCATGCTTCACAAACCCTTCTACTGCACGTAAAATCAGAATTCAGACATTACATTTATATAAGAAATTAAATTTTATTACACTTTCTTCATTTTAACTTATATACATGCATCCCATCGGAAATAGCGAAGTTCTCACTTCCTGCCAAATAACATGTTCTGCGTTACACCTAAGCTCTCTAAAGAGCGTTATAAATCATTCTAATGAAATTTTGAGCGTTCTCTTAACATAAATTATCGTGTTGTACATCTTGAGACAATACAATCAGTTCTAACAGACTGGTTCACAAATCACAAGTTCAAAAACGTGTTAAGGCGGTCACCCCATGTGTTGAAAAATCGATTTTTTCTTTGCATAAATTGATTCCTAAACATATTTAGAATATTTTGGTAAAATGATTTTATAATATTCGAAGTTTTTGGAAAGATACAGCTGTTAGAAGAGGAGGTGTTCGAAGCGCTCAGTTGAGCAGTTGGGTACCGAGCCTATTGTCACGTGTCGGCTTGTTACTTGAGACCTTCTAAAACAAATGAGGAGTAACCATGCATACCCGATAAATCCATTTTTTTCGTTTTTGAGTTATATATCGATTCTAGTTAATTTTGGTGGACTTTTTGCAGTGGCGAGTTAAAATTTCATAGTTTAAATCGTACTTGAATCTTTAAACGTATTTTTCTAATTTGTCTCCACGATATCTCAAAAATGGTTTAACCGATTGCTTTGAAATTTTAATGGTAGATTTAACACATGTATAGTTGTAGGATAGACAGGATCTTTTGGAAATTCCAAGTGGTCCTATTTTTTTCGACGCAAAATTATCGAAAAAATCATGAAATTTACAAATTAATTCTCAAAAGTCTGTCAATTATTCAATTTTCAATATTTTCGAATAATCCTAGTTCATCTTATTGCCACAGGCTTACAGATTAAAATGCCGTTTAATTTTTTCATTTGAGATAAGCCAATCAATCGGAATCATGGACACCATCAACAACCTTTTTCTCAACATGTGTGTCTTCGGAGTGGTACAATTCATGTTTTTGTGGAGATTTATGCTTAAAAAAATTTTTATACACTACTGAAATATTAATAAATATGTCATAAAAAGTTCAATGTTCTATCTTTTATCGGTCGTCAAAACAAATTTCTAAAACATGTCTAAAAAACCGGCCATCACATGGAGTGACTCAAGGCTTGAAATAGCTCGTACAAAATAACCGATGGCTCATTGGATTTTGAATGACGTCTAGAAAAATGTATTAAAATATTTTATTAGCACATAAGAAATTGCAAAAGTTATAAACAAATTAAGATGAATGAAAAAAGTCATTTTGTTGGTGTTGGTATCAATATAAATCAATAACGTTTCGATCAGGATTTAGATCTTTTTCAGGATCATTAATTCATTTTTAATTATTAATTTTATTACAACCTAATTATTAATTAATTTTTATATATTTTTTTAGCTCAATCCTGAAGAAGATCGAAACTTCACTGATTTATATTGAATTATAATTAAATATTTTTGTAATATATTGTCTGAAAAATTGGTGGATAATTTTATTTATAAAGAAGTTTCACTTCAAAAATTGAACATCTACTGTCGTGTAACTGGAACCGTAGTCGGCATTAAACCGCGTAAATACGATTCCATTTGTTTATTTTGATAATGCTTTATGACATTCCGTAAGGGAAGTTTAAAAGTTCGTATAACGACAGCGGTGATTGTTTAACGCTCAAATACTAATTAATAGACCAGTCATATGTTACATTCGAAATTGCAATAATTGCGGTAAACTTGCTTTTTTGATATGTTGTTTGGATCCACCTAGATAGTGTTTTTCCAAATTTGCAGCCTTCTGAAATGTGAGCGCGCTCAGTTATTGCTGAAAAACCGCAATTTTTTCGGACTTTTTTTAGATTTGTGCAAAAAAACCCACATAGGAAGGCTCTGACGAGGAAGGTCACTATTACTTTTTTTAAAGTAGACAAAATTCCCGACAGTTCGAACCCAAATTTAATGTTCTAGGTCTAATAGCACTCAAGATACAGGGTTCCCAATATTCGTAATTTTTTTCCAAAAAGTTGAAAAAGGGAAAGTGGCCAATTTTCGACCAAAATATCAGGTATAATTAGGTATCTATGGGAAAATTCATGAGAAATGAAGTTGTAGCAAATTTAATTAACTTAATTATTAGACTATAGGTTTGTCCGTAGACGTGATAGTTCGTTCGATGACGACCATAAACCAAACAAACCTAAAATTGAGTGTTAAGGGGAAGTTACAATAATATTACTAGAAGTTTTCTCTATGTGTTTATTATTAAGTTACATGCTAATTTAAATTTACTACAAGTTAAAGAAAAAAGAAAATAAACAAAAATTATTATAAAAACTAATATTTATTTATATAATTTTACATATAACTAGGCTCACCAACACTCTTGGGCTTAGGTTAACCTACGCGTCTTCTTTGAGGGCCCAGGAGTATCAAAATCAACTTCGACGAGTGGGGAGATGTCGATGGGGAGGTTAATGCCCATTTGAAAAGCAGGAGAGACATCAAACTCTTTTTCAATTTCATCATTGGGGTAGTCTCCATCTTCTTCTACATCCTCTATTGGACACACCCCTTACAATATTTACAGAGTGTAGAGCACTTCATTCCAGCCTTCCTGCAAGAGCAAGACCCAGCACAACCTTTCTCGCACATGCAGGATAGGCTTTTCAGAAGTAGTTGAGGGGCTGGAAGCATGGATGTCGTGGTTGGCATCAGACCCGAGTCTGTTTGATGCCATCCCTAATCAGTAGGGTTCTTGTGCACCTTGATTTTGATACTCCTGGGCCCTCAAAGAAGACGCGTAGGTTAACCTAAGCCCAACAGTGTTGGTGAGCCTAGTTATATGTAAAATTATATAATGCCGGTCACACACGTAACTGCATACTTGTCAAGTATACATGCGCTTGAAGTTTGATCAAGTTTACATGATGGCCAGGACACACACGGCACAAGTTTGCTTGAAGCGGCGTCAGTTCTACATCATTCTCCAACCAGAAGTGACGTGCAAAAGTAAAGTTATCGACTATGGCATCCACATATGATGAGGCTTTAGCAATCATTGGTTTGGTGTTGGCTACCGAAATGGTTCAGAAACGTAGAATAAACTGTACTGTTTGGAATGTCTTGATCAGAAAGGAAATGTAAGGAGTTAAAATACCATACTTTTGGTTTATAAATTCGTCAGTGCCTGATCCAGACCGAAGTCAATCATCAACTTTCTTTTTTTCTTTCCTGTAATTTGTTCTGATACTATTAATGTGTTCACAACTTGTTCGCGGTCTGTACTTGGATCGACTTCTTTTATTTTTTCTATTAATTTATTGTACGCGACATTTCTCTTATCTCTGTCATGATAGTGTTTGTTTTTTATGTGCCATAAACAAGATTCGCTTCAGTATATATCAATAAATTCTTCAAACACTGTTCTACGAATATCAGTAGACATTTTGCACGAAACACATGTAAAGTATACAGAAAAGGAGTAAGTCACAACAGACTATCAGCTATGAACGCCTGATTGTCACGTCACAATACCTGGCCGCTTGACAAGTCTTCAAGTATGCAGATTGAAAATTCGTTCGGCAGTCAAGTCAAAATATTTGAGTAAAATTATCATACACACGGTCATGCAAACTTGATCAAACGTCAAGCGCATGTATACTTGACAAGTATGCAGTTACGTGTGTGACCGGCATAAGGTTTTTTAAATATTAGTTTTTATAATAATTTTTGTTTATTTTCTTTTTTCTTTAACTTGTAGTAAATTTAAATTAGCATGTAACTTAATAATAAACACATAAAGAAAACTTCTAGTAATATTATTGTAACTTCCCCTTAACACTCAATTTTAGGTTTGTTTGGTTTATGGTCGTCATCGAACGAACTATCACGTCTACGGAAAAACCTATAGTCTAATAATTAAGTTAATTAAATTTGCTACAACTTCATTTCTCATGAATTTTCCCATAGATACCTAATTATACCTGATATTTTGGTCGAAAATTGGCCACTTTCCCTTTTTCAACTTTTTGGAAAAAAATTACGAATATTGGGAACCCTGTATCTTGAGTGCTATTAGACCTAGAACATTAAATTTGGGTTCGAACTGTCGGGAATTTTGTCTACTTTAAAAAAAGTAATAGTGACTTTCCTCGTCAGAGCCTTCCTATGTGGGTTTTTTTGCACAAAACTAAAAAAAGTCCGAAAAAATTGCGGTTTTTCAGCAATAACTGAGCGCGCTCACATTTCAGAAGGCTGCAAATTTGGAAAAACACTATCTAGGTGGATCCAAACAACATATCAAAAAAGCAAGTTTACCGCAATTATTGCAATTTAGGCGATTTTTTGTGTACGTTATGACTGGCCTATAAGCCATTGTTATGATTGTGTACTGATAAATAAATATATATCTACTGTTCATTTCACGCGCCACTTTCTCAACCCTCAGTTCTATTTCCACGCCCGTTTCTGCTTAATTAAGTTCAACTTAATAATCGAAAAACGAATGTTCCCTGTTTACACATAATATAATATGTTTGTGTATGTAGCAACGTTGTATCGTACGTAGAGAATGTATTTCAAATTTGTACACTTTGTTTTATTGCAGCCGTAATTTATGTCGAAAAGGCAAACAATACAAATAATATTTATTAGGAAAGTCTATAAGTCTTTTATTATTAATAGTTGAGATAAAGTTCGGTTGATAGGCTATTACAGCGTTTTTTACCATTCCAACCCACAAGTGGGGAATGGTACCTATTAGTTTAGGTCAAAAATCACTTTTCAAAAATTTTACAAAATCTTTCCGTTTTGAAGTCCCCCAAATCCAAAAAAACATATTTTTGGAAAAACTCTGTGCGTCTGTTAGTCAGTTTGTCTGTGAACACGATACAGGTCAAACGGATGAGCGGATCGAAACCAAATTTTGGGAGGATGTTTGGTATGCAAATATGAAGAGCCCTATTGTTTTTGGGGAAAATCGGCGCATGCGCAGAAGAGATATATGCTATGACGGTATTTTTTATATAATAATGGTATACTTTTTATGACGGATTATTATTCTATATTTATTTTTTTTAGAAAGTTTTGTCTAAAAATCTTTTTCTAAACTTTACAGTTTCGGAAATATTTTGAAAATAAAAAAAATCAGCCCCTCTTTTGTTTTATGGATCTGTTAGAAATAAACTAGCTAGGCATGCTTTGATTAATTTTTACATGACGTGAACATATTATGTAGGTAACCATGGCAACGAATAGCAAATATCATATTGAATACTAGCAATTACCCGCGTCACCTCACACGATATCAGAAATTTTATTTTCTTTATTATAATCAAATGTCAACATTTTTGAAGTTGGAATGGTCCCGTCGCCCAATTGGCTGGAATTTTAAAAAGTTGTTTAAACGTATCCTAAAGTGATAGAGAAGCATTTCAATTTTTATAATATTCAGGGCTATTCCGCTAATGTTAACCACCGTGACTACCAAGTGTTTATCAAAATAAACACTCTGCCTAATCACTTTTGTATGTTTCGTATTCTGCTATGCAACGTGACTAGTACGAGTGTTTAAATTGATCACGTGACGTGTTTATAAGAGTGGATAAATTGAAACTGGAAAATGGGTGTTGTTAGCTGTCACTATAATAGTTTTTTGAATAAAAACGGATGGCGAAATATTTCACTCAATTATTTTGAATTTAAATGAGAATGAAAACAGGTTTCTTGTTGTTCCAAAAATTGATTCTGTTTTGGTTTTTAAAAAAGGAATAGATACCGATATTTCAAATATATAGAGGCAGCACAATGTTAATATTTTTAATTTCCGAAATTTCGTCCGACATGATACATTTTGCTTACATTTCATTATAGTTCTTAATAGTCGTTATTGCACCACGAATACTTGCTTGACAGAACTAGAATTTCTCCCGAAAATTATGCCATAATATGCTATCAGCGATTGAGCATTTGCGTAATATACTTCTATTATAGATGATATATTTAATATTGTTGCCTATGCCTATTATAGTGATGATGATCCTGTTTAAATGTTGGAAGAATTAAAGGATGAACCCTGGTGGCATAGGATCGATGAACTAAGCAAATACTGAAGGTTTTTTTTATTGCATTTTATTGTCTGACGTTTCGGCAAACTTTATGCCATCTTCGGAGAATCTAAAAGATTTATATAGTATATTATGTAAAAAGTTTTAAATTATTGTTGTTAAAGTTGTTATTGTTAAAGTTATTGTTGTTAAAGTTGTTATTGTTAAAGTTGTTATTGTTAAAGTTGTTATTGTTAAAGTTATTGTTGTTAAAGTTGTTATTGTTAAAGTTAAAAAATTGGAAGTAAAATAAATAAACTTACCTTTGCTGTCTGTTTTCTCAGTATTGTTGTTATGTATAAAATAAATTAAAATAAAAAATGTCATCAACGGATATTAAAATTACTATTTGTCTTAAATTGTTGCCATTTGTTGCCTAATCGTGTTTTCACAAACAGTCTGTTTATCTGTTTTCCCGGCTTTATCGGGACGACTCAATTATTTTGAATGTATAGTATTTACAAGTACGTGGTGGAAGCGCCGTGTTTAATAACTGCACTTCCACCACATGTGTCTACACCTGTTATTGTAATCCACAAGTGGAGAATAGAAAATACTAACTCATAATTAATAAATAATTCAAAGGTAATAAGCAAGGGGCCCCGGGACAAGAAGTAAAATTGAGGCCCCCTACGTAAAATTGAAAAAGAAATTCGAAAAGTGAAGTTTGACCTAAACTAGTACCATTCCCCACTATAGTGGGCTGGAATGGTAAAATAAGTTAGTAGCCTCGTGTTATAGTACGTTGTGATATTAATCTTTACTTATTGGCTGTTAAACCATTATTAGAATTTACCGATAGATTTCAGTGGCAAGTAATTATTAATTATAATAATTGGCAATTCATAATATTGCAATACTTCTCTCACTTCAGGCAGCCTGGAATGTAAAATATATGTATTTGCAAACGTCTGTTTGTCTGCCTTCATCCAGACGACCCGGTTATTTCGAGTGTATTACTCTAACCACTTAATGCTTTTGAACGAACACTGCTCGCGCGCGGCGCGTGTATCGCAACGCGACAACCCGAGCAGTGCTCGCCAGTTTCGACTTGTTAGAGTTTTATGCGACAAACAAACGAACGGTGCTCGCCAGTTGCTACTTGACGGGCTAGAGACACTACGCATATCGTTTCCTCTGTTTTACCTTATTGAAAAACATTATAAAATATTTTGTAAGTATTATATTTCCAAAATTAATAAAAAAAATGCATTTTTTACGAACTTATAGTGATTTATATCTATTTTTATTCATTTATTTCGATTTTTTTTATTTACTTTTGTGTTTTATTTCGAACTTTTTTTGAGCTACACAGTTTTTAAATCATGTAAACTGTATAAATAAAAAATATATAATAACCTGCAGTTTTTATTTCAATTTTTGATAAAAAAAACCCGAGCATTAAGTGGTTAAACTATTTAAACTCAAAACAAGTTGATTTTTGCACCTGTAGCTAGAAAACTTATTACTATTAAAGTTGTTTATTCCAATCAAAGTCTGTGTGATGTATTAAATTTGTTCAGTGGATGGCAAATGATTAAAAAATACATCGGTTTCGATTGAAACAGAGTTTGTGTTTATTTTTCAAACTTATTTATTTACTACATCAAGTAACGAATAATGTTACATAATAAATATCACTGTGGAACTGAATCACAAACCAACATCAATAAAAGTTTAAAAGTCAACACAGTTCAATAAAGTTCCAGCACAGAGACGCAAATTTAAACATAATAAAATTATAAATTTCATTTAATGAACTTATAATCAACATAATTTCATTTGGAATAAAGTTTGCAGTTTGAATTAAATTTTGTACAGTGGTATCGCGTCAATCGCCGCGCCTTCTTTATGTGAATTTGTGGATTTTAAAAGTTCAGTTAATACTCTCAGCTAATAATGTCAATTGTCATGATTTAGCACAGCGGTTGGCAACCTTTTGCCAAGCAAGGGCCACATAGTGGCAAATTGAAATAAAATCGGGCCGCACTTGTTCATAATTTTTATAATAGGTATTTTATTAATATAGTATTATTAAAAATTCGAAAACATTTCATTTGAATTTTATTAAAATTTTAACTGAGAACTTCAAAATAGAACTGTTCTTTTATTAATTAGTGTGACATTTGAGATTGTATTTGAGTGGCTATTTGTTGTTGTTAGCTTCCAGGTTTGTAGTTGCAATTCGTAGAATAGCTCTCAAATGCTCATCTGTGAGATGAGAAGCATATTTATTTTTTCTGTAATTGAGAATCGAAAAGATTTTCGCATAAGTAAGTACTACCAAAAATTGTAATTAATTGCAGAGCAAACCTTTTCAATTCGTCAAAATTAAATGGCAAACTGACATAAAATTTAACAAGATCTTTGATTTCAAAGAAAGAGTTCTTGAGAGTATCATTAGATTGGAGATCAATCACGTTCATTTGTAAATGACTAGGTATATCCTCAATATCACAAAAAAAAGGGTTTGTGAAAATTAATTTAATTATTTATTTATGTAGGTAGGGCCGCGAGTTGCCGACCCCTGATTTAGCATGTTGAATCCATTTTTAGGGCTTCGTATGGGCTATGTGCAAGGAGGCGGAGCTACAAATTTTTCGATGCGAGCGTTTGTGGTGAGCACTAGGGGAAACTTTAACCTCAAATTTTCCGTATGTCAGTGAGCAGTGTTTATTAAAAGTGAAAATAGTTATAATTTCATAAATTAGTTAAATAAGTTATTTGGTGATCAAACGTCACCCTCAGTTACAATCGCCAATTTTTACCTTTGTAACACAATGTACCACTTTTTATATCTTATAAACGATGCGTATTATGTAGTTTTGTCCAAATCTTTGATTAACGTCTGATTAGAACTCTTCAATAAATAAAATTATCGACCAATTTTTATATTGTCTGAAAAATTGGTCGATAATTTTTTTTATGTAGTTTTGTGTTTGAATTCTCGCGTCTTTTCTTGATCACATTGTAGAATATCTGTCGCACATTTTTTTAATAGTAAAAATACAATATTAGCTCTCGTTATTATGCGGTCGTGATTCTATAAATAAAATGCATAAAATATGAGTATCAATATTATATATTCATCATTTTATTGTTCATTTATTTTATCAACAAAAACACATTGCTGCTTTTTTATCAGTTATTGAATAATTTATGTGCCGCTTGTGCACATAGGTGGTTTAAATTATTCAGTTTTTATCTACTTTTTAAGTATTGTCGATTGGATTGAAAACTATAAATCAAAATTACAAAGCATTCATATTTATACAAGTTGGTTCAAAAACGCCTATAAATATAACTAAAGGCTCCTGCACATTTCATAACTTGCAGACAGCAGAACGCATGTCGCAAATTCCGTACCTAAATATTTGTTTATTTTTATGAATATTGATTTATTCTTTTAATCAGGGAGTAAAAAAATCACGATGAAGGAAGGTTTGATTGAGGTTCAGAAATAAGCTTTACCAATGTTACGCTAGTGGCCAACGTTTCGAAAAATTTATTTCCATCTTCAACGCCTTATTTGATCAGTTTGAATCTAAAAAATCAAATAAAAAGACACACAAAATATTATAAGACATTTTTTATTCGTCGACGACTATGTACAAAAAAATATATTACAAGTTAAATTCTATCTACAATCAATAATACAAAATATTCTCTAATCTAAAACTAATTAATACTAAGTGCCTTAAATAATTTTATAAAATGTCCATATTCTGATAGCGACGACATCCGTAGTCTCTTCTCGGCTTGAAGATTTTCGCGATCAGATTCGTCGTCGTTCCGTTTTCTCTTCTTTGGATTCTCCGCTGAAAATAGCCGTCGACACACTCTCCCTGGCAGCTGTGCTCTGCGTAGATCCGTTCCTCGGGTTGACCTCCTTTTCATTGGCGATTCCATTTTCTGCTCTTAGATTCCTCTTCGCTGATCGCTGGATGGATGTATAATGATCTGAACACGCGATTTCAGGTGTATATATACCTGAAGAAATGCAATCAACCGTTAACGAACTTTATGACCTCAGAAACCCCCTTTGTTTTGCAGGTTAAAAATTATCTCACGGTTGATTGCACTTCTTAAGGTATATATACAGCTGAAATCGCATGTTCAGATCATTATAGATCCAGCCAGCGAACAGCGAAGAGGAATCAAAGGGCAGAAAATGGAATCACCAATAAAAAAAAGGAGGTCAACCCGAAGAACGGGTCTACGCAGAGAACAGCTGCCAGGGAGAGTGTGTCGACGGCTATTTTCAGCGGAAAATCCAAAGAAGAGAAAACGGAACGACGAGGAATCTGATCGCGAAAATCTTCAAGCCGAGAAGAGACGAAGGGTGTCATCCCTGTCAGAATATGGACATTTTATAATATTATTTAAGGCACTTAGTATTAATTAGTTTTAGTTTTGATGTATTATGTATATAGAATGACTTTTACTTGTAAATATTTTTTGTAAATAACTGTTGACGAATAAATCCTTTTGAATAATAACTATTTCTTTAATTGATATTTCGATATTTTAAAATAACTAAATTGAATAGTTTATCTAAAAATTGATGACCAATTAAGCAGACAAAAAAAAAGTATAAAATAAAATATTTAGGCGACCAAGAGAAGATATGAGTCATCAACAAAAAAAATATGAACATTTTATATGCGCCGGCCAAGGTCTCGCAAAGCACTCTGCCATATTTACAAGAATCATTTCGAGCCCTTTTCGACCCCCTTTATCTCCCTTATTAGTTACGCTATAGAAATGATTTTTTCCAGGGAGGCTAAGGTTATTGTCAAGAAGCTGTATTCCGAATTTCATACGTCTAGGGGAAATAGTTTCCAAGATATGAGTGTCCAAAAATCACGATTTCGAGCACTCATTCACTGATTCATAGATCATCATAAAACAGCTGTGGCCAACCTATAACCCGCGAGTCACCAAGTAACCCATTTAATACTTTCAAGTGATTCACTTCTTGAGCTCCACAAATAAATTATAATTTTATATCTAATATGTAAAAATGAATGTTCGTTCGCTATGATATAATGAAGTAGATACATAGATAGAAGATAGAATTTTATTCGTACGTTGGTCAACATTTAGACATTGTACACGTCAATATATTATAACGAATAACAATTACATATTTTGTATATTAAAAAAGTTTTTTATTGAGTATATACTATTGTCGAGGAGAATATTTTTTACCCTTTGTTTTAATGTTTTGGCTTTCAGTTCTTGAATGTTTGCCGGTAGTTTATTATAGATTTTTATTGCTAGGTATGGTATGTAACTAATATTATGAGTCTAAGATAATATTTAAGTAGAGTAAGTAAGAATATAACTTTTCAATGCATATTTGTCGTGGCTAAATGTTACTAAAAACAAAAGCCAATAAAATCTATATTAAAAAAAAAACTTTTCAAAATGTATTGAAATCCCAACAAAAAAATAAATACGAAAAAAGGGGTTAAGTTCTCGTTATAACTGCGTTTTGTTATCTTAAAAAATAAGTGAAATGTAGAAACTATGCCAAGTTCCTTGCCTACACGTTTATAAATTTACACACCAAACTTGACAAGGTTTCATTAAAGAAGTGATCATAATTGAAACCTTTGAAAACTTACCAAGTTTGGCGTGTAATTTTATAAACGTGTAGGCAAGGAACTTGGCATATTTTCTACATTTGTTATTTTTTTAAGATAACAAAACGCAATTTTGACGAGAACTTGGCCTCATTTTTTCACATTTATGTTTTTGGTGAAATATTATTAATGGACCTTAGTATGAAGCAGTTTTAGAATAGAAAATATATTGTATAAACTTGCACAGCACGGAGCAAAAAAAGCCTGTTCGTGAAGCAGACTTTTCTGGTTTATATGCCGTGCGGTATAGTATGCGCGATCTTTGAGTATTTGGTCATAAGCTGGACAGTTAACTAGTCGTATAATGAAAATGACTCACGCTCTATACGATGGGTGTTGGTAATGGATCTTATCAAAATATTTCCTAGTTAATGGCTCTCCATACTAATGTTTTAAAATAGCTTCGTCAATATTTATCTCTTATAAATAGATATAATCTAAAAAATCAAATAAAAATACACAGAAAATATTATAATTGACATTTTTTATTCGTCGACGACTATGTACAAAAAAAATATATTACAAGTTAAATTCTATCTACAAACAATAATACAAAATATTTTCTAATCTAAAACTAATTAATACTAAGTGCCTTAAATAATATTATAAAATGTCCATATTCTGACAGGGATGACACCCTTCGTCTCTTTTCGGCTTGAAGATTTTCGCGATCAGATTCCTCGTTGTTCCGTTTTCTCTTCTTTGAATTCTCCGCTGAAAATAGCCGTCGACACACTCTCCCCGGCAGCTGTGCTCTGCGTAGATCCGTTCCTCGGGTTGACCTCCTTTTCATTGGTGATTCCATTTTCTGCTCTTTGATTTCTCTATGCTGTTCGCTGGGTGGATGTATAATGATCTGAACACGCGATTTCAGGTGTATATATACCTTGAGAAGTGCAATCAACCGTGAGATAATTTTTGACCTGCAAAACAGAAGGGGTTACTGAGGTCATAAAGTTCCTTAACGGTTGATTGCATTTCTTCAGGTATATATACACCTGAAATCGCGTGTTCAGATCATTATACATTCAGCCAACGAACAGCGAAGAGGAATCAAAGAGCAGAAAATGGAATCACCAATGAAAAGGAGGTCAACCCGAGGAACGGATCTACGCAGAGCACAACTGCCAGGGAGAGTGTGTCGACGGCTATTTTCAGCGGAGAACCCAAAGAAGAGAAAACGGAACGACGAGGAATCTGATCGCGAAAATCTTCAAGCCGAGAAGAGACGAAGGGTGTCATCCCTTTCAGAATATGGACATTTTATAAAACTATTTAAGGCACTTAGTATTAATTAGTTTTAGATTAGAAAACATTTTATTGTAAATATATTTATTATGTATATAGAAATAATTTTCTTGTACCTAGATAGTTTTTTTTTTTGTAAATACATGCTGACGAATAAATGTTTTAGAATAAATAATCTGTTTTTATTTGTATTTTGTTTTTTGAGTTGTTTTTCAATAAATTAGTGACAGATTATACCTATACGCTGGGAAAGTATCTATGACACGGGAGCTTTGCGCCATCTCGTGTTTAATTTTTAAAAATCTGGTTAAGTCGAAACCTACTTACACATGGAAACCAGTTTTATTCTTAATTATAAAAAAATATTTACGCCCAATGTCAGTAATAAAACTACATAAATGATAAACATAATTAATTTTCAGATTTTTTAAATCATACTTTTGTTAACAAAATAACAATTATGATATTTTTCATGTATTTAATATCTTAAAAAAAAAACTTCGGAGAAGTAAAAACTTCGTTCTGTGCTAAATTCAAAAACTTGAGGCAACTGAATCTCAGAATTATAACTTAAAAAAAAAGAATTTCGAGGCAGACAAGAAATTGAAATCAAGCTCGAAATTCTGTGCCTAAGACGTCGAAAAAAAATGAATTTTGAGGCAGACAAGGAATTGAAATCCAATTTCGAAATTCTGTGCTTATAAAAGCTACAAGAGCAACAGCAAAAAAATGCAAAGACGGTGTTCGCATAACTCCTTTAGTTACCACTAAAAAAACGCCGTCTGTGCACTTTTTTTTGCTGTTGCTCTTGTAGCTTTTATAAGCACAGAATTTCGAAGTTGGATTTCAATTCCTTGTCTGCCTCAAAATTCATTTTTTTTTCGACGTCTTAGGCACAGAATTTCGAGCTTGATTTCAATTTCTTGTCTGCCTCGAAATTCCTTTTTTTTAAGTTATAATTTTGAGATTCAGTCGCCTCAAGTTTTTTAATTTAGCACAGAACGAAGTTTTTACTTCTCCGAAGTTTTTTTTTAAGATTTCACGTCTTTTTCCAAAGTGTGAGACATTATTTTTATTTTTTCTCCAAAAAATAAACATATGTGCATTTTTAGAATTAGAAGGCCACAGATTCCATGAAGGCCAATTTTGAAGGCATGAAAAAAATCAATGAACAAGGCCAACCATTAAAATTACAAAATTTTTTTCATATCATTTGTAAAATACTTATTTTGCATTAAAAAAGAAGTTTCACTTTGAAAACTTTCCTCTTTTTAATTTTTGTTGCACTTTTTATGATGAATATGTTTTTTAATAAATTAAATGATTTAAATCTAACTTCAATCATATATTTTGTTATTTTTTAATAAAAAATTTGACGAAAGTGTATTTTTCAAAAAACAAGAAAAAAAAATTAAAAATTAAAAAAGAAATAAAGATATGTATATGAGAAAAAAATTGAGAAAATAAATTAAAAATAAAAAAACAATTAAAAATATAAAAAAAAATTTAAAATTAAAAAAAAAAAATAAAAATAAAAAATATGATTATGTATAAATATCAAGTGGAAATAAAATGGAGTAGAAAAATAATTTTTTCCAATGATGCCGGCGGGAATCGAACCCGAGACCCTGTTTATTAGTGTTATTACTAGTCTAACGTCGTACCCGTTAGTCCACGGGCATACTCGCAGTATAAGCTGTTATTGTGGTACAGAAGTATATATGGGTGATACGAAAAATCGGTCCTATGAAAGTCACGTGGTCACAGAACTATAAAACTTGGAAACTGGTCTCATATACACGGCGTTATATGGGAGCTAGGCAAAATCAATGTATAAGAATACGTTAGAGATACGTCGGCATTTATCACAGAAAAGAATCTCTAACGAGATTCTTCGATTGATTACAGACGTAAAATAAAATTTAATTACCCTTGACGACGTACTGCTGAAATCTATTTTTTTGTTCACTACATGATTCATAGTAAAATCCAGGAAAACAGTAGAATTTTAATAATCGACAACACAGCATTTCCGATTTGATAATTTTTTTTCATTTAATCAACAATTAATCCTTTTTAAAATGCATACGTATAACATATGACACTAAGGTTTTAACTGAACCAGAATTCACAAACAAAAATTCGAGGGGGCGCAAAGGTCGCATATCAAAAATACTTACCTAGCGTATATTATTCTGGCGGCAGTTTTCGAGATGTCTTCAAAAATAATGATTAGGTACAGATAAAAAACAATGACAAATGTGTAATTTGTTTATTACTTTTGTAAACGTCTTGAAAACGGTCACCACATTGGTGAAAACGTCGACTAATTAATTTAGCAATAAATATCCAAAGTTGCTAGCTTCGTTAATTCGGGGGGCTACGGCTTCGATTAAATGCGCTTTTTTGCAGATTAATTTACGTACTTCACTTATGGTGAAAATAAAAATAAATGAGCATCGGACATTCGAGTTAGAGAAGAGTAATATTTGATTACCGGTGACTCAGTCATTGGTCGCTGCAGTGACTTCAGACCAACTAGCGGTGACTGACCAGCAACTATAGCTGAAAAATTAATGTTATATAACTAAGTAAATATGATCAGTTCAGACAAACGCTATGATATACAAAATGTAGTACCTGATGAAGTATTTATTATGAGGAAATAATTTTCCAGGCGACTAACTAGCTATTTGTAGCTATAATTTACTTTTAAACCGCTGAACAGACTTGAAAAGCAGCTATTTTAGAGGGAGTCATGAAAAATATGTATTTTTTTCTTCCTTCATACAGATAAATAGAGTTTATATAAAAATATCATTTAATTTCAAGCATTTAAAACTTCTTCCAAATCACTCTCTGGAAACTTGAGATGAAAATTCTTCCATTTATAACAATCCAAAGTTGTAGTGAATAATAACAATGAATTATATTAGTCATGCTTTTAGAACGCGCAAAATAAAATTTTAAAGTAATCTTTATAAAATATACAGTCTGTAACAAAAAAAACATAGGGTAATTCCGGATTTTATATAATTGAAACTGTCAGAGGATATTAATTTTAATATAAAAATAAATAAATAAAAAACACAAATTATTCTAAAGCATTTATTCCAACATCAGCAATTTACAACAAAATACATAATATATACAAGTCAAATTCTTTCTATACACAAAATGTACAAATAAGACATTTTCTATTCTAAAACTAACTTATACTAAGTGCTTTAAACAATATTATAAAATGTCCATATTCTGGTAGGGACGACACCCTTCGTCTCTTCTCCGGTTGAAGATTTTCGCGTTCGTCCTCGTCATTCCGCTTTCTCTTCTTTGGATTCTCCGCTGAAAATAATCGTCGACACACTCTTCCGGCCAGTAGTCCTCTGCGTTGATCCTTCCCTCGGGTTGACCTCCTTTTCATTGGCGACTCCATTTTCTGCTCTTGGATTGTTCTTGCTTTGCTTGATGGAACTATAATGATTTACACTAGTCAACTCGCGGTAATTTATACCCTGAAGAGTTCAATCAAGCGTACGAAAACCAATTAGTGTTTATTCAACCTTAACCGAATTTATGACCCTTTTGTTTTTCAGGTCAAAAATTTTTCTACGGTTGAATGAACAGCTATCAAAAAATTTTATATGGTTGATTGCACTCAGGGTATATATAAGTCCGAATTGACTTGAGAAAATCATTATACGTTCAGTCAACGAACGAAGAAGAACAGAATACTAATAGACAGTCAGCAAGTCGACTCCAAGAAGGATATCTGAAGATGCCACGTCTAGTCCGCAGTTCGAAGAAGATGTCGTCTCCATCAAAGAAGAGATCGCTGCCATTCGAGGAAACGAAAGGGCTTCCAGCGAAGAAAGCGAGAATGTCTTTAGAGATAGTCGAAGCCGTGGAAAGCTACTTTGAGCCAGAAGATCAAGAAGATCCCAAAGACTGCGAATTGATGGTGGAGTCAATAATGGCATCACTGAAAAAAACTGAACGACGCATTGCCAAACCGGTGTTCAGACTACCGAAGATATCAGCTGGCAAGGAAGATGAGACTTTTTTACCCGGATTGGTTAAAGAAAAAGAAGGGAAATTGGAAACTGCAATGGAGACGATGAAGAGCAAGATGTTTTGGAAGAACGAAGACTTGCCTCGTCTGCTTCGAAAATTTAGGCGTTTAAATTTACAATAGTCTTGTAAGATTTTGTATATACATATTATACTTCTTAGTTTTATTTATTGTAGTATTGAATTTGTATTTTATAATATTTTTATTATTAATAAATAAATTGACTAATATATTGTTTTTTATTTGTCTCCTGTTATTTATTAGTTTTATTCAAGATATCGTGGATTAGTTTAAAGCAGGCCTGGGCAGATGGCGGCCCGCAGTAGAATTTTTTCCGATCCGTAAAGAATTTTATAAAATATTACTGTTTGCCAATATAAATTAGCGCATAAAAAGAATTTTAGAAAAATAGTAAATAGTGTTTAAAAACTTGAAATTGTGGTTTCAAAAATATTATACTTAAAATTAGAAAAAGAAATAGTTTGACCTACGGTCAAATTTTCATCTGCAATGTGGCCCGACGATAAAAGATTTGCCCATCCCTGGTTTAAAGAGTATAGCCGGGTTTATATGGAAAATCTGCTCTCGCAGCTATTTGGACTCGCACTTAGGGGATCGTTTTGGTTAATAAAAAAAATTGGTTGTCTGTAAAGTCGGTTTACGGATGTTAGTTTTACGTGATAACGTATTCCGTAATACATAACCTAAACCTCCCAAAATTTGGTTTCAATCCGCTTATCCTTGGTGTCGGAATGATAAGAAATGTCAAAAGTGACGTTTGCAACTGTCAAAGTATTATGTTCTAATAATAATTAGTTATTCCAATACTTAACTTAGAAGGCGTTGCATTTCACAAAATACTAATGTCAAAAAATTGAATTAAACATTAGAAATGCAGCCGTTTTCATGTTAAGACAAGACATACGTTATTTTCTAATTTCCATGTATGGCAAACAAAGACGACCGACCGCGTCGCGCCATGCATTAGACAACATTGCATTTATACAGCTATTTTTCTATATAAAGTATAAAAAAACTGTTTAGGCAAATTCTGTTATACGAAATCTATGTAAAATGTTCTCCTCTTTCGTTTAAGACTGGTTTCAAACCGATCTGATTTAAATTGAGCGAAAAATTAGCAAAAAGCACGCACAGGGTCAGGCGGAACGTTACGCGTTACGAACGTTAGGAACGTTACGCGTTAGGAACGTTACACTTTTTCGTGCATGCAGCCGGTGTTTTATCAATTTATAAGATTGGTGATTCATCAATTTATAAGACGTTATCACGTCAAAAAAAAATAATTCAGCCAATTAAATGGTCTTCGAGTTCTTCAAAAAAACCTCTTTTGTTAGATTGTTTTCGTAGTAAAATTCAAAATTAATGAATGGTGAATGTTTTCCTAATTTCTAGAAGTAAATGACATGAAAAAATATTTTGGTTATGATTTTTAAACGAAAAGCCGATTTTTAGCGGTAGAAATAAAATTTAAATCTTTTTTGACAGCTTTTTGAAAAGTGTCACTCACCGAATTTTGTCAAAAAATGTCTCTTATACTCCTCTACACTCAGGAATTTTTTCAATTTTTAGAAGTTGTGGAACAATACGCAAAAAAAATATTTTTTTCCTTATAATTTACAGGTAGATAAATGAAGAATAAATGTTTTTTTTTCTGTTGAAAACACATAATTTACCACAGAAATATCTAGAAAATTAAGAAATCCTCTATAATAATTTTAAATCATTTGATTACATTTTGACAGACAGTGAACTGATTTTTCCCTGCAAGTGATTCTATAAATAAAAGGCTAATATTATATCATTAATTTTAATTAATGTTGTTTAGGCATGGAAAGATTTTTTTTCCTCAAAATTTTTTTTTAATTTTCTTAATTGTTGTAAATAGTGGATTTCTTAAATTTCTAGGCATTTTTGTTGTAAGTTTCAACAAAAAAACAATTTTTTTCTTCATTTATCTACCTGCAAGTTATAGAAATTACTTTTTTTCATATTGTTCCAATACTTTGAAATAATTGAAAAAAATCCTGTGCAGTATAAAAGACATTTTCTGACAAAATACGGTGAGTGACACTTTTCAAAAAGGCGCTAAAAAAAGATTTAAATTTTATTTCTTCCGCCAAAAATCGGCATTTCGTTTAAGAATCATGACCAAAATGTTTTTTCAAGTCCTTTACTTCTAAGAATTAAGAAAAAAGTCACCATTCATTAATTTCGAACTTTACTAAGAAAAAATCTATTAATGTTTGAGATAAAGAATTAAAAATTTGGCTGAATTATTTATATTTGATACCAAAACGATCTCTCAAGTGCTAGTCAAAAGAGCCGCGAGGGCAGATTTCTCATATAAACCTGGCCTTACCCTTTAAACTTATCAACGATGTCGTGAATAAAAGTGAAAAATAACAGAAAACAAATAAAATTCAATATATCAGTCTATTTATTTATTAATAATAAAAAAATATTATATAATACAAAGTCAATACAACAAGAAATAAAACTATATACAAAATCTTACAAGACTATCTTAAATTTAAACGCCTAAATCTTCGAAGCAGAGATGGCAAATCTTCGTTCTTCCAAAACATCTCGCTCTTCATCGTCTCCGTTGCAGCTTCCAATTTCCCCTCTTTTGCTTTAACCAATCCGGGTAAAGATGTCTCATCTTTCTTGCCAGCTGATATCTTCGATAGTCTGAACACCGGTTTGGCAATGCGTCGCTCAGTTTTCTTCAGTGATGCCATTATTGACTCCACCATTAATTCGCAGCCTTTGGGATCTTCTTGAAGTTCTGGCACAAAGTAGCTTTCCACGGCTTCTACTATTTCTGGAGACATTCTTGCCTTCTTCACTGGAAGTCCTTTCGTTTCCTCGAATGACAGCGATCTCTTCTGTGATGGAGACGACATCTTCTTCGAACTTCGGACTAGACGTGGCATCTTCAGATATCCTTTTTGGAGTCGACTTGCTGACTGTCTTTTAGTATTCTGTTCTTCTTCGTTCGTTGGCTGAACGTATAATGATTTTCTCAAGTCAATTCGGACTTATATATACCCTGAGTGCAATCAACCATATAAAATTTTTTGATAGCTGTTCATTTAACCGTAGGAAAATTTTTGACCTGAAAAACAAAAGGGTCATAAATTCGGTTAAGGTTGAATAAACACTAATTGGTTTTCGTACGCTTGATTGAACTCTTCAGGGTATAAATTACCGCGAGCTGACTAGTGTAAGCCATTATAATTCCATCAAGCGAGTCAAGAAGAATCCAAGAGCAGAAAATGGAGTCGCCAATGAAAAGGAGGTCAACTCGAGGAAAGGATCAACGCAGAGGACTACTGGCTGGAAGAGTGTGTCGACGACTATTTTCAGCGGAGAATCCAAAGAAAAGAAAGCGGAATGACGAGGACGAACGCGAAAATCTTCAACCGGAGAAGAGACGAAGGGTGTCCCTATCAGAATATGGACATTTTATAATATTATTTAAAGCACTTAGTATAAGTTAGTTTTAGAATAGAAAATGTCTTATTTGTACAACTTGCGTATAGAAAGAATTTTATTTGTATATATTATGTAAAGTGCTGACGTTGGAATAAATGATTTAGAATAATTTGTATGTTTTTTTATTTATATATTTTTGTGTTAAAATTAATATCGTCTGACAAATTCAATTATCTGTGGATAAAAAAAAACGGGAAATATGCAGTAATTAACCCTCGACCTTCGCGTTGTTAACACGACGCTCTAACCAACCGAGCTACGGCCAATGATTGCAAAGAGTCGTACAACAGTGTTAAGTAAGAATGAATTAAACGTATTTATTAAAATTTGTTTTATTACTTTCTTCTTTATTTCAGTATTTTCTTGTATTGTCATCCAATTCTGAGTTATGTTAAAAATTTCAAGTCTCTATCTTATCAGGAATTTAGTTTAAAATCAATTACAAAGTTCCGCCCGACATACACGAAAAGCAACATAAACGTGGTAAAATAATCCCGACTGAAGCGCCTCTTTGCATTATTGATGAATTTAAATTGAAATAATACTGATTTTTGTAATGTTTTTTGATTCTGACCCATCATATAGATTAATTTGTATCTTAGCCATGACTCAGTAAAATATTTATGAAACATTCTGTATAACCGCGTATCCACGATACAAATCATTATAACAATGAATATGGTTACAGGCAACTGGAAGGGATTGTATATAACTTTATATCTGTTATAAATGTACCTATTTTACCCAATACCCACATAAAGTTCACTTGTCTGAATAATATTACCGATAACATAGAATTTTACACATAGCATAAATACTCACCTATAGTTGCAAAATCTAGAATGAAACATATTCAGTGCATAAAGTCGATCTTTTATTATGGATGTTACAGTGACAACGGCGAGTCTATTTTCTTTGGTTTGATTCAAGTGTTGAATGTACTTTGGCAGCATTCAGATTTTTATGTACAAACAACCCTCATTTAACGCGGTTAAATTCAAATTCTTTATTCATACAAAGATACATATCAACATATATACTGAGTGTTTCATTTTAAACGGGCCGTCGTTATCTATATGTTACGGTCAATGTCCGGAATACGAGCAATGTCGATAATGCCCGGGCAATGTCCGAAATCGGACAAGGTTCAAAAAATAGATTTTTTATAAACATGAAACGCTGACATTTGATTGTATCTTTATCATGATAAATTATCATTAACGCTTTATGGAATTTTTATCACTGATATCAACTATTGAAGAATATTTTTTTCAGCTTTCTATTACAATTTATTATTGATGATTGAAAAGCTGGGTCGCTACTCTTTTATAAAGGACGCCAAAACTTTCTTAATTGTATTTACTTATAGCTTCGTCAAGAACTGAAATTCTTGAAAAAAATATTAATTCTCCAAAAATATGATCATTTGCTTATTCTATTCCGAAAAATATTCCGAAAAAAAATGTTTTTTTTTACTTTTTTCGCCGACAAAAATTGCATTTGTTATTAACAAAAAACTAAAATATAAAAAGCCTCTCAGATTTTTGGCAATTACTCAAAAACTATAAGTGATAGCGGAAATTGAAAAAAAGATTCTTAAAGAGGAGATAATTTCCAATAAAAAAGTTCCACTTCCGGAACTATCTCTATTATTTATAGTCTTAATTTAACGTTAAAAATAGGGTTCCGTGCGGTCGTTACAGCTCGAGCGCTCCGCCTGTGGGAAGAGTTCAACACATAAATTAATTTTTTTTATAGTATTAAATAACAATTGAAAAATTATGATGTCATCGTAACACTTGAAAGAATAAAAAGTGTTTATTTTTTTTTTTTAACAGTAGGGCTGTTGTTAACCCAATATTTTTTTTTCGAAAAACCATCTCCATTGAAAACGACAAGAAATGTTCAAATGATTGGCCTATAAATGTTTTGCTTCATAGAGCCCTTTTTACATATATACTTAACAAGATCACGTTATGAATGACTTTGATAATTGTTTATTTTGTTTTTTATAATTTTTTAAAGTTAACAAAAAATTTAAAAAATGCGCATTTTTTCAATTAATTGTAAATTTTACAAAATTATAACTGACCCCCCGTTCGTTTGTTGTCTCTCCGCTTATAAATAGTTTCTTCAGTCGCATTCTGGAGCATTCTCAAAGCGTCGGTATCTTCTATGCGGTTCCGACAACAATGTGCATATTGCTGTCTACGCGATTCCGACAACAATGTGCGCATTGTTGCCGTCTCGTTACAATAATATATTAGAATAGAATAGAATAGAATATTTAATTACAAATTTCATCTGGCATGTTGATAGAATAGATTTTGAAAGAAGTAAATCCTTAATCTTTTTTTGAAAGCACTCGATAGTGCGATAATTATCAGGAAGTTTGTTAAATAAAGTTGCTTCAAAGTTGTTAGGGTTGAATTTGAACACCCGCGCTTGCTGTATGCACGCAGTAGGTATTCACAAATGTTTTGGAACAATCTAGTTTAAACCGCAATAGTACATATTGTATAGAAAAGTGCAATGTGTGTAAAGACTATTGAACTCTGTTGACGTTGTTCCACTTTCTGATATTAAGTTATCGATATAGCTTCGGGATAAATAACAAAAACTCAGTTTACTGTCATTTCCGACGATTTTATTTCATTTTTTGAATCGACTGCAGTTTTCTAGGATCAATAAAAGTTAAAGTTCAAATTGTCTACGATTTCAGTTTTATATTTTATCTCTTTCAAGTGAAAAGTCCAGTATGAAAGAAGTTGAGCTCAAAACTATTTTAAATAAAGAAACTTTTATAGTTTCAACAATTTGAAATATATGTGTTGCCAAAAGGCAAAATCACTTCAATAGATTTTTCGACAAGTTTTTTGTGTATTTTGGATGAAGGGCGTAGATATTTTTTCTGGGAGGGGAAGGTAAGCAAAAAAATCAATATTTTTTAAAGTTTCATTAATATCAAACAAGAATACTCACGAAGGAAGGTGTCAAGCAAAATATTAATTCCCAAGCTAATTATGTGACAAAATACCCTGTTGCGATCTTGTCTAAATTTTGTTTTTTAGTTAGGTGTTCGTAATATTTTCAGTTTTATTTTTTATTATTATTGTCTAGTTTGACATCTTTGACCGGGTTCACCCACGCATTGTCCCCGGTCTCTGCTGTCAGACTGCGGTTTTTATGTTCAGGGTAGTGCCCTTAATGAATGTACAAAAATTCAGGTTTGAGAAATACTATAAGTAAAATCGTCACTAGCAGCTAGCTCCCTAATAGGATTAATTTCAGAAATAACTATACTATGAAATATACATTTTCAGAGTTAATAGAAAAAAACTAGATATTTTCCCTCTACTATTAATAAGAAACGAATTAAATAAGACACAAAGATCCCGATTTAGTGAGTTTTACATAAATTCTCAATAAGTAAATGGCAACCGCGCTTGCTCTTCTCCGCTTGAGTTCTTTTAAGAGCAAGGATAAAAGCCTGTAGGCAGTAGAGCTGTAACAAACCATATGTATGCGTTACTGAGTAACGGGTACATCATCTGACTCGAAGTAACGAATCATTACTTACAAATTCATTTCGTTACTCACATCTGTCGTATCTATGTCAGTTCGACTGTGTTGATGCGGTTATACGTTACGAACGAAGTCATACCGTATCACGTATGCGACGCGCCTCGATGCGATGGTACATGCTTGATGCTGTTAGTACACGATTGTATGTCGTATGAAAAGTAACTAGTAACGTAACGATACGAAAGTAACGGGTACTGATTCTTTAAGTAACGAATACATACGGGTACACAATTTCTCGTTACTTTTACTACTCTAGTAGATGGGAGTGTTTCTTTCTTGCACTATCCAATAGTACACTGAGTAAAAGCAAGAGCAATCTATATGTAAGTGAGAAAGAAAATGTAACGTTGCCAAAATCGTCACTAGTTTCCCTAGCTATATACGAGCCCCGTCCCGTTTCAATTGGCCCACTTACTGAAATTTCAATTTCTTTAAGATTTATTCAAAAAAGTGTTAAACTAACTGCCACTTTACATTTTTTTCTTGTAAATATTCATATTAAAAGCTGTTTTCATAACATTAAGTAAAATGTATTCAAATATATTTAATTTTTATCATAAAAACGAAATGGGTGTAAATAATGCGTTTTATGCGTCAACATAACAAATATTAGACTATGTAAGAAGTTAAGTGATATTAGAGGTGGCTATGTAAAAACACGATAAAACAATTGTTATTTATTGATAGTAATTTGTCAAAAGTGTCAAAAAGTAATAGTATAATATTTTTTTAACTTAAAAATGGGTAGAGGCGCAGTTATTGACCAAAAACTTAGAGTAATCATTATTAACTTGTGGAAAACCGGAAAATCAAATTCCGAAATCGGGAAATTGTTAAATTTATCAAAATATAGTGTTAGAAATATTGTGAGACTGTACAAAACAAATGGTTCAATCGCCTCAAAGCCCCGGTACGTGAAGAAAACCAAACTAACAGACGGTGATAAACGGGCATTGAAAAGAATAATTAAGGAAAACAGACGTGCTAACTACGGACAATTGAGCGTACTTTGGAGCAATACTGTGGGAAGACGTATTTCGAGATCTACATGTCATAGGGAAGCAAAGAAGTTAGGATTTGGAACGTACAAGGTATTACTCATATTTTTAATCCGCTGTCTTAAATTTAAATTTGCAAAAAACTAACATACGTAATTTGTTTAGGCTAAGGAAAAGCCATTGTTGACACAGAAACAAAAGAAAAACAGATTGCAATGGGCAAAAGAACACAAAAATTGGAATTTTGAACAGTGGAACAGCATACATTGGAGTGATGAGTCTCGGTTTGAAGTTTGTGTAGGTGACAGTCGGAGCAGAGTTATTCGTCAAAAAAATGAAGCATACCATCCCGACTGTTTAAAAAGGAAAGTGAAATTTCCAGCATCTGTTATGGTATGGGGCTCAATGTCTGCAAGAGGTGTAGGAAAACTGCACTTTATTGATGGCATTGTTAATACAGACAAATATTTAAACATATTAGAAGAGTCTCTGCTGCCAACAATGGAAGAAGTTTTGGTCTCTGGAGAGAATTTTATTTTTCAGCAAGACGGAGCTGCCTGCCATACATCAAAAAAAGCTAAAAAATGGTTCTCAGAGAACACTATTCCACTCTTAGAGTGGGTTTCCAGTAGCCCTGACTTGTCCCCAATTGAAACACTTTGGCATGAAATGAAAAAACGCTTACGTGTTACTCCCGCTAGATCGGTCTCAGATCTAAGACAAAAACTCAAAGAAATATGGGATAACTTTACTCCACAAGACTGCCAGAATTTAGTTAATACTATGCCTCGAAGAATAATGGCCGTTATAACCAATAAAGGTGATGTTACCCAATGGTAACTTTTGAAATACGTTTCGAGTTTTAGTTTGTCTGAATGCATATTTTATTCGGTTTTCTATTTAATTTTTTATCTTAGTAAGAATATATTATCTAGTAGGCTTAGGTTGTGTAAAAAGTCTGTAAAATATTTGGTACAAAATAAAAAATACCTATATTACGCTAGTGTTTCGATTTCTGTTAATTGCAGAGGACTAATAATTGAGTTTTTTGTAAGTGGGCCAACTGAAGTGGGACGGGGCTCGTAGTTAGAGGGAACTAGTGACGATTTTACAAATGGTATTTCCTCAAACCTGAGTTTTTTTCTGAATATAACAACTTTAAAGCCGCTACCATGGTTTGGATTAAATCTATCCTGCTATTTGATAAAATCTGTTATTTCAAATAGAGAAAATTAATATGTAAAGTCAATATGTTGATTGAAATCAAACGCACTGTATAAGTAGTTTCGAAACATTGTGGATTAACCAACAAGTTTATCCGAACTTGCGTGCATTGTTACAACGGTTATCAGTAGGTAAAACTATCTACATAGGTAGGTACAAGGGAACGGTTTTGCAACTCGCAATAACTTTTATCAGATGTTTTGCAACAAAACCCGTACCTACTGATCGACCTATTTAGTATTGATTTTCAAATCACCCCAGGGTTAAAGCCAACTTTAAACTGAAACAGTTTTGACCATTAATATGATAATAAATTCTGTGACTGCGACAAGCTTTTATCCCTTTCTCGCTTAGGACTTAGGAGCGACAAGACATATTATTGACCTAAGTCATAATCAGTCGCGATAGCGTTTATTGCATGGGTTTTTTACTTTTTCCTATTTTCTTAACTAAGTTAGGGGTCCAGTACGATAACACTATGCACCCAAATTTTGAAATTTTTTTTTTAAGTCATAGAAAATGCTAAATTTTGACGTTCAAAAAAAAAACTTTGCGGATTATTCACAAATTTCCTCAAAAATACGTGAAAAAAATGGAACTACTTTCCGTCTTTCACTGTCATTGTTTGAATCTAACCAATCAAAAATCACAAATACACGTCATAGCAGCTGGTGTAGAATTATTGTATAACTATCTCACTTTGTATGCAGCTTTCGATTGTGTTATGGAAGCAGAGTCGTATTTAGATTCGCATACCCGTTTATCGTTCACCCCGGAATTGTTTTTTTAAAAACTTAACATTTGCCCCTTCCCGTTTCACTGCGAGACAATTCGCATACCCCTTTATCGTTCACCCCAGAATTACAATTCGCATACCCGTTTATCGTTCACCCCGGAATTGTTTTTTTAAAAACTCCACATTTGCCCCTTCCCGTTTCACTGCGAGACAATTCGCATACCCCTTTATCAAAAAAAGCGGTGGTTTTCAATCTTCATGAAAATGTGAGCTTTAAATTTAAAATTCGTTTTATAAATTAAAATTTCCAAATACGACTCTGCCCTGAACGTTCAATTGTATTTCATTCCAACCAATTGATATTTCTATCTTTGTTTATCATAGGTACAGGTATATATAACTTTCTCTTTTCTTATCACTATATAAGACAAGATAGCGATCGCTATAGTAAATAATATACTTACTATACCATATTTAATTTTTTTAAATTAATTTATAAAAATTAATTTTCCGCACTTAAAACGACCAATAACGCTGTTATATGTTATATAAAACAATAATTGTGAATTTCCAGTGGATATTTTGCATAGCAAGTTATCGTACTCTTACCAAAATTTTTATCTATCTATCAAGACATATTGGCGTGGGCATGGAGATGAAAATGAGAAAGAAATTCCTTCCAAAAATGTTTATTTTTAATTACTTAATTAAGCGCTTTCGGACAATTATTAGTCTATCTTCAGAAAAATTTTTTTTATAAAAATCATTAAAATTATCATAGTAACTTAAAAACTATCACTAAAAAGGAATTAAAGACTGGGTGCCCACAACGAATTGATTGATAAAATAGATGTTAAATATAACCTCTGTGTTTCCTTGAAGAATTGAATTTTTAAAATTTGTAATGAATAATGCTATTATAATAAAATTTATTATTATCTAAATCGTCCATAATTAATATAATTATGTTAAGATTTTTTTGTGGTTCTGATTTGATGACGTCTAACAATATATGAAATTTTTCCAATTCATTCAGAACAGTAGATTTATGTTTGAATTCTAAAATTTGAAATGGAGGCGGAGGAACAAATTGAACAGTGTTTGAGAGTATTAGTGTGTACACATCTTCACTTCGCTCACTGCCATATATAAAGCGCAGTTAGATTCATAATCCATAGCCTAGGACAACGGTGGGCAAACCCCGCTACGGCCCTTGAAATCATTAGAAGAAATTATAAGTAAATATTTTTCGATGTATCCAAGTGTGTGCTACTATGCTATAAAAAAGTAGCCCGCCCTTGGTCTAGTATATAATTTTTTTTGAACACTCGTTATGAGCGTAATAAAAAAATACAGGTATTAAAAATTATTTAATATTTCATATAACGCGAAGCTCAATGAAGCAAAATTATCTTTCGATTTAAAAAAGTACGTCCTTTTGTTACACTTCATTTGGCATTCAATAACATTATCTCACTCTAACTTTTATGAGGAACTTCTTACTGCATATTATCGGAACTTTACAACTTTATAAAACTACCAAACACCGGGAATCGAACAATTAATTACACCCGCTGCATTCTCTAGTAATGATTTTTTTGTAAATTGTGATAAATATTAATTTATAAAGCTTTTATATCATATATGTATAATGTAATAAATGGTTGGGTTTGATTTAATTAAAAGTTTATTTTTTCTTTTTAGAACATATTAAAGTTTGTTTTAAAAAATGTTTTTTTACTATTAAATTTTTATACTATGGGGACCGTGCCTGAAAAGTAGAGGCAGCACTATTGGCGAAGTTGGCGCTCTCTAGTATCTAATTAATGAATTAAATAGGATCATTTTCTAATAGTAAACAATGAACATTATTTGAAAAAATGGAAAAAATAAGAAGTATGTAGGCAATTCAACCTGTAATTAATACTCGTGTACATGGACAGAATAGCTCAAAGTAAAAAATTATACAATTCTGGTCATGTATATGATGATGTAGAACGTTATTTAAATGAGCAAGTTGTCATAAACGTTAAATTGTACCACAAATAACAGTCTCTAAAGTGTATAATGTAAAAATTACGCTACGTATAAATAATTTCTTCTTTAATAATATTTTGTATGATATTAGTATTTTAGTTTGTAATTTACTTATATTTTCGATAACTGAAAAGCAAACTGTCACTAATTGACATATAAGTGCAATTTTTTTATCCAAAGCTTGCTCATCTTAATCTTAATATATAAAAATTACGTCTCACATGTTTGTCCGCGATGAACTCCTAAACTACTGAACCGATTTTAAATTTGATTTGCACACCGTGTGCAATTCGACCCAACTTGAAAGATAGGATAGCTTACATTTTAAATTATAGTCGCAATATTATTTTATTGCAAATTATTTGTCTATTCCTTGACAGTCATAATACAACCATATAAGATGGATTGAGTGAATATTCAATAGATGACGCAACGAACTTAACAACCATATATCTAGATCGAGGATGTAAAAAAACTGAATATCGTTTAAAACTGCTCGGCACGACGGCGCAGCCGGAGTGCTCGAAATAGAGCAAGTGTTTTAAAGACCAGTTATCCACGAATACTTTACGCTATTTTTTTTCGAGCACGACGGCGCAGCCGGAGTGCTCGACATACACACATATACGCCCATGTATATTTTAAAATAGCTAGCAATTAATAAAATAGATAGATAGATGTTCCAATTAAATTGTTTTATTATTTCACTTTATACGTAGCGAAGCACGTACAGGGCCGCTAGTATAATTATATTTTGAATAAATTCTCCCACAAAATGAACATTTTTACCACCAGTTGGCGTGAAAATCACAAAGCTCGGTTCCCATAATATATAATAAACCTTTATATAGTTGTTTTTAGGGTTCCTTACCTCAAAGGAACAAAAAGAATCCTTATAGGATCACTTTGTTGTCCGTCTGTCTGTCAAGACCCTTGGGAATAAAAACCCATAAGGTACTTCCCGTTGACCTAGAATCATCAAATTTGGAAAGAAGCAGAAAAATGTTTTTAAACCGCAACAACATGCTACGCACGCACACATTAACAGTTCTAATACAAAACAAGCACCCGCTACCGGTGCGTTTATAGAGCACAATATGAGAACTCTCGCATACAACACGGTACGACAACCAAGCTCTCAGATATAGTACAATACAGTTCATAAGTCTATCTGAACCCATTGCAATTACACGCTTAGTTGGCAAACTGACCGCGACGTTTGTCGATGTATGGAGAGAACAGTTTTCCAACGACTAAGCGGGAAAAATCTTCGAGACTCGATTCATGTGATGGACGATTTTTTTACAAATCTACAAGTTTGTACGGAACCCTCGTGCTCAGTAATTGAAGTGAAAAGTATGTATAAAAGTTTCTCTGAAACGGTACACTTTCTTGAAATTTTGCGAGCCAATATATATCGAGGTGAGGAGCTAGAAGCACTGACTTAAAGCAACGGTATAAAGGCAGGCTACTGTATCGCTTTGTAAATATTCTATTTTATCAAACGAATGACAATATTTTTTAAAGAAAATACAAAGTTCAGAAACTAGCTTTGTTGACAAACAAATTTATTTGACTTTGTACTATATTATTATATATTATGTACATCTGTACGTTTTCAGATTGCAAATTTCGCAATCTTAATATGTAAAGCAGATGTTGCTTTCACAATATGACTTGTATGTTTTATGACGAAAACAATTGAATATCGTAGTACAGTGGACTGCTATTACATAGGCTTGGGTCGTTCCACAAAACCAGGTTCTTTGTCGGACTCGTTTCCTAGAACACATCTCCGAGATTTAAAGGCCGCTGCAAATCGAGGCTGGTTTCGTCGCTGGAATCACTGCTGGGACTTGTGATGCCGTATAAAGTGTACTATCCCGATGCTCAAAGACTTCGACCGGTCGGACGTGTCTCGGCCGATCCGCCGGCGTCACGCGGAACTACGAAACCGCTCTTAAGGGGAGAGTACCTACAGTGCAGAATAAAAAAGAAACGATTTTCTTTTTATTGGCTTAAAAAAATCTCCTGTCCTTCCCGGACAAAATGCGAGCACTCCGAGCACTGTACTCAAAATATTCCCGCCGCTACAGGCATCAGTTTGCGCGCGCGCATCGTCTGAAAAGAGGTGTTTTCTCTCTGTTTTGTCAGTCAGTTGACTTGTGCTCTTGCTATCCCCTCCTATTTTCGTCGCAGGAAAGTACAGGACGATGCAATCGACAAAACTGGACTGCTGTATAGCTCCGGCATTAATTCGGATTAGTAATATTTTTTTTAAGTTATTACCAAAATAATCCGTTTTTATTTTCTTTAAGTGGCTTTTTCTCAAAACACCATTTTTCAATATGGCGGGCACTCTCCAGAGCGTACAAAAAAAGAATATTTTAATGCGGTTTAGGCTAAGCGGCTTTAAAAGAACCTTATTCTCGTGTGAACCACTAAAATTTGGTATCTTTTTCTCGGAAATATTTTTTAAGGCGTTGTAAAGGTGAAAAAAGTTCAATTATTTCAACTTTCAGTTTTATAAAATTTTTAGAAGTCACAAAAAATGTTGGAACCCTCATACAGTTGGTTCACACGATAGCGGCAAGTATTCAGAGTAAAAATATTCTCTATTTTTTTATTTAAGTGTCGTTGGAGAGCAGCTAGAATGCCCGCCATCCGACCCTTTTTTTTCGCTTAAGCTACAAGATTGTTGATACCGGGCCAGTCAGTGGAGCAAATTGATTTTTTCAAAAAAGGAATTGTACCTGGAACATAGCTTAACAACAACCCTTAATAATTCTCAGTTTTATATATTCGGAACCCAAAGGAATGGTGAGACCTCTGGTGAGAAATGCGCCGAACTGTCCTAAGGGGGGTTTTTGACAGGTAAACATTGATTTAGAAAAGCATGATGGAGGCTAACCTAGCCTCCATAGTTTACCTGTCAAAAACCCTCTTTAAGACAGTTCGGCGCATTTCTCACCAGAGGTCTGACCATTCTTTTGGGTTCCGAATAAGTCACAATGAATTTTCAAAAACACCCTACATTTTGACCCCCCTTAAAATCTGATTGAACATAATTACGTCTCGCAAAATACATTCGCGTACGTTTTGTACATAATTAATGGAACAAAGAGGTCAAACTTATACAGACATGGTGAAGGGTTGAAGGGCGAACTGTTTAGCAATTTACAGCCCTTAATATGCAGAGGGTATTATTTCACTTAGGATGAATACAATACATCGAAGAGATCGCCGTTTGTTTCGTCAAGGTTTATGGCATAGTTAAGTTTACTTACACTGCTTCGCTAAAATAAAATTAAAACATTAAATATTAACATGTCTGGCAACTTGACTGATCTTAAAGTTAATAAACATTATACCTGAATGATAAAAGTGAATAACACTAATCTATAAATACTTTAGAGATCTTTGAAACTCTACGCTAGAGTCGCGCCGTATATACTATTTTATTTTTAATTTCCCTTCGTTAGATAGGATATTACCCGGCACAGAAAAAAATCCTCCACAACAAAAGGACGTTCCAACAACACAAAAGTATTTTCTGGCAACCGGCCTTCTAGTCGAGGCCAGGAGTCGAGATTTTTTGGGATTTTTTTCCCAGAGCGCCAATCTAGATACCTCCTCCCCCGTTTTTGAGATCGATGAACACGATGGTGAGGGCCCCACAATTTTTTTTGCTCGGCAAGCCCTTCAAATTGGCCCTCCAGATTTCTACCCCTTGGAAAAAAATTATAGAAAATTAAAACACAAGTTTTTTGTAGGACAATTAATTATTATCTACAAAAAATCTTTCTTGTTTTCTTTCTGTAGAATAGAATAGATTTATTTCTAAACAGACAAATAGGCAAGAAATTGTCAAAATATGTTACAAGCTTCAATCATGGTAAATTAATTAAAATATTCCTCAATAGAGTAAAAACACTGCTGAATGAGAAATTTTTTTAACGCAATTTTAAATAAACTGTTTAGATCTTTTATTTCGGCAGGTAAATTATTGAAAATGTTGATCCCAGAACAAACTGGACATTTACTATAATACAAAGAAAGACATTGTTGAGGAATTAGACAATGTGTTTTGTGCCTTGTATTATATTCATGTACAGACTCATTAGTAAATGTGATACTTTAGAAATTTCGGGATGATCATTATACGTAAAAATTCCATAAATGATCCTCTTTGAAGGCCTGTAATTCTTAAAGTATCACATTTACAGAAGAAAAAAAAAGTTTTTTTGTAGAGAATTAATTTTCCTACAAAATTGTTGTGTTCAAATTTTTTTTACAATTTTTTTCCAAGTGATGGAAATCAAGGGAACCAATTTGAAGGGGTTGCCGAGGGACCCTCACCATCTTGTTCAGCGACCTCTAAAACAAGTGGGGCCTCTAGATTGGTCGCTGATGACCGCAGCTGTTGAGCGTCTATAATTTACAATCTTTCTCTCTCCCCTCTAGATTGGCGTTCTGGCAAAAAAAGGTACCCCTTCCGACTCCTGACTTCGACTATTCTATAAAGAATTTGTTCCATTCTACGAGAAAAAACTATTTTCCAAAGAATCAATTTTTAGATTAATCTATCTCATAAAAATATGCGTAGGTTGTAACTCTATACCATTAAGGTGATACGCTATTATCGGGTTTTTATAATAATTTAAAACAATTGAACAATACGACAACATTTTCCGACCAATGAACTTTGATTATGTTTAATCTACACCGAGGAAAACAAGAGAATGTCGGTCGGCTTGTGAGAATTGTAAGCCTCTGTCTTTTTTGAATGACCCACCGGCGTTAATCTTTTTTGTGAATTATGCTGTCAGTTCGCGTAAAAGTGAAGTGGCTCTCACTAGCGCCAGGGGTCGCGTTACGTACAGCAACAGTATCGCTACTGCGTACCTACTTCGTAAAGGCGCACGGCGCGGCACCGTGCCAAGCCAAGTTCCCACACCAACGCTGACGTATAGTACGCGCCACGGATCTAAAAGGTTCGGAAGTCAGTCACAAACAGCGTCGCAAAGGCACATTTTAGAGCCGTTGATACTCCCACCACTTCCTAGCTACCTGCACGGAACGTGCGCTCGTCGATGATTGGCCGTGATCGCTCGTTGCAGCTTTGTCACTTGTCGCTTTCCTGCTTTAAAGCACAGTCGAGTACGCTATTGTCAAGTTGTTATTGCTATGTTAGTTTTGTTGAGTTGCGAGTTTGTAGTTTTTCAACAGACTGTACAAGCGCAAGCCTGCATTCGCATCTAACTTCTGAGCCTTTTAGATTCGTGGCGCGTACTATACTTCGTGTATTTATAGAGATGGGAAAAGCGGATCTTTTTGGGGATTTTCATCTGCAGGATGCAGTATCGGATTTCTATATATTGATTATCCGTTAATGTTGACTGATAAATGTGGCACGCCGTTTTGATTAAAACAGTGTATATTACACCACAAAGGCCGAAAGTTTGTTATCTTGTACTGCGCGTCATGTATATTATTTTTTTCATACCTCGATCGAATTAATTAATTACTTATTAATTACATAAAAACACAGATAAGTTCCAAGCAAGCAGCTTTGAGGTTACGCGTAAAAACACGAATGACAGCTGTTCGCGACTATAAGCTATACAGTGTAATAGAGTTGCTATATGGAAACGATATCTATAAATAATTAATAGTTGATAGGTTAATTTACCATTTCAACCCACAAGTGGGGACTGGTACTAGTTTAGGTCAAAAATCACTTTTCAAAATTTTACAATATCTTTTCGTTTTGAGGTCCCCCGAACCCAAAAAACATATTTTTGGAAAAACTCTGTGCGTCTGTTTGTCTGTGAGCACGATACAGGTCAAACGGATGAACGTATTAAAACCAAATTTTGGGAGGATGTTTGATATGCAAATATGAGGAGCCCTATTGTTTTGGGGGAAAATCGGCACATGCGCAGACGAGATATATGCTATAACGTTGTTTTAGTGGTCTTTTTCTATGTATAAAAATAATTTGTTTTTGTGTGAGTACAATCGAATGTTCTAGAATGTATGGGAACTGTTATTATATCATCAGAATCTAGGGTCATTGTCAACTTGATTTTTTTGACAATCCTTTCTGCAACCTAGCATTAACTTCTAAAAGAGTTTGATGTTGCTGCTAGCGCTATTTGACGAATAAGAAAATGTTAGCCCTTCTCAATGGATTTTTATTTTAGGAACTGGTTTATGAAGCAACAGCTTTAATTTGACAAGCAATCAACCCTTCAATAACTATGAGCAAGGGTAATGTTTACATTTGATTAAGCGACTTGCATATTTCGGGTACCCAAACACGTCGGTTGTCTGTTGGCATTGACTGCGGCGCCAGCTTTAAACCCAACCAGCGTCTAGTAGCCAGCAAGGGTATTGTTTGCTTTACATTACACAGTTTTTACATCGGCTTTGGGACACGACGCCGTTGCTTGTGAAGTAGCGATATTCGCAGTTTTAATGTTATGCCATTTTTCTCTCCTATGTGACACAACTTTCAAGTCAATAACAGATAACCGAATATTCGCGCCCATATATATACCTAGTACCAACTAAGTTTGGTATTCTTTTACAACATGCCATTTGCAAAATGTTCACTTATTTTAAATTCTATCATCAAAAGACTTTACGTATGTTGATTTTTTAAATAATTTTTAGGTTTTCGTACTAAAAAATATTAGTAAAAAAAAGCGAGTGTGCTTTAGACCACACGACTGAAGTAAAACTTCTTCTGCCATATATAATATATAATAACATATACGTATATAATAATGATACAATAAGTAATATTCGATAATCTATCACCATATTTTGATTAGACATCCTGATTTAATGACACAGTATAACCTCACTCTGTAGCACATATCTACAAAGACGAAATGTTTAAAATATAATTTTTGATTAATAAATAGGCAAAATATGTATATATATTTATTAGCATAATTTATAATACATTTAAAAGGATTTATTAGCTAACCTACATTATTTCCTGTTACAAAATACAGCAAAAATCGATTAAATGTATTTTTGACACAAAAAAACAATTGTTTTCATTTTAAACGTCAAATAGTTGTATTAATGCTGTCTTTGTCGCATTCACTAACTTATATCTCCCTCTCAACCTAATGCTCCGTCTTTGTCGCACTCACTAACTTATACTTATCTCCCTCTCAACTTGCAATATATGCTCCCCAAGTCAAGCGTGCCTAAAGAAGTTTTACTTCAAAAACTCTCGGCTATACTCAATATTTTTGAATAGATTTAAGTGTACCTACGTGGGGTTGAAATAAAAAAATTACTAGCCATTCTGTTGCTCTAAAATCGAGCAAATGTTTGTATGCGACTTTTACCAGTCCAACCCACAAATGGGGAATGGAACTAGTTTAGGTCAAAATTCACTTTTCCATGTATTAATTTATGCACACCATAACAATTAATCCAATTATTCTTTAGCAGAGGATGGTCATGATCATGATACTCGTTTTAAAAATTACATAAAATTACCTATGGCAAGCATTGATATCTTCAAGTTTTGCCCACTGAATTTCGGAACAGCTCTTTATAATAAACTACCTGTGAGTTTTAAAATTAATGAAATAAAGGTTTTCAAGAAAAAGATAAAGAATTTTTTACTGGAAAATGCATTTTATAATGTAAATGAATTCATAAATTATTTTAAATAATATTTTTGTTTTCCGAAATTTTATTGACGTGTCACATAGATCATTTGTATCTCTACTGACAATAAATGCTATCTATCTATCTATAAAATAAAACCATTTTCGATCAATTTAACCGGTAACCAAATCCAATAAGGTTTGTACGGGGTCCTTTAAATGTTTACTTTTGTAACGAAATTTCGGTGAGTGTTCTACTTTAAAGTTGAAATAATTCTCCGGAACGTAAAATGATAAATTGACATGTTTTTATGTCACAATAGTTACGCAGATGTATCTCCGAATGTCAAGTAAACAGAATTGACCTCGCTAACAAAAACCGTATTCGGGACGCAGCACTGTATAGTTGAGGATGAATGAAAAAAACACTAAAGTGTAAAATAAATCAAGATAAAATAGTTAATAGATCTTCTTGAAAATGGAAACGATACATTCTCTTTCTGCATTTAACAAAATCGGATTAAAACACTTCTCTAAATCATTTCATCCGACGTTGATAAATTTTTTAGTGTATTTGCCATAAGGCACTTACACTATTGGCGTCGGTCGGATGGCGGGACCTAGGGGTCGGACCAAAATTTCTCGACGTTTCATAAGTTTCTAAGAAGTTTGGCACCATTTTTGGAAATGTTTATATATATATATATATATATATATATATATATATATATATATATATATATATATATATATATTTATATATTTATATATATATATATGTGTGACCACGATAACTCTCGACAGACTTAATCGATTTAAACGAAATTTGGTCCACATCTTGGAATCCATCATCGCAAGAAGCCTATTTAAAATGGGCCCGATCGGGCCATTTTAAGGGGGGTATTTAGGGGTTGAAAAATGTTTTTGGGCCCAAAAATACGGAAAAAATTCTCAGAATCACTTCAAATTTGAAATTTAACCCTTTAGTAATTATTGAAATGTGCTGCTAAAATTTAAATAAAATCGGCCCGACAGGACCGGACTTACAAATTTTATGAAAACGCAAGTTTACTGATATGGATTAACATACTGAAGGGTGTATATAATTTGGTACAGATGTTGAATTGGTATGTGGTATTGAAATTAAGTAAAAAAATGTTGTTTTAAGGGGTGTATTAGAGGGTAATTTTTTTTATTTTGTCCAAAAACAAAGTTGAGTTCATACAATAGAGCCACACTGCTTATAAAAGCAAATACACTATATTGTCGGCAGGGTTTCGCACTGCGACCCGAGTTTTATTTTATTTTGTCAGAGAAGATAATTATAAGTTTTATAAATATAAAATAATGAGTTTTCTGAACTTTTTTTTCATTGCTTAATTTTAGATTTATATCATGTGTGATGTTTTGCATAACCGTAAACATTTGAAAATTTATTATTTATATTATTTTATTTACATTTTTGTAATATCCATTTTTTTCTCTACAAGATCATATAAAACTTTCATAAGGTTACATAAGAAAATATTCGAGAAAAACGCTTTCAGATTATTAGTTAAATACACAGCAATAATAATTATTATTGTAACAATTATTATTATTTTATTCAATATATTTATTAACGTAAGTTTGTGGCATGAATATTATTTAATTCAACATATTTATTAATTTAAGTTGTTTAACATGAACACTACTTCCTAGTTCATACGCTTCGCTGCCATCTTGCCTCTCTTTTTCTACATGACCACCAGGGTACACCAGTGGCGGCGTGGATTTTTAAGACGTGGTGTTACATTATTAATTTACAGATGTGTGGAGTCCTTTGAAAAATAATTATTATTGTGCATTTAATTAATAAATTGATAACGTTTTTCTCGAATCTTTTCTTATGTAACCTTATGAAAATTTTATATGAACTTCTAAAGAAAAAATGGAGACTATGAAAATGTGAAAAAATATGTTACTATTTGAAAAAAAAAATGCATGTATACTTCCGATTGAGTTACCAAAAAAATATACCTCAGCAGTTAACGATAGTAAATCTCGAGTTGAACAAAAAACTATTTAAACTCTTTTTTTTTATCTAGTAGGATACTCGAATTATCCACTGTCACCACTTTCGGCGATAATTGCTTCTACTGAAGTAGTTATACATAATGCCTGGCTTTATCTGTGCAAATCTGCATTTGTTAAACGAATTTATTTTTAATCCTCTTGTTGCTTGTACGTGGACTACAGAAAAATGACGTCACGTCACTTTCGATAGGTAGTCAATTTAAAATTAACTGTAACTTTCGTTTTTATCGATATTTTTAAAAACGAAAATACGGAGATATTATTTTTTTCCCATTAATATGTTTCAATATAACGAAACCGTCACCCGCATGTGCAGTAGCTATAAAACAAAGCTGTTTGTATCGGTTTTGGAACGCGTTTTAGCTACTGCGCATGCGGGTGACGGTTTCGTTACCGTTTGCTGGCTGCTTGGAACAAATTTGAGAGATAAGAAAAATTTTTGATCACGTCACAACGGCAGGGCTACGTTTATATCTAACAATATTATGTATCCTCCTAAGTAAGATTTCACTGTACCTAATATGAACCTTTTCGGTCCACTTTCTGCAGATGTATCTATAGTATTATGCTATGTTGTAGTTTACCCGTCAAGTACAGAATTATGCTGGTTTTGAATATTATACAGCCGTGTCTTTGTATTATAATTATTGCCACAGACAGAATGTTGTCCCCTTGTAAGAAAATAAATGTTGATTTGGGTTAATTAATTACTACAGCTGATCATAGGCGTGCGCAGGGTTCTAACGTTGGGAAAATACGTGCGCTGCCACTTCTTAAATAGCTATTCAACTTTTAAATTATCGGTGAAACTTTTGAATCCGACCAAAAACATACGTATGTACTGTAACGGTTTACCATTGGTGGCCCCCGGAAAATAAATTATATCCAGCCTATGTTATAAAAAAAGTCAAAATCTGGCTTTGAAAACTGTAGAAGTGTGACATTACGAGTGCCATAGGACAATTTTAATCAGGTTTGAAAAGGAATAAGCGCTGTGAATGAATGAGTGCAAGCGAGAAGGCCAGTCGACTGTGATGCGAGTAAGTGAGTACGTTGTTGTCAGATTCTGTCGCGATCTGGTCTGGAGGGCAGACAGCAATCGGTTGGCGATACAATGAGGAGAGGCCGGCGAGGCGTGACAGCGGCCACGTGTATGCTAGATACCCGATTTTTTTTTGAGATTGGAAAAAGATTTTTGAGGATTGCGCTTAAATTGGACGTTTTTCGTTGGCGATTTGATATTTTGGCATTTTGTTTTGGAGTGTTGGATTTGGACAGGTCGTTTTAAATGACGATTTGTCTATTTTGGATTTGAGATTGGATTTTTTTGGTTGTCTGATTTTGCTGGAGTTTGGATTCGCTGATTGTTGTTTTTTTTCTGACTTCTTAGCCCATATTAAGGAGGTTGATCCGTTACAGTCCCAATCAAAAGTAAGTCGAATTCTAAATGGTAAATTTTATAGTTTATAAGTCGATGATACCAATAAATTATTGTCATAAAGGCATAAATAAATATTTTTTTTAATATTAATTAATTATTTCAGTACTTTATACTTAATGGATTAACTTTTGTGTTTTTTGTACAAAGTTAGGTTAAAAAAAAAATATGTAAATATCTGTATTTTACATATTTTTTGCAGTAAATAATTAAAAAAAGAAATTAGAAGTCATAAAAATTAAAATTAAATCAATAAAAAGTTAAAAATTCAGTTAAAATTGTTAAATCTGTCAAGAATAAAAGTCCATAATCGAAAAGTGCTAAGGTTTAATATTTTTTTTATTGATTAAAAGTCTCCTAATTAAATTGGAAAAAATATTAAAATATGCGTAAGACATCGATGCTTTACATAGATAGTTTTCGAAACTGCTGACATTATTTGGTTATTTGCAAAAAATTAAAATGAACAGTTTGCATGCTAGGTTGACATATTTTCCATAAGACTACATGTAAAAGTTTTTTTTTTAATTTTTAACTTTATAAATCTCCTAATGATTTTGAATTTTTTACAGAAAATTTTGTCATAAATAAATCTATTAAAAAAACTTTATTTCAGATATTTTTCATTATCTTCGTAAAACGACTAAACCTCCTTACAAAAAATCGTAAAAATTATTAAAAAGATCTCACGGTGCTGCCAGTGGCGGGCCTGTCTTTTGGCGTGGGTGATACCAGTGATTTTAATGTGTTATTGTGAGCGTACTTTGTTGTAGGAATTAAATTGTCAGCCTTGTCGTACGATTTAGTTTATGGGATAGTTTCTCGGATTGTTAGATTCGTTGTTATTTTGTGTTTTGTTAGTTTTTAGGGTTATTTTCTTTCTAGAATCTTTTTCTCGCACACAATCTTGGACCGGTTGTGTTGCCTCGTATGGTCTTTTTGTCCTGGCGCCCTTTTCTGATATCAGTCGGTACGACATATACGATATTTAATATTCTTGAGATTGACAATAGATTCCCTTGTTTATTAAATAAAATTTCTTTGAAAAATACAAAAACTGTTTTGGTTGTGTTTGTTTTTATTTGTCGAGTGGTAGGATTTTATTTCGTGCATTTGCCTGTGTCAATTTTGAGTGTTTTTTTTTTTTAGTTAAAATTTTGTAGGCCCTTTTAAGCACGTTTGCCCAAATCAAAAAAAAAAAAAACGGAACCCACAACTTTTGCACCGCTGAGCTTGCTAGCCGGACTTTTCGTTTTGAAAAAAAAAAATTGGTTGTCTGTAAAGTCGGTTTACGGACGATAGTTTTATGTGATAACGTATTCCGCTCGAATATCATATTTAATAATACATAATCTAAATTTTAGTAGCTGTCAAACTTGGGCCGATCGTGCTTCTCTATCGTTTATACTGCGCTCTCGCTTGCACGCACAGGGTCAGGCGGAACGTTACGGCGTTACACTTTTTCATGAGTGCAGCTGGTGTTTCATCAATTTATAAGACGTTATCACGTCAAAAACTAAAAATGTAGATATTATGCCAACTTCCTTGCCTATACGTTAATAATAATAATGCGTTTAATGTCCATTTCTCGACTTTATGTAATAATAGATGCCATTCGCACCATTACTATTTTCCATCTATCACACTTCCCGTTATTTCCTATACATTTTTAAAGTTCCACTTAATTAATAGCGAATGAAGGAATTTTAGGACATTAAGATAAGGTAGGCAAATTTTGAGCATAGGTGTCTGGCTTCAGGTCTTTTGAACGTCAAATCAATTGTCATCAATTAATAAATATGTAACGAAAAAGTTTATATGTTTGTGTACCGTATAACGTCAACAAACATAAAACAATAGTTAATTAAATGTGTATTAATCAATCTTCATTAATAAGCAATTAAAACTTTATCCGCGCGAACCAAACATACATTATTGCCGGTAGGTAAATCTCTTTATGTGGCTAAAACTGGCAGCGCACTGCATTAAAATGGCGTCAAATTATTTATAGCTCTTTTTCACAGGGCTGTATGCAAACCATATACTTTTATTCTATACTGAGCATAGGAATAAAATCGCAATCGAACCATTAGGGTGCAAACATATATACTTCTGTCTTTTTTACGGCGTATCCAGGAGGGCAAAACAAGTACGGGGGACCCGGCTTAAGAAATTTCTAGTTTGCCCCCTTCTGGGCCAAAAGCTGGGTACGCCCATGTTAACGTCATAGAAAAAGACAAGTTTTTGAAACAGAGATACTTCATTCAGATTGAATGCAAGTACATCAACCATTCCTATCATCGGAGAAATCAGGGAATTACATCGAAAAAAGAGACGCAGATATATTTTCGATTCGCTTTTTTGCCTTCACTCACCGCACATTGAGTAGATAGACAATGATTCATATAGTAAATTATTAAATATATGATGCACACTACAAAACCTAATTTGTAGATAATTTCATCATCTATACTAATAATATGAGGAGATAAAGTTTGTAAGCTTAGATGTAGGAAGTAATCTCCGAAACTCAAAAAAACGGTGGCAATCTATAAATTCAGCCGAAGCGGGATCGAGCCGCTAGTGTATTACATTAATATTAATAATAATATTTTATTTTCATGGATTTTACAGTGTAGAAAAATGTCAACCTTAAGAGCCCGTTTGCCGATCACAGAGGGGAAGCTGTATTTTGCGGCGTGTGGTGAGGAAACATTTTGAAACATTCCATTCATAATAGTACACCTAATTATTGTGGTCTATGAGAATTGAATGCTCTCTCTCTATCTTTCACACATGTGAGAAGGATTGACAAAGAGAACCGAATTATTATATGCCTCGTTATAGTGATATACATACTATTACATGTGTTAGTATACTAACACAGACACGTATAGACTGCAGATATCAAATAGGGATGTGCTATATTCATTTTATATCCAGAATTACAAAACTTTACAACATATAATTTATCTGCAAAGAAATAGTTTACAAAAAATAGAATTATGTTAAATGTCACAAAAATATGGAAAAAAATGTATTGTATATTCATAATAATAACTATAATACAGTAGGTACTGTTTGTTACAATTAGGGTTGCCACCTTTTTTCGAAAAAAAAAGTATTTTTTTAAAGTTGCAAAAATATAGGACTTTCATTATTTGTTTTATATATTATTTATTTAATTATTTAATTTATGACTGAGTTTCTTTACTCCACAGACCACAGTGACACAACTATTAGCCAACTTATGAGCTATGGAATCTAATACAGTTGCATAAATAAAAATTTGAAAAGAAGTTTGACCCTGCAGGCCATCCCTGTAACTTCCCGCTATTTTCGAGTTCAAAACGCTCAAAAATATATAAAATATAGCAAGAAGTTTATTTTTTAGCTCTTCGAGCCCAAAAAAAAAAAACACTTTGTTACGAAATTTTCGTTCACGATATCTCATGAACAAATGAACCGATTTTGATGCGATTTGCGGTAGTCGACGCAATTTTTTAACCTAAAAAAAGAATTTATTACAGAAAAATCGATCTCATAGGAATTTTACGAGCAATTTAAAAAAAAAACACTTTTTTACGATTTTTTCGTTCACGGTATCTCGTGAACAAATGAACCGATTTTGATGCGGTTTGCGGAAATCGACGCAGTTTGTTAAGGAGAAGAGCTGATTAGATTTTGGAATTAATAGGTTTAGTAGTTTAGAAAATATTTTACAAAAATGCAAGTTTTAAAAAATTTTTGAAACTTGTTTTTTTAAGATTTCTCAAAATTTTTTGGGCCGAATCGTTTCAAATTTTCAGGAAGTCTAAGTTCACCAAGTTCACGTCAGATGCCGTAAAATGCGTTTCAGTCGGACACTCCATTCAAAAGATATAAAAGGTTTACATACATCCATACACACACACACACACACACACAGCCCTACGGACATCATCGCCAAAATAGTTTCAATAGCTTCCTAGGACCTCAAAACGTCAATATCTGGCGAAAACTCGATTTTCGAAAATCGGGGTGAAACCAATAACTTCCCGATTTTTGAAAAAAAATTTTTTTTTTTTTAAGCGGGAAGTTAATAATAAATCAGTTAATTTACTAGAAATCAATTAAAAAATGAATGCACACTTTTTATTTTTTTGGTTTTTTAATTCTGAATTTTTATTATGTACATAATTTTATTACAATTCATTCTTATTTTATTATGTCCACTCATGCGCCTAGGCACAGGTTTTTTGACATTAGCGCGTTATAACTTTAAAAATATTAATTTTAGAAAAAAGTTTGAATTAAAAGCTGTAGAAAATTTGTAGATTTAAAATTTAAGTCATTAGCATTTTATTGTTTAAACAATTATTAGAAGAGATATGGATCCAAAAGTCAATAAACAAATCGTAATAGTTGAATAAGTCGTAAACGGTAAGTGATACAAAAAAAAAAAAGTATTGAACAAAAAAATAGTAAATTTATTTATCTACAATAAAGGTTATTACCTTTTTTCGCCTCAAGTGCACGGTTAGGGAGATATAGGCTGAAACGGTTTTTGTCAAAATGGCGGCACTTCCGCCCTCCTAATTTGTAAAGATTTTGTGCATTTAGGGTAAGTACGTGATACTGAACCTATTTAAGAAAACAAACAAAAGTTGTAGGATAATGCAGAAAAAATTCTCTATTACCTGTACTAGTGCCATAGTAATTAAAACAGTTTTATTATTTACATCATTTTAATTCAAAATTCTTATTTTGTCATTAATTCTGAATTTTTATTATGTAGGTACATAATTTTATTTGAATTCATATTTATTTTATTATCTCTTCATAATTAAAATTCTCAATATATTCTATGTGTATAGATGTAAAATTAATCTCTTCCATTTTAATTATGCTGTGACAAAATTTTTTTTCTGTTTTGACTTTTCAGATAATTTTTCTTTTACTATTAAATACAATAACTTCCTATTGGAAGTTAAATATCAATATAAATCAATAAAATAAGTATTATAGATAAAATATTTACCTATTATATTTGGCAATGTTACATTTTTTCTTACGTACTGCTGACAAAGGTAATCTTGTTTATTTTCCAAGGCGATAATCCATGTTGAAACGCTGGACTTCTGTTGGTACAAAGCTGGAAATGAAGTCACTGTGGGCTCGCCTGCTAGCTCACAAAATTACAAGAAGAACAGGGGCTATTGTTCTTTCAAGGTCATCTGCTGGCTCTGAGCAAGAACCAATCTGGAAACGGTATCTTGTAACGTGGGTGACATGAACAAAGGCCCACAAACAAACATTATGACATAGTGAGTGTTTGTAAAGATGTCTCGTGTGATGGCAAGGTGACCTCTTAAATGACAAGGAATGATTTTAATACCAACTGTGTAAAATAGTGTGTGTGTCGTAGCTGCCCTGGGAATGGTGTTGTCACAACAAGCACGTTTCGAACAAAATGGTTGATGTTTAAAATACATTTCCTCTTATAATTGTAATTTTGTAAGAATTGAACAGTTTTTTATCCTTTTTTATTAAATAATATTGTTCATAACATAAGTAGACAATTTTGAAACTCCCGCTTTGATGCGCTTTGGTGAGCTGGCGCCATTTCAGCGATGCCAATGACTGAAAAAAGTTCGTCAAAAGTACATTTTCATTAATTTTCATGCTATCATGTTGGCATTAAAATTATTCCTTCAGACAAATAAGAGAAGCTCGAATAGCATTGAGTTTCATACCCCTGGTCAGTCCTGCATTAAAGTTCCGTGTCCCGTATTATAGGAAATGTCCCGCATTATTACGTGAATTTTACGAGACCCGTGTGGCTATATGAAAAAGACTTTTTTTTTGGCTCTTCAAATTCTACCCAAAACAAAGTTTTTTAGTTTAGTCGTTTGGTTTTGGTGTTCCTATTAATAAAACTTAAAAATATTGATTTATTTAGCTTTATACCCCGCCCCCCAGAAAAAAAATATCTACGCCCTTGTGTGAAGCGAGCACATAGCAATTAATAGCAATTAAGAAAACTAGTACTGAAATCTAGCGGCAAATCCAGCCTCGTATGCAGCGAACTTTAAATTAAAATCGTTGCAACGAATATATCAAACCACTATATAGTATACAACCCAGCCCTAAATTTTAACGGCACATGCCAGCACAGATGATAATTTCAAAAACACCCGTTCTTTCCGTAGTTACAGCACCAGTCAATTCAACATATTACGATATTTTTTCATTGCAGAGCTACGGCTTCCCGTATAAACTGGGTCGTAATTTTGGAAAACAGGCTACGGCATATTTTTTTCTAGTTATATTAAGGATCAATCTATGTCCGTATTGTAACAAATTTTTCATTTTTTACTTTGTTAATTAATGGCGAATGCTTTTAAAAGACACTTTTTACGGTTTTTAAAATTTTTATAAAAATTTTTCTGCTAAAAAAATTAAAAAAATGGTACAATAGGGACATAGATTGATCCTTAATCTCCATAAAAATAATTTTTCATAATTTTATCTCTCGTTTTACGATCAGATTTATACGGGACCGCAGACCACTGTATTGCATTGAGAAAACCAGGGGAAACGGGCTCTTAAGAATAATAACAAGTAAATACATCACATGTTATAAAATTCATTATAAGAATAGAATGGATTCTTTATGAAATAAGATAACACAAATTTTTTTAATTGACTGAAATTGCTTACATTTTTGATTTTACTCTAAAATCCCGATTTGGCTTGACTTCACTCCTCAAGTTTTCTAATGAAATTTGAATTTTGGTAATATAATGTATTAATAAAGAAAAAAATGGTTTGGTTGCCATTGAATCTTGGCACTGCTATTTGTAATACTAAATATTATAAAATTTGTTATTCGTTTCCATTATTACCTACGTATAATATGTTCCACGTGTTCGCAATAAAATTATCTATATGACATAGAAAACCGTATACCTGTAAAATACTAATTCGAAGGAGCCTGTCTACCTGTTTTTATGGCAGGAATCAAAATGTCGATCTTACTTTGGAATTTTATAGGTATACATATTTTACTTTTGATTGACAATAAATTTATTTGAAAACTGAAAACTACATGTCAGAAATAAAATTAACAACTTAATTTTTTAAATCTTTGATTACCGTCTGATTAGATTTCTTCGATAACTTTATTTATTAATCTAAATTTTTTATTGAAAATAGCTGTGCCAAGAAATTCAGTGGCAACCAATTTCATTAGAAAACTCGATGGGTGAAGATCAAGCCAAATCGGGATCTTGTACTATTTTGTTATCACTACTATAATCTATAATAAATGAATATTATAAAACGCAATATCCATTTAAGAGTATATCCTACGCACTCTTCATCTCAAATCCCCCCATCTAAAAACAGTTTTTGCTCCTCTGACACTATTTTTAAACAAAAGAATTCGCGTAACTGCTAAATGTAGAGAATCAAGATTCACAATACAGATTATGCAGGCGAACTTGTTGAAAAAAATGTTTTGGTGACGTGTGACCATAGGCGTAGCAACGATTTTATCCTGGGGAGCAAATTTTCGTACCATTACTAGCTGTTACAGTGCTACTTATACAAAATTTGAAAACTGTTCATAGACTTTCTGGAGAAATTTCACGACAAAGAAAACGTATATTATTGTAGATTTATCTTGTAAATTGTACGTGAACAATTAATATTGTAGGGTGGGCCAGACCCCCACCCCTCTTGTTACGCCAATGCGTGTGAAGGATTAATTATTTTAAATTTGTTTTTAAAGTTGTAAGTTTTTCTATACTAAAAATGGTTTTTCTAAAGGCCGATCCTGGGCCCGCATTTGGATTTTACCCGAAACGTTTAGCTTTAAAAATAGCGTCAGGAGAACTGTAAATGTTTTCAGGTGAGGGAAATGAATCTGAGATGCAGAGTCAACGTCTATCTGTTCGTTACTACTTATGTAACTTGAGAATCACTGACTCGATTTACATATAATTAAAAAAAAAACAATTAAATAAATAATAAAAATCAATTTATTATCTTAATTCATATACTTCTAATAAAAATTTAAAAAAATATTATAACAGTTAACTGCAAATATGCAGTATAGTCAAGTTATCTACAATAAAAAGCATTAACTAAAAACAATATATAAAATGAAACATATTTAATATACGAGTATATTTACAATAAAATATTAATTAAAAATAATATACAAAAAAATAGAGTACTATTACAAAATAAACCTGAAATCTCAAAAAAAAAATATATATATATACTATACTATTGAAAAATCTTGAGTAGTATTTTCCTCTTGCCTTCGTTAAAAATATTTACTATCTTCTTCATCCAATTCCCACTTTGATCTGATTCCTTAAAGATGGACTCGCTGTAGATGTCAAACTCGGGATATTCGATATCATTTTTGAAACAGCGTAACATCTTTTCGTCCGCACCATTCTCTACTAGAATCATATTGAAGTTTTTTTTTGGTGCGGATGTTCGATTTTCGTAAAAACAGTTACTTGTTTCGGCTTGTGGAAATATTTCCATTTCTTCCAGCATCTGCCTAGCAATCTTTTCGCGGCTTTGTATATCCTCAACGGATTTTATCTGTCCTCTGGTCATTTTTAAAAATTTGTAAATATTTACCGTCACTAAATATAAAAACACGATAAAAACATTGACACTTAAAAGATGTAGTTTTATGGTAACAACTGGATGGTGACTCGATTCGTTTCAGGTTATAACTAATCGTTTGCACCCATATTCAAGATATTAAATAGTATTTTTACCTGAATGAATTATTTCAGGTCATAGAAAAATCCATAGACATACCTGATACTGTAATGTTTTGGTGACGTGTGAACATAGACGTAGCAACGATTTTATCCTGGGGGGACTGGGGAGGGGCAAATTTTCAACTCTACGTATAATTACCAGCTGCTGTAGTGCTACTTATACAAATATTAAAAACTGTTCATAGAAGTGAAATTGATCAACACGACTTTCTGGAGAAATTTCACGACAAAGAAAACGTAGATTATTGTAGATTTATCTTGTAATTTGTACGTGAACAATTAATATTATAGGGTGGGCCAGCCTCCCCTCCCCTCTTGTTACGCCAATGCGTGTGAAAGATTACTTATTTTAAATATGTTTTTAAAGTTGTAAGTTTTTCTATACTAAAAATGGTTTTTTTCTAAAGGCCGATCCTGGGCCCGCATTTGGCTTTTACCCGAAACGTTTAGCTTCAAAAATAGCGTCAGGAGAGCTGTAAATGTTTTCAGGCGAGGGTAATGAATCTGAGATGCAGAGTCAACGTCTATCTGTTCTTTAATACTTTTGTAACTTGAGAATCACTGACTCGATTTACATATAATTAAAAAAAACAATTAAATAAATATTAAAAAAGCAATTTATTATCTTAATTCCTATACTTCTAATAAAATACTATCACAGTTAACTGAAAATATGCAATATAGTCAAGTTATCTATAGGTAATAAAAAGCATTAATTAAAAACAATATATAAAATAAAACATATTAATATATATTTACAATAAAATATTAATTAAAAATAATATACAAAAAAATAAAGTATTACAAAATAAATCGGAAATCTCAAAAAAAAAAATATATACTATTGAAAAATCTTTAGTAGTATTTTCCTCTTGCCTTCGTGAAAAATATTTGCTATCCTCTTCATCCAATTCCCACTTTGATCTGATTCCTTAAAGATGGACTCGCTGTAGATGTCAAACTCAGGATATTCGATATCATTTTTGAAGCATCGTAACATCTTTTCGTCCGCACCATTCTCTACTGGAATCATATTGAAGTTTTTTTTTGGCGTGGATGTTCGATTTTCGTAAAATGAGTCACTTGTTTCGGCTTGTGGAAATATTTCCATTTCTTCCAGCATCTGCCTAGCAATCTTTTCGCAGCTTTGGATATCCTCAACGGATTTCATCTGTCCTCTGGTCATTTTTGAAAAATTGTAAATATTTACCGTCACTAAATATAAAAACACGATAAAAACATTGACACTTAAAAGATGCAGTTTTATGGTAACAACTGGATGGTTACTCGATTCGTTTCAGGTTATAACTAATCGTTTGCACCCATATTCAAGATATTAAATAGTATTTTTACCTGAATGAATTATTTCAGGTCATAGACAAATCCATAGACATACCTGATGAGTGATGATTGAGAGACTCCCAAGGAGATCGAACATTTTGCATCTATTGTATTATTTTACCATTCCAACCCACAAGTGGGGAATGGTACTAGTTTAGATCAAAAATCACTTTTCAAAAATTTTACAATATCTTTCCGTTTTGAGGTCCCCCGAATCCAAAAAACATATTTTTAGAAAAACTCTGTGCGTCTGTTTGTCTGTGAACACGATACAGGTCAAACGGATGAGCGGATTGAAACCAAATTTTGGGAAGATGTTTGGTATGCAAATATGAAAAGCCCTATAGTTTTTGGGGAAAATAGGCGCATGCGCAGAAGAGATATTTGCTATAAGGGTGTTTTTTATATAATAATGGTTTACTTTTTATTAACGGCTTATTATTCTATTAATTTTTTCCGGAAAGTTTTGTTAAAAAAAAATTTCTAAACTTTTTAGTTTCGGAAATATTTTAAAAATAAAAAAAAATCAGCCGCTCTTTTGTTTTATGGATCTGTCAGAAATAAACAAGTTCGGCATGCTTTGATTAATGTTTACATGACGTGGAACATATTATGTGGGTAACCATGGCAACGAATAGCAAATATCATATTGAATACTAGCAATTACCCGCGTCATCTCACACGATATCAGAAATTTTATTTTCTTTATTATAATCAAATGTCAACATTTTTGAAGTTGGAATGGTCCCGTCGCCCAATTGGCTTGGAATTTTTTACCTACCTACTTCAATAAGTCTTGTTCATGAAATCAGTGCATTATTTGTGGTGAGAAAAAACACTATTTTTTGAGCAGCGTGTTATTTCAGTGATAAAAATGTATTGTCTATATATTAGTAGACAAGCAGTTTTTTTTTTGTACGGTTATCTCCTCCTAAACTATCGGACTGATTTCGACGATCGAGGTGTCTTTTGAAAGGGCCCGACGTACAGATGTGTAATAGGGTGAATTGCGATAAGTAGATTTTGAGGAACACAAAATTCGCACTCTCTCTTTGTAATATTAGTATAGATCATAGGCGTACACAGCTTTTGGCCCAGGAGGGTGGCAAATCAGATTTTTTTTAAGCCTTATTAATTATATTTTTATTCATATTGATCATTTGATCTAAAAATATTTGTTTTTCCCGTTGTCGTCTCTGTACTTGCACGTTTTTTTTTAATTGAATTTTATTTTAGGTTTTCTTATTTGAGGTTCGATACTAAAACATAGAAATGCTGAGCGCGGTTTTTTCAAAAATTAACGCTTTTAATATATTGTAAGCACTAAATTAAGTTCTTACTTAAAAAAATAAAACGCTTTAATTGAATTATAAATAATTCGTAAGATGATGTTTTCTCTAGAGAATAAATTAATCAATTATTTTTTCCAAAATAATAAGAACATTCATTTTTCCAGCTAAGGAAAACTAATTTTGACAATATTACAAAAAAGAGAGAGAGAGTTAGTGTAACAAAACTTGTTACAATATTTTATTATAAAGTAAATCGTAACACGACTCTAACATAACTTTTAATAGGTACGTAAGCATACAAAATCCAGGGGGGCAGCTGCCCCTCCATGGGTACGTCCATGGTGTAGATCATGTTTAAACAATATAATAATAATTGTAATAATTTAATTTAATACAATTGCCGTTGCGCCTTTGTAGGCATCATCAGTAATTTTTTACAATCAAAAGTTTATTATAACATTTAAACATTATTATTAATACATAATTGACTGCACAGTGCAAATCCAAACAATTATGTATACATTATTAGTAGCTAATTGTTAAGAAACTAATGTTAATTATTAGTGTTTCTGGAACATTCCCCAAGCTTCGGAATTCATCTATGCGGTTTCGATAGCAATGTGCGCAACAATGAGAATATTTGTTGTCCACGCGGCTCCAACAACAATTCACTGTCGTCCACGCGGCTCTGACAATAATGCTCTGCCGCCGCCTCCAGTGTTGTCTCGTTGCAATACATTGCATTACGGGCAGGATATTTCAAGAATCCTGTTTAGGTTAGAGCAGCTGCGGAGCAACTGCAACGGAAATGCATTTCAGTCGACGACATTTAATTTTATCGGTCGCTGATAATAACTGTTAATCGCTCACTATAAAATTAAGCATCGATTTCAAACTGGAAGCACGTTTCGAAAGGTACGTCGTTTAAACAGAACTTCTGAAGAAAGCTTAGGACTGAAATGGTTTTATATTATAGGATGCTTTCAGTTAAGAACTTGAAACACCTTAAAGATTGCGTAGAAGCCATTTATCTAGAGTGTTTAAGGGCGACTGTCTTTCTCCCTTGCTCCTTATTTTTATATTTCCATCGCACTTTCGCCATACGCTTGTATATGTTCTGTCTCGCTCACATGTTGAAGGGCGAACATTCGGTTGGCTATCATGGAACGTCATTATCATTGCAAATGAGTCTATAGAGAAGTTGTACCGCTAAGGAGTTACCTGCGTCTCAAATATGTGCTCAAAGAGACACTGCGAAAAGTTTCAACACGCTACCAGTGGCGTGCGTCAAGTGTTCATCTACGGCGCTTTCGTCTTCGTTATCTAAAGGCTTCTCGTCTTTGCCAACAACGGGCGCGTTCGTCTACAATCTACATAATCTCTAAGGCCTCCTAGCCTTCGCTTTTTACGGTGCGTTCCTCTTCGTCATCTAAGGTCTTTTCGTCTATATCAGTGGTCGGCAACCCGCGGTCCGTGACTGTTTTATAAATAAAAGTCTTATATACTGTCACGTGGTGCCCTAGCACCGCGACATTTTTTTAATATTAGCATAAAAATTATTATAATAAAATAAATAAATAAGGAAATCTTAAATCACTAAATTCGCGGGTATTGCATGCGCGGTACGATTTGGATCGCGTGGCTTGGACTTATAAACATAAGTGTGTCTATCGTGTGATCCAGTCGTCTGACTCTAAATACGCGGTATCTGTGATTTTTAAAAGTGAAAAAGTGACAAACAATAGTTGTTAGGTTTGAAATAATTAAAAATCAATATTGATTAGTTACGGGAAAAATAACAAACATTAAGTTGTTTTCCGCGATTCGGTGTGGTCGCATGAAAAGGACGCTCATGGAATAAACCACAGAATCATCTTCAAGCTTCTTCTCCAAACCGAATTTAGACTTCATGGTACTACCATGAAGCGCCTAAATACCCGTAGTCACTCACGAATTATGTAAAGTATTCCTAGAATAAGTATTGTTCAAGTGTAAGTAAGTACTCTTCAGAAAAAGGTATGACGCTCACGCCTAGTTTTCTTTTCCTCTTTCACGTTTTATTATTTTTTTTTTAATTTAAGCAACCTTATTAAATGTACTTCCCTAGATAATTAAGTGATCACCTCGTCAGGGTTCTACCCCCAGTTTCTAATTGTCAATCATGATCAAATGATATTGTTAATATTAAGAATGTACTTGTAAATCAGATTTCTTTGTACCTTATCACCGACACGTTTTTTTGAAGTGATTATGAAATATAATTGTTATCGACCCACTGCATATTCTTTTCTTTGTTACATTTCTGCACAAGTTTCTCAGAACAGTAGAAGTGGAGCTGTACCCTCTCTGATCACTATGGGCCCAAAATAACACCGGTATAGCCCAAACAATCCACCGTTTTGAGAAATCTGTCCGTCTTTTTTCTTTTATTTATTCACAGGTGGGAATGGACCTACGTTACCAGAAATCCTTCCACTGCCGTGCTATAATTGGTAGCAAGGAGCGTAGTTAATTCCTGAGTCCTGTTCCTGTCCGATTCCACGTCTTCCAGTCGACCATGCCGCGCCATAAGTCCTGCCGCAGCCCAAAGTCTCCGCCGACGCCCGGCCAAAGCAAATCTCCAGGTCCGCCTCCGACCACCGCTGAACTTCCAGACTCTCCGCCGGCGATGGACGATCCTCCAGTGCACTCACCGAGTAAGTCCGAGCCAATTCTTATTTCCGTTCCAAATCATACCGCTTCGCATGCAAATATGGGCGATATCCGGGACTTGTTGCGTAACGTACCTACCGCTACAGGTACAGATCTTGACATTTTGATACAATTCCTGTTAGAAATCGAGAACGTGAGTCAATTCGCTTTAGTTCCATTTCATATTTTGTTAAAGAGTTTAGGCACTAAGACTGACGGACCCCTCCGACAGTGGTGGAGACTTAATGTCTATTCTGAACTCGAATGGACACAGCTCAAAAATCTTATTCTAAACCATTTCACCACTTCTATAGATCGGGCTATGCTAATAGAACGCTATATCAGTAGGCGTCAGAACCTCTCTGAGAATTTTCCCGAATATGCTGAAGACGTCTTGAAATACGTCGAATTATTGGGTCCTAGCCTGTCTGAATCGGAGATAATTGCGCGCATTTGGCTTAACCAAAACGAATCCACATTTAATTATCTACAATTCAGAGATACCCCAACTTGTTTAGCTGAGCTTCACCAGCTTATAAAACATTTGAGAGTAGTTGAACGTCAACGTAAAACGTACACTCACCCCAATTCGACCGGACTTGTCGCTCCTAATTTTTCCCCTTGTTGCCGATATTGTAAACAACCAGGTCACTTTATAGCCCAGTGTCCGGTTCGTCCCCCACGTCCTTCTCCTTCTGAACATAAGGCTATCCTGCCCTCTCAAGGGTGAGATAGCGTTGTCAAAATTTTTAGTAAACCGAAAGATGTAGAACAAATTAATGTCTTTCCCCGGTTAACCACATTAGTTAATAAGTCACCCCTTTCGAACCACCCCCCTCCAGCTAACTTGTCCTCTCCTGTAAATACGTCTATTCGATTGACTTCTCCCGTCCCGAATTATTCCTATAATTCTCCAAGTCAATCAAGTAGCTCTACGATCCCTCTAGTTTATCTCTACTTTCAACATATTCGAGCTTCGGCACTGCTTGATACCGGTTCTACCAAGAACTACATCAATTCCGAACTTGCTAATTATTTGTCATCGTTAAAAATAGGTACGATCACAAATTCGATTTCTTATGCCCAAGTAGCCAACAGTTCTATCGCGAGATCTAATTTCACGTTAACAGTAGTCATTACTATTAGTAAATTTACCTGGAAGATTGATTTCCTAGTTCTCGACGCTCTGTCGTATCCCGTCATAATAGGTTATGATTCTTTATGCAAAATGGGTGCGAACGTTAATTGTACCGAGAATAATCTTTCTTTCAAATTCGATTCCTCTCACGTCATTCCCTTTGTACCGTTACCCGCTTCGTCCAAAACCTTCTCCCTGGATCACGTTACCAGTATAGACTCAAATGCGGCCAACTTTAGTAGTTTGCTTGCAGAATTTCCAGAAGTTCTTACCGAAGAACTAGGTCAAGCTAAAAATTACAAATATTCAATTCATTTGTCTGACGATATTCCAGTCCGAAAGGCCCCGTATCCACTTTCCCCACCTCAAGCTAAAATAATGAGGGAACATATTAGTGATCTTTTGAATAAAGGCGTTATTTCACCTAGTAAATCCCCTTACGCTTCACCGGCTTTTCTTGTCAAGAAATCAAGTGGAGGTTATAGACTTTGTATTGATTATCGCCAGTTAAACAAAAAGGTTGTCATGGATAGTTTTCCTGTTCCGTCGATTGAGCACATTTTCCAGTGCTTAAAAAACGCCAAAGTTTTCACCACGTTGGATCTAAACAGCGCCTTTTACCAAGTTGAATTATCTGACAAATCAAAGAGTCTAACTTCGTTCGTCACTCCTGAAGGCCAGTGGAAATTTCATAAGGCTCCGTTCGGGCTATCTATTTCACCTAGTGCTCTAAACCGTCTGATGTTTGACATTTTTGCCGATTTAAGATACAAGTTTGTGATTGTATTTTTCGACGACTTATTAATATACAGTCCCGATATGGAATCTCATATGGTACACGTTCGAGAAACGTTAAGACGTCTAAAAGAAGCTAATCTTACCGTGAATCCGGATAAAATAAAATTCGCCCAAAGCGAACTCAACTTCCTGGGTCATCGTGTCTCAAGCAACGGTCTTTCCATGGATCCCGACAAAGTGGAAGCGATAAAGAATTTGCCAATTCCGAAGAATTTGAAACAGCTTCAAACGTTTATTGGAATGGTTGGTTATTACGCTAAGTTTATCCCCGAATACGCTCAGATAATGTCGCCACTCAATGATCTACGGAAGAAAAATGTCAAATATAATTTAACGGAAACGCATATTCAGTCTTTTCGCAAACTTCGTGAAGCTCTGTCAAGTTCACCAGTTCTACGTTTTCCCGATTTTCAACGCGAATTCATTCTGCAAACCGACGCTAGTCAAAATCATGTTGGTTGTGTTCTTTTACAATCCTTTGAAGATGGTCTACACCCGATCCAGTACGCAAGCCGACGTTTGACATCCGCCGAGAAGAAATACAGTACGTACGAACAAGAAGCTTTAGCATGTATTTGGGCTATGGAAAAAATGAAATCTTACCTCTCGCATCAAACTTTTATTCTTCAGACAGATAGTTCCTGTCTCAAATGGTTAATTCAGCACCCCCGCAACTTAGGTCGTGTAGGTAGGTGGTTACTTCGCATCAGTCGTTTCAGTTTCAAAGTCGAACATATTCGCGGTAAAGTAAATTGTACTGCCGATTGTTTATCCCGTTTGGTAGCTGAATCCGAAACTTCTGAGAAAAATGCAATACAATCAAATTTTCTCAATCCCATTACGGAAATTAAAAATCCGTTTACCGAACTTAATATCCTGCAAGATCAAGATCCTGAGTTAAACCGCCTTAAAAGTCAAATTAATCAAGGTTTACCTCAGAAAAATTTCGCTATTCACAAGAATTTCCTGGTTCGACTCGTAGGCCGCAACCGTCGTCGACGTATTGTTGTTCCGTCCGCCTCCAAGAAAGAAATATTGGAACAGTTTCATAATTCACAAATCGCCAGTCATCCCGGAGTCACGAAGACGTATCGTTCAATATCACGAAGATTTTGGTGGCCGCGCATGTTTGTTGAGGTTCGTCAATTTATTAAAGATTGTATGCTCTGTGCAACGCATAAATCAGATCAACATCCTGATAAAGTAGTTATGTCGTCTAATCCTCCACAATCTGTGTGGGATAAAATTTACATTGATCTCATGGGACCGCTTGTCAAATCACATTCCGGGAATAAATATGTTCTTCTAATTCTGGATAGTTACAGCAAGTGGTTAATAACTTACGCGATTCCTGATTCCAGTTCCACGTCGATAATAAAATGTCTACATCAAGTCTTTACCACGTACGGTCCACCAACTAAAATAGTTTCCGATAACGCGACTTCGTTTACGTCAAACAAGTTTAATGAATTCTGTACTTCCTGGGGTTCACGTGTCATTCACAGTTCGCCTTATCATCCTTCGTCCAATGCTGTAGAAAGAGTAATACGAAACGTTAGAGCTGCTCTGTCAATTTTACTTCAACAAAAGTTTGACGATCATCTCAGTTGGGACTTGTTATTAAATCACATAACCTTCGCCAATAATTCTTCATATCATGAAAGTATTAAAAATTTACCTTGTAAGATATTTTTGTCAAGAGAAATCAAATTTCCACTCGATTTACAATGGAATTTGTCATCTGTGTGGGAACAAGACGCTTTGCCTTCCGAAAATCAAGTTCGCCTAGCTCTGTCAAAATCACATGATCTACAAGCGAAATATTTCAATAAAAACCGTTCGTTGCAGTCGAAGTTTCAAGTCGGCGATTTTGTTGTACAAAGGTTACATTATAACAAAATGAAACCGAATTTTCACCTCAAACTTTGTCCTCGTTACAGTAATCCCCGTGTAATTTTAGAATTTACGAGTCCTGTTAGCTGCATCCTTCAAGATCCATCCTCCAAAAAGATGTTTAAATCTCATATTGAACATCTGAAGAAAATTCCGTCTGTTAACAATTGAAAAATTCACCCGAGGTCATTGCCCTCTAGTTTAATTTCAAGTTCAATGTCAGACAGCTGACATCTGTCAAACGTCAAGTGTTGTTAGGTTAGGATATTACTAACAATAAAAGTTTAAGTTATTTTTCGTACCTGAGTTATGCTTTATTTTCCTAAATAAAGAATTCTCCCTGTGTTATTTCGTTATTCTCGTCCTTTGTTTTAGATTATAAGCTTGTCCTTGTTTACATTCCGGCGCTTTCCTAAGGCCCAATTTCGTCTAACGTTTAAGCTGTCTCCTTCAGCCAGTCAGGTTACGACCCCATAATTTCCGTATTATCGGTGGTTGTTTCATCTCGTTAGATCAATTTAGATTAGTTAAATTTAATTAGAGCTTATTTATGAAGAGCACACTTCAACTGCCATAGTATGGGATATGGTAGATTGTCAAGTGATTGTTGACTTAGTTACAACAAAGATAAATTCATTGTTGTGAATTTCTTGTTGTATGTACAGTTAGTAGTATAGCGGAGTACCTCCTAATCACTAAAGAGGGGGAGCCTGTCACGTGGTGCCCTAGCACCGCGACATTTTTTTAATATTAGCATAAAAATTATTATAATAAAATAAATAAATAAGGAAATCTTAAATCACTAAATTCGCGGGTATTGCATGCGCGGTACGATTTGGATCGCGTGGCTTGGACTTATAAACATAAGTGTGTCTATCGTGTGATCCAGTCGTCTGACTCTAAATACGCGGTATCTGTGATTTTTAAAAGTGAAAAAGTGACAAACAATAGTTGTTAGGTTTGAAATAATTAAAAATCAATATTGATTAGTTACGGGAAAAATAACAAACATTAAGTTGTTTTCCGCGATTCGGTGTGGTCGCATGAAAAGGACGCTCATGGAATAAACCACAGAATCATCTTCAAGCTTCTTCTCCAAACCGAATTTAGACTTCATGGTACTACCATGAAGCGCCTAAATACCCGTAGTCACTCACGAATTATGTAAAGTATTCCTAGAATAAGTATTGTTCAAGTGTAAGTAAGTACTCTTCAGAAAAAGGTATGACGCTCACGCCTAGTTTTCTTTTCCTCTTTCACGTTTTATTATTTTTTTTTTAATTTAAGCAACCTTATTAAATGTACTTCCCTAGATAATTAAGTGATCACCTCGTCAGGGTTCTACCCCCAGTTTCTAATTGTCAATCATGATCAAATGATATTGTTAATATTAAGAATGTACTTGTAAATCAGATTTCTTTGTACCTTATCACCGACACGTTTTTTTGAAGTGATTATGAAATATAATTGTTATCGACCCACTGCATATTCTTTTCTTTGTTACATTTCTGCACAAGTTTCTCAGAACAGTAGAAGTGGAGCTGTACCCTCTCTGATCACTATGGGCCCAAAATAACACCGGTATAGCCCAAACAATCCACCGTTTTGAGAAATCTGTCCGTCTTTTTTCTTTTATTTATTCACAGGTGGGAATGGACCTACGTTACCAGAAATCCTTCCACTGCCGTGCTATAATACCTACCTATATAAATAAATAATTAAATTAATTTTCACAAATCCTTTTTTTTTGTGATATTGAGGATGTACCTCTAGTCATTTATAAATGAACGTGATTGATCTCCAATCTAAATGATACTCTCAAAAACTCTTTCTTTGAAATCAAAGATCTTGTTAGATTTTATGTCAGTTTGCCATCAAATTTTGACGAATTGAAAAGGTTTACTCTGCAATTAATTACAATTTTTGGTAGTACTTACTTATACGAACAAACCTTTTCGATTCTCAATTACAGAAAAAATAAATATGCTTCTCGTCTTACAGATGAGCATTTGAGAGCTATTCTACGAATTGCAACTACAAACCTGAAATCTAACATACAACAAATAGCCACACAAATACAGCCTCAAACGTCACACTAATTTTTGTAAAAGAACGGTTCTCTTTTGAAGTTCTCAGTTAAATTTTTAATAAAATTCAAATAAAATGTTTTCGAATTTTTAATATCACAAATACCTACCTATTATTAAAATTATGAACAAGTGCGGTCTGCCTTTATTTTAATTTGCCACTAGGTGGCCCTTGCTTGTCAAAAGGTTGCCGACTGCTAGTCTACATCATCTTTAAAGCTTCCTCGCCTTCGTCATCGACGTCAAAGTCCTCTTCGTCATTTCAAACAGGGGTGTCAGACTGATTTTGTTAAAAAGGCCATTTATAAGATTTAGGGTCAGACTTTAAATTAAAAACTTAAACACATAATAAATTAAAATCTTCATTTAGTTTAAATCAATTTTCATATAAAGATAATAAAAAGGGTACCTAAATTGTCTTGAGCGTGAGGATCCGGACACCTGAGGTCTCTTGTTTTTGATAAGCTCATTGATGTCAGGTGTCTAAAATCCTTACTGGATAGATTCTGGTCGCGGTTTTAGCCGGACATGTTTGACTGTTTACGGTCGTGTCCGGCCAAATATTTACAAGTCTGGCTTTTTGTCAATGAAATTTCAAGAAAAATTATCTATTTATGGAATTTTGTTAGTTTTTTTTAATGTTTAAAGGTTTTTTAATGTCCCCATTTTAAATGCCAAAGCCAAATAGTAGCATGTAGCTATTATTTTAATTTTTATGAAGATCTTTTCGTTTTTTCTACCAGAAGAATGAGAAGATAGCTATTTGTGTTTGTTGTCCTGTATTTTCTTAACTGGTTGTTTTTAGTGCTAATATCCGGATAATTTTGTAATAAAACTGTGATTGATTAGTATAAAACAATTAAAAATACCTAGTCAAGTCTTTTTTTTATTTAAAAAGGTAGTCCGGCTTTTAGGACGAAATATCCGGCTAAATATAATGCCGAGTCCGGCTTTTCTATTTTTATGTCGGACCCTAGTCTTGGGCCGTATCTTTGATCTCACTGATCTAAGGCCCCCTCGTCTTCACCATCTAAAACCTCCTTTTTAAAATACATGAATTAGTTTTTAAATATTGTTCTAAATATCATATTGAACAAACAGGTAGATGTTTTAAAAAAATAATTTATGGACATAAAAACAGCTTTGTTGAGAAAAAACACTCATCAAAAATTTTTTTTTTCAGATTGCTGTAGCGACGAGTGGACAGAGAAAATCCCTTGCAGTTTACCAACGCTGCGAAAAGGCTGCCAGACGAATGTAGGAAACAATGAACATGCTTCCAGAAAATCATGAATTAACTTTCAAAATCAATTTCAACTTAAAAAAAAAACGCAAAGAATAGTATGGACACGAAACTGTACCGTCGCTTTCGATAACTTTATTGAAGAATGTGAATTTTTGACTCTATTCAATAAATAGAGTAACTGTGATCCATTGAAGTTAATGATAGGTATTTGGAAAATATTTCGTGGCATAAGGGCCGAAAATGAAGCAATACTGAAATTTTTTAAACTTGCATTTAATGCTGACGTTTCGATACGTTTTGTAACTCTGAAGATGATACAAAACGTATCGAAACGTCAGGATTAAATGCAAGTTTAAAAAATTTCAGTATTGCTTCATTTTCGATCCTTATGCCATGGATTTTTTTCCAAATACCTATTATTTATTGAAGAATATTTTCGACGAAACCTTTGAGGAAAATGAAAGTGTGAATTCTATGAAGAAAATGTCTAATCTTTTTAAGAAGAAGAAGAAGGAAACCAGAAGCAAGTAAATACAAATTTTGAATAGTGTTATTGAGATGTTTTAAAATTTTTATAAATAGTTTGTTATTTTAATGAATAGACAAATTTAATCCAGTTGTCGCCTACCAATTTACCAAAGGCTTCGAAAAGTTTATCAGACGAATGAACTTCCAGAAGCCGAAAATGGAGCATCAACGACTAAAATGAACTTCAGTTTGGAAAACACAAGGAATGCAGTGGACGAAAACTTGAAGCTGCGTTTCGTGAACCTTATCTTCTTACTGAAGTATCTATTAAAAAATTATTTAGTAAAATTATGGAGCAATTTATAAATCACCGAAAATCAGCGTTTAAAATAATGCGCATACTAGAACAAAATCTGCATTAAAAATAAATATAAAAACTGATTATAATCCGGGAAACAAAGTAATCATTAAAAATCCATAAGAAACCTCGTCGTTACCCTTCCTTAGAACACTTTAGCGAATTTCGAGTATTGAATATTACTCAACTATTTGCTAAAGCTGCTCTATCCCTGTTACATAAAAAGCCAGAAAACCGTATCCCATATCATCATAATTACGAAACAAGAATGATGTCCCAAAATCCCATACAAGTGCCAAAAATGTCGAAAACCATGCGGTATTCCTTGCTCCTAAGTTATACAGCAGCATACCTGTTAAATTCAAGAAAATAAAGCGCCTACAAACATTTAATAAAAAAATATTCGGCTGGTTGTTACATGAAAACAACTCAAAAATTGTTTACAGCATCCTCAATCACTCTGAATTTACTAAAACTTCGTAAGTTATTATTAATTCATTTTATTTATTTTCTTTCAATTTTTTTTCTTCAATTCGTATTTTGAAAATATACGCTACAAATACGTTATAAAATTGTAAAATGTTTTGTTTCCTACCCTGGAACTGGCTCTGCCAAGTTGGGTAGGACAACTTACATATTATAATTACATTTTGTAAAAATAATGTAAAAGTAAGTAAATAAATTCATATTTATATTCATAAAAAATTGGTTGTCTGTAAAGTCGGTTTACGGACGATAGTTTTACGTGATAACGTATTCCGTAATACATAACCTAAACCTCCCAAAATTTGGTTTCAATCCGCTTATCCTTGGTGTCGGAATGATAAGAAATGTCAAAAGTGACGTTTGCAACTTACAAAGTATTATGTTCTAATAATAATTAGTTATTCCAATACTTAACTTAGAAGGCGTTGCATTTCACAATATACTAATGTCAAAAAATTGAATTAAACATTAGAAATGCAGCCGTTTTCATGTTAAGACAAGACATACGTTTGCTTCTAATTTCCATGTACGGCAAACAAAGACAACCGACCGCGTCGCGCCATGCATTAGACAACATTGCATTTATACAGCTATTTTTCTATATAAATTTGTATAAAATATTTTTCTATATAAATTTGTATAAAATAGAGTATTACAAATATTTCGTGTCATTTTATTACATTATTTTAATAGTGAGGTTATTGCGTGAATATAGGCGATTGTAACGACGCATTAGTTACTCAAATAAATATTTATTAAATACTAATAAATATATTCAAACCGTTAATAAATGTATTTATTAATATTTAATAAATCCTTCTATCAGTGTACCAACAATTAGTTATAGTCACATAAAGGCATTTACTGAAAATGCCTGCTATCGACTATATGTAGTACAGCAGCGTAATTTGGGTTGCCTGCATATATTTTTTCACAAAATTAATAGATTTGTATAATAATTTCACTTACCATATAATATAATTGTTTTTTTTAACTTTATTTCGTATTTAGTTTAAGTCTCAAAGATTAGCTGTCATAATATTTATAAAACAATTGCTTCACTGTTTATAATATAAAATTCCAAAACCTACTTACAATATTTAAGTATTTTCATACGTCAAAAAATTGATTTTTATAATGATAAAATTTGTAAGAAAACGATTTTTTCGAGAGATGAGACCTAGCTAAAACGATTTTTTGCCCCCCAAAATCCCTTTTCAGTAAATTTCATCCAAATCGTTAGGGCCGTTTTCGAGAAAAGCACGCACAGGGTCAGGCGGAACGTTACGCGTTATGCGTTACGCGTTACGAACGTTACGTTACACTTTTTTGTGCATGCAGCCGGTGTTTTATCAATTTATAATATTGGTGATTCATCAATTTATAAGACGTTATCACGTCAAAAAAGAAAAATAAATTGTAGCCGATATTGCTTCACCGCTTCCTTTTTATTAAAAACGCCACTGCTGCGTTCTAAAGTTTTCCAGGGATCCTCTACAATCCTCTACAATTCTCACACATATGTACCTACGCACGTACAGTGTAATTTTGTTGTGAATTACCTATGTCATGTCTTCTATTCCCTTTTTATGAGTTCTTAACGTAAGTACCAGGGTTTCAGAATATTTGAGCGTACGGCAATTGCGTTGTTTATATGGCGTTTCCATGGCTTTTTATTTCACCAGTTTCTAATTCAAAAGGGTTCAACAACGCCCTTTATAGGACCGGAACCTTATTGCGGCACATCAAAATGCTGCCTTAAAACGGCTCTTGCCACATGGGAAAAGGAACAACACTCCTTATTCTGGAAGAATACGCAAGGTCTTCGTCAAGCAAAAATCTTTATTAAAACTAGTAATGACAAAGCGGAAAAAATTTTACGCTTAAAGAAAACTGAGCTCAGAATTATTTCCGGGCTCTTCTCAGGTCACTGCCCATTGAGGTATCACCTTAATAAAATTGGCGTAATGGACACCATGTCATGCCGCTTCTGTACTGAGGCCCCTGAAACATCGGAGCATTTGCTATGCAAGTGTGGAGCAGTCATGATTCAAAGATTCCGTCACTTCAACAACCCATTCCCAACGCCTGATCAGGTTTGGGATACAGATTCCAGAGCCATTCAAGGCTTCATCAAAAGCCTTAGCTTCACTCAGGAATAAACAAGTCAGGGCTACACAATAGATCTAATAAGGTCGCGGTGTCGATGAGACGCGCGTCACACCCTCATTTATTCTAATCTAATCTAATTCTAAAACAGATAAAAGTTAGGGGATGGCGACAGAAATGGTCAACGAACACTCAGTGGCAGAAACGCTCTCCATTTACTGATCGAATCTTAGCAGTATTGAAATGCCGTAGGTCTGGTGGGTCTGGGATCTTGGTCTATTACGCATGTAAAACAACGATTTTATAGGAGATAAGGTAAAAAATGAAGTATGTTTTAGCTAAAATTGTGTTCATTTTGTAATAGGCCAGTCATAACGTACACAAAAAATCGCCTAAATTGCAATAATTGCGGTAAACTTGCTTTTTTGATATGTTGTTTGGATCCACCTAGATAGTGTTTTTCCAAATTTGCAGCCTTCTGAAATGTGAGCGCGCTCAGTTATTGCTGAAAAACCGCAATTTTTTCGGACTTTTTTTAGTTTTGTGCAAAAAAACCCACATAGGAAGGCTCTGACGAGGAAAGTCACTATTACTTTTTTTAAAGTAGACAAAATTCCCGACAGTTCGAACCCAAATTTAATGTTCTAGGTCTAATAGCACTCAAGATACAGGGTTCCCAATATTCGTAATTTTTTTCCAAAAAGTTGAAAAAGGGAAAGTGGCCAATTTTCGACCAAAATATCAGGTATAATTAGGTATCTATGGGAAAATTCATGAGAAATGAAGTTGTAGCAAATTTAATTAACTTAATTATTAGACTATAGGTTTTTCCGTAGACGTGATAGTTCGTTCGATGACGACCATAAACCAAACAAACCTAAAATTGAGTGTTAAGGGGAAGTTACAATAATATTACTAGAAGTTTTCTTTATGTGTTTATTATTAAGTTACATGCTAATTTAAATTTACTACAAGTTAAAGAAAAAAGAAAATAAACAAAAATTATTATAAAAACTAATATTTAAAAAACCTTATGCCGGTCACACACGTAACTGCATACTTGTCAAGTATACATGCGCTTGACGTTTGATCAAGTTTGCATGACCGTGTGTATGATAATTTTACTCAAATATTTTGACTTGACTGCCGAACGAATTTTCAATCTGCATACTTGAAGACTTGTCAAGCGGCCAGGTATTGTGACGTGACAATCAGGCGTTCATAGCTGATAGTCTGTTGTGACTTACTCCTTTTCTGTATACTTTACATGTGTTTCGTGCAAAATGTCTACTGATATTCGTAGAACAGTGTTTGAAGAATTTATTGATATATACTGAAGCGAATCTTGTTTATGGCACATAAAAAACAAACACTATCATGACAGAGATAAGAGAAATGTCGCGTACAATAAATTAATAGAAAAAATAAAAGAAGTCGATCCAAGTACAGACCGCGAACAAGTTGTGAACACATTAATAGTATCAGAACAAATTACAGGAAAGAAAAAAAGAAAGTTGATGATTGACTTCGGTCTGGATCAGGCACTGACGAATTTATAAACCAAAAGTATGGTATTTTAACTCCTTACATTTCCTTTCTGATCAAGACATTCCAAACAGTACAGTTTATTCTACGTTTCTGAACCATTTCGGTAGCCAACACCAAACCAATGATTGCTAAAGCCTCATCATATGTGGATGCCATAGTCGATAACTTTACTTTTGCACGTCACTTCTGGTTGGAGAATGATGTAGAACTGACGCCGCTTCAAGCAAACTTGTGCCGTGTGTGTCCTGGCCATCATGTAAACTTGATCAAACTTCAAGCGCATGTATACTTGACAAGTATGCAGTTACGTGTGTGACCGGCATTATATAATTTTACATATAACTAGGCTCACCAACACTGTTGGGCTTAGGTTAACCTACGCGTCTTCTTTGAGGGCCCAGGAGTATCAAAATCAAGGTGCACAAGAACCCTACTGATTAGGGATGGCATCAAACAGACTCGGGTCTGATGCCAACCACGACATCCATGCTTCCAGCCCCTCAACTACTTCTGAAAAGCCTATCCTGCATGTGCGAGAAAGGTTGTGCTGGGTCTTGCTCTTGCAGGAAGGCTGGAATGAAGTGCTCTACACTCTGTAAATATTGTAAGGGGTGTGTCCAATAGAGGATGTAGAAGAAGATGGAGACTACCCCAATGATGAAATTGAAAAAGAGTTTGATGTCTCTCCTGCTTTTCAAATGGGCATTAACCTCCCCATCGACATCTCCCCACTCGTCGAAGTTGATTTTGATACTCCTGGGCCCTCAAAGAAGACGCGTAGGTTAACCTAAGCCCAAGAGTGTTGGTGAGCCTAGTTATATGTAAAATTATATAAATAAATATTAGTTTTTATAATAATTTTTGTTTATTTTCTTTTTTCTTTAACTTGTAGTAAATTTAAATTAGCATGTAACTTAATAATAAACACATAGAGAAAACTTCTAGTAATATTATTGTAACTTCCCCTTAACACTCAATTTTAGGTTTGTTTGGTTTATGGTCGTCATCGAACGAACTATCACGTCTACGGACAAACCTATAGTCTAATAATTAAGTTAATTAAATTTGCTACAACTTCATTTCTCATGAATTTTCCCATAGATACCTAATTATACCTGATATTTTGGTCGAAAATTGGCCACTTTCCCTTTTTCAACTTTTTGGAAAAAAATTACGAATATTGGGAACCCTGTATCTTGAGTGCTATTAGACCTAGAACATTAAATTTGGGTTCGAACTGTCGGGAATTTTGTCTACTTTAAAAAAAGTAATAGTGACCTTCCTCGTCAGAGCCTTCCTATGTGGGTTTTTTTTGCACAAAACTAAAAAAAGTCCGAAAAAATTGCGGTTTTTCAGCAATAACTGAGCGCGCTCACATTTCAGAAGGCTGCAAATTTGGAAAAACACTATCTAGGTGGATCCAAACAACATATCAAAAAAGCAAGTTTACCGCAATTATTGCAATTTCGAATGTAACATATGACTGGTCTATAAGATCGGGGCCTACCTACTTCCTTATAGAGAGAGAACTATTCTGAATGTCAAACGAAATAGACAATTATTTTGAATGACAAGGAGAGCTAATTAAAAACATTTGTTCCTTAAATGTCATTCTCTCATTCAAAACTGTTTTATTAATTAACTCTGACAGACGTAGCGTTTCATTGTATAATGTAACAATTAACTCTTTAGGTCCTTAAACTGAAGACATAATATCCTGCCTCTTTTCCGCGATCATTTCAACGCACTATTTTATTAAATATATTACTAATGAAAATGTATAATTTTAAACAAGTTACATTTGACACGTTTATACAATTTTCAGTAAAAATCAGTCGTTTTTCAAGAAAAATGGTAATTTTAATACCCGTTGATGACATTTTTTATTTTAATTTATATTTTACATAACAACAATACTAAGAAAAAAGACAGCATTGATTCTCCGAAGATGGCATAAAGATTGCCAAAACATCAGACAATAAAATGTAATAAAAAAACCTTCAGTATTTGCAAAGTTCATTGATCCTATGCCATCAGGTTTCATCCTTTAATCTTCTACTAATGAAAACATAACAAAACATAAAAAATGTACTATAATAATAATTTTAAAAAAATCATAATAGAAAAGTGGACAAAATTTGAAATATTTTTACGTTTTATTGCTTACGCTTCGTTAACAATGTTAACTTCTTCAGAGTTCCGTAAATTGAAAAAAAAATACATAGTTATTACTTATATAAAAAATCAAAATGAAAATTACAAAAAATAAGTTAGTAATCAATTTTATCACCAAGTTACACTTATCATTTTTCTTCAATTTTATACCACTATAAAATATTATGATTTATTTTATATACAGAATGATTTTTAAATTGATTCTTTTTTTTAGCAGCGTGTAGAAATAAAATAGACGAACAAATATTTCAAGTAACTTTTTTATCGAAACTCAAAAATGAAAGAAAAACGGGCTTTTAAAGTTTTATTAAATTTTATCAAATTTTGAGGTCGGTCCTGATGCCGTTATGTTATGTCACTATGCAAATATGTTGTGTCATTATCAAGTATTCACAGAAATTGTTCGAAGTTGTCCCCGTTTTGTTGAACAGAAAGATTCGTGCGTCGTAGCCATGCTTCTGTACATGCTTGTAGTAGCGATAAGGGCCTTCCGTGAATTATTTGGGATGCATTTCCGATTCGTGCTATCATTTCTTCGCGTGTGTTAGCCGGGCTTGTGAATTAATTAAATAAGTTTTTATAAAAAAGTGATTTAAAATATTTGTTCGTTTATTGATTTTTACACGCTGTTACAAAAGAAGAATTAACTAAAAAATCACTCCGTATAACATCAATTTAAAAAACACACAATTTGAAAAATGTAAAATAGCAAAATAGCGCGTAATAGAGATTTATATATTTTATTAACTTTGTGATCTTTAATTGATTTTTTCAAAAAATAAAAAAAAAACACACACACAAACAAAATTCCATTATGAGGCTCGTGCTTTACGGACTGAGCTATTCAGTATGGCTCGATATTACTGTATATCAGTTTTATATCCATTCATAAATGTCAAAAAAAGCAATTTATTAAAATTCATAATTGACTAGGTACTTAATTCTAATAAAATTTCATCTGAACTACAGGTGTATGCAAAATTTCAATGCAATTGAATAACCGGAAGTGTATCAAAATAGACTTGCAAGATTTGTAGCAGACAGGCAGGAAAAGCAAGTAAAGGCCGCTGCACACGGGACTAGAAACACTGTTTGGAGTTCTGCCGGCCGGTAGGCTGGGTACGAATCTGGAAAGAACATCACTGCAGGGTCGCCTGCTAGCTCACAAGATAGAGTTTAAAATTAGAAGAGGGGCTATTTTTTTACTAGGTCCGCTGCTAGCTATGAGCAAGAGCCAATCAGGAAGCAGTATCTTGTCACGTGGGCGACTTGAACAAACGCCAGACAACAGACACGTTTTGCTCTGTGTTTATATTTGAACTGTCACTGCGCGCGCACCACATTTATTCACAAAACTAGCATGAAAAGACGATTCGTGAAGCGGGCACATAACAGCAATTAAGAAAACGTTTCTAGCAGGGCCGGATTAACCCTGTCCGGCCCCCTAGGCAATGCAATCAGGTATTTTGAAGTTGATGAAGGGATGTGAGTAACTTCCAGATGATCGGCTCCAGGCATCCTGTTACTTCAATGTCTTATGTGATTATTGTAACAACATGATTTTTTGACTAAATGCTGCAGCATCGCCTTACCTGACTCGTTAGCTTTATTGAAATGATCTTAATGAATAGGCTATAGATAATGGATGATCCAGGTTTTTTGATGGGTCAGGAAAGAGAAATAAGAGAAATGAGACGTGACGTAGTTATTTTAAATTTTATCTTGTTAAATACAATAAATTACAATAAACAACGAAAGAAAATAATATTGTTGTTGGAAAATTTCATACAAATTTTCAAATAAAATTTTCGTTCAATGAAAAGTTTTTTTCTTGGTGCGTGCATGGGCCCCTAGTCGATGCGGGGCCCCTAGGCAGTTGCCTACTCTGCCTAATGATTAATCCGGCACTGGTTTCTAGCCTTGTGTGCGCGGCCTTTAGATATAAAAACCGCACTATTTGAACACACAACGAACAGGAAGTTAAGTTTGAAATCTGTGAAGACATAATAATTGATACTCAAATATATAAATAACAGACGCCCAGACAGCTCTTTCTGACTATAAGAGAACATTTTTTGTTCTTCAATTTACATTTGTTAACATGTTCATGAAAGGAAATCGATATTCGCTTTTGTATCAATAAAAACGCGATTTAAAAATATAATTTAACGTTCCTTCAAAAACACGACAAAAATAAACGTGTAATTTACATCAAAAAGAACAAGTAGAAAAGAGAAAAACAGGAACGACATGTAAATAAATGTAATACTGAATAATTCTGTAAAAGTAAAAGGCGTACAGTGCAGTCGAGACCCGAGCATTCATCAAAATGTGCCTCAGAGAAAAGAATGAATCGAAGTGTGAGGGAAAACTATCAAAAAAACACACCTCATATTCAATATACCGAATGTTCACTTTTAAAAGTCGCGTATACTTGTCCAGCATAAACCTGCCTAAGGTTGCCAGGTCGCCTAACCAAATAGCCAGTTTGGCCGGACATTTGGGTAAAAAGGCCGGACAGCCTACATTATTGAGGATTTTGTCTCAGTATTAATAGGTATGACAAAAAAGTTGTATGGAAAATCAAGCTTTTTAGATTATTACCATGATTCTTGTTAAATTCTAATGAAATATAAATAACATCGAATGCCAAATCAATTCAAGTAGATTATTACTAATCAGCCAAAGTCATCAGTCAAAATTAAATTCTAGATAAACATTTATTAACATTTTAAATTCTTCTTAAATTCTAATGAAAGGCAATCGCACAAATAAGTCTTATGTACCTGCTATTACTTCCCAAAATAAAATAAAAAAAATTAAACAAAACAAAACTTCTTTTAGTTAAGGCAATGGTGCGTATTTCAATCGGTGGAAAGCAACCGGATGACTCTTGGTATTTGAGTTCTTGAAGCAATTTGGAAACTTTTTTGTTCAGTACCTCATAACCCCAAAATGGAAGGAATCGGAGAAAAGGGGAGGGGGTCAAAACGTAAAAAAAAATGTTTAGAAACCAAATGGAAAGGCGGTAGCATTAAAGTACGTGTACTCACTATTGTTTAAAAAAATTGTCATACGAAACGTGCGGACGGTTTGCGCGAACCGATTTTTTGAAAATCGGAAAAAAAAAATTGTGTCGCAACCGGTTGTGTACGTTATCTGTATGCCATCAGAAACGAGTCTAACCTCAATATTCTGATTAATATCGCACAAAAGTAAGGGGTTGAAAAATGGGGTTAAATGTTATAAAAACGGATGACATATTATAGTTGGACCCTCTGAGAACATGTATAAGAAACGTCATCCGTTTTTAACAATTTTAGCAATTTTTTTATGATGTTTGAAAAAAGCTAGTGAAAAATCGAGAATTTTCGCCACTCAAACCTTTAATTCCTCAAAATCCGTCCAGCAGAAACGGATGACAATTTTTTTACAGCATCTCTGAACAAAAACAAGAATTTTCCTCAAAATCGCAACCGGTTGCGACACAATTTTTTTTTTTCCGATTTTCAAAAAATCGGTTCGCGCAAACCGTCCGCACGTTTCGTATGACAATTTTTTTAAACAATAGTGAGTACACGTACTTTAATGCTACCGCCTTTCCATTTGGTTTCTAAACATTTTTTTTTACGTTTTGACCCCCTCCCCTTTTCTCCGATTCCTTCCATTTTGGGGTTATGAGGTACTGAACAAAAAAGTTTCCAAATTGCTTCAAGAACTCAAATACCAAGAGTCATCCGGTTGCTTTCCACCGATTGAAATACGCACCATTGCCTTGAATATTTACTTTAAGTTAACAAAAATCATTATTCATATTCGACTGCGCTCGGCCACGTTCGACGCTAGCTCGTTTGCGAAATGTAAAAAGCCTAACAAAAGCCAGACAAGCCGGACACCGTTTATTTTGGCCGGACACGCAATCAAAAAGCCTAACTATGTCCGGCTTTATCCGGACGCCTGGCAACGCTAAACCCGCCCAACTATATCAAGATCCCAGACCCACGTCATTTCAGTAATGATTTTATCAGTAAAGGTACAATATTTCGTTAAAAAAGTATGCCAATTTGCTAGCTTGAAAGCGGGACCCTTTTAGAGATAACAGGTACGTAAAACACGTGCTTACCTACGTAAGCAATGGTATTATTTCATTTTGAAGTCCATCAAATCCAAAAAACATATTTTTGGAAAAACTCTGTGCGTCTGTTTGTTTGTGAACACGATACAGGTCAAACAGATGAGCGGATTGAAATCAAATTTTCAGAGGATATTTGGTATGCAAATAGAAAGAGCCCTGTTGTTTTTGGGGAACATCGGCGCATGCGCAGAAGAGGTATAAGCTATAACGGTGTTTGTTTATATAATAATGGTATACTTTTCCTAACGGCTTGTTATTCTATTTATATTTTCGAGAAAGTTTCGTTAAAACATTTTTTTTCTAAACTTTACAGTTTCGAAAATATTTTAAAAATATAAAATCAGTTTTGTTGATCTGTCAGAAATAGTATAACTTGGAACATATTCTGTAGGTAACCATGGCAACGAATAGCAAATATCATATTGAATACTAGCCATTACCCGCGTCACTTTACGCGATATCAGAAATTTTATTTTCTTTATTGTACTATATCAAATGTCAACATTTTGAAGTTGGAATGGTCTAGTTGCCCAATTTGCTGGAATATTTAATCTGTTACACGTTCAGCAACTGAGTCTATATACGTGGTTTCATCTATCTTTTTTGAACACACTGTATGTGTACAATTTTGCATAAAATATTGTTATGCTAACACCGTTATACTTTTTATTTTTTGTATTGTATAATTTTGAAATCTCAGTCTATTTTATTGTTTCTTGGTATTCGGCTGACGTACTTTTTTCGGTGTCGCTTTTGAAAGTATTCTTGTCGTCACGTCTCATAGTAATTTCTAATTTTGAATATTTTTTTCTCGGTTGAATAACTTTGTGATTTATTTATGTACTTTTTTATTATTATTATATTCTGGAGCGATGGGTCGCCAAAAAACAAGGGAATTATTTATATACTTAAGGAGGTTGATGCGTTACAGTCCCAATCAAAAGTTAGTCGAATTCTAAATGGGAACTTTTCCATAATAAATTTTTACAAAAAATATAAGTCGATGATAAAAAATTAATTATTGTCATAAAGGCATAAATAAATAAATATTTTGTTTTAATTTATCTTAAGTACCCATTATATGAAAGAAGATATGATTAGTAATATTTACAAGTAAATAGGTTTCCTACAGACCAGCAGTTCAGACAAAAATGACTCGATGTCTTCAATTAATTTCAAAACAGCATATGTGTCAACCATCAGCCAACGAGCGCTCATAAGAGAGAGAGAGAGAGAGAGAGAATGATACGGAACACCTGCAGCGTTCTCTCCCGTAACTGCGGACATTTTCACTTATGGTAAACATACGCACCAGCGTACTCTAGTTACTTATATCTCTATGCTATAGATATAAAGAATTAATTGTTATATTATGTATAGATGCGCTTTACTGCATAAACGGGCCGGTCAAAAACGTCATATTTGTTCGTGAAATTCGCAAAACGCGTATAAAGAAGTTTTACTTCAGTATATATATTTTTCAAACTTTGAGCATAGGCCGCCATATGACGTAGAAGATGGCCATCCTTGAACTGAACATCGAAGCAAAGAGAAAAAGAAGTAACAGAATCAACCACAAATTCAATAACAATACTGCAATCTAGACCTGAGGGGAATATAAAAGACAAAGGAGAGCAGATCGGCGTCGTTGTCGGCGGCGGCACAGTCCTCGAGGGGGACGGGCAGCAGAAGAAAGAGCAGGCAGATTCGACGGACATCACATCTATGCTGGGCACCACTCTGATGTGTACATCGTGTACCGTACGGTACAGAATTTTATACTAGGTGGTAATCGCGGCTGCCGATCATAGAACTAACATGTAAAATAACACTGTCGTGATTTCCTGATTCCCTGATTATTCTAGAGAAAAAACCTTCAACTAAATGTTTTAGAAGCTTAAAATTTTGAATCACTAGGTTATCTTGTTCTAATGTAATGACTGTTAACACTTTAGACCACTATTGCGTTTGTTATACAAAAGTGGAAGATACATTGACCTACTTGGTATTTTAAAGTCGGACTAAAAATGTAAACATTAGCAGTTCCCACTTGACTAATGCCCATATTCACCGAACACTATTCAAGATAGAAGTTACTAATCTTGGAACAAATTTATTCGTTAGTGTAGACCACACTAATATACCAAACGCGTGTATTGTTTACCTAATTCATCAGAATTACCAATTTCTAACTCCAAAGGCGAAAAAAATGAAATGGAAAGTTTTCGAGTGGACACGTTGTATAGTGTACAAAGCTATATGTACTTTGTTGTAGAGTCCAGTGAACAGGAAAACGTCCAGAAACTACTTAGCAGTCTAAACACCAAGAAAGATATAACGGGATATAGAGAAGGACACCAAACACTGATCTTACAGACAGAATATAACTACTATCATATGGCATATTGTATTATTATGTGGCTGTTCCGCGCATGTTGATAGGGTTTTTTTTTATAATTCAGAAGAGAGTCATTAAGATACTTTTTGGTATAAATGATTCTAGACAATCATGTAGGCAATTATTCTGGAATCTAAAATTCATGACACTACCATGTGTATATTATAATAAATGTACTGCATGATGAGAACTGGCTTTAAACTTTGGAGTTGCATTCATTTTGTAATTTTTAAAGCGGCTCAATATAATTGCGCAATATTTGGGTTTGTGCAATATAATTGACCGTGTGTAGACGAGATTGAAAGGTTGCGCAATATATTGTGTGATTTTCAAAATCTTGAAAAAATATTGCAAAAACGGGGAAATATTGTGCCGTCTGTTGTCAAGATTGCGCAATAACAGTCAGTTGATCTCAAGTAGCGGTCGTTTCAACAAGTCGTCTCAACTACGCCTCATCATGGGTGACAAGAAAGCCGACAGACAATTTATTGTTGAATTTATCGTGGTCTTTCGTCTTTGTGGGAAGACTATAGTAATAGTGATAACATGATGACTGAAGTTCTGGTGGGGACTGTTTGCACAATGTGACTGTACCGTCTGTGCTCGCAATTGAGCAATATATTGCACAACCTTCAATATCGCCTCCATACAGTACAATTTTTTGCACAAACCAAAATATTGTACAATAATATTGACCGTCTAGGGGCCGCTTAAGACTATGATGAGTTCAAAAAAGAGGAAAGTTCCTAATTTTGCTAATGTCATTTATATATATATTTTTTTTTAATTTACTATTCCAACTCCACAAGTGGAGAATAGTACTGTTTAGGTCAAAATTCACTTTACAAAATTTTTCAATATTTTTTGGGAAAAGTATGTTCATCTGTTGCACAATACATTACTTATTGCTTGCATATTTATAAGGTGCAGGCCCACTCATGATGGTCCATGCTCAGTGGATTACGACTTTGATATCTACTGTAAATAAAAGCAGAATATTACGAAATAATAGACTTATATCGACGCATAATATAGCCTAGTAGCCTCACGTCTTCGTAATTAAATGAAAGAAGAATATAGATTGCTTTTGTTAAATGGAATATAATTAATACATATTTATGAAAATAGATCCCGTGTAAAAACACAACCAATAACATAGGGTTTTCAGCAAATAAACTATAGGATCAAAATAAACAATTATTGTACAAGAATTCTTTTGGAATATCAAACGCATCTACAGATCGTATCTATTTTGTTCTTCCATCTTCCTTATAACATTGAAACAGCTGAATGTTACATTCTAGTCACGTCCAATAGCCGATACTATATATGTACGGCGTTCTTTTGTTATAAAAAAAAACAAAAGAAGTATTACTTATATCGACTTTTATCACGCGTTTCCGATTTAAAAGAGGAAAAGAACAAAAATAAAAAGTTATCAACGTAAGTCGAAGATGATTTATATATAAAAAATAGTAGGTAAGAAAAAAAAGAAATCACAGTACAACCGTTTGACAAAACCGCAATCGTATTGACTAAGATTTAACTGGAACGAGAGAATATATGATGGTAGATGAAAAATACGTTTTAGATAAGATTTGCATAAAATCCGTTCTTAGTCGATGTCTACGTCGAGAAAGGAGTAGCTATGCCAAATATGAACACATCTCAGGAAAGTGTTTGGGCTCTTAACCGGTCATGCACCTTCGAGAAAGCATCTACACACAATAGGGATACGTCAGGAACCGACCCAGTGTAGATTTTGAGAAATGGAGGACGAAACAGCCAACCATTTTCTGTTCGAATGCGAGGCCCCAGCCTATAGGGGAACAACCATCTTTGGATACATTGATGAGAGCGAAGTATGATTCCTCAGGACAGTCTAGTCCCAATCTACTGGAGTTCATGAGGAGATCCAAACTATTGGAGGACTAGATCCAGGACAATGGAAAGCACAACGGGCTATTAAGCCATAACCCCTAATTTATTAATTCATATTCATTAAGGTTTCTGGTTTTTCGACCTTTTTTATTTCTAGGGGCATGAGAATTCTCGACCAGGATTTCTCGAGTATCTCGAGAAATTTTGAAATTTTTAATGAAACACGATAATTTCAAATGTTTGCTTTATTAAAAATTAGGCTGATAGATGAGATCAATTAAATTAAATGGTAAGTTTTTAGTAACCATAAATTGCACTTATTAATTAACAAATTAACAACAAACAATAAATTAAACAAACTATAATCGACTGGTCTAAAATTAAAGAATAGGGCAGTACTTAACTTTTTTATAATTATTGGGTCTCTACCAGTTTCAAATTTACAACAGTCTTTAATTAAATAAAAAATAATTAGTAAAATTAAATCAACAAAATTACTATTACATATTTAGATAACTATAAAAACTTGTTTAACCAAACAAACATTTTGCTACCAACTTAAACCAAAAATGCCTTTTATATATTTTATAAACTATTATGTTTTTTAGTTACATAGCGCACGGAATTGATTTCTCGAGGCGTTGATTTTTCTTTTCCCGTCTCAACTAAAGACAAATTTCTCGAGAATTCTCGAGCTAAAACCCCTAATATTAATTCATTCATGGAAACGCATTCGTGTTTCGTCTCAATCGCATGCGAAGCCGCGGGTAACGACTACTATAGAATATATAAAAGAGATTAGCCGCAAGTAAGTGGTTCTTAACCAGTGTCATTATCCTATACGTGTCTCTTATAGAGGTCATCACTCATTAATATACAATCTGATCTACTCTCTAAGCGGCGATGGGGCAAGGACTTGTAAGCAGGATCCTAATCTCTTAATAAATAATGGATCGCACATAAGCGTCGCTCTACTTAATGTTTAATGTGTACACACATGTTGAAAACACTTCACCTCAAATCTGTGCCACGACAGTTATTAATCAACTAGCCGTTACCCGCGGCTTCGCACGTGATTATTAAAAAAATATGTTTTTTTGCATGAACTTTTCATTTTAAATCTTTTATAACCTTTGTACTTCACAAAGATAGAAAATTTTATATGGTTCGTTTTTTTTTTCTTTCAGGTGATGAACCAAAATGTCAAAAGAGAAAATCGTCTTCAGTTCAAATTTCGTGCCAAATTTTATCCAGAGGACGTTGCAGAAGAATGGGTCCAGGATATTCATTACGTTTATTCTATTAAATTTGATCTTATCTGATGAAATTAGTAAATTTCATCAGATAAGATAAAATTTAAAAAATTTAAAAACACCGACGTTTCAGGCGGATAGTAATCCGCCTGAAACGTCGGTGTTTTTGGCGTCGTACGCTGTCTAAGCGCGTTATTGCAACTACAACAAATCCCTCCATACTCCAGGGTTCTTGGCCAATGACAGAAAAATAAAATAAAAATTCTTCACAGAAGTGTCATTATCATAAAAAAATGACGCAATTCCGACTCTCAAGTGATAAGGTTAAATCATTCCCAACTATAGTCATAGTTTCTTCTCCCAAGAAGAATACGAGCAATTAGCACCTGTCAGTTTTTGTTTTTTATTTATTATTCTTATGTTTGCTGTTTTCTTGATCAACAGACCTTGAAACAAGATTCAGCGCAATCAACAGATGAAACAAACGAGGCGGCCATGGAGAAGATTCATCGGGAAACGTGCTGAGGACGTGATAAATACAAATCCCTTCGCAAAATTTGGAAAGGAAACACAGAACGTAGGATAGATCAGTTCGAAAATAACCTTATGGGATTTGATTGTCGGTTAAATTAATCGAAAATGGTTTTATTTTATAGTTTAAAGGTCATTAATAACAAAAAGTGTCCATGGGCGCATAACCTAAAAACCAATAGAGTTTTAGCTACAGATATAGGATAGGTATCCCTTGAATTCACAATCTTAAAAAATCCTAAGCTCTAGAAATATGTTTTCGAGTGCGCTGGATCCGAATATGACATTATTATTTCACATCTTCAAACATTACCTAGTTTTCGACTATTTTTCTATTTCTAAAAAAAGGCACAAAAGTTGAACATGGAACATCTTTGTGAATTCAATGGATATCCCTATATCTAAAATCTCGCTAAACATATCTGTAGCTAAATATCTATTGGTTTTTAGGCTATGCGCCCATGAATACTTCTTCTTAGTGACCTTTAAAACCGAAAACTTAAATAAATGCCAAACTTACAAAATAATAAAAATTTGTATTCAGAGCACTGTGGTTGGAACAAAAATAAAGAATAGTTACTTCTTACCACAACAGTTTTATTAATGGATGTACAATTTGGAAGCTATATGCTGTCATCTCCACTAGTGTATTGCTGAATTAATGTACTACCACTAATAAAACTGTAAGAAGTAACTATTCTTTATTTTTGTTCTAATCACAGTGCTCTTAATACTTATTTTTATTATTTTGTAAGTTTGGCATTTATTTAAGTGTATTTGTACGCAGGACAGTTTACTAGTTTAACAATAATATTTATTCAACACGCGTGAGTAATATATAATTTCGGGGTCCTACTAAATTCGGGAGAAATAATAAATTACTTCATGTTGACGCGTAGAGTGTTAATAATGAGCCGAAACCGTGCGATAATGTATTACTGCATAGTTTCTGGACCAATAAGAACGCGGTAGCGAGCCGAAACTGTACGGTAATGAATTATTACTGCATAGTTTCTGGACCAATAGGAACGCGGTAGCGATTTGTATATAACAGCATCGCAATTCAGCGAAAGTCAGAGCCATCTTGTGTGCATCGAGGACGGTGGGTACGTCAATCAATGAAGTGATTTATTATTTTTCCCTCTTTTATCAGGGCCCCGATTACATATTACTCGTGCTAGTTGAATAAAGTATTTGCGACCATTGATCGAAGGAGAATATTCCACTCGCGTGTTACCGCACTCGCTAAGCTCATGCGGCAAATTTCACGCTCATGGAATCTTCTCCTTCTCTCACTATTCGCACAATATACTATACTTATAATTTTTTTTAATACAAGTATTCTGATAGGTATATTATATTACAACTTTATAATTTTAAGATTGTATTTTTTGTTATATTACTACAAAATAATCAGAACTATTTGAATGTTGGATACTTTGTTACTGAAAACTCGATTTTTCCTCCTATTTAAATAATAAGATTTTTGAGATTAATTCCATGGGGATATTAGACTGGAGTACGCGAGTAAGCCGTGAAAGTGTCTGCAATTCAGAGAGAGAAAAGTTCTTTGTCTTTATGGTAATTAATGATACAAAACAATGTTGATTTGAGTAAACATATATCTGGTTTTCTGGACCCGCTGCAGCGTTCTCTCTCTCAACTGAGGACACTTTCACGTATGGCAAGCATACGAACTAGCGAACTCTAGTTACTTATATCTCCATGATTAGTTCACAACGAAATTTAATCAATTTGATTGCGAAATAATATTATCCTTAATCTTTGCGGCTCTGTTCACATTTTTAATTAAGTAATCTATGCATCCGACGTTCAAAAAATTAACTATAAATCGACATTATTAATTTATTCGCAGATTTACTGTATAAAAATACGAAAAATAAACTATTATATTATTTATACATTATTTTTTTTTAATCATATTGCTCCTACTTGTATATTACCTTTATCCTACCGTGCCATTTAGATTTGGCGAAAATTGTGAACTATTCAAATTTTGTTCATTTAAAGACAACCATGGGCGCCGGAAGCACAGTACAAAGGGGTGCACTTGAAAGAAAATACGTAGAAAAAAAATTATTTTTTATTGTTATTGTTTGAGTAAAATTAAAATAAAAACGATTTTTCATACAGAAGTTTCACCTCGTACGTGTGTGCATTAATACACGTATATTTTGTTTCTACATAATTATACATGGATTATAATTTTATATTTGTTAATAATATAATATGTAGATGCAGATGCACCGCCCTGAAAGTAATCCAGGCGGCGCCCAGGAAGTAGATTAACCCCCTTAGGGGATGAATTTTCAAAAATCCTCTCTTAGTGCTCACTTACGCCACATAGGGGACTTCTGTGCAAAATTGCATGCTTCTAGACCCTCCGGTTTAGACTGTGCGTTGTACGGTCAGTCAATGTTAGAGATTTCCCCTTTAGAGGTGAATTTTCAAAAATCATTTATTAGTGCTCACCTCCGTTATATAGGGAACCCCTGTGCAAAATTTCATGCATTTAGATCCACCGATTTAGGCTGTGCCGTTGTCTGTTAGCTTTTAAGACTTTTTAATTAAGAAAAAGTGCTAAAAACGTAAATATCAGAAATTTGCTATCCAGCTCCCAGAAACAATTAGAGGTATTTATATCGAATAAAACAAGACAAAACATAGTTGCATAATAGTTTTTATACTCACACCACAAATATTGCCGTCTTTAATGACAATGCAGTGTCTCCAAAACTTTTTTTATTTTCTGTTTCTGAACTTCGTTGATTTTTCTTTGAGCAGGCATTAATTGATAGATTTTGTCTAAGATCGTTTTAAAGACAGGTTTGTATTCAAGGAAACAAAAGGAGGAATTAATGTTTCAGCCTCTCAAGTCTATTTCAAAACTGTAAAATTACAGACTTGACCTATTGATTTAGAACTGCAGTATACACAGTATTCGGCATTACGAAATTTTTAAAAATTCGTCAGTCAATAATATAAACACAGAAGTATGAGACACACAGCTAAATAATCATTTTATACATAAACTAGCTGTTACCCGCGAATTCTTCCGTGTGGAATTTATGTTTATAAGCTTGGTGTATATTCGAATGTATACTATTTGCAGACAGAACTTTAAAGCTTAAGCTTAAGACGTTCAAATGTTGCAACGGTGTTTAAACACACTTTAAATGGCGACAGAACCAAAAGTTGAGCTTATTTTTTGATTTGGAGTGTTCCCTGTTAGTATAAGCCGTGTGAACATAAAAAGCGAGTAATTGGAAAATGTCGAAAATCGACCATAAACGAGATTTTTCGCATAGTTATAGCCTTAGTTTGTTTGTGATTTTTTTTGGACAATTTTGGACGATCTCTCGGATCCGATTCAAATTCGGTAGGCTTATGTAAAATGATACCGAGCCGCTCCCTTGCTTCGTATCACTTACCTCTTCTCTATGTCACTTAACGTTTCGAAGATAGACCCGTTCAAAGTACTTTTCTGGAAAGTCTGGAATACGAATCGGATGCATTTAAAATCCGGTGTATTGATAGAAAACGACGCGCTGAGATTAATGAGCGCACCCGGAGGTCTGAATCTATAACCGTTTCGGAGATAGAGACGATCGAATGTTAGTTCAGTATTTAAACACATTTCATACATGACCACAGAACCAAAGGCTGAGCTGATTTTTTTTTTGAGTGTCATTTCCTGTTAGTATAAGCCGTATGGACCTAAAAATGAGTTTTTGGAAAATATCGAATAACGACTTAAAACGAGAAATTTTCCTTACAGTCTTAGGTTTTTTTTTTGGACACTTTTGGAAAATCTCTCGGAACCGATTTAAATTCGATAGACTTATAGAAAACTAGCTGCTGCTATCTCCGCGTCTTCGCCCGCGAATGAGATGAAACACGATAGCTACAACAGTAGTGGCTGTGCGTTATCCGTCAGTGAGTCAGTGTTAAAGTAGACTGGTCCCCTAAGGGAATGAATTTTCAAAAATCCTTTCTTAGTACTCACTCACGCCATATAGGGGACTTCTGTGCAAAGATCATGCTTCTAGACCCACCGGTTTAGGCTATGTTGTACGTCAGCGCAGTGTTTTTTAACTAAATAGATTTAAAACCCTTTTCAAAAATACTTTCTTACTGCTCACGTACGTCATATAGGGGACTTCTGTGCATAATTGCATGCTTTTAGACCCACCGGTTTAGGCTGTGCGTTGTCCGTCAGCCTTTGAGCCTTTTTATTAAGAAAAAGTGACAAAAATGTGCATAAAATCGATAGAAACGTAAATATCAGAAATTTGTTATCCAGCTCCCAGAAACAGTTAGAGGTATTTATATCGAATAAAATAAGACAAATAGTTGCATAATAGTTTTTATACTCACAACAAATATTGCCGTCTTTAGATGTCAGACTGTTATCTAATGTATTATATTTTTAAAATTTTAACCCCTTCCACAGTCAGGGCCGAACTAATCAACTTTGGCCTTTTTGAAATCTGAAAAATAGTTGTTAATAGTTGTCTTACTCCAAGTATTTGAAGATGGCTTCCATCTAACGTTACAGTATAAGCCGTGTGAACCTAAAAATCGAGTTATTGGAAAATTTCGTTAGTTTAATTATTTTGTGATTTTTTTTTGACAATTTTAGACAATGTCTCGGATCCGATTCAAATTCGGTAGGGTTACGGAAAATGATACGTCGAAGTCACCAAGCCCATCGGTTGCGTTGTATCAGCTACGGTTTCGAAGATAGACCCGTTCGAAGTGCTTTTCTGGAAAGTCTGGAATACACCTCCAATACATTTCAAATTCGGTGTATAGATAGAAAACAATACGCTGAATTCAATGAGCGCACCCGGAGGTCTGTATCTAATACCGTTTCGGAGATAAGACATTGAAATGCTGCTTCGGTCTTTAAACACACTTTAAATGGTCACAGAATCAAAAGTTGAGCTTATTTTTTAATTGGAGAGTCATTTCCTATTAGTATAAGCCGTGTAGACCTAAAAATAGTTTTGGGCTGTGCGTTGTTATGGTCAATCGATATTAGAGTTTTAACTAAGTAGATTAACCCCCCCAGGGGATGAATTTTCAAAAATTCTTTCTTAGTACACATCCACCTTAAATAAGGAACCCCTGTGCAAAATTTCATGCAATTAGACCCAGCGGTTTTGGCAGTGCGTTGTCAGCCTTTGAGCTTTTTATTAAGAAATAAGTGCATAAAATCGATAGAAACGTAAATATCAGAAATTTGCTATCCAGCTCCCAGAAACAGTTAGAGGTATTTATATCGAATAAAACAAGACAAAACATAGTTGCATAATGCGGTGTTTACACGGGTGACTAAAGCCGCACGATTTCCGCCGCACGGCGAAAATCGACCGTCTAAATGGCAATTCGGCTAGGCCGCAAGTGACTAAAATCGCAAGCCCCAAAGTAGACTAGCATCCGACTTTTGCCGCGCGGCGACCGGCCGCATGCGGCTGGTGACTAAAATCGACTGTGAAAATGCTCATTCGCAGGCGACCGTGCTGATCGACATTTTGATGCCAAATGAACTAGTCACCCGCGATTTTCATCGACTCGTGTAAATCGGGTAGCGATTCGGCTAGGACAGGCGATGCGACTGGTGACTTGCCGCACGGCTAAAATCGACCCGTGTAAACACCCCATAATAGTTTTTATACTCACACCAAATATTGCCGTCTTTAGACGTCAGACTGTTATCTAATGTATTATATTTTTAAAACTTTAACCCCTTCCACAGTCAGGGCCGGACTAATCCACTTTGGCCTTTTTGAAGTTTGAAAAATAGTTGAGAGTAAATTGAAATATTTCTTTTTTTTGAGTGTATGGGTTGACACGAAGCCTATTAGCGCCGCTAGTGGCTAATAGAGAATTATTGAACTAACTTTTTATGAAAATCCCGACATATTTCTAAGGTGATAAGTCAAAAACTTTAGTTGGCCATGATGTGTTAAAAAAAATGTAATAAGGAAAACTGATGTTAATTTGTTTACACTGACAGCGGACCGTCAAATTAGGGCGCTAATGGTCTTTATTTTACTTAAATCGCTATCAGCGTATCAGCCCGGAACACAACAAGCATTTCCAGATCGCTTAGTTTTCCTATGTTCATTTTGTAATTAAAAAACTAAAATAAAATAATTATAACTACTTTCACTTTTAATAACCATTGCTAACTGACATACGGAAAATTGGAGTTCAAAGTTTCCCCTAGTGGTCACCACAAACGCTCGCATCGAAAAATTTGTAATTCCACCTTCGTGCACATAGCCCATAAAAAAATTCTAAATTATCGGAACAATAAGTTTTTAAATAAAGTGAAACATAAGAACACATTTTCTTTAGATTTTAGAATAACCATATAAAAAACAACACATTTTTATTTAATTGTTTATTATAAACAGTTGTCCAACAGAAAACTAATATATCTTGTTTACAAATCTGTTAAAAATAGACAGTTTGACTGGGTCCTTCTAAAAACCGGGCCCTAGACATTTGTGTCATTTGTCTATAAAATAATCCGGCACTGCCCACAGTATTGCAATATTATTACCTATTGCATAATAGTTTTAAAATTCGACTTTGACAAAGTACAAACAAACAGGTATAATAATAATTAATTTGGTACCAAAACAGTTATTTTTTTGTATTTTTGTAGATATTTAAAATTTAAAGTTTAGTTAAAAACATCAAAATATGTCACTTCAGTGCTAAATCTATTTAATTTAAATGGATATTATGCATGTTTAATTAAGCATGATAAAGACACAAAAGAGGAATTAATGTTTCAGCTTTTCAAGTGCAAATATTTCAAAAATGTAAAATTACAGACATGACCTCTTGATTTGGTACTGCAGTATACGCAGCATTCGACATTACGCAATCTTAAAAAATAGGTCTTTCAATAATATAAACACAAAAGTATTTATTATAATAATAATTTTATACATAAACTAGCTGTTACCCACGACTTCGTCCGCGTGGAATTTATGTTTGTAAGATTGGTATATTTGAATTAATTCTATTTGCAGTCAGAACTTTTAAGCTTAACATTTCAGAGATAAAGACGTTCAAATGTTTCATTGAAACGGTGTTTAAACACACTTCAAATGGCCACAGAACCAAAAGTTGAGAATATTTTTTGATTTGGAGTGTCGTTCCCTGTTGGTATAAGCCGTATGAACCTAAAAAGCGAGTTATTGAAAAATGTCGAAAAACAACTAAAAACGATTGAGATGAAACACAATAGCAACAACAGTTGTACGTCAGTAAGTCAGTGTTAAAGTAGATTAGCCCTCTAAGGAGATAAATTTTCAAAAATCCTTTCTGAGTCTTCACTTACGCCGTATAGAGGACAGTTGTGCAAAACTGCATGATTATAGACCCACCGGTTTAGACTGTGCGTTGTACAGTCAATCAATGTTAGTGTTTTAACCAAGTAGATTAACCCCCCTTAGGGTGAATTTTCAAAAATCATTTTTTAGTACACATCCACGTTATATAAGGAACTCGTGTTTTAAATTTCATTGCGCTAGACTTACCGGTTTAGGCAGTGTTGTCCTTCAGCCTTTAAGGGGACTATTAAGAAAAAGTGCAAAAAGTGCCAAAAACATAAATATGAAAATGTGTTCATATGTTTCACTTTATTAAAAACTATTTTTTTCCGATAATTTAGAATTATTTTTAAACACAAAAAAGACACATTTGAATTTCAGATTTCAAAAGGGCCAAAGTGGATTAGTCCGGCCCTGACAGTGGAAGGGGTTAAAATTTATAAATATAATTCATTAGATAACAGTCGGACGTCTTGTTTTCTCTGCTATAAATACCTCCTGACTGCTTCTGGGTACCGGATAGCAAATTTCTGATATTTACGTTTTTAGCACTTAGGTATTTTGCACGTTTTCTTAATAAAAAGTCCCCTTAAAGGCTGACAGACAACGTACTGCCTAAACCGGTAGGTCTAGCGCAATGAAATTCGGTACTCGAGTTCCTTATATAACGTGGATGCGTACTAAAAATGATTTTTAAAAATTTATCCCCTAAGGGGTTAAAACTCTAACATTGATTGACCGTACAAAGCAGTCTAAGCCGGTGGGTCTATAAGCATGCAGTTTTGCAAAGAAGTCCCCTATATAGCGTAAGTGAGCACTTAGAAAGGATTTTTAAAAATTCTTCTCCTTAGATTGCTAATATCTACTTTAACACTGACTTATTGACGTACAACGTACAACCACTACTGTTGTTGCTATTGTGTTTCATCTCACACACGGGCGAAGCCAGTGGAGGTAACAGCTGCTAGCTCTCTATAAGTCTACCGAATTTGAATCGGTTCCAAGAGACTTTCCAAAATTGTCCAAATAAAAACTAAGACTAAGGAAATTTTGTCGTTTTTAGTCGATTTTCGACATTTTCCAATAACTCGCTTTTTTGGTCCACACACGGCTAATACTAACAGGAAATGACACCCCAAATAAAAATATGTGGCCATTTGAAGTATGTTTAAACACCGAAACAATATTTGAACGTCTCTATATCCTAAACGGTATTTTAGACACAGAACTCCGGATGCGCTCATTGAATTCAGCGCGTCTTTTTCTATCTATTTACCGAATTTAAAATGAATCCGATGCGTATTCCAGACTTTCCAGAAAATCACTTCGAACGGACCTATATCTCCGAAACGGTAATAGGTACAGACCTCATGGTGCTCTCATTTCATTCAGGGTCTCGTTTTTGAATTTGAATTGCATCCGAGAGATCGTCCAAAATTGTCTAAAAAAAATCATAAAAAACTATACTAGGTATGCGAAAAATCTCATTTACATATACTTAGTCGATTTTTGACATTTTCCAATAACTCGCTTTTTAGGTTCACACGGCTTATACTGACAGGGAACTACACACTCCAAAAATAAGCTCAACTTTTGGTTCTGTGGATATTTGAAGTGTGTTTAAACACCGTTGCAATGCAACATTTGAACGTCTTTATCTCTGAAATGTTAAGCTTAAAATTTCTGACTGCAAATAGTAGAAATTCAATTATACCAAGCTTACAAATATAAATTCCACGCGGACGAAGTCGCGGGTAAAAGCTAGTTTCTGTATAAAATTATTATTCAGCTGTACGCCTGATACCTTGTGTTTATATTATTGACTGACGAATTTTTAAAGATTGCGTAATGTCGAATGCTGCGTATACTGCAGTACCAAATCAAGAGGTCATGTCTGTAATTTTACATTTTTGAAATATTTAGACTTGAAAAGCTGAAACATTATTTCCTCTTTTGTTTGTTGATCATGCTTTATTATGCATCCATAATATCTATTTAAATTAAATAGATTTAGCACTGAAGTGATATATTTAGATGTTTTTATCTCAACATTAAATTTTAAATATCTACAAAAATACAAAAAAAAAATAACTGTTTTGGTACCAAGTTAATTATTATTATACCTGCTTGTTTATACTTTGTCAAAGTCAAATTTTAAAACTATTATGCAATAGGTAATAATATTGCAATACTGTGGGCAGAGCCGGATTATTGTATAGACAAATGAGACAAATGTCTTGGGCCCGGTTTTTAGAAGCACCTGGTCAACTGTCTATTTTGAACAGATTTGTAAACAAGATAGTTCAGTTTTCTGTTGGACAACTGTGCATAATAAACAAATAAATAAAAATGTGTTGTTTTTTATATGGTTATTCTAAAATCTAAAGAAAATGTGTTCTTATGTTTCACTTTATTTAAAAACTTATTGTTCCGATAATTTAGAATTCTTTTTATGGGCTATGTGCAGAGAGGCGGAGTTCCAAATTTTTCGATGCGAGCGTTTGTGGTGAGCACTAGGGGAAACTTTGAACTCCAATTTTCCGTATGTCAGTTAGCAATGTTTATTAAAAGTGAAAGTAGTTATAATTTTATAAAGTTTTTTAATTACAAAGAAAACATAGGAAAACTAAGCGATCTGGAAATGCTTGTTGTGTTCCGGGCTGTTACGCTGATGGCGATTTAAGTATAAAATAAAGACTATTGGTGCCCTAATTTAACGCTCCGCTGTCGGTGTAAACAAATTAACATCAGTTTTCCTTAATACATTTTTTTCTGACACATCATGGCCAACTAAAGCTTTTGACTTATCACCTTAGAAACATGTCGAGATTTCCATAAAAAGTTAGTTCAATAATTCTCTATTACCCACTAGAGGCGCTAATAGGCTTCGTGCACACAGACCATACACCCAAAAAAAAAGAAATATTTCAATTTACTCTCAACTATTTTTCAGACTTCAAAAAGGCCAAAGTGGATTAGTCCGGCCCTGACTGTGGAAGGGGTTAAAATTTTAAATATATAATACATTAGATAACCTCTAAAGACAGCAATATTTGGTGTGAGTATAAAAATTGCAACTATTTGTCTTGTTTTATTTGATATAAATACCTCTAACTGTTTCTGGGAGCTGGATAGCAAATTTCTGATATTTACGTTTCTATCGAAATTATGCGCTTTTCTTTGTCACTTTTTCTTAATAAAAAAGCTCAAAGGCTGACAGACAACGCACTGCCTAAACCGCTGGGTCTATTTGCATGGAATTTTGCACAGGGATTCCTTATTTAACGTGGATGTGTACCTACTAAGAAAGGATTTTTGAAAATTCATCCCCTGGGGGTGGTTAATCTACTTAGTTAAAACTCTAACATCGACTGACCATAACAACGCACAGCCTAAAACTCTTTTAGGTCTACACGGCTTATACTAACAGGAAATGACACTCCAATTAAAAAAATAAGCTTAACTTTTGATTCTGTGGCCATTTAAAGTGTGTTTGAACACCGAAGCAAAATTTCAACGTCTTATCTCCGAAACGGTATTAGATACAGACCTCCGGGTGCGCTCATTGAATTCAGCGTGTAGTTTTCTATCAATACACCGAATTTGAAATGTGTTGGAGGTGTATTCCAGACTTTCCAGAAAAGCACTTCGAACGGGTCTATCTTCGAAACCGTAGCTGATACAGAGCAACCGATGGGCTTGGTGACTTCGACGTGTCATTTTCTGTAAGCCTACCGAATTTGAATTAGATCCGAGACATTGTCTAAAATTGTCAAAAAAATCACAAAATAATAATAAACTAACGAAATTTTCCAATAACTCGCTTTTAGGTTCACACGGCTTATACTGTAACGTTAGATGGAGGCCATCTTCAAATTCTTGGAGTAAGACAACTATTAACAACTATTTTTCAGATTTCAAAAAGGCCAAAGTGGATAGTTCGGCCCTGACTGTGGAAGGGGTTAACATTTTAAAAATATAATACATTAGATAACAGTCTGACCTCTAAAGACGGCAATATTTGGTGTGAGTATAAAAACTATTATGCAACTATTTGTCTTGTTTTATTCGATATAAATACCTCTAACTGTTTCTGGGAGCTGGATAGCAAATTTCTGATTTTTACGTTTCTATCGATTTTATGCACTTTTTTGTCACTTTTTTCTTAATAAAAAAGCTCAAAGGCTGACGGACAACGCACTGAGTAAACCGGTAGGTCTAGCGCAATAAAATTTGGTACGTGAGTTCCTTATATAAGGTGGATGTGTACTAAGAAAGGATTTTTGAAAATTCATCCCCTAAGGGGGGTTAATCTACTTGGTTAAAACTCTAACATTGACTGACCCTACAACGCACAGCCTAAACCGGTGGGTCTAAAAGCATGCAATTTTGCACAGAAGTTCCCTATATGACGTACGTGAGCATTAGGAAAGTATTTTTGAAAATGCATCCTCTTAAAGGGTCTTAAATCTATTTAGTTAAAAAACACTGAGCTGACGTACAACCGCACAGGCTAAATCGGTGGGTCTAGAAACCTGGAATTTTGGTCAAGAGTTCCTTGGAATTTTTGAAAATTCATCCCCTTAGGGGGTTTAACTACTTAATCAAAGCAGAGGCATAGAGAAAGAGGTAGGTGCGACAGAGATTTTGTATTTAGAAGCCCTCATTACAATAAGTTTTTAGTGATATCTAGTGACCTTGATTAAAACTAATAGGTAAACGTTTTTTAATAAGCCATTTCTTCCATCGAGTAACAAGGTGTTGAACTATAAAAATTGCTAAGAATCACCTTTTTGCGTGTCTGCTGCTCTACTCTTAAAATTACAAATTTTAAATATCAGTGCGGTGGAAATATCTTTCAAACATTTTTCATTCTTCTTAATCGCCAACTTGAACTTATTTTTGAATTAGTCATCGAGCTCTGGAATTTTGGGAAAAATCGGCAATTTTCCCACAGTGCCTTTAGTGTTTTCTTAGTCGGAACTGAAAAAAAACTGGATCCTTTTTTAATTCAATCTGCTTATCAAAAATGACACGCTGAATTCAGGAAGTCCACACCTGTTGCGCTGCATTACTTACCGTTTCGGAGATAGACCGATCTCAACTTTTTTCTGGAAAGTCTGGATTACGTATCGGCAACTTTTCAAAATTGGGTGTACTGACATACATTCTAAATTCAGTGAGCACGCCTGGTGATCTTTATCTGTTACCGTTTCGGATCTAGCGTCAATAAAAAAATGAGAAATTAAAAAATTTTTCAAAAGGTTGCAGAAGGCAAATTTGAGCTGATTTTTGGATTTAGTTATCAGTGTTTATCATTTTCTGTTAGTTTACGTTGGGTTGCATGAGTAATAAGTCCTACGTAAAAATTGCGGGTAGATTCTGAAATATAAAAAAGGTTAAACGAGATATAAAAACAAATTTAAAAAACGTCTAATTTGTATTTACTGAAGGTCTTACAATTGACAATTGTTGTCATAAAATATGTGACACATAATAATATAATTACAAATACTTAAGTAATTAATAAATAATAATATCAAAAAAATAATTACTAATCAAATTAGAGTAGTTTTATAAATTATTATGATAGTTATTTATATTAAATTGGAGTATTTCACAGAGTTTATATAAATTATTTAAAACTAACCAACTAGCGCGAGATCCGGTATTAGAAATATATACCCTCACTTGTTATTTGATGATGACAAAGAATTATATGTTATGGTGGCTCTTCACATGGCTATTTGTGTTCGCTATTGGGTGTTTGTTTTATTCAGCAAAATATATGACGTTCAAGGCAAACATGCAAATAGAGGCAAATACGACCATCCACACATGCAGTCAAATAACAAACACACAAACATTTGGCAGCAGAACGCAAGGTTAAAAATTCCAGGAATTTTAGCACTGTTTCATTGTCCCAATTCATTTTCAATAGTAATTGTTCCAGTTCTCGCTCACAGCACAGACACAAAAATACTGCACGACCGCACAGGTTCACGGCGCGTGCGCTTCTGTATATGGCCATTGTGTGGACGGTTTATTTGCGTATTTGCCTATTTGACTCCTTTGATGTGCCTCGAAAAACCGACAAGCGCACGGTAACGCGTATTTGGTATTGGCCTTATTTGTCAAATAGGCAAACAAGACCAACACTTTGTCAAATAGACTGTCCACACATGGTAATTGTTCGCCAAATATGCCAAATACACAACTATAAATAGCCATGTGAAGTGCCGGTATACATTGATAAATCACACATGGGTTGCCTAGCTAAACCACGCACCGATGCTGTTAAATTAAATAAATTCTAATTAACTTTTTGAATCAACTTCCCTGATTTGATCATAAAAATCGAGCCTAAGATTAACGAATATGACACAAATAAAAATTGTTAACAAAACAAATAAACTACAAGTACACTGAACACAACTATTTATGTAGAGAATCTATGTTTATGTATAGAATCAATGGTATATTCCAATTCCGTGTGTCATATTCTTTCATTTTAGGCTCGATTTTTATGATTAACAAATCGGGGAAGTTGATCCAAAAAAGTCAATTAGAGTTTCTTTTAATTTAACAGCATCGGTACGCGATTTAGCTAGGCATCCCATGTGCGATTTATCAATGTATATGTCGCCGGGATATTGTCAAATCCGTGATATTGTAATTTCACTAGTGAAATTACAATATCACGATTGACAAAGAGTCGTGATATTATAATTTTACTAAGTGAAATTTTAATATCACGGGTTTGACAATATCCCGGCGACATATATATTAATATAATATTTGTCATCGTCAAATAACAGATAATGGTATAACACCGGATCTTAGACTAAACGTTTTACACTCTTACAATAATGTTAAAAAATAGCGAAATCGCTTTGCACTCTTGACTTAGTAAAAATTAAAAAAACGCTTAATATACCTATAGTCTAATAGTTATTAGTAGATCAAATAATATTATTATTTAAAAGCTCAAACTGACCTTCTTACAGTGTACTTCTACGAAATTAATACAAAGCGTTTTAAAATCAATCAATCTGTTAATACAAAAACCTCAGACAAATAAATTAAAGGGATATAGCTTTGTTCACATTTTTTGCAGTCCGCAACCAATTACATTCTAAAATCTAAAAAAAGTCGGTGAGAAAAAAAACAATATTTGCTATTGTTGTTTACAAATAAGAAAAATCTGTAACCGATAACGAAAGGAAACAATTTCATCTTTGTTTCACCCATACTCTCACTTCTGCGTCACCTAAGACAAAAATTAGCTCTCGCATGATGTGAAATAAACAGTTACAAATTGCTATAATATATTAGAATGATGAATTGATATTGCTGTGTCACTATGGAGTAATGTAACTCAGTCCGCCGCGATACTGGAATGTTTCGGGGTTCGTATCCCAACGGCGACTTTGTTGAAAAAATAAATTTTCTAATATAGTGTTGTAACAATGGTTGTTCCTTAACAATGTAGTTATACTTTAAACCAATAAGAAAAATCTATTTTCCAAACAATGTCACTGTCGGAACTTAAACCCGAAACTTCCACTATCACGGCGGATGACTCGTCAGTTTGGTATTAGTTTTGCGAAGTTGTTATTTGATCCAGTGAAACTTTTAAAGCTATATATGTATATTTAAACATTAAAGCACGTAAAAGCTAGAAAAGGTCTATAAAAAACTATCGCTCAAAATTCGAAAACTTAAAATTTGCAGTGAATTAGTAGTATCTATTTAAAATTTGAAATAATAAAAAAAAAAAATTGAAAATTAAATACAACATGTCTTAATTGTTTATGTGTAATAATATTCAAGAGCCCAAAGGCAACTATCTCAAAGTTTGAGCGATACGCAAAATAAAATTACAAAACATAAAACTATTTTTGCATCAATCAAGTTACTCCAATATACTCCAATATTATTTATACATTATCACTAAGAAAAAATATATTACTCGATTTTCACAGCCCAAATTTTTTCATAAATAATGACATTTTAAAATTCTTCTAAATCTAATTAACATTAATATTTTTTTGGTATGTACTATGTACACTTATTATTAATTTTATAAATAATAATAATATACAATCTGATAATAATGAACCAACTATATGCAAGCGATTATTTCGGTGGGAAAAACATCTATCTAAAAAATTGAGTTGAAATAGCCTTAATGGCCAACCGACAAGACTTTATTAAGACGATCCTCTAGCGTAGCGACTAAATTAAGATAAGCAACTTTCACCACACTCTTGTGAGTTATTATGGAACAGGTTAACAGGAATAGAAACACGTTGTGCAGCGCGTGCGCCGCACGCGGGCGGCCATAACAAGGGGCGGCCACAGGCCGCATATAGATTTATCAATCAACCAAAATTTTTTTATAGTTATTGAATAATTAAAATAAGTCCCGATCTCCCGAAAACATAGCGTAGCATAACGTCAACGTTAAGTATAAGTGAAAATATGAAAATATGAGGGGCGGAACATTAGGTCTTTTGTGTGCAGTAAACCGTCTGTAAGACTTTATCCTCTGACATATCTGGCAATAACTAAACACGACAACACCCGGATTGTTGAGATATTTAAACTTTTCAAAAATTTTAGAACCATTTGTTCCTGGCCATAAAACTGAGTAGGATTCTATTAGTTGATAATTACAATGAGACCCTATTCAAATAAAAGAGCAGTAGCTTTTATGAAAAAAAAAATATTTACGTGTTTTATATACCATTTTGAAATCTGGATGAAATAAGTAAGATTTTGAGACCATGGGCACAAGATTCGTTTAAATAAAGTAACATAATTTCGTAAACCGTGGGGTGTTTACTTGTGTCGTGTTTTGTTATTTTAATAGCTCATGACCAGACCTATTGTCGGTTACAATTTTATGGCTGGTTTCCTGGACACCTGTCTAATAACTTATTGTACAAATTTATCAGTTAATGTGGCGCCAGCCACAAAGTCTCGTTTTTTAAAGGCAATAGAACTTAAAAGATTACGATTTCCATTAAAAACTGCCCAGAGACAAACACTTAGGGTAGGTCTGACATTCAAGAAAAACCGTGTGTTTCGCACGGCCAGCTGCATATGGCTTGCTCACGTGTATCGAATCTATAAAAGCTTTATGTTTTTGCAAAAGATGGTAAAACAAAAAACATCGTTTTTAGGGCCGTCTTTTAGTCCTGCATTTTTTAAACAATTGTATACCTACATTGATTCCACGCGGACGAAGTCGCGGGTAAAAGCTAGTATTGAACAAATGATTGATCGAAAGACGGAATAATTCTTAAAAAAATATATTTCTATATCAATGAATTGTAGCTGGTTCTTAGAGAGAAATAAAGATTATAATACTTCTATTTATTTACTTTTATAATAGCAAATAATAATATATTTTTTCTTGTGAACTCTATGAGAAATATAAAGACACGAAAATCAAACTTAGGTACATATATTTAATATAGAACAGTATTGGAACTACCAAACTTGCATTTTATCTTTTCTATAATCATATTACATTGGAATGTTTAAAATGATCTGGTCCCATCAATATAAAATTATACAAGTAGTACCTCTGAAAAATGAATAAATCGAAGAAAGACAATTAGCTCATGTTCATTTCATAATTTATAAATTTTTATGGGTTAGTAATCCGCTCGCAAATTTTGGGTACTTATTTCAGATATATTAAGAAATAACTTGGCAAAATTTCATTCATTTCGCGGTGATTTGGGATACCCCTCATACACCCTTAAGAGTTAAAAAAATGGGAAACATCTAATTCTCATGATGCATGAGAGTATATATTACCTTCTCCCCTATGCTTTGTCGGTTCTGGCCTTGCGTAGCAACTAACCGACTATCCATAATTCAAATTATAATTAGAGATCACTATTAAAATTGCTTAATAATCTAAGATCCGGTATTAGAAATATATACCCTCATCTGCTATTTGATGATGACAAAGATTATATGTTAGATAATATAAATACATTGATAAATCGCGTACCAATGCTGTTAAATTAAAAAAATACTATTTCACATTTTTGGATAAACTTTCCCGATTTGTTAATCATCTCATCGAGCCTAAGATGAGAGAATATATCACAAGATATTGGAAAAATGCAGCTTGTCTACTTTACCCGCAGCCCACGAACGTTACTGGAATCAGCCGAAAGTTCTGGAAGTATCGAGAAACGAGGCTGGAGATTTATTAGGCAGCGCGAACAGTGCAGACAGTGTAAATACTATCAAAGTACACAGAACACAACTATTGTATGTTTATGTGGATGATCTATATTTATGTATAGAATCAATGGTATATCTCACACCTTACCTCTGTACTTGGTTGCACTGTTTATACTGTCTGCTCTCTCCAGTCTCGTTTCTCGATACTTCCAGAACTTTCGGCTGATTCCAGTGGCGTTCGTGGGCTGCGGGGGAAGTAGGCAACCTGTATGTTTCCAATTCCTTGTAATATATTCTCTCATCTTACGTTCGTTTTTTATGATTAACAGATTGGGGATGTTGATCCAAAAAGTTAATTAGAATTTATTTACTTTAACAACAGTGGTACGCGATTTAGCTAGGCAATTCAAGTGCGATTTATCAATGTATATATATTATCGTCAAATAACAGATGAGGGTATATATTTCTAAAATCGGATCTTGCACTATAATTAGGTATGAGCTGATTCATTTGAAAAAACAGTGTCCATTATGCCGTTCTTAGATTTATTTATTTTTCTATGATAAATATACCAAAAATGCCGACTGATACATTATTACTGATATGTAAATTATACATAATATATTAAAATTTCGCGATATAATGCAATAATTAAGTAGTACAGATATTTTTTTTACATTATCATAGAATATTATATGATGCTTTTAGTTAGAATCTATTATATTAATATTAGTTTTTTATATTAAATTCACTCATTTGTTAAAAAAGTTAGGCAGTCACACGTCTCTGTATTTTTTTTTTCGATTTTTTTGTTTGCTTTTTTTAGTAAATGAACACTTTACTTAGAAATATTTCTAAAATTAAAATAGAATTTACCTTTGTCGATGATCTGATAAAATAACAAACAATGGTTTTTTAATTAGCCTTATTCCAGCTTATAATAGGGCTGTACCAAAATTTGATAATTTCAAACAATGCATATAATTATTTCTCATACATTAACAAATAATGTGAGCTCATTCATTGTTATAACGTTCCTCGTTATTACAATAATTAAAAACCGCCATATGATTACATAGAAGACTAGTCACACTGCTTTATCTATAGAAAGAGATGTATTCATCTTCTTCGTAAATTAAGTAAATTGTATTTCTAAGCCTCCGACCCATAAAAAATGAGGTGACAGACCCACCATTTTTTGTTATTTTTTCTTGATTAAAAAAAATAAAATGCGGTTTTCATTGTTGTACATCACTTTGATCTTTAATTTATGAGTTTTTGAGAGAGCCTTATTCCTTAAGCATAAAAACACTCTTTGATTTTCGACAATAAACACTCTGCATAGAAGATTGATCAATGTTAAAAATCCGAACCTCTTTAATTGAATAATATACTAAAATAACTGAGCATCGACAAAGATTAATTTTGCTAAAAATGAATACATAATAAAGATGAATTTGAAGATATTTTTCGTTCACGTAAGCGAAAAATGCATCAATCTTTATTACAAATACATTCTAAGACATAATTTTAAGAATAGATTTTTATATACATAAATAAACTTTAAGAAGAAAACACTTTTGAAAAAAAAAACAGTAGACTTCAATAAAAGAAAACCTTTTTCAAAGAATCGAAAAAAATCTGTCGTATTTAACCAATTCTATTAAATAATACATTACAGTTTTTGATATTTTTTTTAAATTGACAATAAAAATAGTATATTGTGCGACTAGTGAGAGAAGGAGAAGATTCCATGAGCGTGAAATTTGCCGCACTCGCTACGCTCGTGCGGTAACACGGAGTGGAATATTCTTCTTCGATCAATGGTCGCACATAATACTTTATTCAACTAGCACGAGTAATATGTAATCGAGGCCCTGATAAAAGAGGGAAAAAAAATAAATCACTTCATTGATTGACGTACCCACCGCCCTCGATGCACACAATATGGTCTTGACTTTCGATGAATTGCGATGCTGTTTTCATATATACAAATCACTACCGCGTTCCTTTTGGTTCAGAAACTATGCAGTAATAATTCATTACTGTACAGTTTCGGCTCGCTACCGTGTTCCTATTGGTCCAGAAACTATGCAGTAATAAATTATCGTACAGTTTCGGCTCGTTATTAGCACTCTACGCGTCAACATGAAGTAATTTATTATTTCTCCCGAATTTAGCAGGGCCCCGAAATTATATGTTACTCACGCGTGTTGAATTAAAGTTGTTATTGATATGAAAAAAATTAAATGAATAAGAATTTACAGCCCAATTTGGAAATATTATTTTTGTAACATGATTTTACTACTATTATTATTATTATTAATAATAATAATAATATTTATTATTATTAAAATTGATGCTTCTTTCCATTTTAGGATAAATATCAAAGAGTAATGAATAACATCATTTGACAAATAAAAAAAAATCGACAGTGTTTTGAGTTTTTATGTTACTTTTGATAGAATACATTTTTGAAATAGATGTACTGCGAATAACGAGTGTCTACTGTATTTGTATGTTTGTTATTCGAGAGTTGACAAATTCGTTTTGTTCACAAAAAGTTCTTTAAATCTCAAAACGGCGTATTTCTTCAACAATGCTAAGTAAATAATAAAGAATTTCGCAGTCGAGAAACAAAGTAAGCTATGTAAATTTTAATTTAGATCTTTTGTTATTGCAAGTCTACTGTTTCACCTTTTCGCTTTCAATCAGTTTTGTTGATATTAAAACTATTTGTTAAAATGGATAATATAAAACAATCATGCTGGGTTGCAGAAAGGCTTGTCAAAAAATTGATTTGACAATGACCTTAAGGCCGCTGCACACGAGGCAGGATTTGCCGCTAGATTCCTTGCTTGATTTGACTGCTAATTTTCTAGTGCTGATTTATTTAATTGCTTTTATGTGCTCGCTTCACACGAAACGTCTTTTCAAGCTTGTTTTGTAGGTAGGTAGTGACGTCATTTCCAGCGTCATATCCAGCCTATCGGCCAGCAGAAGTCCAATCAGTATTTCCAGCCTCGTGTATTCCGGCTTTTAGATTGTGATCATATTCACAGTTTCGATACGTCAGGAGCAGTCTAATGTCGTATTCAAACTCCCTGTCATCTATCTAGAACATTAGATTGTACTCACAAAAAACAAATGATTGTTCTACATAGAAAAAGATCGATTTTCAAGCTAAATTGTGATTAGAATGCGTAGAAAAACGTTGTTTCGCAACTATACAAAAACGATGCTAACTATATGTATATGTTGTGGACCAAGTGATTAACAGGGCATTGTTCATAACGCCCGGGCAGTTTGAAAAATGCCCTATATGAGAAGGCAGTGTGATAACAACTATTGACAGAACATTATGAATAAGGGTGTTATTTAATGGGTTAGCCAAGTATTCATGTTTTGTGAGCAGGAAAATGTAATCAGTCAACTAAAATAGCTCATTGGTCGGCAACTCTTGGTTAGCAAACATTTTTAAATCGATCAGTAATTTATGTCATTCTGGACAGCTGTAAAAATATTTGCATAGCTGATTAAATATATAAGCTGCAATGAGTGACTCATGTTAAATAAAATTTTGGTGAGCACTCAGAGGGTAAGCAAAATATTCAATTTTCTCAAAAATACGTAAAAAATTGGCATTCTTTTTCGTCTTTCACTGTCATTTTTTTAATCTAATCACATAATATACATGTCATAGCAACTGGTGTAGAATTACCGTATTACTATCTCATGACCTCGTAATTGTTTTTTAAAGAACTCCCCCCAAACGCCCTCCCCTTTTCACTGCGCAAAAAAAACGCCATCGCATCGACACGACCCCGTAATTGTTTTAAATAACTTCATCCAAACACAAATGCAATCAGTTTGTTTATATTGTTAACTATATTTTAAATATGCATACCAATGAAACAAACTAGATACAGAAATGTTTTCTCTGCTGACCAATTTTGAGATCTTGCTGACCAAGTAATCATTTTTCTGCGCGACTGTTTATTAAGCAGATACATAATATTGCTAGCTGCCCGCTTAAGGTTAAAGTACTGACCCTTATTAAGATTCTTTGCAGAACATGGATTGCTGCCCGATTTTTATTTATTGCAAACAAAATCTTTGTATGCTGACCAAATGATTTTACGGCTGATTTATGTTGCTAACCAAATTATTTTACAGCTAATCAAAATATTTACTTCTTATGAATAATGCCCTTCACCTATTGGGCAGAATAATAAAAAGATATTTTTATTAAATTATTTTAATGTTGACATACCTACATTATTATTATAAAATAATTATAGTAGGAAGGTACGAATAGTATTAAGTAACAAATTCAAAATATAAAACGAATATTAGTTTTTTTTAAAGATAATCAGTCTTAAATTAAAAATATGTTTTTTTGGGATCGAGGGACCTCAAAACGATAAAATATTGTAAAATACACTCTGTTGTGAGCAGGGGATGAGTTGCGTGCTCTGATTGGCTAGTACGTATCACATATTTGTCCCTGGTCCCCACGTCTTGCCAAATGTACCTAAATTATCAAATTTCCCAACAATCACATAGCAATATTCATAATGACCGGGCACTGTGATAAATAATGAAGTTTTAATGATTATTTATTACATAGCCCGATGTGACTTGTCATTATTCATATTGCCCGGGCATTATACACAATGCCCTGATTAATCACATAGTCTATAACATATACACAGTTTAAGAAAAATATAGTTCAATCGATCAATTATTTTTCGAACAGTTCGATTTAAAACTACAATGCTTTTCATATTATGTTCACAATCTAGGGGGTCCTTGCCAAATCAAATTTTCTAACAATGCTTTCTGCAACAATGTTTTTTTCATAAACAGTTAAGTAATTTTTAAACAGTCACGTCTGTCAGATTGTAAATCTCACGCGTCTGAAGTGAAATTTCAAGGGTAAACATTTGTAACGAAGTAAACACTAAACAGAACGGGACGTAAAGATCGAGTTGCATTTTCCACGCTTTCGAACCTACCTGCCAGCCAATCCGGTTGTCCCGCTCCTGCCAGTGTCCTTTATTGTTTTCGTTATGCTGTTCAATCACGGTTAAAGAAGTGTCATTTCTATAAAGTGCGAACATGTTACACAAAGTTAAATTAAATAATTATTCTTTAAGAAATAAAATTCAGTAAGAAATAAAGTAATTCATTAGACTTTCATTTTCACTTTTAATATATAAAACAAATTCTTGAAAACTCTTATACACAACTTTCATAACCATAAAATATAAGTTGTCGTTTTAGGTTCTTAATCGATATTCTATGTACAAATTGTATTTTACACGCTACATTAAAGCAGTGATTCTCAAACTTTTTATTTAGTGGTTAGAGTTTTAAAACCAATGTATATTTACAGTTTTTTCGTGTTATGTTTAAAATACTAATAATTTTTTTGGCTATTATACTTTGTGCGTTAGAGAATAAACAAAAACCCAAAAAATTGGTGGATAATACTTAAAATTTTGCGTTGCTGATATTAAAAAAAATTTTTTTCGTCAATTGTTTTCATTTTCAAATGTTGGTTTGATTGAAAATTAAAATAAATTATGTTCGATTCAACTTTAAAAAAAAAATAGTTTTTAAATGTATGAATAAAATTCCATTTTCAATAGATATTTGGAATTAAAATTCCTAAAATCTGTTTCGTCAAAATTTTAATTGTTGTAGTTTTTGAACAATATTAAAGAAACGTGGTTTATTTATTAAGATTGTAATGCTTTATTTAATGTACGATTTGTGACATTGTTAACAACGAACATTAGCGAGTTTTAATAGTCAAATCAGTTATAAAAGCATTACAATCCCGATGCATACTTCATTTTTTGCACGTACCTCCTACAAAAGCTAATTTTCACATCATTATAAGTATATTATCTGCTTTATTTTGAACAGTTCGAGTCGGCCATATTGGAATTATATGTGGACATTGTTTTTTGCTCAAATGAGTTTAAATGGGGACCGCTATATAGGCAGGAAAACCAGCTATTTTATAGAGGGACAGTGCAAAAAAACAACTTAACATCCCAGTGCCTCTCAAACGCTGTGCCGCGACACACTACCATGTTTCCAAACAAAGTTAGTCTGGAAAAAATAATATATTTCTTCCAAAAAACATGCTTAATTTTCTGAACTGTAATTTTATTATCGCATTGTTTCGATAAACTTTAACAACTTTCAAAAAAAAAATGCACTACACTTATAAAAAAGCTGGCGCATCAAGTTGATCTTGAAATTGTGCCATTTAATGACATTTTTATCCCCCAAGTGTGCCGCAAGTAAAAAACGATTAGGAAGCACTGATACGTTACTTAATATAACGTTAAAATTTCGAATTATTATCACACTGATGACCTCAGTTATCGAGCGTTTATAATAATAATAATGTCGAGCGTTTATAATGATAATAATAATAATAACAATAATAATAATGTCTTTATTGTTGAAAAAACAGAAATTTTATTAAAAGGCGTGAATTCAGCTTAAAGCTGGTTTTCAATCCAAACCCAATCTGCAATCTGTCGGATTACAATAAATATGTTGCGTCAGTCACATAAAAAAGTTGAAATAAATTAATTGTAAAAATCGTATTCTTTAAATTGACCGAATTATCACTATTAATTTTCACACATTCCAACTGTTTTTTTATCCAGGCACAATAATACAGTTTCCTTGTACACATTTTGAGAAGCACTGCACTAAAACCGATTGTTTTTTTTATATTACGTGAAGAAATAATTCGTCACAGCATTGATTTTAATATTTCAGTTTATTGACGTTCGACACTATATAAAGTTCACGCGGTTTGAAGGAAGTCGATGAAAAAGATGACGTCTAGGTGAAAAGAATCGCGAGCAGGTCGGACAAAAGCTTTGAAATAAAAGAGGGAGGAGGGAAGAGGTTTTCGTCGGGGAACGGGACGGTTTATTGAAATACCCGAATGACCGAGAACAGTAACGTATCGCTTTGTGTCCCACAGGATTTCGACAACTTATGACTATGCTCGAGACTGGAGTTCAATTCAATAAACAATTCCCCAAGGAACACTGTCACACTAGTAACTGTCCGCAGTACTATCACCGTGTAAAAATAAAAGTCCCCGACTAGTCTGTTTGTGAAAAAGTAGTACAGTAGGCACAATGATACGTTCCCGCACGATTCGAAAATAAGATCTCAAGTTCCGTTTCCGTTCGACAAAACTTTCAATTGTACCGGATCTTTTTTGATTTCGTCTATTGTCGATATCGATACTTTTTTGTTTTTACTTTGATTCGCATCCAACGGAAATTTAAAACTTATCTCGCCGTTTTCACCTAAAATAGCTGTCGGATTTTCAAAGATTGCTTCGCTTTCCGGTCCGCGCTTTTCTTCGTTAGTATAATAATTGGCCGTCTGTCTTCTGGAATAGCATATTCCTATAGTCAGCGCTATCGATGTGATGAGTAAGAGAGAGACAGCTGCTCCGGCTGCAATGATGCCGAGCTTGCCGTCTTCCCCCAGGAAGCTGTGAGATATGCTAGCGACGCCGCCACGATCATATCCGACGTTATTACACCAGTCCAGTTCTGATCTTTGCATCGAACCTATAGTTCGATCCGCAAGTGTATGTGGGGTCACACATCTGAGATCTTTGAGGCGCGCACTTGCTGAAGATGTGTTGATACGATTAATCATTGGTAGTAAATGGCACAGATCACAAGCCCACGGATTGTGATCCAAATTAATTTTTGGAATCGATTCCAGTTTGATTAAAACTTTTTCATCTAAATCACGAAGTTTATTTCCAGACATGTCTAGTTGAGCGAGCGTCGAAACTGCACCGATTACTTGCAATGGAAACGATGCGAAATTGTTCCGTGACAGATTCAAGGTCAATAGGTGATCTTGGAAGTCGAACAATCTTAGCGGAAGATCGGTAAGCGACATTTGAGCCATATGTAATTGTTGGACTTTAGTCACAACTTGCAAAACGTACTTCAGTTCACCTATGGGAATATTATTCCCACTGATGTTTAAATTTTGAAGCGAGTCAGCTATTGGATGAAAACTTTCGGTCTCAAGGCGATCCAACTTGTTATAACTCAAATCTAAAGTCACTAACGATGATAAATTTGTGAATGCGGTGTTAGTTACTTTCGCTAATCGATTCCTCGCCAAATTTAAATACTCCAAACCATCTTGATTGCCAAACGTTTTTTCAAGAACGACCGGCAATTGATTACCATCCAACCACAGTTTTCTTAATCTTCTCAAGTCTCTGAATTCGTCCGCCATTATGTATTTGAACTCGTTTTCTCCCAGATCCAAGTAGGCTAAGTAAGGCAGCAGGTGATAGATTTGTGTATTAACGCTTCTCAATCCACACGATCGGCATTTCAATGCTCTGAGCTCCTGAAACAAGTTGAGACTATTGCTACTGTAATAAGTTCAACACCGAAAAAACGTATAAAAGAATCCGAAACTTACCTGAATATCCTTGAATACTTCTGGCGTCAGTTCGTACAAAGGATTACCGCTCAACTGTAAATCATGCAGTTTTCCCAAGCTTAAGAATAATCTTGGCACCAATTCGCTGATGCGATTATTACTAAGCGAGAGGACTCTCAACTCCGAAAGATATCGAAAGGTACCACTTGTCAAACTTTCGATTTTATTATCGTCCAAATATAGTTCGAGCAAATTGACAAGTCCCCTAAAATTATTATCGACAACGGCTGTTATATTATTTTGGGTCAGATTAAGAACCCTTAAAGTTGGAACGCCCCAGAAGGTATGTCTTCCAATAGCAGGAACATTAGATCGAACAACGTGTAATTCTTCCAGATGATGGAACTGTTGGAAGATGGGTCCTATTGTCAAGCGATTCGGAGCTTCTTTAGGAGCTGTTATAATCACAACTTCGATGTCTTGATCGATTTGAGTCACAGGTATCGCAACATTCATGTGGCCTTGAGTGCAGAGAACTCGTTTGCGCCCCTTGTCGTCCAGGTTGCACTTGCATTGGTCGGGACATGTGCTGAAGCCGAGGGTGAGGCAGCACATCACCAGTATCACAAAAACTCGTGCGCACAGCATTCTGAAAAAAAGAAAATACCCTCAGTTAAAATCTATAACCATATCATATATATTAATACGCTAAGGTTAAAGATGTTTGCCTCACTTTTCAGAAAAAACCTCACAATTTCTCCACATAAATTATATATCATTTTATAGATAATTGCTTGCTCTACTGACATCGACAACTAAAAAATTTATTATTGCTCTTGTTATAGTAAATTAATTAAAATACAGCAACGCTGAATAACGTCTGCCATTTGACGGCTTTAATTTTGAAACAACGTCAACACTTCGATCTGTCATCTGACCTTCATATTGTAATACAACAGACACAATACTGCATACTGCCATCTGACGGCTTTAATTTTGAAACAGCGAGCAACGCTGAACAACGTCACAGCAATGCTGCATGATGCTACCTGACGGCTTAGCTCAACGCTTTTGCTACTTGCGCCTTTATATGACAATTTTAGTAAAATATTTCGTCGATCTGTCATCTGGGCTTCATATTGTAATACAACAAAATGAAGAACGTGATAAGCAGTGTGCAAAATTAGAAACGAACTGAATACCTGCAATCATATTTAAAAAATAATTTTGTAAAGTGATAAATATTATACTTATTTAGTGCGAATAATTCGCGCAGGTCACACTGGTTATCATTTTGTTATAATATACATTTTTGGTTCTTATAAGGCTGTGTGCATGCAGCCTACTAGCCCCGCTAATGGGTAACTACAGGCAGCCAATCAGCTGACGCAGTAAATCCGTAGCGAGATTATTCTATGTTTAAATGTACAATGAAAAATACAAACTTTCGAGAGTTTTCTCTTGTAAAAAAAGCTTCCGAAAAATTCTCAAAAAATTTTCTTATTATCTACAGTGTAAACTCCATTTAACGTCACTCGATATAACGACAAACTCTTTAAAACGTCGAAATTACTTAACTCTACCTTGTTGCTCATACAACGGTACACTGTAAATAACGATACACCCACTCTAAAGAACGTTAACAATACGTCATCATTAGGCTATAAACAGTACTTGTTTGTTATTTTGTTGCTTTGTTGTCGGCATCATACCGAAGATTCTAAGATATTTGTTGTTTTGTTTGTTGGGATTATCTTTCATAATATGTTTAGCTCACCTGCTCAAGATATGAATAAAATATATGTATAAGAAAATACAATTAAAATACTGGAGTAGCGAAAAACGTGACAAAGATAACAGACTATAGGCAATAAGTGCTGTAATTTGTTAATGTTTGTAGGGCAGTTGTAAATTTTATATACAATTATGAGTAAATACATATTATAGTAAAAAATATTAATGGATTATTTCTTCTCTCCGTTTAACGACAACTGTCAATAACGCTACAAAGTGCACAGTCCCTTGAGTGGTCGCTATATAAAGTTTACACTGTATTTATAAAGCAGATTCCAACCCTAAAAAAAAATATGGAACAAGTTCATCGGTTTTTTTTTGTATAAACAATAGAACAAGGATGACACATCCATTGACAAAAGTTTTAATGTATCGAATCGACGGATAACAGACGTTCACGGGAGGGAAGCCGCGAATATTGCTCAAACGAAACTGCGGGTCCAGCCTATAGTAAGGTGACCAGCTATACTCATTTACTGAGTTTTGTACTCTTTTCAAACATGTACTCTGAAAGTACTCATTTGTATAATTTTATACTCATTTGTATTTCTAAAACATTTTTTAGATTATTTTATTTCAATTTTCTTAATTAAATATTTAAAATTATTTTGACAGTGATTTGAATTTCACGCGCGCATATTGCTTGCCATTTCCGGCACGTCAGAGGACAGGGCAAACACCAGACACGAGTTTGACAGTGATTTGAATTTCGCGCGCACATATGGCTGCCGTTTCCGGCGCAATTGAGAGGCCGTATTATGTACCTGGAGAGATAGATAGATACTACAGACCTCTTTTTCTAACAACGTCAAAATTACATTTGTGAAAAGAGATGGATATATCTATCTCTCCAATATTTGTGTACGTAATCCCCAGGCTGATCTTTGATGTGCAGTATGTACGGCATGCTTGACAGTCTTGACGCATGCCTAGTATGTACGTTATTTCTTCTTTTTTTCACATATGAAATACTTGCAAAGTGTACTCTTTTTGAACAAAATATAGTTGGTCACCTTAGCCTATAGAAACATAAATCAATTATCGATTGTTTAACGCCGATATATTATAGCTAAAAGAAGAAGAATTTTAAATTAACAACGCTTTGACGACTAAGGTCATTCGCGGCTGATTTATTGCCCGCGAGATAATTACCTAACATCCCCTTCTCAAAGTCGAACGAAATTTGCATAATTTAATTTAAAGTTACAACAGAACAACGGTCTGAATTTTAAACACAAAACTTGTATAATTTTTGTAATATATTTAAATGTTACTTTTGAATATTAAAGAACAAAGAGATTGTGCAAAATTGGCATCGCGAACATCGTCTGCAACACGTGTTGTAAGGTTGTGTATTCGTATAAAAGGGTGCAAAAATTAACTACGATTGCTGTGTAATATAATTTCAAGTATTCAGACAAAACTTGAAACGTCAGAAAACATTTTCTTACGTTTTAAAAACAAATAAACGTTAACAGAATTTGCATTTTCTTTCAGCGAAACTCACAACTGATTATTAAGTCCGCTGCACACGAGGCTGGATTTGCCGCTAGGCTCCTTGCTAGATTTCACTACTAGTTTTCTTAATTGCTATTATCTCACACGAGACGTCTTTACAAGCTTGCTCTGCAGGTATATTCGGTGCGCGCGCAGTGAACGCTAACAAAGGTGCATGTTTATTGTCTCTGAACAGAACATACACTATGACATAGTGTTTGTTTGTGGGCGTTTGTTTAAGATAATAGTTCCTGATTGGTTCTTGCTCATAACTAACAGCGGACCTAGCAAGAAAAATAGCTCTTGTTCTAGTTTTAAAACCAATCTTGTGAGCTAGCAGGCGAGCCCGTAACGAAGTCATTTCCAGCTACTGGCTAGCAGAAGTCCAAGCAGTGTTTCTAGCAACATTTCTAACATCGTGTGAAGCGGCCTTTATGTTGTTGTTTTTTATTTTTTTTAAATGCTCAAGGGCAGATTTGCATAAAGACTAACAAAGCTTATACGCTGGGCCTCCAAGTGTCAAGGGCCCACAAAAATTGAATGATTATCATAAATTTTTATTAACAATGAGAACTTGTCGTATAGTAAAAAATAGTTAATATAGTTAGGGAGCTGACCCAAAGAAAACCAAGTTTCTACTGCCTGGTACATAGCTATTTAAGTAATTTAGAGCATTTTTTCTTCTATATGATATATAGGCGGAATCTGGACCCATTTTAATATAAGACCAGAATGTTGTGGATAAATATTATTAATAATAATAATAATGCGTTTAACATCCGTTTCTCGATTTTATGTCATAGCAGGCGCCATTCGCATCATTACTATTTTTTTTCTACCACACTTCCCGTTATTTTCTACAATTTTTAAACTTCAACTTAATTAATAGCAATTGGCGAATGAAGGAATTTTAGGACATTAGGATAAGATAGTCAAATTTTGAGCATAGAAGTTTGTCAGATAATCGGCCATGGCCTTGAATAAAGAACCATCTCGATATTTATCTGAAATCGTTGAGGGAAACCATGGAAAACCTCAACAAGATGGCCGGTACAGGAATTACCGTTTCTCGGCTGGAGGCAGCCACATTTGCCCCCGCCGGGATTCGAACCCGGTACCTCCCGAATACGAGTCTAGTGCTCTCACCGCTACGCCACCCCGCTCGGTGTTATAAATGAATATTAGAACAGTAAATAGAAAATACTTGGAAAAAAGTGTTAATTGGAAAGTTTTCCGTAATTCTTTTTTCATAGCTGAACGTGTTTTCACTTTCTTAATTATTTTAAAATTATCTCAAATCTTCTTGAATTCTTTAAAATTGTTTATATTCGCACAAAACTTATTCAGAAGTTTCAAAGCTTTATAATGATAAAGTAATATTTATTACTTTTGGAAAAGTTTCGCGTTTAATATCAACTGCAAGAAAATCAATCAATTTTAAATCTATTTTTAAGGCGATTCCCATAAGGGAAATAAATTCAAACTAAAATTTAAAATAAATTGATTCAAGACAATTTCCCTGTCAGGAGAACTTATTCATACACTAGAAACGATCGTTTATTCAAACGTATAAAGGACGATTCACAGCGCAAATCTGTGAAGCATTTGAAGCTCGAACTGCATCTTTGACGTGTGGTTTTTTTAGGTCGTTTGTGGTCAATAAATTGAATAATATAATAATTTATAATATTATAATAACAAAAAAACTTCTTTTTTTGAAGTTGTCAATACCTTAACTATTGAAAAAAAGTGTATTGTGTATAGATCTATCTTTTCCGCTGCACACGAGGCTGGATTTTCCGCTAAGTTCCTTGCTAGATTTCACTACTAGTTTTCTAGCGTTGGTTTTCTTGATTGCTTTTATGTGCTCGCTTCACACGAGACGTCTTTTCAAGTTTGTTTTGTAGATAGGTTCGATGCGTGCGCAGTGATAGAACGGTAACAAAAGTGCATGTTTATTGTCTCTGAACAGAACACACACTATTACATAGTGTTTGTTTGTAGGCGTTTGTTCAAGTCGCCCACGTGACAAGATACTGCTTGCTGATTGGTTCTTGCTCATACCTAGCCGCAAACCTAGCAAGCAAAATAGCCCCTGTTCTAATTTTAAAACCTATATTTTTTAATAGTAATTTTTTTATTGTCAAAGAATAGTAAGAGAACAGAAAATTACAATATTTATTACATTGTATCAAAACATTAATAAACATGTTTACATAATTAAATTGTTCCTATGGGAAAAAAGGTGTAAAAAAAAAACTTTTTAACAAAAAAATTAAACCGCCGAAAAACTGAAAAGGAAAAAATAATAAATCTTTTTATTCAACTAAGTTCTATCTAAGTAGTTGAACGTATGTGACAGTCTAGTATATCTAAGTAATTTTGAGTCGGCGTCAACAATCCTTCGCCGGAAATCTCTGAGCGTTCACGAAGTTAATGTCAGCGACAGAGCAACCCGAACGGGCACACTGAGGGCACACGTCTTTGCGAGTGGTCGTGTGGAGAGCGCATGTTTGGAATGTTAATGTTTATCGCTGAAGATTTCACGTATCATTGTTAATTTGATTTGGTTATTTCTTTTAGTGATCTTTGTTCATTGATGGTTTGACGCCGACTCAAAATTACTTAGATATACTAGACTGTCACATACGTTCAACTACTTAGATAGAACTTAGTTGAATAAAAAGATTTATTATTTTTTCCTTTTCAGTTTTTCGGCGGTTTAATTTTTTTGTTAAAAAGTTTTTATTTAATATTTTTTTGTGGCTATATAATTTATAATTGTAATATACACAATTCAGCATGAAAATCTGTGAGTGAACAATAAATCACCCCTATTTTCCCACCCTTAGGGTAGGAATTTTTTTTCCAAATTTATATGAGACGAACCTCGAGGTATACCCTATCCAATAAAAAAATAATTATCAAAATTGGACCACTCTGTAAAAAGTTATGTGTGGTCATACATTACAATCAGTGAATGAACAATTAATCATCCCCTGTTTTCCTACCCTTAGGGTTGGAATTTTTCTACCAAATTTATATGGGACCAACTTCGGGGTATACCCTTTCAAACAAAAAAATAATTATCAAAATCGGAGTACTCTGTAAAAAGTTATGCGTGGTCATACATAAATTAAAAAAAAAATAAAAAAAAAAAATAAAAAAAAAAAAATATACGCGTCGAATTGAGAACCTCCTCCGTTTTTGTTTTTCGTCGGTTAAAAACAAACATTTAAATGTTCTAGGATGCACTGAGCACTAATTTTGGAACAGTATATGATTGATCCGCTTATGCTTACATCCCGTAAGGTCACTGGGGTTATAGTTACCGATTGCGTTTATAATTTAGAAGTCACTAAAACTGCATTTTAAAAAGAATTTTACAGTTCCGGCATGTACAAAATCTTTGACTAATGTCCTCCAAAACTTATTTTGTGAGCTAGCAGGCGAGACCGCATTGACGTCATTTCCAGCTTCGTACCCAGCCTAGCGGCCAGCAGAAATCCAAGCAGTGTTTCTAGCCTCGCGTTCAGCGACCTTAATTCCTTTCTCACGACATAGCCTGAGACTGTGTTGCTGGGATGATTTCAAGTCAAAAATGTCTAATGAACATATACCCGGAACGCTATCCTAACTGAGCTAGAAGCATTTGAAATTTTAAATAAGTAAGCCCACTAATGCTGGTATTAGGTTCGGCTGTTGGTTTTGTTATTATTAAAAAGACCAGGTAGCTGTGAATCACCATTAGTATTTATTCATGCTGATCCTGAGACTCTTCGCAGAGCTACCACTTCAATTCTATAAGAAGAGCTAGACTATGTATACAGCAACTTGGTGAACATTTTGAGCAACTTATTCAATAAAGCGATTTCTTTTTAAATGGTTTTTAAATTAGTAGGGAATTCCTACTACTAACTTATCTAAAATTTCAAATGCTTCTAGCTCAGTTAGGATAGCGTTCCGGGTATATGTTCATTAGACATTTTTGACTTGAAATCACCCCAGCAACACAGTTCCAGGCTATGGCAGTCATGTCGTGGGACACCCTGTATGTCCCCAGCCCAAATAAAAACCTGTACCCGCCCCTGAAAACTGTAAAATCAGCCGATTAAATAGTCTGAGACATTTAGTTGAATCCGTGTTAAGAGTTCCGATAAATATATTTATATCTGCCTTAAATGAAATGCCAATAACCTGAAAAAGTAGTTTAGAAAAGGCATTTATTGAGACAATTCCGAATGCAAGTTCGCAAATTTAATTCAGTTTGTACGAATGTCTCGTCGCGCCTCCCCATTCGCCGAGTTGGGAATTAAGCACACCCGCTTATGGATTCCAAAATTAAATTTTTTCTGTGTCTCTGTTACCCGCTTATATTGTAAAAATAAGCTCTTTTAATTATAGATTTTATAATTAAAATTTTAACATTGATAAAAAAATATAATTAAATTTTACTTTTTTATCAAAAAATGAATTTAGTCTAATTTTAACCGCAGATATACTAGTTTGCGGCAGTGGATGCACTGGAATTGCATTTAAAGGTAGGTACACAACTGACACTGAGTGTTTACGAGGAGGTGTCTATTTTGTCGGGAATTTTTTTTTAGATTTAAATAACAAAAACCATTTTACTAGGTGGTTTAGTCCAATGTCTCCCGGAAGTGAATTCTGTTTCAATATTAATAATAATAATAATAATAATAATAATAATAATAATAATAATAATAATAATAGGTTTAACGCCCGTTTCTCGACTTTATGTCATAACAGACGCCATTCGCACCATTACTATTTTACATCTATCACACTTCCTGTCATTTTCTACATTTTTAAACTGCCACTCAATTAATAGCAATGGGTGAATGAAGGACATTAGCATAAGGTGGGCAAATTTTGAGCATAGGAGTTTGATAGGTAATCAGCCATGGGCTTGAATAAGGTACCATCTAGATATTTATCTGGAATTATTAAGGGAAACCATGGAAGACCTCAACAAGATAAGCGGAACAGGAATTACCGTTTCTCGGCGAGAGGCAGCAGGAAAAAGTCCCAGCCACAACTGGCCCCGCCGGGATTCGAACCCGGTACCTCCCGAATGCGAGTCCAGTACTCTCACCACTACGCTACTCCGTTCGATGCATTTCAAAAGTTAAGATGTTTACATATGAAAAACGACGTTGAAAGATTAGAACTGACGGTTTTAATTCCACGATATCGGAGAGGACGAACTTCATGCTATTGGTAAAGAAAATGTGGAAGCAAAAGGGTTAATTAGTTTTACAGAGCGTTTAATTTTATTGGCTGACACCGTTCTATATCCATGAATGTTTTTCTGTTCGAGCCGTAGTGCGAAGTTGCGAAGAATAGAGCTAAAAGACAGGGAAGCTCTTTTAATAAGGCTCATTAACGGACCAGTTAAGTGCGTTTATATGAGTACCTATAGGAAACGATTACAACGTCTAGTCGATATATATTGTCTTCCAGATAGCGTCAGTAGCGGGGCTAAAACTTTTTAAGAGGCATAAGACATGAGCTATGTGCCACTCGCCGTCTGGTTCTAACTGGCGGTTTTGTTCGAAAATAGTCGAATTTTTATTTATACGATACTAGCGTCCCGACACGGTTTCACCCGGGTGCAAAACTGTTCTGGAAATGTTATATTGACCTTCCCGTCTACACAGCAGAACTACCAAAGTATATTGTTTTGATGTGTCTCTAAAGATTTGGCCAGCGTTTGTCATGCAAGAGTACGAAAAGTTTTTTTTTTTGTACAAAACACCGTCCTAGTTCAGCCATTTTGCACAAAATATTTACAAATTATATACAGAAACTTTCCTCGTTTATCTCTCTTTCTATCAGTGGAAACGGTATGAAAATCAGTTCGGTAGTTTTTGAGTTTATCGCGTTCAGACAGACATACGCGGCGGGGTGACTTTGTTTTATGTAGGTACTTACATAAATAATACGAACAGAACAAAGATACATTATTTATGCAATGGATTGTTAGCGATTAATTAAACCCTGCTGATATTTGTAAAAAAATAAAAAAAAGTTTTCTCAATTTTTAATTAAAGTGTTATTTTATGCGTCGCTTTTTTATATTCTCGCAAATTTAAATTAAATTTGATGACAGAAGCAGCAATTTAAAAAAAATTTAATTGAGTTATTTTTTTAAATAAATAAAATAATCGACCAATTTTTCAGACAATGTATTGACACAAAATTGAAATAATATAATTCAATAGATTTACGTTTTGGTCCGGACTTGGGCCTTCTAAAAATATATCCATGACTACGTATCAAAAAATTGTTTGTTATAATTTTTTTATTAAAAATCAAATAGAATTTTATTAGAAGCTAATTAATAATTAATGTTCACATTTTTATACTTTTAGATCAACTCTGAAGAAACCCCAAATCCGGATCGAAACGTAAATCTATTGATTTAAATTTGTTTTGTCAATACATTGCCTGAAAAATTGGTCGAATATTTTATTTATTTGAAGATTATCAGACGTCAATCAATGATTTGAGTTATTTTTTCTTAATTTTTGTTTCTGCCATTAATTAGGTACACGATAAAATTCAATAAACTAAAAAAAAATTATTAACCTATTCGAGATAATGTCTTTTTTTAATTTAAATAAAATAAGTGTCGGAAACACTGAGCCAGTGTCAATAACTGGGCTCTTTACCTTACATAACGAATCGACAATTTTTTTTTGAAGTAGGTCGAAACATGAGTATCGTTTGTATAACGCATTTAATTTAGGAGCGCCCTTAACGAAGTACGCCACTGATATTAACTCATCTACTCGATACCCATAAGCAAACCAATTCGCTAACGTCACGTTTAAACGATCTGATACGCGACCTGCCCGAGGCAATTCGTTTCCCCGCCGTCGCCCGGTCGCTTCTCGTCTCGCCGTCGACATGCAGGCAGCCGTTACCGGGTCGAACGGCCGTCGGTCGTGAAAATCGAATTGGAAAAGCCACATTATCGGTGTCCGTACAAGGAACGGCAGTGCGGCGAGCGCTAAAATAAAACCTTTACTTCAAACGTATTACTACACTTCCGTCAGAACTATATCCATTAGTGATGTGTCCACATGACTCTTTATTGGGAGCTGGCTCCGTGCGCTCCGCTCACTAAAAAGAGTCGCTCAGAGGAGCGACACTAGCCAGTACGCACTACTGCAGAGGTGTGAACTGTCATCATGCCATGCTCAGGAGTCACAAAGCATTGCACAGCACAATACACACTCAGCTCTGAGCTCATTTTAATATGATTCTGATCTTATATTCTTCGCATTTCGGATAAACCATAAAGTATAATAAAAATTTAACAATAATAATGTTTATTGTTACAATATTATATCTTTGTCAACGACGTCAATGTGAATGGTTTAAGTCACTGTTCAGCTTAGTACTATTACACTTACAGTGTGTCATTCAACATTAAATGATTCAGCAAAGATAACTCCGTACGTGCAAAATTCACTAGTGCCTCTGTGGCCTGTGCTGTGTGCGCTCTGTAAATGTGCTAATGCAACAGTACAGAACAGCTCAACATAGAGCAATGGCGCTCGGAGCGAGTCGTTCACAAAAAAAAGAGCGACTCGCTCCGCTCCGAGAAAGGAACGACACGACACTAATATCCATCTGCCACGAGCCAGGACCACTGAGAATTATCGTTTGAAAGTGGACTATTTTTTTAATTTACGTTGTCTTATGTTTACATTTACGAATGAGTTTGTTTCGTGAAACAACATTTCAATTATTTCGTCTTATTTATACTGGGCGTTCCATTTTATCCCTTTCGGATCTGAATTTTATATTTTTAAAACACAAATTTTTTTTAGGGAGTTGGGCTTATTTAGGGTGTAATCAAAATTAAATTTAACATTTACAGTATTTTGGAAAATCCTATGTCCATTGAGATAGATAACAGGTCTAAAAGAATATTTTGTAGGATGTACTTTTTAAGTATGATTAGTAAACTTTTCAATAAATAAAATTATCGACCAATTTTTCAGACAAATATATTAACAAAAAATATACAAATTCAATACATTAATCCGGACCGAAACGTTAATGTATTGAATTTATATATTTTACCATTCCAACCCACAAGTGGGGAATGGTACTAGTTTAGGTCAAAAATTTTACAATATCTTTCTGTTTTGAGGTCCCCCGAATCCAAAAAACATATTTTTCGAAAAACTGTGCGTCTGTTAGTCTGTTTGTCTGTGAACACGATACAGGTCAAACGGATGAGCGGATTGAAGCCAATTTTTGGGAGGATGTTTGGTATGCAAATATGAAGACCCTATTGTTTTTGGGGAAAATCGGCGCATGCGCAGAAGAGATATATACTATAACGGTGTTTTTTTATATAATAATGGTATACTTTTCATAACGGCTTATTATTCTATTAATTTTTTCAAGAAAGTTTTGTCAAAAAAATTATTATTAAAACTTTATAGTTTTGGAAATATTTTGAATATAAAAAAAATAAGCCGCTCTTTTGTTTTATGGGTCTGTCAGAAATAAACTAGTTAGGCATGCTTTGATTAATTTTTACATGACGTGGAACATATTATGTAGGTAACCATGGCAACGAATAGCAAATATCATATTGAATACTCACGCGATATCAGAAATTTTATTTTCTTTATTTTAATCAATTAATGTCAACATATTTGAAGTTGGAATGGTCTCGTCGCCCAATTGACTGAAATATTTTTTAATATATTTGTCTGAAAAAGTGGTCGATAATTTTAATTACTGAAAAGTTCTAATCAGACGTTAATCAAAGATTAGAATTCTCTATAATATCCACTTCGTGCACACAGCCTATACAAAGAATTTATTGTAGTACCGTTTTTAAATTTTGAACACGTTCTCGATCATCTTTCAACTACCTGTATTTCCAATTTCCGAACTGAGATTAAGTTGAACATGTTCGGTGTTAAGCCTTACACATTTTCAGACTTAAATTAATCCCTTGAAGAGGACGGTAGAAATGGTGAAAAAAATTTCCTAAAATCTCTTGGAACTGTCTATAGACATGCCTATATTCAAATGAAACACTACAGACAACTTTACATATAAAATAGTGACCGCTACAAGGAAATGTGGGTCAGTCATAAAAATATATGTTTGATTTAATAAAGCTGCAGATATTCGTCTGCACAAAGTTCACAAAGACTATTTATAATGCGGGTAAAAGAAAAGAGTATTTGTGTAATTGGAATTTATATAAGACAAACTACCGCATACCGATGTCAAAACAGAAATAAAGTTTTAAATAATATAATCTTTCCCAGTGTAACGTTGTTCAGTTACTCAAAGTTATTTTTTTTTTTGTTAATTTTTTCTTTTTTTTAATAATGAATAATAGAAGAAGCAAACGTTTGAAGAAAAATATTTTGGTTAGAGTACGATAATTCAATGTGCAATGTGCAAAAATATCCATTCGAAATACACAATTATAATTTTAAATCATAATATAACAGTGTTATTAGCCGTTCTTTTAGCACAATAATAATATAATGTATGCATGCTACATTGCTACATACCATTACTTCCACCATATATGACCCGCTCTCCCACCACATACATTCTTAGGCCTAGTTTATATGAGAGGCGTTCAACGCGCGTTGGCCCAACGCGCGTTTACAGTTTCTATACAATTGTATAGAACTGTTTATATGATAACGCGCGTTCAACGCGCCACCAACGCGCGTTATCATATAAACAGTTCTATACAATTGTATAGAAACTGTAAACGCGCGTTGGGCCAACGCGCGTTGAACGCCTCTCATATAAACTAGGCCTTAGACTAACGTTCTGGTGTATCATTCTTTAAACTGTGTGCAGATGTTTTTAACATGGTTATTTGTATAGTTTTCGTTTCGAATTAACATTTTTTTGTTCTATTGATGAAAATTTGTTTTTGAAAAGCAACATTTTTCAATTGTTTTTCTATGAGTGCAGTCAAACGTCCTGCATGACAAAGATTTTAACGACAGCGTTGTATAAATATAATATACAAGCGGCCGCGCCCGGTTTCACCCGAGTGCAAAAGAACGAATGGGGGGAGGGACATGAGTACGCACATTCATCTTAGTTTACCGAGATGAATATTGTGTACAAATTTCATGATGATCGGAGTTAGCGTTCAAAAGTTTTTGTCGATAAAAAGCAGTATTTATACTTTTTTTTGGTAATAAATTACTTTTAAATCAATAATTACTGTAATTAATAAAATATAATAAATTTTTAATTGAAAACACTGTAGGATAATTATTTTTATATAGGTACCTATAGTCACTTTTCAAATGAGCTATTAATTAGATTTATTTAGTTTTAATTAGGCATAATAAAATTTTAAAAAATTGAAATGTAAGCCTCAGAAGAAGCAATGTAGAATATAAAAAAAAAATAAAAATATATTCGCCGACGTGGGGCTTGAACCCACGACCCTGGCATTAAGAGACTCATGCTCTACCGACTGAGCTATCCGGACTTGTGATTGTGATTTGTGAGGCGCTAATATTGCAATATTTAGTTAGGGCATTTCACCTGTTAGTATTTGTCGGACGGACAAATTTTGAGATACATCTTGCAACATTTTTCATTGATGCTCCGCTCCAATTGGTCGTAGCGTGATATTATATAGCATATAGCCTTCCTCGATAAATGGGCTATCCAACAAAAAAAAAAAAAACAGTAGTTTCGGAGATTAGCGCGTTCAACCAAACAAACAAACAAACAAACTCTTCAGCTTTATATATTAATATAGATTATTTTCGTTTTCTATCTATATTTGACATATTTAAAAAAGCATTTTTTCTTTTTAATTTTTCTCGTATATTCTTGAAAAGAGCCACCACGTTGGCCAAAACGTTGATTGTTTTCAATCATAATTATTTGTTCATTTGGTTCTATTGTAACAATGAACTATCTTCAATGAAAACCCTTTTTTCCGCGAGTTTCTGTTTCACTAGCCGCTTGGTTCGTCGTGGATTAACTCTAATCGTATAGAATTCCATCGTATTTGTGTTGGAGTTTATACAAAGCCGAATGAAAAGAATAGTTCAGTCAATGATCGAAATTGGTTTTCACTTAACACTGCTCTTAGTTCCGATAGGTACAGTTCGTTCACCATTATGTGACAATCCTTATTCTGAACATAAACGTTTAAGTTTTGGGTTAATTTTTTTAAGCAAGAATACTGTCTCTTAAGAACCTCGAAATGCGATTCATGATGCCCGAGGCGAGCTGAAACTGTAAAAATTCATTCCGAAAGAAAGTATTTAAGATAATACTAAGTCACCGAATTTAAATTCAGATTTATTCACCTTGAGCACTTTTAGATCTTTTTAGGGGCCCTACAAAGGAGCATTAAGGTTCAATATCAAGCTTTAGAAGCTTTATGAAGTATCGATTAGTGAAATTTCTTCTCAAAACGAATATTTTAGCAAAATAAAATGACACCTTGGTATTATGGTATGATAAAAATATACGGGATACAAGGCTAAAATATTAAAACAATTTTTATTCACTAGAAGATTATTTATTGGTTAACGTTTCGGCAAAATTTCTTGCCTTTGTGACTTTATTAAGGTCCTGAAAAAGACAAAAAATTTTGCCTAAACGTTGACCAATAAATAATGTTCTAGTGAATAAAAATTGTTTTAATATTTTAGCCTTGCATCCCGTATAATTTTATCATACGAATATTTTAGGTTAAAATAAGTCAATGATTTCAAATTTAGATATTTATTTTACACGGCCTATTAAAAAAAATACTAAGACGTATTTCTATCTAAAATTTCCCGCAGGATCTGAATATGAAATAAAAAAGTATGTTTTCCATTTAAAATTTCAAAGTTGGGCCCTACGGGACCCTTTTAGGGTCCTCGAGACCAAAATCTAATTTCGACATTCGATAAACAGGAAGAAGTTATTAAAAAAACCATTTTAACATTTTTAGTTTAGCTTACCCGATAATAAATATTAAGCCATTCCACCGGCTCGCCGTTTTCTAATTTGTTTCCTGGACCTAAGTACTTGTGACCCGGCCAATTCATTACCACTGTGGACACTGATCAACTAACGCTCTATTTAAACCCCGATGATTGCGTCATTGCCTACGACAAATATCACCGAAAGTGCATAACGGAAATATGGTTCATAAGCTTGCCACCGCTGCCACTTGATTGGGTAACAAACCTTTACTAGGTACGACAAAAATTGAAAGTTGAATTTCGTAATTTTTGTCGTACCTAGTAAAGGTATGTCTTTTGAAACACTCTGTATATGAAAAATACATTTATTTGAGTGTCAAAAATCAGCGTCAAAAGAACAAATCCATATGACATAAATAAATATAAATAGCCGACGATGCAGCCCAGGGTTGAATTATTAAACAATCGCAGTATGATGAATGTTCTTCGTGTTTCTCCGGCGCTCACATAATATTCTCGACAAGAATTGCCTGCACATTTACGTCATCAGTTATAACTATAGAGACCGGATAGTGGTGTACCTAATCTCTTATTTAATGCCGGTTCCACACTCCGTGGCCAACGGACAAACGTTGGCGGTACGTGAAGTATGCCGAATAGAAACCATGGAAAACATCAACAAGATGGCCGTTTCTCGGCAAGAGGCAGCAGGAAAAACTCCCAGCTACATTTGCCCTCGCCGGGATTCGAACCCGGTACCTCTCGAATGCCAGTCTAGTGTTTTCACCACTACGCCGCCAAGCTCGATCCTTCAACAAAATATATGTATTTATAAATACTTGCACAATATATGTAAATGTGTATGTGTATCTATATGTTACGCTCAAAGATCGAAAACGCTCAGTGAGCGAAAAATTAGCTCACAACGCGTTGTGGTCACATAAAAACATCCACATGGCGAAATTCGTGTTATGGCTCTAATGAAAACGCGCACGACGCGTTGTGGCAATCACAGAAAGACCAAATAGCGAAATTCGTGTCGTGGCTGACATGCTATTCGATCTCAACGCGTTTTGGCAATGAAGAAAAGCCATGACGCGTTCTGAGCATTCATTGTTTACCATATCACGACGGACAGGTTGTAACTTGTCGGTGTCGGCTCTATATTTCAAGTTGATTTAATCGATATGCCGTCTGAACCAGATAAAGATTATAAATTTATTATGAATTATCAAGATCACTTGACTAAATTTACTTTTCTAAGACCAATCAAAACGAAGAATGCTGAAGAAGTAGCATATCAGCTTTTAGATATATTTTGTTTGTTCGGCGCTCCATGTATACTGCAAAGCGACAACGGTCGTGAATTTTCAAATAAAGTCATCAAAAATTTAGCTGAAATGTGGCCAGGGATGAAACTTGTTCATGGAAAGCCTCGACATTCTCAAAGTCAAGGTTCGCTCAGCATCTATATTATGCAGTGATTTTATAGCTCAAAATGTACTTAAAAACAAATAATTTTTATTCTATGAACGAATATTTTAGTCAGCCATATTGATAATATTTTCTATTTTTATTGTTTTCTCTTGAAAATTGTTAATGTTGACCCATTCTACACTGTACTCAGTATGATGGACTAAAGATATATTAATTATTATTATTATTATTATTATTATTATTATTATTATTATTATTATTATTATTATTATTATTATTATTATAAAATAAAAAGTATTTCCTAAGGACATCTACAAAAACGTTTCCAGCCTAGGCCTAGTAGGATCCATATCGGAAAGTAGTGTGCGTCGTAATTAAATAATATTCCATACGCGTCATGGCTTTTCTTCATTGCCACAACGCGTTGACATCGAATAGCATGTCAGCCACGACACGAATTTCGCTATTTGGTCTTTGTGATTGCCACAACGCGTCGTGCGCGTTTTCATTAGAGCCATAACACGAATTTCGCCATGCGGATGTTTTACTGTGACCACAACGCGTTGTGAGCTATTTTTTCGCTCACTGAGCGTTTTTGATCTTTGAGCGTAACATATACAATGTGTGAACATTGTACATAAATTATTTATTAACACATACTATTCCTTTTTATGCAATACTTTGGCAGTTATATAATGTAGGCACTATAAAGTTCTTACTTAAAAAAAAAATTGGTTGTCTGTAAAGTCGGTTTACGGACGATAGTTTTACGTGATAACGTATTCCGTAATACATAACCTAAATTCTACATATAATAATTATAATAATTCGAATCTAAGATATTGCATCTTTCGCTTCAAATAATTTTATGTATTAAATACTCACCACCTATAATAATAATTGTTTTTTTTTAACTTTCTTTCTTTCGTATTTATTTTAAGTCTCAAAGATTAATTGTCATAATATTTTGAAAACAATTGTTTCACTGTTTATATAAAATTCCAAAACCTACTTACAATATTTAAGTATTTTCATACGTCAAAAAATTGATTTTTATAATGATAAAATTAGTATGAAAACGATTTTTTCGAGAGATGAGACCTAGCTAAAACGATTTTTTGCCCCCCAAAATCCCTTTTCAGTAAATTTCATCCAAATCGTTAGGGCCGTTTTCGAGAAAAGCACGCACAGTGTCAGGCGGAACGTTAGGAACGTTACACTTTTTCGTGCATGCAGCCGGTGTTTCATCAATTTATAAGATTGGTGATTCATCAATTTATAAGACGTTATCACGTCAAAAAATAAAACGCTTTAATTGAATTATAAATAATTCGTAAAATTATGTTTTCTCTAGAGAAGAAATTAACCTAAGTATTAAATTTTTCCAAAATAATAACAACATTCATTTTTCCAGCGAAGCTAAGGAAAACTAATTTTACCATATTACAAAAAAGAGAGAGAGAGTTAATGTAACAAAACTTGCTACAATAATATGACAAAACTATTGAATAAATCAATCTTTTCAGGTTTGTACAGGTTTAAATGTGCGTGTTCCTTCCTTTCCCGTGCTAAATGTTACGCTTATATTTCCCCGCTGTTGAATCATTTCCCCTTTAACGTCACAGAAAACAAATACATCGCTAAAGAAGTTCACTTGAAAAATTGTCATCCGTTCTTAAGTCGCACTCACTATATTTTCTGAACGTGATGCCTTATAGACACAAGTTTGGGAACCACTTTCTGTTAAACTATTATAATACGCGCCACGGATTTAAAATGTTCGGGAGTCAGTCACAAACAGCGTCGCAAAGGCACATTTTAGAGCCGTTGATACTCCCACCACCTCCCAGCTACTTGCACGGAACGTGCGCTCGTCGGTGATTGGCCGTGATCGCTCGTTGCCTTTGTCACTTGTCGCTTTCCCGCTTTAAAGTACAGTCGAGTACGCTATTGTCAAGTTGTTATTGCTATTTTAGTTTTGTTGTAGTTTTTCAACAGACTGTACAAGCGGAACCGCGCATTCGCATATAAATTCCGAGCCTTTTAGATTCGTGGCGCGTATTATAATTGACAGTGACAATTCATTTCGGTTTTCTAAAAAAAATTGCAATTTGGTTTACTCTTGTGACGTGTCAAGGCGAACCACTTTAGTCGGAGTACAACGAAAGTACAAGGTTTTGTTCAAGCGAAGTGTCGTGGATTGTTAAATTTATCGCCTACCAATTTCAACGAATGCAAAAACAATATACAGACACATTCATATAATATAAACCAGTAAACATCAACATTTTTGAATAAGGCTTTCTCCTGGGAGCAGCACCTCTGACTAGCTACGAAATAATTTTCCAAAACTAGTAGGGTAAATAGTAAGTATTAATAAATAAATATTGACGACTACTGCAAGTCTCGCTTATTTTTAGTTTATCAATTATTGTCAACCTCAATAATGAAATTGTCAAAATGTTAGCTCTAAAAAACCATAATAAACAAAATAAACGATTCAAATAAATAAAATTGTCGACCAATTTTTTTCAGACTATATACTGACAAAAAATAATATAAAAATATAAATCAATATAACAAAACAATTTTATTTTTTTTATTTGAAGAGTTCTATTCAGACGTTAATCAAAGATTTAAAATAAACGATTTTTAAAAACTTTTATAACGTGACCTTGTTAAGTAGGTATATATGTAAAATTAATGGCTTCATAAAGCAAAAAATGTATAAGCGAATTATTTATACATTTTGTGTTATTTTCAAGACTTTGTTAAAAATGAATTTAAACATTTTTTTCAACGGAACTCTATTCTTTCAAGTGTTAAGATGACACCATAATTTATTCAAATTTTTGAATTGTTATTTAATACTATAAAAAAATATTTTATGTGTTGTACTCTCTCAACAGAGCGTTCCGGTCGAGCTGTAATAGCCCCGCGGAACCTTATTTTCAACATTAAATTAAAACTATAAACAATAGAGATAGACTGTGGGAAGTGAGACTTTTTTATTGGAATTTTTCTTCTCTTTAAGAATATTTTTTCTTAATTTCAGCTATCGCTTATAGTTTTTGAGAAATTGCCAAAAATCTGAGGAGCTTTTTTTCTTTTCATTTTTTGTTAATAACAATTGCAATTTCATAAAAACGTCTTTTTTGGAACATTTTTTCGATTCAAATAAGCTATTGCTCATATTTTTTGAGAACTTGGAACTATTTTTCTCAAGAAACTCAATTCTCGACTAGGCTACAACCTTTGGATACATTTTTAATTAAAATTAAAAGTCACAGTGTGTTTATCAAAACACACATTTATAATTTACCGACGTTTCGTTTTCTTATTGGGGCATCATCAGGCTTCTGATACAAATACAAACTCAAAAGCAAAACACACCCAATACAAAATATTGTTTTGCTTTTTGTTTTTATATCAGAAGCCCCAATAAAAGGGGCAGAACGTCGCTAAAATATAAATTGGTTTTTTGATAAGCATACTATACCTATATAAGTCCACAATCCTACGATTTCAATATTAATATTTTAAGTATGGATGCAAATAGGTACAATGAATTAAAAGTCACGATTTACAGTTTGCCGAAAACGTACATTTAGAAACACCGTTTGACCAGCACTGGTATAAACAGACGAAGAGGTGTATCTACACACCAGTAACCACCACAATACTGGTGTGTTCGAGTCAGCTTACAAGAGCAGGCTAACAAAAACCCGCCTGAAATACACAGAGGAATTCAACGAGCGTCATTTGTTATTGAACAATGAAATTTTTATTTTCGACAAAAAGATTTCAAAAAACTCACTGGGAAAACTATAATTCTATGTTCGCATTCGAGTAAACAAAAACAATTAAACTGAAGCCAAATTCAGGAGAAAGCTGACAAATACAAATAAAAAATTCCAGTCAATGGGGCGACAGAATCATTCCAACTTCAAAAATTCCAGTCAATTGGGCGACGGAACAATTCCGAGTTCCGACTCTTTTCTCGGAGCGGAGCGAGTCGCTCTTTTTGACGTGATAACGTCTTATAAATTGATGAATCACCAATCTTATAAATTGATAAAACACCGGCTGCATGCACGAAAAAGTGTAACGTTCCTAACGTTCGTAACGCGTAACGTTCCGCCTGACCCTGTGCGTGCTTTTTGCTAATTTCTCGCTCAATTTAAATCAGATCGGTTTGAAACCAGTCTTAAACGAAAGAGGAGAACATTTTACATAGATTTCGTATAACAGAATTTGCCTAAACAGTTTTTTTATACAAATTTATATAGAAAAATAGCTGTATAAATGCAATGTTGTCTAATGCATGGCGCGACGCGGTCGGTCGTCTTTGTTTGCCGTACATGGAAATTAGAAGATAACGTATGTCTTGTCTTAACATGAAAACGGCTGCATTTATAATGTTTAATTCAATTTTTTGACATTAGTATTTTGTGAAATGCAACGCCTTCTAAGTTAAGTATTGGAATAACTAATTATTATTAGAACATAATACTTTGACAGTTGCAAACGTCACTTTTGACATTTCTTATCATTCCGACACCAAGGATAAGCGGATTGAAACCAAATTTTGGGAGGATGTTTGATATGCAAATATGAAGTTGGCTATTGTTTTTGGGGAACATCGGCGCATGCGTAAAAGAATATATCTCTTATAATGATGTTTTATATAATAATAATATAGTTTTTAAAACGGTTTTTACTCTATCTATTTTTAATAGAAATGTTTGTAAATTTTTTGAGGAAAATCGCCGCATGCGCAAAAGAGATACATGCCATAGTTGTTTTTTATATAATAATAGTGTACTTTATATAGTTAAAAATCAATTTTTTGACGTATGAAAATACTTAAATATTGTAAGTAGGTTTTGGAATTTTATATAACCAGTGAAACAATTGTTTTATAAATAGTATGACAGTTAATCTTTGAGACTTAAATAAATACGAAAGAAAGAAAGTTAATAAAAATTATTTTTATAGGTGGTGAGTAATAAAATTTACCTAAATTTGAAGCGAAAGATGCAATATCATAGATTCGAATTATTATAATTATTATATAAATTTAGGTTATGTATTACGAAATACGTTATCACGTAAAACTATCGTCCGTAAACCGACTTTACAGACAACCAATTTTTTTTGTGAATGAGTCACTCCGAGCACCATTGCTCTGTGCTGAGCTGTTCTGTACTGTTGCATTCGCATATTTACAGAGCGCACACAGTACAGGCCACAGAGGCACTACTGAATTTTGCACGTACGGAGTTGAGCTGAGTCATTTAATGTTGAATGACACACTGTAAGTGTAATAGTACTAAGCTTAAAGTGACTGAAACCATTCACATTGACGTCGTTGACAAATATATAATATTGTAACAATAAACATTATTATTGTTCAGCTTTTATTATACTTTATAATTTATCCAAAAGACGAATAATATAAGATCAGAATCATATCAAAATGAGCTCAGAGCTCAGTGTGTGTATTGTGCTGTGCAATGCAACGTAACTCCTGAGCGTGTATGATGACAGTTCACACCTCTGCAGTCTGCACTCTTTTGTAGTACTTACTTTCTAGTGTCGCTCCTTTGAACGACTCGCTCTGAGCGACTCTTTTTAGTGAGCGGAGCGCACGGAGCCAGCTCCCAATAAAGAGTCATATGGACACATCACTAGTTGTGTCTATGTATTTCTTTGGAATAGTTGACAGTTGTGACTCAGCGCAAAAATGTTTAGTTGTCCGAAACTTTTTTAACCGTGGCTACCTCTTGATTTTACATTTTTGTTGTGGATCCCCGCCGCTCTTTACATTAGTACAAATAATTAATTAGTGTGATCCTAATTGATTAACCTTACTGACAAATCATTTTCAATCAAAAAGTATTAATAAGCAGTAAGCTGAATTATATACAAACTAGTGTGACCTCTGCGAATTATTCGCACTAAATAAGTATATTAATTATCACTTTACAAAATTATTTTTTAAATATGATTGAAGGTATTCAATTCGTTTCTAATTTTGCACACCTTTTATAACGTTCTTCTTTTTGTTGTAATACAATATGAAGCTCAGATGACAGATCGAAGAAATATTTTACTAAAATTGTCATATAGAGGCGTAAGTAGCAAAAGCGTTGAGCTAAGCCGTCAGATGGCAGTGTGCAGTATTGTGTCTGTTGTATTACAATATAATAATAATAATAATTTGTATTGCTCTATGACATGCGTATAACAGGAGAGTTTGTCAAATGTTATATTATTTTAACAATAATTTAAACAATAAATAGCACAATAAATAATTAAAAATTCGAAATTTTAAAATTTTGAAAGAAGATAATATTCAAGAGAGTCAACTTTTCAATTATTACAAACACATGTACTCCTCTGTAGTCTGTACTATAAAATGCGTTTATTTTTAATTAGTTATTTAATAACTGTTTAAACTTTTTCGGATTTTTTGTTTCCTTTATGGTTTTCGGTAATTTGTGGTAGAATTAGATGCAGTTACTATACACACTATTTCCAAACAATGTTTGGATACTCTTAAATTAGAACAATGTCTTGTATTGCGCCCATGAACATCGGAATTTCTGAGAAACATATTTATATGCTCTCTGACAAATAACACACATGCTTGAATAAAGAGGGAAGGTACTGTAAGAATATCATTATTTTTAAATAGAGGTTTACATGGAGCCAAATAATTTGATGCTGTTATTATTCTTACAATCTTTTTTTGTAACAAAAATATAGAGTTCAGGCCCGCAGACGATCCACCCCAAAATATAATGCCATAACTACATACGCATTGAAAATAGCCGTAGTACATATGCATTAAGACTGACTGGTTTACCAGCGGTCTACATTTTCTGAACATGTAAACTATTTGACTTAATTTATTGCACTTATTATTAATATGATCGCTCCAGTTTCGATTGCTAGTAATATGAATGCCCAAAAATTTTGTAGAGTCAGAAGATTCAATACTATTTTTGTCTAACAGTACTTTAATTTGCCAATCGTGAGAGTTACAAGATAAGTGAAAATCTAACCGAACTGTAGTGTTGACGTTGTTTCAAAATTAAAGCCGTCAGATGGCAGACGTTGTTCAGCGTTGCTGTATTGTAATTAATTTACAAAAACAAAAGCAATAATAAATTTTTTTGTTGTCGATGTCAGTAGAGCAAGCAAATATCTGTATAATGATATATAATTTATGTGGAGAAATTGTGAGGTTTTTTCTAAAAAGGGAGGCAAACATCTTTAACCTTAGCGTATCTATCTCTTTGACAAGTGATAAACAAAAGTTTGGTGTAAACTTAATTAGCGCTTCACATTTTTACAATATTTTTGTAGCCACAAATTTCGGCGTCTTAATTATTATACTAACTAACAAACCCGGCGTATATACTTTTTAATTAATTAGATTATGTATCTTTCTGAACGGAAAATTATACAAAATAAATATTATGAAAGCTGAGTGACGTTTAACATGTTAACATATTTATAATTTTAAACTTCAAGAACACAGACCTAAAGGCATAATCTACAAAATTAACAAAATTTTTAATTAAAAGAAACAAAAGTACATGCAATTATTTGTAACGAATAACGCGTTTCCTTATACAACTTCATACAAACATACCGAGAAAGTCCGAAGGCACTTTCAAAAGTCAAAACATTACAAAATAACCCTTTAATAAGGGAAGTGGTTTCGCTTTATAATACAGGGTGTAACAGAAAATCATAGCCATTTTCTCACAGGCAGGTTAGGGCTACACACACCAAGCCTGGACATTGGTCAAGGTCTTGCCCCACTCCAACGAAGCACGAGCAGCATAGGCTGACTACACACTGACCAAGCCTCGGCCAATATTCCTTGGCGAATATTTGCTTCTACCAAGGATACTCCGTAAAATATTTTGCAGTAGGTATTAACATTAAATTTATTAGTGGATATCTTCCAACAATAATTTCATCAAACCCTGAACTATGAAGATTTTGATTACAATTTTTTACAAACAAAATAATACAGTGTAAACTCCATTTAACGTCACTCGATATAACGACAAACTCCTTAAAACTCTGATTGGTTCACCTTGTTGCTCATACAATGATATACTCTAAATAACGACACACCCACTCTAAATAGCGACAACAATACGTTATCATTAAGCAATAAACAGTACTTGATTGTTATTTTGTTGCTTTGTTGTCGGCATCATTAATACCGAAGATTTGGACACAACATTCATCTCGGTAAACTAAGATAAATATGCGTACTCATGTCCCCCTCTTATTCTTTCTTTTGCACCCAGGTGAAACCAAGCGGGATCGCTAATATAATATATATATTATAACAATTTTCCTAGAGTAACTCTAGCTTTGAGATAAAGCTCACTCTTCAGCCGCGACTAGCTTTCTTGCGGCGCGGGGCGTGGGTCGGCGAAATCGAGAGGGCAGGGCACTTACCTTGAGAGATGTTTAGTGCAGCTAAGGTCAACCCAACTAATAAGCAGTATGTTAAAGGGAGAGACGTTCAAATGGGCGCCAGATCTATTGTAACCTTAGCCTGAGTCGTCGCAAGGGTCCTGCCAGCAAAAAATAAAACACTAACGTAATGACCAAAATTTAATATAATAATTAATAATATTAACAAGAGTAATTGGAATATAAACAACCGGAAAATGCACAGATCTAAAATAACTTTAACGATACAACACTCGAAATAACACAATCGATAGCGATACAGAAAATTCGATATTTTACACCAATTAGTCCATTGGCGCGATACGGTAATTACTAGTATGAATTCAATATTCACACACCGGTAGCGTACAATAAAAATTTCGATACTTTACCACACTTATTGAAACGACACAAAACGGTAACTCAATAAAAAAACGTCCCAGATCTCCAGAATTAATCCTGCACCCGTACTTATGGTGCACTTCCAAAACTCTTTTTAGCCACGGCCTATCAGATCGGTAGCCGGGGCTCGACTCGTTTTTTTTTTCTCTCCAGCTATCAAATCTCTAGTACTGCATGCCTTTGAAATGACAGTTATGTCTTGGCTTGTCTGTCACATCGACCGATAAATCAATTATAGGTCGTTCGTAGTAAAAACTACGTTCACTAACAAACAGTCCGAGTTGTCACTCACTTATTGATTTTATTAGATCCGAAAGACAATTCTAGTTTCCGCTTAATACCTTATATGGAAAAGGACCTGAAATGTCGCTGGTAAAGGGGTCCACACACACTCAAAATTTTTTTGTGGACTTTTTACCGCCATTTGGCGTTGTATGTTCACGGGAGTGGTCGCTACGCTTAGGGGTCGTCCTGACCTCACTCGTACGACGAAAAATAACTCGTTATAATATATATTGAATTATAATTAAATATTTTCGTAATATGTTGTCTGAAAAGTTGGTCGATAATTTGATTTACTGAGGAGCAATCAGTCAGACGTTAATCAAAGATTTAATTAAATTAAATTAAATATTCATTGTTTACGTTCAAACACTGTAAAAATTAGCGGAGTAAATGCGGAGTGAATTACGATCTAATTTCGATCACTAGCAATAATAATATAATAATAATAATAATAATAATAATAATAATAATAATAATAATGCGTTTAACGTCCGTTTCTCGACTTTATGTCATAACAGACGCCATTCGCACCTTTACTATTTTTACTACTTTACTATTTTTTCCTACCACACTTCCCGTTATTTTTTACAATTTTTAATCTTCAACTTAATTAATAGCAATGGGTGAATAAAGGATTTTTTAGGAAATTAGGATAAGGTAGGCAATTTTTGAGCATAGGAGTTTGACAGGTAATCGGCCATGACCTTGAATAAGGAACCATCTCGATATTTATCTGGAACTGTTGAGGGAAACCATGGAAAACCTCAACAAGATGGCCGGTCCAGGAATAACCGTTTCTCGGCGAGAGGCAGTAGGAAAAAGTCCTAGTCACATCTGTCCCCGCGCCGGGAATAATAATATGAGAAATGTGTTGGTTTTGATGACTTCCTGGCCAAATTAAAATTTACTCGAGCTAAGCCGGGCCAGAAAACTACTCTATCTGACATCTTGATTTCATAGTAGATTTCGTTAACTGTCTCCTAGTATCTGCAAACACATACATAATGGGTAGTTGTATTGATCGAGGAGTTTAAAGCCGATACGGAGTGCGTTATACATTTGTAACATGCTAAGGTCGTTAAGTTTTAGTGTTAAATTTTAGTTCACAAGACGTGACGAGAGAAGCAGTCGGAAGATGTTGGGTTCGCGTACAAACAGGAAGAAGGTGGAAACGGAGATGAGACGTCAAGAACTTGATGTACAAGCTGTCGCTAAATTATAGCATCGCGTCTTCCGATCTACAACATAATAATATTGTCCAAAATCTTCTGGACATTACAGTACCTACTAAAATTTTATCATAATAAAATAAGACACCTTGTTTTTAATGGGATAGTTTTTATTAAATATTTTGCGCAAAATTACGGTGTTTTCTCAAAAACATGCAGCGACATCTGATAGAATTTATTTAAAGCTATTAGTTCAGAAGCTAACAAAAACACTGTTTTAGTAGCGACATCTATTAGAATTAGGCCAAAGCTATTAGTTCAGAAGCAAATCTGGTAGAATTTGCTCAAACCTATTAGTTCAGAAGCAAATCGGGTAGAATTTGCTCAAAGCTGTTGTTCAGACGCCGGGCCGCAAACAAAATACATTTTGCAGAATTATATCTATCGCACCCGGGTGAAACCGGGACGGACCGCTAGTAACATAAAAAAGACGAGTGTGCTTTAGACCACACGACTGAAGTAAAACTTCTTCCTGCCATAACTTGTTATTATTCACCCGAAAATTCATAAAATACGAACTTTAAAATGAATTTACAATTTTATTCACTTTAAACGTAGAATATTTAATGTATTGAACAAAATATTAATTTATAAAATTGTTCAAGAACGAAATGAACAGTCTAATGTAAGAAGAAAGAAATATAAAACTAAATTAGTAATACATTGCAATTACTTATCTCTCGTTGGATTTTAAGCGTAAATCTTTATGAAATATTATTCAGCTCTGCAAGTTAAGTAGGTTTACAAAGCATTTTTCTGTCACCGATAGCGCCACTGGCAAGTACAGTATGTGTCATTCTATTGTTAGTACTGCTTTTATTTTCGGCCACCTGATGGCGCCACTAGCCAGTGAAGTATTTGTCATCCAAATTACCGTTCGCGTCAACTTCCGTTCGCCTCGTTCGATCACACTTTTCGTAAACGCTCTCGTCACGCATTCACCAGCTTACTCCTCAAGTTAAGCGTGCCTGAAGAAGTTTTACTTCAAAAAATAACAAACACGGAACCTTCGGCGCGCGAGTCTATAGCTTGCATTTGCCTTATAACATTACCGTACGCAGTGTATTTAAGTCTATGTGCTCAATAAAGTCGTACATCGGAATCCGATGTACAGGACGGGTATTAAACGTTTGATGGATGTGCGTTTGGCCCTGAGTCAACCTTCGGTGAGTTCCTGAAGGGGTGTATCGACGTTAGCCCAACGCGGCGGTCAGAAGTGAGATACCAGTAAGATATACTCATCAGAGCGCGCGCGGTACACGAACGCCGTGCAGATAGGCACGAACGGAGACGCGGATCCTGGAATTGATGTAGTTAAACTGTTTTCAGTGTTATAATCAGTTCGGAACTCCGGCTAGAAAGCTCTCGTAACCCTTCATTTCTTAAGGGTTCCGCAGCCAAATGGCAAAAAACAGAGCTCTTATAATTTCACCATGTCGAAACGTCCGTCCGTCTGCTTGTCCATATGTCACAGTCTTATAATTCCGCCATCTTTTCGTCGATTCGGATGAAATTTTACAGACAGGTATCTTAAAAAAATCACCTAACTCCTAAGTAGAGCATAGGGACGAAAATTTTGAATCTAGTCCTATCCTTTGCCATATTTTTGACTTGAAGCCACGTAGTTCTTTGTTCCATAACTTCTTCACGAACAGTTCTTCTCCAGGATATTTTTGGTTTTCCTCTTTTTCGATATCCCTGTGGGTTCAAATCCAAGAATCTCTTCGCTATGTCGTCATCTGTCTCTCGCAGCGTGTGTCCTATCCAATTCCATTTCCTACGTTTTGTAATTACACAGATTAGTTCAGGCGCGGTCGCAGCCTGAAATTTTGGGGGGGTCACTCACTACACTAATAAAAAAAGTCGTCTTTTTGTATTGTAGCTAAAAATTTTCTTTTATTATTTGGCAAATTTTTGAGATTTTTCAATTTGACTTTAGATTTTGGGGGGGGTCATGTCCCCTGTGACCCCCCCCTTCGGACCGCGCCTGGATTAGTTGAAGTACTGCACGTTTCCAAAGTTAGTTGATCGAGACGTGTTCGTACCACTTCACCTTATGTGATCTGCCAAGAAATTGTGGATATAAAATTTGACCTTCATCTTTAATGTTAAACTTCTTCACGAAAAGAAATTCTCCAGGGATATCGAAGAAGAGGAACTTCCATATCCCTGTGGGTTCCAGTCTAAGGCTCTCTTCGCTATGTCATCATCTGTCTTTAACCTTCATCTTGAATGTTAATACTCCTAAATTTTAAGAGCAGTGTACTTTTAGGGAGTTCTTTTAAAAATTCCGATTTCTTGCTTTATCGACAAAAAAACGTTCGGGTTTGAAAAATTAGTTAAGTGTTTTACGGCACTGCAAGAAAATCTTTTTTCAGAAAAATCAATTTCTCATTTGGAGAACTCTTTTTGAAGGACCCTGTATAAGGCTCCCAAATATGGATTTTAATATTCTTTTGGCATAATATATTCACATTAAGAAATGGCATGCGACTGTCACATTGGAGTACATAATATGTATTTGAGTGCATTAGGTAAATAAAAAATCGACTTCTAAACAAATTGATGTATAAAAGCTAGAAGCTATTTCATATTTATAGATAAGCGGTGCCTTCAAACCTTTGACCAAAAAGCAAAACTATGTAGGTCAAATTTTTTGAAACTTTTCTATATTTTAACCATATATTTAATAGCTTCTATATTGGTAGTGGCCGTAAGTGGACGCGTGGCCCATGAAGTGAAACAGCAAATGACTGTTTTCTATATCTTATCACTTGACCCGTTGTGCGCAAGTGTTGCGTCTGTAGTGGGGCAATTAGTAAGTGGAATAGAGCAAGCCGCCACCCGTTCACAGCCTAGTTCTATGTGCAAACTCTTCTTTATGGTGCAAACTGACGCGCACCCGTTCATGGATATGCGCATAAGATTCAGAGTATAATAAGTGAGACAGACGCATAAATGTCTACACCATAGTGTTTAAGTCTTTCTCTCGATCTTTGCTAGCAATATAGAGGGTATTAAATATATGAGTTTAACAGATTTTTTAACTCTTTGGCACTATATGTAAAATATATTAAAACGTTTCTTGTCTATATACATTTCAAATTTTCACTGTTTACCTATGTTTCGTGATTTTTAACCGACTTCAAAAAAATGAGGTTATATGTTCGACGCGTATATTTATTTATGTTTTACCTTTTCGAGGAGTTAACCAATTTGAAATATTTCGACGCCATTTTGTGTGGAAGTTTTCGGATTGGTGCCATAACATTTTTGTAAAAATCCGTTCAATCGTCTTTAACTGACTTCAAAAAAGGTTATTTTTTTTATTTTTAAGAAAAAAATATGTTTTGATATAAAATCAGTCATAGGCAGGAAGTATGACAAATTCACAAAGCGAGCGTATATATAGGCGCTTTAGTTTACGCTAGTCGTGCCTAAGCATGATCATAATATTATACCTACAGAATGAAAATTCTTAGTTGTTTTTTTGGTAAAATAAACATACATTTCACAAATTTTAACACACGTAAATCTTGTGGCAAGTTAAATGAAATTTCTACATAAGCCTATTTGTCTTATGGCCCCGAATATACCAATTGATACTGTAACCAACTTACTTTATAGATTAGATGTACTCATATAAATTGATATTAATGGTATAGCACCTAGTAAATAAATTTCTAAATGCGTTCTCCATTACACCATAAAATAGTGTAACGAGACGCCACCGAAGGTGACAACAATACGCGCATTGTTGTTGGAGTCGCAACAATACGCACATTGTTGCTGGAACCGACAAGTACTTTTTAGTTTGTTTTGTCCCCCCGTTAAATAACGAAGTTCTAGTAATTGAACTTCACTGCGTAACAAAATTTTGTCTTTTATCTAGTTGTCGTCAAGTTATAATCCAATGCATACACAAAGCAAGCGTCACGTGCTGTCATTTAACGAAATACTAGTAACTAAATTTCGTCCTGTTATCTAAATGTCGTCTTCAACTAAAGCCTGCCCTAGCACTTGTTCTTTCCTGTCCTATAGCATCGGTTCGCCAAATTTGATAGGAAAACCTTTTCATTACAATAATGCATAAATGTACTAATTATCTATATTAAATCTTGAGGAATATATTATTATTATTCAACGCACATAAACGTAACGTCGTTCCATAAAAGTGTCACGCCAATTGCACGGTTTTGCTCCCAACCAAACGCGCCATTATGTTTCACATCAATAAAATACGATTTTATTCTGATATTAATGTTCGCAAAATATTCGCATGAATTTTGCGAATGCCAATATTCGTTATATCACTAGTACTTAATACGTACATGGATAAGTTCGAACTGTTTCACTTGTGTTTATTTGTCCAGTGGTGTAGCGGCATTGGTGGTCGTGTATAAAAACTTCTAAATCAAGCACGAACCGAGTGATGGTAATACGCAGTATATAGGTATGTAGGTGGGTGGTATCAGGTTAGTCGAGCCACGCTGGACTAACGGTTGGTCTCGGTAATTGGATAAGAAGACCGGATGGTAATGATCCTCTATAGACATCAATCATTGCCGTGCCAACTGCGCGCGACTCAACCACATTACGATGCGGAACTGAACTCGGCGCCCCGCTTATAGCACATAATATACTCGCCCGGAGACCAGAACTGCAGCGTTGTCAGATTGACGGATTTCGTTTCACAACCGAGCGCACGGCCGGCGGTCCGGTCGAGACGCGTCCGACCGGTCGACATCTTTAACCGGCGTCCGCATGCACCGATCGACGAGCGAGTCATCACGACTTAAGCCGATCGGCAAAGTTGCACTGGTGTGGACGTGACTGTCGGCTTCGCTATCAGGCCGAATATCTTGGCGATTGTAACCCGCGCGCTGTCGGTCTACACCAGAGGTCCCCAAACTTTTTTGTCTCGTAGACCACTTGCCATGCTTATCTGATATTGATTTTTTGAAAATTCATTAATTTCAAATGTATTCTTGACAACCGGTATAGTGCTACTCACTTTGAACGATTTAAATTTATCACGGAAGTGAAATGTAGTGTGAAATGTTTAGTTTTATACATTTATTAATTATATTCAAATTAAACGAATCAAATTAAAATTTACTTTCTGTTACATAAAATAACTAAGCAAAAAATAAATGCTTTTAGTGTGAGGGATGAACATATGCTTTAATAATAAATTTTTACAATTGGCATCAATTTAGTTAGATTTAATCTTAAATCTCTTCGGTTAACGATGTCCAGTTTGTTTCTTTTTTTGTTAGGAGATTCACTATCGTTGACCCCCATTTTTATTTCATGGACCCCCAATTTTTTTCCCGCTGACATGGACCCCTTGCATGGACCACTTTGGGAATCACTGGTCTACACTCTGCATCAAAGAAAGCTGAACCGACTAGCCTATAGTGGAGACGTGTTTCGGCTCAATCTCAGTCGGCATTTGGTGTTTGTAGTAACCAAAATAGCATCTTTCTCACTAAGTATCAAATAGTGGTTTAATTTGGTCAGAGTGACCCTAGTGTAACAGAAGAGTACAATATGAACTTAACCCTTGTATACCAAGTGTAGTATGCTATTTTTGAGGTGACACACATACGTACAAACACTTTCCTTTCAAAGGAAATAAACCAATTTGATTGGTAGTAGACTAAGAAAATTCACATTGTGGTGGACACCAAATATTATCATCTGGCAACGCCGAGATGAAGTCGCTTCGAACAGATGCAAACTCGTTAGTATTTGCGAGATATTTTAATGCTATTTTCCTGTGTAATTTTTTTATGAGTAGTATTTAAACGAGTGACTGTAAAATTAAAAAAATTTAAAAGTATATTTGCTTAACGCGGGGCTCGAACCCACGACCCTGATATTAAAAGACGCATGCTCTACCGACCTAGCCAGCCGGGCTTGTAAATGTACAACGCTTAATAATTGGTATATTCAGTTAGGACATTTCACCTAAATAGAAGCTTATTTTTTAGATACATTTTGCAACATTTTTCATTGATGCTCCGCTCCTATTGGTTGTAGCATGATATTATATAGCATATAGCCTTTCTCAATAAATGGGCTATCCAATAAAGAAAAAATTCAATTTGAACCAGTAGTTCTTGAGATTAGCGCATTCAACCAAACAAACAAACTCTTTGTCTATTAGTATAGAAGTATAGATTATTAAATATATGATTTTGATAAATCGTTTTGGAGAACAGAAACTACTAATTATTTGATTGTCAATTTCGTTTTTCCTTTGAACATCCCATCGATTACAATTTTAGACATACACCTTGATCATTATCAAAGGTTAATCAGCTTGTTGTTTAAGGATACTGATCATTAACGACATCAGATTATTTCGACTAATTAAATGGGAATTACCCACAAACAGGAACCAATCGCATTCAGTGTTTGTTCAATGTAGTGATACTATACTTATAAGTACACGTGTAGGTACTACTTAAATTGGAAGAGGCCAAGGCGTGGCTTTGTCTGTATTAATGGAAAAATACGTTTGACAACGTTTAATCACAAATTAATAAAGGTTTCTTCTGATTGGTCTATGACTCCCACAAACTGAGGATGTAATTCATAATGAAACTCAAAAAAAAATCCAGCCAATTGGGCGACGAGACCATTCCAACTTCAAAAATATTGATATTTGATATAGTATAATGAAGAAAAAAAATTCTGATATTGCGTGAGATGACACGGGTAATGGCTAGTATTTAGTATGATATTTGCTATTCGGTGCCATGGTTACCTATGTAATATGCTCCACGTCATGTAAAAATTAATCAAAGCATGCTTAACTATAGTTTGTTATAATTTTTTCATTAAAAACCAAATTGAATTTTATTAGAAGATAATTAATAATTATTTTTTATATTTTTAGATCAAATCTGAAAAAAACCTAAATCCATACCGAAACGTAAATCTATTGAATTATATTATTATAATTTTTGTCAATAAATTTTCTGAAAAATTGGTCGATTATTTTATTTATTAGAAGATTAACGATTCGATTAACTAGTTTATGTCTGACAGATATACAAAACAAACAAAAAGCTGATTTTTTTTTCAAAATATTTCCGAAACATAAATCATAAGATTTTACTGCTAAAAACTGAATCTGTGAATACAAGAATTAAACATAGCAATTGTTTAGACTATAATTAACGTTATAAATGTTAGGATTTTTTTTTTTATTTTGCAAACAAACAGCACAAAGTGTGCTTCGACCCGAGGATTATTAGCACTGTATAATGGTATATATATCAGGTAATTACAATAATAAGTTATAGGTAAGTAATAATTTCATATTAAGTAGTAGTGTATTATATTTTTTGTAGTAGTCCGGAAGTTTCTAAAAATGTTAATAACTTTTTATATTTAATGTTAGGATTTGATTTTTATGTTCAATAGATGTTGATTTTTACTAAAAATGTCTTTTTTTATTGATACATCTTGCCAAAAATGAACTCGATTCTAATAATATTCTGAGAAGTCTCGAAGCCATGGAAGCCCCGGGACTTTAATAATAATAAATATATATTTTTTTATTAACAATAAAACAAAATGCGATTTGGCCAAAATAATAAATTTTTTGATAGATTTCCTAAAGAAACATAATAGCATCAGAATTACAGATAATATTAATTACAGATGTTGTCTCGTGTTCCAGGACTTCCCAAACCCCAACAGTCACGCCCTATCTACCAATTTTTAATACCACTCTGAATGGAGCCACAGTACAGTATTGCAAGCTGCATCTAACGACCCCATTAAGGAAACCATATCTACCTCTCACAAATGCTTAACTACCTACACACATAAATGCATATACATTACATAACTACAATGTGTTCGGGTGAAACCGCTACATCTCGTATAGGACCCCGAATCGTTACAAAAACCTCCATCATTGATTGACGATTGAACACAGGGCCATCTTAAACGGGAAAACATCACTGATTTTTTAAAGTAAAACTTTTTAGCTCTCAACAACGCCAAAGTTTTTTTATAAAAACATATTTTTTTGATTTTTGATAGGGACTCTTCAAAAAATAAATTCACGAAATCATTACCTGTTTATACCTGGCAACTTCACAGTTGTGCTGCGAGGAAAGTAGGCAACCTCTATTTTTCCAATTCCTTGTGTCATATTCTCTCATCTTAGGCTCGATTTTTGGGAAGTTGATCCAAAAACGTTGATTAGAATTCATTTTATTTAACAGTATCGAGTCGCGATTTAGCTAGGCAACCCATTTGCAATTTATCAACGAATAAATGTTCTAATATATAATCTTTGTCATCATCAAATAACAGATGAGGGTATATATTTCTAATAACGGCTACTGGAATCTATTAAAAACTTCATACTAAAATGAAGTATTTACACTACACTATTGCAAAATGGACAGTCTTGAATAGTGTGACGATGAATTTGGATATTTGCATTATACAGAATGGACTGTAGAAACATACATTTATTAAGTGATAATAAGACCGCGTTGTCATCTCATCATTTCGACACTGGACATAAATTTCTATTTAATGAAGTTCAAATATTAGATAAAGAGTCAAATTGGAAGAAACGTAATATCAGTGAAACGTGTTTTATTAGAAAAAACAATTCTATTAATTATAGAACAGACACTCAAAATTTAAGTAGTCAGTACAACTATGTTATGAAATTGAACTAACTTTCGAATTTTTAATTATTATTTTTTATTGTTTAAAAATTTATACATAAACTTGTTACCATGTTTTTGTCTTATGTACTTTAACTTCTGTAATTGCTATGGTAAGTAATTAATGTTTATTTTCATAATTATTGTTTTAAATAATTTTCATACTGTACTTGAAAAAGTCTAAATTTATAGACGAAACGTCCTACATATATAAATATAACTTTTGTCCACAAACCTGCGATTTTTCTTATTAATTATTGATATAAGAGAAGATGTTTGTATTGTTTGAATAAAACAATACGAAAAATTAGATTTTTTCTTTTATAAAAATTGAGCGCTTTCGAGATTATCTCCCATCCTCAGAATCTAAAATTTTTAACGTCTATAATATAAAGATAAGTCATAAAATATAATTTTATTTTATGACTTATCTTTATATTATAGATGTTAGATAAAAATTTTAGATTCTGATGAATTTCATAAAAAGAAAAAATCTAATTTTAGGAATTGTTTTATTCATCAACCTTCATTAGAATGGACGGTAAATGGACACCCCGTATATATTATATAAATATCAGTCTGTAAGCATCTGTATTAGGGTTTGTCCTGTGCACACTCGAGGACGAAGATTGATGACGTGTTAATCACGTTGTGTTTTAGATAAGGATAGGAGACGACAAATGTCTGTTTACACAAAGCTAGAAGCCAGTCGAAATTTCAACGCAGATCAAACTGCCTACTTTCGCACTAAGCGCCGTGAAAGAAAAGAACTCTAGTCTTTGTTTTTCTTCTCTTTTTTTTGCTCAAATCCACAACAAAATGGCCTATTTCTATTTGATTTCTTTGTTTTAGTTTCTTAACGCGCATACAATCACAACCCAGTTTCACATATCAAATGGAAATAGTATAGTACAAAAATGTTTTTTCATACCTGTATAGCGATTGTAAATTGATCCGTTTTGCACTAGTGTGTAAAATAAAACAAACGTTGCGATTGAATAGTTTTATCAGTCAGTTGCCATTTGATTCCATAAAAGCGACAGAGAAGCAAAGTAGGCTTTGTCTTGTAAACAATTCAGATTTTCAAAGTGACTAAACCGTCAGCAATAAAAATATTATGAAGTGAAAATATATACAGTATGGTTTTTTAAAAACCAAACACCTGATTTATTCCCTTAGGTTGCATTCAAAGGAATTTTACCCCCTGTAATAATTTTCATAGTTTCAGGGGGGAAACCGATTGCCGGATTTTTTTATGACCTAGTGCATTTCGGTGCAGTGCAATGCACTTGCACTCATTTTTTTAAATGGGGACCCCGTTTTTTTGCAGTTCCTGATTTTTTATGATAAAATAAACACTTTTTGTCCCGGATATTTAAATAAAAAACGCGAGTCTGACCGGATAACCGCTCAAAATTATGCCACGCACGAAATCGCGTTTCGAATTGAATATTAAACTTGGCTCCGTTTTTCACATTTGTGTTTTTGATAGGATTGATTATACATCCACCATTTTATGTGTACACCTTGTACAATTTCACAAACAAATAAAAATCGTAGTTCTATTTCCAATATTTTTAATTAGCTTTGCGTTCAATCAAAAACTGACGCGCAGAGATAAAATTTATTTAAACATAAATTTAGGTACGCTCGATTCCAGTGATGCATAAACGATCTATAAAATGAAACACAATATAATATTTGTAGTTTTAAAAAAATCTAAAAAACACGTTTATATTGACGCACTGAAAAGAAGAAATTACATTTCTGTCTCTTCTATAACGTTTAAAAGCGAGGGGCACTCGATGAATAAAATGAAATAAAGTGCCTCACGCTTTTAAACGTTATACAAAATGAATAAATTTATTTTTTATTACACATGCGGGAAAAGTGGTATCTTTACGCATGCTGTTACAGTTGAAAAGTAGCTATTTTCATTTGCGTGCGGAAACTTTATTTTTATTACTCATGCGGGAAAAGTGGTATGTTTACGCACGCTGTTACGGCTGAAAAGTAGCTATTTTCATTTGCGTGTGGAAACTTTATTTGTCGCACTGAAATTATTGTTTGCCGCACGCAAATTCAGATAAAAAAACAAAATAATAACGGTGTTAATGTCAACGAAACAAACTGTCATTTGAAGCAGATTTGAGGTTAAAATTTTCGATTATGGAGTTTTATTCTTGACAATTTTAACAATTTTAACTGAATTTTCAACTTTTTAATGATTTAATTTTAATTTTTATTACTTCTAATTTCTTTTTTTAATTCGTAATAAAATTTTAATTTTAATTTAATTTAATTCGTAATAAAAAATAGTATGTGGAACTAGTGCGGCATTGTCGCACTAGTTGCACAATATACTATTCTACATTTAAGTGCGTGTCTAAAAACTGCAAACTTTGTTTTTTAATTTTTTAGTCTGATAAATTAAAAAAAAATAGAATCTTGTATTGTCATCAAAACTGCTTACGACTGCAAATTTTTACGTCAATAAGTCATTTGGTAGGGAGTAAAAATATATTTTTATAAAGACCTAAATTTCTCAACCTCTCATCATAAGAAATTTCCGTAACTATCACGTCGCTTCCACCATAAAAATGTTCCGTTTCTTCCACCATGCAAAACACCGTATTTACAGGTCTTCGGAAAAAAATGTTTTAAAGAACATATCTGTCAACAACTTAGCTTTTGTTTTAAAAATTTTAGTTTTCAAAAATTTAAACTACCCTTTTTTCTGAAATTTTTAGAAAAAATAATTTTTTAGTCAAATATTTTTTTTAAGGAAAGTTTATTTAAAGCAACTTTTGGAAAACTATTTCTGACTAAAAATTTAAAATCTAACGAAACGAAAGAAATAAATATGCGAGTTTGTGCGTATAACGAAAACATAGAAATTTAAAAAATTATTGATAAAAAAATTTTATTTACAGCCGTGAAGTGATGAGATCAATAAAATAAAAGTAATTTGCAATTCAAATTTCGATCATTTTGGGGCGTTAGTATTAAAATCAAAATTAGGCGACGCGGCATTTCAGTATTTTTTTTTGATAATCGTATTTTGGAAACATAAGGAGGGTGCAAAACGTAACATTCTAAAACCATGAAAATAAATTGTTAACAATTTTGAAGACGTCTGCAGTGGCCAAAAGACCTAGGAAAACGCAATTAAATTTGCATTTATTGACTAACGCTTCAAAAGATTTACGTTCATCCTCAAAGTACAAATGCCGTCAAATATGTAATGAAGGTAAATCTTTCGAAACGTTAGTCAATAAATGCAAATTTAATATCTGTTATTGCATTTTTCTGGATCCTTTGGCCACAGTAGACGTTGTCTTCAAAATTGTTAACAACTAATTTTTGGATCGCTTGATCTTTACTTATCATGAAAATAAAGACGACCCTAATACCGACCGGTAATTGCTCGTATTCCGCTCGAGAGAAGAAACTATGACCATTAATCACTTGGGGTCGAAAATGCGTCATTTTCGAGAAAATCTACTATGGTTATCTTTTTACAAAAACCGAATTTTGGGAGTTATAAATAAAAAAAAATAATCTCACTTATTGGCCTTTTTTTCTATGATCTGATAGCTTATTAATTGGCCACCTTGCTAAAGCTAAGAACCAGGTTTACTGTTAGATTGTATATTGTGTGTTAAAACTTACAATAAATAAAAAAAATAAAAATTCTTTTCAGAAGTGTCACTATCATAAAAAACTGACGCCTTTCCGACCTCCAAGTGATAACGTTAAACCATTCCAAATTACTCATAGTTTCTTCTCTCGAGGGGAATACGAGCAATATTACTCTATATAATAATAATAATAATAATAATAATAAATTTCTTTATTTAAAAATTCCCATGGAATATAATAGCGTCAGATACATTAAAAATTTACATTAAAAATTTAATTTAACCTAAATTGGAAGTATATTAAAATATATTTTGCAAAAAAATTATTGTTTGGGTACAATAAATTGGACAGCCCTCATGCATATTTCAAAAGCATAAGAAATACGCTACTGCATAATATTCACGGTTCAGAGAACCGTCAACTGCTTTGAATGGCAGTAAATCGCGTCAAATGGTTTCTGCACATATTTAATAATATTGTAAAATGCAACATATTTTCATACTGAAACGTGATAAAATTTCTGTACGTTACTTCAAAAATCAATATAAAATGTATGTTCATATTTGTTTGCTTGTTGTAACGCTCTCTCTCGTCGAATTACACCGTAATGATTGTGTCAAAATCGGTTCAGCGGGCCACTCGTAAGAATTTATACATCAGTATAAACTAGTGACCGAGTCGTTCATAATGAACGACTGCTTTCTCGGAGCAGAGTGAGTCGCTCTTTTTTTGTGAATGACTCACTCCGAGCACCATTGCTCTGTGCTGAGCTGTTCTGTACTGTTGCATTCGCATATTTATATAGCGCACACAGTACATGCCACAGAGGCACTACTGAATTTTGCACGTACGGAGTTATCTTTGCTGAGTCATTTAATGTTGAATGACACACTGTAAGTGCAATAGTACTAAGCTTACAGTGACTTAAATCATTCACATTGATGTCGTTGACAAAAATATACTATTGTAACAATAAACATTATTCTTGTTAAGCTTTTATTATACTTTATAATTTATCCGAAATGCGAATAATATAAGATCAGAATAAAATTATCGATCAATTTTTCAGACAATATATTAACAAAAAATATAATTAGTCAGACGTTAATCAAAGATTTGAATAAGATCAGAATCTTATTAAAATGAGCTCAGAGCTGAGTGTGTATTGTGCTGTGCAATTCGTGACTCCTGAGCATGCATGATGACAGTTCACCTCTGCAGCCTGCACTCTTGTGTAATGCGTGCTGTCTAGTGTCGCTCCTTTGAACGACTCCCTCTGAGCGACTCTTTTTAGTGAGCGGAGCGCACGGAGCCAGCTCCCAATAAAGAGTCATGTGGACACATCACTAGTACAAACGCATACAAAATTAGTTTTCTGAAGTAACGATTTGGTTCTTGAACCGTTTGAGAGACCCTGAGTTGACACGATATAGTTACATTTTTAACAAGCTGTCAATTACACTGACTGACACCAGATCACCGTATCGAATACTTCAGTTTACTTTGGCGTTTTATACGATCTTTTAACTCGAATTATAACCAGCTATACTAAATATATAGGTTGTAACACAATCATCTATACTAACATTATAAAGAGGTAAAGTGTGTAGACTTTCACGGTCGATGTTGATCCAAATCTCTTTGTTTCCGGGCTTGTATGCCGTGGTCCATTGGTATTACTACCTGACGTTTCATCTATAACTGCGGTAGACATCATCAAAGGTAATGTGGTCGCGGGCGAAGTTTCCTTCTAGCCTCTAGGCTGCTCACAGGTAAGTGTGTCAACAAGTGTGGTACTTCCTGCCTTTTATAGTCAGCGTGCTCGTGTTCTCTACTCGGTCGTAGTATTCTCGTGATTGGTCGTTCCATTGGGCACAGTGCTGGTGTCCAGGTTTTACTTAGATTCAAATCTTCATCTTTGCGGTTGACCCCGCTACTACGTCGCCTTTGATAATGTCTACCTCAGTTGTAGACGAAACGTTAGGTAGTAATACCAATGGACCACGGCATAGAAGCCTGGAAACCAAGAAGATTTGGATAAAGAGGTAAAGTTTGGATGTAAGTAGGAGGTAATCTCCGAAACTACTCATCCAATTTCAAAATTTTTTTTCAGCAATATTTAGAATGGACCTTCAGGATGGACGTTAGGCTATATATTATGGCGTTAAAATAAAAAGGCTTTTTGTGGAAACCAATTTTGCATTGTAAGTCGACGAAAAAAACGGTGGCAATCTACAAATTCGGGAGAAGCCGGACCGGGCCGCTAGTAAGTCATAAAAATACAATCGTGCTCTATGATCCAAAACGAGAAAAAAGTCATATGAACATGATGTGTAGCAATTTGCTTGGTAAGAAAAAACGAGCAAATTAGATAAAAATTTAACACGTGTTTTAAAAACGAGGTAAATGATAACACATGTTCAAGTGACTTTTTTGTTGTATTGAGTCATAGAACATAACCTACATTTCCTAACCTATGGTGATCCTGTACATCCTGTTATTTCTTTTTTATATTTACCTACACTGTGACAAATTTTAAACTGAAACACTTTTTTTACGACTGCTAAAGTCTAGTGGAATTTCTATTCATAGAGTGACCGGTAATTGCTCGTTGTCCTCTCGGGAGAAAAAGCTATGACTAATTTGGAATGATTTAACTTCTATACTTAGAGGTCGGAAATGCGTCATTTTTTATAATAATGACACTTCTGTGAAGAATTTTTATTTCATCAAATAAATAAAATTGTCGACCAATTTTTCTCAGACCAATATATTGACAAAAAATAAAAAAACAACAAATCAATATAACACAAGATGACGTTCATTATTTCTTTTGATTCTTTCAAAAATATTCAATCATCGTGCATTCTATATTAAATAACTAATGTAATAATTTTTAAATTTTTTAGAGTTTTCTGAAGAAGATCCAAATCCGGATCGCAACGTCATCTTGTGTTATATTGATTTGTTGTTTTTTTATTTTTTGTCAATATATTGGTCTGAGAAAAATTGTTCGACAATTTTATTTATTTGAAGAGTTCTATTCAGACGTTAATCAAAGATTTGAATTTTTATTTCATTTTGTTTTTTTATTTATTGTACCTTTTAACACACAATATAAAATCTAACAGTAAATTTCGAGGTTTTCAGCTTCAGGAAGGATGGCCAATTAGTAAGCTATTATGCAAAAATTCAGCCCAAAAAGTAAGATGTTTTTTTAAAATTTTTACTCCCAAAATTCGGATTTTTGTAAAAAGAAAACCAAAGTAGACTTTCTCGTAAATGACGCATTTCCGACCCCCAAGTGACAGAGGTTAAATCATTCCAAATTAGTCATAGTTTCTTCTCCCGAGACGAATACGAGCAACTACCGGTCACCTGTATATTATTGGGCAAAATTTTGATATTTAAAACATGTGAACTGAATTTTGTTTAGATCGATTCAAAGCAAAAACTACTTTAACTTCACACAATGATGAATATAAACACTACATTTTCTAAGTTTATGATGCAAATAAAACAGATAAAAGTATTTTTAGAGTACATTTAACACTGATATTTATTTATCGTGTTTTCAGTCCTAAAAATAGTTTTAGGGTTAAAAGTTGTATCAGAAAAAAACAGAGCTTTAAGGTGGAACGTTCTGCCACAAACGAAGCGAATACCCAATTTTCTCGCCAGGATTTTATGCTGCAGCTTGTGTGCCATTTTAAATGGGTTACTCTTTTTGTTCAAAAGTGACACAATCATAAAAACGTTGGTTTGTAAAAGTTATCGAGAGAAATCCAATTTAATTAAATACATATTTATTTTATTGATGAAAATATATCGAAGGGGGCTGAAATTGGATAAATCTAGAGTACACAAACTGCGTTCTTCTGTACGTAGATATCACAGTAATGATGACATAGTTCATCATACTGGGATTTCATTGCGATCAAGGGATGGATTATCTTCAACTAAACATTTTTTTTAAATTATTAATTTACATGCCTGAAAGGCTACCATAGCCCCAGTCCTCCGCTACTTACGCAGCTGAAGTACACTACAATTTATTATTGGTAATATATTAATCATACTAGCTGTACCCTGCGACTTCGTCCGCCTGGAATTTATTTTTTTGCGCGGAACCCTAATTCTTTTTCTGAGCTAAAAGTAGGCTAAGTTACTCCTTATAACATCAACTATCTGCTAGTGAAAGTCCCGTCAAAATTGGTCTAATAATTTTGGAGATTAGCCGGAACAAACAGACAGACATTTGAGAGTTTGTTTGTTTGTTTGGCTGAACGCGCTAATCTCAGGAATTACTGGTTCGAATTGAAAATTTTTTTTTTGTTGAATAGCCCATTTATCGAGGAAGGCTTTATTCACACTACGACCAATAGCAGCGGAGCATCAATGAAAAATGTTGCAAAATGTAACTCAAAATTTGATCATCATGAAATGTGGACACAACATTCATCTCGGTAAACTTTCTGCCTTACTATTGATGCCGCAAGTATGCACTTTCGATCGAGGCATGAAGAAAAAAAAAGTTTTTTTTGTATACACGAATTATAATTCACTATTACCACTTCCGGTGAACACACTATGTTTATGGAAACTTTTTTTCTTAAATTGACTTAAGAAATCAGTCTCGGCGTAGGGAGCACCTTGTATTAATAATACTTATTTCAGCAGTAGATACATCTAGTTTATTTTTTTTTCATTTTTTGTTCGTTATTGCAAAATAAATAACAAAATACATTCCAAAAAAAAATCAAACAATCTGAAAAATTTGAGATATGCTTTACAATATCGACTAGAATTTGTTAAAGAAATTATATACACATATTTTCATATCCTTGTTTTGCAAGAAGGATAACATCTGCTTGAAAAAAAATGGTGAAATGAAAAACTTATTCCTGGTATAGGCTTTGATGTCCTCGTTAAACGCGCCGCCAACTTAGACATTTTATAGCATTTTTTCTCTTCGCTGAGACACAAAATCTCTGAGTCATAAATTTAGACGTGGAATTCTTTTTATAGATTTATATATGTAATAAAGAAATGTCTTTATATTTTGTATGTATGTATATCCATGTAAAAATCATTTTACTGATTTTTCTATAAAAGAATTTTATACCTAATTTTCATAAATCGTAAATTTTTAAAAACATTTCACTGACAGATTTTTCATATAAAACCGCTCTATTATTCAAGAAAAAAAAATATTATCATAAATTTTCCGCTAAATTGTGACAGAAACAATCGAAGCACAATTTATTTGTTGTCAAAGGTATATTTTTTAAAAGATATTTTTTATTGCCTCGTAAAAAAAAGGTGACTAAAATTCACTTCCTCTGAAATTGGTAGATTAGAATACAAATTAAATCATCGGTAAAAAATGAAATTGTTTTTAGAGGAAGTGCTAACTTTAAAATACAGCGGCTCTAGACTCTCGATAATTTTAGATAATTAGAGTTTTATAGAAACAATAGTATCTACTACTCGGGTTGAAGCACACTTTGTGTTGTTTGTTTTTCAAAATAAAAAAAAAATAGTATCTACAGTGTAACCTCTTTATAACGAATCTCAAGGGACCGAGCATTTTTTTTTTTGTTATTAAAAGTTTTTGTTATAAAGAGTTTTCCTTATATGGAGGGAAGATAGAAAAATAACCAAATTTCACCTAATTAATTTATTCCAAACACATATAGTCTGTAAACTTTGCCTGACGTTTTTTATCTTATGCATGTCCTGGGATGTGATGGAATCATCTTCATTAAACAATAGGAATTTTTCGATAAGTTTGGACACATCAAGTGCTTGATGATGGTTCAGAATCGTCCTCTTCACGTCTGTAAATATTTGCTAACGCCTAAATATGAACATATTTGTTCGTAATAGAGAATGGCTGTTGCGCTATAAAGAGGGTATTAATGTATGGGTTTTAAGGTAAACCAACAAAATTGTAAAAATTTCTACGTTATAGTTTTTCGTTATAACGAAGGACGTTATAAAGAGATTACACTGTATTTAGTAGAAAATATTGACTACCTTAAAAGAATAATTATGGAAGTTTCTCAAATGTTTAAAATAATTTTTATGTGTTCAGGATATTGTTTAGTAGTTATTGGTTCAAATATTAGATAAAGAGTCAAATTGGAAAAAACGTAATATCAGTGAAATATGTTTTATAAGAAAAAACAATTCTATTAATTATAGAACGGACACTCAAAATTTAAGTAGTCAGTACAACTATATTATGAAATTGAACTAACTTTCGAATTTTTAATTTTAATTTTTATTGTTTAAAAATTTATACATAAACTTGTTGCCATGTTTTTATCTTATGTACCTTAAATTTTGTTAATTGCTATGGTTAGTAATTAATGTTTATTTTCATAATTATTGTTTTAAATAATTTTCAATTTGTACTTGAAAAAGTCTAAATTTATAGACGAAACGTCGTACATTTGTAAATACAACTATTTTATCTTACTAGTTATTGGTGATATTTTTGAAAACTTATAATTTTCATTTTTTTAATTGACACTTTTAGTAAGTACCTACCTATTCTTTTTCGGTGAGCATTGCATTTTAAGTGGAACGATTATTTGTAATGCATTAATGATTTCCATAGATACCCAATAAACAAAATCTGCTTATGTTGCGGCGTAATTGAAATTCACTGTATAGGCTTTGCTGGACGATAGTGCAATATTTTTCAAAAATAACTGAGACACAACCTACGGACACCCTAATGCCCAGTTGCGGAAAACGTTGTCAGAAAATCTGATTTAAAAATGACCTTAGTATTTAGCAACGTTTTTTTTTTTTGTATAGTTTCTACTTTAAAGCAACGTTTTTCTTTGCATTTTGATTAAAATTTGGCTTGAAAAGCTATCGCTATGTAGAGCAATAATTTGTTTTTGTGTCAGTACAATCTAATGTTCTAGATGACAGGGAGTTTGAATACGACATTATGACGTATGGAAACTGTAAAAATATAATCACAATCTAAGGTCATCGTCAGATCAGATTTTTTGACAATCCCTTCTGCAACACAGCAATAGTGTCACAAATTCATATAGAATCACACCATAGTAAGTATGAATAACAATATTGTGCTGTTTGTTGAGAAATTCCTCTTTGATCTTAAGAATCGATTTGAGTAGGATTGACAGACAGAAAGATTACACGAATTTTCACAATGACATAACAGACTTTTTTATTGATGAAAGGTTAACGTTTTTTTTTCTTTTGTTACGCGGAAATTCTATATTCACATGATATATAATACATATCAATATACCAGAAGCAATATTTAAAAATAACTTTGTTCTTTGTAGTTCAACACGAATATTCCCATATCTACGACGATATCTTATCAGTTTTAAAGGAGAACATTTGAAACTACAGTATAGCTACACTTCAGGGACTGTGCACTTTGTGGCGTTATTGAGAGCTGTCGTTAACCGGAAAGAAGAAATGATCCATTAATATTTTTTTACTATAATATGTATTTACTCATAATATATAACAACTGATCAACAAGCATTCATACTATCCCGCGTCTATTGCGTGTATTAAAAAAACTTTTTCGTCAACACACAAAGATTTTCTTTTACTCGCCATGTTCACAGTTTGCAAGTTTGTGGGCAACTAAGAATATGATAACTTTTATCGATAAACAGCTTAGCTAAACATATGAAAGATAATCACAACAAACAAAAGAATCTTCGGTACACATGTTGCCGACAACAAAGCAACAAAATAACAAACAAGTACTGATCATTGCTTAATGATGACGTATTGTTGTCGTTATTTAGAGTGGGTGTGTCGTTATTTAGACTGTATCATTGTATGAGCAACAAGGTAAACCAACTAGAATTAAGTAATTTCGACGTTTTAAGGAGTTTGTCGTTATATCGAGTGACGTTAAATGGGGTTTACACTGTATGTTATTATATATTATATTTTTCTATGTCACATCATATACAAACGTTTTTCTATATATTATGCAGATTATAGATCAATACCGGAAGCAATATTTAAAAATAACTTTGTTCTTTGTAGTTCAACACGAAGACAATCTATATCTACAGACGATATCTTATCAGTTTTAAAGAAGAGCAGTTGAAACTTTGCTGTTATATAAATTTCTCTGTCACATTGTATAGATACAGAATGTCCCAGAGGCGACTTTCCAAGCTTGTGAATCGATCATTTTTGAAGACAACACTATTAAACACTAGATTTTGGTAAACGTAGCTACTATTTAAGCCAGAGAGGTAAAAATCAACATTTTTTTAATAATGTCATATTTCAACCATGCAAACAATCAATGTTACCATTATAAATTTTTCGACAAAAACGTAAAATTTTATAATAAAATCTACAGGTACCTACAGGAACCCTAAAAATAACTATAGTTTAATGTTACGTCTCTGGTCGATGATTTACCGCAATATTGTACAGAATTAAATCTCATTTACGAATGTACAAGGTTTGATCGGGTAAACTTCAAAGATAATCGAAATATATTAGCCCACTCAAAGAAGCAAAAATAGGGGAAATAATTCGTGTAAAAGCGATTTTTGGCATAGTTGTAGGGGATGGTGTCTGAAGCAACATACTCAAAGTACTGATGGATGGGGGTGGAGCTAAGGGGTGGGGGGTGGTGTTAAGGTCCCCTTTTAAAGTTTTTCTTATGTATCTCGTAAACGGTGGCTCATAACAAAAAAAATTTTTTACTCAAGCAATCTACATAAAATTCTCTACAAAAAAGGTCCTGTACACTTTTTCGCTGGGATCAATATTGAATGAGACGTGAAGGAAAGAAGATGGCCAATAATAAAATAAAGATACAGTTCTTTGAGTAGGTATGGCATGTATTAAAAAAAATTCCAATTATCTTCTAAATTTAACATAATATCATCATCAACATCATCGTCGACGGTGTTTTCGATTGGGGCTCCGTTAGTGCATGAGCCGGAGCATACCCCGCAAACACTGGAGCGGGCAATTTCTGCTTTCCGGCAGCCGCATCGCACCCCACACCCAGTCCTGCATCGGCAAAATATGCTGTTGAGTATGGAGTCAGGTGCCACAGGATCGTTTGTTGTCATCGACTTTAATGCCATCGTCTCCTCTGGCCCAGCCCCATTGAGTAGGTGGTAGGGGCTTGCTGAGCCATTGTTGTATCTGTAAAAGATGTAATAAGATCAACGTAAGTATTTAGCTCAAATATATATTTAATATATATTTGACAACTTCTGTGGTTAATGTTACCTGTAGGTACACTCTCAACGAGTGCTGCTTCGAAGCTTCTCTGGTAGGACGAAGGTGGCCTGATCTGATTTCGGATTCATTGATGCTCTCAAAAAAGCTGAGTATCGTAATTTATTTAGATTTTGTTCCTGGTTAGACGCTTTGTAAATTGCCAGAAACAGTTTCTCGCCGGCCTGTTCAATACTCTCAGGTGATGTTGAAGGCTCATTAAAAATGTCTGAGATTTTTTGGGTCAGGTCTGGTTTATCCGTGAACAACTTAGCAATTCCCACTTTGCTCTTTCCATGGATTGCAGTGGTGGTTTCGCATCCGGAGAAGCTGTGGAGAAGGAGAATTGTCTTGGCAAGTGGAAACTGTTGAAGTTGTCGCACTGAAAACAATTTGGTTTCCACCTTTCCACGCCCTGGTTTCATAAAGAACACGTTAATATTTGGTGGAGCCAATCCCATGAGGAGGACTATCAAGTCGACATTTTCCCCAACTATTACAACAGTTGGATGAATGGCAGCCTTATCCAACCCGCATCTGACAATAGTACCATCAGCATCTCCTGTTGCAACAGTTGTTTCAATCCCTGCTGCTGTCATTTTCTCGGTGAGGAACTGAATCAGCCTCGTTTTATTTTTTTCGTTGTCGAGGAAATGCTCCTGTTTAACAGTGATGATCGTATTTTCGTTACAGTTAATATCAACCGACGTTTTAGTCAGACCTCGTCGCTTCTGCTCTGCTCGTTTAGTGCTGTTGACATCACTGTAACCATCAAAAACCACCATACAGTTTGGACCGTAATGTTTCTGGACGTAGGTAATGTATTGATGGCAAATCGTAGAAACGTTGGAGGACGGGTTCCATTTCATACTCCACGTGTGCGTCGTGATTGGTTGGCGGTGACCTTGCCGCCAGTGAGAGATGATACAAAATACTAGGAACAGTTATTTTGGAACGGTTTCGAACGAGGAACAGATTGGAACAGTTATCAGTATAATAAAATACCTGTTCCGGGCTGTTCCAATGCTTCGACTGTTCCGAATAACATAACGGGCGTTCTTCTGCATAAAATAAACATTCTCCGTTCCCGTTGTCAATTATTATTGTACCTACTTTGCAAACTGCAACAGTTATGCTCTTCACCTAAACCTAGCGTACATTGTACGTAAAGTCGATTTTAGTATCACACCATCACATTAACATGCGTCGCAAAGTTTCAGACAAAACTGGACGGCTTATTAATTTTGTATTACATACGCGAATAATATTGAACTGCGGTGAAATAATATTATTTGATTTTGTCATAGTATATGCATTCTGCAGAACAACTGTTACTTACATTCTGTAAAAGTATATTTTTAATAATTAGGTACCTTAAATTATTAAACTTGAATAATAGAATTAATTGACGAAAAAATACAAATCATACACATTTCATAATTTTAATTTTTTATAAGTTGCATGTTACAAGCTATTCCGAGAATGTCAAGGTTCCAACGTTGGAACTGTTAAAAAGTAACAGGTTTTTGGAACTGTTCCGTAAGCGGAACAGGAACGGAACGGAACTGTTATTAAAAAATAACAGTTTGTACCACCTCTGGCGCCAGTCCCTTGCGCCCAACGACGCTACAGAAACGTGCCGCGTGCGCCAGAAGTTTGAACCAATACGTAAAAACGCGAGAATTGAGCATAATTAACTTTTCTTCTTTGATATTTCGTTAAATATTGATCCCAGCGAAAAAGTGTACAGGACCTTTTTTGTAGAGAATTTTATGTAGATTGCTTGAGTAAAAAATTTTTTTTGTTATGAGCCACCGTTTACGAGATACATAAGAAAAACTTTAAAAGGGGACCTTAACACCACCCCCCACCCCTTAGCTCCACCCCCATCCATCAGTACTTTGAGTATGTTGCTTCAGACACCATCCCCTACAACTATGCCAAAAATCGCTTTTACACGAATTATTTCCCCTATTTGGCAGTGTTTGGTCTTCGTTGATTGAACTATATGTTTGGAGAGTTATGTCTGGGACACCTGTACAAAATGTTTCTGTCACATTTATATACATATATTTAAGAAGAAAAAAGTTTTAATGGGATCGTTCCAACGAACATTAAGAAAGAGGATGATCGAACAAGATATTAAGTAGTTGATACTTATATGAATTTACAAAATTATAACTAAAATCTTTTATTTTATTTGTGATGTCCAAGTTAACATAAAAATGTATTTATATGAATTATCTATGGCAGAATCTCAATTGTATAATTTAGGAATTCCAATTTTCTATTTTTTATCCGCCGTCAAGTTTCCGCTTAACAATAAATTCAGTTACCAAAATAAAACCCGATGCCAGTTTAAATTAAAACAAAGCTTACAACTGATTATTAAGCTGCTCTCCTCAGCAGCTCTCAACCTACTGTTGTTGCTATTCACTTTAATTCTATTTTAATTCCTAATTAATTTGTCGCCGCGTTAAACACTAGCCCTAACTATGAAAGTTGCCCCTTGCCCCGCTTCTTCCCTCTCTAGCAGTAGAACTCCGTTAATTGTCAATGTTGTAAGCTAAAAGAACTGATAGATCGTCTGTATAAACCGCAATATTATTTCCGGAAGGCGTTACACCATTGTACTTATGCGTTTTATAAAACTTTTTGGTACTTACGAAGTTACAATATCCGATTTGTGTGGTCGGAATTAGGTTACCTTCAGGTTACAATGGAAACGTACAATAATTCCTTCTTTTTTTACTTTTCTTTGGAGTTTCGTTTCCGCTTAGTCGAACGAAAAATTCACGTTAAAAAAACTTAAACAGCGATTACATAAAAATATACGTTCTTCATACTTTGCTGATTTGTAAAAAATGAGTCGCAGTGCCAAATCCTGCCGATAAAATATTAACTGTTAGTAGAGTTCGATATCTTGAGGTGTTGATAATAATCTATACTTAATATATAAAGCTGAAGAGTTTGTTTGTTTAGTTGAACGCGCTAATCTCAGAAACTACTGGTTCGAATTGAAAAAAAAAATTGTTGGTTAGTCCATTTATCGAGGGAGGCTATAGGCTATGTAATATCACGCTACGACCAATCAGAGCGGAGGACCAAAATGTTGCAAAATGTAACTCAAAATTTGTCCGTCCGACAAAAACTTTTGAACGGTAACTCCGATCATCATGAAATTTGGACACAACATTCATCTCGGTAAACTAAGGTAAATGTGCGTACTCATATCCCTCCCCCCATTCGTTCATTTGCACCTGGGTGAAACCGGGCGGGACCGCTATAATCTATACCTATATATGTAAAATTCTCGTGCCACAAATTATTTTGGCCGTACTTATCTCCGAAACCACTAAGCTGACTTTAATGAAATGTAAATTTGTCTTGCTTAGTGCAACTTACACTATATGATAGTTTTTATTAAGTATTTTGTACAAAATTACGGTGTTTTCTCAAAAAAACTGTTTTATTAGCAAGTATCGACATCTGATAGTATTTGCTCAAAACTATTAGTTCAGACGCCGAGCCGCAAACGAAATACATTTTGAAGAATTATATCTATCGCACCCGCGTGAAACTAACTTTTACCCGCGACTTCGTTCGCGTGGGATCAGTGTGTACAGTTTATTAAAAAAATCATAAAAAGACGGCCCTATATAAACAATGTTTTTTTTGTTTGTCTTTTGCAAAAACATCAAGATTTTTGAATTCGAAACACGCGAGCAAGTCACCTATAGGTGGCAGTGTCGAAAACATGTATTTTTCTAAATGAATGCCAGCTACCTTAAGCGTTTGCCACTGAGCTTTGTTTATAGTTATTACGAAAGCAGTTTTTAATGGAAATTGTAATCTTTTAAATTGAAAAGGCAAACCGGTGGTGTAATTGGTATTCGTGGTATTAAAACACTGTCTCCTTGAGGTCTGCCACTAATCATAATAGCCCTAACAATATTTCGACCCAGACGAGAAACTTGACCATTAAACAATTTGGGCACATCAAAATTTCGCATTCCTCTCTCATAAAAAAAGTGTTTAGCGTAATTTCATAATATTACTATTTATATTTTGGTTTTAAGCATTTTTTTAGTTGTGCAGTTTAGTGCAAAAAAATACATCACAGAAGGATAGTAAGTAATGAAACACATTTTTATTGTAATAAATATTTATTATTTATATTAAACTCTAAAAAATACATGTACATAAAAATAATAATATGTATACAACTAAATATCTTACAACTAAAATCGTAGCCCAGAGAAAGTAGGCTGTGTTCCGCGTTGTAGCCTCGTCGACTTCTTCGAGGACTTGGAGCTCTGGCGCATCGATGACGGTGCAACAAATGCCCTCGAAGTCGGCGGTCCTTGCCTGCGCCTCGGCGGTGCCAGCGCTGGAAGATGCAGAAGGCCTCTTGGCACGAGACTCCTGTCCGGCGTTCGTGCGTTCATGTCCAACGGCGCCAACATATCGGTTGCGGTCGAAGTTCGCACTACGTCGTGGGTGACGCGGTAAACCAAGCTACGGCGCTCCTCGATCTCGACGCGTCCCCTCCTCCTCAAGGTCCTGTCGAAGCGGCACAGGCGGTTCCATCGGCGATTCACAACGGCGGCGGCAAGCAAGGTCCGGGTATCCAACAGCTGAAGAATCGGCAGAGCGACCTCAATCGGTAACAGCGAGACGATATCCATTTGGTGCTTTAAGAGAACGATATTTCTTGAAGAGCAGCGAAATGTATAATGACTTACGTTGATCAAGTCACCGCTTTTATATCCTACGCACAGGTCAAAAAGTTGCGCTTCAATGATTTTAGACCCGTGTTCAGTGAACCATAAAAAATGTTTATTGTCCGAGACAGGTCAGAAATCATTGAAGCGCAACTTTTTGACCTGTGCGTAGGATATAAAAGCGGTGACTTGATCAACGTAAGTCATTATACATTTCGCTGCTCTTCAAGAAATATCGTTCTCTTAAAGCACCAAATGGATATCGTCTCGCTGTTACCGATTGAGGTCGCTCTGCCGATTCTTCAGCTGTTGGATACCCGGACCTTGCTTGCCGCCGCCGTTGTGAATCGCCGATGGAACCGCCTGTGCCGCTTCGACAGGACCTTGAGGAGGAGGGGACGCGTCGAGATCGAGGAGCGCCGTAGCTTGGTTTACCGCGTCACCCACGACGTAGTGCGAACTTCGACCGCAACCGATATGTTGGCGCCGTTGGACATGAACGCACGAACGCCGGACAGGAGTCTCGTGCCAAGAGGCCTTCTGCATCTTCCAGCGCTGGCACCGCCGAGGCGCAGGCAAGGACCGCCGACTTCGAGGGCATTTGTTGCACCGTCATCGATGCGCCAGAGCTCCAAGTCCTCGAAGAAGTCGACGAGGCTACAACGCGGAACACAGCCTACTTTCTCTGGGCTACGATTTTAGTTGTAAGATATTTAGTTGTATACATATTATTATTTTTATGTACATGTATTTTTTAGAGTTTAATATAAATAATAAATATTTATTACAATACAAATGTGTTTCATTACTTACTATCCTTCTGTCATTAACACTGTATATTGTTTAAAATAGCTTCGTAAATAGTTCATTATTTTTATCAAATTTGAAAGATAAAAATGGTTTTGATGAGTTATTCTTCGAATATAGATATATGCTGTCGCGGACTTTTTTTTAGAACTTTTCAGAAGGAACAATTGAGCCATACATTATATTTTTGTGTAACTTTAACTATTCCCGCAGCGGACGCCGTGGAAGCTTTCGAGAGGCACGACTTAGTTGACGAATATCATCATAACTTTAGCTAATTTGCACATACTATATAGCCTATGTTGGTCAGGAGTAATGTACCTTTCAAACGATGAAAGAATTTTTAAAAAGGTGCAGTAGTTCCGGAGATTACCCTCCATATACACACAAACTCACAAAATTTGCTCTCTCTCTTTATAATATTAGTAGAGAGATTTTTAATAATGTCCGATCAAATGGTTGAGCTCCCACCCTGGCACTGGCTTGCCAAGTTGGGTGGGAAAATTCTTAACGTTTAATTGGATTAAAATGTATATATATATATATATATATATATATATATATATATATAAAAGAATAAATAAATAAATAAAATAGGTAAAGTTTGCATGTAGGAGGTAATCTTCAAAACAACTCATCCGATTTTAAAAGTTTTTCACCAATAATTAGATTGGACGTAGGCTATATATTATCGCGTTAAAATAAAAGCGCTTTTCGTGGGGACCAAGTTTGCAACGTAAGTCGAAGATATAACGGTGGAAATTTACAACTTCGGTGAAGACGAACCGCTATTTTCAAATTGACATAAATAATCTAAATTTCAATATTTTCTCAAATATATTAGAAAAACTCTAAACTAAATTTTAATTTTATAAAAAGAACGATTTATTTAAAAATAATATATTTTTTTCATTGAAGAAAGTAATTACACGGAAGTAATTTTGCATTCAAAAGAGCTACTTTTTTGTCTCTGCTTTATAAGTTTTCATATTAATATCACTGACATAAATGAAATATAAAAGTAAAAAACAACTGCATAAAGAAACGAACGATACGGAAAACTGAAGTTTAGAAAATGAAATCTTTATCCAGGTTTCAAAGCTTGCTTTATAATAAAAAGAGAAAAAAACATTGGATTTAGAATAAAAATAATGTCAAGAATAATATTAAGGAGACTTTAAATCAATACTAATTTTATAAAGAAGAGAAAACATGAGTACCTATGTGTAACATATACGCGCGGTTGAAGTGAAACTTCTTTAATAATAATATTTACTTCTGTTCAATATTTATTTTTATTGTTTTTATTTATTATTTGCACACACGTTTTATAAATTAGCCGCTTTTCATGCATGACTCATTTCCAGGGCCGTACCCAGGATTTTTGTAAGAGGGGGGTCCCCAGATTTTTTTATTACATTTCTAAAATAAAAATGAAATGATAAATAGTTCAAAATTAAGAAGTAAATGGGAAAATTCAAAAACACACATTAAAAAATACCTTTACAGCTCAAATGGATTCCTCAAATCAATATTTTCTTTTATCAAAAAATTCAGCCATAAATGGAGGCTACCCAAGAGCTTACCCTCAGAACAATTAAGAAGAGGAGAATACAGGTCATACAGTTTTTTAGCACCTTTTTCAAGAATATCATTGTTTTCTGAAGGAAAAACAAAATTTGATCACATGTTATTAAGTAAACCAAGTTCTCACACCGAAACAAATTTACTGTACATCATATTCATAAGGTTTACCTTTTTTTTGTTTTAACAAAATTTCAAATGATTCTAATATTTCTTGATACTTAGAAAACCTATCACTCAATTAATGGGTAATGAATGTGTCCAAAAATGGTAAATAAATCGATATTCTATAGTAATCTTCTACTTAGGTTGTCATAACTCATAACGTTACTACGATGTACTTGCTTTTTAGCTAATCTAGATTTTCTTATTTCGATTTCGTAGTCTGTGCAAAATGTAGATTGTTGAAAAAATTTTTTGGAAATGCAATTCAGACGACTTTTATTTTTCAAGAGCGTTTCGAGCACAATTTGCTAAATCTGAAGATAAATCGAGTTCATCATCTTGCAATAATCGACTTAGAGGAATCACGATTATTTGACACGAAATCTATATTTTGTTGGCATACTTTCTTACGTTGCACCTTTTATTAGAAAAATTATTATATAGCTTTGGAGTTTCATGGGGGGGAGGGTTAACCCCTCTAACCCCCCCTGGGTACGGTCCTGCTCATTTCGCACTAGTTCGTAAAGTAAAATAAACGCTGTCGTACAATCATATAGGTACTTATAAGTATTGATATTTTGAGTTTTGCATTTTTGAAGACAACTGCATGTATGCCGTCGGGGATGCACCGCAAGTTCTAACTGAATTACGTATAAAATATGCATGGCGGCGTTGAAGTGGGTTTCTGGAGCAACCGCTGGAGTCAGCACAAAGCAGCTACCTCTTTTTATAAGTTGTGGTTGCAGTAATCAGTCCTTGCATCTTATGTCGTCTAATTTAAAGGATATATACGTTAGTGATGTAACGAAGTCAATTTTTCAAACATTCTCGAATGCAAACATCTATCGTCAATATTCGGTTTTACAGTCTGGTTAAAATTTGACAGCTGATTGGCCGCACAAGTCGCACGCACACATTTGAAGTGGTTCTGGGTACTAAGTTGATTATTAATACTATAATAAATAAAATTATCGACCAATTTTTCAGACGAATAAAATAACAAAAATTAATAATTAATACATTGACGTTTCGGTACGGATTTGGAACTTGTTCAGATTGGTCGATAATTTTATTTATTGAAGAATTCTAATCAGACGTTAATCAAAGATTTGAATATTAATACTATAAGTTTAAAGCTTTATTACCTAGCGTTAAAGTAAAGGCTGATAAAAATAATAAATCCAAGTAGCCTAGTAAAGAAGTGAGTTTCATGAGAATAAATATTGTTTAAAAAAAACTAAAAAACACGCTTTATATCAAACTAAAAAGTGAAAAATAAATATATAGTTAAAAAAAACTAAAAATCACGCTTTATATTGAACTAAAAAGTAAAAAATATTTTTTCTAAAATAAGCTTAAAAAGCGTGGGGCGCTCGATGTACGAAAATGTGGAACAAAGCGCCCCACGCTTTTTAAGCTTATTTTAAAAAAAATATTTTTTACTTTTTAGTTCGATATAAAGCGTGTTTTTTAGTTTTTTTTTAACTATATATTTATTTTTCACTTTTTAGTTTGATATAAAGCGTGTTTTTTAGTTTTTTTTAACTATATTTATTTTCCACTTTTTAGTTCGATTTATTGTCAAAAATTGGCCGAAATAAAACAATTTTTTTATCGGCGTGGACGGGATTAGAACCACGACTCGTGATGACGAGAGTTGACGTCAGCGAAGACCCGTGCCTTAGACCGCACGGCTGCCAGTGTACTTACTGGGTTGGCATATTATACTGCTATATAAACGACTTGCTGTAGTCCAAATGAAAGTTACAAACATACATACATACAAACTTACAAGTGAAGTCAATATAAAGCGTATAAAAATAGATCCAAGTCTTAAAAAAATATGAGCAACAGCTTATTCAATTAGGAAAAATATGTCGAAAAAGACGTTTTTTTTATTTTTTGCACCGACAAAAATGCATTTGTTATTAACAAAAAAATGAAGAGAAAAAAGTCCATTAGATTTTTGGCAATTACTCAAAAACTATAAGCGATAGCGGAAATTGAAAAGAAGATTTTTAAAGCGGAGAAAATTTCCAATAATTTAGTCCCACTCCTGAAACGCTATCTCTATTATTTATAGTTTTAATTTAACGTTGAAAATAAGGTTTCGCACGAATAAAAAACATAAAATAATTTTTTAACTGTGATAAATAACAATTTAAAAATTTGAATAAATTATGGCGGCATCTTAATACCTACTTGAAAGAATAATGTTCCGTTAAAAAAAAATTTAATTTATTTTTAAAAAAGTGAGGCTATTGTTAACTAAATATTTTTTTTCGAAAAACCGTCTCCATTTAAAACGACAAAAATATTTAAATATAATTTATTGGCCCATAAATTAGCCTCACGATCTCAAGATCTCGTTATAAAAGTTTTTAAAAATTGTTTATTTTGTTTATTATAATTTTTTAAAGTTAAGAAAGTTTTCTAATGAAAATGCCAAGAAATAAATATTTTTGTCGTATATTTAAAATTATGTTCAATTTTAAAAAAATATTATTTTTTTATGATATTCATATTCGCATGAATTTTACAAATGCGAATGTCAAAAAAATATGCGAATATTCGTTACATCACTAATACATGCAAAGAAAAAAGTATATTATTACATGTAGGTACTCAGAAAAAGTAAGAACATGTCTCTTGCACCGCGAGTATTTTTGATGTGGGTAAACATAACTAAAGTTTAAATCTCAGGCAGCAACAGTCAACGCTCGCTATACGCGCATTCAGTATTCGCGGTTAAAATTTTTGTGACTACGGAATGCTTTTTAAGTTCATTTTCCGTGTAAAAATCAAATAGACGAACAAATATTTCATATGTAACTTTTTTATCAAAACTCAAAAATGAAAAAAAAAACGGGCTTTCAAAGTTTTATTAAATTTTAACCAAATTTGAGGTCGGTCCTGGCGTTATGTTATGTCACTATGGAAATATGATATGTCATTATCAAGTATTCACAGAAATTGTTCGAAGTTGTCTCCGTTTTGTTGGACATAGATGCGTGCGTCGTAGCTATGCTTGTAATAGCGATAAGGGTCTTCCGGGAATTATTTGGGAAGCATTTCCGATTCGTGCTATTATTTCTTCGCGTGTGTTAACCGGACTTTTCAATTAATTAAAGTTTAAAACATTTAATTAAACTTTGAAAGGCTGTTTCTCTCTCGAATTTTGATAAAAAAGTTACTTAAAATATTTGTTCTTCTATTTACTTTCTACACGCTGTTAAAAAAGAAAAATCAACTTAAAAATCAGTCTGTATTTAAACTAAATGAAAAATTTCACGATGCATACATATACAAACATTTAACATCATTTTTTATAACAAATGAAATTGTTTTTACCATGGTTACTAACTGTGCGAAAACAGTTGATGTACGAGCCGCACATCCGTTTACATGTTCCCGTTATAAAAAAGTGCGTAACAAGTGTGAAAATGTGCCTTCTTTTAAAAAAGGCATCTCACACTTGTTACGAAATATGTTATTTTAAATCTCTTTATCTATGCGCGAACATCACTGCATATTATAAAACAAAGTTCCCACGCCGCGTCTGTCTGAACGCGATAAACTCAAAAAATACCGAACGGATTTTCATAGGGTTTTCATCAATTAACGGAGTAATTCAAGACAAATGTTTTTTTGTGTATAATGCATTAATGTTTTGTGTAATTGGTTGAAATATGACGATGATTGTTGAAGATGTCGAAAAAAATCAAGCCGACTGTGAGCTTTCATCGAAAACGCTGCCTAATCCTTTTGAGATATAACAAAACAATGTATGGTGGAATTATTCCTCTTTTATAGGTCTAAAGAAAATTCCCAGATGGCATATGTCTACCTTTTAAGGATAGCTTACTATACCCATTTTAATGTTTAGCTCTTTTCGGAGATATCAATTTTGCAATGCAAGTCGACGAAAAAACGGTGGAAATCTACAAATTCGAGCGAAGCCGGACCGGTAATATAACGTTCTATAAAAAAAGTCCGTGACAGCAAATGCTTATATTTAATAGATAAATAAATCCATAAACACGGGCCGGGCTGTTAATAAGTAAATATAAATATTAAGTAAAAACTTCACAACTTGTGAATTAAAACTTTGTAATTTTTCTGCGTCTTATTTATTTTCTTGTAACATAACACCTGAATAAATTCAAGAAAGTGGTGGGTCAACAAAACTGAAACAGTTCAAATAATTGCACACAAAGTTATAATTACGCTATAATAATTGTTAAAGTAGGTTTTCGCGTTTGTTATGCAAATAGAATAATTTCGTAAAGTAGGATTCAAGGTCAGTATATTACAGAGGCTGCCACGTTCCATTCGATCAATTAGCGTAAGTGCGGACCCTTCATATTTTTTCACTCAACATCCAAATTGTCATTTGTATTTAGTTCACTCGCGACAGTCGTATAGACAAAAGTTTAGCGTAATAGTAAATATAATACGCGCCACGAATCTAAAAGGCTCGGAAGTTAGATGCGAATGCGGACTTGTGCTTGTACAATCTGTTGAAAAACTACAAACTCGCAACTCAACCAAAACTAAAATAACAATAACAATTTGACAATAGCGTACGCGGCTGTACTTTAAAGCAGGAAAGAGACAAGTGACAAAGGCAACGAGCGATCACGGCCAATCACCGACGAGCGCACGTTCCGTGCAGGTAGATGAGAGGTGGTGGGAGTCACAACGGCTCTAAAATGTGCCTTTGCGACGCTGTTTGTGACTAACTTCTGAACCTTTTAGATCCGTGGCGAGTATTATACCAACAGTTAGAGATTCGCCGTGTACCTAACACACCTAAGTTTTAATGTACAGATACCTACTATTCTATACAATTACGACTGTGAGTACAAGAAAAATATTTCTATTTTAAAAATATATTTTTTTTAACAAATCGGTAAAAAAATTTTTTTCAAAAAATTTATAATTTTTGAATTTACGATGCATTAATTTTTAAGAAATATACTAAGAGCTGTTTTGAGATATACTCGTTTTCCTTATACATGATATACCTCCAATGCACATTTTAATTGTTAATATCTCGTTTTAGACAGTTTAAAAAATAAAATATAAGATACTTTTATTAAGCCGTTTCACGAGTGACCTATCTTAACTATAGGTCAATGCAAATCTCTTAGCTAGAAAATTCAATTTTAAAAATATCAATATTTTTTATTTCTTCGATATTTGGTAAATATTGCAATTGAAACTTATAAGCAGCCGCTGTTTCCAGGCAATCTATTGACAAGTCTGCTGGATGACGTCATCCCTTGACAACGATCCAACGGATCGAGGCAACTTCTGTAAACTACTAACCTTGAGTATAAGAACAATGTTCTCAGTTCTGAGTACAGTATAGTCACAGAGGAGTTGTAAGGAATAAAATGTAAGTGGAACTACTTGGCACTATTCCACGTAAAGTGGTTGCACAATTTGCTTATATCGTGTGTTTATTAAATTGGTCCGCCATTACTGTAATTCGCCTATATACTACATATAGTACAAGATCCTGATTTGGCTCGACCTTCACTCATCCAGTTTTCTAATGAAATTTTAATTTTGATAATATGTGTTAATAAAGAAAAATTGATTTGGTTGCCATTCAATGTGTTGGCACAGCTATACTTTTAATAAAAAATTACAGTTTTTAATTTTATTTCTGAAATGTAGTTATCGAGTTTTCAGATAAATTTATTACCAATCAAAAGTAAAATATGTTTATAAAATGCCAAAGTTTGGTAGACATTTTAATTCCTGGCATAAAACCAGGTGGCTAGACACCTTCGTATTAGTATTTTTGCAGTTATAGGGTTTTCTATATTGTCATAATATATGAAAATGTAAATAATTTTTACAGTACAAGCCTAATTTTGCAAAGCATAATGATTAATCACAGCTACTAAAAACTGTTTGGCGACCGCAGTTTAAAATTTGCCGTGAGCATTTTCTTAAAATCTGACTCAATTCACCTACCGAATAAAAACTAAGGTTTTGTTTACATTAAACAAACTTTGAGCTCGATTTTGTAAATTTATAGTCAATCTGCCAGCAGTCATGTATAAAACTTTCAGAAAAATCAATCATTTATTTATTTAATTTTAAAATTCAGCATAAATCGTTTTCATGTATAAAAAAGTTTAATGTGTTTAATGAAACCTTAAATATTTTTGAATTAAAAAAAAAGTATTACTACAAACTTACTATTTAATGATAAAGGAATGTTGAAAATCTTGTTTAATATTGCTCTTACCTGAAACAAATGAAAGAAAAGTTAGTAACGGAAAAATTACATGAAAATATTTTTAATAGTTCGGTTGTCATCATGATATTTTTTCAATGTCCATATTTAATTCAACGCTCCTGTGGCCAATGTCCTAACAGTAGCATTATATTTTTTCTTAATACAGAATGATTTTTAAGTTGATTCTTTTTTTAACAGCGTGTAGAAATCAAATAGACGAACAAATATATACTTTCGGCATCAATTGCAAGGCATAAATTTTTGGATACATTAATTGGATGCGCTGTAGGTACCTTCTGTACCACGGTAAGTCAGGCAAACATATGTTTTCTGATCCATCTATCCTATCTGTACCACTGGTCAAAATTTCTACGGGAATCAAACACTTCGTGAAAAGTGGTACGTGAGGACTCCAGCTATAGATAAGAGAGGGGTAAAGGGGGTAATTACAGCCACCCCAGGATTATAATAAAAAAAGAAAAATAATACAAATACCTGGTTAAAAAATAAAATTTAGAAATACTTTTTGAAAAAAAAAATTGTAGAATTCGTTTGGGAATTAATATTTTTCTTGACACCTTCCTTCGTGAGTATTCTTGTGTGATATTAATAAAACATAAAAAATAGTGATTTTTTGCTTTACCCCAAAAAAAATATATCTACGCCCTTGCTGGACGTCCGGCTTATTAGTTATTTGAGAAAAATATTATTTCATCTTTATATAAGCATTCCACTTTACTTTTTCATTTCGAGATAACAAGCTTACAACATAATAAATATTACAAGAAGCCAATTGAATCTAGAGATCGCTAAGTCGAGATCTAAGTTGACGATAATCTGATATGGATGATATACTGCATTTGGCCCCAGGAGATAGTCCGCTCTGGAGAACTACATACTTGCGTCAAGTGACACTTTATGTCAGTAGCGTAGGGCAGCGATCGGTAATTAAAAGCCCGCGGGTCGGACCCGGCTCTCGTAGTTCTCCTTTCTGATTCTGCCCGAGACAAATAAGTGGTCGATTTTTTTCCTATATTTTACAGGGGCATTTAGTCTTTATCACATATAGTACCGACCCAAATACGTCAACAAGTCAGCATTACTTTTGTCCTTGCGTAGGAAAGAAACGGGAGATAACAATGATGTGTTCCATGAAATGATTTGATTTCCTTATTTATTTCAAAAAATAAGTTCAAAAACTAAAACCCGACTACTGAAAAGTAAGAAACAAGAAAATATTCTCATCTGAGGATAGCCGTGACCATATGCCACCTACCCTAAAGGTAAAAACATAGTAGAACGACGAGGCTAGAGGCACAGCGACGATATAAGCGACGAGACAGGAGATATGCACGAAGTGAGGATACAGAAGTTGCGATTTACTGCTTTGACTGTCCAAACTCAATTCAGTATAAACAATGTTCTCTGACAGTGAAGATGAAATTTTATTCGATAATGCCGCGCTTCGCGGTCTTATTGCAATGGAAAGTTTAGAGAAAACTTATTCTGTACATCCTATTAATAAAGTACGCAAACGGTTTGGACAGTACCATACATTATTTTCTGAACTCAAGCAGCACCCAGACCGATTTTTTGAATATTTGAGAATGGAAATTGCCACGTTTAACTATATTCTGGACAAAGTGTCTTCAAGCCTACAAAAGAACTGGACAAACTTCAATAAACAACCTATTGGACCGGAAGAGACAACGCGACAATAAATCTAGTTTTTATCTCGACGCGCATCGCCTCGCTTGTCTCGTCGCTTAGTACTGCGATAATTTCTTCACTATGTTTGGCTTCATTACCATACACGATGAAATAAAAGCCGCGTCGCTTACCTCGTCGCTGTGCCTCTTGCCTCGTCGTTCTACTATGTTTTTACCCTAACAAAACATTACATTTTAACAGTAATAACCAATCATAAGCTCCTGGGCAAAGTGCATCACGCTATATCAATAAGCAAAAATAAATCTTTTTGAATTAATGAAACTCTTGATAAAAAAATATCTATGTTGTCATTTCAAAATCCGAACTGTAAATAAAACTTCGTCTGAACGCCCGTAAAAAAGTGGGCAAATCCGGGGAAACTCAAACGGATGGCAACCCTAATCATGCAGTCTCGTTAACTGAAGATACTTAGTACCAGAAAAATAATCCAGTTATTTCATAACTAGCGTGACCTGTGCGAATTATTCGCACTAAATAAATATAATAATTATCACTTTACAAAATTATTTTTTAAATAAGTATTCAATTCGTTTCAAATTTTGCACACTGCTTATAACGTTCTTCTTTTTGTTGTATTACAATATGAAGCTCAAATGACAGATCGAAGAAATATTTAACTTAAATTGTCATATAGAGGCGCAAGTATCAAAAGCGTTGAGCTAAGCCGTCAGATGGTATCATGCAGCATTGCTGTGACGTTGTTCAGCGTTGCCCGTCAGATGGCAGTATGCAATATTTACAATATGAAGGTCAGATGACAGATCGAAGTATTGACGTTGTTTCAAAATTATAGCCGTCAGATGGCAGACGTTGTTCAGCGTTGCTGTTAATTAATTAATTTACAAAAACAAAAGCAATAATAAATTTTTTAGTTGTCGATGTCAGTAGAGCAAGCAATTATCTGTAAAATGATATATAATTTATGTGGAAAAATTGTGTGGTTTTTTCTAAAAAGGGATTGTAATGTAGTGATAACAATTTATTTGTAAATTAAATTAAATATTTTATTCCTCGAATTCTCAATAGTTTATGATACAAAATCATTTATACAGCGGTATATAAGCATAAAACTAAAAGTATCTTATTACATAATAATTAGGTACATTATGCAACCTAAGTTGCTTTACTGTTCCAACATAGTACATATTTCCCTCGTACAAAATTAATTAATTTAATCAAAATAAAATCAAACACTTTATACTTAAATTATTCAGCAGAATATCGTTCTGGTGGACGCAAGGTACTGCGTCGTCTTAGAATTCTGCCTTCGTCAATTGTTATAGGTTCATCAATATTATCATTTGTTTCATTAATTAACGTTTCATTATTAAAATCATCATTATTTGTTGTCGAAGTCAAAGATGATCGTGGTATGAAACCCGAATGAATATTATCATCATTAGGCAAATTCCTTTTAATTATCTGATTAGCGTGCCGTTTCCATTTCAAACCGTCAATAGTTTTACAAATAAAAATTGTTCTGCCAACCTTTTCAATGATTATTGCTTGAGTCCAAGAAGGTTTTCGTCCTCGATAATCTTTGACTAAGACCGCATCGTTTATGTTTAGTACCGGTCTATTCACACCTCTAAAATATTTTTTTTGTTTATCTTGCTCATTTAGCACTTTATCTTTAATAGACGGAAATAACAAATCAAATCGACATCTTAAATTTCTATTTAACAACATTTTTGCAGGTGATTCATTTGTCGTCATATGTGCTGTGTTGCGATAATCAAACAGAAACTGATTGATAATTGTTCTAATTGAAATATCTTTGTTTTCGTGTTTTGCTTTTAAAATTGCTCGTTTAATCGTTTTTACTGCGTTTTCAGCTAGCCCGTTAGACTGTGCATGAAAAGGCGGTCCAGTCATATGTGAAATTCCATTTCGTTTTAAGAAATTTTGAAATCCACTCGACACAAACGTAGTTTGATTATCGCTACATAGAACTTTAGGTAGTCCGAATCTGGAAAAAATTTCACGTAAGCACTCAATAGTATTTTCACTAGACATATTTGGAACTTCCGTACATTCCAACCATTTTGTAGTAGCGTCTACTAAAACCAAAAAATGCTTATTATAAAATGGACCGAAGAAATCGATATGTAATCTAGACCACGGCTCTAGCGGCCATGACCATGGATCAAGCTCTGTTTTTGCTGGATTATCTCTATAATAACTACAAGCTTGACAATTATTCACAAAATTTTCAATTTGAACATCTAAATTAGGCCACCAAAAATAACTTCTAGCTAATGTTTTTGACTTAACAATTCCCATATGACATGAATGAAGCTCTTGTAAAAGTTCAGTTCTTAATTTGAGCGGTATAATAATTCTGTAACCCCAGAGTAAACAGCCCTGTAAAACTGACAATTCATTTTTGCGAACATAAAATGGTTGAAACTCAGAAGCTACTTTGCCATTCGGCCACCCTTGTAAAACAAACTTTATCACTTGACATAAAATCGCGTCATTTTTTGTTGCATTTTTTATTTTAATTACATCTACCCCTACATTATTTTCATATAAATAATTAATATAACAATTATCATCATCAATATTTTCAATTTTCTCCAAATTATTTGTTGCTCGCGAGAGCCAATCGGCTTGGTTTTTATCTGAGTTAACATATTGAATAGTATATGTAAACTGTGTTAAAAAACTCGCCCACCTTTGTAGGCGACTAGCAGACATTAATGGAATGCCCTTTTTGGGACCAAAAATCGCAAGCAAGGGTTTGTGATCAGTCGCTAAAATAAATTGGATACCAAACAGATACTGGTAAAATTTTGTTATACCATAAATTATGGCTAGAGCCTCCCTCTCAATTTGAGAATAATTTTTCTCTGCGCTAGATAACACTCTAGAGGCAAATGCTATTGGCTTTTCCTCTTTATTTATAATGTGAGAAAGAATTGCACTAATACCAACACTTGAGGCATCAACCGTTAATTTAACTGGTAGATCTGGATTAAAGTGCACAAGAATCTCACTTGAAGCTAAAACTTTTTTTATTTTATTGAATGCGTCATCACACTTTTTGTCCCATGACCATTTTATATCTTTTTTTAAAAGATTATAAAGCGGACTTAAGATCGTAGCCGAATTGGGCAAAAATTTATAATAAAAATTTATCATGCCCAAAAATGATTTCAATTCTTTCACACATTTAGGTTTGTTAACTTTTTCTATAGCACGAACTTGTTCATTTGAAGTGTGTAGACCCGTTTTATCAATAACATGACCTAGATAAGATACAGAATTTTGAAAAAATACACACTTTTCGCGTTTAATATGTAATCCTGATTCAGTTAATTTCTGCAATACTAAACGAAGTCGATCAAAATGAGTTTCATCATCCGAGGCAGTTATGATGATATCGTCAAGAAAACACGCTACTCCCGGAATATCAATTAGAATTTGCTCCATCATTCTCTGAAATAACGCAGGAGCTGCTGAAACTCCAAACGGCAATCGAGTGCATCTAAACAACCCTTTATGGGTGGAAATTACGGTCAACCTACTCGCTTCCTCCGTTAAAAGGACTTGCTGATAAGCATCTTTTAAATCGATTTTTGTAAATTTGTCCCCATTACTTAATTTTGAGAACAGGTACTCTATCCTGGGCAAAGGATAGTGCACCTGTTCAAGAGCGGGATTAAGCGTGCACTTAAAATCCCCACATATCCTAACTTGTCCATTGGATTTCAATATTGGCACTATGGGAGTGGCCCATTCAGAATTTTCTGTAGGTATCAAAACCCCTAAATTAACAAGGCGTTCAAGTTCTTTTTCAACCTTCGGCTTCATCGCGAAAGCGAGTGGTCGCGGTTTCAAAAATTTCGGATTAGAATCTGGCTTAATCTTTAAATCTATTTTACCCTTTGTGTAAGTTCCTACACCTTCGGAAAATATTTGACTGTAATCATTAAGTAATTTTTTCAAATTTAAATTTATATCAAAATTGTAATTTATTTCAGAAATTCCCAATTTTAACAATTTTAAACCATTGCGCCCCAAAAGCGGTGGACCACCATTTTTAATAACCAGTGTTTCTACATTAACAGTTTTATCATTATACTTTATAATTAAGTTTATGTAACCACTCGGTTTGAAACTGATGCCTGCATAATCTTTTAATATAACATTAGACTTTAATAATTTAAACTCAGAAGCAAAATTTTCTAAATAAAATTTTTCAGAAATAACGCTGTACATAGAGCCTGTATCTATTTCGAAAACAAAATTTTTATTAATTACTCTTAAATTAATTTTTAAAGAATCTGAACCTGAAGTTTCAATTCTATAAAGCGACTCTTCAACAAAATTATTTGCAACATTTTTATCGGCATTTTCCCGTTTTTGCCTTCTTTTGTAACAGACATTGGCCAGATGACCTTTCTTATTGCAAACATGACAAGAATAATCCTTATATTTACATGACTCACTATCATGGTTTGAATAACCACAAACCTTGCACGATGGCGGCTTGGATTGAGTAGTCCTTGCGTGAAATGTTTCCGCTGGCTCTGACTTAATCTTCAGCTCCAGTTTTTCCTTCATGGCGGATTCCTTGGCCAACCCGATTTCCGCCAGTTTGGACAATGTAACGTTCGACGCATCTTCTTCTAGTAGTCGTTCTTTAACCGCTCCGGTTTTCATTCCGATCACAAACAAATCTCTTAATGTGCTGTTCAATTCAGTACTGGTGAATCCGCAGGGCGAAGCTAGCTTACGTAATCTTGCCAACCAATCTGCTAATGTTTCTGCTTCCAGTTGTCGCGCATTAAAATATTTATTTCTAGCAGCAAAATATGACTTCACTGGAGTTAATTGTTTCTTTAAGAGTTCGGTTAGTTGATTAAACGATTTATCGTTTATACTTTCTGGAATACATAAGTTTTCCAAAAGCTGGTATGTGTTTTCATGAAGAGCATTTAATAAAAATGCTTTTTTCATTGCCTCTTCAGTTATTTTATTTATTAAGAAAAATTGATTCAGTCTTTCTAAATATATTCTGAAATCTGAGGTTTCGTGATTAAATTCCGCCACATGCCCCATATAAGACGTCGACGTAGCCGGTGTTTGATTAATTGTATTATTCATTTTGGTTTACTTTTAAATATCTATATTTCACAAAACGCGTACTTTAAACAATTATTGAATTTCCTCGTCGCCAGTTGTAATGTAGTGATAACAATTTATTTGTAAATTAAATTAAATATTTTATTCCTCGAATTCTCAATAGTTTATGATACAAAATCATTTATACAGCGGTATATAAGCATAAAACTAAAAGTATCTTATTACATAATAATTAGGTACATTATGCAACCTAAGTTGCTTTACTGTTCCAACATAGTACAGGGATCAAACATCTTTAACCTTAGCGTATTAATATATATGATAGTAAAAATGATAAATTAAGCAAAAAAAACTATAACTATAAACGTATTTCATGATGACTTCGACACAACGTTAAACTACTGTATTCTTCATTTTATTTAACAATAATACATGGTACGCCACTGATGCTCATGTTTATGGAGTTCACCAAGATAACCGAATGATACCGGAACGTTCTGTAAGATTTATACGTGTAGAAATAAGCAAAAATAAACGTTCGATGTCTGTGAACAGTTCAAGAGTGTTTAACCTGACGCATCTCTAGCGTTAGAACAAAATTTATTTTTGAACAATTTACGAAAAAGAATTGGTACTAAAAAAAACGTAATGTCAAAGTTACAGTGTTAAAGATTATAGTTACACTAAATAAAAATTCAATTTTCAAACGTTGACACGCAAAATGTTCTAATTTCTACAATATTGTAGCGGATCACCCAGTATATAGAATGTTCTTGACTGCACTCTCAAGCAATGGGAGCTTTTTGGAAGTGCTTGAGGGTGCGCGTGTGTGTACTGTTTGCACTAAGAGCAACTGAACATTTTTATTCTGTGAATAAATGCGAAATAAATAATTTTCGGTACAAATAATTAAAGTCGCTGTCGTGAACATTAATTAGTAGAAGAGCCATCAAACATTTTTGGGTAGGTCTTTGAGACAGCGTGAAAAGGACCTCGCACAAACCTTATGGGATTTGTTTCTTGGCTAAATTGATCGATTTGGTTTTATTTTACAGTTTAAAGGTCACTAAGCAAAAGTGTCCATGGGCACGTATAGCCTAAAAACCAATAGATTTTTAGCTACAGATATGTTTAGCGAGATTTTAGAGACATCCATTGAATTTACCATCTTAAAATCACTACCCTTGAGCCCGGTCTTCAATTTTGTGTTCAGACATTATAAAAACAGTGTTACACAAATTTTCACGATGTCTTAATAAATACCTACCTTCTGAACGCAATCCGTCACTCACCCTTTATAGTACGAGATCCGGTATTAGAAATATATACCCTCATGACAAAGATTATGTTAGATAATATATAGGTATACATTGATAAATCGCACATGAGTTGCCTATAGCTAAATCGCGTATCGATGCTGTTAAATTAATTAAATTCTTTTTGGATCAACTTCCCGATTTGTTAATCATAAAAATCGAGCTTTATATGAGAGAATATGACACAAATATAAAATGTTAACAAAACAAATAAACTCAAAATACACAGAACACAACTATTTACAAGGTATATTAATTATATGTGGATGAAGTATATTTATGTATAGAATCAATGGTATATTCCGATTCCTTGTGTCATATTCTCTCATTTTAGGCTCGATTCTGACGATCAACAGATCGGGGAAGTTGATCCAAAAAAGTCAATAAGAATTTATTTAATTTAACAGCATCGGTACGCGATTTAGCTAAGCAACCCATGTGCGATTCATCAATGCATATAATATATTAATAGCAGAAGGTTTGTTCCAAAATACGTATTGAAGGAGATTTATTTGGTTGAGGAACAACAGAAATAAGCTTTACTAAAGTATCACTTGTGGCCAAAGTTTCGAAAATTATATTTGGCCCTGAGGATGAAAATACAATTTTAGAAACGTTGGCAACAAGCGATACTTTGGTAAAGCTTATTTCTATTGTGAGAAATAACTCTAATAATTAATTTAGAGTGATGATGATCCTGTTAAATATTAGAAGATTAAAGGATGAAACCTGGTGGCATAGGATCAATGAACTTTGCAAATACTGAAGGTTTTTTTTAATTGCATTTTATTGTCTGGTGTTTCCGAAGATGGCATAAAGTTTTCCGAAACGTCAAACAATAAAATTAAAGAAAAAAAAAACCTTCAGTATTTGCAAAGTTCATTGATCCTATGCCACCAGGTTTCATCCTTTAATCTTCTCTTATTTCTATTGTTCCTCAACCAAATAAATCTCCTTCAATATATATATTATCTAACATAGGTATAATCATCAAATAGCGAATGAGGGTATATATTTCTAATACCGGATCTCGCATATTATCATACTATCGCGTTTGACCAAATCACAGCGTGATTACGCATTCCAGAGCTAACATATTATGCTTGAAAGTAGTATTTTACTTTATGTTAAAAAGCGTCAATGTTCTGTGAACATTATACTTGTGCGCTATAATATTCCAGTAGAAGATGAAGCACGCGCGATAGTGTTAATGAAGAAGACAGCGTCTTCAAGTGAAGGTAATTTAGCGATGGCGCTTATATATTCGCATGCAACGCAAACTTCATGAATGTGGAAACCGGTTTATAATTTCCACACAAGAAAACACGACTGACGAATCAAATAAAATATCTTATTCTCTTTGCTATGCCGTTTTCATTTCTACACGCGATTTCCGCCCTCTGTTTTCTTTAAAGAGCTTCTCAAACACATGCCTGGTCACTTAGAATTAAACGACCGACATCTTGTTGGGATCATTTCCCGAGCCGAACTTGCACGCATTTCCAAGGTTTGCCTGCACTGTATGATAAAAATTCCAGCCAATTGGGTGACGGGACCATTCCAACTTCAAAAATGTTAGCATTTGATATATAATAAACAAAATAAAATTTCTGATATCGCGTGAGCTGACGCCGATAAAGGCTAGTATTCAATATGATATTTGCTATTCGTTGCCGTTCCACGTCATGTAAAAATGCTTAAATAGTTTATTTCTGACAGATCAACAAAACAAAAGAACAACTGATTTTTTTTTAATTTCAATATATTTCCGAAACCATAAAGTTTAGAAAAAATTTTCTAACGAAACTTTCTTGCAAAAATAAATAGAATAATAAGCCGTTATGAAAAGTATATCATTATTATATAAAAAACACCGTTATAGCATATATCTCTTCTGCGGATGCGCCGATTTTCCCCAAACACAATAAGACTCTTCGTATTTGCATACCAAACATCCTCCAAAAATTTGGTTTCAATCCGCTCATCCGTTTGATCTGTATCGTGCTCACAGACTACCAGACTAGCACAAAGTTTTTCCAAAAAGATGTTTTTTATATTCGGGGGACCTCAAAACGAAAAGATATTGTAACATTTTGAAAAACGGTAAAACACGTACGTACAAACCAACCGACAATCGCTGTTCGTCATTTTCAATTACAATTTTAGGACTTATTATGAGTTCGAATCAGTAAAAAAAAGATTCCATTCTATAGAAATGAATCCCTTCTTTTCAAAAACCGACATTTGAATCGATTTCATGCAAAACTAACCTAGAAAAATGAACGAAACTCAGGTTTGACGCGCAAAGTAATAACAGAGCACCACACTCTCGCTACCTCTGAATGAAAATAATATTTTTAAAATAAGTAAAATTGTCGACCAATCTTTTTCAGACTATATACTGACAAAAAAATAATATAAAAATATAAATCAATATAACAAAAGATGACGTTTCGATCCGGATTTGGATCTTCTTTAGATAACGAAACTAATTATTTTAAAAGAAGTATTTCGGAAATGTTATATATAAAATCTAATAAAAATTCTCTTAATGCTTAATTATATACTAGCCCGGTCATATTTTACAGTCTAAAAATCGCTAATCTCGCATACCAACATGTAGTTCTGATTTTTTAATATATTGTTAGGACCACTACCAGTAGCGTATATCCAAGGTTGCAGCTTCGAAAGACCTGTGCTAACTTTGCAGCACTCTTTTTCTCAGCTCACTTCTTCTAAGCCATGCGCCGGATCTAAAAATGGTTTTCGGTAGTCAAAAGAGCAATAAACGAGGAAGGTTTCTGTATATAATTTATAAATATTTTTTACAAAATACCTGAACTACGACGCAAGTTTAGCAAAGACTACATAGTTAAAATCAGAGTCTCAGACTGTCTTTGCCTTTTTCACCGGTCATTTCTTCTAAACCACGCACCGGATTTTGAAATGGTTTTCGCTAATAGAAAGATCAATATACGAGGAAGGTTTCTGTATACAATTTGTAAATATTTTTTCAAAATGGCTGAAATACGACGGTATTTTGTCAAAGACTGCACAGTTAAAAACAAAGTCTCTGTCTTTTTCTCCGCTCTCTTCTACTAAACCACGCACCGGATTTTGAAATTGTTTTCGGTAATAGAAAGAGCGATAAACGAGGAAGGTTCATGAATATAATTTGTAAATATTTTTTACAAAATGGCTGAAATACGACGATATTTTGTCAAAAACTGCATAATTTTTTTATGATGTTATCAATTATGTTATTTTTTTTTATTATGTTACTCGTTTATGCTACTATGCTACTCAATTTGGTTTTTTCAACCACATTAAAATCACTGAATGGATTTACATAACGATTATTAGGTATTAAATTTAAATTTGCGAAAATGCAGTTTTCTCACTTTTTGGATTTTTAAAATTTGTGAGTAAACTATATGGCCTACAGACGTCGTTCTCTGCTTAAATTAAAGCTAAATACATTTGCTACAATATATGTTCCTATGATATTTCCCTTAAAATGAGTATTTTCCCCGATATCGGGGTCAAAAATTGACCAAATCTTAAAATTTCACTTTGTTGAAAAAACTGGTCAATTTTTGGAAAGCTGTATCTCGGTAAGTATTGAACCTACAGAGCTGGTTCTTGTCTCAGATTGTAGCAATTTTAGTCTACTTAAAAACGTATAAAAAATATTTTATAAAAAATGCATAGTTTAAGACCTATATTGAGAATACCAAAAAAAGTGCGAAAATTTCGCAGTTTTTTGAGTGCTGCAAAGTTAGCACAGGTCTCTCGAAGCTGCAAACTTGGATATACGCTACTGGTAGTGGTCCTAACAATATATTAAAAAATCAGAACTACATGTTAGTTTGCAAGTTTAATGTTAGATATGACTGGCCTATACGGATAACTTAAGTATATAATATTTATGATATTATTTTGAAATAATATTTTGTTTTTGACGTGATAACGTCTTATAAATTGATGAATCACCAATATTATAAATTGATAAAACACCGGCTGCATGTACGAAAAAGTGTAACGCGTAACGCATAACGCGTAACGTTCCGCCTGACCCTGTGCGTGCTTTTTGCTAATTTCTCGCTCAATTTAAATCAGATCGGTTTGAAACCAGTCTTAAACGAAAGAGGAGAACATTTTACATAGATTTCGTATAACAGAATTTGCCTAAACAGTTTTTTTATACAAATTTATATAGAAAAATATTTTATACAAATTTATATAGAAAAATAGCTGTATAAATGCAATGTTGTCTAATGCATGGCGCGACGCGGTCGGTTGTCTTTGTTTGCCGTACATGGAAATTAGAAGCAAACGTATGTCTTGTCTTAACATGAAAACGGCTGCATTTCTAATGTTTAATTCAATTTTTTGACATTAGTATATTGTGAAATGCAACGCCTTCTAAGTTAAGTATTGGAATAACTAATTATTATTAGAACATAATACTTTGTAAGTTGTAAACGTCACTTTTGACATTTCTTATCATTCCGACACCAAGGATAAGCGGATTGAAACCAAATTTTGGGAGGTTTAGGTTATGTATTACGGAATACGTTATCACGTAAAACTATCGTCCGTAAACCGACTTTACAGACAACCAATTTTTTTAAATATTTTTTTCTTTATAGGTACTTAGATATCCATGACTACGTATTAAAAAATTTGTTTGTTATTAATTTTTCATTAATTTCCATCATTCAAACTATCTTTCAATCTTGCATTCTATTAGAAAATAAGTAGCTAATACTAATTAATTTTTATATTTTTTTTAGATATTTCTAAAGAAGATCCAAATCGGGATCGAAACGTCATCTTTTGTTATACTGATTTATATTTTTATATTATTTTTTGTCAATATATAATCTGAAAAAAATTGGTCGACAATTTTATTTATTTGAAGAGTTCTATTCAGACGTTAATCAAAGATTTGAAAATAATATTTCATTAGTCATTTTTCCCATCCCTGAGTTATGCTGAGTAACTAAATCCACTTAGAAAGGTAATTGTTAAGTAACAGAGAGTATCTTAACTGCATTTATGTATATTGTGCAAATCTACAAGCGAAACAAACAACCTTTCTATATGCGATGTCACAGTCCTATGCGTTGTCTCAACTAAATTCAGTATTTGTTTTTCATGAGACGGTGACAAGTTTGGTTGTTTGAGATATGAAAATAGTTTTATCATATATAACTACACTGTAACCACCCAAGAACGAGCATTTGTTAATATCTACGGTCGTAAGGCAACATGGTTTACGTCAGATTTTCAACAAAATACGATTAATCAATAGGAAGAGGGGGCATAGTGGTGTACTTAGTACCTACCAGATAAAATATTATGATTAAACAAAAAAAAAATTAACTCAATATCTTAGTATGACGCATTGTGAATGACTATGGATATAGTTTTTTTCATAAAGATAAGAAATGTATTAATGAAAAATTTACAATTTAATTAATTTAAAATGTTATTTATTTTTATTATTTTTTCCGTCAAATGTTCTCTTAAAAAACTTAAAATTTAGAGTGACACATAACTTTTTTTTTTGTTTAGTTTTGCTCAGTATAATATAATTTTAACAAAAAATAGGGAAAAAAATAACAAAATGGGAGGAAGAATAGGGATACTAAAAAAACAGTTTCTATTTCCAAAAATAAATGATATTTATTGTCAATTATTAACTTACATCTACATAGAAATATTTTAATACAAATCTTATAACTAATTACAACTAAAATCGTAGCCCGGTGAAAGTAGGCTGCGTTCCGCGTTGTAGCTTCGTCTTCTTCTTCTTGGAGCTCTGGCGCATCGACGACGGTGCAACAAACGCCCTCGAAGTCGGCGGTCCTTGCCTGCGCCTCGGCGGTGCCAGCGCTGGAAGATGCAGGAGGCCTCTTGGAACGAGACTCCTGTCCGGCGTTCGTGCGTTCATGTCCAACGGCGCCAACATATCGGTTGCGGTCGAAGTTCGCACTACGTCGTGAGTGACGCGGTAGACCAAGCTGCGGCGCTCCTCGATCTCGACGCGTCCCCTCCTCCTCAGGGTCCTGTCGAAGCGGCACAGGCGGTTCCATCGGCGATTCACGACGGCGGCGGCAAGCAAGGTCCGGGTATCCAAAAGCCGAAGAATCGGCAGAGCGACCTCAGTCGGTAACAGCGAGATGATATCCATTTGTTGCTTTAAGAGAACGATGTTTCTTGAACAGCAGCAAAGTGTATAATAACTTACACTGACCAAGCCGTCTTTTATATCCTATGCACAGGTCAAAAAGTTACGCTTCAATGATTTTTGACTTGTGTCGGACAATAAACTTTTTTATGGTTCACTGAACACAGGACAAAAATCTATGAAGCGCAACTTTTTGACCTGCGCATAGGATATAAAAGACGCGGCTTGGTCAGTGTACACTTTGTATACACTTTGCTGCTGTTCAAGAAACATCGTTCTCATAAAGCAACAAATGGTTATCATCTCGCTGTTACCGATTGAGGTCGCTCTGCCGATTCTACGGCTTTTGGATACCCGGACTTGCTTGCCGCCGTCGTTTGCGGCCCGACGTCTGAACTAATAGTTTTGAGCAAACTCTACCAGATTTTCGTCTGAACTAATCGCTTTGAGCAAATTCTATCAAATGTCGCCACCTGGTATTATAACAGTTTTTTTTTGTTTGCTTCTGAACTAATAGCTTTGAGTAAATTCTGTCAGATGTCGTTGCATGTTACTAAAACAGTTTATTTTCACAAAACACAGTAATTTTGTACAAAATATTTAATAAAAACTATCCTATAGTGTTAAATGGACCAAGCAAGACACATTTACAAAATTTCATTATAATCGGTTCAATGGTTTCGGAGATTAGCGCGGATGAACATCGTGACACGAGATTTTTATATAATACCTCACATACTACATGTCGATTAATAAGATGTTTTCGCATTAAAAACCATATTAAATAATAATAAATCGTAAATCTTGTTTTATTAAAAAAAATCACATACGCCATTTTGTTCTACGACAACAGTTACTGTAGCTACACTGTGCAGTTTTGAATGCAGAGTTACAGCCTCTGGATAATTTATGCATCAGGAAAATTGGCGAAATTAAAACTATCTAGTCTTAAAAAGCCACGCCGCTACTGGTGTACCCTGGTGGTCATGTAGAAAAACAGAGGCAAGATGGCAGCGGAGCGTATGAACTAGGAAGTAGTGTTCATGTTAAAAAACTAATAAATTAATCAATGTATTGAATTAAACAATATTCATGTTACAAACTTACGTTAATAAGCATGTTGAATTAAATAATATTCATGTTACAAAATTACGTTAATAAATATGATGAATAAAATAATAATAATTGTTACAGTCGTAAAATAAAGTGTCTGCCAACACTGGCTGGTTCGGAACTCTAGTAGTCAATATTTAACTGAAAATATTTTGTATTTAAAAAAAATATCCAACTTGAATAGGAAATATAGTTTTGCTCTATCCGTGTTATTTATATATAGGCAAGTAGTTCGACTTACAAAGTCATATATCATAGTTCCAACACATTTCAGAATTACTAATATTGATCTGAGAAGGAAAATATGATATATTGTTCAAAATACCATATTTGCTTTTCTGATCAGTCGACAGCTGGAAATGTTTGTTGAAGAAAACAATATAAAACAAACACAAAACTAGCGACGCCATTTTCAGTGTAATAACATTGTATTATTATAGTCTAAGAGCCACTGAACTTTTTGGAAGCTGATTTAGGCATAGATGTGACGTACTTCATAATGTAGTTTAATCAGTGCAAACAACTAAAATGACATTTTCTTCATACTTAGGTCGAAAGTACGTACTTTCGGCATCAATGTTAAGACAGAAAGTCTAACATTTATGCATTTGTGAGATTACACGCACTGATGCCGGAAGTACGTACTCTCGACCCCTCCATGAAACTGCCACCAGCCAATAGTCATTCGTGTTTTTACGTATAACCTCAAACACGTGTGAACACGATAAACTCAAAAACTACCGAACGGATTTTCATACGGTTTTCACTAATAGAAAGAGCGATAAACGAGGAAGGTTTTTGTATATAATTTTGTAAATATTTTGTACAAAATAACGGTGTTTTCTCAAGAAAAACTGTATCCGTACCATTTAGCGACATTAAACAGGCGGGCTTAACTGGTTACGTTCAAATGGCGCGTCACTGTAGCACACCAAGCGGTAACTAGCACTGCCAACTAGCGACATCAGCTCAAAGCTATTAGTTCAGACATTTCGGCGCTGTAATCGTTTCTTAATGAAACACATTTTGCAGAACTTTCCGACAACACAAAATATATTTATCGCACCCAGCTATAAGACTGGACCGGGCAGCTAGTAAACTTATAAAAATACTAAAAACTCGTCATAAGCACTTTTATCTTTTGGTCACACACATTACATATAGGTATTGCAACTGAAGGAAGATTCGGATTCAGTTTGTCATGTTAAATCTTCCTGAAACATGTAATTTACATAAACATTGCAAACAGCCGAACTCATTTTCAGACATGACGAATAGAACAATCCACCCTAAAATAGAGTAGGGGTGATATGTGTATGTGTTCCGTTGCATTTCGACGAAACCCCACCGTTGAGTACGTGTTGCATAATATGCAATATCAATAATGCAACTTCCACACGAGGCTAGAAACGCTGCCAGATTCCATGCTAAAGCCTACTAGTCTTCTTGATTGCTGTTAAGTGCTCGCTTCACACGAGACTATTTTACAAGCTTGTTTTGTGAATAGATTTGGTACGCGTGCAGTAACAGTTTGAATATAAACACAGAGCAAAACGTAGCTGTTGTCTGACTCTGAGCAGAATTACGTTATGTTGGTTCCTGGCCGTTTGTTCAAGTGCCCACGTGACAAGATACTGCTTCCTGATTGGTTCTTGCTCATACCTAGCAGCAAATCTAGCAGGGAAAATAGCCCCTGTTCTAATTTTAAAACCTATCTTTTGAGCTAGCAGGCCAGCCCGCAGTGACGTCATTTCCAGCTTCGGACCCAGCCTACCGGTTAGCAGAACTCCTAGCAGCGTTTCTGGCCTCGTGTGCAGCGGCCTTCATACGTACTGCCTAAAATAGTGAAGCTATTTGGCACGTTATGAAACAAAACCGGCCATGTGCGAGTCGGTCTCGCGCACCGAGAGTTCCGTACAGTAGAGACGAGCCTTAATTCAAGTCAAATTATTTAAAATACCCATACTATTTTTAAAAAATGCGAGCCATCGTGGGCCGCCAGGCTGATATTTAAACATTTTAAACAAAATACTTGTGACTAAATTTCGCTCTGACATCTAACCAAATTTGACCCGGTAACTAAATTTTACCCTGTAATTAAAGTTCGCCCTGCAACTGAATTTTGTCTTGTCATCTAACGAAATTCTAATAGCTACATTTCGCCGTGTAAGCCAAGGGAATTATAGTAACTACATATTATTAAGTTAAACGTATTGTTGCATGCCCCTGATGAGACGCCTATGGAATTTGGTAGAAACTACTAGAACCAACAACAATGGAAACAGGTATAGAACACCCGACCTTGGAGACCTACATACATGTAAAGGAAAGGAACTCGGTGCGTAAAGCAGGTAGCGAAGTTAGACCCGATTTCTTAGAATCGCTTGGAGAGAATAATAGAAGAAATCTCGATTCGTCCAGATATTTCGATAGAAGCGGGGAACGAAAACTATAAAAAGGCGATCAGAGTGAGCAAGGGGGTGGGTCAGTTATTGAAGCTGTTCGTTGTGTTGACACAGTGCTCTGGCATTACTACATAAATTACTCAGTTAAATATACTGTGAAAATAAATAACTTTAGTGAGTGCAATTTATATAAATCTGTTTAAATAACTTTTTGTAAATACAAGTGTGAATCAGCTACTGTACTAGCTAAACTTTGTGTTGTGTTCCTGTGTTGTAGTAAATAGTTTGTGTACATAATTTAGTGACTCTATATTCTCTGTTACTTAGTCTTTTATTTTATAATTTAGAACTATTAGTTTTGTTTCTGTTAACGTTATTATTTCGATTAAGTTAAACGCTTTCGTTTGTGTGTTTAACCGTTTTGTTAAACATTTATTATTGCAAATAAATAATTTCCGCCACGGACTACAGCAGTTTTGCTACGGTATCAACAAACGTCATAGCGTCACGCCAATTGCATGGTTTTACTTCCAACCAAACGCGCCATTAAATGTTTCACATCAAAAGGTAAATTGTGCGATTAGATGATTCAAAAGTCCAACGTCCATTTATTTCTGTGTTAACCACGGTATTGGTATTGACACAACGTGAAATAACAGAGCAGTTACTCATAATAAAAATGTACTATGTAGCGAGTGCGGTAATGTAATGCAAATTTATTATAAAGAAAATATAAATTCACTCTTTTATTGCTCTTGCGATGACGTATTCCACATGTATATTTTACATAAATACAGAGTTATGTCTGCTTGCATCTTACAGACAAATAAATGCACAGAAATGGCATACTTTAATATCAATTCGTATGCAAATAACTTTATCTATACGGGGTGTTCATTTTAAAGTAATCAGGGGGTTTAACACGAAGGGGGAGCATTCGCGAAAAATATGTTTCGAATAAAAGTTGCAGGGAATCAAGAAGAAAAATCGATGGTGCAAATATTTTCCGATTACAAAAATGTTTTCACCAATACAGTGTAAACTCTATATAGCGACACTCAAGGGACTGTGCACTTTGTGGCGTTATTGAGAGTTGTCGTTAAACGGAGAGAAGAAATAATCCACTAATATTTCAAAATCACTTATCTTTTCTACCGCCTCTATTGCGCGTATTAATAAAACTTTTTCGTCAATACACAAAGATTTTCTTTTACTCGCCATGTTCACAGTTTGCAAGTTTGTAGGCAACTAAGAATATGATAACTTGTCGATAAGCAGCTGAGCTAAACATATGAAAGATAATCCCAACAAACAAAAGAATTTCTTAGAATCGCGGTACGCATGATGTCGACAACAAAGCAACAAAATAACAAACAAGTACTGTTTATTGCTTAATGATGACGTATTGTTGTCGATATTTCGAGTTGGTGTGTCGTTATTTAGAGTGTATCATTGTATGAGCGACAAGGTAAACCAATTAGATTTAAGTAATTTCGACGTTTTAAAGCGTTTTTGTCGTTTAATGGAGTTTATACCGTATTTAGAATGGATCTTCAGTTAAAATAAAAACGCTTTCCGTGGAGACCATTTTTGCAACGTAAGTCGACGAAAAAACGGTAGCAGTTTACAAATTCGAGCGAAGCCAGACTGGGCCACTAGTAATAAAATAGTTCTGTGGAGTTGATAGGATTTAGTGGAACTGCATCGAATAAATATCTATTTGATCGAATAAATGGCCACTATAAATAAATACAATGTACGGATTTTATGTTGAAATTTGTATTATGATTAGAGTTCATAATGTACCTTAGGTACAAGTAAATGGCCCGTTACAATACAACAGTAATTTAATGTACCTTAAAGACATTATTATCCTACGTACGTATTACTTATGTAAGTACAGTGGTTATATCTAAATTGGAAGAGGAGCAGAGCGCAGTTTTTTCCACACACTCCTCCGTGCGCGCTATGTGCTCAAAAAGGGGTACACAGTTTTTTCAACATGGACTGATATATAGATTAGGTAATTGCAAATCAGACAACAATTAATCTGCAGTTACTTCAAAGATACGGCCCGCGGGCCACATCCGACCCTCAATATATCCAGAATCTATCCAGTGAGGATTTTAGACTGCATTCGATGCCACTACGTATTTTGAAAATTGCTGGATCGTCAAGCTCAAAATAATTTACCTTTTTTATTACCTTTATATGAAAACTAGCGATTCCGCCCGGTTTCACCCGGATGCAAAAGAACGAATGGAGAAGGAAGAGAGTACGCACATTCATCTTAGTTTACCGAGATGAATGTTGTGTCCAAACTTCATAATGATCGACGTTACCGTTCAAAAGTTTTTGTCGTTAAAAAGCAGTATTTATACTTTTTTTAAGTAATAAATTTCTTTTAATATAATAAATATTTAATTGAAAACACTAGGAAAATTATTTTTATATAGGTGCTTATAGTTGTAACAGTTTTCAAATGAGCTATTAATTAGATTTATTTGATTTTAATTAGTCGTAATAAAATTTTAAAAAATTGAAATGTAAACCTTAGAAGATAAGAAAGCAATGTAGAAAATAAAAAAAAACATTAAAATATATTCGCCGACGTGGGGCTTGAACCCTAGACCCTGGCATTACGCTATCCGAGCTTGTAAACTTGGCGCGCTAATATTGCAATATTTAGTTAAGGCAAATATTTGATTTTATTTATTTGATTTAGTTAAGGCATTTCACCTGATAATATTTGTCGGACGGACTAATTTTGAGATACATCTTGCAACATTTTTCATTGATGTTCCGCTCCAATTGGTCGTAGCGTAATATTATATAGCCTATAGCCTTCCTCGATAAATGGGCAATCCAACAAAAAAAATTTTTTTCCCATTCGAACCAGTAGTTTCTGAGATTAGCGCGTTCAACCAAACAAACAAACAAACTCTTCAGCTTTATATATTAGTATAGATTGATTTAAACTAAATAAAGATTTTAAGCTAGTGTGTTTTAGTTTTTATTTAGTGTCTGGCCCGCTAACACAGCCTAACTCTTATAAATGACCCTTTAGAAAAATCAGTCCTACACCCCTGAATTAAACCACACCCTGGCCTCTTCTAATTTTCATCTTACGATATTATACAACGTCTTATGTCTGGTCATGACTACTGCACCTTCAAGACTGATGTGCAGTTAGTGGAGTTATACAGTCAGATCATAAAGTCTTGCACTGTGATAAATGCATTTTTACTAAAACTTTGTGAGAAAAATGCTCAGACTCGTCGATTTTGTTTTTCTAAAAAATATATTTTTTCTAATCAATTTCACTTTTATATCATGCTTTGTTTTAGAGCTATCAAGTCATTATCCATTTTTTAATGACAACCCTAAGCTTTTTCGGCGGATTCAGAAAGAATATTTTTGATGAATTTTCAAAACAGACCAGCATATTGCTGGAAAGCTAATAAATGCCAAATTGAGCTCATTTGATTGTTTCTTTCAGTTGTTAAAATTCATAAACAACTTGATTTTTAATTTTTTTTCTTCATGCCTCATACTTTCGGCATCAGTAAGGCAGAAAGTCTAACATTTACTTCTTGGTGGGATTACACGCCCAAATGCGGAAAGTTCGTACGTTCGGGCGGTCGTAAAGCAAAAACAACCAATCAACTGTTGTTTAGATGTCGTTTCCATAGCAACCTTATTAAATTTTTGCTAACAGTCGCGAGCAGCTGTCATTTGTGTTTTTACGTATAAGCTCAAAGCTGCTTACTTGGAATTTATTTGTTTTTTATGTAATTAATACGTAATTAATTAATTTATTAATGTATTTAGTAAGCGTGCTTACGACCGAGGTATGAAAAAATAATAATATACATCACACTGGCCGAAAGTGTGATACGTTGCCCTGCGCTTCATGATGCACAGGGCAAGATATCACACTTTCGACCCTTGTGGTGTAAGAAAGATAAAACAAGATTTATTATCAAAGATGGGCAAGCCCACATAGATTACGTCAAAATACAATACAGTAATCAGTTTGTGTTTAACATATTAAAATTATCATTAAAAAATTCACGGATGGAGTATAGACAATTTCTGGTACAAATTTTTTTATCGTTTTTTTATAAGACCTTGAATTTAAATTTCTTTATTCCAGAGGCAAAGCATTAAAAAGTTCATAGCTAATGCATAAATAGCTTCTACTAGCTAAATCCAATCGCACCTTCGCAATGCATGTGTCATTACGATTTCTAGTCATGTTGATCGGAATGTGTATCTACAGTATTGTTTTTCGCAAATAGCAAACAAGAATAAACGTAAAGAGAGTTAATAATATCGTCGTTGGTTCTGTAATACCTCTTATGTGCAAAAAGTAAAATTTGCAGGAAAAGCCAAAAAGTGGTTATTTCAGCAATGGATGGTAAGAACTAGCAATTTTAGAGGTATATTACTAATACATACTTATCTTTACTATACGTGTTTAATTAAGACGAAGTATTTTCTTAAAAAATATTTAACATGGGATGAATTATTTGATACAACTTTTCACATAAGAGTTACTTCCCCTTGTTGGTTACTGTAAAATTAATTTGGAGGTATTACTAGTGTATAGAGCTCCGTTTCCTGAATATTTTCATTTAAAAAACATAAAATCTGCCAATTATGCACATAAGAACTAACCAACGACGATATACTATTTTTAAATTTGAGATCAAATACTTTCTTCTTCAACATGTGACTTGTTTAACATTGTCATACTCTTTCTATGAATGCGTCGAAAAAAGTTGGGGTTGCCATAACTCAAAAGCAAAAAACGACCAAAATGTGAAATATATCAGAAAGTATATCCTATAGCTAAAAAAAAAAAAAAAAACAATGTGCAGAGAATTTTATTTAAAAAGTTTCAGCAAAAATGTGAAGACTTTACGCGCTCACTGTATACCTTCAATGCATGTCAGACATGGCAGGAAATTAGATCTGAACAAATTACAGGAAAACTCATTTGTAATGATGTTGATTTTAATGATCTATCAGCTATAAAGGCAAACTTTGATTTCTATTTATTTACAATATTGCAAATTTACAATAAAAAAAAAACATTGCAATTTCTTTGAGATTGTAAACTCAACGACCAGTGAACAAACATAGAAAAATTTGAAAAAAAAAACATTGAGCCTCCTTCAAAAAAGGGTCACTAAAAAACATAAAATAAGTTTTATAGTCGGCGTCTATTTACAGACAGACAGATTTTGAAATCCGGTTCTACTATTTCCGAAAAACAACATTATTTCAGCAATAAATTAAATTTTAACGCAAATTATTGCAATTTTATTTTACTATTTTGAAGCAACCGCGAAAACGGTTGTGACGTCACGCCTTAGTGACAGCTGACATAAGATGTTTTATTTATGGGTGTAATACTGTGGTTCAGAGGTATTTCTGAGAAGGGTGGGTACATTTACTTAATAATATGATTTATATTGAGTATTTTGTTGAAAGTAGTAAAAATAGCACGGTTTTCTTTAGTTACAAGTTACCTAACCTCCAAAATAACCTGACATAAGTGTTAAAAAATATCACAAAAAAACGAATAAACAACAAATCAAATAATTAAATGATGCAGAAGTGAATGATTGCAACAAAATGATTATTTATTTCAAGTGTTTATACTCTCTTTGATTTAAGAAGGCGTGACGTCATTCGGTGTTTCAGTCAACATGGCCGATTGCAGTATTTTATACTACTATTTTATTAAAAATCTTATTATTCTCAATGTTTATATTAACTCTGGTATATTTTTTAAAATTATTTCAACGTATATATTTCTCTAAAACCATTTATTCTTTGATTCTTTAAGACTGTCATCATCATGCCTATCACTATCATGTATTATCTACTTAGGTGTATTAAATTGGTACCGACCTCAAAACTTTACGCTTTTTAGTGGACTTTTCATTTTGTTAATATAGAAAAATAAATGAATCTTACGTCTTTAGTTTTCTTCAGCCATTACTATACTAATTAATTATTATTTATTAGCTCTTCTTGTCTGGCACTATCACTGTATTTCACATATTTTTAAACAAACCGATTTTAATAATCATAACTGTTCGAATTGTTTTGTCTGCTAATAAAAGTTTCATTTAAAAAAAAATTAAAAAAAAAAATTCATTTCTCAAACAGTAAAAGTCACCTTGATACGATCACTTATATTCTCAGTGCTAACATATGCCGACATAGTGTGTCTTGGCTTAACAGTCTCCTTAAATTATAAACTTCAAAAAGTACAAAATTCTTGCGTACGGTATGCATTTAATATCAAACGGAGTGATCGTATACACCCTGTATTGAAAAAATGGTCAATATTAGACATTGCATCTATGAGAACTAAACATACACTATCATTAGTTCACAAACTATTAAACACCGGAGAGCCGTCCCTGCTTCGAAATAATTTAAATTTTATATACGACTCTCATTCATTCAATACAAGGCGATCATATTTGCTTGAAATACCACAATGCAGCAGTTCTCTAGGCTCAACATCATTTTTTGTGCAGGGTCCCAAGTTATGGAATGGCTTACCACCTGTCGTAAGATGTACATATAATTCATCTACATTTAATACAAAGGTGAAGAATATTCTCTTAGAGAAACAGTTTTAAGTAGATACCCATATATTTATTTATTTTATATTTATTTTATATTTATTTTTTATTAGAAAACTCTAAAATATATTTTTATAACGAAATTTTAAAAACATATTTTTATTAGTAAATTTTAAAATGTATCGTAATAGTAAATGTTTTGTATTTGTACGTATTTTAATATTATTTTATCGTCTTTACAGGTATAATTTTATTTTTAATTAATCCTAGAGAGAGATTAATGCTTTGCGGCTTTTCTCCAAATAAATTATTATTTACACGTCAACACCAAAAAAATAACTGCGATCATTTTAGGGAAGGCTTGTTAAGACAGAATAGAAATAAATTAAAGTGCAGCTCATTAAGTAATTCGCGTAATGATTGAATAATGAATACTATACAGAAAATAAAGGTGAACATAAACTTGAATGTTTTGATGAGCCGTACCAGTTTCGTCGGAGAACCGATAAAAAACGCAAAATGGAAGTTTGGACGCGAAAATATTCAACTAGCAAGAAACGATGAGTGTTGTCATCTGCAGATTATGAGCATTGCATAATATTATTTAAAACTTTTAAGAAAGACTTGTATAATAAACATTTGTCGTGGCTAATAGTACTAACAGACTGTCGAACTTGGTTCGAAGCGGACAGCGGATCTGGTCCGCTCCGTACCAAATCTGTTCGTCTGTAGAGTAGTCTGCGTGTCCGCCCGGTTCGATGGGAACAGATTCGGTCGTCTGTTGCAAGATCCGCCGTACCATGTCCGTTGTCGGACCGGACCAAGTTCGAGCGTCTGTTAGTACTTTAAATGTTACTAAAAACAAAAGTCAATAAAACCCATATTAAAAAAAGACTTCTATATTAGATCAGGAAATATATTGCATAATACGTATTTTATTTATATTGTGAATAGAAAGAATTGTTCTTGTACATATTTTTTTTTGTAAATTGTTCGTAAAATAAATGACGTAGAATGATTTTAATATTTTTTTAAGTTTTTAATTTTTTATCAATATTAATTTTTTTACAGTTTCAATGTCAGTGTCGTTGGCTTCGCCTTTTTTAATTTGACTTTTAACTTTATACTTTTTCCGAAGTTATTATGCAATCTAGAACATCGTATAGGTATTACATAGGTATAGACAGTGTTCAGAGCATGACGTGGTCAATTTGGAGTTAAATTCATATTCGGTTGTCAAGAGAGTCTCCACATTATAAATTTCGCTGCAATCCGACACACTTTTTACAGAAATTCAATATGGCGAATCCAATATGTCGGTCGTATCACATAGCATCTCTGTGATGCAAAATTATTTGCGTGTTTTGTAATTTTTTTTTACATAACCTGGTAGACTCCATTTTTAACATCCATTTCGTGAGAGTCCTGCCAGGTATGCAAAAAAAAAACTTACAAGACAGACAATGATAATAAATTGCAAACAATTGATACTTTTTTATAATCTGTATAAAGGACCCCGCACAAACCTTATGGGATTTGATTCTCGGTTAAATTGATCAAAAATGTTTTTATTTTACAGTTTAAAGGTCACTAAGAAAAAGTGTCTATGGGCGCGTAGCCTAAATACCAATAGATTTTTAGCTACAGATATGTTTAGCGAGATTTTAGATATAATGAATTCACAAACATGTTCCACGTTCAACTTTTGTGCATTTTTTAGAAATAGAAAAATAGTCGAAAACTAGGTAATGTTGAAAGGTGTCCATCCTGTATAAAATAGTAACGTCATATTCGAATTCAGCCCACTCGAAAACATATTTCTAGAGATTAGGATTTTTTAAAATTGAAATTCAATAGATGTATATCTAAAATCTCGCTAAACATAACTGTAGCTAAAAATCTATTGGTTTTTAGGCTATGGGCTCACGGACACTTTTTCTTAGTGACCTTTAAACTCTAAAACAAAACCATTTTCGATTAATTTAACCGAGAATTAAATCCCATAGGGTTTGTTCTTGTCCTTTCATCCAGTAGTATTAAGCAGTACTCGAGATACCGACAACAAAAAATGGATTATAAAAAAACTGAATTAGGTAGTCTGCCTCCGATTTGATGTTTTTCATCATGTTATCTGTTAAATTAACATTTTGGTAGTGTCATATAATACACTTTATTACGGTTAAAGCTTCTATTATTTGATGTGGACAGTCTTAACTTTAACATATAAATGAAGCACAAATATTGATTTAATTCCAGTGAAAGTGTTGTATAATCCGCGCATAATTATATATATTCAACAATTTATAAAATATACTCATTCGTCTTATTTTCATTTTCATTTTTCTCGATTGTTGTAAGTAGTTCTGACAGCGAAATCTTGCGGCTCTGTCTGTCATCTCGGCGTTTCTCAGAGATCATTTGTAAAGTCATTTTTAATAAACAGTGATCTATCTACTTCTACAGATATTATTATATTTGTAGCAACTTTACAAACGTATATCTACGGCGAAAAACTGTTTTTAAATAAACTTAAAAGCAATTCAAGAAGTGAATTTATTAAGCTTAAAATGATTGATGAATATTTTCTTGTGCTTAGTACACACGAACCGGTTTTTAATGAGCCATTATCATCAAGTACGGATGAACTCTCACTAGTCCAGGTCAGGAGTCGAAAGGGCTTTCTTTTTTGTGCCAGAGGACCAATCTAGCGACCCCCTCCTCGTTTTCGAGGTCGCTGAACACGATGGTGAGTACTATTTCACTTTTTTTTTCTTCAGCAACCCCTTCTATTTGGCATCCTGATTTCCACCCCTTGGAAAAAAAAATATAAAAAATTTCGAACACAACAAATTTGTCGAAAAAATAATTCTCTACAAAAAATCTTTCTGGCTTTTTTTCTGTAATTGTGATACTTTAAGAATTGCTGGCCTTCAAAGCAGATTAAGTCTGGACATTTTACGTATAATTTCCAGAAATGATCATCTTTGAAAGCCAGTAATTCTGCAACTACTAATATGTACAATATGAAGTCTTATGCCGGCACTTCAATGGCTATTTGTATTTGTGTATTTGGCAAATAATTACCATGTGTGGACAGTCTATTTGACAAAGTGTTTGCCTTATTTGCCTATTTGATAAATAAGGCCAATACCAAACACGCGTTACCGTGCGCTTGTCGGTTTTTCGAGGCACATCAAAGGAGTCAAATAGGCAAATACGCAAATAAACCGTCCACACAATGGCCGTATTCAGAAGCGCACGCACCGTGAACCTGTACGGACGTGCAGTATTTTTGTGTCTGTACTGTGAGCGAGAACTGGAACAATTACTATTGAAAATGAATTGGGACAATGAAACAGTGCTAAAATTCCTGGAATTTTGAACCTTGCGTTCTGCTGCCAAACGTTTGTGTGTTTGTTATTTGACTGCTATGTGTGGATGGTCGTATTTGCCTCTATTTGCATGTTTGCCTTGAATGTCATATATTTTGTCAAATACAACAAACACCAAATAGCGAATACAAATAGCCATGTGAAGTGCCACCATTATACACACATTGACAATGACATATCCAATATATACTTCATATCGTGTGTATTCTGCATTATGTATAAATTTCAGAATAGGCAGTCTGATTCGATTTTACTGCCAGTTGCCAGACTACAAACAGTCCGACGGCCATTGGAACGGTCGATAGGGCTTCATAATTTCATAATTAATTATTTTTACATCCGCTAATACATCAAACATCTATTTTGTGTTCAATAGCTTTTATTATTGTCTTGAGTATCTATTCATATCCCTTTAACCTAGTCTATAAATATAAATTTATAAAAAATAATTTCTAGAAAAAAAAAACACGTGGACACTTTTATATTCTTGGTAGGCACTTTAAAGTCCACGGTGGACAATATTATGTTTACGGTGGACAATATTATGTTTACGGTGGACACAATATATTCTATACTGAGCATACGAATAAAATCGCAATCGAACCATTAGGGTGCAAACATATACTTCTGTCCTTTTTTAAGCCGTAAGCACTAGCGTGTCCAGGAGGGCAAAACAAGCACGGGGGACTCGGCTTAAGAAATTTCCAATTTGCTCCCTCCGGTAAATACATCAACCAATCCTTTCATCGGAGAAATCAGGGAATTACATCGAAGAAAGAGACGCAGATATATTTTCGATACGCTTTGTTGCCTTCACTCACCGCACATTAAGTAGAATGATTCATGATTATTATTTTGTACCGGATTTACTATTTAAAGTTTAAAATGATATTAATCTCGATTTAATTAAGTTTTGTTGTTTTATGCATCACTCTTAAAATGTACCTACATCATAAAATTATGGTGTGTTGGATGTGGATAAATTATAATCAAATTAATGTCAAATTATAGCATTTGGTCATAGCATAGTTCTTAACAAACATGGAACCGGCGCGTAAAAACTTGAGTGTCTTAATCTGACCTTATTTTATAAATAACTGTTTCAGGAATTGAGATATCTATTTATACGTCTAATGTATTAATATATCAAAATATTCTTTCATGTCTGAAATATTTACATTATAATATTGTGTTTTCTTTAATATTTCAATCATTAAATCTACCCTATTTTGACACTGAATCCAAACAGCGCAGGCAAATATACTGTCATATGTCACAAAATGCCAATTTAACGTGTTTAGCAAGTGTCTGTCAACTTTGTATATGACGACCGATACAGTATTGAAAAATAATCAAAATATATCTGAATTTTAAAACCGAATTAAAGAATTACTGAGAATTGACGACGGGATTGGACCAAAGAATAAAAATATACATTTGCTAAATTTATGACCACAATAATTGCTTAATTCTGGAATATTATTATTTCTGTAACTGTGTTTTTTATATTGTGTTATTGTCCGCTTTTTTAATTTGTTAAAATAATAATAATAATAAAACAAATTGAAAAAAAAAATTAATATAGGTACCACGTTTTTAAAACGAACTAAAAAGTATAAAATAATTTTTAACTTGTAGGATTTGAAACGAAAAACGTGGGGCGCATGCGACAGTTATATAAGAAGTGTAAAGAGTAGCTATATTAACGAAAAAATCTATGTGATAAAACGAATAATAGACCCCCCGTTTTTTGTTTCAAATCCTACAAGTTAAAAAAAATTATACTTTTTAGTTTGTTTTAAAAACGTGGTAAAATTAAAAACAGATCGTAAAAAAAATAAAAATATTATATGGGATGGGGGGAGTCGAACCGCGACCTTCGCGTTGTAACCACGACGCTCTAACCAACTGAGCTACGACCGCTGATTGCAAGGCGTTGTACAACGGTGAATAACTAAGAATGAATCATATGTGTTTATTAAAATTTCTTTACTTCTTTTATTATTATTTTAGAATTTTTTCGTATTGTCATCTAATTCTCAGTTATGTTTTTCAAGACTCTATCTCATCGGAGAGTTAATTTAAAATAAATTACAAAGTTCCGCCCGACATACACGAAAAGCGAGTTCATATAAACGTGGTAAATTAGTTAAAGTTGTCAAATATTACATTTAAATATACTAGCGGTCGCTAAGTGGTCGAAATTCGACCGTGATTCATTATTTTTTTAAGTTTGAACGTTATGGCGTTCTTTTCTCACTATATCTCTCCTGGATCGATTTTACCTTGTGTTAATTCGTACACATCGTGATGAAACATATATTGTGCACTTCCCCACAGCGAAGAGAACGTTATAATGTTTAGTTTTATCTATATTTGTAATTTTGTAATCGAAATAATATTAAATGTAATGAATACTATACATGTTCATAGGCCCTGATGATGAAAATATATTTTTCGAAACGCTGGCCACAAGCGATACTCTGGTAAAGCTTATTTTTCAATTGTTCCTCAACCAAATAAACGTCCTTCAAGAACGATATATGTTTCATCACAATGTGTGCGAAATTAACACATTCAAATCGGTACCACAACTATCCGTATTTATTAAATAAAATTATCGACCAATTTTTATTTATTTATTGAAGAGTTCTAATCAGACGTTAATCAAAGATTTGAATACCCGTATTTATATTTGATTTGCATTAAAAATGCTATAATATTTTAGAAATAGATTCGTTTTATTAATCCTAAAACCATATTTTGATCCGAGTACAAATTCAATAAACGTGTAAGTTTTCTACTTTTTTAAACAAAAATTTAATCTCAGACGAATAGAAAAAAAGACATGAAAAATGTCACTTCACTATACGTGGAATAGAAAAAAAATAGGTGACAATTTTATTTTAAAAATGTTCTGAAAGATACAAGGAAAATGTACAATATCTGAGAAGCTCGTGATTTCATATTTCCTGAGGAAAAAAGTGTAGCTGGAAGCAGCTAACATTGGCAGCTGTGTTCTGTAAAACTCTTATTAAACAGAACACTGGCTTGTATCGAGTAAAAACTGCATCTGCACTGTATTTGTCTAGAAATTGTGTCAACAGGCTATTAGAGAAAATTGCACAAGCTTAAAAGCGTCAATCGAAATACTGCACACTGATGCTTGAATTGAGTCTCTAGACACGCGCCTCGCGTCCCACATTTCAGAGCGTCGTCGAGTAAATTTAAACTCCACGAGTGGGGAACGGTACCAATTTAGGCCAAAATTTTACAATATTTTTGGAAAAAGTCTGTGCGTCTGTTTGTCTGTGAACACGACAAAGGTCGAACTAATGAACAGATCGAATCCAAATTTTGGGAGGATGTTTGGTATGCAAACATGAAGAGACCTATTGTTTTTGGGAAAAGATTTCTTTCCAAGTTTTAAAAACAATTTTAAGAATAAAAAAAATCAGCTGTTTTTGTATATTGAATATCTGTCAAAGAGAAATTAGATAGCTGACAAGCATGCTTTGGTTAATTTTTACATGCGAAATCAAATTATGTAATCATCCAACCAATAATAAATACCTCAATATTTATAATTACCCACGTCACCTCAGGCGTTAACAGAAATTTTAATTAATTTATTATATGTCAAATTTCAATTCTTTTGAAGTTGAATTTTTTGACATACAGTGGTACCTCGACATACGAGTGCCTAAACATACGAGTTTTTCGAGATACGAGCCGGCGAGCGAGCGATTTTTTGCTTTGAGTTACGAACGAAATTCGAGATACGAGTTCGGTTTAGCAGGTTTAATGACACTTATGCCTAACTCATTTCCGGAACATTCTGAGAGGGAGGAAGAAACAAACCTCCTTGGACATATTTTTTTCTAAACGGCCTACAGGTGAAAGCGAAAAAAGCAAAGACCAGTGAGGATATCTAATTTATTTCTTTACATTCTCTTTTTTGTTTTTGTACAATAAATATTTGTCATTTATAAATACGTTTTTATTAATCAAACTGGGGTGACATTTTGGGGGTTGGAACGGATTAATGGTAGTTCAATTGTTTTGTATGGGGAAATTTGCTTCGAGATACGAGTAATTCAAGATACGAGCAAGGTTGCGGAACGAATTAAACTCGTATGTCGAGGTACCACTGTATTCAAATACTATAGATGCTATATTATAATGTAATCATCAGATAGCTTTTTCAATTTTTCCGCGTAGGTAACAAAAATAATTAATACTAGCGGCGCGGTACGGATTCGCCCGAATTTGTACAATGACACCGTTTTTTCGTCGACTTTCGTTGCAGAATCGGTCTCCACGAAAAGCGCTTTTATTTTAATGCGATAATATAGAGCCTATGTCCATCCTGAAGGTTCATTCTAAATACTGGTGAAAAAAATTTTGAAATCGGTTGAGTAGTTTCGGTGATTACCTTCTACATCCAAGCTTACAAACTTTACCTCTTTATAATATTAGTATAGATTACATTAGAGTCAATGATTGCTGCATCGCTAAAGCCGCGTTCACACGCGTCAGTTAAAATGTTCATTATGACTGATTCATCAACACTGAACAAGTTATGAACATATCTACTTTTGTCATATATAATGATCAGTATTGCGTCATGAAAGGCAACTGAAACGTGTGAACTCGTGTCGGGAGTCGATATAGTTCATTAATAGTTCATTTTTTTTACTCCTACATTTTTTAAAATGGTTTTTAAGTGGCGTTATGATTGAATCGATTTGTTCAGTGAAAAGCATGTCAGCAAAAATGAATCAGTCATAATGAACATTTTAACTGACGCGTGTGAACGCGGCTTAACATTCCGATCAAATAGATGGCACTGTTTTCTGACTGCAGTACAAAAAGTCACGATAGGAACGTATTATATATTTCATACTCAAATACAATCATAAGCAAGATTTACAGAATAGTGCCATCAGACAAGAAATTGCAATTCATATTTTTTTCTCACCGACAAACATATTTGTTTTTGATGAACCGTGAGAAGATGGTATTTTTTTTCTACGAGCTATTTGTTTCAACACGGCGTTAGAGGATAACAAATATGCCGCGAAATGAAAAGGACATTTTTAAAATCGAAAAATATGACGACCCAGAATTCCGTTTATATATTAATGAATATGCTTCGTCATGAATGAATTTAAATAATACTCGTTGACACAGATGCCAATAGTACTTTCTTGACATTTTTATAGGTAAGACGTTTAAATATTGCTTTCGAAACTTAAGATTAAAGGCACACGAGGCTGGAAACACTGCTTGGACTTCTGCTGGCCGACAGGCTGGGTACGAGGCTGGAAATGACGTCGCTGCGGGCTCGCCTGCTAGTTCACAAGATTTTTTAAATTAGAACAGGAGCTATTTTTCTTGCCAGGTCCTCTATTTGCACTCAACAATTTTTAATTAAAAATTGTTTGTTATTATTAATTTTTCACTTAATTCTATTAGACAATAAAATACCTACTAATTAATTTTTATATTTTTTTGATTAATAACTGTAGTGTATTTTAGTAATTACCTAACTAAGATAATAACGTAAGTTATATCTGTATAAAAATTGTTAAAAATGTACCAAAAATATTCATTGTAATTTAAGCAGTTAATAATAAAACATTTATAAAATGATGTTCGATTAATTGATTTAAATACACAACAATTTGGCGACGAGATAAATTGGTTAAAAAGTCGTAGTCAAGAGTCAAGATGTAAAAGTCAATCGTCGAAAAGTCAAACGTCGAAAAAGTAAGTAGTTGAAAAAGTCAATCGTCAAAAAAAGTCAATCGTCAAAAAAAGTCAATCGTCGAAAAAGTCAAAATGGCGTCAGGTTTACAAATTGGTGAATATAATAACACTAAAGAAGATATTGTATCATATTTGGAGCGATTTGATGAATTTTTATCTCTATATAATAGCTCAGAAGAATATAAAGTATCAATGCTTATTGCATCCATCGGTCCGGAAGCTTACACAGTTTTAAAAAATTTAACGATACCGGAATTGCCAAGAGAGAAAAGCTACGAACAGTTGGTAACGTTGTTGAAAAACCATTATACACCAAAGAAATTACTAATTGCCGAGCGTTTCAGATTTCACAAACGTAACCAAAACGTCGATGAAAGTATAAGCGAATATATATTAACATTAAAAAAATTAGCTAGCACGTGTGAGTTTAAAACTCATTTGGATGATTCCTTACGTGATAGATTTGTTTGTGGGTTGCTAAATGAACATATCCAACAAAGATTACTGGTGGAGTCAAAATTAACATTTGAATCAGCTTGTGCTACTGCATTAAATATGGAAATGGCACAAATGCAATCAAAATTATTAAATCCAAGTACGTCATCGTCTGTGAATAAAGTTGTCAAATCTGGTCATTCAAGAAAAAATCGTCACAAAATGTCGTCTCATGAATCACATAAAAGTAACTGTAGTAGATGTGGAAAATATAAACATTCAGCGGAAAATTGTCCGGCTATTAACTGGACATGTTTCAAGTGTAACAAAAAGGGTCACACATCGTTTGTCTGTAGAACCAAGAATTATGTCAAGAATGTCGTGTCAAATAATACTGTAGATGAAGAATCAGTGTCCTCAGAGTCATCGTCAAGCTCAAGTCAAGAATCGCTGTCGATAAAGTCAATTCATGCAGTAAATGTAGAATGTCAAAATAAACCGTTATTAATAGATGTCGTTATTGAGAAGATTCCTGTAAAATTTGAAGTCGACTCAGGTGCAAGTGTTTCTGTATTACCGACTGGTCTGTATAGAAAATATTTTTACGATATAAAACTGTCGCACTGTCGATATAATTTGAAGTCTGTCAATGGTCAAAATTTAAACATACAAGGTCAAATAAAAGTCAGTGTTCGTGTGAATAAAATAGAAAAGAAATTGAAATTAATTATAGTAAAAGATGAAATTAAAATGCCGCTTTTGGGAAGAAATTGGCTGGATGAACTAATACCAAATTGGAGAAAACTAGTAGGTGAAATAAAAGAAATTAAAACAGTCAAATCCGATGAAGAAGAAACAAAAAACGAAGTTCTGAGACAAATTCAAAACGATTATCCTAACGTATTAAGTAAAGATAATACACCTATACGTTTTTTTAAAGCTAATATCGTTCTTAAGGAAGATGCCATTCCTGTTTTGCATAAGCCGTACGCGGTACCATTTGCTTTGAAAAAAGATGTCGAAGAAGAAATTCAAAGACTATGCCAAGAAAATATTCTTGAACCTATTAAATCTAGTGAGTGGGCCTCACCAATCGTGGTCGTTCCACGAAAGAACGGAAAAATTAGAATCTGCTGTGATTTTAAAAAGACATTGAATCCGAATATTTATGTCGATTATTACCCGCTACCCAAATTAGAAGATATTTTTGCATCGTTATCTGGTGGCAAATATTTTGTCGCTTTAGATTTGTCCAACGCATATTTACAATTGTCAGTCGATGAAAATTGCAAATCTTTGGTAATTAATACTCAACTGGGATTATACAAATTCAAACGGTTACCATACGGATGCGCATCAGCTCCTGCCATATTTCAAGGAGTCATCGATGAAGTTTTGAAAGGTCTTGATAATACAGTCGCGTATCTGGATGATATTTTGATTTTGGGGAGATCGCTCGAAGATTGCAAAAATAAAACTATAAAAGCTTTTGAACGTCTAAATAAATTTAACATTAAAGTAAATCTTGCCAAATGCAAATTTTTCAAGAAACATGTGGAATACTTAGGGCATACTATATGTGAAGAAGGAATACGCCCAACTGCAGAGAAAATGGACGCTATAGTAAATGCGCCATCGCCAAGAAACCTGACTGAATTAAAAGCTTTCTTGGGACTTATCAATTTTTACCATAAATTCTTACCGAACTCGTCTACTGTGCTTAAACCACTATACGATTTAACAAAAAAGAATACCTCTTACGAATGGAATACCGAATGTCAACAGGCATTCAATGATGCAAAGAAACTTTTGGTCAGCAGCAGTGTGTTGACACACTTTAATTTAAATAAACCATTAGTCGTTTGTTGCGATGCATCTAACTACGGAGTCGGTGCAGTGCTAAGTCATATTATCAACGGAGAAGAGAAACCGATACTTTTCGTCTCAAGCACACTTACAGAACGGGAACAAAAATATAGTCAGTTGGAAAAAGAAGCTTTAGCCATTATATTTGCTTTAAAACGTTTTCACCGGTTCTTGTTTGGTAACAAATTTACCATTATAACCGATCATCAGCCATTGAAGTTTATTCTTGATCCGAGAAAGAATATTCCTACTCAAGCTTCAGCAAGAATACAACGATGGGCCATAATACTTTCAAGTTATAACTACACTATTCAGTACAAGAAAGGAAGTGATATCAGTCACGCCGATGCCTTGTCCCGGATACCAGTCGAGGGGAAGATCGATGAACATGTACAAGCGTTTTCACTCATCGATGAATTGCCGATAACCTACGAAGAAGTTGCGAAGTGTTCTGCAAAAGATCCGCTAATATCTAAGGTATATAACTTTGTTCGCAATGGTTGGCCTAATCATGTTAATGATACTAATTTGAAGTCATTTTTCTTAAAACGTAATGAATTATCTATCGAAGCAAATTGTCTGTTATTAGGTCATAGGGTCATTATTCCTGAAATTTTGCAAGATTCTGTTTTAAACCTTTTACATGAAGGACATCCCGGTATAGTTAGAGCAAAAATCTTAGCACGTAGTTTTGTTTGGTGGCCACAAATTAATTCTGATTTGGAATATAAAATTAAAGCTTGTGAAACATGCCAAGTTACTGATAACAAAATTTATAATAAAATACCTCAAACAGTTTGGCCTGTTACACAACGTTCCTGGCAATGTATTCACATAGATCTTTTAGAAAAAAACAAAATTAAATTTTTAATATTAGTCGATCATTTTTCAAAATGGATTGAAGTTTGGCCTGTTAATAAAACTAATTCTGAAACTATAATTGAAAAATTGAGAACATGCTTTAGCATATTTGGTCTACCAGAAGTAGTAGTTAGCGATAATGGTCCGCCATTCAACTCTAGTGACTTCAAAACATTTTTAGAAAAAAATGGCATTAAATGTTTGCACATTCCTCCTTATCATAGTCGTTCGAATGGGTTAGCTGAACGTGGTGTGCGTACAATAAAGAATATGTTAATTAAAGAAAATTTTGATGATAAATTCAACCACCTTTCAATTCAGCATAAATTGGATAATATTCTATTTAATTATCGTACTACACCTAATTCTGTGACAGGAATACCTCCTGCTGAATTAATATTAAAATTCGCACCTAGAACAAAACTTACATTATTGAAACCGAAAATAAATTCTAAATTAAAACGCAAGTATGATAATTTGTCATTAAATGTTAAAAAGTATTCAGAAAATGATAAAGTACTTGTAAAATGTATTAATGATAATAATATTAAATGGGTCCCTGGAATAATTAAAAAAGTAATTAGCCCCCTGACATATTTGGTTTCAATTGAAAATAGAATAAGATTTGTTCATGTTGAGCAGATTAAATCAACAGTTTGTAATTTCCCTTTCTTTGATTCTGCTATAACAAATAATGAAAATAATTTAAATCCTAGCCCGATTTCAGAAAATAATGATAATGTTTCGCCTGTTGTAACACCTTTAATTGCTAATAGACCAAAAAGAGAAACAAGAAAACCGGAAAGGTTACAATTGAAATTTTAAATAAATGTCAATATTATGTTATAAAAAAAAATGTGTACTTATAATATATAAGAAAGAATATTTATAATTTTTGATCAGAATTGATAATTATTTTTTTTATAGGGGAGAAAAGATGTAGTGTATTTTAGTAATTACCTAACTAAGATAATAACGTAAGTTATATCTGTATAAAAATTGTTAAAAATGTACCAAAAATATTCATTGTAATTTAAGCAGTTAATAATAAAACATTTATAAAATGATGTTCGATTAATTGATTTAAATACACAACAATAACAAACAATTTTTTTCACGTCATGTAAAAATTAATCAAAGAATGCTTACTAGTTTATTTCTGACAGACCTACAAAACAAAAGAACAGCTGATTTTTGTTTTCAAAATATTTGCGAAACTATAAAGTTTAGAAAAAAATCTTAACGAAACTTTCCTGAAATAATAAATAGAATAATAAGCCGTTATGAAAAGTATACCACTATTATACAGAAAAACACTGTTATAGCACATATCTCTTCTGCGCATGCGCCGATTTTCCCCAAACACAATAGGGCTCTTCATATTTGCATACCAAACATCCTCTCAAAATTTGGTTTCAATCCGTTCATTCGTTTGACCTGTATCGTGTTCATAGACTAACAGACGCACAGAGTTTTTCCAAAAATGTGTTTTTTCGGTTCGGGGGACCTCGAAACGAAAATTTTTGAAATGTGATTTTTGGCCTAAATTAGTACTATTCTCCACTTGTGGGTTAGAATGGTAAAAGCTATTGAGTGGTAAAAAAATTCCAAGTTTGCAATCGAAATTTTTAACCTACAAATTCTCGTTTTAAAAATATTATTGTGTCAACCCTAGTTTCACAGAATGGCCGCTGTTCACAATCTGTATGACAGAGATCATATTATAACCCAACGATCGGTTATTCTGACTGCAGTTCACGATAACGGACCCGTGAACACGCCTCTCCCTGTACATTCGGCGACGTTGAAATGTACAAAGTAGAGTTAGATATTGTTCACATGCACTGCATATGGCGGAGACATGCAGATTCGTAGAGATGGAGACGGTCAAATTTGATTTGCTTCTTTTCACACGATATGTTCACCGAGAAGGAATCTGGATTCGAGATAAATTTATAATGCACACAAAGTTGGCTTGTTTCAAATCGTCAACCGAAATCAAAAAGGACATGAATCTATACCAGGGATGATGAAACATATTCAGAGTTGCCAACTCCTAAAAATCTTTCCCCCCAACCACAAATTGAATTATCCCTAAAAATCTCCTAAAAAAACAATTGTTTTACTTTGAACATTTTATTTCTGTTAATTTATATTCATATTTAAGGAGACAGAGTGGAGCGCGGTCTATCGTACTGCGCTCGGTCTCTATATAGAAGAATACCGTCGTCAAAAAATCAAACTTTGTTGAAAATAAGTTAACAATAAAAAATTATTGTTATACAGTTACAATAATCGGAATTTATTGTTAACTTCACTTCAATAAAGTTTGTCTGAAGGAGACCGAGCGCCACATGATGGTACTATAATAATATATTATTAGGACTTAGTTACTACTTAGTAAACACATATTTTTTTGTAATTCATCTAATGTCTGATGTAACGATTCCGGCCCTGTCGTCGGAATCAATTTGCAACTGTAGGTTTGAACGCGTGAACGCAGGTGATAAGACGGCAGTTGGTTTTTAGCATGATACTGTGTAAGATTAAAATATTTTGTTTTTGATATTTTTCTAATAAAAATATATTTTTTGTGGTAATTGAGCTCACGATAAATTTGTAAGTACCGTGAGAGTTTACTTCGTATCATCAGTGAGCTGGTGGGGCGGTCACGAGCAGATTTTGGGTGAGTTCGTTCCATATTTTCATCAAAATAATCATTTTAAGTATATATTTTTTTATATTGGGTATTTTTATATGTGTAATTGTCATACGGGGGATTTCTAAACTGCGCAGTTAGTTATAGTTAATAAAAAATTAGTTGTTAAGTAAATTTAATAAGTCATAATACTACTTTTTGTGTTTTCGTTTATAAATTGAGTCACAGGTCCGAAGAGGGGTTTGTTCTGTTCCCCTGAAATCGACTAAAAACAGTGACCTACCGCGTAAAGGGTCAATATTTCGTTCATTATTAAATAGAATCCGTTGCATTTGGCGCCCGAACAGGGACCCTGTGACTTCGTTCATTGGTATTTCCACGTGTGTTACTTTTTTTTCTTCAATTAGATTAAAATAATATTTTCTGTACATAAAATGCCGGTTGATCATTCACCGCCTAGAACACAGGGTCGGGGTGAGGAAAGACCGTCGTCAGCGGATGGGTCCGCGTCTAGTTATACCAGGTCGGGAAGAATATTTCGCCGTCATAATTTATCCAATAACCAACCAGTATTTCAAAACAGACCCGTATTAAGACACGATTTAAACGCGTCGTGTCCTTTCCCACAGGGTATTCAAAATGATTTTGATTATCGCCGCGACCAGATAGAGCGTAACGTTCATTTTAATGGACCTCAACTGCCCATAGCGGGCAACAATATGCCAGAAGGTCAACACTTTGTGAACTCAGTACCGGTTTCAAATAGGAATGATCAAAATATTCCATCTTCACGTAGTAACCATGCGCATATTGTCACTGAACAAGTAGCTGGTACAGCTGGTCCGAGCTATAACGCCATACCATTTGCAGGGCAGGTTCTTCCCTGGATTCAAGCCGATATTACTCCATACCCTAATTTTTCAGGCAAAGTAGGAGAGAATCCTATGGATTTTATTTCAAAATTAGAAAAATGTTTCGCGCAACGCGGTACCCCAACACACTATAAACTTGAAAAGTTCTGCGAAGTGTTAACCGATAGAGCTCAGCTTTGGTGTCGTATGATGGTTAATAGGTGCGCGAATTATGATCAAATAAAACTTGAATTTATTCGACAGTTCTGGGGTCCTGAAGTACAACGCGAAATTAAACTTGAAATTGTATCTGGGCAATACAAAGCATCGTCCGACATGTCTATGTCAGATTATCTGTTACAAATGTATGATAAATCACAACAGCTCCAGCCACCCATGGGGGAGTCAGATTTTTTGTCAGATATACTATTTCACTTTCCACCACATATTGCTCGCGATATCACTTCAGCACATTGCCGAACGGTACTTGATCTATATTCCCTACTCCAAACTTTCGAAAGAATTGACCATCGTAGAAATAGTAATTTCCAACGCTACGCGGTTCCCAGTAATTCTCAATCACCTATTCATTTTAAGCGCAATAAAGCCAGTTTAGATGCGGTCACTCAGAATACGAGAGAAAATCGTAACTTAAATGCTAATCTCGTAGAATTAGACGAACAAGCCGAATTTACAGCTAATTCGAATTCGGAAAACTAATTGAGGGGCCACCGAAGTGTCCGCGGTGGCGAGATTCCGACTTTGAGGACACAGATTACCACGTTCATTCCGTTTTTCCGGACAGAGATCTAGTTCGCGTTGCCGAAAGTTTTCCTTTTCACGAGAAAAATCGTTTTGGGCGTTATAAGCTGCCATATATTGTAATAAATATTGGAGAATTTAGCAAAAACGCGCTACTTGATACGGGTTCTGAAATTTCCTGTATGTCTGCGAATTTCTGGTCATCTATTCCAAATAAAAATAAATATCCGACTTTGTCTACATCGCGAACAAGAATTGTTGGTGCTACTCAAATACGTAGTAAGCCGATTAAAGAGTGTGTTCGCGTGACTTTCGAACTTGACGGCAAAATGTTTAATAGTATGTTATTTGTTGTACCAAATTTAAGTTGCGATGTGCTTTTGGGAATTGACTGGGTGGTGCAGAATCGATTAACTTTAGATTTAGTCAACGCCAAAGTATATTTTCACAATGAAACGGGGTCTGTCGATCATGAAACACTTATTCACATGGTGGGCAATAAAAATACTTTGACATCTGACGACGTTGAGAGTGACAACTCAATAGTCGATGAGGAGAATTATTTAAGTGCAAATATTAATATTTCACATGAAAGAGCGAATATCGTGCTAGGTTCCGAACGATCGTGTAAAATACAGCCTCGTGAAACTAGCCTGGCTTGCTTGATCCAGTCCAGTACGGTTGAGAATAATGATAGTCATCCCAGGGCTGCGCGAACATCCGATTGTGGTAATACTAATCCTAATCCTTGTATGGAATGGAATGGCAAGTTTGGTCGTTGGTGGATGATCCAGCATATCGTGTATGATATATCGGACCCACCAAGGCTAAATTTACAGAGTTGCGACGACACAAATGCGCTTTCTACTACCCTTGCTCACCGCATTGGTCATTCAGTGACGAGGACGGGGGTTAGTATAGATAGCCGTAAGATAGTGTCCGATGCACGACAAAATATTTGTCACGGGTCTGCGAGATACAGACTCCGTCTCCTATTCAAACTTCAGAATTTGGATCACCTCCTGAGCTCTCCTTTTTACTGGGCGCTTTCTTGGGATCCGATTAATCGAGTTTCTCTACCCTTCTGGAGTGGAGTTCGCGATAAAAAAGAAAATGCAAGTGGTGATGATAATATGAAGCTGGCGCCATATCAGTTCTTTCATGATCCTCATTTTATACAAAAACTTTTGGCTCAATCACGGGTTTTTTATGATCGAAATACCACTTGTCAAAATTTAAAAATAAATAAGACTGACCAGTGTACGTCAAAATCTATTCTTCACCGCGTCCAGCCTGATCATCAAGTAAATCGCACTGAGTTAGAATATTCAGTCAGTGATAGCGGTCAAGTTGGAAACTTATCGCGTATCGAAATCAGAAAAACAGTGCAGTCCATCGGTACGCTGTCTGAAGTCGAAAAGGACGAACTTATTGAGCTTCTCTATGTCAATAGAGATATTTTCTCTGAGAAACCTGGGCTTACCGATAAATATGTGCACACTATGGAAATTAACGATCATTCCCCATTTAAGGGTAAAATATACCCCGTACCCTTTGCTTACCGGCAAAAGGTTCGGGAACAGATTAATAAAATGTTGGAGTGGGGTATCATAGAGCGTTCCAATACCTGTTATGTAAATTCTTTAGTTACTGTGTTGAAAAAAGATGGTAATGTAAGAATTTGTTTGGATGCTCGAGAGCTCAATAAGCGCGTGACGGTGGATTATGAAAGAGTTCCTTTGCCTGAAGAAATTCTTCAAAGATACGAGCGCTTAACGCATATTTCGACGATTGACTTGGTGCAATCGTATTGGCAAGTACCTTTAAGACCAGAAGATCGCAAATATACTGGGTTTTTGTTCGACTCTAAAACCTATCATTTTAAAGTTATTCCTTTCGGTCTCAACACGGCTGTAGCCGGTTTTACTCGATGTATGGATCTTGTTCTGGGTCCTGGGGTCGGTTCGTTCACCGTGGCGTATGTAGACGACCTTTTGGTTATTTCTGGTTCATTCGCTGACCATATTAGTCACCTCAAACAAATGTTTCGCAGAATTCGCGAGGCGGGAATGACGTTGAATTTTAAAAAATCTTACTTTTGCCGCAATGAAGTAAAGTTTTTAGGATATATTCTATCTACTCACGGAATATCTCCTGATCCGAAACGAATTGAGGCGGTTCAAAAATTCGTGGTTCCGCGAAACGTGAAACAATTACAATCGTTCCTTGGCTTGTGCAATTTTGACCGACGGTTCTGTCGCGATTACGCAAGTATTACGCAGCCCTTAATGGAGCTTCTTAAAAAAAAGCGTAAGTGGTCTTGGTCTCAAACTGAGCAGCAAGCGTTTGATGCCGTTAAACTGGCTTTTTTGCAGCTTAATCAACTGACTCATCCTATTGCCGATAAACCTTATTTCGTTAATACGGACAGTTCCGATAAAGCAATTGGGGCCGTTTTGTATCAATACAATGACGGTGATGAGCGTTGTGTTTTAGCTTTTGCCAGTAGGCTATTGCGTCCTGCAGAGTGCAATTATTCCGCAACGGAACGGGAGGCCCTTGCAGTGGTTTGGGCGCTCCAACGTTGGAGAGTTTATTTATTAGGAGTTCCGGTAACGGTGGAAACAGATCACGAAGCCCTTTCTTTCTTAGCTCGTTGTCCCACCTACAATGCTCGTATCTTACGTTGGGTGCTCACTTTGCAGGAGTACCAGCTCTCTATTAAATACATTTCGGGTAAATCTAATCAGGTAGCGGACACCCTATCTAGACCAGTTGACGCGTTCAGTGAGCAAACTAAAATTTCCGGAAAAGAAAATTTGTTTTGGGTAAATAAAATCGTAGAGCGAGCGCTTCAGCTGCCGAAAAACGTGAATAGAAAGTTAAGAAACATTTCTTGATATCAACGCGAGGACGCCCTATTAAGTAACTTTTTCAGTCGAACAGTGTTGAGTAATGACGAGGAAGCTAATTTTTGTGTAAAAAACGGGGTGTTATTTAGTCGACGACAAGGCAATTTACGAATATGTCTCCCAGAATGTCTCCTTAAAGAAGTTATTGTAGCCGTGCATGAAGCGTATGGTCACATAGGTATTAGTAAGACTTTCTCCCTTCTTAACGCGGTGTTTTCGTATCCACTTCTTGCTAAAGAGGTAAGAAATGTTGTGTCCAAATGTATGCTTTGTTTAAAGAGTAAATACCCCAATGCTTACCTCCATGGACCTCTCACGGCCATTATTCCTGACTCTCCGAATGATTTGATTGCCGTTGACATTTTTGGTCCCTTACCTCGTTCAATTGGTGGCGTAACTAACGTTTTGGTTGTTCTAAACGTTTTCACAAAATATGTTAAGCTCTACGCGTTGAAAAAGGCGACAGCGCGAACAGTATTCCGCCGCGTCAAGGATTATTATTTCATACAAGTGTGCAAACCTAAGCGAGTGCTATCAGATCACGGAAGTCAATTTACGTCGCATATTTGGGTTGACGGTCTTAAAAATGAAGGAGTGCAGGTTATATATTCTTCCATACGTCATCCGCAAAGTAACCCTTCCGAGCGAGTAATGCGCGAACTGGGGCGTATCCTTCGGGCTTATGTCTACGAGCGGCACACCACTTGGGCAAAGTGGCTTCCGGTTGCGGAGGTCTGGATGAATCATAATGTTCACGATGCCATCGGCTGCACACCTCATGAGTTACAATTTCGTTCTCGATCTTACAATCCAATTACAGCAATAATACCTGATGTAGGCGGGGAGCAGAATCCTAATGCCTATGACGGTCTGCAAGAGGCTGCCCGTGATAGGATGATTAAGGCAGCTGACAAGAGAAAACGTCGCCATGAGGAACACAATATATACACACGTTTCGGAGTAGGGGAAATGGTGCTTCTTCGTACCAATCCTATATCTTCCGCGGCCGACCGAGAAACGAAAAAACTGGCATTGTTATATAAGGGTCCGTTCAGGATTCGTGCGGTTGTTGCTCCTAATGCTTATCGTTTGGAGGATGTCGAGAGTGGATTGGACATAGGGGTGCACAATATTGCGAACCTTAGGAAAATACCTATTTGATACTGTCTTTGTGTCTAGCGGTTTTCTCGTCTGTTTAGCCGTTCGAACCGCTGGGGGGGTTATTATGTAACGATTCCGGCCCTGTCGTCGGAATCAATTTGCAACTGTAGGTTTGAACGCGTGAACGCAGGTGATAAGACGGCAGTTGGTTTTTAGCATGATACTGTGTAAGATTAAAATATTTTGTTTTTGATATTTTTCTAATAAAAATATATTTTTTGTGGTAATTGAGCTCACGATAAATTTGTAAGTACCGTGAGAGTTTACTTCGTATCATCAGTGAGCTGGTGGGGCGGTCACGAGCAGATTTTGGGTGAGTTCGTTCCATATTTTCATCAAAATAATCATTTTAAGTATATATTTTTTTATATTGGGTATTTTTATATGTGTAATTGTCATACGGGGGATTTCTAAACTGCGCAGTTAGTTATAGTTAATAAAAAATTAGTTGTTAAGTAAATTTAATAAGTCATAATACTACTTTTTGTGTTTTCGTTTATAAATTGAGTCACAGGTCCGAAGAGGGGTTTGTTCTGTTCCCCTGAAATCGACTAAAAACAGTGACCTACCGCGTAAAGGGTCAATATTTCGTTCATTATTAAATAGAATCCGTTGCACTGATAGAAAAATTTTAAGTTTTTCTTGTGTCAAATAAAATTGTCGACCAATTTTTTTCAGACTATATATTGACAAAAAATAATATAAAAATATAAATCAGTATAACAAAAGATGACGTTTCGATCCGAATTTGGATCTTCTTCAGAAATATCTAAAAAAATATAAAAATTAATTAGTATTAGCTACACGATTGAATGGTAGTTTGAATGATTAAAAAAATTAATGAAAAATTATTCAGACGTTAATCAAAAATTTGAATTTTTCTTGTATCCTTAAAATTACCCCTAAAAATCCCATTGCACATTTTATCCCCCCAAATTTAGGGGGAAAACCCCCAAGTTGACAACCCAGAACATGTTAATTTTTAGGGTTCCATATCTTTGTATTAAAGGACGAAACCTCCTATGGTGAGATTTTGTTGCATGCATGTCAGGAACTACATACTATATCGACTTTTTTATCAGTTATAAAACTTGTATCACGCATCTAGTCCACGAGTCATAATCATAAAAAAACGTTTTTGTCTATTTTTGAGGATTAAAAAGGAGGGTAACATTTTCTGCAGCCGGTTAAATGGTTTTCTGGTTAAAATTCCGTAGCTAGCGAATGTTTACATTTGGAATTGTTCCCACATTGTAAGCGATAGTCTAACGTAATTTAAGAATGTCATAAATACTTGAACATTGTTTATCATTGCTTTTTTTGTTTTCTTTTTTAATCATCTATGTCGAATAAGTACATACATGTTTATCACTGCATATATTTGCTGTATTTTTATAAACCTCTGTAGTATCACTACATATTTGCTGCATTTTTATAGACCTCTATAAGTGAGAAAGACCACTCCTGTACCTCTATAAGCTAGATTCTTGGGTTAATAAATAACCACCATAAGCGAAAAAGAGATCGCGGTCCCTTGAACTCTTGCTAATCAACAATTAGCATTAAGTAATTATTATTTAGCCCGGCTTCTTTGTTTTTATTTTTGCTACAAAAAATAGTTGTCTGAAAGTTTAAAATAAATCATCGACTCTGTGTTAGGAACGCCAAACTTTCATTCGCAACTATTGAAATCTATTATAAGTGGTAAAGTTCTGAGAGTTAGCGAACCGTAATAAGGAAAAGGCATGACAGACGACAAAGTTGTCAGTTAAATGTTACGTTGGCACTACTGCCAACGTATCACTAAGTTCATATTATCTTTTAAAACCAATGTTGGAACAACTGCCAACGTATCGCAACATTCATTTATTTTAGCGAAAATAATAATTGATTTACCTATTTTTATAATATTATGTGCTAATGACTTGAGTAGTCGAAGCGCATTTCTTTTTTTTTTTGAGTTTTGATAAAAAAGTTACTTAAAATATTGTTCGTCTATTTGATTTCTACACGCTGTTAAAAAAGAAGAATCAACTTAAAAATCACCTGTATTGCTGTCTAACCGAAATAGAATTTAACGTACAATTTTGACGTCGTTGCTATACCACTTTTGTGGTTATGGACACACTTTTGTCTCCGATTGTACGTCAGACATCCTTAAAGCTTGTTTTAAAAAATATATTATGTTCAGATATGAATATGTTACAGGCATAGTCCGCAATGCATACAAAGTTAGCATTGTCCGGGCAATGTTAGCATTTCCCAACGCCGCTCGGTAAAGTTCGCATTAATTAACTATTGGCCAGCGAACATGGATCGGTTTGATGTGAGCAAAATCAACACTGCCCATCCAACGGGTGGGCAATTTCAGTATAACTATTATTTCTTGACGTACTATCAAAATAGTTTTATTTTGGCACAATCTGTATACGTAATGTATAAGCTAATAAACATTTGCATTTCAGCATTATGTATGTTTGTGTGTATGTGCGAGGAGACGTAAGAATGCAGTCGGAAGATGAATGATAAATATTCTACAATCTTTATTAGATTTTCGCTCACTACATGACAGATTTCTGTATATAGGGAAACGTGAAATTTAAATTTATTCAAATTACAAAAATAGAAAAGAAGGAAAAAAATAAACATGTTTATTCATTGCAAAATTGTGTACGTGTACAATTTTATTGCTTTTGAAATAAGAAAGTTCTTTAAAATTAAGCAGTACTATACGAGTATTTAAATGGTCTCATCAAATTAACGTCAGAATAATAAAGTGTATTTTTTATAAAGAAATCAGAATCAAAATAAACTGTAAAGTATGAAACAAGAAAATATTTTCTAGAGCTGTAATAAGCCGTATGTATTCGGTACTGAGTAACGGGTACATCGTCTGACTCGAAGTAACGAATCGTTACTTACAAATTCATTTCGTTACTCGCATTTGCCGTATCGATGTCAGTTCGACTCGTTTGATGCGGTTATACGTTATACGAACGAAGTCATACCGTATCACGTATGCGACGCGCCTCGATGCGATGGTACATGCTTGATGCTGTTAGTACACGATTGTATGTCGTATGAAAAGTAAAGAGTAACGTAACGATGCGAAAGTAACGCGTACTGGTTCTTTAAGTAACGAATACATACGGGTACACAATTTATCGTTACTTTTACAGCTCTAATATTTTCGTCTGAGGATAGCCGTGGTCATATGTCACCTACCATAGCAAAATACTACATTTTAACAGTAGTAAGCGATCATAAGCTCTAGGAAGTGCATTACGCTATCTAGAGGGGCCTCAGATGGCATACGACCACGGCTATTCTCAGATGAGAATATTTTCTTGTTACATACTTTTCAGTAGTCGGGATTTAGTTTTTGAACTTTTTTTTTAATTTTTTTTTTGAAGTTATTTTTTATTTGTTTTCAATTTGCTCCCCTCTGGGACCAAATTCAAAAATAAATAAAGCCTATGTTACCCGAGTCATAATAACGAATCGATTGACACCTTATTTAACAAAACCGGATGAATAGTTTAGGTACTACGGTGGAACATCCGTAAATACAAACATACATACATTGACTGTTAATGGACGGCTAAACTCATAACACTTCCTTTTGACTTCGCCGTAGTCGGGTAAAAAAGGCGAACAAGTGCGAGTTTATCTATATACTAATACTCCGGTCAAAATGGTGAAAAAAATAGTGGTATAGGATTACAACTAAAAATTGGTGCACTATTACAAATGAAATATCAAAAGTCCCCACCGATCCTACACCTGCTAAAAAAATTATCCAAGGTCAAAGATTAAAAATATCGGTTTTTTGCACTTTTTAGTGGAGAAACATTTTTTACTTAACCTAGTTTTCTCGTTATCTTACACTGTTAATCTTGCGGAAAAAATCTACGCGATATTTGCCAAGACCCCTCTCACCCCCACTCCCCCCGTGAGATTGGGTGAGGTTCGAATCGACCCTTTCCCCCCTAAACGCCTCACGTAATTTTTGAACGCATCCAAAGTTCTCGAACCGTCTAGCAAATAACACAGATAAAGTTTGGGCTCTATATTGCTTATTATCTCCCTGCAAACCAGGAAACAGACTACATCTTATAAACCGGGATTTCAACCTCTATATTCTTTATGCAAATAAGTCAATAATCCTTTATTCTATTACATTATATAAAAACAGAGGTAAGTATTTCCTTTTTGTTTGTATTTTTGTCAAAAGAAAAAGCTCCGACAGTGAACAACACTGAATAGATGTGTTTTATTCCAAATGAATACACAAAATCCGTATATAGAATAAAAAACTTTGTTCACGCTAAAAGAAAGAGAACATTTGTTTTTTTTTCGGAGGATAAATATACATTATATTAGGATACTGACATTTTAATATAACTTTCAACAAAGATTCGTATCTTTACAAAACTTTTTTTCATAGACGAATAATGCAATATGCACATATGCGGAAACCAATTTCAAACTTGAATTAGAAAAAAAAGCTCCTCGAAGTAAATTCATTTCTACACGGGCGAAAATCAGCTTAAGAGTACATTCACACCGGAACACACATTGGCACGCCTCGTGGTTTATTACATAAAAAAAACTTGTGCAGGGTCGTACAAAATGTTGTCAGAAAATTCGAACCAACAACGACTTTAACCCCATTCGTTCCTATGGCGTCCATTTCAATGGGTGTAATTTAAGTCAGCGTAATTAAATATCAAATATAAACATTTCATTGTGCTTGGGGCTTCTCTGAGATGTAGGCATGCCAAACAAAACAAAGAAATACCATGTGTATAGGTCGAAATATCGAGTCCAGTGTTGACCGCAATCATGGATCCACGCAAAGCTGGTAAGTGTCCATTCTGATTGTGTATTAGGTATTCATAGTCAGAGTACCCGTCGGTAAAAATTTTACTGACAAATACTCTCCCCAAACTTTGTATATGTCTTCATTAGGCCTAATCTGGCACCTATTTCCTCTATGACTTTTTTTGATTTTGGGGCGTTTTCCCTCTAAATTTTCCGAAAGATGTCGTATTGACGACATGTAAAAAATTTATAGATACTGTTTGTTTTTTTAATTGGATAGCTTAAAAACGCTAAAATAATGTTCGCCGACAAATAACATGAAGTATTTGTCGACATATTCGAGGTGTCAGACATTTTAAATTAAATTATTATTTATTTTTAACTTTTATATTCTAAATACGTATCAGTAGACCAAATTTTTGAGAATATGACAAAAAGAAAAAAAAATGTTGACACGGTTTAGTCATTTCTGAGTTATGCTTCTTGGTGCCCCCTGAGACGTGATGCCCTAAGCAATTGCTTACTTTGCTTATAGGCTAATCCGACACTGCTCTTAGTAATGCAGTGTAAGCAACTAGTCTTCACGAGCGACAGTGGTTCAGTGGTAGAATGCTCGTTTGCCACGCGGACGCCCTGTGTTCCCGGCTGATGCAATTATCACTTTTATTTTATATTTTTTTATTAATTTTTCTAGGTTCTTTCCTCCCCAATTATTCCAAAACAAAACAAGTTTCGCCGGTTGCAAAGGGATATTGTAAGAATATGCATCTTGAAATATTGGGCACGGTTATTAGAATGATGAAAGTCGACACAAAATAAATTTCAATTCGAACAAAGAGAGGTCAAGTGATAAACTTAAATCAATATCAATAAAATACGTGCCTTTAGAGAGAAAAAAGAAACAGTGCTCGAGTATATATTATGTGTGCCGGGTTTGTAAGCGAATGTCCTTGCCATGCAAGACGCGACGGTTTATTTACAAAAAGTCTCTGGAAAAGTAAAGTAGGTGGAAATTTCACGGAAAGTAGGACATTCCTGAGAACGCAGAACGGGCTCCCTGTCTTGCACTCCCCAGCAGTATTTGCGTGTGTATGTGTTGGTGTGTGTGTTTACCCGCATGCCAGCAATATTTGTGATGCTGTATCATCATCGGGATACAGAACTTAAGCAAGTCGAAATTAGAGCATTTTTTGGATTCTGTAGTGCCCGCTGTGAGAGTTGAAGCCACGCACGTCATCAATAATATGGTAGGGTACTTGCCCGCAAACAGTGGCGTGTGGAATAAATTCCACATACATATACATTTACAGCGGTGGGATAGAAATAAACACTCGATGCACATGGATATCCGAAACAGCCAAATAGCAAGCTAGAACGCGGGCGCAATGCGTCCACGTCACTATGACGCGGTGGCTTCATCTTTCGCGGCAGCTATTCTATCACAAAAAGAACAAATGTGGAAACCGGATAATCGGTGCGTCAACCCTAAAATTTCCCGTTGTGTACCTACGTTCCAATAACAATGCAATAAAATTATGAAAACACCAGGGTTCACCCAGGCCGGTATCGTCTATATTAGTTTAAATAATTACATACTTTCGGCATCAATTGTAAGGCAGAATGTCTAACGCACTGATGTGGGAAGTACGTACGTTCGAGCGGCAGTAAAGAAAAATAACCTATCAACTGTTGTTTAGATGTCGTTTCCAGAGCAACCCTATTAAGGCCCCCATACACCTCGTTCTTTTTTGGCAGTTTTCATCGTCACGATAAAACACGTCGGTCAAAACCGAAGTGTATGGGCAAAAACTGTCGATGAAACACGGCAGTTTTTTTATCTGCCGAATCTTGATTTTAAACACGACGTGTTTGCTGGTTGTCGTTTTAAATCGTAATGTGTGGCGCTTTCCGATAAGAATCGACGTGTTTATTCAGTGGTGCGACGTACAGCAAATAAGTCATATTAATTAAATGATTGTAATTAGTTTGAGTATTGATTTATATTTTAACCGTTTTAGTGCTAAGCAATTTTGACAAAAATAAATGAAAATTGCTATAAACATATTGATTAATTTAGAGGAAAAAATAATGGTGTCAAATAAAACACTCTAATTTAGACAAATATCAATCAATTTTATTAATTATTTTTGCATTATATTGTTTATTAATGTTTATTAAACATAAAATAATATCAATATTATTGTATTTTATTTCTTTTAGAAAATAAAAAATCTAAAAAAAATAGCTCTCAACACACTGAAACTGATACTCGCAGCGCTTTTGCGCTGCGCCGCAATTTTCGATACAAACGATCGCAGCGCTTTTGCGCCGCATAGCATTCTAACGGTTAATAATAACTCAAAATAAGTATGTTCGTCCATTCTCAGGTAATTGAACCAATCCCCAGGTTCAAGTTTCAGCTCGTTCAATTCATACAATTGTATCGAAAATTAAAGCAATCTCCTGGTTCTAGTCGTAATTCATTTAGAAGATTTACGTGTGAAAATTGCCTGCGTTTAAGTAACCATTCTTTAGTCCATTTTGAACGTTTTCTTTTTGAAAATTTTAATTTTATAGCCACTGCGGCTGCAACTGCTAACGTTGTCGTAGGATCCATCAAAGCAGATCGTATTAATGATGCCACGACTTCAGAAAAACTGAACGAAACTACGCCTCTGTGTGGATATGGCCGTTGTTCGTGTTTAAATTAACCGTACAGTTTTACCCGTGCGGTTAAAACTGCCATAAAAGAACGAGGTGTATGGGGATGGCCGTTGTTCGTGTTTAACCGTACAGTTTTACCCGGCGGTTAAAACTGCCAAAAAAGAACGAGGTGTATGGGGGCCTTTATATTTTAGATAATAGTCGCGAACAGCTGTCATTCGTGTTTTTACGTATAACCTCAAAGTTGCTTGCCAGGAATTTATCTGTGTTTTATGTAATTAATTAATGTCTTTAATAAGCGTATTTACGACCAAAGTATGAAGAAAAATAGTATACGCCACACTGGCCGAAAGTTTGATATCTTGCACTGCGTGCCATGATACCCGAGGCGGAGCCGAAGGTATCATGACGCGCAGTGTAAGAATATCACACTTTCGGCCCTTGTGGTGTAATATACTATTTTGTTTACTATAATTATTTGATTTTTTACGTTGTATAATATCAAAAATCGGTTAATAGATATAATTCTAAGATAAAATTAATAATTCTTTTTTTTGTCTTTACTGTAGCAGTCCTCACAACCGTAAGCTATGATTTTTAGCGGCGAATAGGGGGTGACAAACATTCATAATATAATATATAAAATACTATTCATATTGACGGGGCCGAAATCTTCCTTTCCAGGACCGGAATAGTTACACCCGTCCGCCCCTGATTATCATAAATATGTGTGTATACTATATTTCGCTGGAACTTTAAAAAAACTAGTTTTGTACCAAACTTAAAATATTTGTACTGCTGTATGCTATGCCATACTTCGTCTTATAAATAACCCCTTCCCGTTTCGTCCTTATCTGGTCGGGTCTTCTTTTCCTGTTTTATCTTCAAGCTCAATTACTGAATGCTTTTGAAAGAAACGTATGTCTATCTATATTTCTTATATACGAATAAATCATGTTAGAATATGCCTAACATAACAATAATAATGCCAGCACTACAAAAAGACCAAATATGCGGAACCCATTACATAAAAATCTTTTTATAGATAATTTATTCTCGGTTTATTGCGAAAACAATTTCAATAGAGATGGGCACATAGAAACATAACATAGAGGGCACCAGGTACATAACCACCTAAGTTTTCATACGCGTGACATGTCATTTTTCCCTTCTGATAGCATGCAACCATTTATTGCACATCACGCTACACTAGCGGCATGTGCTCATTATCGCTTTGCGTGTTAGAGCTGACTTTCATTCATACAAGAAGTTATATCTAAGTTAATTTCACGCAAACTCCATTCAAATTGTAGCTTTTTTAAAAGAGGAGATTCTGATCTATAAAAAAGAACCATTTTTAAATGCATTCGAGTTCATAATTACTACTAAAAATGTAATTGAAAATCACGAACAGCAGTTGTCGGTTGGTCTGTACGTATGTAGTACGTACGTTCGAGCTCTACAGATCGCAATTTTGTTCGGATCACCTTGGTTTATTAGGCGCGAATAGCGTAAGCTAAAGCGCCTATATGTACTCGCTTTGTCTGTGAATCTGTGAATCTGTGATCCCGAATTTTGTATCCAGCGTACAGCCCAAACGACTTAACCGATTTTAAAAAACTTTTTTTTGTTCGATTTGTCTCCGGATAACTTAGATCCTAACGTCGCCCGATTTTTGAATTTTTGCTCCAGAGGGGAGCAATTTAGAAAAAACGAAGTTTTTCGCTTATAACTCGCTCAATTTAAATCAGATCGGTTCGAAACCTGTCTTAAACGAAAGAGGAGAAAATTTTACATAAATTTCGTACAACAGAATTCGCCCAATCAGTTTTTTTATACACATTTATATAGAAATAAATTCAATCTGATATAACCGATAGCAAACATCTTTCGGTTATCTCTCTCTGTTGCACGGTATAACATGGTAATATAATTATTGCGTATGTTCAGTCTTAAAATAAAATTGGTCGATAATTTTATTTATGACAATAATGAAATTAAAAGATAGCATTTGTTCAAAAACGGATGCCGTTTCGAATATTTCTGAAATGCAACGCCTTCTAAGTTAACAATTTGGTTTGTTATTAATTTTTCATTATTTTTGAATCATTTAAAGCTTCAATCCTGCATGAAATCTATTATTTAATACTAATTAATTTTTATATTTTTTAGATACATATTTCTGAAGAAGATCCAAATCCGGATCGAAACGTCATCTTGTGTTATATTGATTTGTAATTTTATCATTTTTGTCAATATATCGTTTGGTCTGAGAAAAATTGGTCGACAATTTTATTTACTTGAAGAGTTCTATTCAGACGTTAATAAAAGATTTGACTAATTATTAGAACTTAATACTTTGACAGAAGCAAACGTCACTTTTGACATTTCTTATCATTCCGACACCAAGGATGAGCGGATTGAAACCAAATTTTGGGAGGATGTTTGATATGCAAATATGAAGTGGCCTATTGTTTTTGGGGAACATCGGCGCATGCGTAAAAGAATATATCTCTTATAATGTTGTTTTATATAATAATAATATAGTTTTTAAGACGGTTTTTACTCTATCTATTTTTACTAGAAATTTTTGTAATTTTTTTGGGGAAAATCGGTGACGTCACTCTAAATCCAATATGGCGGACTTCTAAAGATGGCGGACTAATTTTATTATGCTTTCCTACAATATGGGTATCAAATGAAAGGGCTTGCTGAGAATAACTCGAAAAATAAAGTGACGTCACTCTAAATCCAATATGGCGGACTTCTAAAGATGGCGGACTAATTTTATTATGCTTTCCAACAATATGGGTATCAAATGAAAGGGCTTGCTGAGAATAACTCGAAAAATGAAGTGACGTCACTATAAATCCAATATGGCGGACTTCTAAAGATGGCGGACTAATTTTATTATGCTTTCCTACAATATGGGTATCAAATGAAAGAGCTTGCTGAGAATAACTCGAAAAATAAAGTGACGTCACTCTAAATCCAATATGGCGGACTTCTAAAGATGGCGGACTAATGTTATTATGCTTTCCTACAATATGGGTATCAAATGAAAGGGCTTGCTGAGAATAACTCGAATCATAAAGTGACGTCACTCTAAATCCAATATGGCGGACTTCTAAAGATGGCGGACTAATGTTATTATGCTTTCCTACAATATGGGTATCAAATGAAAGGGCTTGCTGAGATTAACTCGAAAAATAAAGTGACGTCAGTCTAAAACCAATATGGCGGATTTCTAAAGATGGCGGACTAATTTTATTATGCTTTCCTACAATATGGATATCAAATAAAAGGGCTTACTGAGAATAACTCGAAACATAAAGTAACGTCACTTTAAATCCAATATGGCGGACTTCTAAAGATGGCGGACTAATTTTATTATGCTTTCCTACAATATGGGTATCAAATGAAAGGGCTTGCTGAGAATAACTCGAAAAATAAAGTGACGTCACTCTAAATCCAATATGGCGGACTTCTAAAGATGGTGGACTAAGTTTTTGACGATATTACGTCTTATAAATTGATGAAACACCAGCTGCACGCACGAAAAAATGTAACGTTCTGCCTGACCCTGTGCGCGCAAGCGAGAGCGCAGTAATGTATTATTAAATATGATATTCGAGCGGAATACGTTATCACGTAAAACTATCGTCCGTAAACCGACTTTACAGACATCCAATTTTTTTATATAATAATGGTGTACTTTTTATAATGTTTTATTATTCTACTTTACAAGAAAGTTTTGTAAAATGTTTTTTGAGGGAAAGTCGGCGCACGCGCAGAAGAGGTATAAGTTATAAAGTTGTTTGTATATAACAATGGTATACTTTTCATAACTGTTTATTATTCGATCTATTTTTACAAGAGTTTTGTATAATTTTTGGGAAAAATCGGCGCATGCGCAAAAGAGATACATGCCATCGTTGTTTTTTATATAATAATTGTGTACTTTTTATAATGTTTTATTATTTTATTTTAAAGAAAGTTTTGTAAAAAATTCTTTGAGCTAAAGTCGGCACATATATGTTATAAAGTTGTTTTTATATAATAATTGGGTACTTTTCATAACGGTTTATTTTTCTATCTGTTTTTACAAGAAAGTTATGAAATTTTTTTTCTAAACTCATAATTAAGAAATATTTTGAAAAAAAAATGTGTTGTTCTTTTGTTCTGAAGATGTTAGTTAGCTTTAATTTTTGCATGACACAATAACATATTACATAGAGAACCATGAAATTATTAAAATTATATTTTCCTTTCTGTGTTTCATTATTTTCAACTGTTATTTTTTTCTTAGAATAAGTAAATTAAGTTATACTATATTATCGTTAAATATAATTATATATACACCGATTTTCAAACAAAACACCGGGGTATATGACGTAAAATTTCGCGCCTTGTAATTCTTGAATTACTTGGGCATATACTCCCACTGGTATTTTATTCGCTTTGTTCACTATCAGACCAGAACCCTGTTTAAATTCACTGATATGTGTTCAGTAGTTTAATTTTTAGAAACAGTTTTATTTTTTATTATTTTTGACAGCTAAGAAGTAATTCTGTTAAAAAAAACGATATAATTACTGTAGTAAAGTACAGTAGAATAAGTGCTATACTTCTATACCACGTATAACAGCGGTACAGTGCAAGAGCGTTATGGGTTAGTGGAAAAAGCGTTGATTTAGTAGTGACAATGTCCCTGGTTCGATTCCTGCCGACATCATTGATTTTATTTTTTTTTCTATTCCATTTTATTCTACTTGATACTTATATCTTTCTCATATATTTTAATTTTTGCAATTGTTTTTGTTGTTAATCTATTTTTTTTTCAATTTTCATTATACGGTGGAAAACTCGCGGGTTGTGCACTTTTGGTTTTGCCAACTATTTTAGTTTATTCTTAGTTTCCGCAATCGATAACATTGGGAATAGGAAAAAATTCCCAATAAAAAATCAAACCCCCAATTGAACAGAGTGGCATTCTCTTTGGCACCATCACAGGGGAGCGGAACAGAAGACACGTTTAGAATTGATAATGTAATATAATTTTAATAACTTCAATATAAATTCATGATGCACGATTCTGCGGCTTGGTAGACTTGAAGTCGCTTAGGAGAGATTCTCTTTGGACTGATATTTTCTCACCAATTTTATTCCCTTGGTGTACATTAAATATCATCCCTGAAAACTGAATTTTCTATAATGTTATGTGTACAGTATCGGCACTTTTTATGCTTATAACAGTAGTTTCTGCCTAGGATCGTAATGACATATATTACAGTGAGATGTGATACTATGTCCAAACGAGTTTTAACAGTCACTCGAGCTGTAATACCAATACGCACGATGTATGTTTTGTACGCAAAATGCGTTGTACCACTAGACTCCATTATAGGACCGATATTTTTCTTTATTTTCATATAGCAAAGGACCCCGCACAAACCTTATGGCATTTGGTTCTCGGTTAAATTGATCGAAAATGGTTTTATTAAATAGTTTAAAGATCGCTAAGAAAAAGTGTTCATGGGCGCAAATAGATTTTAACTACAGATATGTTTAGCGAGATTTTAGATATAGGGATATCCATTGAATTCACAAACATGATCCATGTTCAACTTTTGTCCTTTTTTTTAGAAATAGAAAAATAGTTCAAAACTAGGTAATATTGGACGGTGTCACCCTGTATAAAACAATAATGTCATATTCGGATTCAGTGCACTCGAAAACATATTTCTAGAGCTTATAGGATTTTTTAATATTGTGAATTCAATGGATATCCATATACCTAAAATCTCGCTAAACATATCTGCACCTAAAAATATATTGGCTTTTAGTGTCCCGTGCCATCAATATGATTTGTGCGGAGTTCTTTGCCAGCGTCAATTATTGATTATTAATTGAATTAATGAATGAACTGTAAATTATAGATGTTCAAATTATTAATTGCAATTTTTATCCCTAATGAATCTCTAAACTCAATTGCTTGGGCCACAAGGGTTAGGGTCAGATGCGGTTGCTTATTGTTTCAAACAGTCCCGAGCCTCCACAGAAGACAATCCTTCCTTTTGGGGTCGCAGTCGCCAGATCATTGGGTCCTGGGAGTTTATAATAATCACGCCGGCGTTGCATTTTGTCGTTACAGTACATATAAAGTTTTCTCTTGACCAATACAACTCCGGCAGTATGTTTTAGGTCAAGATGTGTTCGCTTGACGGCAGTATAAATGTGCTTGGTAACGCAGGGCACGTTTCCACCTTGAACACAGCACACGAATACAGTAGGCAGCCGTTTATAGCTTATATCTACATCCTGTTATTCCCGTTTGAAGCGCATCGTAGGATTCGAAGCGCAGGAAATATCAGCTACGAGCGTCTTTGTATAGTAAAACAGTTACTATCGTATTAGTTGTAATTGCGTTCGTATTTTGCGATCTCAAATTTTTTTTCACCAATATTTAGATTAGACCTTCAGGATGAACACATGCTATAACACAACTGGTTACCATCTGGGTCAAACCTGAATCTCCCAATTTCGCGTTGGTTGATATATCAATTAATCTATAGTAACCGATAGTAAAGTGTTGCAGGAAATATTTATTTTAATAAATCAACCAACACGAAATTGGGAGATTCAGATTTGAGTCTTGATGGTAACCAGTTGTATATTTCAAAATTTTTCCCAAAAGATAACTGAGCATCTTCAATATAATTGACACTTATTAATACGAAATCACATGTCTATAACTTCAATCTATCATAGTCATATTATTATCGCGTTAAAATAAAAGCGCTTTTCGTGGAGACCAATTTTGCAGCGTGAGTCGTCGAAAAAACGGTGGCAATCTACAAATTCGGGCGAAGCTGGACCGGGCCGATAGTTTTTGTTTCCAAATCATCTTGGTTTCCGGGATTATAGGCCGTAGTTCATTAATATTTCTACCTGATGTTTCGTCTACAACTGCGGTAGAAATTATCAAAGGCGATGTGGCAGCAAGCGAAGTGTTTTTCTTCATACCTCGATCGAAGTACGTTCTTCCGGCATCAATTGTAAGGCAGAAAGTCTAACATTTCGGTCCCTACTTTTTCTTGGCGGCTCACAGGAAAGTGTAGTCCACGCGACACGTTCATTGCATTATCAATCTGAAGAATCAACTTTACTCTATTGTGTCAAAAGACGTTTTACTTTAAAAAAATGAAAGCAGATAAACGAATTACTGATAAAATTCAATTCGAATAACGCGCTACAAATGGTTGTTTACTATAGTATTTGTCACGAAACAGTCGAGCTGTAATTTATACAAAAGAATATAGTATAATAGTTGGTTTGCTTCATTCCTTGTTGGTACCTTTGATGTTCATTTTCATCATTGACAAGTGTCCGTACTTTAGGCACAACTTATACTGTACTCATAGTACTTCTCACTACACTGACAAGTCGTTTTGAAGGAGATTTCGACATGAAGAACTTCAGAGTAATATACCGTGTGCCTCCGAAAAACGCCAACAACCTTAAAACAAAATTAAAAATTTTGAAAAAACCCACGACGGATGTAAACGTTGTCATAGAAAAAGGATTAATTAAAATTTTAAAATCCCTCGACTTAAAAGAGATAAGTAACGTTCACTGCCCTGAAATAAACTAAAATATTGCAATTTTAGAGTAGGTATGTGACATTGAAATCACGTTGGGTACGTAAATACTTGTAGTCTTCAATTGATATTTTCATATTCTTAATTCAGGACAGCGTATGGCATCCCCGACGGATTTTCTTTGGTTATTTACCTCTCTTGAGTCGGGAGATAATATTTTATTTAATCCTATTTCAACGTTTACATCCGTCGTGGATTTTTTCAAAATTTTTAATTATGTTTTATATTTCATTTTTAACTTTTTAATGATTTTGTAAAAGGGTGTTCAGATGGTCTAGCCCAGGGGCGGGCAAATCTCTTGATCGTCGGGCCACATTGCTGATGAAAATTTGACCGTGGGCCAAAAATTTGGAGAGCAAAAAAAAAGGTCCTTTCATTTCCGCAATAAAAAGGTCTTTTCTCATCTGTTGTGACCCTTGCTATTTACTATTTTTCTAAAAATTTGTTTATGCCCAAATTATATTGGCAAACTATTTTTGCTATTAATAATCATTTATAAAATGCTTCGTGGGCCGGACAACAGTCTACTGCGGGCCGGATTCGGCCCGCGGGCCTGGTCTAGCCGAACTAGAGTACACAGTGTAGCTATATCTGATAGCCTAGCTGTCGAATCGCGTTATGTGCGAGAGTGCTCATAATTGTGTTTTTAATAAAATTATGTTCAAGTGTATTGCTGTAAAAAGCACTAGGACGTTTGTTAGATCTGTTCGTGCGTAGCACGTTTTTTATGGTTTTTGCGATTAATTTTTTGTGAAGTGCAGCGCTCCCTGGGGCGTTACCATCGTAATATCTATCTAAGAAAAATCGCAGATGAATTACACAATTATTTTTCACCTGTAATATTTTCAATTAGAAAAATACATGAGTCAATTAGTTGAGTTATATATTTTTAAATAAAGTATATTAAAATGTATAAACATTCTGTATAAACTTACATGAATGTTACATAATTTAAAAATAATCCACCAGTTGGAAAGAATACCTTCTTGTATTTTAATGAGAACGGCAGTAAGTTGTCGTATTTTAACTTAGTACGTATATTTTTTATTATAACCTGCTTTGAAAAGCAATGACTGTTCACTTTGTTTATTTACGGTTTTATTTTGTTGTCTCAATTTTGTATGTTCAATACATTTAAGGGTAGTTCACTCGTGAAACAACTTTTCTAAAGAATTAGAATTAAAGTATGATATTAATAAAAGTGCCTTATATATTATTTAAAAAAATGAAATTTTTTCACCGTCAGTAAAATGAGATATTAACAATCAAAATGTTACATATATTAACATGCTGGTGGTATACCACTTATGAAGAAGACGAGTACATTCCAGAATATCTCAAAAACGGTTCTTAGTATATTTCTTAAAAACTAATGTAAATTCAAAAATTATAAATTTTTTGAAAAAAAAACCTGAATTGTTTTACCGATTTGTTAAAAAAAAACAGAGGTATATTTTTAGTTTCGGACATATTTTGAAAATAAAAAAAAATCAGCCGCTCGTTTGTATTGTAGATCTGTCAAAAATAAATCAGTTAGGCATGCTTTGATTAATTTTTACATAATGTGGAACATATGTAGGTAACCATGGCAACAAATAGCAAATATCATATTGAATACTAGCCATTAGCCGCGTCACCTCACGCGATATCAGAAATTTCATTTTCTTTATTGTACTATATCATATGTCAATATTTTTGAAGTTGGAATGGTCCCGTCTCCCAAGTGGCTGCAATTTTTGACGTGATAACGTCTTATAAATTGATGAAACACCGGCTGCATGCACGAAAAAGTGTAACGTTCCGAAATGTGTCACGTTCCGCCTGACAGCTACTAAAATTTAGGTTGTGTATTATTAAATATGATATTCGAGCGGAATACGTTATCACGTAAAACTATCGTCCGTAAACCGACTTTACAGACAACCAATTTTTCATGAAAAAAACAACGTTATTAAAAAAATAACTGTTCCCAAAGACCCTTGCCGTAACAGATATTTCAAGCAATATGACGGATTTAAAAAATCCATTAAAATGAAATTTTTTAAATCGCATTATAAATTAAATCTGCGCTATACTATAAAAAGTACTTTGTATTCACTTTTTGTTTAGAACATTCGGAAAAACAAAATAAACTTCAAAATATATATACGTGTTTTTAAAACAAACAAAATAAAAAAAACCCATTCAACCATATATATAACCGTAAAAATTTTATTATCAAAATGTCGCATAGTGCGAAAAATGTTAGTTTATTTTACGTCAAGGGCTCACAGAAAGCTCTAAAGTATCGACAAGCTTTGCAACTGGACCTCTGTAATCTCATTGCACTGTGCGGTTTTTTGAATCTTTCCGACACTGAAAATGGAAAAAATCGTTTCCAGAAAGTTTACATAACTATTATTTTTAAACATTCTGGAAATGATTTTTTCCATTTACAGTGTCAGAAAATAGTATAATAATAAATTTATACTAATATATAAAGCTGAAGAGATTGTTTGTTTATTTGGTCGAACGCGCTAATCTCAAGAACTACCTACTGCTTCGAATTGAATTATTTTTTGTTGGATAGTCCATTTATCGAGGAGGGCTGTAGGCAATATAATATCACGCTACGACCAATAGGAGTGGAGCATCAATGGAAAGTGTTGCAAAATATAAATCAAAATTTGTCGATCCGACAAAAACTTTTGAACGGTAACTTCGATCATCATGAAATTTGGTTACCTCCTACATCCAAACTTTCAATTAAAACTTCTTAAAAATGTGTTCTAAAGAGTGAAGGTAATGGTTTTTGTGAACAGTTTAATAAAATATCTTTGTGTGACTTAAATTGAAAGAATTTAATCACTAACATTTATTATACGAAAATAATTAATATCTTGAAAATCTGTTCATTATTTTAAAGCTTATCTTTAGTTAAGCTGTATACTGTAACGACGTATTTTCAATAAGAGAGCGATAGATGTAGCTGCTGTCGTAAGCCCTTATCCTGATATGTCTTTTTTTTAAAACACACAGCTTATTGACATTAATGTCACGTTTGCTTTAATACTTAAGCCCTATAGGGATTATGAATCAGGAAACAAACGAGCTCGCGCAAGCTCCAAGTTATAAAAAAAAACTATATATAGGTGTCTAGCTAAAGCTTCGGTACCACTACTCTATTTCCGACACACATTTCTCTTCAAGTTTGCATATGGTTTTCGTCAAGTTTACCCGGTAAAGACCTCAGCTGTCGTACGTCTATACAGCTCCGTAATTAGAGTCTGTTGCGCCCCTTAATTTTTTACTTTAAATAAAAAATTAATGTAAAACACGTGTTATTAGCATAGATTTAACGAATATGTCGTTGATCTTAATTAATTTGCGTTGTTTTAGTTACAAAAGCGAGAAATGCAGCGCGAATCGCGAGTATCAGATGCTTCAAAATAGCACGATAAAAAAACAGCGCAGCTTCGAGCGTGGATTGGCGGGCAAGGAATCAACCGATCGGGATGATTGCGTCTGGTTTAAATAGTAAACTGTCGGTGGGGGTCTCAGATATGCATCTAAAAAAAATCTGCAAGAACTTTTGGCAAAGAATTTTTAACTTTGGACGCTAATAACTTTTTTCCGGTACATTGGAGAGTTTTACTTGATAGAGACTCAATTAAAGAGTAAATCCGGACGAGTACAACGACCCCGGAACGATTGCTGTATGATTATTAGAACGTGAGATATGAGCAGTTGAAAAAAAAAACAGAATCTAAAATGGCAATTTGGACAATGCGCAAATTTAGGGTTAAAGTCTCCATCGAGAACCCTTTCGAATAAAATGTATCAGAAATTTTTGGGTCAATTCCTAAATGCACTGGACTATTTGTACACAACACACATATCGATTGATTTGACCTTGGCTATTTTACCGTTGGCGAACGGTGGCAATACGGCTTCACCTTTTGATTGTTGTGCAGAATTGCGAAGCAGATGGGGTGGGGGATGGGCTACAGTCCACGCAGGCAGTGTGTATGACACCGCAAAAGCACACGTGCAACGAGTTAAGAGCCAACAAAAGTTTTCTTCTCACCGCACAACCTGGTCGGAATTACAATCAATCAAATACGCACACACAGACAAACAGACACATGTGTTGTGTTGAATGCTGACGTATTGGCGTTTTGCCATTGCAAAGATACGTTGATTTAACTGGTTTATAATACGAACTACCTGAAGACTGTAGTGAATACATACATAAGTAGGTTAAATTACGTATATCAGTTGCAATGTAAACTGCAAAGGTAGTACCTATTGAACTATAACACTTACTTAATTGTTCTAGTTAAATGCGCATGGGTTTTTCAAATTGATATAAATATATGAGTATTTATGTTAAGGAGGAGTTATGTAGTGGACAAGCCGTCACTATGCGAGATGGCATATTTCGACGTTGGTGTTTGTAAATAAATATAATTAAATCAAATTAAAAAGTATTACCAACTCAAAAAGAACCTGAACAACCACCAACAATACAAAAATCAGTACTATAGCAGCCCGGTACGGATTTGCCCGGATTTGTAGATTATCCATTAAACCACGGTCAGTTATGAATGAAACGCTCATTATTTTACAAGTCATGTATAGGGTGACCGGTAATTGCTCGTATTCCTCTCGGGAGAAGAAACTAGACTAATTTGGAATAACTTACGTCTGTCACTTCGGGGTCGGAAATGCGTCATTTTCGAGAAAATTTACTTCGGTGTTAAAATTAAAAAAAAAAATATTCTCAGTTTTTGGTCTGAATTTTTTCATGATCTGATAGCTTACTAATTGGCAAACCTTCCTAAAGCTAAAAACCACGAAATTTACTGTTTGATTTTATGTTGTGTGTTAAAACTTAAATAAATTAAAAAAAATAAAATAAAAATTCTTCACAGAAGTGTCATTATCATAAAAAAATGATGCATTTCCGACCCCCAAGTGATAAAGATTAAATCGTTCCAAATTAGTCATAGTTTCTTCTCCCGAGATGAATACGAGCAACTACCGATCACCCTATATAAAACAAAATTGAATTAAAAAAAATTGAGGGGTACCGGAAGGCTGAAAATTATATGTTTTTATGTGAAAAATAAATAAAAATATTAAAAAGAAATTGTTTGGAAAATTAAAAAAAATAATTTTGGATCTCGACAACTAGCGGGTTCAACTATAACTAAGAACCGTCCAGGTAACTCCACCCACTTAACTTGAAGCATCACTTACAAAAATAGTGAATAATCAACAATTTTTTTGAAGTATTCACAACATTAAAATGTTTTTTTAAACGCATTAGGCCTATTGGTCATATAATGTGAAATATATAAGACGATAGAGAAACAATATATTTGAGAATACAATAGCCATGGAGGCGGTGCCACGAACCGGGCTACACCGGGGTCAAAACACTAGCTCTAACTCAGCACACGTTTAACATAATTAAATCAAACATAATGTCATTACTCTATTAAAGGCACATTATGAGCTCCATTATCCGAGATTTATAGCACTTGATATATACAGGGCTATCTTAGAAATACGATTTGGAAGACATTCTTCTTTCGTATTTAAAAATAAAACACATAAAAAGTTTTTGAAGTTAAACGGTTCTATTGTGAAATCGATGAAAATGTCTCGAAAAGGATCACCAGATCTACAAAAATACCGATTAACTAATTTAATGTATATTTGGTCACCAATTTATTGAAAAACAACTAAAAAAAATAGATTATTTATTATAAAACATTTATTCGTCAATATATATTTACAAAAAACTATATATGTACAAGTAATTTTTTTTCTATATACATCAAAAATATACAATAAAATATTTTATAAACTAAAACTAATTAATACTAAGTGCCTTAAATAATATTATAAAATGTCCATATTCTAAAAGGGATGACACCCTTCGTCTCTTCTCCGCTTGAAGATTTTCGCGATCAGATTCCTCGTCGTTTCGTTTTCTCTTCTTTGGATTCTCCGCTGAAAATAGTCGTCGACACACTCTCCCTGGCAGTTGTGCTCTGCGCTGATCCGTTCCTCGGGTTGACCTTCTTTTCATTGGCGATTCCATTTTCTGCTCTTGGATTCCTCTTCGCTTGTCGATTAGGCGTATAATGATTTACACAGGTCGGTTCGCGGTCATTTATACCCTGAAGAGTTCAATCACCCGTGACCGAATTTATGACATGCGAAAACCCTTATCAGGTCAAAAATTTTCCTACGGTTGAATGAGCAGCCATAAAAAACTTTATACGGTTGATTGCACTCAGGGTATATATAAGTCCGAATTGACCTAAGAAAATCATTATACGTCCAGTCAACGAGCGTAGAAGCATCTGCTATCTGCTAATCACAGGACATTCAGCACGTCGACTCCAAGATATCTGAAGATGCCACGTTTAGTCCGCAGTTCGAAGAAGATGTCGCCATCAAAGAAGAGGTCGTTGTCAATCGACGAAACGGGAGGACTTCCAGCGAAAAAGGCACGAATGTCTGCAGAAATCGCCGAAGTCGTAGAGAGCTACTTTGTGCCAGAAGTACAAGAAGATCCCAAAGACTGCGAATTGATGGTGGAGTCAATAATGGCATCGCTGAAGAAAACTGAGCGACGTATTGCCAAACCGGTGTTCAGGCTATCGAAGAAGTCAGGAGAGGAGACATCTTTGTCAGGATTGATTAAAGTAACGGAAGAGAAATCGGAAGATGCAATGAAGACAGACAAGAGCGAGGCATTTTGGAAAAACGAAGATTTGCCATCTCTGCTTCGAAGATTTAGGCGTTTAAATTTAAGATAGTTTTGTCAGATTTTGTATATACCTAGATATTATATTTTTTATTTTAGAATTTATATTGTATTTTTTATTATTAATAAATGATTAATTTGACTGAATATTGTATTTTATTTGTTTCCTGCTATTTGTTAGATTTATTCACGATACATGATCGTGGATTTGCTTATTTTTATTATAGGCTGTATTTTTAAAGATTATTTTAAAATTTATTTTGCATGTTCTAATAATATGACTAAAATAATATATTTTGACTATATGTACTACTTAGGATTAATATAATCGGAAAAAATGTTGCATTATTTCATCTCAGCTCCCTTACGACACTATATTGTCGGCAGGGTTTGACAGTGACCCGGTTTATTTTTAAATTATTATATGAAATGGTGGAAGTAACGTAATTAATAACTGCACCTCCACCATATTTCCTTACACATTTATGATACAGTTTTAATGATCGAATTTGTGATATCTTATTCGGCGAACCAAAAAAAACTAAAAAGAATGAAATAAGTAAATATTATTCTGAAAAGTATTCAGAATAGACCAGTCTTTATAAGTAAAAAATGACATTTTTCCGATAAATTTCATACAAGCAGTGTCTAGTCCTCTAATTGAAATTTAATAAATGCTTTTTAAAAAAAGTTGAGATCAAGTTTCAATTTTGAAAAATGGCGGCCAAAATTTTGCTTTTTGTCTTGTTTTGTAAAATCTTCTGTTTACATTATAATAATAATAATAATAATATCTAATATATAGCTCTAAATAATATATTTCATGAAAATTATTATTTTTCCTTTGAAAATATATTTTTATAGGGTTGACGGGGCATGACATTGTAATTAATATTTTAGTAAACTTTCATCAATTTAATTATCCAAAAAATAAACGTCGATACCAAAGACTCACGCTTTGTGCGTCACTAAATGTAAACAGCGCCGATTGACGCCCCGTCAATTAATTTCCCATCGAATATTAACACAGCTTAATTTTGTGCAGATTTGCATGTTAATGGACCTTGAGAACGGAGTTTTAAATCGATCAACAAAAATTATTCGCTGTCAAAACAATTTCTCCTGATCAATATACACAGACTACTATAAGTGTCCAAAAATTTCAAGGCTGTTTTTGGAGTTTACTCCTTAAGAAACGATTTTGAGTTAAAAGACCCGGTACGTAAATTTTATGAGTAGTTAAATCAATTGGTGAGGCGTTACGCTCCACCGCTTCAAGTGTGGCGTTACGCTCGTCCGCTTTAAAAGAGATAAACATATATATCTGTAGGATTTAACGTGCGAAAGAATCAGATGGAATACAAAAGAGAAACATTTATATCTGTAAAATTTAACGTGCGAAAGAATGAGATGGAATACATTACACAGCGTATCTAAGGAGTAAACTCCAGTCGTGCATCGGAGCTGACACACACACTTCTTTGATTTGGTTTTATGTTTGTAAGGCCCAACTTTGAAATTTCAAATAAGAACCATATTTTTTTAAGTAAAACTTCTTTTTGACTTAGGGAGTAAGCTGGTGAATGCGTGACGAGAGATTTACGGAAAGTGTGATCGAGCGAGGCAAACGGAAGTTGAGAGGGAGATATATGTTAAGATATAGAAAGAGGACGACAAATACTTCACTGGCTAGTGGCGCCATCAAGTGGCCGAAACAAATACTTCACTGGCTAGTAACGCCGTCAGGTGGCCGAAAATATAAGCAGTACTAACAATAGAATGACACATACTTTACTTGCCAGTGGCGCTATCGGGTGACAGAAAAAAGTTTTGTCAACCTAATTACTTAACTTGCAGAGCTACATAATATTTCATAAAGATTTACACTTAAAATCCAACGAGAGCTAAGTAATTGCAATGTATTACTTTTGTTTTCATTATCTTTATGTTTATATTTCTTTCTTCTTACATTAGACTGTTCATTTCGTTCTTGAACAATTTTATAAATTAATGTTTTGTTTTGTTACCCAGGGTACATGGAATATCCCGTTGTACACGTATTTCCCTCCATCCTGTATAAAGGAAAGTAGCTGGAGTCGTTTTCGATTAATCGCATAAAAATTGTAAACATTTCTGCTACATCGTTCCAGGAAAACAATTACTGACACGTTTAAAAACATTTTTATCAAAAGATTAAAGTTTATTTATATTCACCGACTTATTCTGGGTGGCCGAAAGCATTGTCAAAAAATTAGATTTGAAAATGACCTTAGAGCGTGATCACATGATTATAATTTTTATACATACAAGAACAGTCTAACGTGGTTGTGAAATATCCCGTCATCTAGAACATTGTACTCAATAAGTGTTCCTTTTAATGTGCAATTATATTGAAGATGCTCAGTTATCATTTTTGGAATGATACTTAACATTCCGTGTTTAAATCTCGACTCTCGCATAGAGTGGTTCCCAGTTATCAAAATATCATAAATAAATATTTCCTAATACACTTTACCATTAGTTACAGTAATATAGTGTAGATTAATTGCAAATTTATAAAGTATTTGTGTGAAAGTATTTCAAAATACTTTTCTAATGAATTGAATTGTTATTTATATTTTTGTTAATGCAGTTGTCTAAAAAATTGGTCAATAATTTTATTTATTGAATAATTAGAAAAATAAGTTAAAATAAATTCTTCAATACTAAGTGAATTTATGGTTACATATGAAACAGTTTTTTATTAAGAAAATATTTTTTTAATTAATAATTAAACGAAACAAACAGTTAAAATAAAAAATTAACGCAAATGTTCAAATAAACCTCCATTTTCAATTAAGCAGTGACTGAATTGAAAAAAAAAATGCTAGCCAATTGGGCGACGGGACCATTCCAACTTCAAAAGTGTTGACATTTGATTCAAATAAAGAAAATACAATATCTTATATCGCGTGAGGTGACGCGGGTAATGGCTAGTATTCAATATGATATTATCTAATCGTTGCCATGGTTACCTAAATAATATGTTCCACGTCATGTAAATATTAATCAAAACATGCCGAACTTGTTTATTTCTGACAGATCCATAAAACAAAAGAGCGGCTTATTTTTTTATTTTCAAAATATTTCCGAAACTATCAAGTTTAGAAAAAAAAAATTTAACGAAACTTTCTTGAAAAAATAAATAAAATAATAAGCCGTTATGAAAAGTATACCATAATTATATAAAAACACCGTTATAGCAAATATCTCGTCTGCGCATGCGCCGATTTTCCCCAAAAACAATAGGGCTCTTCACATTTGCATACCAAACATCCTCCCAAAATTTGGCTTCGATCCGCTCATCCGTTTGACCTTTATCGTGTTCACAGACTAACAGACGCACAGAGTTTTTCCAAAAATATGTTTTTTGGATTCAGGGGACCTCAAGACGGACAGATATTGTAAAATTTTTAAAAAGTGATTTTTGACCTAAACTAGTACCATTCCCCACTTGTGGGCTAGAATGGTAAAACTTTGTCTAACATTACAGGAGTCACACTGAAACATACTTTGGCGATTTTGTCTTTAAGTTCATCTATTCAAGGCAATGGCACGTCAATCCGGTGTCGGAGAGGCAACCGGATGGCGAGTGGTAATCTGGGCCTATGAGTGGTACAGAACCCCCTGGTAGCGGCCAAAGTGACCCCAAATGGACGGGGGCGGCGATATGGGGGTGGGGCAAAATCGAAAAATGTTTCAAAAGGCAACCGGATAAAAATGCGGTTGCATTGAAGGAAATACCCTAATTATATAATAAATTTCTTTTGCCATCCGAACCACGCGGGCCGTTTTTGCACTAGCGAATAAAAAAAAAATAAAAAAAAAATGAAAAGGCAACCGCTTCAAAATTAGTGAGCATACTTATTGACACCACCAAACGTTGGAAAAAAATTGCCATCCGATCCTGATGGGCAGTTTTGGAGAAACAACCCCTCAAAGTCGCTGAAAAACCCTTTTTTTCGATTTTTTCAACAATAAGTAAAAAAAACACACTAAAAATTGTTCAAATCGGATGGCATTCAAAATTTATACTGTCCTAAGTACAAATAATAGTGTGTATCAATGCCATCCGATTTCGATTAAATTTACCCCTATTTAGCCAACCCCCAAAACTCAATAACAATAAAAATAATGCCATACGCTGCATAAAATTGTTATTTTCATGAGTTTTGGGGGGTGGCTAAATAGGGGTAAATTTAATCGAAATCGGATGGCATTGATACACACCATTATTTGTACTTAGGACAGTATTTTCGAATGCCATCCGATTTGAACAATTTTTAGTGTGTTTTTTTTACTTATTGTTGAAAAAATCGAAAAAAAGGGTTTTTCAGCGACTTTGAGGGGTTGTTTCTCCAAAACTGCCCATCAGGATCGGATGGCAATTTTTTTCCAACGTTTGGTGGTGTCAATAAGTATGCTCACTAATTTTGAAGCGGTTGCCTTTTCAGTTTTTTTTTTATTTTTTTTTATTCGCTAGTGCAAAAACGGCCCGCGTGGTTGGGATGGCAAAATAAATTTATTATATAATTAGGGTATTTCCTTCAATGCAACCGCATTTTTATCCGGTTGCCTTTTCAAAAATTTTTCGATTTTGCCCCACCCCTATATTGCCGTCCCTGACAATTTGGGGTCACTTTGGCCGCTCTGTACAACTCACAGGCCCAGATTACCACTCGCCATCCGGTTGCCTCTCCGACACCGGATTGACGTGCCATTGCTTTGAATAATCCAGATTGTGCCACCATCTTGAATAGATTTCATTATGTAAACCATGGTAGCGACCTCTGAATAGAGGGCAAAGCAATCTCTGATCTTAACTAATTTGTACTGTGTACTTTTCCCTATGTACGGTTTCCTGTGATACATTCTATATGTGTAAAATAAGAACTTCATATACTTATCGCTGCTTTCTTTTTATATATAGTTTTCCAAGCGCCAAGTTGGCCTAACACCTTAATTCATAAAATTTAGTGATGACGTCTTGCTCAGGGCCCCAAAAAGGCAGTTACGGTCCTGCATGCAGTACATTTGGATGTCCTGTATTTATTCAATGTACGAAGAAACTGTATAGCCTTTTGATGAAAACTTGTAATGCCCCCTTGAAAAAAACTTGCAACCTCAGATTGAAAAGAACTCATGTACGTATAGCGAACTCTTTGATGATGCAAACATATATATACACTTTCGTACATATGTGATCAAAGTACTTGAACTATATAGTTACACATCTTTTGAAATTGAAAGTACGTATCGTCAGATTTCGAAATGTTTCACTCAAACAACACACAAATAACAGTGTCGTCAAAGTTTTATAATCCCGACTCCACAAGTAGGGAACGTTGCTTCAGAAAGCATGGATCATATCCACCTCAAGGTTTTGATCATGAACTATTGCTATTTGAATTTAATTTTAAATGTTTAGCTTCTAGATGTAACTATTATTCGGTACTTTATCTGTATAAAGTTCTGCATGATATGGTGGACAATTCTGCATTTTCGAGTCTGATTCCTTTCAAAGTACATGAATGCAGGACGCGAGTCACTTCTAATTTATATTTGCCCAATGCTAAAACCGTACGCTTGGCAAATTCGCCACTGCATGTGATGTGTGATCTAATCAATAAAAATAATATTGATATTATGGATAATAGTCAGAGTGCCCGTCGGCAAAAATTTTATTGACACATACTTACTCTCCCCAAACGTTGTATATGGCTTCATTAGGCCTAGTCTGACACCTATTTCCTCTATGACTTTTCTTGATTTTGGGGCGTTTTCCCTCTAAATTTTCCGAAAGATGTCATTTTGACGACATGTAAAAAATTTATACATTTAGAAAAATTGGTCGACAATTTTATTTACTGGAAGAGTTCTATTTAGACGTTAATCAAAGATTTAAAGAATTTATAGATATTGTGTGTTTTTTTAATTGGATGCTTAAAAACTTCAACCAAAACGTTTAAATAATGTTCTCTGACAAATAACATGAACCATTTAAAATGTCTGACACCTCGAATATGTTCGACATATTCGAGGTGTCAGACTTTTTAAATTTTTACATATCATCAAAACGACATCTTTCGGAAAATTTAGAGGGAAAACACCCCAAAATCAAGAAAAGTCATAGAGGAAATAGGTGTCAGACTAGGCCTAATGAAGCCATATACAAAGTTTGGGGAGAGTATGTGTCAATAAAATTTTTGCCGACGGGCACTCTGACTATAACTCTTTGAGTTCCATAAAAAATTATTGAGACAATTATTTTAAACTGTTATAACTTTTTTTATATTTGACTACTTATGTATTATTTTTTATTTTTAGTTTCTTTGGCTCTCGCCTGTAAGCTCATTATAACTTGTTTTTTTGACGTGATAACGTCTTATAAATTGATGAATCACCAATCTTATAAATTGATGAAACACCGGCTGCATGCACGAAAAAGTGTAACGTTCCTAACGTTCCGCCTGACCCTGTGCGTGCTTTTCTCGAAAACGACCCTAACGATTTGGATGAAATTAACTGAAAAGGGATTATGGGGGGCAAAAAATCGTTTTAGCTAGGTCTCATCTCTCGAAAAAATCGTTTTCATACAAATTTTATCATTATAAAAATCAATTTTTTGACGTATGAAAATACTTAAATATTGTAAGTAGGTTTTGGAATTTTATATAAACAGTGAAACAATTGTTTTCAAAATATTATGACAATTAATCTTTGAGACTTAAAATAAATACGAAAGAAAGAAAGTTAAAAAAAAACAATTATTATTATAGGTGGTGAGTATTTTAATACCTACATAAAATTAACCTAAATTTGAAGCGAAAGATGGAATATCATAGATTCAAATTATTATAATTATTATATGTAGAATTTAGGTTATGTATTACGGAATACGTTATCACGTAAAACTATCGTCCGTAAACCGACTTTACAGACAACCAATTTTTTTTTTAAATAAATCATAAATCATAAATTTAGGCTCAATAATAAGTTTACAACACTTTCCCTACTGTGGAACCGGGTTGTAAAAAACGCGTTTTTGCAAAAAGACAATTCGTTTGTTTGGCCAGTACGATGTCACGGTTAAACGATAGAAACAAAATTTGTACTAAAAAAATAATCACCTAACAATACACAGATGTGCAAATATTATTTCTATTCATGCATTAAAATGTATTTACATAAAAAGAACAATTAATACCGGAACAACGTACAATTTAGGTCCACAGTAATTTGAAATTTTACTAATTGGTTTTAAAGTAGCAAAAATATATCTGTGACTATGAGGCAAAAGCGTTTATGTCGAATTTTTCACAACAGCTTTTTTCTAAAGGAGGTAGGTAGTTTCATGTAGGTATATCTTCTTTTGGGTTCAGCCTCAATTTCTTGAGGAGCTGACCAATTTGAATGATTTTGACTTCCTTGTATTTAGAAAGATGCTTAAATTTTACTTAAATCGGGTCAGTAGATTTTTTTTGGAAATATATTTTTTATGTTCGTTCAGCTTTATCTTCTGGAGGAGTTAACCAATTTTAATAATTTCGACGACGTTGTGTTCAAAAACAAAACGGAATGATTCTATATAATTTTTATTTAAATCGGTTCAGCAGATGTTTTTTTACTAATCAAATATCACTTTTTTATTTACGTTCAAATAACTTCTGGATGAGTTAACCGAATCAAATGATTTCGATTTATTATTCAAGGTGTCGAGGTAGTCCCAGTTAATTTTGAATTAAATCGGTTCAGCAGTTTTTTTAATAAAGGTAATAAAATATCAAGAATTTGGATAATACCGTGTAGACTTGCGTAAAAACGAAAAATAAACTTTTTCGTAAAAACAAAGTTTTCAAAGATCATTAAAAAGTAAAGAATAAAAAAAATGTATAGTACGTGCCACGGATCTAAAAGGTTCCGAAGTTAGTCACAAATAACGTCGCAAAGGCACATTTTAGAGTTGTTGATATTCCCACCATCTCCCAGCTACCTGCACGGAACGTGCGCTCGTCGGTGATTGGCCGTGATCGCTCGTTGCCTTTCCTGCTTTAAAGTACAGTCGAGTATTGTCAAGTTGTTATTGCTATGTTAGTTTGGTTGAGTTGAAAGTTTGTAGTTTTTCAACAGACTGTACAAGCGCAAGCCTACGTTCGCATCTAACTTCCGAGCCTTTTAGATTCGTGGCGCGTACTATATCTTCTTCAAGAAAAGGTACTAAAATAAATACATTTTTTGTCCGAAGATAAAACAGCCAAAAAAAAATAACTTCCGGGTACAGAAATACCAAAAATTTGACATAAGAAATTTTTACTTTGGCCTCCGATACACATCTGCAATGCAGATATTGTTTTCAAGCTAAGATTTATAAAAAGCACGTGTTCTGTTTATTGAGCAAACTTTGAAAAATAAAAAAAAAATTAAAATCTGATCAAATATACTACTCAAATGCATTCCACTGCCTACAATTTCCTTCCTACAAAGACTTCAACTACGAAAAAAAGAGACACTGACTTAACTCGGTGAATAGTTTCAATTCATTAGTAACTAGCGGCCCGATTCGGCTTGAAGGTGGTAATGTTGCCCATCAAAACACTCGACATCTGCCCGATTCAGTCGAATAAATGTTAGCATTGGCATTTAAAATAAACTGCTGACGTCGTAACTCAAAAATAACATAATCAAGAAGTATTAAAAAATATAGCCTTTTTAAAAAACAAAATCGTAGTCTCGATAAAGTTGCAGCAAAAACTTAAATTTCATAGTATAAAAATTTTTAGCAAGTAATGAAATAAGTGTAAATCTTAAAATTTAATTATTTCTTTATAGTGTTTTTAAAGGAGATTCAATTTTATATACAGGGTGTCCCATTAAGAATGGGACATAGAACAACCGCAGATTCTCCAATTCAAAATAAAACGATTAAGCGAAATATGCTTAGATAAAATGTTGCTCGTTTCCGAAATACAGGGTGTTGAAGTTGAAAACTGAAAAATTATTAATGTCCATAATTTTTTTAGTACACCGTATAATTTTACTCAAATCGGCACACTTGTTAAATATCATAAAATGCACCTAACAATAAAAAAATTAGTTCAGTACGCTCTACCAGTGGCGTACGGCAGGAGTAAGTAATGCTTGTACCCCTTCTAAATGTTACGCCGCTGTCTAAATTTTAAATTTGACTATAATTTTAATTTTTTTGATATTTTATAAGTCAATAATGTACACTTGTTAGTTTTTTGTAAAGTCATTGGTTTTCGAGATATTCGCAGTTAAAGATAGATAGACATGTACTTTTTATTTGTATTATTATTAATAATATTCATTTTTACAATTTTGTCTTAAAACCAAACAAAGTAGAAACTAATGTAATGAAATTTTTAAAAATTTTTTAAAAATTTCAAACCGGTCGTCAATTTCCTTAGCTACGCAGCAAAATTCAATTGAATTCTGACGCGTAGCTAAGGAAAAGTAATTTTGACGACATAACATAAGAGAGAGACAGTTCATGTAAAAATACTTTATTTCGCCCACACCAGCAGTTGAGTTTGAGAGAAATATTTTTTTAAACTTGTCACATAAAAGTAGATAAAAATACGAAAAAAATGGCGTCTGGTTTAGATCGATTCGTCAATTAGAAGCAAAGCTATGGGAGATTTAAAAAAAAAATCGTTTTCCTCCTCTCCTGTCGGTTCTAATTGACCCACCGCGTCTAGCTTCCGGTGCAAAGAAGGGGTCCTTAGTACCTTTGCTATAAAAAGAAAATTAAGCTCCTGGTGGCAATGGTTTGTTAAAAATTGGCATTCAATTTTTCTAAATTTCGCACACTAAAATGACGATATCTCGCGAACGGGTTGTCTGATCTCTACAACTTTTGTTGGAACACTCCCCCCCCCCCCCGATAAAAATGGCCGAGTTATGGGGCAAAAACGGGTTTTCCGGAACTTTAAAACGGCATATTCCCCGCCGCCCCGACCGACATGCAATCATAAACTATGACAAAATGTCGGGGGAGCTCGACTCTACAGTTTTTGTAGGAAACATGTTTTATTTGGGACACACTGGATTCAAGGCTTTTTCTCCCAATCCACTCTACTATAAAACTTTGTGAAAGAAATTATAATTAAAAATTCGACAAAATTTAAGAATACAACTCTTTTACAGGTTTTTGCACAAACGTGTTCATAGAGCTTCAAAACAGAAGGGTAGAAGTTTTGTGGGAATCATTGTCTCACGTGGTACAAGAATAGCTTTTCTTTAGAAACATTGAAAGAGTAAAAAACGTAAACAAAAAGCTACGAAATGCTATCAGCGAGATACTAAAAAAATCTATTAACGAGCAAAAAATAGACTCTGATAGAGTTCGACTATTGTCGTTGAAAACTTGTATAGCGGTAATTCTGAGACACAAACATAGAAACATTTCTAGCCTACAGAATGGCTAAGCTCTTGCATTTGAGAGTTTTCATATTTTCCTTTAACCCTCCAAGAGGGAAAGTATATTTGCAGTATTCAATATTTTCATTATAGTCTAAGATTCAGTATTAGAAATAATGGGTGTTTTTTTTAGAGGTATACAAATTTAAAATGAAATAAAACACGTAAAAATAAGGTTGCTGGCAACGTTGTTGGCTTTGTTTAAAATATAATTTTATGCCATTAATGTTTAAATATGATTTCGGGCATATCGGCGCCACGGCTGGCTTGAATGAAGCGCAATCTGGAAGTCCAATTTTCGATCACTTTATCGAGCATCTGGGGCCGTATATCGCCAATAGCGCGGCGAATGTTGACTTCCAAGTGATCCAACGTCTGTGGTTTATTGGCGTAGACTAGTGACTTCACGTATCCCCAAAGAAAGTAATCCATAGGTGTGAGATCAAAATTTTGCGTTGAAAAAGAGGATCAAGCTGAATATTGTTTTCGGCCCATTCACCGAACGTACGGCGCGCATAATGGTCACGCGGCTTTAAGTCTTGCACAAGCTGGATCTTGTAAGCTCGTAAGCCAAGATCTTTTCGCAAAATCTTCCACAACGTGGATAAGCACAGTCCCAATTGCTGTGCACGACGGCGTATCGACTCATTCGGGTCCTCCTCAACACTACGCATCACAGCAGCAATGGCATCTTCTGTGCGCACTGTATGGCGTCTTTGTGGATGCGTATTGTCAACTGAGTATGCGTAGTTCGAAAACGATCCATGGTTTTCCGAATAACTTGCTCGGATGGACGATTATGTCGACCGTAAAATGGACGTAGCGCACGGTAAGTTTGGCAAACTGAACCATAATTTTCAAAATAAATTTGCACAATTTGCAAGCGTTGTACTGATGTAAGTCTATTCATGGTGAAATGGCAAAACATACTGACCACAAATCATCTGTCAACTGTCAAATTAACTGTCACTTGAAACGGTGTTGCCAATTTCAAAACCAAACCTCCAAAAAAAAACACCTTTATATACCCTCATCTGTTATTTGATGATAACAAAGATTATATGTTAGATAATATACATTGATAAAATCGCACATGGGTTGCCTACCTAAATCGCGTACCGATGCTGTTAAATTAAATAAATTCTAATTAACTTTTTTGGATCAACTTCCCCGATTTATTAATCATAAAAATTGAGCTTAAAATGACAGAGTGTAAAACTTGAAACTGCGATAAATACATATGAAACGTCTTATTAAATTATTTTTAACTTTCCAGTTCATTTTTATTAACTAATAAAAGCTTGCTTTTAAAAAATTTTTTTTCGTTATTTTTTCTAATTTAGCTTTGTAACAATAGGTATTTCTTAACAAGTGTATCAAATTACAGCTATCCTACCGTCATAATTAAAATTGTTTGTCATTCTAAGTTGAAGATTGGGGTCCGTCAAATGGGTGGAGCTTTAAAAACATGGCGACGATGGAGTATCATTTCCCATAGTTACTATGGTTACTATATAATAAACAGAGCAATTGTGATTTTTTTAAGTGCAATAAAATGATAAGTATCAGCCCAATATGTATTTGGACTGATACAAATCACCGAAAAAGAAATTTCCTTGAAGCGGAACGTATATTTAATGCCGGCCATATCATAAAAATTCAATTGAAACAAAACCTTCAAGTAAGGTGAATTTTAATGCATTCTGTATACAAACATCCGATTTAAAGAGTAATCCACAAGAAATAAAAGTGGTAAATATAGAGATATTATATCAATGCAAACATATTATTGAAACATTACTTTATTGCAACAGGTAAGTTCCCAATCTAAAAATAATCATTTGTAAAAATGTATTTTTAATTTTTTTTATATCAAAATTCTTAATGTTATTTAATAATAATAACTATTCAACAAATAAATTAGGTTTCCAATACTAATACTAAGTATAATACCTATTTGGTAAAATAACTAACCATCTGCATTGAAATGATGTGGTACTATTACAACCTTTTACTAATTTTTTATTTGTGTTTGCACGAGGTGAAAACTTCGCAGGTTCCATAATAAGTCATTTATTAATTTTTCAACTTTTTTTATTATTATAAAAAAAGTCACGATTAACAGTATTCATTGACAGTAGTTCATATCGCGGATCCCCATTCTGCAATTAAAATGTTAGATCATAGAAGACCCGCCTTCTATGATTTAATTTTTTTATGATAAACTGAAATGCTGCATACAGTGATGCCAATATCAAATCAATATAAAATAGTTTCACGTTTCACTAATTAATTCTCAAATTAAAAGTTTCTGAACAGTTTTAAAATAGCAGGGAAACGTATATTCCCGTTTGAATATGACGTCACGACGCCCGAAGGTTCTTTACGTAATTGAATTTTTCACTTTAAATAATAGTTTTTAAATATAAATGCAAAATAGTTCGAAATTACTTTTTCTCTTTAATACTACTTGTAACACACTGAGCTAAATATTCGTTTTGTTTCTTTTATACTTTCACAATATTGAAGTCAAGAAGCGTTAAAGTTAAAATTATAATCTTGGCACAAGTGAACTATCAAAAATTTTATACAATATCTACTGAAAATTAAGTAAAAAGTGGCTATTTTATAGAAGGTACGTGCAACAAATACCATATCGCTGTCCAAAAAGGGATAAAGGACATTTGGTAAATTTTACAGGAGAGGCCAGAAATTTTTTAGGGTTAGATAGATAGATAGATAACTTTATTGTATATCGCCTTATAAAAAGTGCATACATTGTCAATATAAATAGATTAAAATTCAGACATCCCATAAAAAGGATTGTTTAATAAAAATAATTTTGCAGATCGTGCAAATTTGTTAAAATTGTCCATTTGTTTAATATGTACGGGTAACTTATTATACAGCAGCGATGCAGAACATATAGGGCTCTTGATGTTTCTTGAATAATTGTAGTTTTCCACATATATGTCATCACGATTTCTTGTAGCGTATTTGTGAACATCTCTGACATGCTTATTAATATTTTTCCTTGCAAATAAAACGCAGTGATAAATGTAAATATTGATTGCAGTAAGTATCTGCTTATTCTTAAATGTTGATCTGACTGACTCCCGGGGGCCTAAGTTGAATATTAAGCGAAGAATTCGTTTCTGAATAATAAGTACTCTACTTATCTCTGTAGCCCGTCCCCAAATTATGATATTGTAACTCAGAATTGAATATGCCAAGGCATAATAAACCTGTATAAGTGTTTCGACATTACAGCTTGATTTTAGTCGTTTAATTTGGAAGTAGGATGAATTCAGTTTTGCACATACGTAATCAATCTGTTTACACCATTTAAGTTTGTCATCTATAAATATACCCAAAAATTTACAATTATTTGCCGTAGTGACTATTTTTTGGTTGACATTAATATCTATTCGCTATGTGCAACATCAAAGCGGAGACATCTAGCGTTATTTATCGGCGAACCCACTGCTACTAAAATACATTATGTCAAATGGGACAACAAGTAAAACGTGAATTAAAATTAAAGTTAATGATAAAAGTGAAAAGTATGGATGCTATATTAAAAACGGGTTTTGAAAAAATAAATCATTCTTTAAATTTTCACCCTCAAACTGTGCCAAAGGGTAAAGCTATCGCTGTGTAATTGATGTTGTTTCAGCTAGATTTTCTAAAGTGGAATAAAAATTCTAGACAGTGTTGTCCTGTGTACGGAAAATATTGCACCTATTCCTGTAAATGTCAAAGCAGTTTTCATCTTGAAAAGAAAAATAAATAGTCTAATTTTTAGATATTTGAATTTTTTGTGAAACTGTCAATTTGTTCAGAAAATAATTATAAGTCTCAAATGATACACCAGAAAGATTTCTTAGCTGTTTATCATTTGTAACTGTTCCTTGAAAAGTAATTGAATCATCAACAAATTCATTGTACATCACAATCAGGTTCAACTGCTGTATCGACATTCGACAAACTATTTTTGAGGCGTACCTCGAGTTGCCAGGCCTTAAAATTCAAAAGCCGGATTCGGCGCTGTATTAGGCCGGACATTTTGCCCTAAAAGCCGGACATACATTTTTTAAAAGTCAAACACACCTTTTTAAAGCCGAACATCACATTTAAAATAAAAAAAAACTCAGTTAGGTTCGTAATAAAGTTGTTTATTAATTATTTAATGTGAATCACAGATTTGTTATAAAATTAACAACATTAACAGTTCTACGCACCTATTATTATCATTTGTATTTATACCTATGATATTGATGAAGTGAAAAATGGTCAGTCTTCTGTAATCTATTAATAGGTAAATTAAAAAAAAACAAAACAAATATAACAAAATACTAAAAGTTTTTGTTAACCAAATCAAAAACGTATATCCATTCTTTTGGATAAAAACAAAAAGATCTTTATTAAAAAATAGCAATTTCAAACTCTTGAAAAATATCAAAAAGTCTATAATTAAAAGTACATAGGCCAAAAGCCTAACAAAAGCCGGACACGACCATAAAAAGCCAGACGCCTGCAACGCTGGGCGTACCACACTTCTGATTTCTAAACTGTTTTGTGGTATTTATTTCAATTAATCTCAGTTTGAGTTTGAGCATCACAAGTATTAGAGCCTTTTTGAATAATGTTATTACAAAACAGTATTTTTTTAACACTAGGTATTACAATAAGCAAAAATATCAGCTTGGCATTCTACATCATTTCTGCTTTTGGTACTCGAATCAACAATCATTAAATTGCCATGTACACTGTCAGTTATTTTCATACACTGAACATTTATCTTCCGTATTTGCAGCACTTTTTGAATTGAGACTTGAATCTTTATTATTTTTTGAACTTGAACCCACTAATGAAATATTTTGTAGCCTACGTTTAATGAAACGTTGATGTCTTGTCAAAACTTGATTCTCATTTAATTTTGGTTTCCTTTGAGGTGAAGAAAATTTGCTGGATACGTAATTAGGACCCAGTTCTTCTTCTCCCTTTTTGTTCCCAATGAAATGTGCACTGCAAATTAGATCTCTTGTGATGTAGGATTCCAAATGGATGTACGTATATCCACTAAAAAATAAAAGATACGTCTTATTTTATTAATTTAATAACAAAATTCAAGTTGTATTTTCATAAAAATTATTAAATTTCATTATTCTTATATTTATTTTATATGAAATATATATTTTCATAGTGTGTTCACATGAATTTTTTTGGAACATTATTGTCAATGTAAAATTAAGGTTATGATACTTACTTCTGCTTTTTCACGATGGAAATCCATTTTTATCTTTGAATTAACTTATGCTTATATTTTGAGAAACAATAAAAGCTAACATCACTATTTTTTAATGTATTATTAGTTATTACAATTTAATAATGCAGCATTTACGAACTGTCATTTTTCACCTTAGGTTTATGTCAATGGTACACGAGCAGAAGGTTTGCTATCTTTCGCCGCTACGTGCGCATTGTCGTTCAACGCCTTCGTTCCAAGCAGCTGCACATAGCGAATAATATTGTTTGGTATGTTTCTGGTGGAAAATAATAAGATCTGCATTTTAATTGAATTCATCATTAATTTGTTAGCTATACACCACTTATAAACGTCCGCGCAAAGGGTTTGAACCTTCTCCCTGAGGTGTTCTAATGTTTTGGCTGACAGACCAACTGATATGTCATCAGCATAAATGACCAAACATTCACTTTTAATAAATTCTGGCATGTAGTTTACATACAAGGAAAATAAAAGAGGGCCTAATATGGAGCCCTGCTAAACACCAATGTTATAATTTTTTTCCGACGAGAAGACCCCGTTCACCTTAACAAATGTCTTTCTGTCAGATAAATATGTCTGAATCCATTCTGCACATTTACCTCTAATTCCAAGATAGCTCAGTTTTTCTAATAAAATACTCACGACCATGCTATCGAATGCACAAGATAGATCGAATAGGACAATAGCTGTACAATTTCCGTCATCTAATGATTCATAAACATAGTCCAATAGAGTTATAGAAGCTGTAGTTGTGGATCTTTCTTGACGAAAGCCATGCTGGTGATCGGTCACTATATTATATTTTTCAATATGTCGTAATAGTCTTGACTGCATTGTATACTCGGCGATTTTGAAAAAAATTGGCAATAGTGTCACCGGTCTGTAGTTTTCTATTTTATTTTTTGCACCATTTTTAAAAATAGTTCTAATTACGGCCACTTTCATCTGTGACGGGAATTTACCTTGTTCAAAAGAAAGATTTAATATATGTGTTAACTGTTCAACAATGTAGATGTTGCATTCTTTAACCAGTTTTGTTGTTATCTCATCAATGCCAGTGCTCTTTTTATTGGTTAAATTTAGTATTATGTTAAACAGTTCTGCGCATATAATTGGTTCCAGAAATATTGTTGGATATTGTAGAGATGTGTGCGTGCAGAAAGAGGTATTATTATTGGAGAAGAAAACTTCTCTTTTTTTCAATTTTAGTGGCAAAATATTCACTTACATGTTCAGATATTTTTCTAGGATCTTGTTCTATCCGACCATTCATCTCTAGTTCCGCTAGCTCCACACCTTTCTTTTTTCTCCCTAATAGATTATTGACCACTTGCCATGTAGCTTTTGATTTATTTTTAGCTGTTAGAATAGCATGTTGTACATACGTAGATTTAGCCTTTTGAACAGTTTGCTTGTACTCCTTCTTCTTTTGCAGATATAAATCTTTAATAATTAGGCAATTTGTTTCTTTCTTTAAGTAGTACTATAGGTGCTGCAATTCGTTCTGAACGTTTAGTCTCGCCTTAGATATCCATGCGCAGCTCAATTCTTTGTGAGTAGTAGCTCTTGACTTTTTAGGACAACAAATGTCAAAATGCCATTTGAACGTCTCCAAGAAGTTTCCATAGACATATTTGATATTTGCTTGTTGTAATTATCTATACTATATAAAGAGTAAAGGTTTGTATTTTTGTTTGTAATAAATAAACTCAAAACTACTAGACCGATTTTAAAAATTCTTTCATTAATAGACTGCAACATTATCACTGAGTAACGTAGGCTATATTGTTAATCGAGTTAAATTAGGGATTCCTACGAAAACTTCAATAATGTAACCCAAGACGAAAAAAAATATATATAATAGGTACTAGCGGTTTCGCCCGGTTTCACCCGGGTGCAAAAGAACGAATAGGGGGAGGGACATGAGTACACTCATTCATCTTAGTTTACCGAGATGAATGTTGTGTTCAAATTTCACGATGATCGGAGTTACCGTTCAAAAGTTTTTGTCGAACGGACAAATGAGTTACATTTCGCAATATTTTTCATAGATGCTCCGCTCCTATTGTTCGTAACGTGATATTATATAGCCTATAGCCTTCCTCGATAAATGGGCTATCCAAAAAAAAATGTTTAATTCCAACCAGTAGTTCCTGATATCAGCGCGTTCAACCAACCAAACAAACAAACTCTACAGCTGTATATATTAGTATAGAAGTATAGATACAGATAAAACTTAAAATTTGTCCGTTCGACAAAAACTACAACGATCATAATGAAATTTGGACATCTATATTAACCATAAAACTATATTCCCATAAAACATCGCAGGTAAAAAAAGTTTCACTTCAAGAACTGCCGCTTTCACAGTAATGTTGGCAAAATCAGTGACGATACTACTTAAAATCCACAACGGGCTCTTCGAAGCCATAGCAATAAGAGGGCAACGTGTACGCAGTGCGAGAGCATAAGAGCACTTAGTAGTTTTATAAAATCGTCCCACGTTTATTTTAACGCATGCCAGGCGTGCTCTCGAACCTAAAGTGCTGTAATGTCGCTTACGACGCATCAGCGCTGTTGAATAGGGCGCAGGGAGCACCTACTATTAATTAAGTTCTACGGGAATCGTGTTTTGACTTCAGTCGCAGTTTTAAGAGCTTTCAGTACATCTTTTGTGTATCGACACATAAGAAATAATAACCATTGAAGAATTCTAATCAGACGTTAATCAAAGATTTGACTATTTTTTTTAGTGTCGTCAATACAGAATGATAGTGTAGGGGAGAGGTGTGTCAATTGTAACGGGGAGGCAATTGTAACATTTGTTTTTAACTTACATGCGATCCTGTTTTTTATTGAAATAGAACGGATCTTTTTAGTGATTGCATCTTTGCATCTGGATCCCGTATTAAATAAAAATTCTTAAATTAATATTATGTACATTGTAGAATAGGTACCGTGTAATAACATAGAACAGATACAGATTACAATGCACGTTGTAACCCTTCTCTGGCACACTTCTGTACTGGATCTTCGACTACACACACAGAAAGAAAGAAAAAAAGAGAGAGAGCTGTTCTGACTCTGCTACAAAAGTGTCATGTGCACAGAGTATGCTTCCGTGAATTAAATTTTTATTTTATAATGATTTTTAAGTTAATTATTTTTTTAACAGCGTGTAGAAATCAAATAGACGAACAAATATTTCAAGTAACTTTTTTCTCAAAACTCAAAAATGAAAGAAAAACGGGCTTTCAAACTTTTATTAAATTTTGAGGTCAGTCCTAGCGTTATGTTATGTCACTATGGAAATATGTTATGTCATTATCAAGTATTCACAGAAATTGTTCGAAGTTGTTCCCGTTTTGTTGGACACAAAGATGCATGCGTCGAAGCCATGTTTCTCTACATGGTTTGTAGTAGCGATGAGGGTCTTCCGCGAATTATTTGGGATGCATTTCCGATTAGTGCTATCATTTCTTCGCGTGTGATAACAGGGATTTTAAATTTATTAAATAAAAAAATTAATTACTTTGAACGACTGTTTGACTCATATTTCTGAGTTTTGATAAAAAAGTTACTTGAAATATTTGTTCGTCTATTTAATTTCTACACGCTGAAGAAAATCAACTTAAAAATAATCCTGTATGTAAAAGTATTAATTTAAACGCGAAAAAGTGTTAACATTATTTTTCTCGTTTTAAATTCCGGAATGATGGTAGCGGACGCTTGTTTTGTAGACCTGTTACTTTGTACCTACGTGCGTAGCATGTTGTTGCGGTTTAAAAACATTTTTTTTTTTAGATTTACGGTTTTCGAATTTTTCCCTTTACTTGTCCTATAAGACATTGTTTCTTGCCAAATTTCATGATTATAGGTCAACGGGAAATACCCTATAAATTTTTATTCCCAAGAGTCTTGACAGACGGACAATAAAGTGATCCTATAAGGGTTCTTTTTTTCCTTAAAAAACTTTAAAAAAAACCTTAAAAATAAATACACGTTTCTGCCGTATAAATGCTTCTTTGTTTACGTAATAAGAATAGTCTTCATTTGTTTCACAAACAATTCAAAGAAAAGTTTCAAGGTGTTTAAAAAATTAAGTTACACGAAAAATACGAACTTCTCGACAACTAATAACAGAGAACAGTTAATTGTAATTAATAGGTAAAAATAACTTTTTTTAATCACGCAACTCGTTCTTTTGTTTCTTTTCTTTAATTACGTAATGAAATTTTCAGTTTCTGTTGACATTCGATTTATAGATAGACATTGTAAATTATAGACGTACGACATATTATTAAGTAAAAACAAAACAAAAACAAAATTAAATGTTCAGGTTGACATTCGAATTCTAATAATTTTGAAGTGAGACCCACCTCGTCATATTTTTTTATAATTTATTAGATTCGTTTTCAATGAATAACAATAATTTATTGTTATGTTCATATATTCAACATGTGTATCTATGTGTCGGTGCATAACAAACTGTATCGGGATAAAAGTTTTGGGTACATGCAACGTGTTTCCCTACGGGACAAGGTATCATATTTCACCACGTCTTTATTAACTCGCTTTCTTGTATGTCTGGCCGAGTGGAATTTTTAAATTGATTTTAAAGTAACTTCCTGATGAGATAGAGATTTGAAACATAACTCAAAATTATATGACAATACAAGAAAATACTAAAAAGAAGAAAATAACAAAAAAATAAAATTTAATGTACCACGTTTTTAAAACGAACTAAAAAGTTGAAAATAATTTCAGATTTTTAACTTGTAGGATTTGAAACGAAAAACGTGGGACGCATTATTCGTTTTATCACATAAGTGATTTTTTTCATTTTTTTTACACTTCTTATATCACTGTCGGATGCGCCCCACGTTTTTCGTTAAAAATCTAACTGTAAAGAAATTATTTTATACTTTTAGTTCGTTTTAAAAACGTGGTATATTAAAAAAAAATCTTTTATTATTTATCTATGGTTGTACAACCCAAACATAACTAAATATATTTTTTTTTTCAAGAATTTAGGAATTATTGTGCGTTGATATGGAGTCCCCTTAAGAACCCGTCTTGATTGCATAAGTAGTACTTATGACAATGCGTGCATTAGTGTGGACCAGTGAAGTGTTTTAGGGAACATGTAACCTTGTATTAGTTATACATGTATAAACATAGAAACCTGCAGGAAAGACTGGAAGAGAGGCCGCTGTCGCCGGGTACCGCATGTCGGTTAGTTAGTTGCTCTGCTAATCTACAAACGCGTTAGGGACACGTCTAAGTGCTACCTTTAATGATCTTATTTAGTCTGTTGTTTCTACAGAACGTGCGCGCTTTTGTAAGCGCATAATATACAGGGCGTTGAATGAATGAGTTAATCTCAAAACAGCTCAATGATTTTTATGCTCTAGTCTTCCAAAAATCTCGAGTTTTAGAAGATTAGTAACTAGATTTTGAGATTGAGGAGGATTATCAAAACGAATTTATCCACATTCTCTCTGATAGCCAGGCGGCAATCAAAACACTGTAATCCCACAAATTCAGCTCAAAGCTGGTATGGGATTGCCATCGTTAACTCAATGACCAGGGAACTAAGAACAAAGTAGGTTTAATGTGGGTACCGGGTCATGAAGGAATCTGGGGCAATGAGATGGCGGATAGCCGTGCTCAACAAGGAGTTTCTGCGAACTGCGAAGTACATTGGACCAGAACCGGTTTGTGGAATTACTTACACAAATATTCAACAAACTGCCAAAAGCTGGCAATCAGCAAATCACTGACTGGAGCTTGAATCCAGGAAACTTACATGGGAAAAGGATGCTTCTGGGCCCCTCAAACAGGCTTACAGAGTAAGACCTAAACTCAGGAAAATGGTTGGGCTCTTGACCGACCATGCACCTCTGAGAAAGCATCTACACACAATGCGGATACGATCGACACGGTGTGGATTTTGAAAAATGGAGGACGAAACTGCCAACCATTTACTGTTCGAATGCGAGGCCCTAGCCTACAGGGAAACAACCATCTTTGGATACATTGATGAGAGCGGAATATTTCTTCAGGACAATCTAGTCACCAATCTTCTGGAGTTCACGGGAAGATCCAAACTATTGGAAGACCATCTTTGGATACATTGATGAGAGCGGAGAAATTCTCCAGGACAATCTAATCATCAATCTTCTGGAGTTCATAAGGTGATCCAAACTATTGGAGGACTAGATCCAGGACAAGGGGGTGGGGGCACAAAAATTCTTTTAGGATGACGTGCATAACCCCTAATTTATTCATTCATTCAACTAGATTTTTCTGTGTTATTACTACGTCCTCGTCTATGTGTTCAAAGATAGGTGTTTTCCTATAGGACTTTAAACTAGAAATAGTAGGTAGTTTCGCTCCTAACATCTACACGGCGTCGAAGGTATTGAAAATGATTCAAGAATTTAGATGAGTATATCACCACAGGTTAATATAGAATTGGTCGAACGCCGTCCGGTAAAAAGTGATTCTACATTATCTTGGTTTCCGTGATTGTAGGCCGTGGTTTATTTCTAAGCTATTCACAGATAAGTAGTGACTGACGATTTCTGGGCGAAGCCTATTATCGCCACAACCTTCGGCCGAACTCGAAAAGACTTAAAAACCCTAAGAAATTCAGTTTAAATATTAGCTACAACTGCTACAAGCTACAATTAATAATATGAATGATTTTTCTTCATACCTCGATAAAAAGTACTTTCGGCATCAATTGTAAGGCAGAAAGTCTAAGATTTACGCATTGGTGGGATTACACGCACTGATGCGGGAAGTACGTACATTCGGGCGGCAGTAAAGAAAAAATCACCTATCAACTGTTGTTTGGATGTCGTTTCCATAGCAACCATATTACATTTTAGCTAATAGTCGCGAGCATCTGTCGTTCGAGTTTTTACGCATAACCTCAAAATTGTTTGCTTGAAATTTATCTGTGTTTTGAGTAATTAATTAATGTTCAAATAAATAAAAATGTCGACCAATTTTTTTCAGACTTACTTATATTGACAAAAAATAATATAAAAATATAAATCAATATAACAAAATATGACGTTTCGATCCGGATTTTCTGAGAAGATCTAAATCCAGATCGAAACGTCATCTTTTGTTATATCGATTTATATTTTTATATTATTTTTTGTCAATATACAGGGTGTCCCATTAAGAATGGGACATAGAACAACCGCAGATTCTCTAATTCAAAATAAAACGATTAAGCGAAATATGCTCAGATAAAATGTTACTCGTTTCCGAAATACGGGGTGTTGAAGTTGAAAACTGAAAAATTATTAATGTCCATAATTTTTTTAATACACCGTATAATTTTACTCAAATCGGCACACTTGTTAAATATCATAAAATGCACCTAACAATAAAAAAATTAGTTCAGTACGCTCTACCAGTGGCATACGGCAGGAGTAAGTAATGCTTGTACCCCTTCTAAATGTTACGCCGCTGTCTAAATTTTAATTTTGACTATAATTTTAATTTTTTTGATATTTTCCAAGTCAATAATGTACACTTGTTAGTTTGTTGTAAAGTCATTGGTTTTCGAGATATTCGCAGTTTTTTTAAGACAAAATTGTAAAAATGAATATTATTAATAATAATACAAATAAAAAGTACATGTCTATCTATCTTTAACTGCGAATATCTCGAAAACCAATGACTTTACAACAAACTAACAAGTGTACATTATTGACTTAGAAAATATCAAAAAAATTAAAATTATAATCAAAACTAAAATTTAGACAGCGGCGTAACATTTAGAAGGGGTACAAGCATTACTTACTCCTGCCGTACGCCACTGGTAGAGCGAGTAACATTTTATCTAAGCATATTTCGCTTAATCGTTTTATTTTGAATTGGAGAATCTGCGGTTGTTCTATGTCCCATTCTTAATGGGACACCCTGTATAGTCTGAAAAAAATTGGTCGACAATTTTATTTATTTGAAGAGTTCTATTCAGACGTTAATCAAAGATTTCAATTAATTAATGTATTTAATAAGCGTACTTACGACCGATGTATGAAGAAAATAGTATATACCACACTGGCCCTCGGGCATCATGGCGCGCAGTGCAAGAATATCAAACTTTCGGCCCTTGTGTAATATACTATTTTTCGACGCCATCGTTACGTCGCTGTAGTTTTTCGTCATATGAATCCAATTCACTGCACCGCGCGTAAAGAAATTTCATTAAAAAATTCTTGATTTATATTAATGAGAAGCCGCGCCAATTTTGCTAGTCTCTAGAGGATCCGTAGGCGAAAACGTTTTGGAAACGCTGACCTAATATACTGTTATTAAATAAAAATGTCACAACATGAATGAGTTTGGTTTTAGTTCGTTTTTTTTTTTAACCTATATTTCCCATGTGGTAGGAAATAATTTGCGGTCATAAGAACTTTTTTTATTTATTTTCACTTCCTGAATCGTCTCTAAAAGTTTATCGGTAGTTCTTTATTACGACATGACATAATATATTGATATTTGAGGCGACGACATACTTTCATAAAGGTTAATAAAAAACTTATATTCATAGAGGTACAATACACCTTTTCCCATTTAATACAAAAATCTAATTAAATGACACGTGATACAATGGGGGTAAAGGGGGTAATTACCCCCCCAGGACCATAATAATCTATACCAATATATAAAGCTGAAGAGTTTGTTTGTTTGTTTGGTTGAACGCGCTAAATTCAGGAAGTACTGGTTCAAATTAAAAAAAAAATATCGAGGAAAACTATAGGCTATATAATATCACGCTACGACCAATAGGAGCGGAGCATCAATGAAAAATGTTGCAAAATGTATCTCAAAAATAGCTTCTATTCAAGTGAAATGCCCTAATTAAATATTTCAATATTAGGTCGTGCATTCACAAGCCCGGCTAGGTCAGTCGGTAGTGCATGCGTCTGTTAATATCAGGGTCGTTGTTAATTAAATAAAACTAATTAATAATTCATTTGAAAACTGTTATAACTATACAGGGTGAGGCACATAAAGTGTTACAGAGCAATAGCACTCAAACTATTAATCATATCCAAAAATGTTTCAGACAAAAGTTTTAGTGTTCGAAAAGGCCGTCATACTGGACCACCCTATTTTTTTATCGGTGAAGGCGCTGAAGCTACGTCAAGGTCAACTCCAATTTTTAAACGAAACCATGTATTTTTTTTTCGATGACATTATTAGCGATTTTAAGACGAATTCAGCAACCTACAACACAAGGTCATTCTAATTATTTTATTTTTATTTAAGTATTTAAAAAAAATCAAAATATTCATTTTTAGAATATTCTGTTCAATATTCAGAATATTCAAAATAGTCACGCATGTACCGAAATTACACCACAAATGTTAGCTGAAGTTAGACGGTCTTTTCATCAGCGAATTACCAAGTGCTTACAAGTCGAGGGTCATCATATCAAGCATCTTCCGTAGGTAGACCTAAGCCAAAGTTAGTGGATCCTTTGAAAGTGAATATTCCGATATGTTTAGATTTTTCGACTACGATTTTGCGTGATTAGAGTGACCTTGTAATGTAGGTTGCTGAATTCGTCTTAAAATCGCTAATAATGTCATCAAAAAAATACATGGTTTCGTTTAAAAAAGTGGAGTTGACCTTTACGTAGCTTCAGCGCCTCCACCGATAAAAAAATAGGGTGGTCCAGTATGACGGCCTTCTCGAACACTAAAACTTTTGAAACATTTTTGGATATGATCAATAGTTTGAGTGCTATTGCTCTGTAACACTTCATGTGCCTCACCCTGTATGTACCTATATAAAAATAATTATCCTACAGTGTCTTCAATTAAATATTTATTATATTTTATTAATTACCGTCATTATTGATTTAAAAGAAATTTATAACTTAAAAAAAGTATTAATACCGCTTTTTATCGACAAAAACTTTTGAACGGTAACTCCGATCATCATGAAATTTGGACATAACATTCATCTCGGTAAACTAAGATGAATGTGCGTACTCATGTCCTTTCCTTCCCCATTCGTTCTTTTGCACCCGGGTGAAACCGCACAGGACCGCTAGTAAAAAATAAAACTGAAAATATTACGAATACCTAACTAAAAAACAAAATTTAGACAAGATTGTAACAGCGTATGTTGTAACATAATTAGTTTTGGAATTAATATTTTGCTTGACACCTTTCCTTAGTGAGTATCCTTGTTTGATATTAATAAAATTAAAATATTTTTTTTTCTTTAGAATACCTCCCCCCCTCCCCAGATAAAAAATATCTACACCCTTGACACGTGAAGTGCGCTATTTTATGTCTAAAAACTACAAATTCAATTCTATCCTTATCCAGTGCGCTTGTTGAAGAATTAAATCTTCTAATATCCAAGAAACAAGTACGTATATTTAATGTTTTTATATTTAACGAACAATATAACTATATTAAAAAAGCTCATTTATAAAATAAAGTATTACTGTTGCAAACAAAAAATGAAATATTACACGATAAGAAAATACTATAAAAGACAATTAGTGAGATGCATTGTTTAAGCTCATTTATTTATTAAGAACAATATTAATTTTATACGACATAAAAGTTAAAAGAGCAAAAAATTGGTAAGAAAATAAGATGTCTTTGTATAATAAAATAATAGTTGTTTTTATCTCAGTGAAATCTTTTTCTCGTGAATATATAAAATATTAAAGTGTGGCAAAAACTATGTAATTACTTAAATTTTTAAAATATTATATGCGATGTTTTTCACGTCGTTACACAAGCACTCTTAACAGTCATAAAGGTACGTTGTTTTGACAAAGGGCACTTTAAAACGTCATCTACTCCTAAAATACTACCTATAAACTTGCCACAGGGCTGGGGCTTTAGCCACGCATATAGTTGTAGCCAATCGACAAAAAGGCCTAAGATTATTAGCCATACTACCGTATTAGTAGTAATTGCGCCCGTATTTTTTTGAATTTACGATTATGATAACTTTTATTAAAGCTAGCAGCCCCACTTATTCAGTCTAAAAGGGTAAGAGATCTAAGAAAGGGTAAGAGATCTAAGTTCAAACATGAGACATTGTAAGATTATTAGCCTACAACCGTATTAGTAGTAATTGCGCCTGTATTTTCTTGAATTTACGATGATGATAACTTTTATTAAAGCTAGCAGCCCCACTTATTCTGCCTAAAAGAGTAAGAGATCTAAGTTCAAACATGAGACATTGTAAGATCATTAGTCTACTACCGTATTAGTAGTAATTGCGCCCGTATTTTCTTGAATTTACGATGATGATAACTTTTATTAAAGCTAGCAGCCCCACTTATTCTGCCTAAAAGAGTAAGAGATCTAAGTTCAAAAATGAGACATTGTAAGATTATTAGTCTACTACCGTATTACTTAGTAGTACTTGCGCCCGTATTTTCTTGACTTTACGATGATGATAAATTTTTCTTAAAGCTAGCAGCCCCACTTATTCTGCCTAAAAGGGTAAGAGATCTAAGTTCAAACATGTAATTCCTATGCCAATAATTCTGCCATCCGGCAACGTGGGGCTGCAAGTTTGGCGACGTACAGCGGTCATACAGTTCGGTCATCATCGGCCGAATTGTATTACTTTATCCATTCACTAGCGGCCCAGTCCGGCTTCGACCGAATTAGTAGACCTAATAGCTTTGAGCAAATTTCTAACAGATATCGCTATTTGGTACTAAATCAGGAACTCTTTAATCAGGAAACCTAGCTTCCTAGGCCCGCTGTGGACAGTTTTCTGGCGCATGCGAGATGGCGCTGCTATCACTACCTGGAAAAATTTTGGTTCTTTCCATCTGTGTGTATTACCCAGTAGCTGACGCCATATTGTTTCATGCGACAGATATCTGTCCACCGCTACGCTCGAGCTGGTTCTCCTTATTATGACTTCGTGGTTTACATTGTCAGAGAAGAGAGACTGTGTAGAAGTTTATTTCTAATGGAACAGTGTGGCCGAAAATTTTAGTTTGTCTTGTTTCTGTTAGATGATAGAACGATTGAGGTTTAGTGTCGGTGTACAGATGTCGATATATATATAGATGTCGCTATTGTTTCATATGTAAACTAGCTCAGAAGCAAACAAACAAGTTTTTTGGGAAAATACCGTAATTTTATACAAAAAATTTATTAAAAACTATCCTATAGCTTAAGTTGCACCAAGCAAGACACATTTACAAAATTTAATTAAAATCTGTTCAGCGGTTTCGGAGATTAGCGCGGCCAAAATTATGACACGGGAATTTTATATTTATAGATAAATATTTATACATATAAATAATAATTGTATAGTCGTGGGTTCTTAATACGTGTGCAAAATTTCAAATTTTTCAGACGTCTGTAAGTAGGTGAAAATTAAATTGAAATAGCCCATTAAATCAACCATAGTTACATATATACAAGTGAAGTTAGTAAAAGAGTGTTAAAAATAGACTAAAAATAAAATTGTTCTAATTATTATTTTACCAAAAAAAATTGACATAAGCCGTTTTTGCATGTGACCACAGATACGTATTGCTTATTATGTAATGTATTCCCTCGAGACTTTAAAACACATTTACCCATCATAAAATATGTTAAAAAATATTGTTTAAAATTTATTCCTTACTTCAAAGCGGTACTCATAGTTGGTGGTCTACAAAGCTCTGAATAAACTGAAATGAGTACAGAGAACTTACCATTATAAAGGTTGAATTGCATTACAAGTCGATGGCGGGGCGAAGTCTTATATATATTTAATATTAAGAGACGACAAAATAAAGTACCTCTATGTACCTATACGATTTATTTAAAAATAATAACTAGTAGAAAATGGGTTAAACGTTCTCGTAGAAAAAATACCGTATATTATTTTAAATAGATTAATATTTCGTTATGTAGTGACACGTTACATAATTTTTGTATTATTTAGTTTTCAAAACTTTGATTAACGTTTGATTAGTACTCTTCAATAAATAAAATTATCGACCAATTTTTTAGACAATTATATTGACAAAATTATAAATTAAAATACGTACATTTATTAAATTTGGTTGGTTTACCTTAATTAACCCAAACATTAATACCCTCTTTATAGCTCAACAGCCATTCTCTATTACGAAGAAATATGTTCATATTTAGGCGTTAGCAATTAATGTTTACAGACGGAAAGAGGACGATTCTGCACCATCACCAACTATTCAACAAGCACTTGATGCCGTCAAACTTATCGAAAAATTTCTATTGTTTAATGAAGATGATTCCACCACATCCCAAGACATGCATAAGATACTTAATAAACAAATATTTGCATAGCAAAAAACGTCAGGCAAAGTTAACAGACTCTGTGTTTGGAATAAATTAATTAGGTGAAGTTTGGTTATTAGTGTATTTGCCATAAGGCACTTACACTATTGGCGTCGGTCGGATGGCGGGACCTAGGGGTCGGACCAAAATTTCTCGACGTTTCATAAGTTTCTAAGAAGTTTGGCACCATTTTTGGAAATGTTTATATATATATGTATATATATATATATATATATATATATATATATATATATATATATATATATATATATATATATATATATATATATATATATATATATATATATATATATATATATATATATATATATATATATATATATATATATATATATATATATGTGTGACCACGATAACTCTCGACAGACTTAATCGATTTAAACGAAATTTGGTCCACATGTTGGAATCCATCATCGCAAGAAGCCTATTTAAAATGGGCCCGATCGGGCCATTTTAAGGGGGGTTTTTAGGGGTTGAAAAATGTTTTTGGGCCCAAAAATACGGAAAAAAATCTCAGAATCACTTCAAATTTGAAATTTAACCCTTTAGTAATTATTGAAATGTGCTGCTAAAATTTAAATAAAATCGGCCCGACAGGACCGGACTTACAAATTTTATGAAAACGCAAGTTTACTGATATGGATTTACATACTGAAGGGTGTATATAATTTGGTACAAATGTTGAATTGGTATGTAGTATTGAAATTAAGTAAAACCAGTGGGAGTATATACCCAAGTAATTCAAGAATTACAAGGCGCGAAATTTTACGTCATATACCCCGGTGTTTTGCTTGAAAATCGGTGTATATATGTATTTAACGACACTTGGAGAATAATATAGTATAACTTAATTTACTTATTCTAAGTAAAAATAACAGTTGAAAATAATGAAACACAGAAAGGAAAATATAATTTTAATAAATTCATGGTTATTGTGTCATGCAAAAATTAAACATAACTAACATCTTCAGAACAAAAGAATAACAGATTTGTTTTCAAAATATTTCTGAAATTATGAGTTTAGAAAAAAAAATTCATAACTTTCTTGTAAAAACAGATAGAAAAATAAACCGTTATGAAAAGTACCCAATTATTATATAAAAACAACTTTATAACATATATGTGCCGACTTTAGCTCAAAGAATTTTTTACAAAACTTTCTTTAAAGTAGAATAATAAAACATTATAAAAAGTACACCATTATTATATAAAAAACAACTATGGCTTGTATCTCTTTTGCGCATGCGCCGATTTTTCCCAAAAATTATACAAAACTCTTGTAAAAATAAATCGAATAATAAACTGTTATGAAAAGTATACCGTTGTTATATACAAACAACTTTATAACTTATACCTCTTCTGCGCATGCGCCGACTTTCCCTCAAAAAACATTTTAGAAAACTTTCTTGTAAAGTAGAATAATAAAACATTATAAAAAGTACACCATTATTATATAAAAAAATTGGTTGTCTGTAAAGTCGGTTTACGGACGATAGTTTTACGTGATAACGTATTCCGCTCGAATATCATATTTAATAATACATTACTGCGCTCTCGCTTACACGCACAGGGTCAGGCGGAACGTTATGGAACGTTACACTTTTTCGAGCGTGCAGCTGGTGTTTCATCAATTTATAAGACGTTATCACGTCAAAAACTTAGTCACCATCTTTAGAAGTCCGCCATATTGGATTTAGAGTGACGTCACTTTATTTTTCGAGTTATTCTCAGCAAGCCCTTTCATTTGATACCCATATTGTAAGAAAGCATAGTAAAATTAGTCCGCCATCTTTAGAACTCCGCCATATTGGATTTAGAGTGACGTCACTTTATGTTTCGAGTTATTTTCAGCAAGCCCTTTCATTTGATACCCATATTGTAGGAAAGCATAATAAAATTAGTCCGCCATCTTTAGAAGTCCGCCATATTGGATTTAGAGTGACGTAACTTTATGTTTCGAGTTATTCTCAGCAAGCCCTTTCATTTGATACCCATATTGTAGGAAAGCATAATAAAATTAGTCCGCCATCTTTAGAAGTCCGCCATATTGGATTTAGAGTGACGTCACTTTATGTTTCGAGTTACTCTCAGCAAGCCCTTTCATTTGATACCCATATTGTAGGAAAGCATAATAAAATTAGTCCGCCATCTTTAGAAGTCCGCCATATTGGATTTAGAGTAATGTCACTATATTTTTCGAGTTATTCTCAGCAAGCCCTTTCATTTGATACCCATATTGTAGGAAAACATAATAAAATTAGTCCGCCATCTTTAAAAGTCCGCCATATTGGATTTAGAGTAATGTCACTTTATTTTTCGAGTTATTCTCAGCAAGCCCTTTCATTTGATACCCATATTGTAGGAAAACATAATAAAATTAGTCCGCCATCTTTAGAAGTCCGCCATCTTTAGAAGTCCGCCATATTGGATTTAGAGTAATGTCACTTTATTTTTCGAGTTATTTTCAGCAAGCCCTTTCATTTGATACCCATATTGTAGGAAAGCATAATAAAATTAGTCCGCCATCTTTAGAAGTCCGCCATATTGGATTTAGAGTGACGTTACTTTATGTTATGAGTTACTCTCAGCAAGCTCTTTCATTTGATACCCATATTGTAGGAAAGCATAATAAAATTAGTCCGTCATCTTTAGAAGTCCGCCATATTGGATTTAGAGTAATGTCACTTTATTTTTCGAGTTATTCTCAGCAAGCCCTTTCATTTGATACCCATATTGTAGAAAAACATACTAAAATTAGTCCGCCATTTTTAGAAGTCCGCCATATTGGATGTAGAGTGACGTCACTTTATTTTTCGAGTTATTCTCAGCAAGCCCTTTCATTTGATACCCATATTGTAGGAAAGCATAATAAAAGTAGTCCGCCATCTTTAGAAGTCCGCCATCTTTAGAAGTCCGCCATATTGGATTTAGAGTAACGTCACTTTATTTTTCGAGTTATTCTCAGCAAGCCCTTTCATTTGATACCCATATTGTTGGAAAGCATAATAAAATTAGTCCACCATCTTTAGAAGTCCGCCATATTGGATTTAGAGTAATGTCACTTTATTTTTCGAGTTATTCTCAGCAAGCCCTTTCATTTGATACCCATATTGTAGGAAAACATAATAAAATTAGTCCGCCATCTTTAGAAGTCCGCCATATTGGATTTAGAGTAATGTCACTTTATTTTTCGAGTTATTCTCAGCAAGCCCTTTCATTTGATACCCATATTGTAGAAAAACATACTAAAATTAGTCCGCCATTTTTAGAAGTCCGCCATATTGGATGTAGAGTGACGTCACTTTATTTTTCGAGTTATTCTCAGCAAGCCCTTTCATTTGATACCCATATTGTAGGAAAGCATAATAAAATTAATCCGCCATCTTTAGAAGTCCGCCATATTGGATTTAGAGTGCCGTATCTTTATGTTTCGAGCTATTCTCAGCAAGCCCTTTCATTTGATACCCATATTGTAGGAAAGCATAATAAAATTAGTCCGCCATCTTTAGAAGTCCGCCATATTGGATTTAGAGTGACGTCACTTTATGTTTCGAGTTACTCTCAGCAAGCCCTTTCATTTGGTACCCATATTGTAGGAAAGCATATTAAAATTAGTCCGCCATCTTTAGAAGTCCGCCATATTGGATTTAGAGTTATGTCACTTTATTTTTCGAGTTATTCTCAGCAAGCCCTTTCATTTGATACCCATATTGTAGGAAAACATAATAAAATTAGTCCGCCATCTTTAGAAGTCCGCCATATTGGATGTAGAGTGACGTCACTTTATTTTTCGAGTTATTCTCAGCAAGCCCTTTCATTTGATACCCATATTGTAGGAAAGCATAATAAAATTAGTCCGCCATCTTTAGAAGTCCGCCATATTGGATTTAGAGTGACGTCACTTTATTTTTCGAGTTATTCTCAGCAAGCCCTTTCATTTGATACCCATATTGTTGGAAAGCATAATAAAATTAGTCCGCCATCTTTAGAAGTCTGGATTTAGATAATGTCACTTTATTTTTCGAGTTATTCTCAGCAAGCCCTTTCATTTGATACCCATATTGTAGGAAAACATAATAAAATTAGTCCGCCATCTTTAAAAGTCCGCCATATTGGATTTAGAGTAATGTCACTTTATTTTTCGAGTTATTCTCAGCAAGCCCTTTCATTTGATACCCATATTGTAGGAAAACATAATAAAATTAGTCCGCCATCTTTAGAAGTCCGCCATATTGGATTTAGAGTAATGTCACTTTATTTTTCGAGTTATTCTCAGCAAGCCCTTTCATTTGATACCCATATTGTTAGAAAGCATAATAAAATTAGTCCGCCATCTTTAGAAGTCCGCCATATTGGATTTAGAGTAATGTCACTTTATTTTTCGAGTTATTCTCAGCAAGCCCTTTCATTTGATACCCATATTGTAGGAAAGCATAATAAAATTAGTCCGCCATCTTTAGAATTCCGCCATATTGGATTTAGCGTAATGTCACTTTATTTTTCGAGTTATTCTCAGCAAGCCCTTTCATTTGAGTCCCATATTGTAGGAAAGCATAATAAAATTAGTCCGCCATCTTTAGAAGTCCGCCATATTGGATTTAGAGTGACGTCACTTTATTTTTCGAGTTATTCTCAGCAAGCCCTTTCATTTGATACCCATATTGTAGGAAAGCATAATAAAATTAGTCCGCCATCTTTAGAAGTCCGCCATATTGGATTTAGAGTGACCTCACTTTATTTTTCGAGTTATTCTCAGCAAGCCCTTTCATTTGATACCCATATTGTTGGAAAGCATAATAAAATTAGTCCGCCATCTTTAGAAGTCCGCCATATTGGATTTAGAGTGACGTCACTTTATGTTTCGAGTTATTTTCAGCAAGCCCTTTCATTTGATACCCATATTGTAGGAAAGCATAATAAAATTAGTCCGCCATCTTTAGAAGTCCGCCATATTGGATTTAGAGTGACGTAACTTTATGTTTCGAGTTATTCTCAGCAAGCCCTTTCATTTGATACCCATATTGTAGGAAAGCATAATAAAATTAGTCCGCCATCTTTAGAAGTCCGCCATATTGGATTTAGAGTGACGTCACTTTATGTTTCGAGTTACTCTCAGCAAGCCCTTTCATTTGATACCCATATTGTAGGAAAGCATAATAAAATTAGTCCGCCATCTTTAGAAGTCCGCCATATTGGATTTAGAGTAATGTCACTATATTTTTCGAGTTATTCTCAGCAAGCCCTTTCATTTGATACCCATATTGTAGGAAAGCATAATAAAATTAGTCCGCCATCTTTAGAAGTCCGCCATATTGGATTTAGAGTGACGTCACCGATTTTCCCCAAAAAATTTACAAAAACTTCTAGTAAAAATAGATAGAGTAAAAACCGTTTTAAAAACTATATTATTATTATATAAAACAACATTATAAGAGATATATTCTTTTACGCATGCGCCGATGTTCCCCAAAAACAATAGGCCACTTCATATTTGCATATCAAACATCCTCCCAAAATTTGGTTTCAATCCGCTCTTCCTTGATGTCGGAATGATAAGAAATGTCAAAAGTGACGTTTGCATGTGTCAAAGTACTTATTAAGTTCTAATAATTAGTTATTCAAATTGTTAACTTAGAAGGCGTTGCTTTTCATAAATATTTCAAATGGCATCCGTTTTTGAACAAATGCTATCTCCTTTGTTTTATTATTGTCATAAATAAAATTATCGACCAATTTTATTTTAAGACAGAACATACGCAATAATTAAATTACCATGTTATACCGTGCAACAGAGAGAGATAACCGAAAGATGTTTGCTATCGGTTATATCAGATTGAATTTATTTCTATATAAATGTGTATAAGAAAAGTGATTGGGCGAATTCTGTTGTACGAAATTTATGTAAAATTTTCTCCTCTTTCGTTTAAGACAGGTTTCGAACCGATCTGATTTAAACTGAGCGAGTTATAAGCGAAAAACTTCGTTTTTTCTAAATTGCTCCCCTCTGGAGCAAAAATTCAAAAATCGGGCGACGTTAGGATTTAAGTTACCCGGAGACAAATCGAACAAAAAAAAGTTTTTTAAAATCGGTTAAGTCGTTTGGGCTGTACGCTGGATACAAAAAGCGTGACTCACAGATTCACAGATTCACAGATTCACAGATTCACAGATTCACAGACAAAGCGAGTACATATAGGCGCTTTAGCTTACGCTATTCGCGCCTAAAAATGTTGTTTTTTAAAGGGGTGTATTAGAGGGTAATTTTTTTATTTTGTCCAAAAACAAAGTTAAGTTCGTACAATAGAGACACACTGCTTATAAAAGCAAATACACTATATTGTCGGCAGGGTTTCGCACTGCGACCCGAGTTTTTTTTTACTTTCTTCTCTCCATATAACGAAAACTTTTTATAACGAAAAAAATACTCGGTCCCTTGATGAGATTCGTTATAAAGAGGTTACACTGTATATATTTTTGTCAATATAATTATCTGAAAAATTAATCGATAACTATATTTATGTATTTATTTTTCACTTCATGATATTAAAAAAATTTTAAATAAAAAGCATACAATAACGGAGTTTTATGGTTCCAATCTGGAAGCAAATCGGTTAACCCATCGAAAACTCAGCTGAAATTTTTGGCACATTTTACAAATATTAGTATTAATTTGGGCATTTATCACATAAAAAATGTATAAATCTTAACGCTATTGTATATTAAATGGAGGGGAGTCGAATCGAGACATAATCTTCTGGGGAGAATTGGAGCTTGGACATCGTGCGACATTTTCAGACGTGATTAATGTAACACACATTTTCGTTCAATGTCTTCATTATTACAAACAATCAGTTTCCCAAACCCTGGATTAAAACAATATACAGTTATAGTTTATTATATGAGACACTCTGGCGAGGAAAATTTATAACCATAATTTTGTTCATGAACGTATCCGTCGTTTGCAGAACGGGACAAAAAAATCAACGACATTACATTCTTTGTGATATGCCGCGCCTTGCCCCCTGTACAAGCGACACGCCTCTTGTAAAGTTACCCCGGCGCTTTTGTTATTATTGCTGTACAAAAACGTAGACTTGAGCTCAACACTGAAAATCAACTCTATATTCTTTTTAAATCTTTGATTAACGTCTGAATAGAACTCTTCGAATAAATAAAATTCTATTCTTTTTACCCGCGACGGAACGACGAAGGTATATGCGATTAGCCTGATAGATTGTTTGTTTGTTTGTTACTTAGTTTGTTTTTGCACTCGAATGTCGCCATTTATCTGGAAAACGGTTTTATCAATTCATATGTGGTTTTCTGTAAAGGGTTTGTAATTCATCTGCGATGGTTTTTAGATAGATAGGGGGCACTGCACTGCACAAAAAATTAATCACAAAAACTATAACAAACGTGCTACGCACGAACACATCTAACAAGCGTCCGTTACTAGTGCTTTTTACCGCAATACACTTGAACATTTATTAAAAACACAATTATGAGCACTAGCGCACATAACGCGATTCGACTGCTAGGCTATCAGATATAGCTACGCTGTGTACGCTAGTTCGGCTAGACCATCTGAACACACTTTTACAAAAGTGAGGGACGAGAAAATTGCAAAAGTTTCAAACATTTTAGTAAAAAAAGGAGAGGGGTATGGTTTTTTGCGAATATCTCAAAAACTATTGCATGAAGGTAGAAAGCTTTTGATAGATTGAATTTGTTATTTGAAATAGATTTTAAAGTCAATAAATATTTTATCCGTTCGAAAATGAAAATAAAAATGCTTCTTACAATGAGCTTATAGCCTTTGTGTCTCGATCTACTTGTACTAAAATCATCCCGTATTTTTTAACTTTATTTGAATGGAAAGACAACTGTCGCTCGTAGACAGAGACAAAAAAAAGTCAATAACACTGCATTCTTTGTTCTTCCAATCTTACTTCTGAAAAGTTGTGCAGACTGCAGATTGCAGTAAGTAACACAGACCTCAGCTAATGTTCAAAGTAAAAGTTAATAAATAATTATGATTATACAATAAGACAACAATGAAGCTTTATACTATAAAGACCCGAAAAAAACTTATGGGATATGGTTTTAAATTAAATTGATCGAATTATTTTATAGTTTAAAGGTCACTGAGAAAAAGTGTCCATGGGGGCATAGCCTAAACACCACTAGATTTTTAGCTAGAGATATGCTTAGCAAGATTTTAGATATATGGATATCCATTAAGAGGGGATATATATCTCTGAAGATGATACAAAACGTATCGAAATGTCAGCATTAAATGCAAGTTTAAAAAATTTCAGTATTGCTTCATTTTCGATTCTTAAACCACGGAATTTTTTCCAAAAATTTGTTATTAATTATTTTAATGTGTGACCAAAAAAAAAATGCTAAATAAGACGTTCCAATTAGGTCTCCCTCTTTAAATTCACAATCTTAAAAAATCCTAAGCTCTAAAAATACATTTTCGAATATGACATTATTATTTTATATAGGGTGACACCTTCCAATATTACGTAGTTTTCGACTATTTTCCTATTTCTAAAAAGAAAGCTCAAAAGTTGAACATGGAACATGTTTATGAATTCAATTGATATTCCTATATCTAAAATCTCGCTAAACATACCTGTAGCTAAATCTATTGGTTTTTATGCTATGCGTCCATGGACACCTTTTCTTAGTGACCTTTAAACTATAAAATAAAACCATTTTCGATCAATTTAACCGAGAACCAAATCCCATAAGGTTTGAGCGGGGTCCTTTCCCCTCACAATTATCTCACAAAATTCTCAAAAAATTGACTTGACGAAAAACCGAACGTGTAGCATTACCTAATGCGCATGTGAGCTATTCCATTGAACTGTAAACACACACACAAACACAAGATTCAAATCTTTGATTCACGTCTGATTAGAACTCTTCAATAAATATAATTAATACATTAACGTTTCGATCCGGATTTGGATCTTCTTCAGAACGGATCTAAAAAATATAAAAAATAATTAATATGTAATTTCTAATTCGCTTTATATAAAATTCTTTCAAAGAATTAATTAGTATCAAAGAATTTTATATAAAGCGAATTAGAAATTACATATTAATTATTTTTTATATTTTTTAGATCCGTTCTGAAGAAGATCCAAATCCGGATCGAAACTTGAATGTATTAATTATATTTTTTGTTAATATATTGTCTGAAAAATTGGTCGATAATTTTATTTATTGAACACGCGTGAGTAATATGTAATTTCGGGGCCCTGCTAAATTCGGGAGAAATAATAGATTATTTCATGTTGACGCGTAGAGTGCTAATAATGAGCCGTTCAGTGTGATAATGAATTTTCTGGACCAATAGAAACGCAGTAGCAAGCCCGAGCGTGCAATAATGAAAAAAAAAAACTGCACGCAGCTTCTGGACCAATAGGAACGTGGTAGGCGGTATTGTATATATGAAAACAGCATCGCAATTCAGCAAAAGTCATGGCTATCTTGTGTGCATCGAGGGCGCTGGGTACGTCAATCAATGAAGTGATTTATTATTTTTCCCTCTTTTATCAGGGCCCCGATTACATATTACTCGTGCTAGTTGAATAAAATATTATGTGCGACCATTGATCGAAGGAGAATATTCCACTCGCGTGCGTTTTACCGCACTCGCTGCGCTCGTGCGGCAAATTTCACGCTCATGGAATCTTCTCCTTCTCTCACTAGTCGCACAATATACTATTATTAATAAACACAAGATGTTTGCACATACTATGACAGTACTATACGGATTCACGTATTTTCTCTGTATACTGTATAGTGTTGAACTGACTGTGAAATGCTAAGGTCTACGTCGTCAGTCTACTAAGAAATCACAAGGCCTGCATATATTCCAGTCTAAGTTCAGAGTTTGACAAAAAAGAAAAACTTTTCTACACAGCTTTTTTTCATGTTATATAGATTCACGGAAGCTTCTCGAATTATAGAATGCCGCTTCTCCATTAAATAGTCGAAGACACTTTTTGCGTTCAAAACTTTATCCCATTAATATCACTATGCAATTAACTTTTAATCTTTGAACGTCAATCACGTCTAATTTTTATATTTCGAAAATTATTTTTCTACAACGACGTATTTTTACGGCGAAAGACATTCCAGATATAAGTACCTTAGGGTGTATATTTATTTTTTTCGGTCCCATTCGCTAATGTTTTAGCATTGGACCTAAAAAAAGTTGTCCTATAATTTCAGCTTCCTAGATCAAACCTGGTCGACGACGCAAAGCGAGTTTGAGTAAAAACGTCATATTTCCTATGTTAATTAAATGGAAAACAAACTCGCTTTGCGTCGTTCACCAGGTTTGATCTAAGAAGCTTAAATTTTGGGACAACTTTTTTTCGGATAACTGGTAGAAAACATTTTTTTTGTTTAATTTTTGATAGCAGCATTTTGTAGAAAATTAAATTTCCCATAAAAAAGGTCCTTAGTACTAAATCCGTGAATTCATTATTTTCAAAGATATGTTCGTTTAAACATTCTCATAAAAATTGAGTTTCATTATTTTAATTAATTTAAAAATAACGAATTCACGAATTAAATACTAAAGACCTTTTTTGTTGGAAATTTAATTCTGTACAAAATGCTGCTATCAAAAAATTTGAAAAAAATCTACCAGGTAATCCATGTTTGAGTAAAAATGTCCCACGTTAATTAAAAATGGGAAACAAACACGGTTTGCGTCGTTCACAAATTTGATCTAGGAAGCTGAAATTTTGGGAATTTTTTTATGTCCAATGCTAAAACATTAGCCAATAGGACCGAAAACAAAAAAATAACACCCTACATACATAATTTCCCGTATATTTCTATACCTACATAACCATCTACGTAGTTAGGTTCTTAGATATGAATAAATCAATTTTTATCAGAGGAAAAAATTGTCTTATTAATAAAATGACGAACAAGTGCAAATAAAACTCGCGCCTTGAAGGTTCGTTACCATTATAATGTAGTTTACAATTATCGCGCAGGATGGCACCACTTTCGCTTACTTTCGAGACTGTCAATAATGCACGAGTTACACAAACTAATTTATGTAGTTAGAGGTCGTATCTTTTTATTGCATTGAACTAAAATTTGAATTTTTTACATGACTATATTTTTCAACTTGATATCTGTATCAATTCCTTAGAAAAAAGTCTTGACGGAACCCTAAAAATCGAAATTTATTACGCGATAATTCCACAATGTTTCAAAATGTTTCGTGGCGTAAAAATTAATTCTATACAACGAGGACTATCTGTACAGTAAACCAAAAGTTGTCCGGCGTTTATGAGAAAGTTATTTTACAACTTCAGACAATAAATTAAAAGAAAAAATAATTTTACATTACCAAAAGCTGAGTCTGGGATTTTTCAAAAATGTTTGTACCTGAAAGAAAAGAAAAATAAATTAATATACATATAATTTATTATAAAATAAGAATATAAAACTTATTTTGAAATTTGTAATTTTTCCTAAAAAAATGTTTCAGCAAGTAATGGTTTTCATAAGCATTTCAAAATATTTAAATTCAACGGAGATAATCAATTTTTTGTGCATGAAGCCGCAAATGAGATAGATCGACGCCTGGTCGGTCATTATGTCCATATTCACCGAACACTATTAAAGATAGAGCTACTAATTTTGGAACAAATTTATTCGTTAGAACAAAATTTACCTAGTAAATTATCAGGTAGAAAAGTTAGCTAAAGAATAAATATACACTGAACTATATTCCTTGCACTTTTTGTTGAATATTTTGAAGCTCACCCAAAAATACGACCGATGGCGTTAGTGTAGACGTCAAAAATAAAGTTTCACAAAATAGTAATGTTTTAAAGTCAAGTGCACACAAAACTTCCATTAACTTGAATGTTTTACAACTATACACTTCACAAAAGGTTATAATAAACAACACATTAATATCGTTACAAGAGCAAACTGTAGATACAATATTCCACGTTTATAGGTTAGGTATTATGATCTATGTGGCGGCCATTATTATTTTATCAGCCGAATAAACTATTATATCCTGGAAGTGCGACATAATAGATTTATATACCTGCAGTAAACATAATTATGCTTGGTGAGAGGAATTATCGCTATTTATTCGGAGGAATAGCTACCTGAAAAACAAATGAATCCGTGAATATGGCCATTAGAGTAAAAAAATATTTAAATATGTTGAGTGTTACTCATAGAAACTAAAACAAAACTCGTGTTGTGAGTCTGTGACGACAATGGAGATAACGTGGGAAAAAAGGGAAGGGTGAAGAGAATGAACTAAAAAAAAGTGTTTTCTTGTTTTATTTTTAAGTTGTTTTTTTTTTAGCATGAGCACACTCAGCTATATGGAGTATCAAAATTTTATGTAACGTACAAAAAAAACTTTATTATATTTTATTAATTTTAAAACAAATACCTGTTTTATACAATCTGGAATTTTACTATCACACGAGTAGCGCAATAGCAGAGATGAACGAAATTCCTTTATCAAACATCATTATAATACGCGCCACGAATCTAAAAGGCTCGGAAGTTAGATGCGAATGTGGGATTGCGCTTGTACAGTCTGTTTAAAACTACAAACTCGCAACTCAACAAAACTAAAATAACAATATCAACTTGACAATAGCGTACTCACAGAACTGTTCTGTGAGCGTACTCGACTGTACTTTAAAGCAGGAAAGCGACAATCATCGACGAGCGCACGTTCCGTGCAGGTAGCCGGGAGATGGTGGGGGTTTCAACGACTCTAAAATGTGCCTTTGTGACGCTGTTTGTGACTAACTTCCGAACCTTTTAGATCCGTGGCGCGTATTATACAAGCTTTTATTTAGTTTCACCTGCCCCAGTGTCTGTCTGTCTGTGTCTGAAATCAAATCTTGCAAGTAAAATTAGATCCACTTCCCGTTGTTCGGTGGAATTGAAATTTGGCATACGTATGTAGTTCCGATAACAATACAATATTATAATAACTAACTGACTGGTACGGCTTTCGTCAGGATGCAAATCGCGCTTTTAATAAAGCACTAGTGTCGAATTTATAGTGAGTAATAATATAGCACGTCATGAATACAACAGAGATTTAATCGAATATAAAAATTAATGTAATATCAGGTGGGTTTTTTGAAGGGTTTTCCCCAAAATGAATGTAAATTGCATGCATTCTGATGAAAAAATAAACATTATTTTTAGTGTGATATATTAAAAGTGCAATTTGCATCTAAACGAAAGCCGGACCGGTCAGTTAGTTGCTATAATATTGTATTGTCATCGAAACTACATCCGTATGCAAAATCAGACGTTAATCAAGGATTTGAAGGATTTGAGGGTCAAATTTAACTTGCAAGATTTGATTTCAAACAGACAGACATACACCGGGACAGGTGAAACTAAATAAAAGCATGCAAAAATACATTTTATAAAGGGGAATTATAAAACGGTCGAATAAAAAAAAAAACTAAATTACTAAGTGAGCGACTATAAATTACTAAGTGAGCGACTAAATTACTAAGTGAGCGACTAGAATGCCTTCGGTAATTTTGAAGCAGATATCTTCTTTTGTTTTTACTTTTTATTTTTTTTTCACTTTGAGACTACAACTTAAAACTCACATTTTCATGAAGATTGAAAACCACCGCTTTTTTTGATAAAGGGGTATGCGAATTGTCTCGCAGTGAAACGCGATGGGGCAAAGGTGGAGTTTTTAAAAAAATAATTCCGGGGTGAACGATAAACGGGTATGCGAATTGTAATTTCGGGGTGAACGATAAAGGGGTATGCGAATTGTAATTCCGGGGGGAACGATAAAGGGGTATGCGAATTGTCTCGCAGTGAAACGGGAAGGGGCAAATGTGGAGTTTTTAAAACACAATTCCGGTGTGAACGATAACGGGGTATGCGAATTAAATAGTTAATTGTTTGAATAGAACTGCATTTTCTAAAACATGTATACTTATTTAATTGACAGTCAATTAAATATATATTTTTTAGAAAACTATTAACGTTGACACTCAAACAAATATTAGGTCGCTCAAATATTATGAAGTTTCCCATTTTGTATTTTAAGTAACTCAAATGAATGTTTGTAAATTGCTTTTCTGTTGATTTCTCGTCACCCGCAGTCAGTCGCTCACTTAGTAGGTACTTTTCAGTAGTCGGGTTTTAGTTTAAGAACTTATATTTTATTTGTTTTCAATTTGCTTACCCCTGGGACCAAAATTCAAAAATAAATGTAGCCTATGTTAACCGGCCCATAATAACGAATCGATTGACACCTTGTTTATCAAAATCGGATGAATAGTTTAGGCGCTACGTTGGAACATCCGTAAATACAAACATACATACATAGACTGCTAAACTCATAACCTTTCTTTTTGGCTTCGTCGCAGTCGGGTAAAAAGTAGGAAAAGAAATTATCGCGTATTCATAGAAAACTAAAACGGTTTTCCAAATATTCGATAATATAATTATTAAGTTCACAATTGGAAACGTAATTATTTCGTGTAAAATGGTATTTCCTAAACTACACCTGACTTTGGTTATATGTATAACGAAGACACAATTTGAAAACATTTAAAATGTAAATAGGTGTACTTTTGGTGAATAAGCGATGATGTAATAATACGTAACACACATGTCAAAGACTTAATGTACCCATTTAATTTATCTTTTGTGCAGACATTATTAAAAAGTACTTCGAAGTTATCAAAGAAATTTCCATTTTATCTGTGTTCTCATCCTATTGCGTATTTTATAAAAGGGTAGTATACTTAAACGAGTGACTGTAAATTACAATTTTGGGTGACAAAAATAATCAATTTGCGTTACTGTATTACCAATGAAACAAGAAAATATTTTCATCCGAGGATAGCCATGGTCGTATTCCATCTAATATATATGAGACCCCTCTAGATGTATAACGTGATGCACTTTGCCCTAAAGATTAATACTGTTAAAATGTAATGTTTTGTTAGGGTAGGTGGCATATGACCACGGCTATCCTCAAATGAGAATATTTTCTTGTTTCATATTTTTCAGTAGTCGGGTTTTAGTTTTTGAACTTATTTTGTCGTGATAACGTCTTATAAATTGATGAATCACCAATCTTATAAATTGATAAAACACCGGCTGCATGTTCGAAAAAGTGTAACGTAACGTTCCTAACGTTCCTAACGTTCCTAACGCGTAACGTTCCGCCTGACCCTGTGCGTGCTTTTTGCTAATTTCTCGCTCAATTTAAATCAGATCGGTTTGAAACCAGTCTTAAACGAAAGAGGAGAACATTTTACATAGATTTCGTATAACAGAATTTGCCTAAACAGTTTTTTTATACAAATTTATATAGAAAAATATTTTATACAAATTTATATAGAAAAATAGCTGTATAAATGCATTGTTGTCTATTGCATGGCGCGCGCGCGACGCGGTCGGTCGTCTTTGTTTGCCGTACATGGAAATTAGAAAATAACGTATGTCTTGTCTTAACATGAAAACGGCTGCATTTCTAATGTTTATTTTTTGACATTAGTATTTTGTGATTTGCAAAGCCTTCTAAGTTAACTATTGGAATAACTAATTATTATTAGAACATAATACTTTGTAAGTTGCAAACGTCACTTTTGACATTTCTTATCATTCCGACACCAAGGATAAGCGGATTGAAACCAAATTTTGGGAGGTTTAGGTTATGTATTACGGAATACGTTATCACGTAAAACTATCGTCCGTAAACCGACTTTACAGACAACCAATTTTTTTTTTATTTCGAAATGACTAGAGTAAATAATTGATTTAGCTGTAACAAATTAGCATCAAAAAAGCATCAAGTTCCTGCATTGCTGCAGATTTCAAATTTTATTCCGCTATGTTGATAATACCAGCTTAACGGACCACCATGTATAAATCACCATATAGGTATTTTCCAATAATATTATTACTGACTTTAAGACGAATTTATTTGACAAAATCGCGCGATAAAAATCAGAATGTGTGCGGTGACTTTTAGAGTTTCGAAAATTTTGAGTCCATTCACTGTAGTGAACTAAAATGTGTATATTGTAGATGAGTGCTATATGTAAAATGTAGGTAGACATGCATAAATATGCATGACTAGAGCGGAAAAGCACAAAAACGATACACGTATACAATAATATACGCATACATATAATATAATACACGTTCATAGGCACTCCGTATACACAAAGCGACGAAATTATAATTGTCTACAGTTGACGTCACTTAATAAAGCCGTTACGTCACTAATCAGTAGATTTGACTTCAACTAACGTAATTGACTTTGCATGTTAAAAGACCTCGCACAAACCTTGTGGGATTTGGTTCTCGGTTAAATTGGTCGAAAAAGGCTTTATTTCATAGTTTAAAGGTCGCTAAGAAAAAGTGTCCATGGGCCTAAAAACCAATAGATTTTTAGCTACAGATATGTTTAGCGAGATTTTAGATATAGGGATATCCACTGAATTCACAATCTTAAAAAAATCCTAAACTCTGAAGCGCTGAATCCAAATGTGACACTATTATTTTATGCAGGGTGACACCTTCCAACTTTACCGGGTTTTCGACTATTTTTCTATTTCTAAAAAAAAGCGCAAAAGTTGAACATGGAACATGTTTGTGAATTCAATGGATATCCCTATATCTAAAATCTCGCTAAAAATACCTGTACCTAAATCTATTGGTTTTTATGCTATGCGTCCATGGACACCTTTTCTTAGTGACCTTTAAACTATAAAATAAAACCATTGTCGATCAATTTAACCGAGAACCAAATCCCATAAGGTTTGTGGAGGGTCCTTTCATCACAATCGCCTCAGAGATTTGGTCGTGGAAGCGTAACAGACAAAGTTACCTTATTATATGTAGGTGAATCGTATGAAAACTTCCAAATGGAACACCTGTTTATCCAAAATTACCATATTAATTTTCACAATTCACTTACATAAATTGTTCGAGAAAATTAGATAATAGAAATAATCAAAGATTTTAGTAGGTAATGATGAAATATTTAAATCTGTCAAAAAATACACTCTCACCAAATAAACGAATCACAGCTGCAAAACTGCATACATTTTAAGTAGAAAACTTGATACAACTTTTGAGTTTTTCTTAATAAAATATTAATCACTTTATTTAAGGTCACTTATAAAACGTGATTATCACGTCACTTCAATTTCAATCACACTAAAAACTAGTCAAAGACTCAAAATAGCACTTTTCTACTACACAATTTTAATACAATAATTATTACAACCTTGCATAGGAGACAAAAATTTCAACGTTTTGATCTGCACATAAAACATTTGAAAGACTACTACATAATATTATAGATTACGTAAAAACTACAATTCATTTTGTTAAAATATTAATCATCTCTTTCTAATACATTGGAATAAAAAAGAACAAGAAAATACTAGAATTTTCAACTTGTGGAGCTAAACTATCTTTTTAATGAGTGTCTGTATTTGTTTTATTGTAGAACTATAATAATAAAAACTCCGGTCGCAGTGCGAAACCCTGCCGACAATATAGTGTATTTGCTTTTATAAGTAGTGTGGCTCTATTGTATGAACTTAACTTTGTTTTTGGACAAAATAAAAAAATTACCCCTTAATACACCCCTTAAAACAACATTTTTTTACTTAATTTCAATACTACATAGCAATTCAACACCTGTACCAAATTATATACACCCTTCAGTATGTAAAACCATATTAGTAAACTTGCGTTTTCATAAAATTTGTAAGTCCGGGTCTGTCGGGCCGATTTTATTAAAATTTTAGCAGCACATTTAAATAATTACTAAAGGGTTAAATTTCAAGTTTGAAACGATTCTGAGAATTTTTTCGGTATTTTTGGGCCCAAAAACACTTTTCAACCCCTAAATACCCCCCTTAAAATGGCCCGATCGGGCCCATTTTAAATAGGCTTCTTGCGATGATGGATTCCAACATGTGGACCAAATTTCGTTTAAATCGATTAACTCTGTCGAGAGTTATCGTGGTCACACATATATATATATATATATATATATATAAATATATATATATATATATATATATATATATATATATATATATATATATATATATATATATATATATATATATATATATATATATATATATATATATATATATATATACATATATATATAAACATTTCCAAAAATGGTGCCAAACTTCTTAGAAACTTATGAAACGTCGAGAAATTTTGGTCCGACCCCTAGGTCCCGCCATCCGACCGACGCCAATAGTGTAAGTGCCTTATGGCAAATACACTAATAATAATACTGATGATGATGATGAAGATGATGATAATAATAATAATAATGTTAAATTTCAGTTTTGTAATAGTTTTTCGTAATTAAAAAAGTTATATTATTGAACACAAAAAACATATTTATTTAACAAATTACAATGTACAGTGCTTTTTTTTTGTTTATCTAGAAACGTCTAATCATGGAATTCAATAAATCAATAAACATTCTACGACTAAAGTAACTGATAGATACATAATATATAATTAGGATTGTATTTTAAATATACTGGAAACTTGATGTTCGTCAAAAATATGCGCAAACATTTTCAATAAAAAAACGAGTGTGCTTTAGTTTAGACCACACGACTGAAGTAAAACTTCTTCCTGCTACAATTTGTTATTATTCACCCAAAAAATCACAAAATATGAACTTTAAAATGAATTTACAATTTTATTCACTTTAAACGTAGAATATTTAATGTATTGAATAAAATAATAATTTATAAAATTGTTCAAGAACGAAATGAATAGTCTAATGTAAGAAGAAAGAAATATAAACATAAAAATAATGAAAACAAAAGTAATACATTGCAATTACTTAGCACTCGTTGGATTTTAAGCGTAAATCTTCATGAAATGTTATTTAAAGTAGGTTTACAAAACTTTTTTCTGTCACCCGATAGCGCCACTGGCAAGTAAAGTATGTGTCATTCTATTGTTAGTACTGCAGCTTATATTTTAAGCCACTTGATGGCGCCGCTAGCCAGTGAAGTATTTGTCATCCTCTTTCTATCTTCACTAACTTATATCTCCCTCTCAACTTCCGTTCGCCTGACCCGATCACACTTCCATAAGTCTCTCGTCACACATTCACCAGCTTACTTCCCAAGTCAAGCGTGTGTAAAGAAGTTTTACTTCAAAAATGCAATGTTGTTGCTGACAGCATAATATCTTTCCTTGGACAACTCTAGTATTGTTTGCTGAAATGTTTTGGGTATAGCTGAACCTTTCTATCGCTATATATATAAAACAAATAAACTAATACATATTCATTTATACCTTACCATTCAGGTCTGGTTGCTGTTCTGATTTTAACTTATATAAACGGTTTGGATGATACAGTGTCTCAAATGAATTTGTACTTATTTCGAATCTTTCAGATACTCCAAAACGGACAATCTTTTCACCCGACTACGGCGAAGCCAAAAGGAAGGGTTATGATTTTAGCAGGCTATGTATGTTTGTATTTACGGATGTTCCACCGTAGCGTCTAAACTATACAACCGATTTTGATATATAAGTTGTCAATCGATTCGTTATTATGGCCCGGGTAAGATAAGCTACATTTATTTTTGAATTTTGATCCCAAAGGGAAGCAAATTAAAAATAAATAAAAAATAAGTTCAAAAACTAAAACCCGACTATTGAAAAGTATGAAACAAGAAAATATTCTCATCTGACGATAGCCGTGATCGTATGCCATCTCATATATATGATGCCCCTCTAGATCTATAGCGTGATGCACTTTGCTCTAGAGCTTATAATAATAATAATAATAATAATAATAATATATTTAGCAGTAAATGAGACCTAAGTCTATTACATAGTCAAATACAAATACATATAAAAGGTGTCATTTAAAAACATTTAAAAATTCATCAACAGATGATCGCTTACTACTGTTAAAATGTAATGTTTTGTTAGGGTAGGTGGAATATGACCATGGCTATCCTCAAATGAGAACATTTTTCAGTAGTCGGATTTTAGTTTTTGAACTTACTTTTTGTATAATAGATACGTTTGTATCAAAGTTAAAACACAGAATATAAGGTAAAAAGACCCAACACCGGAACGACGAAGGGCATATGACTAGTTTTTATTAATTAAAAAATATTTAAGTAGTTCATAAAATAAAATAATTTGTCCCATTATATAAAATAGACATTTGGATATCCCAGAATAATTAATAAGTTTTTTTGAAATTTTATATATATAAAAAATGACTCGAAAAAGTCTAAAAGACCCAGTACCAGAAGTCAGAACACTTAAAAAGCCTTGTCTGAATATCAGAATATGATTGGCCCAATAGCGGAACAGTAAATATAACGAGTTTATTGTGTATGTAAAAGTTATACTTGCCATAAACTTAATGAAATAAAATAGTTTATAGAAATAAAATACTGCCCTAAAAAGGCGAAGGTCAGTAAGTGACATTTGTTGAAAAATGAGTTCATACTGAAGCCAACGACAGCAGTAAGTGCTGCAGCAATAATTTTAATGTCTTTAAAAAATGTTTTGGTTTCCATAATCTAAAATTCTGGACGGTCAAGACATTTTTAGTAAATCTTGATTTACTTAAATTCCTAAGTTGGTCACTTACTGCTTTTTACCTTTTTACGGCAGAATAATCGGGGCAGTAATATTAAATGATAGAAGCATTCAACATAAATGTTACATTAGAAAACGGTTGTATTTTCAATTAAAATAAAATTTGTTTATCTATGCGAAACACTGTAAAAAACATTAGGACGAGAAGAAAAATACTGAAAAAACACTGCACTGGTAATTTCTGATTGTTTTTATTTTCGTTTCGTTAAATTAAATTTAATTGAAAAACATATACGAAAAGGATGCGATATTTTTTCACAAAATATCATCGCTGTGTATATTTCAATTAAACACATCAATAGTTCAGGCCCTATTTTTTTTTCGCTTTTAATAACAGACTCTATCATAGCAATGTCACTGTCCTTTATTATAAACCCTACTTCTCAGGTTCTAGTCCAAAAACTTATAAAAGTTAGAAGTGGATCTCACTATTAAATTCAAAATACGAATTGGTGGTGCTATGTCTAAATAGTTGCAGGTGGGCCTTAATTCTTGCTAAATTTTACCCGACTGCGACGCAGCCAAAACGAAAGTATATGAGTTTAGCAGGCTATGTATGTTTGTTTTTACGGAGGTTCCACTGTAGCGCCTAAACTATTCATTCGATTTTGATAAATAAGGTGTCAATCGATTCGTTATTATAGTCCGGGTAATATAGGCTACATTGATTTTTGAATTTTCATCCCAGGGGTGAGCAAATTGAAAACAAATAAAAAATAATTTAAATAAAAATTAAGTTCAAAAACTAAAACCCGCCTACAGAAAAGTACAAAACAAGAAAATATTCTCATCTCAGGATAGCTGTGGTCGTATGCCACCTACCTTAACAAAACAATACATTTTAACAACAGTAAGCGATCATAAGCTTTAGGGTAAAGTGCATCACGCTATTATACATCTAGCGCCATGAGAATATTTTCTTGTTTCATACTTTTCAATAGTCCGGTTTAGTTTTTAAACTTGTTTTTTTAAGGTTTTGAAGAAGACAATTAAAAAGTTTATTATAAAACAAATTACCAAACAAATGTTCTATTCTTTTACCTTGAATCCCTGTTCTCTTAAAGTAAATAAACTTCAGACAAGGCGGTTTAAGAAAATTAATATAATATATTCAGTTTGAATATCAAAAGAAAATATTTTCGTTAAAATTACATACGTATTTACGTACTGTAAGAGTAAACAAGTTTCTTGGAACAAAAAGCAATTATTCAAATTATATATATAGCTAAATCCCTAGCTTAATAAAATATGATTCAACTTAACTTCCATACAATTAGGTTAATTGATAAAACCCCAAGTAAAATTTTCTTGAAAATACAAACAAAATCATAAAGTTTATTTGCGGAGATAGAAGTAGGTAAGTAAAGAGAAAAAACCACCATTTATAGACATTGCGCGCACGAAATGAACATTTACAAAAAGAAAACCAAAACGATTTTCTTCCTTCGAGTGAAATTTATAACTTGACGTTTTAAAAGTAAACGACATTTTCTTCTTGATTTTCTTACTTTTCTGTTGATTGCGATCTACTGTATATAGTTTTCATTGTAAAATAGCTCAAGTTTGTTTTCAACTTCTCTATTAAATAAAATTATATATATATTTGAAATGAAAATATTACTTCTCTTAGAAATAACGAACGCAGGAAGTTAGTTTGAAAAACACATATGTCCATGATATGTTGTGTTACCTTCAAGTAGTATCCGACCTGATTTGCTTCTGAACTAATAGCTTTGAGCTGCAGATTCTACCAGATTTGCTTCTGAATTAATAACTTTAAGCGAATTCTATCAGATGTCGCTGCATGTTACTAAATCAGTTTTTTTTTGAGAAAACATCGTAATTTTGTACAAAATATTTAATAAAAACTATCCTATAGTCTAAGTATGATTATTAATCTCCGAAACCACTGAACCAATTTAATGGAATTTTGTTTCATTAAAATTGGTTCAGTGGTTTCGGAGATTAGCGCGGACAAAATTTGTGATGCGGAAATTTTATATAATAATTAATAATAATAATAATAATAATAACAATAACAATAATAATAATGATGATGCGTTTAACGTCCGTGTTTCGACTTTATGTCATAACAGACGCCTTTCGCACCATTACTATTTTCCATCTATCACACTTCCTATTATTTTCTACATTTTTTCAACTTCAACTAATTAATAGCAATGGGCCCCAATGAAGGAATTTAACACATTAGGATAAGGTAGGCAAGTTTTGAGCTAAGAAGTTTGACAGGTAATCGGCCATGGCCTTGAATAAGGAACCATCTCGATATTTATCTGGAATTATTGAGGGAAACCACGGAAAACCTCAACAAGATGGCCGGTACAGGATTTACCGTTTCTCGGCGAGAGGCAGCACGAAAAAGTCCATCTGCCCCCGCCGAGGTTCGAACCCGGTACCTCTCGAATGCGGGTCTAGTGCTCTCACCACTACGCCACCCTGCTCGGTGAGAATTTTATACATAAATATTAAAACAAGACGACATTTGTGTTGACGTTGTATTATAGTCCTAACCTAATTTAAATTTCTTTTAAAACTTTCACGCTAGGATATTATAAATTACACTGATAATTAATTTTTCTTAAAGTAAGTTACAATCTAGGTATATTAATTATAAAGGTGGAATGCTTTTGCTAAGAAAAATTATGCAATTAAATAAAAAAACTTTAAAAAAACACTTTTCAGTGTTGAAGTAAAAAATCTAATTAATAGTTTACTAGGCGTGTATCAAAACTCGTACGAACAGAGAGAAAATAGTTTGTACAAAAGCAAAAAATTTCGCAATTTATAATTAGTGCAGTATTGTAAAGCACGGCATTAAAAGGTTCCACAGGCGCAAAACACAATATCTACCTATACCTACACACATTGCTGTCGTCATGCAGAACTATTCCAAGTCCAAATGTATCTTTCGGCCTGCCCTATGGTGATGTGTCGCTATTGAGCGAGTCGTTCATAATGAACAACTACTTACTCGGAGCGGAGCGAGTCGCTCTTTTTCTGTGAATGACTCACTCTGAGCACCATTGCTCTGTGCTGAGCTGTTCTGTACTGTTGCATTCGCACATTTACAGAGCTCACAAAGCGCAGGTCACAGAGGCACTAGTGAATTTTGCACGTACGGAGTTAGCTTTGCTGAGTCATTTAATGTTGAATGACACACTGTAAGTGTAATAGTACTAAGCCTACAGTGACTTAAACCATTCACATTGACGTCGTTGACAAAGATGTGATATTGTAATAATAAACATTATTATTGTTAAGCTTTTATTATACTTTATAGTTTACCCGACTAATAAGATCAAAATCATATGAAAATGAGCTCAGAGCTGAGTGTGTGTATTGTGTTGTGCAATGCTTTGTGACTCCTGAGCATGTATGATGACGGTTCACACCTCTGCAGTCTGCACTCTTGTGTAGGGCGTACTGTCTAGTGTCGCTCCTTTGAACGACTTCCTCTGAGCGACTCTTTTTAGTGAGCGGAGCGCACGGAGCCAGCTCCCAATAAAGAGTCATGTGGGCACATCACTACTGCACTAACATACGAACAGAGCTGGGCAAAACATCGAACCAAACAGCTTGAAGCCAAACACTTTCATAAAAGCTCGACTTACTCAAGCAAAGTCTTTCATTTTCAAAAATGCTTAATGGCCATATTCACCGGCCGTAAGTAGTTATTTATTCGGTTCATTGGTTTCATTCCACAGAATAAATAGCGATAATTTCAATTCAACAAGCATAATAATGTTTACTGCAGGTACAAATATTACTTCCAGGTTATACATATTTATTCGCCTGATAAAATAATAATAATATTCGTACACAGTATTACAAAGTGGAAATTTTAAAGTAAGTGATGCATTCTGTGGCAAGAGTAAATTACCCAATTCATGAAATCTGGGACAGACGATAAAAGAAGAATGCACTTTATTTAAATTTAAAAAATGTGTTCTTGACTGAACGGTTATAAAATTCTTTGGTTATTTTAAGTGAAGTTAGTAATTTGGATTTACGATAGTTCAGCATGATAACACATGTATAGTAAGTTGCAGGGGTTTATTATACAGAGGCGTAACTAAATAAATAAAGAATAAGTTAAAACAAAAAAAAAAAATACTACAATACGTACATTTGTTTTTCTGTATATAAACATCAGTTATGCAAAAAAAACATTATTTTTTTGCTATATGCATACGGTTTCAATTTTTTTAAAGTAATATTTTAGCTAGTTTATATTTATTTAAAACCAAGGAGCATTTTACAACGAATGAATATTTTTTAAATTAATTTGTATTTATGTATTTATCCATATATTATGAAGAGGTAAAGTTTGTAAGTTTGAATGTAGGAGGTAATCTCCGAAACTACTTATCCGATTTCAATTTTTTTCAGCAATATTTAGAATGGACCTTCAGGATGGACATAGGCTATATATTATCTATACCTACTAATATTATAAAAAGGAGGATTTTGTGAATTTATAATCAATCCGCCAGCAGTCATGTTTAAAACTTTCGGATCAATAATTTATTTATTTATTTTTTTTTATTTTAAAAGGAGCAAATCGGCTTATATGGCCATTATCGCGTAATATTTACAAATGTATAAGTACATAGGCATGATAATACCTAAGGTAGGTACGTATTATGTTATTTATTTTTCTTCATTCATCGATTGAAAATACATAGCGAAAAATAACTCTAATAATTTAGAGAGATGATGATCCTTTTAGAAATATTAGAAGATAAAAAAAATCTGAATTTTGGAAGTTAAAAATAAAAAAAAAATATATTTTTGGTCTTAGTTTTTCCATGATCTGATTACTTACTAATTCTTCCTAAAACTAAAACCACAAAATTTACTATTAGATTTTATGTTGTGTTAAAACTCACAACAAATAAAAAAATAAAATAAAAATTCTTTACAAATGTGTCATTATCATAAAAGAATTTGACGCATATCTGACGCCCAATATATAGACGTTAAATCATCTAAATTAGTCACAGTTTCACCTCCCGAGAGGAATACGAGCAATTACCGGTCAGCCTATATAACGGAATAAAATGTAGTAAAGTTGAACTTTTTAAGGAAGCAAAAAAAATTACATTGTTTATACAAAATATCCATTTTAAATGAGACTTAATCGATAAAATTTGATTACGTTACGGATAGGAGTTTATAAATTTATTTCACGATTGGCATGCATACGAACTTATTACACCCAAATTTAGATCGTTGATAATATTTCCATCAAATCGAAGTATAGTATATACTCGATTATAATCGAAATTGAGAATTCGCGTCAACGTCGGTTGTGACCATAGAGCTATTAGACTAGAGTACGCGAGTGAGCCGTGAAAGTGTCTGCAATTCAGAGAGAGAAAAGTTCCTTATCTCTATGGTAACTAATGATACAAAACAATGCTGATTTGAGTAAACAAATATCTGGTTTTCTGGGCTTTCTGCAGCGTTCTCTCTCTCAACTGAGGACACTTTCACTCATGGCAAGCGTACGAACTAACGAACTCTAGTACTTATATCTCTATGGTTGTAATAGACAACTTATTTTAACCTATTCGTAGCTGAATGAAATGTCGTCTTTACATTAAGTCTGAGCATTCTGTTGCCGAGCGTCCATAATTTACTATATCTATTCAACGTTCATCAAAACCGGTCGAAGAGTTTTTTTAATGATGCCGGACGCTGGTACCAATATTAATAGTGATCCTAAAAATAACACCTTTGGACGTCCGCAATTTTTTTTAATTTGTGGTCTAATATCTTATGATGAGACATTAATTACAAAACACTGTTTTTTTTTGGGGCAATTTTGCTGGGACAAACATCTGCAGTTGTTTTAGTTTTCAATAAAATAATTTAACTACTTTCAATTAAATCTGTGTCAATGTTTCTATATTTTATTTAAGTTTAGAAGATGTGTAGTTTTCGCAATAAAAAATACATTTTTGAAAAAATTCCCGATTTCCCATAAAGTTGCCAAACTTTTTCTTTTTATCAATCGGACTATATACCACGTTTTTGTAAAAACTTTTTTTTAGATCAAAATAAAAAAAACTGTTGTCTTTTGATCACCAATCTGTTAAAAAATTGGTTGTCTGTAAAGTCGGTTTACGGACGATAGTTTTACGTGATAACGTATTCCGTAATACATAACCTAAATTTATATAATAATTATAATAATTCGAATCTATGATATTGCATCTTTCGCTTCAAATTTAGGTAAATTTTATTAAGTAGAACAATAAAACACTATAAAAAGTATACTATTATTATATAAAAAACAACTATGGCATGTATCTCTTTTGCGCATGCGCTGATTTTCCCCAAAAAATTTACAAAAATTTCTAGTAAAAATAGATAGAGTAAAAACCGTTTTAAAAACTATATTATTATTATATAAAACATCATTATAAGAGATATATTCTTTTACGAATGCGCCGATGTTCCACAAAAACAATAGGCCACTTCATATTTGCATATCAAACATCCTCCCAAAATTTGGTTTCAATCCGCTTATCCTTGGTGTCGGAATGATAAGAAATGTCAAAAGTGACGTTTGCAACTGTCAAAGTATTATGTTCTAATAATAATTAGTTATTCCAATACTTAACTTAGAAGGCGTTGCATTTCACAAAATACTAATGTCAAAAAATTGAATTAAACATTAGAAATGCAGCCGTTTTCATGTTAAGACAAGACATACGTTCTCTTCTAATTTCCATGTACGGCAAACAAAGACGACCGACCGCGTCGCGCCATGCATTAGACAACATTGCATTTATACAGCTATTTTTCTATATAAATTTGTATAAAAAAACTGTTTAGGCAAATTCTGTTATACGAAATCTATGTAAAATGTTCTTCTCTTTCGTTTAAGACTGGTTTCAAACCGATCTGATTTAAATTGAGCGAGAAATTAGCAAAAAGCACGCACAGGGTCAGGCGGAACGTTACGCGTTAGGAACGTTACGCGTTACGAGCGTTAGGAACGTTACACTTTTTCGTGCATGCAGCCGGTGTTTTATCAATTTATAAGATTGGTGATTCATCAATTTATAAGACGTTATCACGTCAAAAAATTAAAAGCATGCTATAGTTAATTTTTACATGTGAACTAAAAAAAGTTATTTAACACTTTTATTGCATTTCCAGTGCCGGATTAATCATTATGCAGAGTAGGCAACTGCCTAGGGACCCGTGTACGCACCAAGAAAAAAAACTTTTATTGTTTTCTTTCGTTGTTTATTGTAATTTATTGCATTTAACAAAATAATATTTAAAGTAACTACGTCACGTCTAATTTCTCTTTTCTGACCCATCAAAAAACTTGGATCATCAATTATCTATAACCTATTCATTAAGACCATTAAGTTAACGAATCAGGTAAGGCGATGCTGTAGCATCTAGTCAAAGTAATCATGCTGTTACAATATCACATAAGACATTGAAGTAACAGGATGCCTGGAGCCGATCATCTGGAAGTTACTCACATCCCTTCATCAACTTGAAAAGACCTGATTGCATTGCCTAAGAGCCCGGACAGGGTCAATCCGGCCCTGTGCATTTCTAAAGACCTGTTCAACTATGCTTCATGCAATGGGGTGCGCGAAAATAAAAAAAATCATCCCTCAGTTTTATGTATGGAAAGCTACCCCTAAATTATTATTTTTTCGTAATTTCATTATACAAGTGTATAGCGGTTTACATAAGACATATGCCTGTAAAATTTGATCCGATTCGATGGAAAGATGGCGGAGTTATAAAGCTTGACATACCGACTGAGAGATAGACGGACGGACGGACGTGACGAAGGGTTCCATTTGGCTACGGAACCCAAATACATTTTACACACCCGATAATCAAACATTTACTGTGAACTGACTACGTGAAGTAGGTGGCGTTTAAATTCACTGCAGTTAAATCTAAATTGAAGTGTGATGCACTTTAACCCGGCTGCAATAGTCTTTTTTGTACACGAAGAGATATTTGACTCTGCATGACTGAGCATGCTCGGAATAATCGCCGTTTACAATGTAGTGGCATTTCCCGCGCATATATTAAACGTTGATAAAATATAAGTTCAATCTGTTTTTTACTTCCTCGAATTTATCTTTCCCCATTAAGAACTTATGTAAGCTTCATAAAGTGTTAAAATATAACGGTCTTCCACTTTTCCATATTCAGAGTAGTAAAGTGTCGTGTGTCGGCCAGCGTTGAAAATTTGTGGAGAATTCCCCGAATTGCGGAGAAATCCAACTCAATTTGGAAACACGTGGGGAAATTTTCAAATCTGCATCTGCATCTACACTGATATTAATCCACCGGTAAATGACACTTCGGGCGTTTTACTATTATTTCATCTAGTAAAAAACAAATTGTCACGTGAATAAAGCGTCTGTATCTAGCATTATAGGACAAATCATCATGATTGCAAACGTGTTTTAATGACTCAAACCCAAACAAAAGTTGAATAAAATATTTCATCTCGTACGAATTGGATTCTGATGTTTTTGTCTAGAATTTACTAGAAATTTTCAATGAAACGTATCAATATAAGCGACCAAAGAAATTATACGTATTTTATGCAGAGATATAAATATTTTCACAGTTAAAATGTTTTCATTTTCAAATAAGACCATTCAAACGAACATAAATCAACTTTTCATATTTTCATAGAACATGTAAAATCTTTCGCATATTCTTTTGCGACTCTTTTGTAATTTTCATTGAAAAATCAAGTAACGAAGATTTATATTTAAAGGACAGCATATAGTTCAGCTTGAATCGGTCTCTATTTGGAATAATATGCGAGGATATTTTGGTAGCAATATATCTTCTATAGCGGACACACTAAGAACTAACGTAAGGATGTACAAAACGTAAATATTTGTTAAGGGGCCATTCAAGTATTACGTACGCAGAATTTTAGTAAATTTGATCTCCCCCCTCCCCCTTGTCAGCAAAAGTAAGCAGAGCTCTTACTTCCCCCTTCTATTCTTACGTAAACATTAGTATATATTTTATCAAGTTTTCAAGTAATTTCTGCTCTTCGGTTTCATTAGACCAGGGGTTCCCAACCTTTTTGTACTCTAGAGCACATTCTAAACTATCGGTAGGGTGGCGGGCACCACCTATTTAAAAAAAAAGATTTTTATTTTTAAGTTTTTAGTGTCTAATGATTAGACACTAGGTTTGGGTAACTCAGATCTGAACCGGTTCAAAGAGCCGACTCCGACAGAAGATCCGTGAGAGCCGGCTCACGTTTTTATGAGCCGACGGCTCAACGGATCCGCATAACTCAGTGAAACACTTAACACACGGAACCAGAAGTATCTGTCAGCTCAAATGACTCATGCATATGTTTGGCTACGCATTCTATATAGGTATACAGTGTACTCACTATGCACTTGGCGGTCCAATACGACAGTGTCTCACTTAATTAAGTCACAACTATTTAAAGTATTGTATTGCATATCGTAATATAATTAAGGGATGCTTATTTTTCATGTGTCGAGCTAAATTTCCTATTGATCCTTTTGAAATTTTGCACACAATGGAACAATATTAACTTTTTGCAGTACTTTCGCCTAAATCTTCAAAATAGTTCCCCACTTCACTATATTTCCGGCTGCTCATTTTTTAAATAATGTATTATTAACAACCACGGATCACAAAAATTATTATGAACGCATATGATACCCAAACAATACTTTAAATTTGTGTGTAAATATATGGTTGAACTTGAATTCAAATTCAATAAATAATAATATATTTAGCTATTAGCATGTGGTTGGTTGAGCAAATGCGTGGGAATCTGTAAAACCCCGCCTTACAATATGTGAGTCAGTCACTGGCATGATCACAGAACATACTGTTCTGTGGGCATGATATTAAGTGATATGATTGACTTGACTCAACTAACTCAGTTGGCTCAGTTGACTCGAATAACATATTCAGAACTCGGCTCTTTTTGAACCGGTTCAGGGAGCCGGCTCACATACGGGATCCAGATGCAAAGATGCAGATCACTAAAAAGACCCGTTTGTGTCATCTCTATTAGACACTAAAAACCACTTGGTCGAATGTTTCAGAAACATCTAGCTGAGCCGAGAACATACACTTGCATTGCCTTCTTCAGGCAATTCTATGAAGGTCGGGATTTGGCTACCTGCTTTACAAAAACACGCCACCTGCAGTCAAGAATGTTCGGTAAAACCCATTGACGTATCAACTGGGGAAAACGCGCAACATTATTTTGGAATTTTAAAAATAATTTTTATTTAATGAAACAAAATGATTTTGCAATAATTGACGTTCAAATCTTGCTTCCAAATAAATTTAGAACTACTAAAAAACATTGCAAACATATTAAAATTTCATATATTTGAACATTATTCTAATAATTGAACAACCTTATTGCGGCAAAAATATTCGAAGGTAAGCGTTTTCACGGATATTTAACTTTGAGTAATTCAGAAACCATTTGTCTCGTCTACTTAAAATCAATGAGATGAACTAGTAGTAATAGTATTGTAGACGGGGTCAATTCAATAAGTCGGAATGCTTCCACTCTTCCACCATTCAACCCGTTCGCGCGTCCATTTCATTCATTCTTTATCCCGTCCGTTCCAGGCTTTCCGTTCGACGTACAATGTGTACGTATTATATAACATTTTTCATCAGTTCCCAATTTAAAAGAAAAACGCTGAAAATGTATATCAGGTTAAATGAGATGAAAATATACTGATAGTGTTCTATTGTGCGGATTTTGATTTTCGTACACACAGTGGGCCAAAGATATTTTTTGACGTGAAAACGTCTATTCGCTCGTTAAGTACAGTGATAGCCGGTCAAAATGTTTTGTGTTACCAAATAATGCCGTTAGAATTTTTCTATTACAACATTTACACTCGTCGTGGGTTTTTTCAAAATTTTTGTTTTTGTTTTTTAGAAAAGAATGTATCTTGTCTCTTCTTGTATCGCTTGGGGAAGCTTTTGAAAAATTTTATGTCCAACATAAAGTGGCGACTTTTCGTAGAAGGTTGTGCGATCTTTGAATTCAAAAAAAGATATATTTCTTAATACAGGTCGTCCTTCTGCAGGAATTTTTACAAAAAAGGGTTTTGAATGCATGTGAGACAATAACTCATATGCGTATTGTTGTCGTGGTCTGGAACATTCTATGGAACACATTATCGTCATAACAGGGGGCACGCAATACTTTTACACACACCAAAGTTTATAAATCTTCACAGTATAACTAAATGATTTATGTCGCAACGCCAGAGCACTTGTATCAACACATGAACTACTGACTGATTTGCCAACCACTCCGCTCGCATTTTATAGCTTCGTCCCTCGCCTGTAGAATGTTCTAGAAGCATCTCAACTTTTTTTTACATGCACTGCCTTATCCAAGCAATTCTATGAAGGTCGGGTTTTTACCTGCTTTCAATTGTTGTTGTTGTCGTGGTCTGGAACATTCTATGGAACACATTATCGTCCCAACAGGGGGCACGCAACAGTATATTCTAAAGACTCGGTTTTAAATATTGTCTTACAGGTTTCTCTTTGTTTCAAGTCGTATATTAATCTGATTATTCGTTTTTGTAGAATCAATACCCAGCCTGCTTCAGTGCTGCAGCCCCATAATAGGATTAAGTATTTTATTATGTGATATTAATAAAACAAAAAAAATATTGATTTGTTTTTGCTTTAAAGAAAAAAATATATTTGGTGAAAATGTCAAATATGGGCTAATTTTTACAGACATCCGATAAATAGCCAACAAATAACACTGTAATACGGTGGAGCCGTACTGCCATATTAAATATTGTTTCATCTCAATCGCGTGCGGAGCCGCGGGTTGCGGCTAGTTACGTATAACTTTCATTTAACTGTTTAATACAGAGTAAGATTGTATAACTGTAACAAGATATATTAAGACATGCAGGCAGACATTTAACCGGCTCATCCTTCCTTCCCGTAAATACTATATACGACGCCTGTATGCTTGTGTGTGTGTGTGCTCTTAGAAGACTCTAAGTGAGTCAAAAATATTAAGAAGAAACTTATCTGATTAATTAAAATTTGAATTAACAATTTGAGTAAAATAGTGATTGATTAGTTCGGCTCAAAGAACTCCGCACAAACCTTATGGGATTTGGTTCTCGGATAAATTGATCGAAAATGGTTTTATTTTATAGTTTAAAGGTCACTAAGAAAAAGTGTCCATTGGCGCATAGCCTAAAAACCAATAGATTTTTAGCTACATATATTTTTAGCGAGATTTTATTTGCGTCTTTTTAGAGCATTTAAATAAAACTTTGATTTCAAAAATTTTTACTATCAATTTTGTTAATGACCGAACATAATCAGCAAACAAACAACGCTAATTATGGTCAAGTGACTTTAATTCTTGAACCAGTTGGATCTTGTATGGGTGTAGACCAAGATCTTTACGCAAAATTTTCCATGTGGTGGATGCACAGAGTCCAACTTGTGAACGTCGACGAATAGACTTTGGATCTTCATTAACACTAGCACTTACAGCATCGATATTTTCTTCTGTACGTACAGTAACTTTGTCTTGTTGTTTCTGCATCGAGTAGAGAAAATGTTGCCTAAAATCTATCGATAGTTCGACGAATAAGCTCCTTTGAGGGACGATTATGTAAACCATCACGAAGTGCTCTGTAAATTTGGCGATAACAACCCTGATTTTGAAAATAAATATCGACAATTTCTAAGCGTTGTTGCGGCGTGAGTCTTTCCATGATAATTTATCAATGCTTACTGAACAGAAATGTCAAAACAACATGGCTTCTACCTTCTATCAAATCACAGTTATCCCGATCGAAAGTTCTGTCACTCTAAAAAACACTCGATGCATAACACTAAACATTTTTTTAGTCTCTCAGAATCTGCCGCCCCCAAATAATTGGCGATGTTGGCCATGCGTAAATCCGCCACTGCTCCTCAGTGTTCATAAACTCGTTGGTTATACACACACTATATTTTAATAGACAATACACGACGCGGAGACAAGCTGCATGATGTAGTGTTAGTCTTGGAGAAACCACAGTGCATGACGGGTCGGAGTTCGGAGCTGGCTTTATGTTGAGACAAAACGAAAGGAAGTCAAAACAACATAACCTGATGGATAACAACAGAACTGTCGTCGTTGCCGCCAGCCATCCTCAGCCACCACGGCACTGAAACTTGAAAGTGTTATGCTTGACGAGACGCATACCGTCTCTGATTCGTACGCCGTGTTGGTTTCAATCAGTCGAATGCACTGAAGAAGACAAACTAGAACTTAACAATGGCCACATCACTGGATTGATATAGTTAAATCACAGAACCATTTCTAAGTCCTAACCTTATTAAAAACCGCGCACACAAGAACAGCACAAACCAGCAAACGTTAGTGCAGGTTTCGTAACGTTCGCAGGACCGTCTTTAACCTGTAGTATAATGATAAAACTAAGTACCTACTGTAGTTATTATGTAATAGCACTGTTGTGTAATAATTATAAATTGTAAGCTAGAATTTGTTAAAATAAAAATTCATTCTCTAAACGCAAAACCTCGAAGTTACATTACATGGCGCAGTCGATTTAAAAATAAGTTTAAATTATATCTACTTAAAAGTAGATAAAAGAAGAAATGGCAAATTTTGTTGTGCCTTCGCCATTAAGCTTGATTGGAAATGTAAACGAAAATTGGAAAAAATTTAAGAAATTATTTAATATATATATGTCCGCTACGACCTACAACAAGCAACCTGAAGAAAGGCAAGTGGCAATATTATTAAATTTGATTGGTCCTGAAGCTGTTGAAATACACGATACATTTACGTATGAGAATGAAGAAGATTTGAAGAAGATAAGATAAAGTATTAGAAGCGTTTGATAGATATTGCAACCCGAGAAAAAATATACTGCACGCAAGATTTTTGTTTTACACGCGTAAACAAAAAGAAAATGAGAACTATGATTCATTTTTAACTGATTGCAAGACGTTAATTAAAGATTGCGAGTTTAAAAATCCGGATGAGATATTGCGAGACAAAATAGTATTGGATGCGTCGGATAGAGAGACAATGGATTCGGTAATTAAATTGGGAGAAATAACATTGGCGGATGCAACAGAAAAATTTAGAATTGCTGAAGTTATTCGCAAACAGACAAAAGAAATTCATGGAGAAAGCAGTCAAGAAGTCAACGCAGTGAAAGCGAAGGAAAGAACACAAAAGAAGAATCAAGAGATGAAGAAAGAAGAAAGCCAGTCAAAGGATCAGAGTAATGATGAATCGAAAGATCATAGGTATGGTTCTAATGTAATTCAATGTAAATTTTGCGGGTATAAACATCCCAAAAATAAATGTCCGGCTCGAGGAAAACAATGCAAAAAATGCAACAAATTCAACCATTTTGCCCGTAAATGTACCACTCGCAACTATAATAGTTGTAATAATTGTGATAATGTAGCTAATAATGATAGAGATTATAATTGCGAGTACTACTGTGATAGTATTTACAAAGTAAATTCTATTTCTTGGACGAAAAATTTAAAAATTGAAAATAAGAATATAATATTCAAATTAGATTCTGGCTCTGATGTTAATTTAATTCCATATAATGTTTATGATTCGATTAGAAAAAATTCAGTAAAGTCATTAGTCTTAGCAAAAAACAAAATAAAGTTGCATGCATATGGTGGATATGAAATAAAAAATTATGGCTGTGTCAATCTTTTGGTTGAGAATGACAATCGATTTTCTCCAGAGAAATTTATTGTTACTAAACCTGACACTGTCCCTATATTAGGATTGCCTACATGCTTGAAGTTAAATTTAATTAAAAAAAAACAGTTAATTGTATCAAGCAGGATACTACTAAAGATATTATCATGAATAGTTATAAAGATATATTCACAGGTGTTGGATGTTTTCCGTTTTCTTATAAAATAGAATTAATAGAGAATGCAATACCAGTTTCATTGCCACCATATCGACTTCCATTAAAGTTAAGAGACAAAGTTAAGTTAGAATTGGATAGATTATGTCAATTGGACATTATAGAAAAATTTGATCGACCTACTTCTTGGGCAAGCAGACTGACTGTGGTTGAGAAGCCTGATGGCTCATTGAGATTATGTCTAGATCCGCAGCATCTTAATAAAAATATTAAAGATGAGCATTATGCTATTCCGACACTTTCTGATTTAAAATCAAAATTAGCGAATGCAAATTTCTTTTCAGTTTTGGATCTCAAAGATGGATTTTGGAATGTAAAATTACATCCAGATAGTATTCAATATTGTGTTTTCTCTACAGTTTTTGGTTGCTATGCTTTTAAAAGATTGCCTTTTGGTCTCAAAGTTAGTGCACAAATTTTCCAGAAATTTAACACTGAATTATTTGGTAATATTGACAATGTATTTTTCTATATTGATGATTTGTTGATATATGCTGATACCCAAGAAAAACACGATCAAATTTTAGAGCAAGTGTTAGAAAGAGCCAAACAAATGAATGTAAAATTTAATAAAAATAAATTTCAATTTAGACAACAAGAAGTTAGATATTTAGGGCACATATTCAAAAATAAAACTGTTGATATGGATCCTGAAAGAATAAAAACTATTTTAAACTACGATATACCTCAAGATAAAAAAGGTTTACAGAGATTATTTGGTCTTATTAATTATGTTCGTGATTTCATTCCTAATTTAGCAGAATTATCTAGTAGTTTAAGGCAGTTACTTAAAAATAACACAGAATTTATGTGGAATGATTCTCACACTGAATGTTTAAATTCAATCAAACAATTAATTTGTAAAGCCCCCTCCCTTCAAAATTTTGATAGAAATAAAAAAATAACGATTCAAACAGATGCAAGTAAGAACGGTATAGGGTCTGTTTTATTGCAAGAAAATAAACCAATTTGTTTTGCGTCAAAGAGCTTAACTGAAACTGAAACCAAATATGCTCAAATTGAGAAGGAATTTTTAGCTGTCTTATTTGCATGTAAACGATTTCACCATTATATTTATGGTCAAAAGGTAGAAATACAAACTGACCATAAACCATTAATTGGTATAATGAACAAAGAGATAAATAAAATACCGTCAAACAGATTAAAAAGAATTAAATTGAAATTGCTTATGTATGATATTCGATTAATATACACACCAGGTTCAAAAATGCTAATTGCGGATGCTATCAGTCGTGCTTGTACTAATGCAGACAAACCTGAAGTCGATTCTGATCTAAATGAAGTGGTTCATACGATTAATACTAGTGATAATTTAAAATTGATAATAAAAAATGAAACTGAATGTGATGAAAATTTTAAATTGATAACTAAATTTTGTCAAGACGGTTGGCCTAAAGCGTCATCCAATATAAAAGAAAATCTTAAGGTGTATTTCGATAAAAGAAATGAAATATATCTTAATGACGGTATTCTATTTATGAATGATAAAATTATGATACCCTTGAAATTACGTTCAATGGTATTAAGTAAAGTTCACGAGTCACACTTTGGCATAGTCAAAACAAAATTTCGAACTAAAAGCTTATTCTACTGGCCTGGAATAGACAAAGATGTGGAAGAATATGTTAGTGCTTGTTATGTTTGTCAAAAATTTAGAAATTCTAATCCCAAAGAACCTATGCTTTTTCACGAAATACCTAAATTTCCATTTCAAATTATAGGATGTGACATATTAGAATATGCCAATAAAAATTACCTTGTTTTAGTTGATTATTATTCACACTGGTTGGAATTGATGGAATTAAAATGTAAAAATTCATTAGAAATTATAAATATATTAAAATATATTTTTTCTGTTCACGGCATACCATCAAAGTTGATCTGTGACAATATGCCGTTCGGATCTTACGAATTTAAAAATTTTGCAGACACTTGGCATTTTAAAATTATAACCGCAAGCCCTCGATATCCAAAATGCAATGGACTTAGTGAGAGATATGTTGGAATTAGTAAAAAAATGATTAAAAAATCAATAGAAACAAATGTCGATCTTAACATAATTTTATTGGAATATCGGAATTCACCAGTTATAGGATCTGATTATTCCCCTGCACAGTTAAATTTCAGTAGACGTACAAAAACAAAGTTACCCATATCTGATCATTTATTAAAACCTAAAATTGTATATAACTTTGATAAATTATTGCAAGAACATAAAAATAAAACAAAATTCTATCATGACAAAAATGCTTGCAATAGACAAATTAAATTTAAAATTAACGACATAGTTACGTATTTTGATAAAATTAACAAAATTTGGAAACTTGCAAAAATAATAAAATTAAGTGATTCTCCTCGTTCTGTGGAATTATTAGATTTGCAAACTAAGCGATTTATTAGAAGAAATCAAGTCGATATAAACTATTTTTCTAATAATAGTAATTATAATTTTAAAACTATACCTTTAAATTATAATCAAAATGATTTAAATAATATGCCTAAACATTCATATTGGGAAAATTATAAAAATGATGCTAAGAATACAATGTCTGAATCTGATAATAAACAATTTTATACGACAAGATCAGGAAGAATTGTTAAACCTGTTGATCGTATGAACATCTCAAAGTTTTAATTTTCTCAAGTGAAATATAATATTATATATAATTTTCTTTTGTTTAATCAGTAATTGAGTTATGTTTAAAAATGATTATGTTGTTTAAGTGAGAGATGAAATTCTTATTTTCAGAGGGAGATGTAGTATAATGATAAAACTAAGTACCTACTGTAGTTATTATGTAATAGCACTGTTGTGTAATAATTATAAATTGTAAGCTAGAATTTGTTAAAATAAAAATTCATTCTCTAAACGCAAAACCTCGAAGTTACATTACATAACCTATTGGAGTCCCTGAGCACATTAGTATAATGGATCCCCTATTACCTTGACAGAGCACTATTTTGTTAGAATAGACAAATAAATTAGATAAGTAAGGTTCTATATTTGTTTTTATTTCTTTACCAGTCACATTAAATTAATAGATAATATAATATAATCCACAACAGTGACTTTTTGAGCGTTCACACATTGATGCTTAAAAATCTTTGTCGATTGAAGCGGTACCTTTCGAGATTTGAGATGGGCAAAATCGTTAACACTTATCACTATTATACGGTAGACATTTTACAGTTTTCAAGTAGTTTTATCGCTGCAAATCAATTAATGAAAACGACACATCACTAGCACATCAGATCGGTCCAGCATGGCTTGACAGAAATTGCAGGCGACCGTCTAACGGTCGTTGCTGGTTGCTACTCAATCACACCTCAATGGCAGAACAGACCTGAATGAAATTTTACATGCGATTGATGATCTGGATTAACACATAGGTTAATTTGTATTCCAGTCGATTCAGTAATTCCCGAAGAATAACACATTGTATTTGCTGTTTGTTACTTCATCACACTTTAAGCTGTGTCCTGATCATGTCGATCGGTAAAGCTGCACTAGTGTGGACGTGACTGTCGGCTTCGTTTATCAGGCGAAACGTTGCCGATCGGCATAGTCAGGACACTGTTTTAGGAAGACAACCGATTTGAATGAAATGTTACATACAGAGGGTATACGACTAGGAGCGTTATATTCTATCAATGAGGAAGTTTTTTGATAAAAATGCTATTAATAATAGTGTCACATCGGAATAAAAAGGATAATTTTAAAAATGCTGAAAAAAATAGACGATATCTTTAAATTCAACATTCAATTTTCTGATGACTAACGAGACTGATCGACGTTATTACATGGTTTGCAATAATTACCGCGAACAGAAGAAAATAAGCTTTGTTTGGACATGAACCCAGTATTCTTCTAATGCAAGACAAGTGCTTTCATCACAACTTTCCCCAGTTCTTAGTGATGCATTGCATAATTTACATGCAGACATTCATAACATCTTGGGAACACATCGGGTCTATCAGCATGTATTTAGCTACCTATCTTTTATTATGATCAATAACGAATATGGTGCAAAAAAGAAGATGAAGTTAACTTGACCCTGTTACGTCGCAGTACATTATCTATACGTACTGTATACAATGCGATTGCAAAAAAAAAGGACCCCGCACAAACCTTATGGGATTTGGTTCTCGGTTAAATTGATCGAAAATGGTTTTATTTTATAGTTTATTTTATAGCCACAGATATGTTTAGCGAGATTTTAGATATAGGGATATCCATTGAATTTACAATCTTAAAAAATTCAAATCTTTGATTAACGTCTGAATCAATATAACAAAAGATGACGTTTCGATCCGGATTTCTGAAGAAGATCCAGATCCGGATCGAAACGTCATCTTTTGTTATATTGATTTATATTTTTATATAATTTTTGTCAATATATGGTCTGAGAAAAAATTGATCGACAATTTTTATTTATTTGAGAAAATCTTAAAAAATCCTAAGCTCTAGAAATATGTTTTCGAGTTCGCTTAATCCAAATATGACATTATTATTTTATACGCCCCACGATTTTATTTTAGTTTTTTCAAAGCCCCCTATGGTGATTATATGGTAATTATTTTCTGGTTTTTATTGCATCATCGATTGTGTAATAAAACCGTTTAACTTTTACCATTCCAACCCACAAATGGAGAATGGTACTAGTTTAGGTCAAAGTTCACTTTTCAAAATTTTGCAATATTTTTTCGTTTTGAAGTCCCCCGAATCCAAAAAACACATATTTGGAAAAACTATCTCCATCTGTTAGTCTGTGAGCACGATACAGGTCAAACGGATGACCGGATTGAAACCAAATCTTGGGAAGTTGTTTGATATACAAATATGAAGAGTCGTATTGTTTTTGGGGAAAATCAGCTAATGCGCAGAAAAGATATATACTATAACGGTGTTTTTTAAACAATAATGGTTTAATTTTCATAACAGCTTATTATTCTATTTATTTTTTGAAGAAAGTTTAGTTAAAATATTTTTTTCTAAACTTTATAGTTTCGGAAATATTTTTAAAATAAAAAAATCAGATTTTTTTTGTTTTATAGATCTGTTAAACCAGCTAAGCATGCTTTGATTAATTTTTAAATGACGCTGAACATATTATGCTGCAGGTAACATGGCAACGAATAGCAAATATCATGCTGAATACTGGCAGTAACCCGCGTCATCTCACGCGATATCAGAATAGTATATTACATCACAAGGGCCGAAAGTTGAATTTTCGGCCCTGCGCGTCATCAGCCCGAGGCGTGGTGTATACGATTTTTCTTCATATCCGCTCGAAAGTACGTACTTTTGTCAGCAGGGACGAAAGATTGACATTTACTCCCAGTGAGAACGGCGGGAGGAAAAAATTTCTCATGCGTATTTATACTCGTAACTAGGGTTACCGCTGTCATTTAATATAATAAATAACAGGGAGTAAATGTCAAACTTTCGTGCCTGCTATAAGGGACGAAAGTACCTACGTACTTTCGAACGAGGTATGAAGAAATTTTTTTTTTTCATTGACAATATTTATGAAGTTGGAATGGTCCCGTCGCCCAATTGGCTGGAATATTTTACCTATTTTATTTTTTTATGATCGCAATGTACACACGTCTATGACTTAACTGTAGCGTACAAGCAGTCTGTACGAGTATATAGAGGCCATCGGTGAAATGTGACCGCGATGGAGTGCAAGGTGTGCGGCGTGGAGTTAACCAATTCCCAATAGAACCATACAACTGCTCTTAACTTCAATATACTTAAAGTCACTATTTACTTGGTTTTATTACACTCTTAAACTTATATTACTGTCAAATGCGTCACCCGTACTTATGCGGCTTGTTATGTCCTAAACTCGCGCTGAATTACAATAACGCAGTTTAATTTATTAGTAGGTACGTAATTACGTCATACATTAAGTTCTCGCTTGGCGTTGTAAACGCGCTTCCAGAAACTGGGCGTTGCACGGACAAACATTAAACCTGACCCATTTTTTTAAATGGTGATTTAGGGATTGGAAAACACAACGCAACGACATTCGCAAAACTGTTCTTCGTTGGTGGTCGACAATATTTATTTACAAAAAGAAACGTTAACAAAAACAAACTAAAGTACTTCTTTAATAATAATGAATAATGAAACACAAACGAATTCTAAAACAACAATACCAACACTAAACTAATATGTATACATAGAATATTTAGGTATGTCTCATAGATGTTCATTTATCTTTATACTAGTGTGACCTGTGCGAATCATTCGCACTAAATAAGTATAATAATTATCACTTTACAAAATTATTTTTTTAAATATCATTGCAGGTATTCAATTCGTTTCTAATTTTGCACACTGCTTATAACGTTCTTCTTTTTGTTGTATTATAATATGAAGCTCAGATGACAGATCGAAGAAATATTTTACTAAAATTGTCATATAGAGGCACAAGTAGCAAAAGCGTTGAGCTAAGCCGTCAGATGGCATCAAGCAGCATTGCTGTGACGTTGTTCAGCGTTGCTCGCTGTTTCAAAATTAAAGCCGTTAGATGGCAGTATGCAGTATTGTGTCTGTTTTATTACAATATGAAGGTTCTGATGACAGATCGAAGTGTTGACATTGTTTCAAAATTAACGCCGTCAGATGGCAGACGTTGTTCAGCATTGCTGTATTTTAATTAATTTACAAAAACAAAAGCAATAATAAATTTTTTTGATGTCGATGTCAGTAGAGCAAGCGAGTATCTGTAAAAAGATATATAATTTTGGGAGAAATTGTGAGGTTTTTTCTAAAAAGGGAGGCAAACATCTTTAACCTTAGCGTATTAATATATAGGTATGATTTATTTAGAACAGGGGTGTCAGACTGATTTTTCTAAAGGGCCATTTATAAGATTTAGGGTGTGCCAGACTCTAAAATAAAAACTAAAACACATACTAAATTAAAATCCTTATGTACTTAGTTTAAATCAATTTTCATATAAGGGTAAATTATCTTCAGCTTGAGGATCCAGACACCTGAGGTCCCTTATTTTTGATAATCTCATTGATGTCAGGTGTCTAAAATCTCCTCACTAGATAGATTCTGGTCGCGGGCCGTATTGAGATGGCTTGAGGGCCGGATGTGACACCACTGATTTAGAACACTTATTTATTTATGTTGCGAACTGTTCATTGTCACTGATACTGATTTCTGACGCTAGCGCTGTTTATATAAGTTCTTCATCCGCGTTTTCGAACATTCCGTGACGTTCTACAAGCTTCGACATACTTGTATGCGGTTCCGATGACAATGAGTGTAACAATACGCGTATTGTTGTTACACAAATGCAAGTATTGTTGTCTACGCGGCTCTGACAATAATGTACTGCCGCCGCCTTCAGTAGTGTCTCGTTACAATAAGTTCAAGTTAGAATGTAGTCGACTTTTCCTGAGAATGAGGAGATTGAACCGAATTTAGCTTTTATTTGCAAAGCTCCCAGAAGCTGGATATTAACGACGCTAGGACAATCGAAGAAAAAATTATGTTCTTAATTCCAAATGAAGACACAATATAAGTACTATTTTGTCGGCTGGGTTTTGGCACTGCGACCAGGTTTTTTTCAATTATTGTTTATGGAAAGCTCACATGTGAAGCTAATTTCACCTTTATGTGACGTATTTAATGACGTCATAAAACAGTTATAACTGCAATAAAATGTACATTTAGTAATTATGAGTTACGAGTATTAAGACCATTTATAGCAATATAATTCTTGCTTGATTATCTAACATCAGAAGTAAAAGTATTAAAAAAAAAAACAAAATGAACGACATGAATTAAAACAATTTTACAATTAGCAAAGTAGGCCAGGCATAATAGAGTTCGAACAACAAAAAAATTAGTTACAGCAATCCGACACCGGGATATTGTAGAATAAGATATTCTAAAAGAGGGAAAAATAAATCGAACAGTCTGCTGCATTTTTTCTGTTTGCATTTTTTTCGAAAAATTTTGAGGTTAGGGTAAAAATGGTTAGTACAAAAGTTGTAGATCTTTTTATTATCTACAACTTTTACATTTAAATTTTTTCGATAGAATGCTTCGTTTAGCCAGAAATCTTGAAAAACTGATTTCAACCCCTAAAAAGCCACCCCATTCCACCCCGGATAGCAGCAGACTGTTCGATTTATTTTTCCCTCTTTTAGAATATCTTATTCTACAATATCCCGGTGTCGGATTACTGTAACTAATTTTTATTTTTTTTTAAATTTTCTCTGCTATTTTTACTAGTCTAAAGTGTTGAAAATATGTTTTAGGGAAATGAAACAAAGTGACAGTCAATTTCTGTCCATTTTTAAGAACACTATTGGTTGTTTTCAATTGTTTTCAATTTACTCTATTACAGTATAAACTTCATTTAATGTCACTCGATATAACGACAAACTCCTTAAAACGTCGAAATTACTTAACTCTAGTTGGTACTTGGTTTACTTTGTTGCTCATACAATGCTACACTCCAAATAATGATACACCCACTCTAAATAACGACAGGAATACGTCATCATCAAGCAATAAGCAGTACTTTTTTGTTATTTTGTTACTTTGTTGTCGGCATCATGCGTACCGAAAATTCTAATAAATTCGTTCTTTTGTTTGTTGGAATTATCTTTTATATGTTTAGCTCAGCTGCTTATCGGTAAGTTATCATATTCTTAGTTGTCCACAAACTTGCAAACTGTGAACATGGTGAGTAAAAAAATCTTTGTGTATTGACGAAAAAGTTTTATTAATACGGGCAATAGAGGCGGGAGAAAAGACAATTGATGTTGGAAGACGCTTTGCATTCAGTCGCTCGACCGTATACACAATATGGAAGAACAGAGGAAGAAAAGGATGGAAAATCTTCTAAGAAATCGAAGAAACCTAAGTTCGAAGATTTGGTACAAGCTATAATATCATGGTTTCACAGGAATATTATAGTACAAAAATATTAATGGATTATTTCTTCTCTCCGTTTAACACTGTATTTATTGTTTACAATGTTATGGAAGTTACACACGTAGTTGAAAAATCGAAGAAGAAGTATGATATGTATTATGCGGTACCTAATTGTGTCAGTATAGATCAAGTGTTAATGTTGATATCAAATTATTAAATTGAAGAGCGAGAGCTATCAACTGATTATATATGCGGTTTCTGTTTTAAATTTAAGTTTGCAACAAAGTTATTGATGCAAGCTGTGATTGATTCTGCCACATTTTGCGATGTGACTAGTACTTGCAATTTTTTCCCTTCAATAAAATTACGTTTTGAAGGGTTAGTATCATTCCAAGGACAAATTTCTTCCTCGGAAATATACATTTTGTCAAGAAAGGAATGTCTCTTCTTTTTTCCCGACATTTTTTGTGCAGTTCTTGCTTTATAGTTGTGGCTGCGTGAGTCGATACCATTACAATATTGATATTTCTGTTATTTTGTACTTTTATAACTTTACATATGTTTGTGAAATTCTGAACTAAGTTATGTCTCACCAGGGAATACAAGCAGCTGTAAGACAACAAATATAAAATATTATGTCTTTCGTTGCTTTAAAAATTTCAAGTTACAAATGTATCAGATCATAAAAAGCATATTCTATGACAGTTTAAAACAATTTTGTTTAGTCTTTTTTTTTAAGTTTGCTTCCAAAGTGATTGCCAATTTTTATATATTATTTATAGTTAAAGGACTCCGCACAAACATTATGGGATTTGCTTCTCGGTTAAATTGATCGAACATGGTTTTATTTTATAGTTTAAAGGTCACTAAGAAAAAGTGTCCAATAGATTTTTGGCGAGATTTTAGACATAGGGATTGAATTCACAAATATGTTCCATGTTCAACTTTTGTACTTTTTTATAGAAATAGAAAAATAGTCGAAAACTAGGTAATGTTGGAAGGTGTCACCTTGTATAGAATAAAAATGTCATATTCGCATACAGCGCACACGAAACCATAATATTTCTATAGAGCTTAGGGTTTTTTTAGATTGTGAATTCAATGGATATCCCTATATCTAAAATCTCGATTATCATATCTGCAGCCAAAAATCTATTGGTTTTTAGGTTATGCGCACATGGACACTTTTTCTTAGTGACCTTTAAACTATAAAATAAAACCATTTTCGATCAATTTAACCAAATTCCATAAAGTTTGTGCTAGGTCCTTTTTTGACGTGGCATAATTTACTTCGGCGACTCGGCAAAGCTGTCTCAAGTAGAGCAACTTAGCATATTTCCACACAAAGTCGAGCCGATTCCGACAAGGTCATGTGAATGTCAAATCTTGTAATAGCTATATATATTATTTAAGTTTAACATAAACTGCATCTGTTAACAATACGCTAACGCTAAACGGTTATAATAATATATCGAGTATGGAAGTGTTTTGTATGTAGACCGTTTAATCATTACATCACACGGATGATTAAGTTTAAAAGCCTTTCGTCTCGATGCAATTCAAATCCAAGCTTTAACAAGCTTACTACATATGTACAAGAAAAGTGGCGAACAAAAGAAACACCCTGCCCTCCCTCTTTTAAAGGATGTGTCACTCAAATCAAAACAACAATTTATTACTCTTTCATCCATATACTTAATCTGTACCAATATATAAAGCTGAAGAGTTTGTTTGTATGAACGCGCTAATCTTAGGAACTACTGGTTCGAATTAAATATTTTTTTTGTGTTGGATAGTCTATTTATCGAGGAAGGCTATAGGCTGTATAATATCACGCTACGACCAATAGGAGCGGAGCATCAATGAAAAATGTTGCAAAATATAACTCAAAATTTGTCCGTCCGACAAAAACTTTTGAACGGTTACTCTGATCGTCATGAAATTTGGACACAACATTCATCTCGGTAAACTAAGATGAACGTTCGTACTCATGTCCCTCCCCCCATTCGTTCATCCGGGTGAAACCGGGCGGGACCGCTAGTACTCCCGTAAGTGGATGTGTTGTCCACCAAGAGAGACAGTAACGGCAGCAATGGATTTTTTTATATGTAATCTTAAAATGACACGCGTATATTGTCTAAAGTTTTTACAGCCCTGACATTAACATACGACGACGTATCCATACACACATTATAATGCGATTCTTACAAGAATCGAGAAAAGATTGAATCCGATTTAAGTTTTTTTTTCTTCTTGCTTTTTCAGTTCTTTTTTCCAACTAGTTAACTCCAATTTAATTCTTATTATTTAACTTGTTCTTGAGACCAACGTTCCGTTTCTTTGAAATTTAAATACAACTTAGAAGTTAAATAAAAAAAACACGTACCCAACTTCATTTCAATAAATATAATTATATTATAATTTTTGTTAATATATTGTCTGAAAAATTGGTCGATAATTTTGACCAATTTTTCAGACAATATATTAACAAAAATTATAATTAATACAATAACGTTTCGATCCAGATTTGGATCTTCTTCAGAACGGATCTAAAAAATATAAAAAATAATTAATATTTAATTTCTAATTCGCTTTATATAAAATTCTTTCAAAATATTTATTTTGAAAAAATTTTATTTTTAAAAAATATAAAAAATAATTAATATTTAATTTCTAATTCGCTTTATATAAAATTCTTTCAAAATGTTTATTTTGAAAGAATTTTATATAAAGTGAATTATAAATTAAATATTAATTATTTTTTATATTTTTTAGATCCGTTCTGAAGAAGATCCAAATCTGGATCGAAACGTTAATGTATTAATTATATTTTTTGTTAATATATTGTCTGAAAAATTGGTCGATAATTTTATTTATTGAAGAGTTCTAATCAGACGTTAATCAAAAATTTCAATAAATATAATTCTGTTGTTTTGACGATATTATAATATTTTTTTATTAATATGTGGATCCGCGATATATAGACTACTCTATCTGGCGGCGAAACTTACTAACTAACATGTGAGAAACAAGTACCTATATGAATTGTACTGTCAATGAAAACTGTTAATCGTGATTTTTTTATAATAATAATTAAAAAAACTTTAACAAATTAATAAATGTCTTTTTATGGAATCTGTAAAGTTTTCACCTCGTGCAAACACAAATAAAAAGTTAGTAAAAGGTTGTAATAGTACCACGTCATTTCAATGCAGAAGATAATTTAAAATCAATTACAAAGTTCTGCCCGACATACACGAAAAGCAAGTTAATACAAACGTGATAATAATGAAATAGATAGAATAATAAATCGTTATGAAAAGTATACCATTATTATATAAAAAACAACGTTATTACATGGAAATGAAAGGTTCAAACTGTAGGTTAAATATATAACACAGACTCATTAATATTATCAGTTCAGTTTTGAACTGTTTAGAATCACTATATAATAATATGAATAGATATATAATGCAGATTATAGACGCTTGACAACTAATGTCATTAGCGTCATTTAAATAGAATGAATACGTGGCGTCCATAATATATGTTTCTATAAAGGATGCTGAAGGATTAAATTCGGAACCTATTTCATTTAGCTTCATACACACACTTACGTGAGGACTATATTTTTTCTGTAATGAGCATATGAAATAATCCCTGTAGTTAGGGCATGGCGTAGGGCGTCACATAATCCAGATTTAACGCAAAAGTGATACATTACTATATGAATACCCTCTGGGGCAGGCTAAACCGGACAAACGTCCAATACAGAGTGTTACATCCAACGACCCGGATAGATAGACTGCTAGTCTGGCCTACGCTAACCCAGTTACGGTAGAAAGAAACAGGGACAAATGACTTAATAGTTTTGTCTTCGTCACGCTCATTATTACACGCTTTATATTATAGTTTCACTTGTAAGTTTGTATGTATGTTTGTTTGTAAACTCGTTTGGACTACAGCAAGTGGTTTATTACTGTTAGTATGTTACGCCAGCACTGTAAGAGCAATCGTTGATCAAGCGGTCTAAGGCGCTAGTCTTCGCTGACGTCAACTCTTGGATTCACCGGTCGTGGGTTCTAATCCCGTCCACGCCGAAATAAAAAATTTGCTTTTTTTCGGCAAATTTTTGACAATAAATCGAACTAAAAAGTGGAAAATAAATACAGTTTAAAAAAAACTAAAAAACACGCTTTATATCAAAGTGAAAAATAAATATAGTTTAAAAAAAAAACTAAAAAACACGCTTTATATCGAACTAAAAAGTAAAAAATATTTTTTTAAAGTAAGTTTAAAACAATAATGAATAAAAAATACTAGTATTATTGTGGAAAAGCGCGGGGCGCTCGATGCACGAAAATGTGAAACAAAGCGCCCCACGCTTTTTTCATAATAATACTAGTATTTTTTATTCATTATTGTTTTAAGCTTATTTTTAAAAAAATATTTTTTACTTTTTAGTTCGATATAAAGCGTGTTTTTTAGTTTTTTTTAAAACTATATTTATTTATATTATCTGATAAAAACTTAAAAACGCCATTACTTTCAAACGACGAATGATACAGATGTGTGTCGTAATCGATTCAGCGCGATTTTTTCTGTAAGAATAACATCAGTTGTAAGTCGTACATAAACAATATCTCACAGATTTTTCGGGTCTTTTAAAAATAGAAAAAGTAAGGGGGTCCCTTCTTTCAAAATTGGAATTTTTTTGAAAAATAAGTTTGCTCTGTAACTGTTTCGTTTGATATTATGCATACTTACAGAAAAAGTCACTCTGAATCGATTCCGACCATCCGCAACCCTCTATCTACAGGGTGTATCACAGAAAACCGTACATTGAGAAGACTCCATTGTGCAAAGTATTTAGGATCACGATTACTTTGGCCACAGATGAGAATGGGTGCCATGGTAGTGCTGAGTAACAATTAGTTAATAACAATAATAGCTAATAATGAAAAATTAGAAAAATCAGTTAAAATAATTCTTTAATATTAAATGAAACAATTTTTTATTGAAAACATATTTTTTTACTGTAGCGATTCTAAGGGTTTCTTATTTTATTATGTTTTTAAATTATTTTTACCTCTTTTTTTTACAGTATGGAATATTAAAAATTCAAAGTTCGGCCCTGCCAATTAGTTATTTAAGTGCACATTTTTTATTATGTAATGCTTTTAACTGTGCTGTTTCACGAATAAAATTGTAAAAAGATCAGTTATATTTCAGCGTCTATAAAAAAAGGAATAATTTTATAAGAAATAATAATTAAAATAATTTCACAAAAAAAAATAATAAATTTGTATATTTTTAAACTAAAGCAAATTGTTTCAAATAAATTAGTGTCGTTACAATTGTTCGCATTATTGGGCCCAGCACCTTTATTTTTCCTAAATCCATCCCGAACAATTTCGGCACATTACTTAATAATTAAACGAAACAAACAGTTAATATAAAAAATAAAGCAAATGGTCAAATTAACCTCCGTTTTGAATTAAACAGTGGCTTTATCGGTTTTCTCACTATGTCTAACATTACTTTATTTACTAAACAGTCATATGAACAGCAATATGCATTAGTTACTGTATACATTCACTATGGTAACTATGGTAACGACCTCTGAATAGAGGGCAAAGCAATCTCTGATCTTAACTAATTTTTACTGTGTATTTTTCCCTATGTACGGTTTTCTGTGATACACTCTGTATATGGATTTAAAATGCAACTGACAGAGACATTAGTAAATACGCTTTATTTTTTATTTACTTTAGGTACTAGTGCGAAAAAAGTTATAACCGTTATACAGGCATGAAACTACTTCAAAGGGGGTTAAGTAAAAAAATATTTAGGTAGCTTGAAAGCATGCTTTGATTAATTTTTGCAAGTGTGTCAATGAAAAGCAAGCATCACGATAATTATAACTAGACGTTACCCGTGTCACCGCACGCGTTAACAGATATTTTATTCTATTTATTATGTGTCAAATGTCAATATTTTTGAAGTTGGAATGGTCCTGTCGCCCAATTGGCTGGGATTTTTTATTTTAATATACAAGAAAGTTTTTAACTCCAAACTTTTATCGGCATAATTTATATCACCTTTCTTACATTAGAAACATGCAGCAATAAATAATAACTTTAGCATAATATATTTCTCAAATCTTTGCCAAAAACACAAAAAAAATCTGGAATGTTACTGAAAAGCGAGAAAGTTTTTAATAAAAGAAAAATTAATGCATACTGCTGTAAATGTGTGGAAACTAAAATAACATTATAAATGTGTAAAGTTGTCACAACTCTTTTTTATTGAAAATTACCACGTATTTTATAGTTTCACTGGCGACTCGGTCCGGCTTCGATCGGATTTGTAAACTGTTCATTGTAGTCTAAGATCCGGCATTATACATTGATAAATCGCACATGGGTTGCCTAGCTAAATCGCGTACGGATGCTGTTAAATTATATAAATTCTAATTAATTTTTTGGATCAACTTCCCCGATTTGTTAATCATAAAAATCGAACCTAAAATGAAAGAATATGAGACAATGAATTGGAATATATCATTGATTCTATACATAAACAAACCTTGTTAATAATTGTGTTCTGTGTACTTTGACTTCATTTGTGTTGTTAACATTTTATTTGTGTGACATTCTCTCACCTTAGGTTCGATTTTTATGATTAACAAATCGAGAAAATTGATTCAAAAAAGTTAATTAGAATTTATTTAATTTAACAGCATCGGTACGCGATTTATCTAGGCAACCCATGTGCGATTTATTGTATATATTATTTAACATATTATAATCTCCGTCATCATCAAACAACAGATTAGGGTAAATTGACAATTTCCAAATCTTTGATTAACGTCTGATTATAATTCTTCAATAAATAAAATTATCGACCAATTTTTCAGACAAATATATTAACAAAAAATAATAACTAATACATTAACTAATTATTAATCAATTTTTATATTTTTTAGATCAGTTCTGAAGAAGGTCCAAATCCGGACCGAAACGTTAATGTATTAATTATTATTTTTTGTTAATATATTTGACTGAAAAATTGGTCTATAATTTTATTTACATTGACAATTATATATCGTGTCCATCGTGATAATTATAATAAAAATAGCAGGATTGTGTTTTTAATTTTCTGTATATACTTGAAAAAGTCTAAATCTATAGACGAAACGTCGTAGATTAAATAAACCTAATATTTTTGTCCACAATCCCGCGATTATTCTTATTATTAACAATTTTTTTTTATAAATTCTTATTTCTAAGGTGGGACAGCTTATATTCCTGGAATTTCATTTTCTACCCTAAACCCGTAAACACTCTGTATATAAAATACATGAAACTGAAATGCATTGACATGTGTTGCTGCGTACAAAATGAAATAAGTACTCTAGGAGTCCTCCTCAATTCTGAATAGAGAATACTCAACTAAAAGGGCACTAATCTATGTCCTTTTTAATGGATATTTAATCATAATTAGAATCCAGTGTCAGATGTACTCTGTACACAGTGTTACAAGGATTTATTTACAAAGCAAACTGTCTATTTACAAAGGACTGTATTTGTATACAGTATTTAAGTTAGAAAAAAATAGTTTTAATAAATGAGTGCGTGTAAATCTTTACGCGCAGTTGAAGTAAAATTTCTAACACTGTCGTTCGGGAAATACCCGTCACGTAAATATGTGTATGGTGTCGACATCTGTCAGTCGATGCGGAAACTGATCATAAAATTGGTTCGCGTCCGTAACTATGTTTCACCTTTCGTTCAAGATGGTATCTACAGATGCTTTTTGAAGCCGCTATCTGTGAGATATCCTTATTACTACGGTAATAGATAGATCGATATTAATTTATTGTGTAACCCAGAAGCAAGATAGGTACAAAATAAATAAAATGTTTAAGAGCGGAAACTGCGTAAACAACAAGAAGATCTCAAGAAGTTTTACTTCAAAAGTTGTTCAGAATCTAAAAGACCCCGCAACAACCTTATGGAATTTGATTCTCGGTTAAATTAAGCGAAAATGGTTTTATTTTAGTAAAGGTCGCTAAAAAACCAATAGATTTTTAGCGACAGATATGTTTAGCGAGATTTCAGATATAGGGATATCCATATTCTCAAGTCGATTGTTTTTTTTTTTGTCTGTGAACCGATTTCGATGATTCTTTTTTTATTCGATAGAATATGCATCAAAGCTGGTCCCATATAAATTTTAGCAAAATCGGTTTAGCAACTTTTTAGAAAATTAACAAAAATCACAGAAATAGTGCATAAGTTGGACTAGTCGGCGTTACTCTCGAGTTTCATTAGACAATACGAAAATGTCCCACAGTTAGTTCCATATAAATTTTATCAAAATCGGTTCAGCAACTTTAAAAAAAAAATTTCACAAAAAAACAAAAATCGACTTCAATACTTTGCCTTTATAAATTTAACTAAAAAGTTAGAAATAAAAAACTTCAATAGTATATTACACCACACTGGCCGAAAGTGTGATATCTTGCCCTGTGTGTCATGATGCCTGATGCGCAGTGCAAGGTATCACATTTTTAGCCAGTGTGATGTATACTATTTTTCTTCATACCTCGGTCGTAAGCACGCTTATTAAATACATTAATTAATTAATCACATAAAAACACAGATAAACTCCAAGCACGAAGCTTTGAGGTTATACGTAAAAACAAGAATGACAGCTGTTTGCGACTATTAGTTAAAATGTAATAGGGTTGCTATGGAAACGACATCTAAACAACAGTTGATTGGTTTTCTTTGCTTTACTAATGCACGAACGTACAAACTTCCCGTATTGTTGCGTGTAATCCCACCAAGGACTAAATGTTAGACTTTCTGCCTTACAATTGGTGCCGAAAGTATGCACTTTTGATTGAGGTTTGAAGAAAAAAATATGTTTATTCAAAAAGAAGCGTAAAAAAGCTATTTAAGGAATTTAGGAACTTAAGTATGATTATGATAATTTTATTTTATAAGTACATGTATTAATTAAATATTAAATTAAATTTATTATTATTATTATTAAGTACTATCAAGTTTTATGTAGGTACTTAGGTATATTAAATTGGTGTCGACCCTTAAACTTCTTTACGCTTTTTAGTGGGCATTTTTTAAAGAAGGTTCAATTTTTTAAAACCTTTTTTATCGATTTTAACGAACTATGTGTGCTCTCTGTTACGCTACTGAGAGTATATCTATCTACGTTCGAGTCGACAGAAAACGAGTCCTTAAAAGTCGGTCCTGGCGACAAATGTCCTTCCAGCATTTAAATATAATGAATGAATACTTATTACTGAATGAAACCTGCCGCAATTTAATCCACCCTAAATGGGTCGTCGTTATTATATTTAATCATACCAGGATAACCTACTTTTGCAGTTTTAATGAATACATATGTGTAAGTTACAAAAGGCCATAAAATATACAGCATAATATGTGTCCAAACGCAATACCGCAGTAGGCTAGATCTCATAGTAAAATAAGTTTTTGAAAATTTTTTACATTAAAATTTTGAAGTGAAACTTCTTACGCGGAACCTCGACGAAACAAAAAACGAGGTTGTTATGAATCTAAAAATGCGTCATGAAGAATGTCAAAAGACCCCGAACAAACACGGGATTTGGTACTCGAAAATGGTTTTATTTTATAGTTTAAAGGTCACTAAGGAAAAGTGTCTATGGGCGCATAGCCTAAAGTCAAATAGATTTTTAGCTACAGATATGTTTAGCGAGATTTTCGATATAGGGATATCCATTGGTTTCACAATCTAAAAAATATAGTTTAAAAAAAACTAATAGGTAAACACGCTTTATATAGAACTAAAAAGTAAAAAATATTTTTTTTAAATAAGCTTAAAACAATAATGAATAAAAAGCGTGGGGCACTCGATGAACAAAGCGCCCCACGCTTTTTTTACAATAATACTTGTATTTTTTATTCATTATTGTTTTAAGCTTATTTTAAAAAAATATTTTTTACTTTTCAGTTCGACATAAAGCGTGTTTTTAAGTTTTTTTAAAACTATATTTATTTTCCACTTGTTAGTTCGATTTATTGTCAAAAATTTGCCGAAAAAAAAACAATTTTTTTCGGCGTGGACGGGATTAGAACCCACGATCCGTGATTCCGAGAGTTGACGTCAGCGAAGACCCGTGCCTTAGATCGCACGGCTAACCACTATAGTTACAGTGCTGGCATATTATACTACAGTAATAAACAACTTGCTGTAGTCCAAACGAAGGTTACAAACAAACATACATACATATAAACTGACAAGTGAAGTTAATATAAAGCGTGTAAAAAATCCTAAGCTCTAGAAATATGTTTTCGAGTGCGCTGAATCAGAATATGACATTATTATTCTATACAGCGTGACACCTTCCAACATTACCTAGTTTCTGACTATTTTTCTACATCTAAAAAAAAGCACAAAAGTTGAACATGAAACATGTTTGTAAATTCAATGGATATCCCTATATCTAAAATCTCGTAAAACATATCTGTAGCTAAAAATCTAATGGTTTTTAAGCTATGCGCCCCTGAACACTTCTTCTTAATGATCTTTAAACTATAAAATGAAACCATTTTCGATCAATTTGACCGAGAACCAAACTCCATAAGGTTTGTGCGGGTTCCTTTCCTAATTATGGAAACGGTTTTAAATATACTGACCTGTTTGTTTGCGGTCAGATCGCACCGACTAGGTCGGTCGACGAACGTACACGATCCAATAAACAATCCAATCAATAGCGTTGTAGTACTGGTGCAGACTGACATATTTGTCTGCGATCAAATCGCACCGACTTGGTCAGACGACGAACACACACGATCCAATAAACAATCCAATCAATAGCGTTGTAGTACTGGTGCAGACTGACATGTTTGGCTGCAGTCAGATCGCACCGACTTGGTCGGTCGACGAACATACGCGATCAAATTGCGTTCGATTCTGTCGTGTCCAATAAAATCGCACTGCTGTGTTGGATCGTGAGTGGCGGACTTTACAAACTTCTTAGTTATAAACGATCTTTGTAACGGACGTTTATTAAAGTAAACGCGGGCATTTAATATAATAACGTATTGCATATACAATAATTATATAATGTTTTATAACAGTGCGCAGCTTGTTATGACGTCCGAACCTGTCAAGAGAACGCCAAAGGGGCCCTTATAAACTGTAGGGAACACTGCCTATACTCACAGGAATACTGGTGGATATTATACTGACGGCTAAAGGTCGTTGCATAACAACGTTAACTGATTGTTCTGTAATTATAGGCAAATTTTAAGATCCACCAAAAATGCATACTCCTATATCTTAATTAACTCTGTATGTACAAAGTTTACCTATTATAAATTACTAGCTACTCCCCGCGGTTTCGCACGCAAGTGTGGTGAAACACAAGTAAACAAAACTGGAGTATCTTCATCAACTCTGGATGTGATGTCCTTTTGAGTTTTCCTCTTTCAACAAAAAACAATAAATATTCCTGAAAGAGAGAGCAGAATGATTTTTTATCCCAATCTAGTGTTGTTTCCATGAGGGGAATTCTGCAGCAGCCAGTACAGTGGTGCCATCTTCTGGCTTCTACCTCATTACTTTCTTTATGAAATAACAAGAGAAATGACTGATTCATTTTCTGAGTGCTCTTTTATTATGAAATATGATGAATTGATTTGTTATGAGTTCCAAATAAAACAATATGACAAATCTTAAGTAGTTATTGTTAAAATGATACACAAAATAACTAATTAAAGGAAATATGTCCTATAAAACCGAGCGGGGTGGCGTAGCGGTGAGAGCACTGAACTCGCATTCGGGAGGTACTGGGTTCGAATCTCGGCGGGGGTAGATGTGACTGGGAGTTTTTCCCACTGCCTCTCGCCGAGAAACGGTAATTTCTGTACCGGCCATCTGGTTGAGATTTTCCATGGTTTCCCTCAACAATTCCAGATAATTATCGAGATGGTTCCTTAGTCAAGGCCATGGCCGATTACCTGTCAAACTCCTGTGCTCAAAATTTGCCTATCTTATCCTAATTTCCTAAAAATTCCTTCATTCGCCCATTGCTATTAATTAAGTTGAAGTTTGAAAATTATAGAAAATGGCGTCTGTTATGATATAAAATCGACGAACGAACGTTAAACGCATTATTATTATTACCTATTATTATATTATAAATATGGCCTATAAAAAATTACTAAAAAATTACCGATTCGACATTGAACGTTTTCCGGAAAATTCACCTCCCCACATTACTACCACCACATAATCTCTCTCTCTCTCCCCTGTGTCTGTAAATATTATATTGACCTTCCAATCCACACAATCATCAACACCCAGCCACGTTACAACTCAAGCCCATAGTAAATGAAAAATCAGTTTTGAATAGGATTTGCATAAAAACTCTTGGACTATAACGTTAGCAAACTGTAACTTGATTGTGAACGAACAGTAACTTTACGTGACGTCTTCAGCGGCATTGGTTTGTGTATCTTATTACGTTACACGACTTGTAACTGATGACTCTAATAAAGGAGGGCTCAACTTAATTTGACTAGGTAAAGGACTTGACGCCCGCCTCTACACACTTGCTTTATTACAAATTAAGTTACGTCTACTGTGGCTAAATCTACATCATACGTCACTTAACGTTACGGCTGGGCTTGCGCAAAACAAAGACGCAACGAACATGGAGCATTTTATTTATCTACCGTGCGTAAAGATATTTCACTTCCAAAAACAAAAAAAAGACCGACAAGTGCGAGTTGAACTCGCACCCTGAGAGTTCCGTACCGTTATTTCATAAAAATTAAATTTGTCATGTAATAATTCGAAATTATGATTTTTTAATTTTTGTGCTATGCAACTTTCTTTCGCGCCAAACAAGATTCTAGTTTAACGGGAAACATTAAAAGTTTTGATAAGTGAATCAGTATAAAAAAATAATTAAGTGATTTGCAGTTCTAAAAATAAAAAAAAATAAATTAGGTGATTTTAAATTCTAAAAATAAAAAAGATAAATGCGTCGGCCAGGAATCGAACACAGGACGCCCGCGTGGCAGACGAGCATTCTACCACTGAACTTGTTGCTTACACTGCATTATTAAGAGCTGTCACTGTGTACGTGCGTAGAACGTTTGTTGCGGTTTAAAAACATTATTTTTTTTTTGTGATGCAACTAGAAATTTACGGTTTTCGGATTTTTCCCTTTAATTGTGCTAGAAAACATTGCTTCTTGACAAATTTCACGATTCTAGGTCAACGGGAAGTACTCTATAGGTTTTGATTCCCAAGAGTCTCGACAGACAGACAGACGGACAACATAGTGATTCTATAAGGATTCCTTTTTTATTTTTAAGGTATTGAACCCTAAAAACAACAAAAACGTTGGCTACAGTTCTCGTGATGAAATCGGAACTGTAGAGACGCGCTAAGATGCAGTCTAGGGGAAAGATAAGAAACGTCTTCGACTGAGAACGTACTTCCTGGAACTATGCAGTTCCGGAACTATCCAAGGACACACTGTGAAAAGACTTCGGTAATAGTTTTATCCATTCTATAAACATATCTTATAGATAAAGAATGTAGAAATAAGTGAGCTTTTATATAAACGAATTTTCCAGGTGCTAAATATAACAGACCCACGGCACACTGTGATCAGTTCTTTAGTTGAATCAGTAGCGTGCTTACAAAATATGGGAAACGTTGATGCAGACTTTTAAATACAAATTAATTATAAACCATTCAGGTACGTATTTTAAGTATTGAAGGAATTGTTTAGACGGGAAGTACGTTCATTTACGATGAAACAATTCGATGGTGGGTTTTAGAATATACTGGAAATACATTTCACACTGTGAGTATTGAATTACCATAACTTAAATTTCACAATCTACACTAATATATAAAGTTGAAGAGTTTGTTTGTTTGTTTGGTTGAACACGCTAATCTCAGGAACTATAATGGTTCGAATTGAAAAAAAAATTGTTGGATAGCCCATTTATCGAGGAAGGCTATAAGCTATATAATATCACGCTACGACCAATAGGAGCGGAGCATCAATGAAAAATGTTGCAAAATGTAACTCAAAAATTGTCCGTTCGACAAAAACTTTTGAACGGTAACTTCGATCATCATGAAATTTGGACACAACATTCATCTCGGTAGACGAAGATGAACGTGCGTAGTCATGTCCCTCCCCCCATTCGTTCTTTTGCACCCGGGTTAAACCGGGCGGGACCGCTAGTATAATATAAGTGGCTCACTTTTTACGCGTGGGATGGGTATGCTTTATATTGTTTGATTGCTTATAGTCGGTCCATTAAGCAAACGACACTCTACTATTATAGTAGCTTACTACACACGTCGAAAATTATTAAGTGTAAAAATTATAAAATACATACAAATGTTAGCACGCCACTGATCGTGTAGCAGGGGAATTCTGGAATGATGTAAGAGTGTTGGTATTAAGACAAAAGCGAGTATACATCTTCATTCATATAGAACTTCCATGTGAAGCATACGCCAAAACATTGCTTAAGTGCCATCTAACATCTATTTAGATATATGTTCAAACCCACACAGTGGCCCAAAAAAAAATCAAAGGCGCAGTTCGGGTCAGCGCCGTAAATATTTCGTGAAAACGTCGGAATAAAAGCGTAACATATAATAATAAAAATAATAATGCGTTTAACGTCCGTTTCTCGACTTTATGTCATAACAGACGCCATTCGCACCATTACTATTTTTTTTTCTAACACACTTCCCGGTTTTTTCTACAATTTTTAAACTTCAACTTAATTAATAGCAATGGGCGAATGAAGGAATTTGTAGGAAATTAGGACAAGGTAGGCAAATTAATATATAGATTGTATCAAATCAAAACGATTCATAGAACATTCTGTGTGTAAGACAGAGACGATATTATATAAAGCACTAAAGCAGTAAGTAAGAATGAGATAAATGATCGCTAATAGTTACTGTGGTTATGCAATCTGATAGTAAAAATCACAATTTTATCAAATGTCAGTATTCACTAGTGAAATTATTGATAAAATGACTATTTATACTTTTCGGGAAAAAATCCAAATAATTAAATTATGGGGATTTGTAAAATCCAAAATTTATGGCTTTCAAGAAAATAGAGCTAATAATTTGAACGAATTGAAAATACAGATTTCCAATGCATGTCAGTCCGTTGACCATGAGATGTTAGCCAATGTGAGGGAAAATATTTATAATCGATTAGGATATTGTTTGGCAGAACGAGAAGGTCTTTTTGAACATTTAATAAATTAATTATTAAAAGTATTGTTAAAACTTTTGTACCAGATATAAATGTAATACGAATTAATATGACAGTTTAGTTATTTTTATTATTAAATTGGTAAAAAGATTTACAGTGTACGTAATTATTTATTTACGTAACCACAGTAACTATTAGCGATCATTTATCTCATTCTTACTTACTGCTTTATATATCGTCTCTGTCTTACACACATAATGTTCTGTGGACCGTTTTGATTTGATACAATCTGTATATATCTGTAGGATTTAACGTGCGAAAGAATGAGATGAAATACATTACACAGCGTATCTAAAGAGTAAACTCCAGTCGTGCGTCGCAGCTGATACACACACACACACTTTTTTTCCAATCCGTGCCTATCCTTTATTTTTGGCCCACATTATAACACACATTTAGGTACATATACATTCAAAACAGAGCGGTACATGAAATGGTACTTAAAACCTTCAATAGCGATCTAACAGAATAAATTCAACATATTATAATTATAACTATTTATACAAAGCTAACATTCACCAACCATTCAACATTGTACAAACTTTATACATTCTAACCTAAAGAGACAATAGCTTTAACTTTATCATTTTGGGCGTAATAAAAAATTCATGGCTCTGTAAATTTTAGAAATAGTGCGACTTGCGGTCGTGCTATTTGCGGTCAGAAAAATTATCGTCTCACTTGCGGTCAATCAGTATCCCACCAAAAACATTCTGTAAAAAACTAGCCAAGTCTCGATGGAGCTGCTTGTTTATCTCTAAAAAGTAATGAAATCTAGACAAAGTCGTGCCAAGTCTAAGGTTCCTTACTGCGATTTCTTTATTATTATAGTAAATGTTGTGTGACTTGGCCGTTGAAGGGTACAAAACCAGGTGCTCCATGACACCATTGCACCAATCTGTCGCCAGAACCGGTAGAAGAATCGGCCAAGTCACACAACATTTACTATAATAATAAAGAAATCGCAGTAAGGAATCTTAGACTTGGCCCGACTTTGTCTAGATTTCATTACTTTTTAGAGATAAACAAGCAGCTCCATCGAGACTTGGCTAGTTTTTTACAGAATGTTTTTGGTGGGATTTCACTTCTTTTTGTAGAAACGTGGGCATATTGATTTATTTTATTAGATTTTCTTATTTGACACAGTTTTTTTCTTTTTAGGAGTAGTTTTTTTATTATTACAAATCTGTCTTTTCTTTATATGTGTGTGAACCTTGAAAGTGTGCAATTCAGACAGAGAATAGTTCCTTATCTCTATGGTAACTAATAATACAAAACAATGCTGATTTGACTAAACAAATATGTGGTTTTCTGGAATTTCTGCCGCACTCTCTCTCTCAACTGAGGACATTTTCATAATCTTCGATTATCATAGTTTTTATAGTTTTCCCTTTATGTGGCCATTAAACCCTAACTCTGTACCAAATTTCAGCTCTCTGAGTTTATGGGAAGTACTAGTTCTATTTTGATGATCATGAGTGAGTGAGTGTCATAAATGAGAAACTTTGCTTTCGCTTAACTTCGGAACTAAATGACCTACAGACTTGAAATTTTGGATTTAAGTATGTGATTATAGCTTACTGGATGACGAAAATTTCTGCGTTCTGGTCTTATCCAGAGGTTCTCAAATAGGGGCCTGAAAATGCGGCGAAATGGTTCCAGTAAAGGGTGGTACGGCAGTGTTTGCTTCGCGCTCGACTTGGCGGGGCACTGCCGTGCCCCCAGATTATTAAAAGAAAATAATGTTAGGACTAAGGAGTGACCCCACTTGCGGTCAAAGAAAATTTGATAATTTCTAAAACACCATCGCATCAACAGCACCCCGTAATCATGTTTTAAGGAACTCTCCGATACCCCCTTCGCTTTTCACTGCGCAACAAAAACACCATCGCATCAACACCACCCCGTAATCGTGTTTAAGGGAACTCTCCCATACCCCCTTCGCTTTTCTCTGCGCAACAAAAACGCCATCGCAATAACAATGTTGGATTAAATATTGGCTTGAGTAATAAGAATAAAAATTAGTTGTGCCATATTATTTTGATGTTTGGAAAAATCTGTTAGAATGCATTCTAAGTTATTTAGATGACTTAATGACTTATTTTTTCTGTAGGAAATTTGGAATTGCCGATTTATAAAGTTATTTTCTTAAACGTAAATGAGATCACCCCTGACATTATTTGCATTTTATCATATTGATTGACCGCAAGTGGGACAAAAATTGTTCCGACCGCAACTGGCACCAACGCAAGTGGGAGGACACCAAATTTTAACATTGAAATTAATCAAGGTTATTAGATGCAGATGTGACCTCGTTTCGTTGGATAGTAAATAAAAAAAAAAAATAAATCAAGACGATCCGTCTACAATTGCGACCTACACAGCTCGGACGTACGTACAGACCTTCCGATTGCTGCTGTTACAATTTTAAGAGTTATTTTGCAATCGAATCAATGGCTTCCATTTATAGACTAGAGTCTTCCCTTTACAAAAAGCTACAAACTAAGAATATGATAATTTTAACGATAAGCAGCTGAGCTAACCATATGAAAGATAATCCCAACAAATAAAACGAATTTCTTAGAATCTTCGGTACGCATGATGCCGACAACAAAGCAACAAAATAACAAACAAGTACTGTTCATTATTTAATGATGATGTATTGTTGTCGTTATTTAGACTGGGTGTGTCGTTATTTAGAGTGTATCATTGTATGAGCAACAAGGTAAACCAACTGGAGTTAAGTAATTTCGATGTTTTAAGGAGTTTGTCGTTATATCGAGTGACGTTAAATATACATTTACACTGTACGTGTAGAAACGCAAATACTTTGCCATTTTACGGAATTTCTGTTTTGCCAAAAGAAACCGCAAGTTGACAGACAGACACACAGCAGTGACCTATTGTGGTGACCTTATGGAGAAATGTCTCGCACTCAGGGAAGCGACTGAGATGGCGGCTTAAGCTGACACCTCATTAAATAATGCGCCAGACAACTCGACACAATTTATACAGCATGTAGTGAACACGATATGACATTAGTTTTGTACTTGCATCTATCAAGGAAATATATACTAGCGGTCAGGTCCGACATCGCCCGAATTTGTTGATTGCCACCGTTTTTTCGTCGGCTTACGTTGCAAAATTTGTCTCCACGAAAAGCACTTTTATTTATATAGTGGTCCGTCCCGGTTCAGCCGGGTGCGATAGATATAATTCTGCAAGATGTATTTCGATTGCGGCGCAGTGTCTTAACTTATAGCTCTGAGCAAATTCTACCAGATTTGCTTCTGAACTAACAGCTTTGAGCGAATTCTATCAGATGTCGCTACTTGGTACTAAAACAGCTTTTTTTGTTTGCCTCTGAACTAATAGCTTTGAGTAAATTCTATGAGATGTTACTAAAACAGTTTTTTTTTTGAAAAAACACCGTAAATTCGTACAAAACATTTAATAAAAACTATCCTATAGCGTAAGTTAAACCAAACAAGACACATTTACAAAATTTCATTAAAATCGGTTCAGTGGTTTTGGAGATTAGCGCGGACGAACATCGTAACACGAGATTTTATAAAAATTAGTGGTCCGGCCCGGCTCCGTCCGTGTAGATTAAACTTTGTCATCTCTAAACTTGTTTTAAATAATTAAAAAAAAAATTGAAGTGTTCTAATCAGACGTTAATAAAAGATTTGAATTCTTTTAAATAAGTTGTTTATTTACTGAACACGCATTTTAAAAAGTAGGTAGGTACTCTGTTTGATGCATTTTAGCAATAATAAGTTTTTTTTTTGTTTTTCAACGCGGACAATAGATAAAATTTTGAACAGAGTTTTTTAGATTATGTGACTAACATATTCCAAAAATGACGAATTTTTCTCACTGATATTACTTTGTGTTTTACTGGTAAATATACTATAAGAATTTGGTTTCAATTCGCTCATCCGTTGACCCTGTACATTGCTCACAAACAAACAGACTAACAGACCCACAGTTTTTTCCAAAAAAAGTTTTTTGGTTGCGGGGGACCTTAAAACTAAAAGATGTTGTAAAGTTATTGAAAAGTGATTTTTGACCCAAACCAGTACCATTCCCCACTTGTGGGTTGGAATGGTAAAAAAAACGTAAAATGACACAATATAATGGTACAAAAATAGGCAAACAAACTGATATGGGAACAAAACACCGACAAAAGGCTATTTATATGAATAAAATGAAACGAGGAAATTATCGATCACGTTGTATGATTTTTGAATGAAAGTTGCGACCTATATTTTAGTCTTAGCTTTTTATTTTTTGCATAAAGCCTGCCTTCAAGCTCACAAGATAAGGTTTCATATAAATTGTATAACATTTGTTTTACACAAACTTTAAACAAATAAAATATTTTTTAATAAATTAACGACCAATTAAGAAAAACTACATAAATATAATTTTACCTATTTTATTTTCAAGCTTTTAGTATGCTTAATAAAAAGTGCGATTTGCATCCAGACGAAAGCCGGACCGGTCAGTTAGTTATAATATTGCTGTGTCATCGGATCTATATACGTATGCAAAATTTCGACTCAATCGGATAACGGGAAGCAGTTGAAGAAGATGTCGCAAGAATTGAAAGAAACAAACAAATATACGGAGTCAAGCTAAATAAATAATAATAAGAAGAAAAGCGTTTGATATAAGCGTTTTAAAAAAGGTATGTGATACGTTCTCCCACCACTATAGCACCGGGACTTCCACCATATCCTCACTTTTTTCAACTTGAAATGCAGGCGCGTATTGGTCTACTTATATAATTTTTATTATGTGATAAGCACACGTAAAAAATGAACTATTCATGTTAAAATATCTTAATAAACGTTTGGTAATTTTTTCATGCCAACAAATTCATTAAAAATTAATTTAGATACTTATTTTCTTTTCCTAAGGTTCTTTAACACAATCAATTGTCTTCTTTCGACACTTCTAAAGTATAATTAGGTATTGAACAACTAATAAAACCAATAAAAATTATACTTAGCTTCCGATGTAAATATATAATAAAAACTCGGGTCGCAGTGCGAAATCCTGCCGACAATATAGGGTATTTGCTAATACAGGCAGTGTGGCTTTATTTTGTAAACTTAATCCTTTTGTTTTTGAACAAAATAAAAAATTTAACCCCTTAATGCATCCTTTAAAAAATATTTGTTTTCTTAATTTAAATATTAATATCAATTTACAAAATTAAATCCACCCTTCACTAAGTAAACCCATATCTACAAACTAACGTTTTCATAAAATGTTTAAGTCCGGTCCTGTTGGGCCGATTTTAATAAAATTTTGGCAGCACATTTTTAGCTTTACTATTGGATTACATTTCAATTTTGAAACGATTCGGAGAATTTTTTCGGTATTTTTGGGCCCAGGTAGATAGGTAGGCAAATTTTGAGTATAGGAGTTAATTGGCCATGGCCTTGAATAAGGAACCATCTCGATATTTATCGGGAAATATTGAGGGAAACCATGGAAAACCTCAACAAGATGGCCGGTACAGGAAAAACCATTTTTTGGCGAGAGGCAGCAGGAAAAAGTCCCAGCCACATCTGCCCCCGCCGGGATTCGAACCCGGTACGTCTCGAATGCGAGTCTGGTGCTCTCACCACTACGATACACCGCTCTGTGGCTTCCGATATAAATATCTTCAGTTACTTAAATTGATGATGCTATAATCCCATCTGGGTCACTGCGAATTTTTCTATGTAAAATATACCTACCGTTGAAACACGACTTAATATACCGCAATGCTGCGGAAGTCCCTCATCCCGTATTGCGTTTAATGTTGGCAATTTTTTCCAATTATATGAGCACGAAATTACTTATTACAATAAGAATTATAAATCCCTGCACTAAATTGGGGTTTAAATTTTCATTTTTAAAACATTTCCTTGTCATTAGCTTTCATAAAATTAAGATTTTTTTTCAAATGAATCTTCATTAATTTATCTTCAAGGCATTTTATTTGTTTAACCCTTAATACAGTTAGTGGGTAATTTATTTGTGTTTGTAAGAGAAAGATGAGTGCGTGATAAATCCTCGAAGTACAATCGATTTGAGCGAAATTCGGCACACATTAAAATCTGTCAAAGCACGAGGCATATTTAAAATAGGTGTTATGAAATCATATTAAGAGTAAATTTTTTGGGCCCAAAAACAAAGATTAAAACGTGCTTCTAAAATATTAACAAACACCTGCATACTGTAAGCGCAGAATGGTACTAATTTAGGTCAAAATTCACTTTTCAAAATTTGACATCATTTTTTTAGTTTTGAGGTCACCCGAATTTAAAAAGCATATTTTTGGAAAAAGTCTGTACCTACCTATGTCTATTAATCTGTTTGTCTGTGAACACGATACTGGTAAACGGATGACCAGATTGAAACCAAATTTTGGGAGGATGTTTTATATGTAAATACGAAGAGCCCTATTGTTTTTCGGGGAAAATCGGCGCATGCACAGAAGAGGTAATTGCTATAACGGTGTTTTTATATAATAATGGTACACTTTTCATAACAGTATGGTCATTATATCTATTTTTACAAGAAAGTATTGTTAAGAATTTTTTTTAATCTTTATAGATTCAGAAATATTTTGAAAACAAAAAAAATCTGTTGTTCTTCGGTTCTGTAGATCTATTAATTATTAATCACATATTATATAGATAACCATGAAAACGAATAGCAAATATAATATTTAATACTAGCCGTTTGGTTTAAATTTTTTCTAGAAATAAATTTTGACTGTGAAATTAGTCCAATTAATATAAGATTTTTTTACTTAAGAACAAGATATATAAAATTAACAAACCTTAACATCAAGTTGAACCAAAACTGACCTGAAACAAAAATATCAATTATTAGATTTTGGAAAGAGCTGTTAATGTACAAATCTGATAACTCCAAAACTACCAATTTTACAGGGAACACCAGAGAGTAAAAACGACACAATTTTAGGAAAATCTGATATGTTTTGGAGTTATATTTTACTAAAATATGAATATGATTGACTTTTCAACAAGTGACAAAAAAATCTGTGGTTAGCTGGTTTGTAGGCGAACCCAACGATATGTACAAAAGCTTCGAGTATGTGGAAATGGGTCAAAAATCGCTTTGCAAGATTTGACCCAAAATAAACATTTGAAGTTAAACAAAAGCTCGTAAAGTTGGAGAGAACTGTGTCTGTTGTCGAATCGTTTACAAATTAGAATATGCAATTGAGAATGTTTGCATTCCACTTGCATAATAAATTAACGTATAACTTTTGATATGATATATACACATACATGTACTGTGATTAAATGCATACAATTGACATAAATAAACGGTTTATTATACAGGGTTTACCAAAATCTCATTTTAAAATATCAGTGCGTCATCTTTTATTTATACAAATAGATAAAATTGAGTTATCTGTAATATACTATACCTACATACAATATAGCAAGGCTTTCCTGTGTCTGTATATATAGTAACGGATTACAAAATCCACATACTGCGAGAGTTGTTTTTTTAATGAATTATACAGACGTTAGCTCAATTAATACAAATAAGTAAAATCGTAACTTAGTCTGTAATTGGACAGGTTTAACGATTCCTAGAGCGAATTTTCAGTTTTCATTACTTTTATAAAATACTTATAAATTGATGAATCACGTCAATATAAAAAGATGAAACACCGGTTGCATGCACGAAAAAGTGTAACGTTCCTAACGTTCCGCCTGACCCTGTGCGTGATTATTAAATATGATATTCGAGCGGAATACGTCATCACGTAAAACTATCGTCCGTAAACCGACTTTACAGACAACCAATTTTTTTTTCTATTTATATTTTTGTACCTATGTCTGTTTGTTTGTTCCGGCTAATCTTCGAAACGACTGAACCAATTTTGACGGGACTTTCACTGGCAGATAACTGATGTTATGACGCGTAACTTAGGCTACTTTTATTTTAGAAAAGAATTAGGAAACCGCGCAAAAAAATAAATGCCACCCTGACGAATTGGCGGGTTACAGCTAGTTGTTAATAATAATTTGAAAGTGCTCAAAACTCATTAACTTGATTCAACGAAAGCTCCGAGGATATCTGAATTTCTGAAATACAGTGTAAACTCTATATAGCGACACTCAAGGGACTGTGCACTTTGTGGCGTTATTGAGAGTTGTCGTTAAACGGAGAGAAAAAATAATCCATTAATATTTTTTTTATTGTTAGAAATAAGATAACTTATCGATAAGCAGCTGAGCTAAACATATGAGAGATAATCCCAACAAACAAAAGAATGATTTTCGTAGAATCTTCGGTACGCCTGATGCCGACAACAAAGCAACAAAATAACAAACAAGTACTGTTTATTGCTTATTGATGACGTGTTGTCGTTATTTAGAGTGAGTGTGTCGTTATTTAGAGCGTATTATTGTATGAGCACCAAGGTAAACCAAAAACCAACTAGAGTTAAGTAATTTTGAAGTTTTAAGGAGTATCGAGGGACGTTAAATGGAGTTTAGACTGTAATTGTTAATTCCGTCTCGGTACAACACTGGCTTTGGGCAGTCGATCTATACAAGCGTACAGTGAAATTACGAAACGAAAGGATAACAATCAATCACAGTCTACACCTTCGTCAAGCGTAGCGGACACTGAAAATACATAATAAAATATTTAAAATTATTGAATAATGAATATTATGTAACCGTTTCGACGTTTGCATTAATTACATATGCGCATAGTATAAATATAAATAAATGACTCCTAATGAACCGTATAGGCCGTGACAAACGAAGCAGTCATTCGCGGTTTTAGACAAAAAGCAGCCGACTGTTCTGAAATTGGTGGTAAAAAGATTTATTTACAAAATTAAACGTTAACAAAAACTTCTTTATAATAATCCAAATGAAATAAAATAAACAAAAGAATTCTAAAACAATAATGACAACACTAAACTACACAGAATATTAATTATATCGTAGTTCTCTATTTATTTAGAACACATTTGTTTATGTCGTTCGTGCACTGACACTGACTGACTTGCCTTACATGTTAGCGCTGTTTATATAAGTTCTTCAGCCGCATCCTGGAACATTCTTCGGCATTCTTCTATGTAATTCTGATAACAATGTGCGTATTGTTGTCTATGCGATTCCGACGACAATGCGAGTATTGTTGTCTACGCGGCTCAGACAACAAAGCACTACCGCACCCTCTAGTGGTGTTTCGTTACACTATCTATTATTATCTTATCACTAGAGCTGTAAAAGTAACGAGAAATTGTATACCCGTATGTAATCGTTACTTAAAGAGCCAGTACCCGTTACTTTCGTATCGTTACGTTACTCGTTACTTTTCCTATAAGACATACAATCGTGTACTAACAGCATCAAGCATGTACCATCGCGTCGAGGCGCGTCGCATACGTGATACGATATGACTTCGTTCGTATAACGTATAACCACATCAAACGAGTCGAACTGACATGGATACGACAAATGCGAGTAACGAAATGAATTTGTAAGTAACGATTCGTTACTTCGAGTCAGACGGTGTACCCGTTACTCAGTAACGAATACATACGGTTTGTTACAGCTCTAGGTACTTATCACACAATCGTCTGCTTATTATGTGTTGTAAATTTGAAAAGTCTCAAATAAAATTTTATGTTACCGGCTATTTGAAGGGTGACTAGCGGTTTATAATGAGGTGTTGTCCTATACCGTGGGGAGTAGGGAAAATAGGGCGTGTGATGCATAAAAGAGCAACAGCGTTGGTGTATCAACGGCCGTACTTCTGCAGCACTAAAATGCATCTATCACATAGTCCACATTGTGTTATGAAACACACGTAATTCAGGAAAAACCACAGCCTACTTTTCTACTTCATGCACTCGACACGGTGTTTCATGTGTGCCAACTTGATACCATGTCTATACCCTACTTCGCTTGAATTTTAGCGGTTGGAACAAAATACCTATTTTTCACATTCCAACTCACAAGTGGGGAATGGTAGATACTATTTTAGGTCAAAAATCACTTTTCAAAATTTTACAATATTTTTTCGTTGTGAGGTCCCCCGAAACCAAAAAACACATTTTTGGAAATACTCTGTGCGTCTGTTAGCACGATACAGGTTAAACGGATGAATGGATTGAAACCAAATTAGGAAGTATGTCTGGTATGCAAATATGGAGAGCCCTATTGTTTTTGTGGGGAAAATCGGCGCATGCGCAGAAGAGATATATGCTATAACGTAGTTTTTTATATAATAATGGTATACTTTTCATAACGGCTTATTATTCTATTTATTTTGTAAAGTTTCGTTAAAAAATTTTGACGTGATAACGTCTTATAAATTGATGAAACACCGGCTGCATGCACGAAAAAGTGTAACGTTCCGAAAAGTGTCACGTTCCGTCTGACCCTGTGCGTGCAAGCGAGAGCGCAGTATAAGCGATAGAGAGTCGGTAAAAATATAGTTTGACAGCTACTAAAATTTAGGTTATGTATTATTAAATATGATATTCGAGCGGAATACGTTATCACTATCGTCCGTAAACCGACTTTACAGACAACCAATTTTTTTTTTCTAAACTTTATAGGTAGTTTCGGAAATATTTTGAAAATAAAAAAAAACTGCCGCTCTTTTGTAGATATTATGGATCTGTCAGAAATAAACTAGTTAAGCATGCTTTTTATTAATTTTTACATGACGTGGAACATATTCTGTAGGTAACTATGGCAACGAATAGCAAATATCATATTGAATACTAGCCATTACCCGCGTCACCTCACGCGATATCAGAAGTTTTATTGTCTTTATTATAATCAAATGTCAACATTTTTGAAGTTGGAATGGTCCCGTCGCCCAATTGGCTGGAATTTTTGACCTAAACTAGTACCATTCCCCACTTGTTGGTTGGAATGGTAAAATCAATATTTTTCAAACTTGGTTTTATTAGCGTCTTCAGATTAACGCCATAAAAATGACAGCGTTTGTTACATCTACTCTAAAAAGCACGAAACGCTACACCTCTCGGGAAATATACAAACTAACTTGCACATTCGGTGCAGAACATGTAAATTAGGTTATCACTTGCATCCTGCATATTTCATGTACTTATGTTGGCAACACCGTGGTGGTCTGTAATTTTCAGTTGTATTGTAAAATGTTTTCAGGCAAGCATCGGTACTTACAAAATAAAAACATCATGCCACTACAAGAGAAGTCTTCGTGTAAAGTTGTTAGACTGAAATGTGTATCATTTTTCAAATAATGGTGGAAACACTAGACATATGCAAATAGTATTCGTTGAAAACTGCTATCGTATATTTATTTTGTTGCTATTTCATCGCGGAAGCAACTGAAAAATTATTTATACAGGGTTAGTCAGACTGCACCCGTACCGGTCGTTTTTGTCGAAAACTGTTAGTCGTAGAGAGTTGTGTCAAAAATCTGTATTATAAAAGCCCTAATGAAGAATCGATAGGTCGAAAGTGGTATTGTTGAAAAGATCTTTAAAAAATAAGCAAGTTTTGTAGGACATTTTTTTTGTTACTGCCACCCCTATTAAGTAATATTCGTTTGAAATTATTAATAACAAGTCATAATAACGAACTTAAGGAGGTTGAGCCGTTTTACGAAGATAATGAAAAAAATCTGAAATAAAGTTTTTTTAATAGATTTTTTTATGACAAAATTTTCTGTAAAAAATCCAAAATCATTAGGAGATTTATAAAGTTAAAAATTAAAAATAGTATATTACACATCTAGGGAAGTAAATTAAGAAATGTCTGAGATAACATATAATTGTTGGCCGAGGCGAAGCCGAGGTCAACAAAGATGTGATCTTAGGCTTTCTTACTTTACTTCCCGTGGTGTGTATACTATTTTTTTGCTCGACGTAGACAGGAAGAGGCAACTTCGTTTAGCGCAGCGGGACGAAAGTTGACGCTTTCTGCCCGTCGAGCAAAAAAAACTTTTACATGTAGTCTTATGGTTAAATATGTCAACCTAGCATGCAAATTGCAAACGGTACATTTTAATTTTTTGCAAATAACCAAATAATGTCAGCAGTTCCGAAAACTAACTATGTAAAGCATCAATATCTTACGCATATTTTAATATTTTTTCCAAATTAATTAGGAGACTTTTAATCAATAAAAAAAATTATTAAACCTTAGCACTTTTCGTTTATGGACTTTTATTCTTGACAATTGTAACAATTTTAACCGAATTTTCAACTTTTTAATGATTTCATTTTAATTTTTATTACTTCTAATTTCTTTTTTTAATTATTTACTGCAAAAAAATAATGTAAAATACAGATATTCACATAAATTTATTTTTTCTAACCTAACTTTGTACAAAAAATTTAAAAGTTAGTTCATTAAGTAAAATACTGAAATAATTTATTAATATTAAAAAGTTATTTATTTACGCCTTTATGACAATAATTTATTGGTATCATTGACTTATAACCTTTTGTAAAAATTTACTATGGAAAAGTTCCCAATTTAGAATTCGACTTACTTTTGATTGGGACTGTAACGCATCAACCTCCTTAAATCACATAAGAGGAACGATAACAATTTTAACTAAAATAAATAATAGTGGCCCCCTATTTGCTTGCCCCAATGCTAACTCACAGTCAACTGCGTCTATGTATTCGATCAATGGTGGGTGCTCCGTTTATTTCTTCTGCGTGGAAAAAGTTTCGTAACATTTTGGACGCAGAAATGGTTAAACAATGTCATAATAAATGTCCGCGCGGTGGCAGAAGTATGAGACTCGTAGCGGATCTTCAAGTCTCATTATACGCGTTGTATAAAGCGTCTTCAGCTGTCTGCAGTGTTGGCGTTTATATCGACTGTGAAAAGCGTTTAAAAGTTTTGTTAAATTGCTATAGTTAGTCGTTCTTTCTACCGGCATAATATACACTGTGCTTACTTAACCCTATAATATCACGCGTCAGACACATCTACACAGAGTATGATCAAAAAGTTATCAAAAGTTATCAAAAAGTTATCAAAGTACGAGAACTCGATGTGCAAAATATCCATTGGAATTACAGAATTATGATTTTATATAACACTAGCAGTCCCGCCCGGTTTCACCCGGGTGCAAAATAACGAATGGGGGTGCGGCACGAGTACGCACGTTAATCTTAGTTTACCGAGATGAATGTTGTGTCCAAATTTCATGATGATCGGAGTTGCCGTTCAAAAGTTTTTGTCGGACGGACAAATTTTGAGTTACATTTTTCATTGATGCTCCGCTCCTATTGCTCGTAGCGTGATATTATATAACCTATAGCCTTCCTCGATAAATGGACTATACAACAAAAAAACATTTTTCCAATTCGAACCAGTTGTTCCTGAGTTTAACCAAACAAACAAACTCTTCAGCTTTATAATAAAAAATATGCTAATTGGAAAGGCATATTATTGTTTTAATGATTTTTTAAATGACTTTTAATTTGTTATTTACATTTTATCTTGTTTTATTTGTTATTTATATATTATTGTTCGTCATTTTATCTCATTTTGATTGTTATTTATTTATAATTATTTATTATTATTTGTATATTATTGTTTTCGTTAGTAATTGGAAAATTCTAACGTGATATAATGTATATAATATAATATATATTGACATGTCCTATATCTTATACACGATCTACTGGATTAATAAATTTATTATTATTATTATATATATTAGTATAGAAAGAAGATAGGTACAAAAAAATAAATATAAACAGAAAAAAGTGACGAAATCTGAAAATTCGCTCTAGGAATCTTTAAAACTGTTCAATTACAGACTAAATTACGATTTTATTTATTTGAATTAATTGAGCTAACGTCTGTATAATTCATTAAAAAACAACTCTCACAGTATGTGGACTTTGTAATCCATTACTATATATACAGACACCGAACAGCAATGCCATATTATATGTAAAATATATTATAACCAAACTCTTCACTTTTATTTATTTGTATAGATGTATAGAAGTATAGATTTATTAGTATAGATATAGACATTAACAGTGTTATTACCCGTTTTAAGTGCGGAAAATTGACTTTTATAAGTTAATTTTTTTTGCGTAGTGAAAAGGGGAAGGCGTTTTGAGGGGGAGTTCTTTAAAAAACAATTACGGGGTCGTGTCGATGCGACGGCGTTTTTTTTTTTGCGCAGTTAAAGGCAGAGGGCGTTTGGGATGAGTTCTTTGAAAAATAATTACGGGGTCGTGTATACAAAGTGAGATAGTAATACAGTAATTCTACACCAGTTACTATTGTATATGTGATTTCTGATTGGTTAGATTAAAAAAAAAACAGTGAAAGACGAAATTGCTATTAATTAAGTGGAAGTTTAAAAATGTAGAAAATAACGGGAAGTGTGATAGATGGAAAATAATAACGGTGCGAATGGCGTCTGTTATGACATAAAGCCGAGAAACGGACGTTAAACGCATCATTATTATTTTAAAATTACGGAATGAGAAAGAAGCAATAACTTGTCGATCGCCTGTAAACATCTACAACGAGGGCGCGCCTTGTGATCTTAACTACCCAATATATACATAATAATATGAAGTACAAGACGTGTGAAGTGTATAAGTAGTCACACCGGAGGAGGAGGAGTGGGGGGATGGGGAAGTGACGGGGTGGATAAATTCCATGGAATGGCGGGAGTCTGAAGAACGCGTGTACTGAGAACATTCAAATTAAACGTGAAAATGAAAATGTCTCCGGGGCTACGTCCCACCATGTTCGCATAACATTCTCATCTAATTCCTTCTACGTTTTCATCTATACAGTGTATTATAACATAATAGTTAGAAATTAATGTAAACAGTGCTAATAGCCCGACGGTTGAAGCATACATCGTTGTTTTGTTCTTTTTGTTACAAATAAAAAATTCCAACCGATTGGGCGACGGAACCATTCTAGCTTAAAAATGTTGACATTTGATATTAGTATACCTAATAAAGAAAATCAAATTTCTGATATTGCGTGAGGTGACACGGGTAAAGGCTAGTTTTCAATATGATATTTGCTATTCATCGCCATGGTAACCTACATAATAGTACTAACAGACGCTCGAACTTGGTCCGGTCCGACAACGGACATGGTACGGCGGATCTTGCAACAGACGACCGAATCTGTTCCCATCGAACCGGGCGGACACGCAGACTACTGTACAGACGAACAGATTTGGTACGGAGCGGACCAGATCCGCTGTCCGCTTCGAACCAAGTTCGACCGTCTGTTAGTACTATTATGTTCCACGTCATGCATGCAAATTCTTATACCCTAGGAAAGTATCTTTTGACAGGCGACTTTTGCGCCTTCTCGTGGTTTTTTTCTCTAATCTGGTTCAGTCAAAACCTTAGTGTCATATGTTTATACGTGCATTTTAATAAGGATTAACTGTCGAATGAAATAGGTAAAAAGCTATCAAATCGGAAGTGCTGTGTTGTTGATTGTAAAGATACACCAACTAAACATCCAGAATTACAAATTCCACCGTTTTCCTGGATTTTCTTATGAATTAGAAAGAAAAAAAATGGACTGCAGCAGTACTTCGCGTTCTCAAGGGTAATTAAATTTTATCATTATTAAATACATGAAAAATATCATAATTGTTATTTTGTTAACAAAAATAAGATTTAGAAAATTTAGAAAGTAAAAATGTATATCATTTATGTCGTTTTTTTACTGATATTTTGCGTAAATATTTTTTTATAATTAAGAATAACGCTGGTTTCCACGTGTTTGTAAGTTTTTCGAGATGGTGCGAAGGTCGCGTGTCAAAGATACTTTCCTAGCGTATATGTCAATTTAACATGTTTTATAAAATTATTCTTTGCAACATTTGATTGTTTTTTCTTCACTTTGATAATGATATTCAATGAAAACAACAAAATTATTCCTCTTCGAAAAATTACAACTCAAATAATACAATTTTTCCGGTTAAATGAAATTCACGGTTATTTTATTTTTATGTAAAAAACGAAATCCGATATGAATGTAGGCGTGGGAGAAAAAGGGAGCAGCGAATGTAGTAAAGGTGAGTTTAAATCAGCGGCCCTCAACTTTTTAATATGATTAAATTTTAACAAAGTATACAAAACAGATGCACGGCCTTTGCTGTCGAAGATTTAAAATCTATAATCTCTCTCGAAAAAATATATTACCTTATTTAAATTTAAAGAATCGAATTTAATTTATTTTAACTTATAGTTTCGTTTTCAAAATTAATATAGTTACGGAAAAGTATACCTACCCTTCTATTTGAAAAAAGAAAAAACGTTATGGAACGTTTCGCTTTTGTTCACGTGGCGATTATCCCAAACACATTAGAGCTCTCCTATGTACGTAAGTGTCAAACAGCCTACCAGCCTCAGTTATAGAGGTCCATGAGGGAAAAACGTCTTTCTTTTATAGAGATTTCTGTTTCTCATTTACAGAGATTTTGAGGGTTACAAAGACGGTACCTGGCAATTACTCTCACTTAGAGAGTTTCTCGCTTACCCAGTTCTCACTCACTTAGGTATGACTATTTGAAATATTGTGAAATTCTCAGCATTGTCAAAATGAGTTGTTTTCAACCCAGCTGGCGCATATTTGGGAGTTGTCTTCTCCTAAAAACGACTGGACTTGGTAACGAAAAATGTTATTTTCGTTGTTTGCATTAATTAAACTATATTATAAAGTATGTCACCAGTCACTTCTTTGCCTAAACCAACTTCCAAAAAATTTAGTAGCTCTTTCTTAATATTCATTTTGTATTCTTCCTCTTTTTCACATAAACAATTTCTTGCAACGAATTTTAATTAAAGTTCATTGGCTGAAAATTTTAGATTGAGAATCACTGGCGCTATATAAAGTGTATTAAATGTATACATTAAACAGCTACAATAATTGGCCGGCGTGCTCCGAAACGCGAATTAGCAAATCGCCTTCTTATCCACGCACACCGATTTCGAAGAAAGGAAATTGGCAATCACACTGCTTCTTGAACATAGCGAGTGCCAATCTAAATCCGTGTCTACACTATTTAGACACTAACAAAGCAGTACAATTTTGTTTATTCACCTTCAATTCTGACAATGATACACAGATTGTTGTGGGGCAACAACAATCGGCTTGATGTTCCAACAATATGAAAAAAAGGGCTTTGTTGCCAAATTCCAGACAACAATGAAAGCAACAAAGTTAAGAACGATCCGGCGCCTATATAAATCACGAGATAGCTCACGATCGAGTCAGTCATACAGTGTTACATTGTGTGAAGAATCGACATAAATTAACAGTCAATGAACAATGCTGAGATAAATGCTAAGATAAATAAATGACCTGTGTAAATAATATTATACGAAATAAATAGAACTGTATATAGTTAATAATTAAGTGTGTTAAAATAAAGTTTGGTGTGTTCCTGTCTTGTAAATAATCTTTAGTATATAGTTGTAAATATTTTATGTACAAAATTGGTGACTTTATATTCTTCGTTAATTATTCTTTTATTTTATTAGTATAAGAATTTGTTGTTTTGTTTCTGTTCGCTAAAGAAGTACTTTTTCGTTTGTATATTTAATTGCTTTGTTAAACGTTTATTATTGTAAATAAATAATTTCCACCACGAACTAAAACAGTTTTGTGACAATATTATCGTCACGAAACCGTTTGCATCGGTTTTTGAGCTACTGCGCAAGACTTGACGATAATATTACTGTTTGCAGAGAGGTTGAAACGGAAGCTGGAATCGGAACGGATCGGGAAAAATACGAATCCACTGTAGGTGTGGCCTACGCCCTATAGGTACGCGTGCTTTTATCAGACGTAATACGACCTGAGTCCTTTTTGTGTCTAGTGTGAACGCCGCTGAACAAGACAAATGTCTATTTGTTGTATATGTTTAGCTTAGCGCTTTTCTCCAACGCGCCAAAGGAAGTGGCAATAATTTGTATTTATTATTACAACCGGTAGTGATTTCTTTGTTTGTTTTGTTTCCAATGAAGCGAACGCCTCCTACGTTTCTGTGCTTTCATTACGTTATATCATTTCTCTTACACACTTCGTAGTGCAGATATTAATCACGCCAGCGTTTCTTAAACTTTTTCATCTACGGATTCCTTTGAGATTAAGAAAATTGTCCTGAACCACCATTATTTTATTAAGTACTAGCTTTTTCCCGCGATTTCGTCCGCGTGGAATCAGTGTGTACATTATTGATTAAACAATTCATAAATTCAAGCAAGACTCTATAAACCCTATAAACAAGGTTTTTTATTTTACCATCTTTTGCAAAAGCATAAAGATTTTGTGGATTGGATACACGTGAGCAAGCCACATGCAAAGTGCGAAAAACATGGTTTAATTTCTAAATGAATGTCAGCTACCTTAAGTGTTTGCCCCTGGGCTTTGTTTATAGACATTTCAAAATCAGTTTTTAATGGAAATTTTAATCTTTTAAATTGAAAAGGCAAATCCGTTGCTATAATTGGTATTCGCGGTATTAAAACAATGTCTTCTTTAAGCGGCCTACACACCTTGATACAAGCTGCGATGCATACATCGACACTTATGAGCCCGTTTGCCGATCACAGAGGGGAAGCTGTATTTTGCGGCGTGTGGTGAGGAAACATTTTGAAACATTCCATTCATAATAGTACACCTAATTATTGTGGTCTATGAGAATTGAATGCTCTCTCTCTATCTTTCACACATGTGAGAAGGATTGACAAAGAGAACCGAATTATTATATGCCTCGTTATAGTGATATACATACTATTACATGTGTTATTATACTAACACAGACACGTATAGACTGCAGATATCAAATAGGGATGTGCTATATTCATTTTATATCCAGAATTACAAAACTTTACAACATATAATTTATCTGCAAAGAAATAGTTTACAAAAAATAGAATTATGTTAAATGTCACAAAAATATGGAAAAAAAATGTATTGTATATTCATAATAATAACTATAATACAGTACTGTTTGTTACAATTAGGGTTGCCACCTTTTTTTCGAAAAAAAAAGTATTTTTTTAAAGTTGCAAAAATATAGGACTTTCATTATTTGTTTTATATATTATTTATTTAATTATTTAATTTATGACTGAGTTTCTTTACTTTACAGACCACAGTGACACAACTATTAGCCAACTTATGAGCTATGGAATCTAATACAGTTGCATAAATAAAAATTTGAAAAGAAGTTTGACCCTGCAGGCCATCCCTGTAACTTCCCGCTATTTTCGAGTTCAAAACGCTCAAAAATATATAAAATATAGCAAGAAGTTTATTTTTTAGCTCTTCGAGCCCAAAAAAAAAAAACACTTTGTTACGAAATTTTCGTTCACGATATCTCATGAACAAATGAACCGATTTTGATGCGATTTGCGGTAGTCGACGCAATTTTTTAACCTAAAAAAATAATTTATTACAGAAAAATCGATCTCATAGGAATTTTACGAGCAATTTAAAAAAAAAACACTTTTTTACGATTTTTTCGTTCACGGTATCTCGTGAACAAATGAACCGATTTTGATGCGGTTTGCGGAAATCGACGCAGTTTGTTAAGGAGAAGAGCTGATTAGATTTTGGAATTAATCGGTTTAGTAGTTTAGAAAATATTTTACAAAAGCAAATTTTAAAAAATTTTTGAAACTTGTTTTTTTAAGATTTCTCAAAATTTTTTGGGCCGAATCGTTTCAAATTTTCAGGAAGTCTAAGTTCACCAAGTTCACGTCAGATGCCGCAAAATGCGTTTCAGTCGGACACTCCATTCAAAAGATATAAAAGGTTTACATACATACATACACACACACACACATACAGCCCTACGGACATCACCGCCAAAATAGTTTCAATAGCTTCCTAGGACCTCAAAACGTCAATATCTGGCGAAAACTCGATTTTCGAAAATCGGGGTGAAACCAATAACTTCCCGATTTTTGAAAAAAAAAAATTTTTTTTTAAGCGGGAAGTTAATAAATCAGTTAATTTACTAGAAATCAATTAAAAAAATGAATGCACACTTTTTATTTTTTTGGTTTTTTAATTCTGAATTTTTATTATGTACATAATTTTATTACAATTCATTCTTATTTTATTATGTCCACTCATGCGCCTAGGCACAGGTTTTTTGACATTAGCGCGTTATAACTTTAAAAATATTAATTTTAGAAAAAAAGTTTGAATTAAAAGCTGTAGAAAATTTGTAGATTTAAAACTTAAGTCATTAGCATTTTATTGTTTAAAGTGTTTAAACAATTATTAGAAGAGATATGGATCCAAAAGTCAATAAACAAATCGTAATAGTTGAATAAGTCGTAAACGGTAAGTGATACAAAAAAAAAGTATTGAACAAAAAAGATAGTAAATTTATTTATCTACAATAAAGGTTATTACCTTTTTTCGCCTCACTCAAGTGCACGGTTAGGGAGATATAGGCTGAAACGGTTTTTGTCAAAATGGCGGCACTTCCGCCCTCCTAATTTGTAAGGATTTTGTGCATTTAGGGTCAGTACGTGATACTGAACTTATTTAAGAAAACAAACAAAAGTTGTAGGATAATGCAGAAAAAAATTCTCTATTACCTGTACTAGTGCCATAGTAATTAAAACAGTTTTATTATTTACATCATTTTAATTCAAAATTCTTATTTTGTCATTAATTCTGAATTTTTATTATGTAGGTACATAATTTTATTTGAATTCATATTTATTTTATTATCTCTTCATAATTAAAATTCTCAATATATTCTGTGTGTATAGATGTAAAATTAATCTCTTCCATTTTAATTATGCTGTGACAAAATTTTTTTTCTGTTTTGACTTTTCAGATAATTTTTCTTTTACTATTAAATACAATAACTTCCTATTGGAAGTTAAATATCAATATAAATCAATAAAATAAGTATTATAGATAAAATATTTACCTATTATATTTGGCAATGTTACATTTTTTCTTACGTACTGCTGACAAAGGTAATCTTGTTTATTTTCCAAGGCGATAATCCATGTTGAAACGCTGGACTTCTGTTGGTACAAAGCTGGAAATGAAGTCACTGTGGGCTCGCCTGCTAGCTCACAAAATTACAATAAGAACAGGGGCTATTGTTCTTTCAAGGTCATCTGCTGGCTCTGAGCAAGAACCAATCTGGAAACGGTATCTTGTAACGTGGGTGACATGAACAAAGGCCCACAAACAAACATTATGACATAGTGTGTGTTTGTAAAGATGTCTCGTGTGATGGCAAGGTGACCTCTTAAATGACAAGGAATGATTTTAATACCAACTGTGTAAAATGGTGTGTGTGTCGTAGCTGCCCTGGGAATGGTGTTGTCACAACAAGCACGTTTCGAACAAAATGGTTGATGTTTAAAATACATTTCCTCTTATAATTGTAATTTTGTAAGAATTGAACAGTTTTTTATCCTTTTTTATTAAATAATATTGTTCATAACATAAGTAGACAATTTTGAAACTCCCGCTTTGATGCGCTTTGGTGAGCTGGCGCCATTTCAGCGATGCCAATGACTGAAAAAAGTTCGTCAAAAATACATTTTCATTAATTTTCATGCTATCATGTTGGCATTAAAATTATTCCTTCAGACAAATAAGAGAAGCTCGAATAGCATTGAGTTTCATACCCCTGGTCAGTCCTGCATTAAAGTTCCGTGTCCCGTATTATAGGAAATGTCCCGCATTATTACGTGAATTTTACGAGACCCGTGTGGCTATATGAAAAAGACTTTTTTTTGGCTCTTCAAATTTTAGTTTAGTCGTTTGGTTTTGGTGTTCCTATTAATAAAACTTAAAAATATTGATTTATTTAGCTTTATACCCCCCCCCCCCCAGAAAAAAAAATATCTACGCCCTTGTGTGAAGCGAGCACATAATAGCAATTAAGAAAACTAGTACTGAAATCTAGCGGCAAATCCAGCCTCGTATGCAGCGAACTTTAAATTAAAATCGTTGCAACGAATATATCAAACCACTATATAGTATACAACCCAGCCCTAAATTTTAACGGCACATGCCAGCACAGATGATAATTTCAAAAACACCCGTTCTTTCCGTAGTTACAGCACCAGTCAATTCAACATATTACGATATTTTTTCATTGCAGAGCTACGGCTTCCCGTATAAACTGGGTCGTAATTTTGGAAAACAGGCTAGGGCATATTTTTTTCTAGTTATATTAAGGATCAATCTATGTCCGTATTGTAACAAATTTTTCATTTTTTACTTTGTTAATTAATGGCGAATGCTTTTAAAAGACACTTTTTACGGTTTTTAAAATTTTTATAAAAATTTTTCTGCTAAAAAAATTAAAAAAATGGTACAATAGGGACATAGATTGATCCTTAATCTCCATAAAAATAATTTTTCATAATTTTATCTCTCGTTTTACGATCAGATTTATACGGGACCGCAGACCACTGTATTGCATTGAGATAACCAGGGGAAACGGGCTCTTATGTTTCATGATGCAAGTAACAGTGTGTGTAGCACTGAATCACGTATTTGGCATCAGTTGCGGCTTGCAACGATGTAGATTGTAGAGTCTGGTATCCCATTTTGGTCGGCGAGCCACGACGCCGAGTCGGTGATGCTGATGCAAGTTTCAACGTGTATAGAATTGCGTCGATGCCAAGACGATATTAATTTATTTTCCCGCGCCATTTTAGAGGTTACTTTGTTGTTTGTGTGTGTAAATTCCGTGATGGAAAGTGATCGTGTATTTTGGGAAGAGTTCATAAACATTTATTATCTGCATATGTGTCTTTGGAATATAAATGTACTTTTAGCTCTTCCAATAAATTTGCATTTGAATAACGCTTTCTTTCTATAAACCATCTTTTTGACCGTTTCCTTTTTGATTTCTTTTTTCTTTTATGGAGTATAAAGAGTGCCCCAACTACTGCTAATAAAACTGGTGTTGGCAAAACGTACCTCATTTTATTCGTCAAGCACTAGGTACCTAGAAAATAACTTAACCTACTGTTCTTGTGTTGCATGAACATGCAGTCGATTCAGGCATCGCAATAGTTTTCGATTTAAGTAGGCGTTTATGCAACTGATGCAAGTTTCATGAAACATAGAGTCGATGCTTGCATCGCAGCTTGTATCAAGGTGTGTAAGCCGCTTTAGACTTGCCACTAATTATAATAGCCCTAACAATATTTCAGCCCAGATGAGAAACTTGCAAAAGTGTACCATTATACAATTTAGCGTATCAAGATTTCGCATTAAAAGTATCGGAATAACCTTCTCGACTCACCTCTTCAAATCAGACTCTTTCTTATACGGTGTCTCGTTCAAATCAGCAAGTCTCGTTGCCGCACCCTGTAGAATCACTGTTTGTCGGACGGCATTTATAAATGTTTGTAGTAAGTAAAGAACAAGCGATCCAAAAATTAGTTGTTAACAATTTTTTAAGACAATTCGTCTACAGTTGCCAAAGGATCCAGCAAAACGCAATTACAGATATTAAATTTGCATTTATAGACGGCATTTGTACTCTGAGAATGAAGGTAAATCCTTCGAAACGTTAGTCAATAAATGCAAATTTAATATCTGTAATTGCGTTTTTCTGGATCCTTTGGCCACTGTAGATGTTGTCTTCAAAATTTTTGACAACGGCGTTTATAATAATAATAATAATAAGTTTATAACGGCGTTTATAAAGTTTGCCTACTTTCAGCGAACCCCTGAGGGTCTGTAGATCCCAGTTTAGGAAACGCTGATTTATATACGTTGGTATAAAACTCGTTCACCTTTAAAATATTCATTCATTCATTAACACTAATTGTATTATCGTAGGCACAAATAATACGCAACGTTAAATTATGATTGTAATCATTGCATACATTTAATATTCACTTAGATGTTGAAAATGTATTACTTTCCTTAAATATACAAGTTTATGTAATATATTCAAATTTAACGTTATCGCTTACGCTGCAAATTAAGTTAAATGCGAAGGGCATTAATAATTTGCTCCGAATGTAATTTTCTAACAATTTATTATTTCAACATTTACGAATAAGCGCAAAGATGCTCAGAGTCAGACAACAGACGTGTTTTGCTCTGTGTTTATATTTGAACTATCACTGCGCGCGCACCAGATCTATCCACAAAACGAGCTTAGAAAGACATCTTGTGTGAAGCGAGCACATAAAAGCAATTAAGAAAACTAGTAGTCAAATCTAGCGAGGAATCTAGCCGCATCTGTTTCACATCACACATAATTTAAATCAAAATAGTTTATTTGTGCCGTCAGCAAATATGAACAGCAAAAAATATCATTAATATAAATGAACTCTAAGGAACTCGAGCTTTATTAAACAAATCCAGCATACAAAGAATATCAGCTTTATTAAGTTTCTGCTTTGATATATAAAGCATTCGACAAAGTAGAGGCGTATTTTGTTTTATTTTCACAATAAATTTCAATTGTCTTTCTATTTTCTTGGATCGAGCTGGCATGCATTCACATGTTTTATTGTTGATATAAGAGCACAATGGTATATAAAATTGATTATCTTCATAGTCACAGAGTGACTCCATTATTCGTCATAATTAGACATTGCTCATATAACTTCTATTGTAATACTTCAATGCATTTTGTAAGTTTTAAACGACTCTTCGACTTATAATAAGCTGCCAAAGTACCAGCGGATATAAAAACTAGTGATGTGCCGGATATCCGAGGGAGAAGAAAGATCCGTATCCGTTAGTTTTTGGCGGATCTTTTACGGTACTTTTACCTTATTAATTTTCAATTCATAGATGAAATTTTATATATATAGGTGATTAGGTAATAATGAAAAACTGTTAAATTCCATTCAGATTATTTTTTATTTTTTTAAATCGTATTTGGCACCTTTATATTGCAAACATTTATCGTAGTGAGTACCATGCTAATAGTACATAACTCAAAGGTACACTAAATCAACTATCTTTATAATGAGATATTGCACATCGATCTTTAGAAAGAGACAATCTGTTTTGAGAGTTAACTCTTAAAGAGGTCAATAAATTTTTCCCATAACAGATAGTCTCTTTCCAAAGGTCGATGTGCAATATTTACCGCCGCGTACTCTAAGAAAGTTAAGATCCGTATCCGCGGATCTTGAAACCAAAAATCGGTATTCAGATCCGTATCCGCGGATATACATTTTTAACGATCCGGCACATCACTAATAAAAACACGGCCAACTGCCAGTCGGACTCGCGCACCGAGGGTTCCGTATACACTTGTAGGTATGTAAATAGTTCGTCCATCACGGGAATCGAATCTTAAAGATTTTTCCCGCTTAATCGTTGGAAAACTGTTGTACCCATACATCGGCAAGCGTCGCGGTCAGTTTTCCAAGTAAGCGTGTAATTACAATGAGTTCAGACGAATTACTGAACCGTGTTATACTTCGTGGCTATATCTGATAGCTTTGTTGGCGTACCGTCTTGTATGCGAGAGTTCTAAAAGGCAACGGTAGCGGAGATTGTTTTGTATTAGAACTGTTATTGTATACGTGCGTAGCGTGTTGTTGCGGTTTAAAAACATTGTTTTCTTTTGTGAAGTAACTACAAATTTACGGTTTTCGGATTTTTCCCTTTACTTGTGCTATAAGACATTGCTTCTTGCCAAATTTCATGATGCTAGGTCAACGGGAAGTACTTTTGATTCCCAAGAGTCTTGACAGACAGACAACACAGTGATCCTATAAGAGTTCCTTTTTTCCTTTAGAGGGACGGAACCATAAAAATGTGGACAATCTCAATAATTTAAAGCGCGAGATGGGTCATGTGTTAGGACTCTACAAGTGTGACCCTTGAAGTCCACACGACCCACTTCCTAGTATGGTCAATTTTAAATATGTAGTTAATAAAATAAACTCTGAGAAATCTTATTCAAATGTCCAAAAACATGTTGGTGCAATCTTTTTGTTTAAATAAAAAAAAAAAAAAACGACCGGCTTTGACAAAAATTTTTTCGAATCAAAATGACATTAGCCTGCTTCGATTGACACCCTAAAGTACGGCTCACACTAGGCTGGTTGCCAGCCGCGAGTTGTGGAAGCCGCTACTGTCAGCCATCAATCAGCTTGGTGTGAGCATAAAATTCGCCGCTGGCGCCGCCAGCCGGCGAGTATTTATCAGCGGCTGGTAAAATTGGACATGTTCTATTTTGGTAGCCAGGCAGCGGCGACTAGCAGGTCACAGAGACATGAACTAATATTATTGTCGATAAAAAAGAGAATTATAAAAAATCCTCATATTTTGAATTAATTATAATTTTGTATTTATTATAGTATATTTTCTTCGAGATTCGCCAAAATTAATGCAAGCTCGCGATCACTGGTCTACTGAACCGATTTGTATTAATAATGTTGGTTAAGCGTGTCTGTATTATACGCGATACGGTTTAAGCGGTCCATGAGTGTATGGTCGAAGGTTCAAACTAACCGAGAAAGAAAGAGCGTCTAGAAAACTAACAGCTATTGCATGCATAACAAAGTGACACTGCAAGGGGGATAGAAATTGCGGAAGTACGTCACTTGCACTCCACTATGGCAACCGTTAAAGAGAAAAAGCACTAAGCAAAGGTTAGTTTTTGTAAACAATATGCTAATAAAAGTATATTCTATTCGTCTTTTCTGTGTCAAAAACAGAACAAAACAGTTCGATTCTTATGCCAATTTTGTGTACTTTTAGCCTAACTAGGAATAGGGTATATGCACAATTTTTGAAAATATTTAAAATCAATTATTTTCATATTAAAAGTTATCAAACACATAAAATCATTCATTAAAACATTCTTATTGAATTAAAAAATAAATATTCTTTTGGGCAAGCTATTTTGATTATTTAAACGCGCCATTTTTGCGCGGGAGATCTGTGACATCATATCAATAGCATTGCGTTTCGATATTTTATATTTCGCACGTATTTATTGCATTTTTGTTTAATTAGTATTTATTATTTAGCAAAATTTAAAAAGAAAAAACTAATTAGAGTTTAATCAATTGCAATAAGGATTACAAAAAATAACATTTAAACTATATAAATATAAGTTATATAATATAATATATTATACCCTATTGTGTGATGAGGTCGAATCTTGAATACATACAGAGTGAGGCACATAAAGTGTCACAGAGCAATAGCACTCAAACTATTGATCATATCCAAAAATGTTTCAGACAAAAGTTTTAGGTAGTGTTCGAGAAGGCCGTCATACTGGACCTCCTATTTTTTATCGGTGGAGGCGCTGAAGCTACATCAAGGTCAACTTCACTTTTTTTAACGAAACCATGTATTTTTTTTTTCGATGACATTATTAGTGATTTTAAGACGAATTCAGCAACCTACAACACAAGGTCATTCTAATCACGCAAAATCGTAGTCGAAAAATCCAAACATATCGGAATATTCACTTTTAAAGAATCCACTAACCTTTGCTTGGGTCTACCTACGGAAGATGCTCGAAATGATGACATTTGTGCTTGTGGTGTAATTTCGGTACATACGTGACTATTTTGAATATTCTGAATATTGAACAGAATATTCTAAAAATAAAAATTTTTAATTTTTTTTAAATAAATAAAAATAAAATAATTTAAATGACCTTGTATTGTAAGTTGCTGAATTCGTCTTAAAATCGCTAATAATGTCATCGAAAAAAAAATACATGGTTTCGTTAAAAAGTTGACCTTGACGTAGCTTCAGCGCCTCCACCAGTATGACGACCTTCTCGAACACTAAAAACTATGTGCCTCATCTTGTATACGAGTAGGTACATCGGTGATCCATTTTAAATTATATGGGAGATTATTTCGGAAAAAAATTATCAGACAAAAGTTGTTTAGTTTGAAGGGGGGCATTGTTTGGAGACAAACACCATCCTCCACCTCCAACCCCTGCGCAGGGATGAGGGTGACTTTGACATTTTTAATAGGAACACCTATTTTTTGTCACAAATTATGATTTTTCGAGAAACATTTGTTTGAAACATTTTTTAACCCGGTGCCTCCCTCAACCCTTAAAATGCATGTCAAAAATCGTATCCTGAAACTCCATTTTAGATTTTTATGCCTAAACAACGAGCTTACGCAGAAAATTACGAGAGGTTTAAGAAGGGTCATCGATTTAAACATAAAAAAACATCATCCTCTGCGCGAGGGTGGGGGTGACAGTTGCCCCTTCGCGAAATTCACAAAACAGACCAAAAGTAGATTTACTTCAAAAAATATTTTGTAAAACGTCAATTAATTGGTATCTATCAATATGATTTATTGAAAACATGAATAAATAAGTTTGTTACAAAACAATAATAAAATGATATAATAATTTATAAAGAACTAGCGGCCCCTGTACGTGCTTCGCTACGTATAAAGTGAAATAATAAAAAAAATTAATTGGAACATCTATCTATCTATCTATTTTATTAATTGCTAGCTATTTTAAAATATACATGTGCGTATATGTCTGTATGGAAATATATATGACTGCATACGTCAATAAAAAAATAGCGTAAAGTATTCGTGGATAACTGGTCTTTAAAACGCTTGCTCTATTTCGAAGGTTCACTCCGGCTGCGCCGTCGTGCTCAAAAAAAAATAGCGTAAAGTATTCGTGGATAACTGGTCTTTAAAACACTTGCTCTATTTCGAGGGTTCACTCCGGCTGCGCCCTCGTGCTCGAAAAAAAATAGCGTAAAGTATTCGTAGATAACTGGTCTTTAAAACACTTGCTCTATTTCGAGGGTTCACTCCGGCTGCGCCGTCGTGCTCGAAAAAAAATAGCGTAATGTATTCGTGGATAACTGGTCTTTAAAACACTTGCCGGTACTTGTAAAACTGATTCGCCGTCATCTTGATCTATGATATTGCATCTTTCGCTTCAAATTTAGGTTAATAATTTATTTATTAAAATTACTCACCTACAACAATAGATGTTTTTAACTTTCTTTCAAATACGTATTTATTTTAAGTCTCACTTGGATAGTAATTAAAGATTAACTGTCATAATATTTTGAAAACAATTGTTTCATTGTTTGTATAAAATTCCAAAACCTACTTACAATATTTAAGTATTTACATACGTCAAAAAATTGATTTTTAAAAAATGCCACTTTCGTTGTAATTTTATAACTCAAGAACGGACTCACCTATCCAAACCAAATTTTTAGGCTTTGTTCGAACTATTTAGTAGATGGTTTATGTGAAGTTTGCACAAAATCGGTCGAGCGGTTCTTCATTTATCACATTTTTTATATATCTTGGCATTGATTTGTATAGATATTTGTTACAAAAAATGTGATAAATGAAGAACCGCTCGATCGATTTTGTGCAAACTTCACATAAACCATCTACTAAATAGTCCGAACAAAGCCTAAAAATTTGAGAGTATAAGGGTAACGTGATAACAATTGAGAGGTAAGAGCAGGTAAGAGTCTTACCGTAAGACCGTTGCTGCTCTCGACTATATGCTATAGCTTTGTAAATATTTAATATTTCGGTCTAAAATTTTTACAGTATTTTCGCAATATATTACACTTACTAAAAATGTAAAAAAAATAAATTCGTTTTTTCAAAACCCGAACACCAGACTACGTCCTTAATTAGATCTAGTCGAAATGGTTGCAAAAATTTGGTTTGGATAGGTGGGCCCGTTCTTGAGTTATAAAATTACAACGAAAAGTGGCATTGATTTTTATAGATATTTGTTACAAAAAATGTGATAAATGAAGAACCGCTCAACCGATTTTGTGCAAACTTCACATAAACCATCTACTAAATAGTCCGAACAAAGCCTAAAAATTTGGTTTGGATAGGTGAGCCCGTTCTTGAGTTATAAAATTACAACGAAAAGTGGCATTTTGATTTTTATATATAATATAGATGCCACTTTTCGTTGTAATTTTATAACTCAAGAACGGGCTCACCTATCCAAACCACATTTTTAGGCTTTGTTCGGACTATTTAGTAGATGGTTTATGTGAAGTTTGCACAAAATCGGTTGAGCGGTTTTTCATTTATCACATTTTTTGTAACAAATATCTATAAAAATCAATGCCACTTTTCGTTGTAATTTTATAACTCAAAAACGGGCCCACCTATCCAAACCAAATTTTTAGGCTTTGTTCGGACTATTTAGTAGATGGTTTATGTGAAGTTTCCACAAAATCGGTCGAGCGGTTCTTCATTTATCACATTTTTCATATATCTTGGCATTGATTTTTATAGATATTTGTTACAAAAAATGAGATAAATGAAGAACCGCTCGACCGATTTTGTGCAAACTTCACATAAACCATCTACTAAATAGTCCGAACAAAGCCTCGAAATTTGGTTTGGATAGGTGAGCCCATTCTTGAGTTATAAAATTACAACGAAAAGTGGCATTGATTTTTATATATATAGATATATGAAAACGTATGAATACTGAATCGTTCAGTAAATAGGTTAAGCTGCACTGTCTGACTTGCATCCAACACCTCACATATCCCCTTCCTCCCCATGAGAACACCAGTGGCGGCGCGCATTATAAGGATGTGTGGTTACAATTTTTCAGTATTTTCAGTGGTATTACCTATATACTTAAGGCATGAATTTAATGTAATTTAAATAAAAAAAAAGACAACGGTATATGAAACAAGGTATCTACAGTTAAACAAAGACACTGTGTTCGTCCATTAAACTCCGATAAATGCAGCCGTTAATGTAGACAGCCTTTTGAACGGTAAAATATAACCAAAATAAAATTGAAATCAGTACAAAAATGTTTTACATAACACTGGAATAAATCTGAATATTATTTGCATTACAGAAAATTTCGTATTGTGTTTGAGCTACTTCGCTCATGTCATCGACATCAGGAAACAATCCTGGCTGACGGCAATTTTTATTTTAAAATTAAATTAAAAAACTGAATATTTTCATTTAACCGTTATTGTAATTAGATATACAATTATGGGTTTCTATTTACTTAATTTGTTTTAACAAATCATTTTAAAACTTATCGATTTCGAAATTTTATAAAGAGCAATTCATAAGTGACAGAGATCTTTTGCGTACTACAGAAACAAAAATAATATAAGTCACAGAACAGTTTCTGTGATATAAGTATTCGTTTGATATACAAATATAATCTTCGACGGCTCACATTTTTCTAACGTTTCATTTGTAACGAAACACCACTGGAGCTGGCGTAAACAACAAAACTTGCTTTGTTGTCGGTATCGCATAGACAACAAAGCGCGTATTGTTACACTGATCAGAACCGCATAGAAGCATGCCGAAGCTTTTAGAACGTCCGCGTCGTGGAATGTTCCAGAACGCGGCTGAAGAACTTATATAAACAGCGCTAGCATGGAAGGCAGGGAAGTCAGTGTCAGTGACAATGAACAGTGCACGAACGACATAAATAAGTGTTCTAGATAAATACAGAGATAAATAGACAACTGTGAGATATAAAATATTCTGTGTACATAGTAGTTTAGTGTTGTTATTGTTGTTTTAGAATTCGTTTGTTTTTCGTTATTTATTTTATTATTTCATTTTTCATTATTATTAGAGAAGTACTTTTAGTTTGTTTTTATTAACGTTTCTTTTTGTAAATAAATCTTTTTTACCACCAAGTTCAGAACAGTTGTGTTACAGTAATAATATATTCTGTCAATTAAAAATACAAAAACGCTGATCGGAAACCGGTGTTTGCTTCTACTAGTATTTTATCCTCAGTCCTGCAATTTTCACCCTTGTTGATAATTTAGTTGGAAGATATTTACAGACACCGATTGCCTTCAATACAGTTCGAAGTGAATTTATATACCGATGGAGCCGGACGTGTGACAATTTCCTTGAAGCTTTGTAGTGTTTTTACTGGCCACAATATTTTATAGGAACGCTAGGTTTGTATATGTGTAGTAGTGCATTTGTATTGTCACCGCAATGACATCTACGTGATTCCCCTAAGGGCAAAATAAATTGGGTGCTAGTGAAACGCTTTCTAAATGCGCGAGCCAAGCTTATAAAGGCCGCTGCACACGAGGCTGGATTTGCCGGTAGATTCCTTGCTAGATTTGACTACTACTTTTCTAGCGCTGGTTTTCTTAATTGCTTTTATGTGCTCGCTTCACACGAGACGTCTTTTCAAGCTTGTTTTGTAGATATATCTGGTGCGCGCGCAGTGACAGTTCAAATGCAAACACCGAGCAAAACGTGTCTGTTGTCTGACTTTTAACAGAATATCGCCATGTTGGTTTGTGGGCGTTTGTTTATGTCGCTCACTTGAAAGCTGTCCTGACTGGTTCTTGCCAGTGATAGATTTACACATAGGCCCGTGAGGCATAATTTGAAGGGTGGCAAAATTTTTGAAATGATAAAATTTTAGAGGCGAAAAGTAAAGACAATCAATTTCAAAAATTGGTTCCGATTAGGTTTCATAAAATTTTTCTATAAAATATATTATAATTCAATTCATTAAATTACTTCTCAATCTGTATGGGTAAGATGTTAATTTTTTAATAGAGTTATAGTCTTTATCGAGTAGCTTACTTTCTGTTTCTTTAGTGAGATTAATTTTCTAACTTATTTATCTGTCATGTTTATCAGTTATATTTAAAAATTATATTTCAGTAAATAAAGTTATTTTTTATTAAAAATATTGGATCAACATTAATGAAATTAATTTTATCAAAAAGGGCGGCGCATCTAATATGGGGCCTAGGGCGACAGCAAGCCTAAATCCGTCACTGGTTCTTGCTCAGAGCAAGCAGAGAACTTAATAAGAAAAATAGCCCCTGTTCTAATTTTAAAATCTATCTTGTGAGCTAGCAGGGGCGAGCCCGCAGTGACGTCATTTCCAGCCTCGTACCCAGCCTGCCGGGCAGCAGAAGTCCAAGCTGTGTTTACAGCCTCGTGTCTTTACGTTACAAGATTAGTCTCTACGAAAAGCGCTTTTATTTTAACGCGATAATATCTAGCCTATGTCCATCCTGAAAGTCCATTCTAAATATTGGTGAAACAATTTTTGAAATCGGATGAGTAGTTTCGGAGATTACCTCCTACATCCAAACTAACAAACTTTATTATTATTTATATTAGTATAGATAGATAGTCAATAATAGATGATCGACAGCTATAATATTCTAAGGCATTTTTTTTTTGACGTGATAACGTCTTATAAATTGAAATAAATTGATGAAACACCGGCTGCATGCACGAAAAAGTGTCACGTTCCGAAATGTGTCACGTTCTGCGCACGATAGACCCAAGTTTGACAGCTACTAAAATTTAGGTTATGTATTATTCGAGCGGAATACGTTATCACGTAAAACTATCGTCCGTAAACCGACTTTACAGACAACCAATTTTTGGGTAATTATTCGCTAGGTCGATCGACGCTCAACGCAAACAGATCAAGAAAAGTTGTGCGCATGCTCATAAATACGCTTGGTAAAGTCATTCATGCAACTAAACAGTCGGGCGACTAAAAATTGCCTGTCAATGCCGCGTCACGATCAGAGCAGTTTAATCACATTGTTATGCACGACATCAGAAAAAAATATTTTGACGCGTTTTTACAGTTCAGTATTCTTTGCGCGATATTTCAACGTGCAAACATAAAATTCAAGCAATTTATATTGGAAATAAATTTTAATATCACCTGTAGTAGGGTTGTCCACGTGTTCTGAATATTTAATGCTGCAGCAAAAAGCAATAAAAACTTTGAATCTATTTTAATCCAAAGGGTTGCTTCTCTCTACCAATATTTCTTACATAAAACCACAAAACTAATAATTGAAAAACTGCAGATATGGAAATATCTCTACTCGATTGAAATTTTTATATACAGGATCCTTGACGAAACTTGTCTTAAAACATACTTTTACCTATGCGATAATTATGTTACGAGGATGGTAAATAGGCCTTAAGTAGGTCAAATTTGCAGATTTACACAATTTTTTCGTCGACTTGCATTGCAAAATTGATTTCCACGAAAAGCGCCTAGCATTAAATTGGGTATAGTAAGCTATCCTTAAAAGATAGACATAATATGCCATCGTGGAGTTTTCTGTAGACCTATAAAAGAGGAACAATTTCACCATACATTGTTTTATTGTATCTCAAAGGGATTGAGCAGCGTTTTCGATGAAATCTCCCAGTCGGCTTGATTTTTCCCGACATCTTCAACAATCATCGTCATATTTCAACCAATTTACACAAAACATTAATGAATTATACACATAAACCTTTCTCTTGAATCACTCCGTCCATTGGTGGAAACCGTATGAAAATCCGTTCGGTAGTTTTTAAGTTTATCGCGTTCAGTCAGACAGACAGACGCGGCGGAGGGACTTTGTTTTATAATATATAATGATTAATTTAGAATTAAAATACATGAAAAATGCATATTTTTACCTATTTAATTTCTACGTGCCACTCACGGGAGAAAGGCATCCAGACGTACAGATTCTTAAAAAAAATCAAAAACTAAAACCCAACTACTGAAAAGTATGAAACAATAAAATATTCTCATATGAGAATAGCCGTGATCGTATTCCACCTCATATATATATGGTTAGATGGCGCCCTCTAGATGTATTGCGTTTGGATCCAAATCCGGATCGAAACGTCATCTTATGTTATATTGATTTGTATTTTTATTATTATTTGTCAATATATGGCCTGAGAAAAATTGGTCGACAATTTTATTTATTTGAAGAGTTCTATTCAGACGTTAATCAAAGATTTAAAATGTATTGTTTTGTTAAGGTGGGTGGCATACGACCACGGCTATCTACAGATAAGAATATTTTCTTGTTTCAAACTTTTCAGTAATCGGATTTTAGTTTTTGAACTTATTTTTTTAAGTATTTTTTATTTGTTTCTAATTTTCTCACCCCTGGGACCAAAATTCAAAAATAAATGTAGCCTATGTTACCCAGACCATAATAACGAATCGATTAACACTTTATTTATCAAAATTGGATGAATAGTTTAGGCGCTACGGTGGAACATCCGTAAATACAGACTTTGATAGACTGCTATACTTATAACCCTTCCTTTTTGGCTGCGCCACAGTCGGGTAAAAAGGAATACATACAAGTAAGTGTAACTTACGAAAAACCGTCAGCAGCTCTTCGTCTATAAGCAATAAATTCTTTACTGTTGTAGCAATTTTTTTATATTATTAGTAGATGAAAATGCGATATATATATGACTGGATGTAAAAAACACATCGCTGTTTGAATTTTTAACCTCTAGCCTTAAGCTTTTTCTGATGAGTATTAAAATAGCAATACTTCTGTCAAAGTACGTTATTTTATGTGACTTCATTTGCCCGAACATATTATTACAAAAAAAGACAATTTTAATGGCGACAGAATAACTCTTTGAAGTATGAAACTTTGTTATTTTATAGGGCAAGATAATCTGTTCCCGACAACTTTTTCCCTCAAAAAAAATTTACACTACATAATAAAGCTTGTGAGTGCGACAAGTTTGAAAATTTAAAAACGAATCATACACTTATACCTCACAATGCAAGAAAGGTGGCACATTTTTGGTACTCCTGGGCCGGGTATACTTTACATTGTTTAATTGATTTGCCGTCCAATTTGTCGAAGTGTACTACAAAGATGACGCAAGCTTACAATTTTGATATCTTGCCATAAACAGCAACATTTTCTTACAATAATTGGAAGAAGAGAGAGAGAGATTGTGGATTGAACTTCTAACCAACTGACTATCAACTGTCCTCTGCCCTGACTTCCAACTATCAATTCCCTGACTCTCTCGCGAGCGATCGATCTTTCTCCTTTTATCAGGCGTGGCTGAAGCCTGGGAGTCGCAAAAAGCCCTATGTCAGATTTGGACATTGGACTTCCGTCGGCTCGGACTTCATATTCACAGGCTATGTCGTCTTCACATCCACCGTAATAGAATTGTAAAATTGACATTCAACTGTCCTCTGCACTGACTTCCAACTATCAAGTCCCTGACTCTCTCGCGAGCGATCGATCTTTCTCCTTTTATCAGGCGTGCCTGAAGTCTGGGAACCGCAGAAAGTCCTATGTCAGATTTGGACATTGGACTTCCGTCGGCTCGGACTTCAGATTCACACGTTATGTCGACATCCGCCGTAATAGAATTGTAAAATTGACAGTTTTACTGCACAGGGACGTACTATTACAGTCCTAGCGCCCTCGAAGGTTTCGGGCAAAAAAAATATTCATAGTGTTATAAACACTGTGGTTTAAAGTTGTACTGTAATACGATTGCCGCTCCCGAGAGGGTCATAGCTTCATGACGCAAGGCTGCATACGGTGAAGCCACTGTTCTTGCTTCCGTGTTTCATCTCAATAAGGCGCGAAGCAGTCAGCAATTAATATAAAAGTGCAGATCGGGAACTGGTGCTCTTACCCTAAAATATGTTTTACGTCTATGTGTTTCTGAGAATATAGTCCTTTAAAAAAAGAAGTGGAATAAAAAATGAGAAGTGATATGACTATACTATTCCATAAAGCGAGTTGCTAGCGTAAAAAAAAGCATGCGGGTCGTGACAGCTTTTAGAAAGACTGCGCTGCTGTATAGATGCTTTGTTCGTGTGGTCATTTTATAGCTTCCAGACTGCATTTGACTGACAAAATGCGATACAGCTAAATCACGGTTATTCTAATGTACTGCGTATATCGTTCACAAAATAGAAAAATCACCGATCGCAATGCCACTCTCCGGACAAAATAGTTTATACGTGCATTGTATGACTTATTGTATTCTGTTTTTATAGGCTACACAATAAATTAACATCTATCTGTCTATCTATTGTGGTATTTAAATTGGTTTAATTTGCTTTTCCAAAATTAACTCATAAATAGATAACCACACTTTGTTACTATATTATGAAACACCATTTTTTTTATTACCCATGCGGGAAACGTGGTATCTTTACGCATGCTATTACGGTTGAAAAGTGGCTATTTTCATTTGCGTGCGCAAACTTTATTTGTCGCACTGAAATTATTGTTTGCCGCACGCAAATTCAGAGTTACCATAGTTACCAATACTGAATCTGACAGCAAAAAATGTGTATTTTAAAATTGAACATTTGTTCTGGGAATTTTAATTTATTCGTAATAAAAAATATTATGTGCAACTCGTGCGGCATTGTCGCACTAGTTGCACAATATACTATTATCATTCCAACCCACTAGTTTAGATTCAAAAATCACTTTTACAGGTTAAACGGGTGAACGGATCGAAACCAAATTTTGGGAGGATGTTTGATTATGCAAATATGAAGAGCCCTATTGTTTATGGGAAAAATCGGCGCATGTGCAGACGAGATATATGCTATAACGTTATTTTTTTTATATAATATAGGTATACTTTTCATAACGGCTTATTATTCTATTTATTTTTTCAAAAAAGTTTCGTTAAACTATTTTTTTCCTAAACTTGATAGTTTCGGAAATATTTTGAAAATAAAAAAAATCAGAAGTCCTTTTGTTTTATAGATCTGTAAGAAATAAACCAAGCGCATGCTTTGATTAATTTTTTACATGATGTGGAACATAATCATGTAGGTCAATGTCAATGAATAGTAAATATCATATTAAATACTAGTCATTACCCGCGTCACGTCACGCGGTTTCAGTCTTTTTTTTTCTTTATTAAACTATATCAAAAGTCAATACTTTTGAAATTGGAATGGTTCCGTCGCCCAATTGGCAGGATTTTTTTTCTGATATTGTATTGTAACGTCAACAATGGGTGTTTCATAATATGATAGCAAACTGAAGCTATCCATTTGTATATTTATATAGTCCTTATGAACTAACACCAACGAAAATTATTAGTATTGATTCATAACATTCATTTGATCATTATTTTATGAAACTTAGTCAAATCAAAATTAATTTAATTTTTTTTTTCTGGAAAACCAGTTGTATTAAGTAATTATAAACTGTCAAGAATGCCTGTTAGATCGATATGTAACTTAGGTACCTACCTATACTTACGTAATTCAAAAAATTCTATTTTTTTTTCTCATTTTTTAATCGATTTAATAATTCCAATTATAATAATTTTGTTTTTGTTTAAAAAATATGAAAAACAAATGTTTAGTAGAGAAATCATGATAAAAATAATAGAAATTATTTTTATAATGAATATTTATTTATTTCCCTTAAAATGAATCCAAATCTAGATTAAATAATCAAATCTTTGATTTTTTTAATATTTTGATATTAATTAATAATTTTGAAAGAATTTTATAAAAAGCTAATTAGAAATTAAATATTAGTAATTATTTTTTATATTTTTTAGATCTGTTCTGAAGAAGTCCAAATCCGGATCGAAACGTTTATGTATTAATTATATATTTTTTTGTTAATATATTGTCTGAAAAATTGGTCGATAATTTTATTTATTGTAGATTAAATAATCTTATAACTAATTACAGTTAAAATCGTAGCCTAGAGAAAGTAGGCTGTGTTCCGCGTTGTAGTTTCGTCTTCTTCTTCTTGGAGCTCTGGCGCATCGACGACGGTGCAACAAACGCCCTCGAAGCTGGCGGTCCCTGCCTGCGCCTGGGCGGTGCCAGCGCTGGAAGATGCAGAAGGCCTCTCGGAACGAGACTCCTGTCCGACGTTCGTGCGTTCATGTCCAACGGCGCCAACATATCGGTTGCGGTCGAAGTTCGAACTACGTCGTGGGTGACGCGGTAGACCAAGCTGCGACGCTCCTCGATCTCGACGCGTCCTCTCCTCCTCAGGGTCCTGTCGAAGCGGCACAGGCGGTTCCATCGGCGATTCACGACGGCGGCGGCAAGCAAGGTCCGGGTATCCAAAAGCTGAAGAATCGGCAGAGCGACCTCAATCGGTAACAGCGAGATGATATCCATTTGTCGCTTTAAGAGAACGATGTTTCTTGAACAGCAGCAAAGTGTATAATGACTTACGCTGACCAAGCCACGTCTTTTATATCCTACGCACAGGTCATAAAGTTAGGCTTCAATGATTTCTGACCTGTGTCGGACAATAAACATTTTTTATGGTTCACTGAACACGGGTCAAAAATCATTGAAGCGCAACTTTTTGACCTGTGCATAGGATATAAAAGACGTGGCTTGGTCAGCGTAAGTCATTATACACTTTGCTGCTGTTCAAGAAACATCGTTCTCTTAAAGCAACAAATGGATATCATCTCGCTGTTACCGATTGAGGTCGCTCTGCCGATTCTACGGCTTTTGGATACCCGGACCTTGCTTGCCGCCGCCGTCGTGAATCGCCGATGGAATCGCTTGTGCCGCTTCGACAGGACCCTGAGGAGGAGGGGACGCGTCGAGATCGAGGAGCGCCGCAGCTTGGTCTACCGCGTCACCCACGACGTAGTGCGAACTTCGACCGCAACCGATATGTTGGCGCCGTTGGACATGAACGCACGAACGTCGGACAGGAGTCTCGTTCCAAGAGGCCTTCTGCATCTTCCAGCGCTGGCACCGCCGAGGCGCAGGCAAGGACCGCCGACTTCGAGGGCGTTTGTGGCACCGTCGTCGATGCGCCAGAGCTCCAAGAAGAAGAAGACGAAGCTACAACGCGGAACACAGCCTACTTTCACCGGGCTACGATTTTAGTTGTAATTAGTTATAAGATTAGTAGTAAAATACTTCTATGTAGATGTAAGTTAATAATTGACAATAAATATCATATATTTTTGGAAACAGAAACTTTTTTTAGTATCCCTATTCTTCCTCCAATTTTGTTAATATTTTTCCCTTTTCTTTGGTAAACTCATATTATACTGAGTAAAACTAAACAAAAAAAGTTATTTGTCACTCTCAAATTTAAGTTGCGTATTTTATAGAAATTGTATTGACTAAGAATTAAAATAATATTATATTTTCTTAATGGAAGAATGCCTAAAAAAAGTCTTATGTTTTTTCATAGAATTAAATCGATGAGCTTAATAAAAAATGCGTTGTTAGATTTTTGTTTCTAAAGTAAAAAGAACAATTTAATACTGAAAATTGGTCAATATATTCTGTATTTTAAATCTTTGATTAACGTCTAATTACTCTTTAATAAATGAAATTATCGACCAATTTTTCAAAAAATATATTAACAAATCATATAATTTTGTTAATATATTGGTCGCTAATTTTATTTATTTTAAATCATGTCTATAGTGTCTTCTTATATGAATAAAAATCATTTAACAAAACCAGCGAAATATTCAGATTCCTTTATATTAAAACAAAAACATTTATTTGACACTTTAATTGAACATTAAGTTTGTAACACTATTTACGGGAAAACAGATCTTGTCCTCAATTCCCGTATTGTAACATGCCTGTTTAGTCACTTAACATAGTGAAGTGACATTCAAATAAATCTATCCTCATTGATCTATACATTCAATACAACACCTTACTAAATCAATAACCCCAGCATCTATACTATTGGATTTGTGTTAGAAACCGTAGATAGCTATATATGTACTTTCAATGTTATGGATGTATTCGTTACCAATGCAATGTCTAGGTACGGAATATATGTTAGATAACGCTATGTATACCCCAACAACTTTACGTAAGATTAGTATTTTCTGATTTAATTACTTCGAATTAATTAGTACAGAGACAAAACAAAACTAAAAAGCAGCCAAGTGCCAGCCGAACACGTATCCCGTCAATTCATCGCATGAAAACCCATAGCTGTCAATTTCTTGCGAGACGAGGCCCAAGGGACACGGCAGTGCTCCCACCAAGTCGCACTGCCGTACCATCCTTTTCACGAAGCGACTATTTTGACCCCGTGTAACTTCGTTGCAGATAAAGCAAGAAGTTTGAATTTTTAGTGATCAAGAACTATAACGGGTGTCAAATGTGTCATTTTACTATCGCTATGGGCTATGTGCAAGGAAGCGGAGTTACAAATTTTTCGATGCGAGCGTTTATGGTGAGCACTAGGGGAAACTTCCATCTCAAATTTTACGTATATCAGTGATCAATGTTTATTAAAAGTGAAAATAGTTATAATTTTATGAAGTTTTTTAATTACAAAGAAAACATAGGAAAACTAAGCGATCTAGAAATGCTTGTTGTGTTCCGGGCTGTTGCGATTTAAGTAAAATAAAGACCTTTTTTACAGAGTAGCTACCGTTTGCTACAATTGTTAAGAAACACCCATTGTTACAACGCTATCAACATAGAAAAATTAGTTTATTTTTTCAAACAATGTCACCGTCGGGATACGAACCCCGAATCTTTCCACTCTCGCGGCGGACTGAGTTACATTACACCACAGTGACACAACTATCAAACTATCATTCTAATATTAATAGCATTGGTAACTGATTTTTTCACATCATGATTTTTTCGCATGATGTGAAAAAATCAGTTACCAATGCTATTAATATTAGAATGATAGTTTGATAGTTGTGTCACTGTGGTGTAATGTAACTCAGTCCGCCGCGAGAGTGGAAAGATTCGGGGTTCGTATCCCGACGGTGACATTGTTTGAAAAAATAAACTAATTTTTCTATGTTGATAGCGTTGTAACAATGGGTGTTTCTTAACAATTGTAGCAAACAGTAGCTACTCTGTAAAATATTATTATAATTACTAACTGTAACTAAATTCATCTAAATAAAATAAAGACCATTGACGCCATAATTTGACTTTCCGCTGTCAATGTAAACAAATTAATTATTTATATATTGTACGTCATAATTTTTAAATGAATAATTCTCATGTACCCTTTATGTTATGCTAATTATATAATGGTTTACAATCTGAATTTTATCAGTTTTCCTTATTACATTTTTCTTTGACACATCATAGCCAACTAAAGTTTTTGACTTATCACTATAGAAAATTGTCGCGATTTCCATAAAAAGCGAGTTCAATAATTCTCTATTACCCACTAGCGGCGCTAATAGGCTTCGTGCACACAGCCTAAAGAGACATGAATAGCAGATATTTTATAGCGGGGCTGAAAAACTTTCTTTTAAAAATGACGAATAATATATCATCATGAAAAGTACACTGTTATAATTGTAAAAAAGGCTATAGCATGTTTTGTTTCTGAAAACAAAAGGGCTTTCCTATTTATACGTGTCAAACATCCTACCGAAATTAAAATAAGAAGCAGGTAACATTTTATGCTGATAGAATGTATTATTTTATCCTCGGCATGTCAATTATATATTTTTCCGACACAAGGGAGCCCCTGTGTAGCTTTCTCTTAGCGTTAATACGAAAAATAATATATGGCACATAAAACAGCGGTTACTTATTACATGGTCTCAAGGACCCTTAGTACTTATTTAACGAAGCAAAAATATTACGAAGATTAAAAACATAAAAGTCATTGTAATAAAGTAACCCAAGAGCTATAAAAATATCCCTAAATTGTCACCGTCTATAGAAATACGCAAGCTCTTAAAATACATTCAGTGAGAATGTAGAAATGTATATATAGCACCGATCTGTAATTAACGGATTGTAAAAGAGGCTTCTTGAAAACGGCAAGACGTTGCTAAGACGGCATAAAATAACGTCTGTTATTCAAAATTTTTGCTAAAATTGTCACCCGAAGATAGGGGTGACAATTTATGCGACAAAGTTGAATAACGGACACTACTTTATTTTATACACTACTAGCGGCCCGTCCTGGTTTCAGCCGGATGCAAAACTGTTTTGGAAATATTATATTGATCTTCTTATCTACACAGCAGAGCTATCAAAGTACATTGTTTTGATGTAGGTATATCTAAAGATTTTGGCCATCGCCAGCCATGTAAGTTTTTTTTGACAAAACACCGTCATAGTTGTACAAAATATTTACAAATTATATATAGAAACCTTCCTCGTTTATCGCTCTTTCCATTATTGAAAACCGTATAAACATCCGTTCGGTAGCTTTTGAGTTTATCGCGGTCAGACATACAGACGTGGCGGGGGAACTTTTTTTATATAATATATAGATTAGGGTGTGCGTTATTTCCCAGGTTGTTTTTTTTACGGTCCTCCCAAATTTTTATTTTTTGTCTTAAAAAACGTAATAGACCAAAAAAAGCCTCTAATTTTGATATTAAACATTTCCCATTTAAACAACATGGACTTTTTTCACTTTATATACCTATTTAATTTTTTTTCTGAAAAAAATAAACGTACAGAAATGAGCAATAGATATTTTTGTACGAAATGAACGCACATAAATGAGCAATAGATATTTTTGTACGAAATGAACGCTCCACAAAAAAGGACTCTTATGATTTTTCGATAAATTCACTCCGTCATAAATTATTCAAGGTTAAAGTTAAAACTTAAAAAAAAGAAATAAAATAAAAATCATTTTTTGACCACGTTTTTGAAATGTGTCACTCACCAAATTTTGTCAGAAAATGCCTTTTATACTCTTCTATATCAACAATTTTTTCAATTTGTTCGAAGTGGTGAACAGTATGCAAAAAAATAAAAAATAATTTTTCTTTTTATAGCTTTGATATTTGTAAATAAACAAAAAGTAAATGTTTGTTTAAACGCAAAGCTATAGAAAGAAAATTAGTTTTTATTTTTTTTTCATATTCCACTACTTAGAAAAAAATAGATGAGCTACTTTATAAGTGTGAATCAAAGGTGAAAATTTTTCTATTAAAGTTAAAAGTCGTGTAATTTTTCTGCATCGTTTTTACTCTTAAATTTAACTGTTGAATGAAGAGTCTCACTCAAAGATTTAACATTGGGCACCAGGTATAATAACACATTTTTTTCGCTGCTAACAAGTTAACCGTAAATATAACCAAGACTGAAATAATGCCATTCCAAGTTAATAATTTCAGTAAAACTAAGAATGTCAAATTTCTTGGTATTGTATTTGACATGGCTTTGAAATGGGACTGCCATATAAATGCTTTAAGAACAAAAGCTACTTACGCGGTTATGAGAATAAAAAAACTCTGTTACAACAGACGCAGCCCGGACAGCGTACTACAGTCTTTTTCATTCCCTTATGGAATATGGAATTTTATTTTGGGGAGGGGCACAGGCCGCTCAAAGAATTTTTATACTGCAAAAAGCTGCTATTCGTATTCTGGCTGGGGTGTGTAGATACGAGCATTGTCGACCTCTTTTTAAAAAATTAAAAATAATGACCTTCTATGGTGCTTACATTTTTCACTGATGTATGCTAAAGTGCATTACAGTAATATGGTTACAAATTCAAAGTTCCATACGTCATATAATACCAGAAATAATGATTGTTTGGCTTTGCCACTACACCGGTTAACTACGACATAAATAAGTTTTAAATATTCTGCATTGAAATTTTTTAAAAAGCTTCCCAGTTATTTACAAAGCTTGCCTATGTAAAAATATACAAAAACCATATACAGTTGCTTATCACTACTAAATGTTGTTACAACATAGAGGGTTTTTTTTGACTCTCAATTTTTTTTTTTTTTTTTTATTATTAACGTGCGCAGCAGCTAAGGCTATATACACGAGTCTATAAAAATAAGGTAAGTAGATACAATATAGGTAATTCTAAAATGTAAACGGCTTAGAACTAGGTGAATTAGACGTTAGGTAAGTATGCTTCTTGTTGGTTTTATAAATAGTTGAGTATCACTTTAATTTATTTATAATTTGACTCTCAATTTTAATTAAATGTATCTTGTTGATGACTTCACACTGTATGTATATCTATATATTTTGTGTGCAAATATATTCCATTCTATTCTAATGTACATTATTCACAATCCATCTATTAGAGATCAGTGGTATATACTTTAATAGACGAGACTACTCCAATTAACTGTATATACATTATATTATATAAAAATGGAAGTGAAAAGAAAATAAGAAATATGTTACGCAGTAACGATGTCTTAATTCCAACACTAAGCAGAGATTTACAGCATACCCCTCAAAAAGGTCGGATACCTAAACTTCAACGAAACTATACAACCCAAGGTTTCCAGAGAGTAGAGGTTGCCTCGTTCCGTTGAGCAGTACTGGGGGGATGGCGTCATAGGGAGGATCTGTCAACTCATTGCGTCAATACAATATAATGGCAGTTTTATCATAAACAGAAATTTAATACATCTTGCCTGCACGTTTCCCCAAATTTCTGCGTGACACAGTTAATTTTTTTTGGAAAATATTTCTGGGATCTATTTTGTTAAAGCCCTTCATATTTAATATTTAATATTGAACATATTGGGAAATTGGTCGTGTCGACTTCAAGGATCACACTTGTAGAGTCCTAAAAATCGATCCACCTCACGGTTTATAGATTAAATTAGATCGTAAATTATAGACGCTCAACAAATTAGGTAATTAGCGAGGAATATTTATTTTATGCACTTACCAAAGCAGCAATAATGATGTCTGCAAATAATCAAATCGACATACCTGCAAAAAAAGAAAATTACATTAGAATATTTCGTGTACTAAAAAACGCATGCGGAAAGATAAAAAATGTTGTAAGCTACTTAAGTCAATGCTTTAAAAATATTACATAATTTAATTAATCCTCCCCCCCTTTATTCCTAGCCTATGTTAGGAGGTACCTCCAATTGACCCTACAGAACACGTGCTGCCACTGCCTCCGATTGATAAATTCAAACAAGCTTCAATTCATTTATACGGAAGATTATATGGACCAATGGGATCGTAGATCACGCCTGTCCGAAATCGCAGTACGCGCCACGGATCTAAAGTTAGTCACAAACAGTGTCGCAAAGGCACATTTTTAGAGCCGTTGATACTCCCACCACCTCCCAGCTGCACGGAACGTGTGCTCGTCGGTGATTGGCCGTGATCGATCGTTGCCTTTGTCACTTGTCGCTTTCCTGCTTTAAAGTACAGTCGAGTACGCTATTGTCCAGTTGTTATTGCTATGTTAGTTTTGTTGAGTTGCGAGTTTGTAGTTTTTCAACAGACTGTACAAGCGCAAGCCTGCATTCGCATCTAATTTCCGAGCCTTTTAGATTCGTGGCGCGTACTATACGCGGAATGGCGTTACGCGATATTGCGGTACCACGTGACCATTTACAAAACAAATTTACAAAATTTCTATAAATATTACAACCTAATTAGAAAAATTATGTCACCAAAACAATTCTATTTCAAAAATCTAAGCTAGTTAACAGATGGCATTTAGTCTAATAATAATAATTTTTCCATCTTAAATCTGTTATGAGACTCACGACAGCAGATTATGTAACTAATCCCGACTATTAATATATCCGAGTCAGTGAGAGTTATATTTATCTAAGCGACAAGGCAGGGGCTGGTTTGGCAGGGGTGGCACTGTATACAGTCACATTACGTGTGCTACGTGTTCACTGGGGGTAATTTATAGCTTGGCTTATTCAGTGAAGGGCTGTTCGAAGGCTGAGAGCTAGCTAACAACACCGCTACCGTCTACCATTGCACTGTTCTCCAGAGTCACCGGAAACAAATATCTGTCTTCTACAGGCTGTCCCGGAAGTTACTATGATTACTAACATGACCGGTAATTGCTCATATTCCTCTCGGGAGAAGAAACCATGACTAATTTGGAATGATTTCACCTTATCACTTGGGGGTCGGAAATGCGTCATTTTTTTATGAAAATGACACTTCTGTGGAGAATTTTTATTTTATTTTTTTTATTTATTGTAAGTTTTAACACAACACATAAAATCTAACAGTAAATTTCGAGGTTTTTAACTTTAGGAAGGTAAGCTATCAGATCATAGAAAAATTCAGGCCAAAAGTGAGAATATTTTTTTAAGTCTCCTTTTTACTGCGGCGAAGCCAAAAGGAAGGGTTATGAGTTTAACAGTCTATGTATGTTTGTATTTGCGGATGTTCCACCGTAGCGCCTAAACTATTCATCCGATTTTGATAAATAAGGTGCCAATCAATTCGTTATTATGGCCCGGGTAACATATGCTACATTTATTTTTGAATTTTGATCCCAGGGGTGAACAAATTGAAAACAAATAAAAAATAAGTTCAAAAACTAAAACGCGACTACTGAAAAGTATGAAACAAGAAAATATTTTCATCTGAGGATAGCCATATCATATATATGAGGTACCCTCTAGATGTATAGCGTGATGCATTTTGCTCTAGAGCTTATAATCGCTTACTACTGTTAAAATGTAATGTTTTGTTAGGGTAGGTGGCATATGACCACGGCTATCCTCAGATGAGAATATTTTCTTGTTTCATACTTTTCAGCAGTCGGGTTTTAGTTTTTGAACTTTTTTTTGGACTGTATACAGAGTGACCGGTAATTGCCCGTATTCCTCTCGGGAGAAGAAACTATGACTACTTTGGAATGATTTAACATTTATCACTTGGTGGTGGAAAATGCGCCATTTTCGATAAAATCTGCTTCGGTTTTCTTTTTAGAAAAATCCAAATTTTGAGAGTTAAAAATTAAAAAAAAAAATATTCTCACTTTTTGGCCCTTTAGTTTTTGAACTTATTTTCTATTTGAGAAAACAGGAACTGACACCTGTAACTCGAAAAGAACTGTTTTTATAAGTAACATTAGCGCGTGTTTTCATTTCGTGTCAATTTCAGGAAGTATAATATGTTGTGAATTAACATGCAAGAATTTCGTGTTTACTTCACTGTGTAATTAATTTCAGTTAATTCATCCAGTTCAGTGAAATATTATGTACGTATGTATTTGATGCTCAACGTGAAATAGAACATAAAGTCAAAGCTGCAACTTTACACACTAAACAGTTTCAACAATCAAAACTGTAAGTATTTTAAACAGCTGTAAAAATTCTAGCCAATTGGGCGACGGGACCATTCCAACTTAAAAAATGTTGACATTTGATTATAATAAAGAAAATAAAATTTCTGATATCGCGTGAGGTGACGCGGGTAAGGCTAGTATTCAATATGATATTAACTGTTCGTTGCCATGGTTACCTACATAGTATGTTCGACGTCATGTAAAAATTAATCAAAGCATGCCTAACTAGTTTATTTCTGACAGATCCATAAAACAAAAAAGCAGATGATTTTTTTTTATTTTCAAAATATTTCCGAAATTATAAAGTTTAGAAAAAAAATTTTTAAACGAAACTTTCTTGAAAAAATAAATAGAATAATAAGCCGTTATGAAAAGTATACCATTATTATATAAAAAATACCGTTTTAGCATATATCTCTTCTGCGCATGCGCCGATTTTCCCCAAAAACAATAGGGCTTTTCATATTTGCATACCAAACATCCTCCCAAAATTTGGCTTCAATCCTCTCATCCGTTTCACCTGTATCGTGTTCACAGACAAACAGACTAACAGACGCACAGAGTGTTTTTTTTTTATTCGGGGGACCTCAAAACGGAAAGATATTGTAAAATTTTTGAAAAGTGATTTTTGATCTAAACTAGTACCATTCCCCACGTGTGGATTGGAATGGTAAAAATTAAACCTGTTTTAAAAAAAGTCAGTTGGGTCAAATCGAGAACAAACATGCAACATTTGTCTCAAACATTTTTTTACTCGATGCCTCCCTCGGCCGCTAAAATGCATGTCAAAAACCGGTTTCCCGAAACTCTATTTCAGTCACCCCCACCACCGCGCAAGGGCGGTGGTTTTTTAAGTTTAATCGATGACCCTTCCCAAACCAAACAACTTTTACCTCTCGTAATTTACTTAGGCATAAAAATTTAATGGAGTTTCGGGAAAACGATTTTTGACATGGATTTTAGGGGTTGAGGAAGAAATCGGGTAAAAAAATGTTTTGGACAAATACTGAATATTTTTTCTCAATAAGTCATAATTTGTGATAAAAAATACGTGTTCCTATTAAAAATGTCAAAATCACCCTCATCCATGCGCAGGGGTTGTCCCAGTTCAAACTAAACAACTTTTATCTGAAACTTTTTTTTCGAAAATGTTAACCTGTCTCAATAATTTCCCATAATAGATTAAAATGGATCACCCGGTATAACATAACATTTTCTTTTTCGTGCATTTCAATAAAGTTTATTTAAAAAAAAATACATAATTATAGAAATTATAAAGATTATTATAGACAATTATATGTTATATATGTTATTATTATTATTATTATTATTATTATTATTATTATTATTATTATTATTATTATTATGTGAAGGATAAATTCCTTAAAGAATTTTGCATCCACAAGCCCCCTAAACTTCGGGTTCGTCACCGTCACACAAGGGATACTTGCGGAGCAAGTTGAAACCATAACCGCGTCTCAAACCATGAAATGGGCGATTACAGTGAGTTTGGGTCGTGCGCACGGAGTACACGGAGCGACCCAATAAGCACAGCCTTCTGCATGCGGCAGACTAGTGATTCAGCATTGCGCTGACATGCCGGAATAGCTTTCATACTTGCCAACAGTGACGGTTTGGCTCCTCCAAGGACACCAATTATAAGGACAATTAATTTGACAGAATACTCTGGGTACTGCTTCCTGAGCTCAAAAAGTAGGTCTTGATATTTTGTCCGTTTGTCAGTCTCCTTCGCGGCTATGTTCGTTTCAGCAGGAGCTGAGAACTCGATGACATACATATTATTATTATTATTATTATTATTATTATTATTATTATTATTATTATTATTATTATAGACAATTCATTTTCAATACTTAGGCAGATCTGAGGACAAATATTGAGATACATACATATTATAAATAGAATAGAAACATAAGTATTTAAAAGAAATTATTCCGCCCAGGCCTGTTTCAGGGTTCTGTACTTTAGATTAAAAAGACGAAATCCTTATAGGAGTATCTGTAAATGTTAAATTTAGTTTTTCATTGAATATACCTTAATTACACCCTAAAAAATATTTTGTGTTTCAAAAATATAAAACTTAGATCCGAAGGGGTTAAAATATAAAACGTGTTATTAACAATAATAATTTATATTGTTGAATTTTCATGACTTTGTCAATTATTACAATAAACAAAACATTAAATAGTTCGGATTTCTCATCTTCTGTAGGTGCTACTAATTTTCTAATATCGGCAAATAATATCATCAAACATGCAAAACTAAATCATTATTTCTAACTACTTTTCAATAACGACGTAATACAATTATTATTTAAAGGAGTCTTAATTAAAATCTTCTCATTTTTATTCAATTAAGAATGAAATTTAATTACGTTTGTTCCTAAAGATCTCATTTCCATTAACGGTAACATTTAGAAAACTTCATGCAACTGTTTTAAATAAGGAATCGTGATAGGATTGTTTAATTTTTACTCTAATGGTCACATTCACCGAACCTAAGTAGTTATTTATTCGGTTGATTTGTTCTTATCCTCCGAATAAATAGCGATATTTTAATTCACCAAGCATAATTATGTTTACTGCAGGTATAAATCTATTCTCTCTTAGATCCAGGCCTATACACTTTTATTTATTTATTATTTATTTTTGCAAAAATATATAGAGAACTATCTTTATTTACCTCAACAAAAGGTCATTGTCGTAAAGCTGACAAAATTTCGAACAGAATGACGTATAAAAAAAAATAATACAAGATTGTAATGCGTTATTTTATGTACGAGTTGTGACATTGTTATACAACGAGTGATAATCGAGTTTTACCAAACACGAATCATAAAAGCATAATGACTGAGTTTCATTTCGTAATAATATATCTATCTGACAGTTTCGAATTAGAAATTTGGATTATTTACGATGAGAAAGTGTACTTTGTTGTCTCTGTCGCTCATATAGATTTAAATGGCAGCTGACAGAGATAAAACAATTGGATTGCTAAAATTGCATTACTTTTGTTTAACTTTATGCACTAGTGTAAAAAGGGTAATTTTACTACTGCTAGACAGGCATGAAAAGCAGCTATTTAATAGGGGGTCGTCTAAAAAATATCTTTAACGGCATACGGAGATACTTATAATAATTCTTGATTATTTCGTTGCCCAGTCAAAATCCAGATCTGGTAAACAAAAAAAAAAAAAACGAAAAATTTTCAACACGTTTTTTTTTTAATTTACTAAATTGTTTGGAAACATTCATATTTAATTAAATCCACATTCGTTGCATTACAATCCAGATGATATTGCCACAGATGGCCGCAAGGCAAACGTGCTTATGTCCAATCTGCAGTAATGTTTTAAGGCTCTCACAGACCAAGGCGGCCGCGGTAGCGGTAAAATAAAACATGTTGTTTTAATTATTAATAAGAATCGCAGGATTGTGGACAAAAAGAACTTTTTGTCCACAATCCTGCGATTCTTATTAATAATTGTATCGATGGACACGATTTCTAATATATGTTGTTTTAATGTACGTGTTCAGACAGAAGTGCGTTCTCGGTCATTTTGACGGGAATTTGCAGCGTTCTTTCTAGCGGCCACTATGCGGTGTTTTTTTTGTTTTGTGTATCTACCTAAACTTTATTTGGTAAATACTTTTTACCAAAAAATAATGTTGTTTTGTAGCTTTTATTTTATTTCATAATATTAAAAAAAAGTATATTTATTTGTGTTTTTTGAAATAAGGGGGGTAATAATAATAATGATATGATAAGTTAATCATTAGTTAAAATATCAGAACCTGAATAATTAATATGTGATTATGAAAATGTTTACTTTATTTTTCCCACGAAAACATGACACTTCGGGATGTCCGGGAAATATTCAAGTCTATAGCGCGGGTCACACTAGGCTGGTTGCCAGCCGCGAGTTGTGGAAGCCGCTACTGTCAGCCATCAATCAGCTTGGTGTGAGCATAAAATTCGTCGCTGGCGTCGCCAGCCGGCGCGTATTTATCAGCGGCTGGTGAAATTGGACATGTTCTATTTTGGTATCCAGGCATCGGCGACTAGCAGGTCACGTGACTTACTCGCACCCGCTACAACCAGCGAGCAGCGCAGTTTGGCCGAAACAGTGCATCATAGGCGAGTAAACCATCACGTACCACACGTGGTTTGTTCGATGATGTAGTGACCGGATTGGCAGCCACTACTCGCGGTAGACTAGCGAGTAGCAGCCGTAGTGTGACCGGGCTGCCCGCCACTGCTTGCTAGTGCTACTGTCCGCCGCTGATCAGCAGCGGCTGGCAAGCAGCCTAGTGTGACCCGCGCTTATAGAAAAAATTTCCAGAATGTAGCCATAGGCGATTTTGCCTTTGGTCCCAGATATATATTGTAGCAAAGGCGCGATGCTGTGAGATGGTATTTCACGTAGGTATGACAACAGGGATGAGGTACGTACTACATAATATTATGTTATATATGATGCAGATGGGTTGGGGTGGGGGGTAGGTATGTGAAGAGGTGAGAAATTCGTACACGTATCTTCATTCAAAAATACACATACAGGCTGTTCGATTTTTAAACGCTTATATTTAGCTTGACTCCGTATATTTCTTTGTTTCAAATCTTAGAACAGCTATCCCGTTATCCGATTGAGTTGAAATTTTTTTACGACTAGATCACACAATATATCAACTATAATATCATTCCGTTCGAGACATCTATATCTATACTAATATTATAAAGAGAAACGCGCTCAGCTACAGAGGCTATATGCGCGGGTAGGAGTGCAAATATATAAACACAATACATCAACAGACTATAATATCAAGCGCTGGACAGGTCGTAATAATGTTTCCCATAATTCACAAAGTACTGTCAATACAAGTGACGCTACCAGTGTCGACGGCGACACCAGAGCGTACTTTTTCATCGTTAAGGAGGCTAAAAAAGATTTTTGAAAAACAGCATGGGACAGTGACTACTAACTGGATTAGCCTTGATGAGCGTTCATCGTGATGTCGAGATCAGTCAAGAGATCGTTGTCACGCGCTTTTTTTCTGGTGACAAACCGCGTCGGTTGCCTTTTAATTAAATTGTTTATGTATGTTAAATTATACTATAATAAGCATATATTATAATTTTACATAAATATTAAGTTGTTACTTATTGTCTCTGGTCCGGAGCTCGGACCCCCCTCACCGAAGTGAATTCCTGGCTACGGCCTTGCTCTACACGCATGCGCAGTGCGTACTAACTGTGTGTATACGTAAAATTTTCTTTAGCCTCGATAAACTTAACATACCTACCATTTTCTAATTCTCAAATAATAAAATCGAACTATTCTATTCTATACATCTCTATAATCAACTATTGGCAATATTAGGCCCGATTCATACTATAGTGCCGGTCACGGTTCGCTCTCGGCCCAGTCTCGGTTCGGTAAATGATTCTTACACAAGAAACAATGAGCGTATTCATACTATCAGCACCGCTCAAGTTCGGATCCAATCACGCTCCGGCACCGATCCGTTTAGAAGAATATTTTGCTGGAGCGTGATCGAACTTTGCCTGACTTATGAATAGGTTTTTGTTTCAAATGCAGTAATTCGTCTATTAAATGACGGTACAGGGTGTAGTATTCGCATTCCGTTTTCCTCGCTAATAAGCTTGGATGCACCCACATTCTTCTCTTCGTTGTCTTGCGTTTCACTCTTTTCTTATTTGTCATATCTTCATCAAGAAGAATAACTATAACAGCTAATTCTTCAATTGAAAAATCGAACGACACTGTCAGACAACTAGAAAAATTGTACTTATGAAATAAAGTAAAATGTATTGCAAAGGAAATACATCAGACTTCTTGCAAATCGAGATTGAACCGTGATCGAACCCAGATTGATAAAGTGTGAATCCAGTAAGATTTTACCGAACCGAGACTGGACCGAGAGCGAACCGTGACCGGCACTATAGTGTGAATCGGGCCTTAGTGTGTTTACCAACTTAGATTTAGTTTCAGTGGACATAAAACGCTTTAATTTGTATAAGGTTTTTAAAACGGCAAAATCCTTGTTTAAACAATGCAGAACTTACGTTTCCTTCTAGAATCTTCTACTTTTGATCAAGCTGATCTAGAGCGAGCGAGACAAACAAAGTAAAAGCTGGTAACGTAGTGTGATTTTTACAGTGTTTGTTTTATTCAGAAGAAAATTGAAAAGCTATTGACGTACACAAAACCCCTTCAGCAAAACTTGTTACTTGAATTGCACTGCATAACGAAGACATGTTTCAAACACATCCTGTGTAACGTACGTGAGCTTGTATCTTTGCAGAGCAACCTTAAAAGCGTATTGTAAACGCCTGAGGGCATATAATTAAACAAATTGGAATGTATACACTACATGTATAGAGTGCTATATAATGTGGTGCATCGGTTAAACAGCTAAACGAATAGCTCTCTAGCTCTCTTTATTCTTTTTACTCGTAAACTTCATCGTCATCAGTCATGAGCGCCAATTTACGTTGCAGAAACTTTTCCATTTTAAATTTGATTGGGTAAAGACACCAGCTCTTGACCTGTGGTCGACAACATTTTGTATGTGTTTATTATTGTCTGTCTACTGGTGTAGAAATTGCGATCCGTTTTTATTAATATTTGGTTGAAAATGAGAAAGAAATCCTTTCCAAAAATGTTTATTTTTTAATTAAAAATAAACATTTTTGGAAAGGATTTCTTTCTCATTTTCATCTAAATTTACAAATTTATGTGCGTATTGAATAATTAATATTTGGTTAGAAATTTTTTTTTCTAGCTTACGGGTCAATTAAAAGAAGTAGGTACTTTTGTTATTTTTTTCGGCAAAAGTTTTTTGCTAATTTTTCTCTGAAGATGGCAAAACACTTTTGCCGAAACGTCAGATAAATAGCAAAAATACAACAAAAGTACTTATTTTAATTGATCCATAAGCTAGAAAAAAAATCCTAACCAAATATTTATATTTATCGTCGACAGAATAAATCTATTTAATAAAACTCTTACGGGCATAAACACCGAACGTAAGTAGTTATTTATTCAGTTCATTTGTTCTTCAGGTAACTATTCCTCGGAATAAATAGCGATAATTCAATTCACCAACCATAATTATGCTTACTGCAGGTATAAATCTATTCTTACTTCGGGGGTACAAATATTTATTCGCTTGATAAAATAATAATGGCTGCCACATAGATCATAATGCCTAGCCTATAAACGTGAATTTATTTGTGGTTTTTTTATTAACCTTTTGTCAATATAGTATAGTTGTAAAACATTAAAGTTAGTGGAAGTTTTGTGTGCAATTAGGTTAGGATAAAACATTATTATTTTGTGAAACTTTTTTTGACGTCTACACTAACGCCATTGGTCGAATTTTTGGGTGAACTTCAAAATATTCAACAAAAAGAGCAAAGAGTATAGTGCAATGTATATTTATTCTTTAATTAACTTTTCTACCTGATAATTTGTTTGGTGAATTGAAAGTAAATTTGACGTGATAACGTCTTATAAATTGATGAACCACGTCAATATAAAAAGATGAAACACCGGCTGCATGCACGAAAAAGTGTAACATTCCTAACGTTCCGCCTGACCCTGTGCGTGATTATTAAATATGATATTCGAGCGGAATACGTTATCACGTAAAACTATACAGACAACCAATTTTATTCTAACGAATAAATTTGTTTGAAGATTAGTAATTTCTATCTTTAAAAGTGTTCGGTGAATATGGACATAAGACTGACTGACTGAACTGACGGCCAACACAAAGCCTAAAAACCGGTGGGTCTAGAAGCATGAAATTTTGCACAGGAGTTCCTTGTATACCGTAGGTGAACACAAAGAAAGGATTTTTGAAAACTAATTCACTACGGGTTAAGGGGGATAAATGAGCCGAGGCATTAATAACCTTAGTTTTTCCTGACCTTAATTTGAGAGCCTACTACCAATTATTGAAAATCAATTCGGACGCCTATGTTATTATCATAATATATTATTTGCACGTCACTCTACTAGCTAAAACCTAAAGGCAACTTTATATACACGCGAAAACGCATTTCAAAGAAATTTGAAAATAAACCGAAATGGTTTCCTTTTTCAATTCGCTTTAAAATAAGGAAGCTCTTTAAGTGACAGGCGAATTAATTTGTAATGTTTGTTTTGCATGTCAATATACGAACCTCTTTAATTTTGTAATTATCTGAGCGTCGTAAAATTTAAATTATATTAGCGATGAATTTACATTAGATTATATAAAAAGCAGTCATTTTGTTTATTAACTAGCTGTACCCGCGGCCTACAATTCAGACAAGTAGGGTTGGGTAACTCAGATCTGAACCGGTTCAAAGAGCCGACTCCGACAGAAGATCCGTGAGAGCCGAAGCAATAAGTATCTGTCAGCTCAAATGACTCATGCATCATAAATGTCTGGCTATGCATTCTATACAGGTATACATTATACAATCAACAACTATACAGTGTACACACTACGCACAGGCGATACAGTTATTACAGTGTTTCACTTAAGTCACAACTATTTAAGGTATTGTATTGCATATTGCAATATGCTTTCTGTAACATAACAATTAGCAACCTGTAAAACCCCGCCTTATATAATATTATGTGAGTCAATCACGGGCATAATATTACGTGATATGATTGACTCGGCTCTTTTTGAACCGGTTCAGGGAGCCGGCTCACATACGGGATCCAGATGCAAAGATGCAGATCACTAAAAAGATTCGTTTGTCTCATCTCTACAGACAAGGAAATCAGGTGCCGATCCTGATGATCTAACAACATGATTTGTTTTTAAACGGTTTTATTTAGCTTGACTTCATATACCTATTTATATTTTATATCTGAACCAATAGCTTTGAGCAAATACTACCAGATTTGCTTCTGAACTAATAGCTTTGAGCGAATTCTAACAGATGTCGCTACTTGGTACTAAAACAGTTTTTTTTTTGTTTGCTTCTGAGCTAATAGTTTTATTTAAGTCAAATATCAATATTTTTGAGGATTGAATGGATTTTTTTTTATCTCCGCGTGATATTGTATGTGAATTAGGGTGCTTTTTTAATTTTTTTGTTTTCGCTCCTATTGACTAGTTTTAGCATTGGACCTAAAAAAAATTTCCAAAATTTCAGCTTCCTAGATCGTGAACGACACAAACGGAATTTGTTTATATAATTTTTTTTTTAATTTTTCATAGCAGTATTTTGTAGAGAATCAAATTTCCCTTAAAAAAGATCCTTAGTACTAAATCCGGTAATTCATAATTTTCGATTATATGTTCGTTTAAACGTTGATTAATTAAATGAAATCCGATTTTTATGAGAATGTTTAAACGTATATATCTTTGAAAATAATTAATTCACGGATTTAGTACTAAGGTCCTTTCTTGTGAGAAATTTAATTCACTACAAAATGCTGCTGTTAAAAATTTAAAAAAATTCTCTACCAGCTATTCATGTTTGAGTAAAAACGTTGTTGTTCCCATGTTAATTACAAACCGTTCACAGGTTTCATCTAGGAAACTGAAATTTTGGAAGAAGTTTTTTTAGGTACAATGCTAAAACATTAGTCAATGGAACCAAAACAAAAAAAAAAAAATTAAAAAACACCCTAATGTTAATTAAATTGGAAACAAACTCGGTTTGTGTTCATAGGCTGAAATTTTGGGAGAATTTTCTTTAGGTCTAATGCTAAAACATTAGTCAATGGGGCCGAAAACAAAAAAATAAAAAAACATCCTTATGTGAATGGACCCTTAGGATTTATCTTATTGATTTGAATGATCTATCGGTGCATTATAGCTACCTTGCAACGAAATCTCCTCTAATCTAAGCTCGTCGTTTTGCATAAATACATTTATGCAATATGCAAACACCAGACCTTCATTAATAGTTTGCATGGATTAATACAGCTTTTGTCTGCATAGGTGCTTCAATCGTTTACACTAGGGACAGTCAAACAAACTTTGAACTGTCACTAGACACCAACTATCTGTGTAATATTATGCATTGTGTTTGTATTAACATGAAACTTTGCTTAAAGTCAGCCACACTATCATGGGACAACGGTGCCTTGATGTATTTGACCAGAGGTTATATGCAACTGTCATTAGGTATATTCGAATCTTCTGATTCCGTAAACTTTCCTGTTTGCACGTCTATTGAACGTATTGGTTGCAGAAAGCATTGTCAGAAACAAACAAACAAACAATCTCTCAGGCTAAAACCTGTAAATATTATCTAGATTGTGACTGCACACGTTCCTTCGTAAGGAAAGCATTTTAGAATTTTAAATGAATCTTTCTAGATAAATAGTTGATTGACTATTTTTACCCGACTGCGGCGAAGCCAAAAGGAAGGGTTATGAGTTTAACAGTCTATGTATGTTTGTATTTACGGATGTTCCACCGTAGCGCCTGAACTATTCATTCGATTTTGAAAAATAAGGTGTCAATCGATTCATTATTATAGCCCGGGTAACATGGCTACATTTATTTTTGAATTTTGGTGCCAGAGGTGAGCAAATTAAAAACAAATAAGTTCAAAAAAAATATTTAAATAAAACATGAAACAAGACAATATTCTCATCTGAGGATAGCCGTGGTCGTTTGCCATCTGATATATATATATATATATATATATATATATATATATGAGGCCCCTCTAGATGTATATAGCGTGATGCACTTTGCCCTAGAACTTATGATCGCTTACTACTGTTAAAATGTAATGGTTTGTTAGGGTAGGTGGCATATGACCACGGCTATCCTCAGATGAGAATATTTTCTTGTTTCATACTTTTCAGTAGTCGGGTTTTAGTTTTTGGACTTTTTTTTTGGACTGGTAATTTCTCGTATCCTTCTCGGGAGAAGAAACTATGACTAATTTGGAATGATTTAACCTCTATCACTTTGTGGTGGAAAATGCGCTATTTTCGATAAAATCTACTTCGGTTTTCTTTTTACAAAAAACCGAATTTTGAGAGTTAAAAATTAAAAAAAAATATTTTCACTTTTTGGCGTGAAATTTTCCATGATCTGATAGCTTACTAGTTGACCAACCTTCCTAAAATTAAAACCACGAAATTTACTGTTAAATATTATGTTGTGTGTTACAACTTACAATAAATAAAAAAAATAAAATAAAATAAAATTACTTCACAGAAGTCTCATTATCAAAAAAAAATGACGCCTTTCCGAACCCCAAGGGATACGGTTAAATTAGTCCGTTTCTTCTCCCGAAAGGAATACGAGCAATTATCGGTCACCCTATATATACAACACAAAGTCCCCGCCGCGTTAAACTCAAAAACTACCGAACTGATTTTCTTACGGTTTTTACTAATAGAAATAGCAATAAGCGAGGAAGGTTTCTGTATATAATTTGTAAAAATTTTGTACAAAATGGCTGAACTATGACGGTGTTTTGTTAAAAAAAATATAGTTTAAAAAAAACTAAAAAACACGCTTTATATCGGACTAAAAAGTAAAAAATAATTGTTTTAAAATAAGCTTAAAAAGCGTTGGGCGCTCGATGTACGAAAATGTGGAACAAAGCGCCCCACGCTTTTTAAGCTTATTTTAAAACAATTATTTTTTACTTTTTAGTCCGATATAAAGCGTGTTTTTTAGTTTTTTTTAAACTATATTTTATTTTTCACTTTTTAGTTTGAGGATCTATAAAAGAATTTATTAATCCTGGGGGTCCTAATAAGGATAATGGGAAACTGTTATCAAATTATTGCATTGTCATCGGTCCTTGATACGTATGCAAAGTTTCAAATTAATCAGACTTCGGGAAATTGGTGAAAATTATGCTCAAAGATTCCGTTACGGACATACATACATACTTAGTTACAACCCAAACTAATATAAAGCGTATAAAAAAAAGAACTGTTTTCGTACGTTTGCATGGCTAACGCTGGCCAAATCTTTAGAGATACATCAATGTGCTGTGATAAATCTGCTGTGTAGATGGGAAGGTCAATATAATATTTCCAGAACAGTTTTGCACCCGGGTAAAACCGGGACGAGCCGCTAGTATTTCATCATCTAAAGTCATCGTCAAAGAAATTTTTAACAATGCGTTCTGAAAACAAGCATTATTATTTAATAAGCAAAATATCAGTAGAGTTTCTAACTGAAGTACCATTAGTATAGGTATTTAGTAAACAGTCTAGGACTTTGTTTGTCTAATTTTGCCAGAATCTCTGGTGATATGAAATGCTTAGGTGTAAACAATATTAGTTTCGCTTAGATTCATGACGTTTGCTTATCTCTGTTTACTAAAGATTGTCAAACGGTATGTCGCCAAATATTGTTTGTTCTGCATATTTAATGAAATTATACAAGACTCTCCAAACGCCATGATTCGAGTTGGTCGATGTAATGTATTGAGATAAATAATTGAACGCCTTTTTAACAATAATGTTTCTTTATTAAAGTTAAAGAATCAAGTGATTAAAATAGAGAATAATTTCAATACAATTTTAACACAAAGCATATTTTAGTTATTAGGTAACTGACACCATCTATTACATAATATATTAAAATAATCAAATTCTAAAGTACAGTGAAACTGTACTTTCAAACACTACAGTCGATTATTCGATGTAGAGGGAGGGTCGGTTCACTATAGTATATCTATCTATATTCTACACTAGTATTATAAAGAAGTACAGTTTGGATGTACAAGAAAATCTTCGAACCTACTCATTCGATTTTTTAAAAAAATTATCCAATATTTAAAATGGACCTTCAGGGTGAACATAGGATAGTATATGTTATCTATACTAATATTATAAAGAGGTAAAGTTTGTAAGTTTGGATGTAGGAGGCAGTCTCCGAAACTACTTATTCGATTTTAAAATTTTTTCACCGATATTTAGAATGGATCTTCAGGATGGACATAGGCTTATATATTATCTATACTAATATTATAAAAAGGTAAAGTTTGTAAGTTCGGATGTAGGAGGCAGTCTCCGAAACTACTCATGCGATTTTAAATTTTTTTTTCCAATATTTAGAATGGACCTTCAGGATGGACATAGGGAATAGGCTATATATTTTCTAGACTAATATTATAAAGATGTAAAGTTCGTAAGTTTGGATGTAGGAGGTAATCTCCGAAACTACTCATCCGATTTCAAACATTTGTTCACCAATATTTAGAACAGACCTTCAGGTTTGACATAGGCTATATATTAATTATTATCTATACCAGGCCTGGGGAAATGGCGGCCGGCGGGCCGGATACGGCCCGCGAAGCATTTTATAAATGATCATTAAGAGCGAAAATAGTTTGCCAATATAATTTGGCGCATAAAAAAAAAATTAGAAAAATAGTAAATAGCAAGGGCCACAATAGACGAAAAAAGACTTTTGTTGCGGAAAGGACCTTTTTTTTTGCTCTCCAATTTTTTGTTGCAGAAATGAAAGGACCTTTTTTATTTTTTGCTCTCCAAATTTTTGGCCCACGGTTTAATTTTCATCAGCAATGTGGCCCGACGATCAAAAGATTTGCCCGCCCCTGATCTATACTAATGTTATAAAGAAAGTACGTAAGTTTGGATGTAGGAGGTAATTTCCGAAACTACTCATCCGATTTCAAAAATTTTTTCACCAATTTTTAGAATAGATCGTCAGGATGGGCATCGGCTATATATTATTGCGTTAAAATAAGTGCGCTTTTCGTGGAGACCAATTTTGCAACTTAAGTCGACGATAAAACAGTGGCAATCTACAAATTCGGGCGAAGCCGAACCAGCAGGCTGCTAGTAGGTATCTATAATATAAAGAGGTAAAATTTATTTGTGTTTGTTTATGGGGGATAATCTCTTGAATAACTAAACCGATTTTAAAAATTCCTTCACTAAAAAAAAGCCTCACTATCCATGAGTACTATAAGCTACATTTTATTTTGTTAAAAAATTAAAAACCCCCAAAAAATGACAAAATTTGAGTACATATATACACATCGTTTTTTATTCCAGGGCAAGATAATAAATTTCTAACCTAAAAGAGATGTTTACGCACTGTTCATGCATACAATTAGATGGTATTTGCTATGTTAGTCAAAACTAATCACTAGAACTTTCAGATATTTCCTAGTAACTATTTTGTACGTAACTATTTGATATTCTCTTAGCTGCACTAACTAATTAAATTCATTAAGAGTCATCGTAAATAAAGTTTCCAACAATACATACATACAATACCTACATAAAGCCAGCGGTGCACAGTGCACTGTCTTTTAAAATTGGCCGATTTATATAATAAAGCTGTTTTTGTAATGAATATATGTAAATATTATATAGTCAGAGTGCCCGTCGGCCAAAATTTTATTGACACATACTCTTCCCAAACTTTGTATATGGCTTCATTAGCCCTAGTCTGACACCTATTTCCTCTTTGACTTTTCTTGATTTTGGGGCCTTTTCCCTCTAAATTTTTCGAAAGATGTTGTTTTGACGACATGTAAAAATTTATAGATACTGTTTGTTTTTTTAATTGGATAGCTTAAAAACTTCAACCAAAACGCTAAAATAATGTTCTCTGACAAACAGTATGAGCCATTTAAAATGTCTTACACCTCGAATATGTTCTATACATATTCGAGTTGTCATAAATGTTTCATGTTATTTGTCAGAGAACATTATTTTAGCGTTTTGGTTGAAGTTTTTAAGCTATCCAATTAAAAAAACAAACAGTATCTATAAATTTTTACATGTCGTCAAAACCACATCTTTTTGAAAATTTAGAGGGAAAACGCCCCAAAATCAAGAAAAGTCATAGAGGAAATACGTGTCAGACTAGGACTAATGAAGCCATATACAAAGTTTGGGGAGAGTATGTGTCAATAAAATTTTTGCCGACAGGCACTCTGACTACGTATATTGAAAACAAAATCACTAAATATTATAAAACAAAGTCTACTCGCCGCGTCTGTCTCTGTGTCTGAACGCGATGAACTCAATATTTTTTCAAAATTATTAATTAGTATCAAAATATTCAAAAAATAATTTTTTCAATATTTTGATATATACTAATTAATAATTTTGAAAGAATTTTATAGAAAGTGAATTGGAAATTAAATATTAATTATTTTTTATATTTTTTAGATCAGTTCTGGAGAAGGTCCAAATCCGGATCGAAACGTTAATGTATTAATTATATTTTTTGTTAATATATTGTCTAAAAACTTGGTCGATAATGTTATTTATTGAAAATATGCAAATTCTTACACTTTTTGGCTGATACCTAGCGAAGGCAGTCATCATTGTTAAAATTTCGTACAAAAATGTACGAGAATTTTGTTATTCTTGTATCTCGTACAAAAACTGTAAATCTCGTAATGGTACGAGATTTCTCGTACGTCTGGCAACCCTGGTTTGCGCATGTGTAAAAAAAATCGACCTTGGTGACAAAGCCATCAAAGGTACCGACACAGAGTGCAGTTACTGTAATCACGAAGGTGATCTCTATACTGTGTTACTAGTAAATCCCCTGATTGAATTAAACAAAGCTTCAAGTTACATTAATACACCTGACTGTACCTATACAACCTGTTAACTAATACATAATTGCAGTGATATACGACATTTTAATTACCAAGTCGGTTTTCTAAACCCTATATGTGATCTAAAACAATTGCCAACTGTTCAGAGCAGACGGTATCTAATAGTGTTTTGTTTTAATTCTGCCATGCCACATGCTACCAACCAACCTGACACAAGAACACGAAACAAGAACAGTCACAGTAATTGCAAAGTGCAAACCGTTTAATGAGATTGTTCTGTTGTTTCGTTTCGCTTTGTTTCAAGAAGAATGCGGCCTTTGATATGGCGAATGCGTGTAAATATTAGCAAATAATTATTTTAATTGTGCGGGTTCGTCAAAAATGCTTGACTAATATTTGAGGATTATTTATATACTAGAGTGACCTGTGCGAATAATTCGCACTAAATAAGTATAATGATTATCACTTTTCAAAATTATTTTTTAAATATGATTGCAGGTATTCAATTCGTTTCTAATTTTGCACACTGCTTATAACGTTCTTCTTTTTGTTGTATTACAATATGAAACTCAGATGACAGATCGAAAAATTTTACTAAAATTGTCATATAGAGGCGCAAGTAGCAAAAGCGTTGAGCTAAACCGTCAGATGGCATCATGCAGCATTGCTGTGACGTTGTTCAGCGTTGCTCGCTGTTTCAAAATTAAAGCCGTCAGATGTCAGTATGCAGTATTTACAATATGAAGGCCAGATGACAGATCGAAGTGTTGACGTTGTTTCAAAATTAAAGCCGTCAGATGGCAGACGTTGTTCAGCGTTGCTGTTAATTAATTAATTTACAAAAACAAAAGCAATAATAAATTTTTTAGTTGTCGATGTCAGTAGAGCAAGCAATTATCTGTAAAATGATATATAATTTATGTGGAGAAATTGTGAGTTTTTTTCTAAAAAGGGAGGCAAACATCTTAGCCTTAGTGTATTAATATATATGATACTAGCGGTTCGTCCCGGTTTCATCCTGTTGCGATAGATATAATTTGGCAAAATGCATTTCGTTTGCAGTCCGGCGTCTGAAATAATAGCTTTGAGGGAATTCTATCAGATGTCGCTACTTGGTACTTGGTTCTTTTTGTTTGCATCTGAACTAACAGGTTTGAGTAAATTCTATGACATGTCGCTACATGTTACTAAACCAGTTTTATTTGAGAAGACACTGTAATTTTGTACAAAATGTATAATAAAAAGTATCCTATAGCGCAGGCCTGGGCAAATGGCGACCCGCGGGCCGGATCCGGCTCGCAGTAGAATTTTCTCCGGCCCGCGAAGCATTTTATAAATGATTATTAAAAGTAAAAATATTATCGTTTGCCAATATAAATTAGCGCATAAGAAGAATTTTAGAAAAATAGTAAATAGTGTTTAAAAACTTGAAATTGTTGTTTCAAAAAAGCTATACTTAAAATTAGAAAAAGAAATTGTTTGGCCCGCGGTCAAATATTCATCCGGAATGTGGCCCGAGGATCAAAAGATTTGCCCACACCTGCTATAGCGTAAGTTGCACCAAGCAAGACACATTTACAAAATTTCATTAAAATCGGTTCAGTAGTTTCGGAGATTAGCGCGGCCAAAAGTGACACGGCAATTTTATTTATATAGATTGCAGAAATAATACGCGGTTCAGTTTGTTTTCGTTTTTTGCTGACATCAAACGACAGTGAATTGTAGATTTTATCATATAAAAGTTTATCAAATGTGAAAGTTTCCAACTTACATACTTATAACTGTCACTGAGGTAATTAGAAATGTCAACTTTACCATTTTATTTGCATACGCAAAAAACAAGCAAATAAAAATCTACATTGTAGAGATTGAGTTTTCATAAAAGCAACTTTTTTAACGTAGATCTGTGGCCAAAATACAAAAGCGCTTATTTGGAATTTATTGTAAAATAGCGGTCCGTCCCGGTTTCACCCGGGTGCGATAGATATAATTCTGCAAAATTTGTTTCGTTTGCGGCCCGGCTCTGAACTAATAGCTTTGAGCAACTTCTCCCAGATTTGCTTCTGAACTAATAGCTTCGAGCGAATTCTTATAGATGTCGTCACTTGGTACTAAAATAGTTTTTTGTGAGCTTCTGAATTAACAGTTTTGAGTAAATTCTATGAGATGCTACCAGTGCCGGATTAACCTATAAGCAAGTTAAGCAATTGCTTAGGGCATCACGTCTCAGGGGGCACCATGAAGCACAACTCAGAAATGAAAAGTACCTCACTAAACCGTGTCAATATTTTTTTTTCTTTTTATTATGTTGTCAAATAATTAATTAGTATCAAAATATTGAAAAAATAATTATTTTTTCAATATTTTGATACTAATTAATTATTTTGAAAGAATTTTATATAAAGCGAATTAGAAATTAAATATTAATTATTTTTTATATTTTTTAGATCCGTTCTAAAGAAGATCCAAATCCGGATCGAAACGTGTATGTATTAATTACATTTTTTGTTAATATATTGTCTGAAAAATTGGTCGATAATTTTATTTATTGAAGAGTTCTAATCAGACGTTAATCAAAGATTTGTGTACGCTTTTACCCCCGCACCATTAGATGTTTCACCTAAAAAAATATAATTTGAAAAATACGGCCAATAAATTTACATAAGCATTTACATTTTTTGACCATAGATAATTGTATACGTAACTGTAAAAATAAGAGTCAATTAGAAGATGAAAACGTTAATGACTCATCTGACTTCAAGTTAAAAGATATATTTTACATTTTTTGTAATTATCTTTTTTCACCTGGAAAAAGTTGTACAAAAAATAATACAAAATGTTTTGTGAAAAGATCAGCCTAATTTTACAATAGGTAATACATTTCTTCTATTAATTTCCATATATAAAAAGTGTCCTCACTGACTGACTCCTCAACGCTCAGCCGAAACAGCTGAAACTGACCGAAATTTTAGATATGTTTTTCTCTTTGATCACTAAGAACGGATTTTTGGAAATTTAAGGAGGTTGATGCGTTACAGTCCCAATCAAAAGTAAATCTAATTCTAAATGGGAACTTTTCCATAATAAATTTTTACAAAAGGTTATAAGTCGATGATACCAATAAATTATTGTCATAAAGGCATAAATAAATAATTCTTTTTAATACTAATTAATTATTTCAGTATTTTACTTAATGAACTAACTTTTGAATTTTTTGTTCAAAGTTAGGTTAGAAAATCTAAAGGACCCCGCACGGAACATATGGGAATCGGCCCTCGGTTAAAATCTTCCATACTCGGGGATATTATCCAAAAATCGACGCTGATCAAAAGTCTCCATGGGCACGAAGTCCGGAAATGCGATCCCGGGGAGTTACTTTTATTGCAATCTGTATAATATGTATATGATATATCTATGTGATGTAGATATGTCTATAATAGAATATCACAAGGAGACGGGTGCATTTGCTCATTTTCCCTATTTTTTTTTTTTTTTTATTATAAACAAAGAGAAAAAAAAGGTGCTTCGACTCGAAGTCATTAGCACAAAGATACATATTATGACATTATAACAGGTAAGATATACAGGTAAGATATATGTTGTGTTGGTAATATTGGTTATATGGTTTGGCAACACTGGATCGAAAAGGCGTGCATCCTAACAACGCTACCAGTGTTAATCAGTATGTATTGGGACTTCAACAATAAAACATTTAATCACAATGTAGTTCTTTATTTATCCCAGTACATAACATAAATTGGCGACGAGGAAATGGAGTCAATCAAAAAGTCTTAGGTTGCTTCAGTAAAGTCAAAGTCGCGTCGTAAGGCATTGTAAAGTCAAAAAGTCGTCACAAACCGTTATAAAGTCAAAAATCGTAAAGTCGTAAAATAAAGTGTAAAAGTAGTTAAAAGTGTCTTAAGTAAAAAAAAAAAAAAAAAAAAAAAAAAAATGTCGTTGGTAGGAAATATTGAACCGTTCGATCCCGCAAAATCGGATTTTGATTCATACGCCGAGCGGATGGATCAATTTTTCATTGTTAACTCAGTCACTGAAAACAAAGTAGCATTGTTTATAACATTAATCGGTCCGGAAACGTATAATACGCTAAAAGATTTATGTATTCCTAATAAACCTACAGATAAAACTTATGGTCAATTAATAAGTATATTAAAGAAACAGTATTGTCCAAAAAAAGTCATAATCGCGGAGCGTTTTAAGTTTAACAAACGTGAGCAACAATCAAATGAATGTATAAGTGATTACATTGTCGCATTGAAGAAGTTCGCAAAATCATGTGAGATCGGGTCATTCTTAAACGATGCACTACGTGATCGATTTGTGTGTGGCATTAATAATCACAATATACAACAAAAGTTGCTGTCCGAAAGTGATCTAACATTTGAAAAAGCTTGTGAAATATCGTTGAATATGGAATTAGCGAGGGAACAATCAAGATACCTACAGCCAGCAACCGTGGGTTTTGTCCAACGTTCGTCGGGTCGCAGGAGACAATCACCGCAAAGGAGTGGAGCGTCGTCAAGCGTCTCGCAGTCTTCAAGGCAGTCATCGTCTGGGTCAAAGACGGTAGCGTCAGGTCAGTCAACAAGTCAGTCTTCGGGTCAGTCGTTCAAAAGGAATTGTCGTCGATGTGGCAGAATACACCCTTCACCAAAGTTCGAATGTCCAGCGAAAAATTGGAAGTGTTTTGTGTGTGATAAAGTGGGGCATACGTCCAAAGTTTGTCGTAATAAAAAAGTGTCTTGTGTCAAAAATGAAGAGGAAAATGAATCAGAATCAAATTCATACGACTCTGAAGGTGATAACGAGGTATTAGGTCATATAAATAAGGTCGATAGCAAGGAAAGTCCTTTAACAGTATGGTTAGTAGTCGAAAGTAAGAAAATTCAATTTGAAATAGATTCAGGTGCTAGTATGTCAATTATGTCAGAAAACGATTACAACAAACATTTTTCTAATAAAAAGTTACAACAATGTAACTATAAATTCAAAAGTGTAACAGGTCAAAGAATAAAACCGTTGGGAAAAGTGTTTGTTGAAGTCAATAAAGAAAAGCAAAAGTTTAATTTAGAATTGGTCATTGTCATGTCGGATATTGAGTTTTTGCCTCTACTAGGAAGATCATGGCTAAACATTTTAAATCCGGAATGGAAAAATGTCTTTTCAGTTCAGAAAAATGAGTCAGAAAACGTTGAAAACATGGTAAATGAGGTAAAGGCGAGGTTTCCAAATGTCTTTAGTACTGATGGAAAAAATTATATAAGTAAATTTCAGGCTAATATAAAAATAAAAGAAAATGTTACACCTGTGTTTCAAAAAGCGTATTCAGTGCCGTACGCACTCAAAGAAAAAGTAGCTAAAGAATTAAAAAATATGCAAGAGTCAGGTATAATAACGCCTATTAAACATAGTGAATGGGCAAGTCCGATTGTTTTAATTCCAAAGAAAAATAATGATATAAGAATATGTGTTGATTTTAAAGCGACACTAAATAGATTATTAGTAACAGAGCATTATCCGCTTCCCAAATTGGAGGATATATTCGCGTCATTAAGTGGGAATGAATATTTCACCGTTTTAGATTTATCAGGGGCGTATCAACAATTAAAAATTCATGATGATTCAGCAAAATATCTAACTATAAATACTCACTGGGGGTTATTTAGGTATACCAGACTAACGTACGGGATAGCGAGCGCACCTATGATTTTTCAAAGTTGCATGGATGAAATATTGAATGGATTACCAAAGGTAATGTGTTATTTAGATGACATTCTAATTTCAGGAAAAGACTTGGAGGAGTGTAAAAATAATGTTTATAAAACCTTGCAGAGATTAAACGAGTATTCAGTTCGGGTGAATTTGTCTAAATGCAAATTTTTTGAGAGGTCCGTGGAATATTTAGGGCATAAAATAGATGCTGAAGGGATATATCCAACAGGGGAAAAAGTCAAAGCTATTTTAAATGCACCACAACCGGAAAATTTAAAGCAACTTAAGTCTTACGTTGGGATGTTAAATTTTTATAATAAATTTATACCCATGTTATCAAATAGACTACGTCCATTATACCGGTTACAGGAAAAAGGTGTAGAGTTTGTATGGGACAAGCACTGTGAAAGGGCATTTCAGCTAAGCAAACAGCTGTTAGTTGAATACAATGTACTGGTTCATTATGATCCTGAAAAACCAATTGTTATAAGCTGTGACGCTAGTGAGTACGGTCTTGGCGCAGTTTTGTCTCATGTCATAGGTAAGGAAGAACGTCCTGTTTTGTTTGCTTCTTGTTCGTTGTCAAAAGCAGAGCGAAATTACGCACAAATAGAACGCGAAGCTTTGGCTATAATTTTTGCAGTAAGACGTTTTCATAATTACATTTACGGTAAACAGTTTACAATTTTGACGGACCACCAACCGTTAAAATATATTTTTGGGCCACATAAAAACATACCTACATTGACTGCATCAAAAATACAACGATGGGCATTGTTATTGAGTATGTATACATACGATATAAAATATAGGAAAGGTTCAGAGAATTGTGTAGCGGACGCGTTATCAAGGTTACCTTTAAATGAGTCTACTCAGGAAAGATACATATGTCATTTTGCTGTCGAGGACATTTTACCGATAAACTATAAATTAATCGCTAAAGAAACAATGCGTGATATTGTTTTGTCCAAGGTGTATGATTTGACACTGCGCGGGTGGCCGAATGTAACTGATGACGTCAACCTAAAGACGTATTTTTATAAACGAAATGAACTATCAGTGGACCAATCATGTGTGTTTTGGGGCAATAGAATAATTATTCCAAATTCACTAAGACACTCAATTTTAAAACTAATCCACAGTGAACATATTGGAATCGTTAGAAGCAAAATGTTAGCTCGGTCAGTAGTGTGGTGGCCGGGATTAGACAATGATATCGAACAGATGATAGTATCGTGTGAGGTTTGTCAAAGAATGTTAAACGCACCTCCACAGGCATCAGGGTCGTATTGGCCTATTGCGATTAAAAATTGGCAGAGGCTGCATGTTGATTTTTTTCATTATGAGAATAATGTGTTTTTAATTTTGGTAGATAGCAGAACAAAATGGATCGATGTGTATATCATGAAGAACACTACAGCGTATGAAACTATAAGTAAGCTTAGGGATTCATTTGCAGTTTTTGGGTTGCCTTATGAAATTGTATCAGATAATGGCCCGCCTTTTAATTCTGTTGAATTCATTAAGTTTTGTCAAAGTAATGGCATAAAATGCACAAAGAGTCCACCGTATCACCCACCATCAAACGGATTAGCAGAAAGAGGTGTTCAGGTGGTGAAGCAAGCGTTAAAGAAACAAGTATTTGAACAAGTCTCAAAAAATAGACAAAAATTATCGTTACAGTACCGTTTGCAAAATTTTTTATTTTCTTATCGGAACACACCCTCATCAGTCACAAGAGTGTCTCCAGCCGAATTATTGATTAAACAAAAGCCAAGAACCATACTTGATTTATTAAAACCTGATCTATCAGTGTCACAAGATGAAAATAGGTTTCAAACGCGTGTTACACAAACCTGTAGAACATTTGCACATGGTGATAAAGTTTTGGTTAAAACTCTAGCAGGGGAAGAAGTGAAATGGGTTCCGGGTACAATTATGAAAGTAATTAGTTCGGTTACATATCTGGTAAATGTCAACAATACAGTAAAGTTTGTTCATTCCGATCATCTTAGAAACTCAGAATTGAATGATGAGGTTCACCCGGGAACTGAGTTAAAAACGCACAATGATCCCCTGACTCTTGAATATTCAAAAAGTATTGTTACTCCGGATACGCATAATAATAAGCATAATGATACGCATAGTGATACGCATGATGATATTCATAATGGTATGAACTCTGATGTTAATCAAAAGAATAATATGGTGGTTAGACGTTCTACTAGAATTAGAAAACCGCCTGACCGATTGAATTATAATTAAGGTTTTATTTTAAGTTTCTGTATAATTAAGGTTTCATTTTGAGTTTCAGTGTGGGTTTATTTGGGTTCAATCCTTTTTTAAGAAGGGAGATGTTGTGTTGGTAATATTGGTTATATGGTTTGGCAACACTGGATCGAAAAGGCGTGCATCCTAACAACGCTACCAGTGTTAATCAGTATGTATTGGGACTTCAACAATAAAACATTTAATCACAATGTAGTTCTTTATTTATCCCAGTACATAACAATATACAGGTAAGTATGTTTCCCTATTTTGATTGCAATAAAAGTAACTCCCCGGGATCGCATTTCCGGACTTCGTGCCCATGGAGACTTTTGATCAGCGTCGATTTTTGGATAATATCCCCGAGTATGGAAGATTTTAACCGAGGGCCGATTCCCATATGTTCCGTGCGGGGTCCTTTATGTGAATATCTCTATATTACATATTTTTTGCAGTACATAATTAAAAAATGAAATTATAAGTATTAAAAATTAAAATTGAATCATTAAAAAGTTGAAAATTCAGTTAAAATTGTCAAGAATAAAAGTCCATAATCGAAAAGTGCTAAGGTTTAATAATTTTTTTTATTGATTAAAAGTCTCCTAATTAAATTGGAAAAAATATTAAAATATGCGTAAGACATCGATGCTTTACATAGTTAGTTTTCGGAACTGCTGACATTATTTGGTTATTTGCAAAAAATTAAAATGTACCGTTTGCATGCTAGGTTGACATATTTTCCATAATAGGCCCCACTCACGATCAAACTTCATGCCACAGTTCAGTGTTCAGTGAAGTTGGACCGATTAATCGAAAGACTGACTGGCACCACACACAGCTCATGCAAACTGCTCAGTTTTTTAAATTTTTTGTGTTCAGTTTGGTTCAGTTGTTGGCATACACTCGTCGAGTATAGATGTATAAAATATATATTATATACATACTATAATATTATACTATAGATAACTAATAAGAACTAAATGAGTTATTTAAATGGTGAGGATTGGCTGTTCATAGCTGTGGGATTGTATTTAAAACAGAGAAATAAGAAAAAAAATAAGAATATGGGTGAAAAATTGGTTAGAAATGCGTGATTCAAGAAGTCATGTTTATTTGATTAATGAATTACATCTTGAGCCGCTTGATTGGAATCATTATTTAAGAATGGATAAATTAACTTACAATTATTTACTGGAATTACCTACCCCATTTATTAAGAACCAGGATACAAATATGCGAAAATCTATTTCTACACAAGAAAGACTTGCAGCAACATTGAGATTTTTGGCTTCTGGTTGTACAAAACACAGAACTCCAAAAACTGAACTGAAAAAAACCCACACACACAGCAGTTTACTTGAACACTGAAGTCGTTCAAAAATCAAGATGCATTTGATGAGTTCATACTTGACTTCAGTGTTGGTTTCAGTGTTTATTTGTCCCACACATTATCATGCTTCACTGAACTCTAAGTTTGAACACTGAACTGTGGCATGAAGTTTGATCGTGAGTGGGGCTTAATTTCCATATATAAAAAGTGTCCTCACTGACTGACTCCTCAACGCTCAGTCGAAACAGCTGAAACTGACTTGAATTTTTATATATGTTTTTCTGTTTGCTCACTAAGAACGGCTTTTTGGAAATGTTATCCTGAAGAGTAGAAAATACTCGTTGAAAAAAAGTATTGTTTATTTGGTAGTTATGGAAATCATTAACGCATTACAGAAAATCGTTTCACATAAAATGCAACATACACCGAAAAGGAATATACTTGATAAATAAATAAAATGCATTAGTGATATCCATTGCTACCATATCTACAAAACACATGTACGGTGCGTCTTAAATGAATTACATTGTATGCAAAAATCATTATATTATTAGGGGTTCTAGACCTTTTACCATTCCAACCCACAAGTGAGGAATGGTACTAGTTTAAGTCAAAAATCAGTTTTCAAAATTTTACAATATATTTTCGTTTTGAGGTCCTCCGAATCCAAAAAACATATTTTTAGAATAACTCTGTGCATCTGTTTGAATGTAAGCACAAGGGGGGTTTGGTTTTTTTGCGAATATTTCAAAAACTATTACAGATATCTGACATCACAAAAAAGATTCTGAAAGAGCAGGAAATTTCCTACAAAAAAGTCCGATCTCCCGGAACTCTACCATCAATATTTCTAATTTTAATGTAGGGGAGAAAATAGGGCTAAACAATTTGTTCAATATTTTCGTGTCTTAACTTGTATAAAAAATAGAAAAAAAAATGTTTAGCCCTATTTTCACCTCTAAATTAAAATTAGGAATATTGGTGGTAGAGTTTCAGAATCTTTTTTTGTGATTTCAGATATCTGCAGTAGTTTTTGAGGTATTCACAAAAAAACAAACCCCTCTTTTTTTTACTAAAATGTTTATAACTCTTGCATTTTTTTCGTCCCCCACTTCAATTTTTTCAAAAAATTTCTAGATATTCCGAATCGAATGACACCATGATCATAACTGTCGGTGAAGGAGGACTGGAATTCATCAAAAAGGGACAAGTGTCCTGGACTACCAATCCAAGATAAAATAAACGGAGATATTTAATATGTAAAATTAATGTGCTGGTTGAAATAGAACGCGCTATGTATATAAACATGCTTTAAGGTAGATTATGAATGAATACCTTGCAATGAATATGAATGAGTGCATTATTCAACACCAATTACTGTACTATCAAATTGAGTTCTACGAAATTAGCCACCTATTTGGTAGCTGGTTGATGTCGAATTGGACACGTACACAAATGTACCTGAACAACAATTTCCTCTACACAAAACAATCAAGAAACGAGGCGTGTTTCTACATACTAAATGGAATCGCTGACAGAGCAATGTTATGAATATTAAATGGTTGATATTAGAACTGATACAATCTCAATCATTAATCCATTCTATCGAAAAGACCTATCAATCAAAATTTAAATTTACCAAGTGCTTAACCCAACGGGCGGAATAAGAACTAATAGGGCTTATGGGCATCCGAGAGTCAAGGGCCCACAAAAATTGATTATTTATACATTTTTAATTTTTTTTTTCATTTACAATGAGCACTTATTGTAAGTAAAAAAAATTAATTTTAATAATAAATTATGATCATATGGGTGAGTTTTTAGTTTTTTGGGTGAATTTACACAAAACTTAGGTGGATGTTGACTATTTTTCGTGTGAATTTTGATATTTTTTTGGGTGAATTTTGACAATTTTTTGGGATGAATTTTATAATTTTTTAAGTTATTAAACTTGTTCGTTTGGTTAGGTCACCAAGTTTCTAATCTAATTGTGGAAATGAATTTTAAAATCTAAAACAAAATTTCGTGGTTTTTAGCTGTAGGTAGGTTGGCCAATTAGTAAGCTATCAGATCAAGAAAATATACAGGTCAAAAATTAAAAATATTTTTTTTAATTTTTAACTCCTAAAATTCGGATTTTTGTAAAAAAAAAACCGAAGTAGATTTTCTCGAAAATGACGCATTTCCGACTCCAAAGTGCTAAATTCCAAATTAGTCATAGTTTCTTCTCTGGGAGGAATACAAGCAATTACCGGTCATTCTAAGCAATTATTTATCTTACAAAAAAGATGCCTACGCAACATAATAAGAATTAAACAACGGGAATCATGTAAGCCATATTTCAAACAACTAGGGATATTGACGATGCCCTGTATATATATCTTAGAAGCAGCTTGTTTTGTTAAAAAAAAAATTACGATTACTTTGAACAGGAGAGGACGATCCACGAATATTGCACCAGGGCAAAAACGGACCTTCACATACCACATGTGAAATACTCTGTAGTTAGGAAAAACATGTACATTCAAATGATGAAAATCTACAATGCAATTCCATCAGAAATTAGATTATTAAATTATAAATTATTTAAACAAAATTTTAAAAAAATATCTAATAACTAATAGGTACTATAGCACAGAGGATTTTTTTAACGTTTGAATTTTTTGTTGACTTGTTTCATGCCTGTATGATATTTTAGAAATAAAGATTATTATTATTATTATTATACGCTATAAAGAAAAAAATAAATTTGCTCGATTTCAGAGCAACAGAACGATTAGTTTCTTATAATTCCTTTAGCAAACTCGACGATCTACCGAAGGCTTTAATATCAAACTTCTTATTTGATAATCAAGTGCTATTGATTTTAGTGAAAAGTTATGGCATATGTACAGATTGTAGATACTTAAGTAGTTACGTATACAGTGCTATGTAAACTTCCTTGTGGCGTTTGCGTCAATATACTTAGATTTACCTAAGTGCCAAGGACATTATCATAACTATGAAAACACATAAAACGGTGTCGTTTAAGTCCGTAACTACTAAACTCCGAGCACATTAAGCCACTATGAAATCAGACTGTGGAAAATTGAATGTCTACATTTTTATAATGTAGAAATTTTACTATTTAAATAAATTTCAGGTACACGAGATAAAAGCACTTGTTTGCACGACTCCTTATAAAACAGCTGCTTTTCATGCCTGTACAGCGGTTGTCAAATGATCCTTTTTCACACGAGTAAGTACTTAACTCACACGGACCACTTTCTGACCACATTAAGATCACAAAAATGTGGTCGATGGTTGAGAGTATGGCATTAGTATGTAATGTCGTGATAGCGCTCACACGGACAACAAATATATCGCCCACAAACAAACCGGCTGATGTTGGTCAACACCGCTAAAAAATACTTTTTTCCACGTTTTTGTCGCATAACCCCTAATCTACTTGTTTATATGGCAATTAGAAACTTAAAAAACTCGGGTCGCAGTGCCAAACCCTGCCGACAATATGTAGTGTATTTGCTAATACAGGCAGTGTAGCTTTATTATGTAAAAAGTTTATTTTCGGACATATTTTAAAAAAATTAACTCTTTGAAACAACGTCTGCACCCAATTAAAAATACACTCTTCAGTATGCAAATCCATACACATAATCTAGCGTTTTCATAAAATTTATAAGTCCGGGCCTGTCGGGCCAATTTTCTTAAAATTTTAGCAGCAGATTTTAATAATTACTAAAAGGTTAAATTTCACATTTGAAACAATACTGAAAATTTTTCGGTATTTTTGGGCCCAAAAAAAAAACCTACCCTTAAAGTAGACCGTTTGGGCCCATTTTAAATAGGCTTCGTGTGGTGAAAAAATACTGCTTTTTTTATTATTTCAACTTGCCTAAAATAAATATCCTGATTTCGTCAAGCCCTTTGAAACAACACTTCCATTGTCAAAATCGGTCCAGTAGTTTAAGAGGAGATTGCCGCACAAAAACACCCCTGCCTTTAATATACAAGGTGAGTCAAGCCACCCGTATCGGTCGTTTTTTTCGAAAACGGTTAGTCGTAGAGAGTTGTGTCAAAAATCTGTATTATAAAAGACCTAATAAAGAAGCGAATGGTGATATTTTTTCCCCCGGAAAGGTCGGCTTCCCTGTTAGTTTGCTCCGGAATGTTAAATGGCACGATAGGTCGAAAGTGGTATTGTTGAAAAGATCTTTAAAAAATAAGCAAGTTTTGTAGGACATTTTTTTTTTGTTACTGCCACCCCTATTAAGTAATATTCGTTTGAAATTATTAAATTCATGTCATAATAACGACTTAATATTAAAAGTCGACATTTAAAATCTCGTTACCTAATTAAAATCTAAACACTGCGGAATTCTTCTAGATATGTTATGAGTATTTTCCGACAAAAAAAAACAATTGCAATTATTGAAAACTTATTGTGACATTGTTTAATTAGGTAACTAGATTTTAAATGTCGACTTTTAAAATTAAATTTGTTATTGCACATACCGCTAAGCCGCGGTATGTGCTTTATTATCGCTTTGTGCGTCAGAGCTGACTTTCGTTCATATAAGAAGTTATATCTAAGTTAATTTCACACGAAATCCATTCAAATTGAAGCTTTTTGAAAAGAGGAGATTCTAATCTATAAAACAGAACCATTTTTAAATCAATTCGAGTTCATAAATACTATTAAAATTGTAATTGAAAATCTCAAACAGCAGTTGTCGGTTGGTCTGTACGTATGTACGTACGTACGTATGTACGTCACGACTCTACAGATCGCAATTTTGGTCGGATTGCCTTGGGTTATATTTTATTCACTTTGTTTACTATCAGACCAGAACCCTATTTAAATTCACTAAAATGTGTTCAGTAGTTTAATTTTTATAAACAGTTTTATTTTATTATTTTTGACAGCTAATATTTTAAAAAAACAATATCATATTTGTTGTGTAAATATAGTGTAATCCATAAAACAAGTGCTACACTTCTATACCGTGATAACACCACTACACGTATTAGGCCGCCGTGGCGTAATGGTTATGCCGTTGGATCCCCAAGGGCAAGGTCCTGGGTTCGATTCCTTACGAAATCATTGATTTTTTTTTCTTTTTTTTTCTTTTTATTTTGTTTTATTTTATTCCACTTGATATTAATTATATATTATATTATGTATAGTTCTTAATTTTTTTTATTTTTGCAAACTTAAAAAAAATATTTTTTCAATTTTTAATTATTTATTTCTTTAAATTTTTAAATCTTTTTAAATTTATAAAAAATATTTTTTAATTGTTATTTTTTTATCATACAATGGAAAACTAGCGGGATGTGCACTTTTGGTCTTGCCAACTATTCTGACATGTTAATTTAATAATTTCAAACGAATATTTCTTAACAGGGGTGGCAGTAACAAAAAAAAAATGTCTTACAAAACTTGCTTATTTTTTAAAGATTTTTTCAACAATACCGCTTTCGACCTATCGTGTCATTTAACATTCCGGAGCAAACTAGCAGGGAAGCCGACCTTTCCGGGGGGAAAAATATTACCATTCGATTCTTCATTAGGGCTTTTATAATACAGATTTTTGACACAACTCTCTAGGACTAACCGTTTTCGAAAAAAAACCACCAATACGGGTGGTCTGACTCACCCCTGTATATAGATATCAATTTATTATAACGTATTTAACACACAGCGGGATGTTTTAGGGTTGGTCTACAGGTCAACCTATTTCTACATTTTTTGTTAGAGATAATATGTCAAACGTATTAAATAATACTAATTAGTACTGGTTGAGTTGATCTTTCAGTTCTATTATAATGTCCACACAGGCTCACAGCACAATGTCACAGCGAACCCCCAGTTAGTGTGTGCTATAAACGAGGTCACAATAAACGCATATTACTTTGTCAATTATTGTCATCAGTTGATTTACCAATTCCCCCGATATCATCATCTATCTGTTTTGATTGACTATTTTGTAGGCATGTTTGTTATTACTGGTTATTATCAATCATTTGATATGCATTCACAATAATACATTACCCATTGATACTGCATGGCTATTATATTGTGAGTTAGCTAATTTATCTATGTTATTCGATCCATGATATTTACCTATACTGATTGTTCACCAATAAAAATACTCAACAGTCCTAGAGCCAACCGCCAGATTTCCTATTGTTACACTCACCCCGTTGCGACGACAAAGGATTTCGTGAGACAATGAGAACAATGACACACAGATTGTTGTGAGATAACAATCGGCTCGTTGTTCTAGCAATGATGCACAAACTGTTGTGTGGCAACAACAATCGGCTTGTCATTTTCTGCCATTTTGTAGAGGAATTTTGATTTTCGTTTTTTTTAAGTGCCATAGCGCCACCAAGTGCTCCTTGACCATTTCTGTCACCATCTGCAAGTTAGTGTTTGAAATAAACATATAATTTTAAGAATGCGTAATTTCTGAAACTAAATTTTTAATTTAGCAAGGCGATTGCACTGTTACCCCGGGACCGCACATTGGGGCCAGTGTTGGCGCCAACGTTGGCGCATGATGGCGGTATTATTTTTGAAAAGCGTCCACACATTTGGATTTATTGGAGCCAACCTCAGTTAGTTCCAAGCAGAGCCAACATCAACATGTCGGACCTAGAAGTGGCTGTGGGTGCGGTTGCTGTGCTAAGCGCTGCTTATCATAATACTATTTTTCTACAAAACCAAAAAAAACGTCTGTTTCTATTTTTGTGGTCTTTAATTATTGGTTTCCATAAAACTGGTTCTGCTTGATAAAGCTCCAAAAACAGTAATACATTTTCATTTGACCATCCTTTGATGACATCATTTGTAATTTTAAATAATATTACGACGTTGTCACTCGCTTCATCAGATACTGAAGACTGGTTGGCGTTTTACACGCCAATGTGTGGCCGAATACACGAACGTTGGGACCAATTCCCTTTGATGTTTCGTCAAAAAACCGACCAACGTTGGAGCAAACATTGCTATAATCTCGATCCACACATTGGCCGAGCGTTGTTGGCACCAACATTGGCTGTCACATTTTTCGAAACTGAACAGGCGGGTAGCCCTGGCTTCTACAGTCGAAGATCCTGCACTGATATCCAGTATAACGGAACTTGATCTCAACTATGCGGTCAACAGTTTCCGTTGATTCGTCCGTCTGTCTGTCGGATGTTCTGCGCCGCCACATTTAAACTGTTTCAGTTATATAAACTTATATTGTGTCCAGCATCGAGCAACGTCCAGTTCTAGTCGATATTATACTTGCAATGACTTCTTGAACCGGAAACGGTATATGGCAAATTTGCATTTCGGTTGTATTGACACGTGCACGGAAATACAAACACAAATTGTTCACCTCAAACTTCAACTTGCCTTATTTAGCTCGGTGCTGATTTTGCACACCGTAATGAATTTTGTACGCTTGCATATCACACTCACCATCACTGACTACAAATTAGGTTAATTAATAATCCACTAATTAATAGTGTAAGTTGTCAATACTTTATTCACAAACGCTAACTGGCCTTTATCGATCATCTGTAATTGCAACATCTAAAAGAAATTTGTCATCTCAACAGTCAAAGTATCCCCATTGTAACATAATAATAATAAAAACTCGGGTCGCAGTGCGAAAACCTGCCGACAATGTAGTGTATTTGCTATTATAAGCATTGTGGCTCCCTTATATAAACTTAACTTTATTTTTGAACAAAATACAAAATTTAACCCCTTAATATACCCCTTAAAATAATATTTTATCTTAATTTTAATATTACTATCAATACAACAAATTAAATTCACCCTTCACTAAATAAATCCATATCTACAAACTAACGTTTTCATAAAATTTTTAAGTCCGGTCCTGTCGGACCGATTTTAATAAAATTTTGGTAGCACATTTTAATCATTACTAAAGGGTTACATTTCAATTTTGAAACGATTCGGAGACATTTTTCGGTATTTTTGAGCCCGGTATTTTTCAACCCCTAAAATTCAAAGTGCCAAAGTGTTCAGGAGGCTATGAAATAGGTCCCACCATCCAACCGACGCCAATAGTGTAAGTGCCTTATGGCAAATACACTAATAAACAAATTTATTGGAGGCATTGTTTTACAAAAATCAACAAAAGGGTATACGCAATTCAGTCTAAAAGACTGGTTTTCAATTCTGCCCATGTCTAGCTAGTAAATACATTAATAAACGCGAAAATGATCACAGCTGTATTAAATACTGAAATATATTTCATTTGTAACTTCGCTTCACGTTTGTCTTTAGTTAGGAGCTGACGCGCAAAAAAAACATGTCGTTCCTATTTTATGCCGCCTGGTAATCTGGACTCATTTTAAGATAAGGGAAATAAAAAATTTCCAAAGTTGTAAAAATATTGTTAAAATTTAAAAAATTTCTGCCGCTTTTGTTTTTTAAATGACCTAGAAATACCAACGACAGAAATTTATTACCAATAGGGTATTTTGCACCATGTAAGAAAAAATCTAAAAATACATATTCTTGATAGATTTTGTAAAAAGCAAACGAGAAATGTTTAATTTCTATTCGTAATAACTAACTATAAATTTTATAATTCAATTTTAAGAATTGTATTTCAAAAGTCTGAAACGCTGTTCGCCATGTTGGATTCCGGCGTGACGTCACTTCGCCTGTAAACTACCTACGTTTATGTTGTGCGGTGTGTTATTTTGAAGTTCTTTCAAGTTATTATCACGTTCATAAACTTCTATCCCGTATTTTATTGATTTCGTATCATGGAAGATGGTTTCGTAAAAGCAAAAAGTGTTAATCTACCAAGGATAAATGATCATAAGCCCTCTTCCTTGAAAAGTGAATTTTGGCCTAAATAATAGCGTTCCCCATTTTAATAGAGCTGAAATGGTAAAAATGACTGTATGTAATAATATATTTACCGCATTAATTGAAATACATAATAAACCCTTAGGTATGTACCTACAATATAATTAAACAACAACATTTCTCTACCAGTCCATTTTTAAAAGAAGAACTACTTCTGCATAAAAAAAACTTGTTATATAGGTACTACCTACTACAGCTTGAAATTATGAACAGAAAATATAATACTTCGTATTTATATCTACACTAATATTATAAAGAGGTTAAGCTTGTAAGTTTGGATGTAATCTCTGAAACTACTCATCCAAATTCAAAAATGTTTTCACCAATATTTATATACAGTGGACCCCCGGTAATCCGACCCCTGTCTAATCCGGCACCCCCTGTAATCCGACATGGTCTATTATATTTTATTATTGAATATTTTTTTGACAATCTTCGCTAATGCATGATTGAACAAGTTATAATATTGATCATTGGATCTGTAATTTGTCGGACTACAAGGTACTCTTTTGTAAAAAATTCCGGACTATAGGGGGTCTTAGGCAGTACTCTATAATCCGACAAATTCGATAGTCCGACACTGCCCTACAAAATGTTGGTCGGATTACCGGGGGTCCACTGTAATGACCTTTCAGGATATTTATCCTGAAGGTCGTCGGGCAGCATGGCGCGCAGTGCAAGATTATCAAACTTTCGGCCATTTAAATTTTGCCGTTTTTTTTAAAGTGCCCCAGCGTCGTATCGGAATGCGCTAGACTCAGACTACACGAAAGAGAGCATTTCTGCCACCAGGTGCCCTTGACCATTTCTCTCACTGTCACTTTAACTATATTAATCAATATATGCATATATATTATAGAGGCTCGACAGTTGAGATCGGCAATTAATGAAGTATTACGTCACAAATTCTAAACAAGGTATTGCGCCAGTATAGCAAAGTCATACACAAAATAATTATCTACATGTAAACATAAAGTTTTCTCTTATAAAATTGTTTCAGGAGCTTATTCAAACAAACCAAGCTCAAGCTTGTGTATGGGTTAATTGGCAAGCAAATGCTAGAGCTTTCATAATGTTAATAGCGCCATCTACCTAGCCTGCACCTATATGTGTTGCATTAACATGCCACACATAATGTGCATATATATATGTTACCGTTAAAACCCGTTTTTAGTTAGAACGCGTATTTACTAGTTAAAACTAGTTTTCACTAAACGCCCTCGTTAAAACTAGAATTTCCTAGTAACAACTAGAATTTACTGATTTAGAAGATTGATTTTTGGGTAAACTAGTTTTAACTGTGAGCATTAGACAAAACTAGTAGTAACTAGAAAATTGTGTTTCAGAGGATTGATTTAATAGAATAAAGCCTTGATTAAAAAAATATAGTTTAAAAAAAACTAAAAAACACGCTTTATATCGCACTAAAAAGTAAAAAATAATTGTTTTAAAATAAGCTTAAAAAGCGTGGGGCGCTTTGTTCCACATTTTCGTACATCGAGCGCCCAACGCTTTTTAAGCTTATTTTAAAACAATTATTTTTTACTTTTTAGTGCGATATAAAGCGTGTTTTTTAGTTTTTTTTAAACTATATTTTATTTTTCACTTTTTAGTTTGAGGATCTATAAAAGAATTTATTAATCCTGGGGGTCCTAATAAGGATAATGGGAAACTGTTATCAAATTATTGCATTGTCATCGGTCCTTGATACGTATGCAAAGTTTCAAATTAATCAGACTTCGGGAAATTGGTGAAAATTATGCTCAAAGATTCCGTTACGGAGTTAGTTACATACATACATATTTACAACCCAAACTAATATAAAGCGTATAATAAAGCGTATAAAAATAAACATTATTACATGTTATTTATTAAAATATTTATTGAGAACATTTGTGAATAGTAACATCTGAACAACGTTGATATTAATTAGTAATATAAAAATATCATTGTTCCTTATGGAGATCAAACATCCATATTGGCAACTTTTATTAGAGTTTTATTAAAGTCTTACACATTTAACAAAGACATTAATAGCGAACAAAAACAATTAGTACTCCTCTTAGTCATTTGAAAAAGAAACATTATATGATCACATATTATTTAATACAATATTTATTTAAATATTTACGAATTGAAACATCCCAAACAAATTTAATATTTAAAGTTAGTAAAATAACACAGTAAAAGAACATTTTTCCTTATGAAGATCAAACAGCCATATTGGCAGTTTTAATTAAAGTTTTATTGGTCTTTACTTGTTATTTCAGGGCAAACTATCATGGCATTTTGAGTTACATAGGTTGCCTTTTTTCTTACAAAAGCACCTTTTTGACAAACAAAACTTTTTACATACACAGCGAACAAATCCTTGGCCTGTTCCTAAAGTTTTAACTACTTGGTGCCGTTAAAACGCGTTTTGACCAGTTAAAACTAGTTTTAACTGATATTCGTTTTTACCAACAGTAAATTCTAGTTTTAACGAGGGCATTTAGTGAAAACTAGTTTTAACTAGTAAGTACGCGTTCTAACTAAAAACGGGTTTTTACGGTAACATATACGTAGAACAAGTACACAAACTTCAACATTAAACGCTATCCTGGATAGCTTTATAATTCAGGGAATAAAGGCAAAAAAAAAGTCAAACTTTGGAAAAATTAGAGAAAAGCTTATAGATTTTCGTATGAACCTTCCTTTTGCGGTTCTAAAGAGTATCCCAAAAGTCCCCACCGATACATGTGCCGCTAAAAATGTTACACAGGCAAAGGTCACAAAAAAATGAAGCATTAAGTTGAGAGGGACATATAAGTTAGTGAGTGCGACAAAGACGGAGCATTAACTATTTGACGTTAATGAAAACAACTGTTTTTTTGTATCAAAAATACATTTCATCAAATTTTGCTGCATTTTGTAACGGGAAATAATGTAGGTTAGTTAATAAATCCTTTTAAATGTACTCGTATTATAAATTATGCTAATAAATATATATACATATTTTGCCTGTTAATTAATCAAAAATTATATTTTGTAGATATGTGCTACAAAGTGAGGTTATATTGTGTTCGATAAACTTTGAGACAAACCGACTGCATATTATTGTTCGTTTATGAATTTAACATGAGCAAATTTGAGGTATTTACGCATTATTCTTAATAAATATATGTAAAATAATTATGGCAGGAAAAAGTTTTACTTCAGTCGTGTGGTCTAAAGCACACTTGCTTTTTTAAAAGCAAGTGTGTTTTTTTATGAATGTAGCGCTTCGATAAACTTTGAGACGAACCGACTGCATATTATTGTTCGTAACATGAGCAAATTTGAGGTATTTACGCATTATTCTTAATAAATATATTTAAAATAATTATGGCAGGAAAAAGTTTTAACTCAGTCGTGTGGTCTAAACTCTAAAGCACACTTGCTTTTTTATAAATGTAGCGCTTAAATATTTTCACATACACATTTAACGAACAAAAACAAGTTCTTAATATTAAATAAAAAAGTATGTCAACATCAACTTAATTACTATCGACGTGCTTACTAATCAAAGTAAATAAATCTATCATGAATATTTTTATATACAAATACTACGGGAAATTAAATTTACATTAGTGACATAAGGTAAAGCAGAGCATTTCACTTTTTGAGCACAAAACCTACCAACAAATTCTTCAGTATGATGTATAAAACTCGATTTATTTTTATTTTATTTTTTAAGGCCATCAACTACCACGGATTTTTAAGCCTAGCATCTACTCAATCTCATATTGTCAATTAAATATTTTGGCGCGTTATAAAAAAATGAGAGAGAATATTTAAGTTGCGCGCGCAAGCTGTAACACCGCAATTAACAGCGTGAAGTTGTCGACAGTAACATCAAAATTAACAAGATGAAGTTGCTCGCTAATCCATACGATTGGAATGGTTAATATTATTGGAAACATTTGTTAGTTCAGAATAAATAACTACCATACTAACCTATTTTTTAAAATATAAAAAAATTAAAACTCACGGTTTCCTGAAATAACTTGTATCGATTTTCATTGACAACTCACCTGAAAAAAAAAACAGAAGATGAAAAATATTGAAAAAATAATTATACGGCTCTAAATTTTACTATTTTTAAGATCACTAATTTTCAGGCTTGCTGTGGGTATAGTCAGTGCCCGTCGGCAAAAATTTTACTGACACATACTCTCCCCAAACTTTGTATATGGCTTCATTAGGCCTAATCTGACACCTAGTTCCTCTATGACTTTTCTTGATTTTAGGGCGTTTTCCCTCTAAATTTTCCGAAAGATGTCGTTTTGACGACATGTAAAAATTTATAGATACTGTTTGTTTTTTTTTTTTTTTAATTGGATAGCTTAAAAACTTCAACCAAAACGCTAAAATAATGTTCTCTGACAAATAATATGAACCATTTAAAATGTCTGACACCTCGAATATGTTCGACATATTCGAGGTGTCAGACACAAAAGCGAAAAAATTTTCAATAAAATTAAAAAGTTAAAATAATTTGTGTTTGGAATTTCAGTTACGGAAATTATAAAACCTTCAAATATTAAAAAAAATAACAATATTCCATAGTTAGCTATGAATTTAAACTACTTTATCTCAAACGTACTTTTCCTTGAAATTTCATTGATAAAAAATATAATAATATTTGGCCAGACACGACCGTAAAAAGTCAAACATGTCCAGTTAAAAGTGGACGTCTGGAAACTCTAGTCAAGACCAACTTTAACGCGAGTAAAGCCGCGGGTATAAGACGAAACAAAAATAGAAAAGTTTCCTCTACAATAACACATTTTTATATTTTTGTTACAGTGACGGTAATCTTATAAATTATATTTTGATTCGACGGCAAATAAATGGTAAGCGAACATGCAAACCGGGAATTATTACGTTGACGAACGATTTTATATATTTCTAACACACATCACATTTCCGCGGACGGTTTGTCACCGCCGCAGCTGTAAAAATGATTTATAGCATACCCCGAAACATCAGTAGGTACCTATTGTATTTTTCCATATTGTACAATCAAAACTAAAAAAATAAAATTGCAGCCAATTGGAACCATTCCAACTTCAAAAAAGTTGACATTTGATTATAATAAAGAAAATAAAATTTCTGATATCGCGTGAGGTGACGCGGGTAATGGCTAGTATTCAATATGATATTTGCTATTCATCGCTACATAATATGTTCCACATCAAGTAAAAATTAATCAAAGCATGCTTAACTAGTTTATTTCTGACAGATCTACAAAAGAGCGGCTGATTTTTTTTTTATTTTCCAAATATTTCCGAAACAAAAAAGTTTAGGAAAAAAATGTTTAACGAAACTTTCTTAAGAAAATAAATAGAAAAACTCGGGTCGCAGTGCGAAACCCTGCCGACAATATAGTGTATTTGCTAATATAGGCAGTGTGGGGCTCCCTTATACATATATACCTACTTAACTTCATTTTTGAACAAAATAAAAAATTTAACCCCTTAATACACCCCTTAAAATAATTTTTTTTTTTAATTTTAATATTGTTATCAATACAACAAATTAAATTCACCCTTCACTAAATAAATCCATATCTACAAACTAACATTTTCATAAAATTTTTAAGTCCGGTCCTGTCGGGCCGATTTTAATAAAATTTTGGTAGCACATTTTAAAAAAACTCGGGTCGCAGTGCGAAACCCTGCCGACAATATAGTGTATTTGCTTACACAGGCAGTGTGGCTTTATTATGTGAACTTAACTCTTTTGTTTTTAAACAAAATAAGAATTTTAACCCCTTAATACATCCCTTAAAATAATATTTTTTTCTTAATTTCAATATTACTATCCATTGACCAAATTGAATTCACCCTTCACTAAGTAAATCCATATCTAGATCTACAAACTAACGTTTTCATAAAATTTTTAATTTCGGTCCTGTCGGGCCGATTTTAATGAAATATTGGTAGCACATTTTGATCATTACTAAAGGGTTAACTTTCAATTTTGAAACGATTCGGAGAAACTTTTCGGTATTTTTGGGCCCAAAAATATTTTTCAACCCCTAAAACCTACCCTTAAAGTGGCCCGATTGGGCCCATTTTAAATAGGCTTCGTGCGGTGATGGATTTTAATATGTGGACCAAATTTCGTTAAAATCAATTAACTCCTTCGAAAGTTATTGCCCGCACCTATATATATATATATATATATATACATATATAAACATACTTTTCCAAAAATGGTGCCAAAGTGTTTAGGAGGCTATGAAACGTCGAGAAATTTTGGTCCGACCCCTAGGTCCCGCCATGCGACCGACGCCAATAGTGTAAGTGCCTTATGGCAAATACACTAATAATAAGCGGTTATGAAAAGTACACCATTATTTTTCGTCATTTTGCATTTATAATGACCAATTGCATTCTACTACTTATTATATGTAGGTAAATTGTATACAAACTTCCAAATGGGACACCTGTTTATCCAAAATTACCATATTAATTTTCACAATTCACTTACATAAATTATTCGAGAAAATTAATAGAAATAATCAAAGATTTTAGTAATGATGAAATATTTAAATCTGTCAAAAAATACACTCACCAAATAAACGAATCACAGCTGCAAAACTGCATACATTTTAAGTAGAAAACTTGATACAACTTTTGAGTTTTTCTTAATAAAATATTAAATACTTTATTTAAGGTCACTAATAAAACGTGATCATCACGTCACTGTAATTTCAATCACACTAAAAACTAGTCAAAGACTCAAAATAGCACTTTTCTACTACACAATTTTAATACAATAATTACAACCTTGTATAGGAGACAAAAATTTCAACTGCTACAAAAAGTACCTACGTCTTGATCTGCATATAAAACATTTGAAAGACTACATAATATTATAGATTACGTAAAGACTACAATTCATTTTGTACTATAGTGCCGGTCACGGTTCGCTCCCGGTCATTCTGGGTTCGATCACGGTTCAATCTCGATTTGCAAGAAGTCGGATGTACTTCCTTTGCACTACAATTTTACTTTATTTCGTAAATACAATTTTTCTAGTTGTCTGACAATGTCGTTCGATTTTTCAATTGAAGAATTAGCTGTTATAGCTATTCTTCTTGATGAAGATGCGGGAAATAAGGAAAGAGTGAAATTCAAGACAACGAAGAGAAGAATGTGAGTGCATCCAAGCTTATTAGCGAGGAAAACGGAAGGCGAATACTACACCTTGTACCGTCATTTAATAGACGAATACTGCATTTGAAACAAAAACCTATTCATAAGTCAGGCAAAGCCCGATCACGCTCCAGCAAAATATTCTTCTAAACGAATCGGTGCCGGAGCGTGATTGGATCCGAACTTGAGCGGTGCTGATAGTATGAATACGCTCATTGTTTCTTGTTTAGGAATCAGTTACCGAACCGAGACTGGATCGAGAGCGAACCGTGACCGGCACTATAGTGTGAATCGGGCCTTAAACTATAAAATAAAACCATTTTCGATCAATTTAACCGACAACGAAATTCCATAAGGTTTGTACTAGGTACTTTCAAGTTGATTTGCATATGTCGATCCTGAGTAAAACGATTGTGAAAGACGTAATCATCGTTACCATTTTGGTCCGAGACCCTGAGAACAAAATGAACCCTTCACTTGAAGGAACATACGGGGTCTCAAAGACATACGTTCATTTTGAAATGTCAACCCTCTTGACTTTGCCGTAGTCTGGTGAAAAGAAAATGAAAAAAACTCAGACTGTAGCAATAATATAAATTCAATGCAATGTCTCTGCACAGCCATTCGAAACAAAAGTTAGCAAGCATTTTGCTTTTGCTTCTTTCTTCTACAAATAAAAAATCAAGATGTTGAATCAACGAGCATAAAGTCAAAGCACTAATGGCGTTTATAAATCCTGCAAGTACTAGCGCTAAAATGTTTATCGATAGTTGATAAACTTTATAAATTAAATAACTAGAGTGGAAGTAATTCATGTTATTACCTGAGTCTAGTTGTATACGTAAGTGTATAGATTATGGAGTCGAGAAGCTCTGGAGGGAAGTGAACAAGTTATTTTCACCTTAAATACATTCATCCAACCTATATGTACAGTCTTTAATTATGGTGATTATCAAAGTCATTATACACCCCATGTTTGTTCATATAGTACGCACCTACGACATATAGAATGGTCACGAAGTCTTTACTCATGCTAATTAACAAATATGTTTTCTTTTATTATCCCTGGGTACAGCGTTGTGTAATTGACTGTCCGCGGACGTCTTACTTTGACCCTAACGATCTTAGTGATCAAGCATCTATAATCTATACTAATATTATTTAATATTATAAAGAGGTAAATTTGTATGTAGGAGGTAATCTCCGAAACTAGTCATCCGATTTCAAAAATGATTTCACCTATATTCAGAATGGATCTTCAGGATGAACATCACTCCCTAAGATAATCATGGTTTTCCATAATACCTTTCAATATTTTGTGTCTTCTTACCAAAGGTTACATCACTCTCCAAGAGATTCAAGGTTTTCCACAATTTTCCAATGGCGATTACTTTCTACTTTTTGTGTCTTGACACCAAATTTAATATTATAAAGAGGTAAATTTGGATGTAGGAGGTAATCTCCTAAACTGGTCATCCGATTTAGAAAGTGATTTCACCTATATTTAGAATAGGCCTTCAGGATGAACACCACTCCTCAAGATAATCATGGTTTTCCATAATTCCTTAATATTTTGTGTCTTCATACTAAAGGTTACATCACTCTCCAAGCGATTCATGCTCTTCCACAATTTTCCAAAGGCGATTACCTACTTTCAACTTTTTGTGTCTTAACACCAAAGATTCCACCACTCGCCAAGAGATTTTTATGATCATCCACAATTTCTCAAAGGTGGTTATTTTCAAAGTTTTGTGTCTTCACGTCCAAGGTTTCGTAACTCTCCAAGAGATCCAAGATTTTCCATTATTCCCTGAAGTGAGTTGTCACATTGGGTGTGAACTTGAAGGATTGCAATTCATCTTCCATTGAATTTGTGCGGACAGTCGAGTGAAGAAATATGAATAGATTTGAACTAGAATGCATGAAGACTTTGGAGCTACTCTTTGCTGTTAACAAATATCCATAATTAAAGCCGGGATGGTACGCACTATACCAACATATTAAAGAGTCACTTTATTTTAACGACACATTCAACATGTGACCTTCAAGAGCTCTGTTATTATGTTTCAAATACAGTTGATGCATTGCTCTCTCATGCCCATATTCACCAAGCACTATTAAAGATAGAAGTTACTAATCTTGGCACAAATTTTTTCGTTAGAATAAAATTAACTTTCATTTCACCAAGCAAAATATCAGATAGAAAAGTTAGTTAAACCATATACACTGCATTACACTCCTTGTTCTTTTTGTTGAATATTTTGACGTTCACCCAAAAGTCCGACCGATGGCGTTAGTGTAAACGTCAAAAAAAAAACACTCACAAAACAATAATGTATTATCCTAACCCAACTGCACACAAAACTTTCATTAACTTTAATGTTTTACAACTATACATTTCACAAAAGGTTAATAAACAACACATAAATAAATTCACCAGAGAAAACTGTAGATTTAATATTCCACGAATAACAGCTGTTCTCGACTAATGGCTGGCGGCAGTAGCGGCAGGTATAGGTCTACATGACACCTTTATAGCCGGTCGAAAGTACGTACTTTCGGCATCAATTTTAAGGCAGAAAGTCTATCGTGCGTATAATCCCATCAATGCATAAATGTTAGACTTTCTGCCTTAAAATTGATGCCGAAAGTACACTACTTTCGACCGAGATATGAGGAAAAATAACATTTTTAAAATTTCCACTTATATACCATGGCTGTTACAGATTTATGACTCACCTTCTATGCAAGTCAGCTGGGATATATTAATCGCGTGCTACTGTATCCAGACTATTGAACGGCTTTCTAATTCATTAAACGGAATTAAGTCTAGCAAACCATATTCAAGTTTAATCATTCCGTTAAACAATTTAATCGATTTAATCAAAACTCTACGTCACAGATCACTGACAACATAATTGTTACGAACTGATGTATAATTTTCACTTTAAGATCAATTTTTCAAAGGACCATGCACAAGCGTTATGAGATTTGGTTCTCGGTTAATTTGATCGAGAATGGTTTTATTTAATAGTTTAAAGGTCACTAAGAAAAAGTCTCCATTAGAGCTGTAACAAACCGTATGTATTCGTTACTGAGTAACGGCTACATCGTCTGACTCGAAGTAACGAATCGTTACTTACAAATTCATTTCGTTACTCGCATCTGTCGTGGACTCGTGTCCATACCAGTTCGACTCGTTTGATGCGATTATACGTTATACGAACGAAGTCATACCGTATCACGTATGCGACGCGCCTCGATGCGATGGTACATATACTTGATGCTGTTAGTACACGATTGTATGTCGTATGAAAAGTAATGAGTAACGTAACGATACGAAAGTAACGGGTACTGGTTCTTTAAGTAACGAATACATACGGGTACACACTTTCTCGTTACTTTTAAAGCTCTAGTGTCCATGGCTGCATAGCCTAAAGTCCAATAGATTTTTAACTACAGATATGTTTAGCGAGATTGTAAATATAAGGGATATCTATTGAATTCACAATCTTAAAAAATACTAAGCTCTAGAAATATATTTTCGAGTGCGCTGAATCCGAATATGACATTATTATTTTATACAGGGTGACACCTTCCAACATTACCTAGTTTTCGAATGTTTCTCTATTTCTAAAAAAAAAAACACAAAAGTTGAATATGGAACATGTTTGTGAATTCAATTGATATCCCTATAAAATTGATGTTTTAGCTAAATCTAGAAACTTACTGTCAACAACGACCTCCCAACATTTGTCACAACCAGGAAACTCTTAATTTAAACTTTGAATAATAATCATAATATAGTGAGCTGCAAGATTATTCAAAGTGTAATTTCGTGATTTACCTGAAGCAGAGGAGAGTTTGCCTGTGATTTATCTAGGTATGGTTCTGTCAACATCTTTGTGTGAATTAATGATGAACTGTATAATTTCATTATTAAGTTTAAATGTATAAGTTGAAACTTTAAAGAGATAAGATCTGTCCCCGTGTCTAAATTATGTACAGGGTGTTTAAAAATTATACCGGCAAACTTTGGAAGTCGGTTCCTCCGCTCAAACCAAAAAGTTCTTATGGACGTGCTGGATCCGCAAATAGCAAACTTGAATCCAGGAAACTTACATGGGAAAAGGATGCTTGTGGGTTCTTCAAACAGGCTTGATTAAACTCAGTAGACCTAAACTCAGGAAAGTGGTTGGGCATGCATTAAAATGTGTATAGTAAGCTATCTTTGAAAGATAGACATAATATGCCATCGCGGACTTTTCTGTAGATCTATAAAAGAGGAACAATTCCACTATACATTGTTTTGTTATATCTCAAAGGGATTAGACAGCGTTTTCGATGAAAGCTCCCAGTCGGCTTGATTTTTTCCGACGTCTTCAACAATCATCGTCATATTTCAACCAATTTACACAAAACTTTAATGAATTATACACATAAACCTTTCTCTGGAATCTCTCCGTCTACTGGTAAAAACCGTATGAAAATCCGTTCGGTAGTTTTTGAGTTTATCGCGTTCAGACAGACTTTGTTTTATAATATTATTAGCTTCAGATTTCCATAACTCAGATCTTTGTACTTGATTTGTCGAAGTAAATGCGTTACACTAAAGTGATTCCTAATATCAATTGCTTAATGTGCCAGAAAAATCTACACCCTGTATATACCGCTAAAAGTTCAGGTATAAACAAGGCGAATAGGAAAGTGAGAGAAGTTTCCCTGATTTTCATTTTCTTAATTACTTGATATCAATTCTCTTTGACATGCGAGGATTTACGACATAAGTGAAATATTCTGACATTGTTTGTATGTTTTTGCTCTACTCTCATAAAATAATCGCTTTACATGCATCTATACAGGCATGTAAACTGATTCATTATGCACCGTTAGAATAAATGTTTTAGAAAATTATAAGTATTTTTTTTTTATTTTTTTGACGTGATAACGTCTTATAAATTGATGAATCACTAATATTATAAATTGATAAAACACCGGCTGCATGTTCGAAAAAGTGTAACGTAACGTTCCTAACGTTCCTAACGTCCTAACGTTCCTAACGCGTAACGTTCCTAACGCGTAACGTTCCGCCTGACCCTGTGCGTGCTTTTTGCTAATTTCTCGCTCAATTTAAATCAGATCGGTTTGAAACTAGTCTTAAACGAAAGAGGAGAACATTTTACATAGATTTCGTATAACAGAATTTGCCTAAACAGTTTTTTTATACAAATTTATATAGAAAAATATTTTATACAAATTTATATAGAGAAATAGCTGTATAAATGCAATGTTGTGTAATGCATGGCACGACGCGGTCGGTTGTCTTTGTTTGCCGTACATGGAAATTAGAAGCAAACGTATGTCTTGTCTTAACATGAAAACAGCTGCATTTCTAATGTTTAATTCAATTTTTTGACATTAGTATATTGTGAAATGCAAAGCCTGCTAAGTTAAGTATTGGAATAACTAATTATTATTAGAACATAATGCTTTGTAAGTTGCAAACGTCACTTTTGACATTTCTTATCATTCCGACACCAAGGATAAGCGGATTGAAACCAAATTTTGGGAGGTTTAGGTTATGTATTACGGAATACGTTATCACGTAAAACTATCGTCCGTAAACCGACTTTACAGACAACCAATTTTTTTTTATTTTATTTTTAGCTTTTTTTAAATTTTTAATTATAAAAAAACACCATAACTACTTTGAATTTAATAGCCTTTACCCGCGGCTTAGCTCGCGTAGCTGTCCGTTTAGATTGAAACTTATCTGATCATAGCATTTAATTATATCTTGCAGACAATCTTTTAAAAAGCATTGTATAAATAGCGTTACATTAACCCTGACATCTATCAGTCACCGACTGAAAATAATATTATTATCTCAGTAAATAACCATGATTTAAATATTACTAGCTGAAAAAATATTAGCAGTGCCACCTTCAGGCATTTGCTGGGCTTGTATTACACGATTTTAATGGGTAATACGAGACATTTTTAAGGTAATAAGTTTAAAATTATTTCAAATATCTTCTCAAGTTTCCAGACAATATAAAATTTCTACAGACGGAAATTTGACGCTTTAAATTCAAATTCGAAACTGATATTTGTCATTTGCGATTTCATATTTTAATAAGATAAAATTAGTTGGCAAAGCCAAAAGCGCTCATCTTGCAAAGGTCGACTTTACAAGAAAAAAGAAGAAAATAAAATAAAATAAGGACAATATAAAAAAGCATATACTATATCCCTGGTATCCCATTTTGGTCGGCGAGCCACGAAGCCGAGTCGGTGATGCTGATGCAAGTTTCAGCGTGTATAGAATTGCGTCGATGCCAAGACGATATTAATTTATTTTCCCGTGCCTTTTTAGAAGTTACTTTGTTGTTTGTGTGTGTAAGATGGAAAGTGATCGTGAATTTTGGGAAGAGTTTATAAACATATATCATCTGCATACGTGTCTTTGGAATACAAATGTACTTTTAGCTCTTCCAATAAATTTGCATTTGAATAACGCTTTCTTTCTATAAACCATCTTTTTGACCATTTCCTTTTTGATTTCTTTTTTCTTTTATGGAGTATAAAGAGTGCCCCAACTACTGCTAATAAAACTGGTGTTGGCAAAACGTACCTCATTTTATTCGTCAAGCAAGGTACCTAGACAATAACTTTAACCTACTGTTCTTTTGTTGCATGAACATGGAGTCGATGCCTGCATCGCAGCTTGTATCAAGGTGTGTAGGCCTCTTTAGATATGACATTTGCATGGTCACTGAAAGTTCGCTGCTGTAGCCACATACTTTTAGTTGAAACTGGACTTTTAGGAATAATATTTTGTTATAATTAATGCATTTGTGTGAATGGCTTAATAACGCTGGCGCGGTGTATACTGTTTCGGTGCTTTTTTAATCTCCAGACCTTCACCAATACGATGTTTGTTCTGCACAGCCATTGCCTGACCAGATGTCACCGCAACTGTTTTGTGTGTCCCATAGAACATTCATCGACGGAATGTGAACCGGGCTGCTGAATAGTATATTACACCACAAAGGCCGATAGTGTGATATTCTTGCCCTGCACGCTGCGATGCCTGAGCATCATGAAGCGCAGGGCAAGGTTATCACACATCTCATCACAATACATGAACACTTATCATTTCTTTCCTTCAATGCAATGGAAAAAAGGGGCGTTCACAAATTACGTGAGGCATTTAGAGGGGGGGGCGAGTTTAACCTCACCCAATCTCGGCAAACATCCCGTAGTTTTTTTAAATAAATCGAACGTATTCAAGCAGAGAATTACGGATTTATATTAAAAATGCGCATTTTGAAAAATCCCACGTGAGATTAGAAGGGGGGAGAGGAGGGATCGAGCAAAATCTCATGGCATCTCACCCAGGGAGGAGGAGGGTCGAAAATTTGCCAAATTGGCTCAAGTAATTGGTGAACGCCCCCAAATTGTTTCTCGGATATGTCCGCTCAACAAAAGAAATGTTCTATGTTCGTTCCGCCATCGGAGCTACTTTAGCAAGTATAGTTGACGACTACGAATGGAGGAGAACCTCTTTTTACGTACATTTTGGCTACACTTATAATAATAATGATAATAATAATGTCTTTATTGATGAAAAAACAAACATTTTATCAAAAGGTATGAATTCAGCTTAAAGCTTGTTTTCAATCCAGACCATAACAAAAAGAATACAAAAAAATGTGAGAATAATAATAATAGTAATTGTGAAAAATAACTCTAATAATTTAGAGTGATGATGATCCTGTTTAAAGACACCAAAACAGGTGTCGAAACGTAGTCTTCCTACAATAAACAAATTTGACTCATAAATCAACCGTTTCGTTTCTTATCCTGTTTAAATGTTGTAAGATTAAAGGATGAATCCTGGTGGCATAGGATCGATGAACTAAGCAAATACTGAAGGTTTTTTTATTGCATTTTATTGTCTGCCGTTTCGGCAAACTTTATGCCATCTTCGGAGACATTTTTTATTTTAATTTATTATACACATAACAACAATACCTACTGAGAAAACAGACAGCATTGATTCTCCGAAGATGGCATAAAGTTTGCCGAAACGTCAGACAATAAAATACAATAAAAAACCTTCAGTATTTGCTTAGTTCATCGATCCTATGCCACCAGGATTCATCATTTAATCTTACAATAATAGTAATATTAATAACAATTACTTATTTGACTCGTGCATATAGCCTAAGCTGCTGCTCACGTTAACATAAAAAAAAACAATTACTTATTGTGATAATTGAAACATATATTCTAGCACATAATTTAGATTATATAATTTTATTTATAGAGGTTTTTTAATTTTACTTTAAAGGAATTAATACTCAAGTTTTTGATTACATTGGGTGGCTATTATACAAAGATGGTGCTAAATAAGAGAAACTACACCGAAACTTAGACGTCTTGTGGTCAGGAATAACCAAATAGTTCATAGATCGCAAGTTCACATCTTTTATTGTATCGCACCGTTTAACAATTTTGTTAGACAAGTAACTTCGGTTTGAAATAACAGTTTCTGTTCCATAGGTTAATGTTCTTCGTTTTGTCCATACAAAACATGCATATATTATTATCTTAATGAACAAAAAACATATCCGGTCTGTTTGAAAGATGAATATTGCCTTGAGTCAGACTCAAAAGAATTACCCACTTTAAGAAGCATTATGCTAAGTAGGTTTTAATTTAATTATACATTTTTATGCATACTAAGTGCGCGGTACGTATGAATTAGTCTTTATATAATGTGTTCATTTACAAATTTATTTAGCGACTAGCGGTCCGGTCCGGCTTTGCCTGAATTTATACATTGCCACCGTTTTTTCGTCGACTTACGTTGCAAAATTGATCTCTCGAAAAGCGCTTTTATTTTAACGTGTAGTAAAACTTTACGGGATACTAGACTAAAAATTTTAAAAACAATTTTTATTCATACAAATATTAAGAGCACTGTGGTTGAAACAAAAATAAAAAATAAAGAATAGTTACTTCTTACCACAACAGTTTTATTAGCGGATGTACATTTCGGGAGCTATGCTCTCATCTTCAGCAAACACTAACCTTTGGTGTTTGCTGAAGATGAGAGCGTAGCTCCCGAAAGGTACATTCTATATGGATCTGAAACCTGGAAAGTGACGAAATCCATAATAATTAAACTTCAAATCTTCATAAACAAATGTCTCAGAGCAACCCTCAAGGTGAAATAGTACGAACACGTCTCGAACAACGAACTTTGGAACAAATCTGTATAACTGTAAAACGTAGGAAATGGGATAATTTGGATAGGACACACGCTACGAAAGACAGACGACGACATAGCAAAGAGAGCAGCCTTGGATTAGAACCCAAGGGATACCGAAAAAGAGGAAGACCAAAAATATCCTGGAGAAGAACTGTTCGTGAAGAAGTTATTGAACAAGGAACTACCTGGCTTCAAGTCAAAAATATGGCAAAAGATAGGACTAGATTCAAAATTTTCGTAGAGGCCCTATGCTCCACTTAGGAGTTAAAGGAACTTATTATTATTATGCACTAGAAACATAACCCGACTATTCTCGATGCATTTTGATGTTGCTCAGCGTTGCATTGCGGTTATTGAAATACATAATACGAAACAAAATCTAACGGTGTAATGAGATCCATTATATTTAATTTTAGTATTTTAATAAATTCCTCTATTAAGTTGACAGATTTGTTTGTACACTTTTGAAACAATTGTCGACTTAAACTTCCCGGAAATCTACCTAAAACGTGAAATATTTTGTTAACAACTATGCCATACGCGCATCTTAAATAAATTACACCTGGGATTAGTTTACAGTAAATTTAATTGTCGCAACCAAATGGTGTTGGCTTGCGGTTGTTTTTAGACTTCGCCGCGACGACAGTCTCTTGTTCCCGTATGTGCGTCATACCTTCTACACGATACCGAAGGCCCATAAAATCTGACACATAGGATTTAATAGCGCAAAGCTAACAACGGATTTACTTTAGGTGTTTTAACTAATGGAATTTTTCGTGTGAAAATTAATATTTATTTAGTCAATTGAGATATACAAAGAATCAATTTGAAATGTCAATTAATTACAAAATAAAACCAGCATAAAAATTCGAAAAAAGTCAGTTTTAACAAAATTAATGGAAAAAGTTAAAGGGTAAAAAAAATCTAAATTTTTAGGTATTTTTCAACAGGCTGTAAATTGGAGAAAATTGGCAATACAGCAAAAAAAATGAAATTGTAGCTCCGAGTATCTATAGTTTTTGTACATGAACTTCGAAATGTTTTAGCGTCAGCGGTTTTCGAGTAATCTTAACTATATGGCGGTTAAGTAGAAAAAAAAATTCCAAGTCAGTAGAACAAAAAAAAAATAAATAAAAATTTCGAAAATTTTTTTGTCGGTGTTTTTTTTAAGATTACCTACTTTGAAAACATTTTCAGATCCAAAAACTAGATACCTACTTGAAGCTACAATTTGCTGTACGGACATTTTTTCAAGTTACAGCCTGTTGAAAATCATCTAAAAAAAAATTAATTCCGTAATTTTTTTCATTAATGTGTACAATGAGTATCATACCTCACCTTTATTAGCATTTTCTAAAATAATCGGATGCAATACGTTATTATCTATACAAATATTATAAAGAGGTACAGTTATGAAGTCATAATTAAATGACGAAACGTCCAATTTAATAAAATCAAATTTAAGTTTATCAACCTACGATTTATCTAATAAAGAGGTAAAGTTTATAAGTTTGGATGTAGGAGATCTCCGATACTACTCATTGGATTTCAAATTTTTTATACTAATATTTATAATGTACTTCCAAATTGGACATAGACTATATATTATTATCGCGTTAAAATAAAAGCGCTTTTCGTGGAGACCAATTTTGCAACAGTTGACGAAAAAAACGGTGGCAATCTACAAATTCAGATGAAGCCGGACCTGGCCGCTATATAATGACTGTATTCATAACCCTTCCAGAAAAAAAAAACTTCTTACGCAATGGTGAAAATCGTATAAAAATCCATTGCAAAGTTTAGAAGAATTAGGCTATCAAACAGTTTTATACTATTTAAAAGATCAATAGAAGTTAATTTCTGCACATGAGGAAGAATCTAAAGTCTAATTTGAACGCTATATAAAAACAACATAAATATACCTACGGTTTCCAATAAATGTTGTACCACTGAACGGGATTATTGGCAAATTAATTGTAGCAGTTAATTTAATTTATACGTCAGAAACAACATGTATATACACAAAGCTATGTATATATCCTTGATTTAGCAGGATCACCCCCAATCGTGGCCACAATATTATACAATGTAAGACATGATAAGCGCATGCGCGAAGAGAACATCAAAAGTGCGTATTCAGGGCCGGTTTTAGCCCAACAGAATAAATAAATAAATCGCTTATAGACATACATATCATATAACAATATTATCACAAAAATTATTGACATTGTAACATTTACATCTATTTTTATAATTGTGTATTATTTTCTATTTAAAACAATTAACAAAAAAAAACGTATTTTAGCTCCAAAGATGACAAAAATAATTGTCGAAACGTCAGCATAATAAATGCAATTTGTACCATAGTATTGCTATTATTCTGATATGCTACGAAGAATTTCTTCATCCAAATATCATGATCAACCAAGGAACATATTCATCTCTTCTTTGAGATAGGTTTTCTTCATAAAAAAGATCACTTATCATGCGCTTGATCAATATGCGTAGAAAAACGTTTCGAAGTTAATATTGTCGATTTGATATTTCGCAATGCTTTTTTTCTAGTTGCAATCTAAGGTTATTGTCAAATCAGATTTTCTGACGATACTTTCTGTAGTCTAGCAAATTGAAGGAGATTTATTTGGTTGAGGAACAATTGAAATAAGCTGTCCCAAAGTATCGTTTGTGGCCAACGTTTTGTAAATTATATTTTCATCCTCAGGGCCTCAATAAAAATATAATTTTCGAAAAGTTGGCCACAAGCGATACTTTGGTAAAGCTTGTTTCAATTGTTCCTCAACCAAATAAATCTCCTTCAATACATATTTTAGAACAAAACTTCTACTAATCTAGCATAAATGTTACGACGTCACCTTCTTTAATCCAAGGGCGTAGATATTTTTTTCTGGGGGGGTAAAGCAAAAAAATCAATATTTTTTCAAGTTTAATTAATAGATATCATACAATAATACTCACGAAGGAAGATGTCAAACCAAATATTAATTCCTAAACCTATTTTACCTACATTTTTTTAAGAAGTATTTCTAAATTTTATTATTTAGCCAGGTATTTTCCGTTTTATTTTTTTTTTTATTATTATTATGATCCTGGGGGGATAATTACCTGCTTATCTACGCCCTTGATTTAATCTTCAGGGAGTTCTAAAACGTAAACGCCATTCTGTCAAAAATTCGTCATACAATAACGATTCTTCCATTTGTGATCTGAGAAAATCCGATCCTGTATGAGATTAAACTGTACTGCTGATACATACGGTTTCACCAGAGATCCAAAGACGCGTTTGCAATCGTTAACAAATCACTCTCATTTAGATTATCTTTAGCGGCTTTACTCGGCACGAAAGATTGATTCAGATCTTAAACCATCATCATATCACAGATACGAACCGCATATATGTTAAAATTCAAGAGAGATTGGCGTTTGACAAATTAGAGAAATTCGCATCCTAAAGGGTTTCACCTACCATTAAATATATTCTCCCTCTCTCTATCTTCCACTCTCCCTCTCATCTGGAAATATTGTATTGACATTCCTATCTACGTAATCATCCACACCCAACCATGTTCTTACGGAGGCGTGGGTTGTTACTCACACCCTGTATAGTTTATGTGATGGTGGGTGCAAAGTCGTTTTTGGATAGGATTTAATGGGTGTCTACGTCGAGAAAGGAATACGAATAACTAATTAGTAGAGATTGCGATCCTTTGTATCGAAATGATTGGAGGGAGAGTGCAGCTTATGAATCAAATAAATACCGTACTTTTGATATTTGATCTAACGTTTTGGCAAAACGGTTTTTTGTCATCTTCAAATGATGGTCAGATGTTTTTGACAATGCACTTCATCATCTGACCACTATATTATAATCTCTGATAAAAATAAAAATACCAAAATACAGTATTCATTTGATCCATAAGTTACACTCTCCATCCAATCATTTTATTATTAATATGAAAAAGTTCCGGTATCCCGAAATAACTCTACTTCGTTGACTCGAATAAAAAAATATTTGGGACAAACGTTGTTTGGTTTTGAAGGATGGATCGTTTTCACACACAATCACCCCTTACCTCTTCACCTCCTCGCAGGGGATAGGGGTTATTTGAAAATGTCAAATGACAACCCTTATTTTTATTAGCTTTAATGACTTCACCGATTAAAAATGAACGTCTTTTGTCCGAAACTTTATTTTGTTCGGGCTAATCCTTCCCCACTACTCAGATTCGAAACTTAAAGAACAAAAATTTTGCAAAAATAGAAATCTGAGACAGAGAATGGAACAAACAGCTGAGGCAAGCTAATTAGCGGGAAAAAATTAGCTCGAACAAAAAAAAGTTTTGGACAAAAAATGTTTATTTTTAATCAGGGAAGTCGTACTATCTTCACTAACTTATATCTCCCTCTCAACTACCGTTCGCCTCGAACGATCACGCATCGTCCGATGATGCACTTCCGTAAACGCTTTCGTCAGGAATTTACCAGCTGACTCCCCAAGTCAAGCGTGCCTAAAGAAGTTTTACATCAAAAATCATTCTGTTATAGATAATCCGGTCCTGCAAAGAGGTTAGACTGTTCCGTTCGTAGATACGTGCAGAGACCAACCCTATGAAGCGTATCGTATAGTGAGTGTTATCTCGTTACGCACACATTATAAGGTAAGTTAATTGTCTTCGGGGTGTTGTTTATACGCAAAACAAGATTGTCGCCTTGTATCCACATACGAAACACAACGCCACACATCTACTATAAATACACAAGAAGACGCTTTAATCGTTTATAGTGTGCTTGTAGACCGCTTTACAATCCATAAATAAGTGTAAAGGTTCCGATCAGAGCGGGCGAGATCACCAGAGTAGTGATGTGTCCACTTGACTCTTTATTGGGAGCTGGCTCCGTGCGCTACGCTCACTAAAAAGAGTCGTTCAAAGCAGCGACACTAGACAGTACGCAGGAGTCACGTAGCATTGCACAGCACAATACACACTCAGCTCTGAGATCATTTTAATCGGATAAACTATAAAATATAATACAAGCTTAACAATAATAATGTTTATTGTTACAATATTATATCTTTGTCAACGACGTCAATGTGAATGGTTTAAGTCACTGTAAGCTTAGTACTATTCCACTTACAGTGTGTCATTCAACATTAAAAGACTCAGCAAAAATAACTCCGTACGTGCAAAATTCGCTAGTGCCTCTGTGGCCTGTGCTGTGTGCGCTCTGTAAATGTGCGAATGCAACAGTACAGAACAGCTCAGCACAGATCAATGGCGCTCGGAGTGAGTCATTCACAAAAAAGGAGCGGCTCGCTCCGTCCCGAGAAAAGAGTCGTTCATTATGAACGACTCGCTCAGGAGCGACACATCTCTACACCAGAGTCTTATTTCCTGGATGCGTATTTCCGGTTTCCTGTTCTGAAGTATTATTGCTTCTAAACGTCACATAGCTTATCGTATTCTACTCGCCAAACCCTTTAATTTGATACCCGCATGTTAAGCGAGGTGTGAAAAAAAAGTAATCCGCCATCTTGGGGTGTCCGCCATATTGGATTTAGAATTATATTGCATTGTCATCAGACATACCTACACGTGTGCAAAATTGCAAAGCTCTAGCTTAATAATATTATGATAACAGTATAAAAGAATCAAAATGGTTTTTCTTGACTTTTTGATATATTATATCACTTATTTTTGAGGTTAGTTAACTTGCAGTTATAAAAAGCCATAGTATTTTTACTACTAAGTACCTACCTTTAAGAAAATAGTTAATATAAATCGTATCATTAAGTAAAGTTGCATAGCTATCTCCCAAAATACTTCTGCACCACAGCTCTACACCCATAAATACAACATCTGAAGTCAGTTGTCACTTAGGCGTGACGTCACAAACGTCACGTTTCGCGCTTAATTCAAAATAGAAAGATAAAAATGCAATAATTTGCGTTAAAATTTAGTGTATTGCTGAAATAATGTTTGTTTTTTTTTTCGGAAATAGTAGATGCGTATCTACATTATAGAACTGAGTTTCAAAATCTGATCGAAATTTTAATTGCAAGATTTGACCTAAATTGACTGACAGACAAACAGTTGAAGTTGAATAAAAATACTTGAAGGGGGTCGTACAGGGTACCTTCTGGTATTCAAAATAAATAGCAAATAAAATTATTGTACTTAATTTGTGAATGAAAGTTAAAATATAGGCAGAGCCAATAACGGTTAATAAAGTCAACCTTACCATAATATACTATTTATGTAAACACTTCAGATGATCGCACCTGATATCATCGGAGCATCTTTTGGTAAGCACAGGGCAAAGCATGATCCGATGCCACTAAATACCTATTATTGAAAGACAAAACTGCTTAAGTTCAATTTCTAATGTAACCATTTTATGGGCGAATGTAAGTAGTTATTTATTCGGTTCATTTGTTTCATTCCTCCGAATAAATAGCGATAATTCACCAAGCATAATTATGTTTACAGCAGGTATAAATCTATTCTGTCCAAATTCTCGGGTATAAATATTTATTCGCCTGAGAAAATAATAATGGCCGCCACATAGATCATAATTCCTAACTTATAAACGTGAAGTATTATATCTGCAGTTGCTCTTGTGAATTTATTTATTAATTGTTTTCTAACCTTTTGTGAAGTGTATAGTTGTAAAACATTAAGGGTAGTGGAAGTTTTGTGTGCAATAAAATTATTATTTTAATGAAAGTTTTTTTTGACGTTTACACTAACGCCATCGGTCGGGTTTTTGAGTGAACGCCACAATATTCAACAAAAATACCAAGGAGTGTAGTTCAGTGTGTATTTGTTCTTCAAGTAATTATTTTATCTGATAATTTGGTGGTGAATTGAAAGATAAAATGCATAGTTTCAAAAAAATCTAAAAAAATATGCTTATTATATCAACACACTAAAAAGTAGAAAATTCATTTCTTTTTCTTCTTTAACGTTTAGAAGCGCCTATAGTTTGAGCCGCTGCACACAAGGCTAGAAACACTGCTGGGCCGGCTGGCTGGAAATGACGTCACTGAGGGCTCGGCTGCAAGCTCACAAGATGGATTTTAAAATTAGAACAGGGGTTATTTTTCTTGCGAGGTCATCTACTTGTTCTGAGCAAACAAACACTGTGCGTGTGTGTTCTGTTAAGAGACAATAAACCTTCCAATTTTATCACCGTTCTATCACTGTGCGCGCATCGAACCCACCTACAAAGCGCAAGCTCGTGTCAAGCCATAAAAACAATCAAGAAAACCAGCACTAGAAAACTAGTAGTCAAATCTAGTAAGGAATCTAGCGGCAAATCTAGTCTCGTGTGCAGCGGCCTTTAGATGTATTTCATTTATTCACCGAGTGTCCCACGCTTTTAAATGTTATAAAAGATTAGGAAATTTATGTTCTGCTTTAAAGTGTGCGTTTTTTAGACTTCGTTTTTTTCACTTGAATGATAAATTGTACACTGGATCATTGAACATTCAAGATGATCCTATTTTCAACATTTTTTTAAGGACGACAATTGTTAAGTTTATATGGGTCTAATATCAACTGTCAGTATTATCTAATTTCTTGTTATTGTTAACAATAAATTAAGATCCATGGAAATTTCATAACATTACCTATAATTTTAGTTTACTGAAAATGCGACGTTGCCATTTTGTCTTAAGACCATAGATAGACACCACACGTGTTCAGAATACACATACACTATAGCTACTAGGTGCGAACAAACTAAACCTCTATAACTGCACTCGCTGTAAGAACGTAATCGGTGCCTAAAAATAATATCGAATTTTTGTAAAATTAAATTTTTAAGTGTAAAAAAATTTAAAACGTCTGTACCGACAATGAGGCAAGCGGGGCTGTGCCCCGGGGCCCCCGACGATGAAGCCTCTTTTCGTTGCCTACTTTTTACGGGTTTGAAGGTGTCCACACTCGTTTTTTACATTTTGGAGCACTTCCACAAATTACCTCTAGAATTGTATGTAACAAAAACCCATTGAAAAACTTGTATGTCATAATTTTGAATGTAATAATAAGTACATAATAGCCTTTTTTAAGTACTTTTTTAATTTTACGTAAGGGGCCCCAATTTTACTTCTTGCCCCGGGGTTCTTCGCGGTTCTAGTTACGGCCTTGAGTCTTTTATTAATATATAATAATAATTTACACAAGTAATGTCCGATTCTATCATATAAAAAACAGCATATTTAGTAAATACTAGCCGCTACCCGCGGTTTGACACCAGTTTGAGATGGCAGCGACAACGGCAGTAAAGCCTTCCACTCCACCGTATTGCAGTCTTGCCGAGCGAAACGCACGACTGATCCAAATATACTTCGGTTTTCTTTTTACAACAATCCGAATTTTGAGAGCTAAAAAAAAATGCTCACTTTTTGGCTTGAATTATTTCATGATCTGATAGCTTATTAATTGGCCAACCTTCCTAAAGCTAAAAACGACGAAATTTATACTGTTGGATTTTACGTTGTGTGTTAAAACTTACGATAAATAAAAAATTCGTCACAGAAGAGTCATTATCATAACCCCCCAGTGATAAGGTTAAATCATTCCAAATTGGTCATAGTTTCTTGTCCCAAGAGGAATACGAGCAATTACCGGTCACACTGTATACTTTTTTTGAAACCTATATTCTATAATATTGCATAAGAATAGATTTTGAAAATTAAAAAAAATAAATAAGAATATTTATGTCATTCGAAAAGTTTGTCCAATCCTAGAAACATTATATGAAGCTAGTGAAGCTACTTATAGGGCTATTCGCCCCTTTGGTAGCAGATTATGAAGCTTTTAATGGATCTAATAATGCGCGTTGCGCCGGAAAATATGTCGCCGCGACGCTTCAGATGCCGCCTACTGATAGAACTAGAGTGTTCTCTGAGCGGATAAAAACGTGCTTTATATAACATAAAATCATATTGCGTGCGAGTGAGAACGCGTGTGTGTGTTAGAGTGAAAAAGATATATACAAACGACTTTATAATATATCTGACACGTTATAAATGTAGTTTTTAAACCGACGCGCCGAATTTAATCAGTTTTTGTTACTCTTCAAATTTAAAACTTATTACTTTTTCCCGACTTTCAATAATAATCCATGGCATTTCCACATGATTTCTTGATGTATAAAATGTTTTCTGCCTTTTCCAGGTTTGTACCTACTCTGTCTATACAGTATACATTGATAATAAGAGTTAACAAAATAAATTGCAGGGGATCGAGCTCTGGACCAGAGACAATAAGTAACAACTTTATTTATGTAAAATTATAAGATATGCTTATTATAGTATAATTTAACATAAATAAAAAATTTATTCAAAAGGCAACCGACACGGATTGTCACCAGAAATAAAGCGCATCACAATGAACGCTCATCAAGGCTAATCCAATCAGTCGTGACTGTCCCATCCTGTTTCTCAAAAATGTTTTTAGCCTCCTCAACGAGGACAAAGTACGCTCTGGTGTCGCCGTCGACACAGGTAGCGTCACGAGTATTGACAGTGGCTGGTGAATCATGGGAAACATTACTGCGTTACAGCGCTTCTAGTGGTGTAGTGAGCAATTCCGCAGCAACTATTTTTGACCACTTCGCTCGCCACACCGATAACTCCCCTTCAAAACTTGTTTGATTTGACAAGTTTACCAAACACTTTCATGAATACGTATTATTTATGAATGTAATTGTTAGTTACGAAAAAACTTATTTAACCCTGTACTGATTGCGATCAACTCCAAAGCGACATATTAAGATATGAAATGTAAGAGAGAGATGGAGCATTTCTGTCACTCATCCTTCATTGTTACATTTCAGATGGATGCCGAAAAACATGGAATCCACAGATCCGAAAAAAGAGTCGAAAATATTTTAGTAGTATAGTATAAACTATAAAATGGTGGATTGATTAAGCATTTCAACCCCCCTGCCTACGGCCTTGCATTACTCGATTTTAAATGTCAACCGTAACTCTCAATCAGTATATCAATATGCATAATTATCATTAAGTGAAAAATGTCGAGTGTCCCCCGACTCGGCACGATGACGTAACGGCATAATGCGGCGTCACAGTTATCAAAACTCTTGAGCAGTTTCGAACATATCAAGAGCACGAACACGGTTGCTTTGTGGTCAGACAGAACTTGCTTTGAACTGCAGAACTAGCGTCATATTCTCGAGTTGAATCTCGACATGTACTTGTTTAAATATAGAAATCAAAACATTAGATTTGTTTGGCGTCCGCGCTTTCATGTTCAAGTAGAGTTGTGGGAGAGAGATTGTGAATTATAGACGCTCAACAGCTGAGGTCATCAGCGTCTATTAGAGTTGTGGATTTTCCATGAAATTTTAAAACAGAAAATATTCCAGAAAATTTTCTAAGCCTCTAAATTAACAAGGTACTGTAAAATTAAAGTCTTGTTCACTAGAGGCTACGAGTATTATCAGCATCTCTGGATATGATGGCCTTCGCTCCGGGCATCATGGCGCGCAGCGCAAGAATATCAAGCTTTCGGCCCTTAAGTGGTGTACAGTACGCGCCACGAATCTAAAAGGCTCGGAAGCTAGATGCGAATGCGGGCTTGCACTTGTACAGTCTGTTGAAAAACTACAAACTCGCAACTCAACAAAACTAAAATAACCATAACAACTTGACGATAGCGTACTCGACTGTACTTTAAAGCAGGAAAGCGACAAGTGACAAAGGCAACGAGCAATCACGGCCAATCACCGACGAGCGCACGTTCCGTGCAAGTAGCTGGGAGGTGGTGAGAGTCTCAACGGCTCTAAAATGTGCCTTTGCGACGCTGTTTGTGACTAACTTCCGAACCTTTTAGATCCATGGCGCGTACTGCATAATATACTATTACATTGCGGTTAAATGTAAATGTGCTACTAGAAATAATATAAAAATGCTATACTTTGTATAGTTAAATAACAAATTTGCAACATCTAACGTTTACTTTTATCCACAAAGACAACAAAATTCTTCATTTAAATTACATTAAAACTTTTAACTTCCTGTATCTTCGTTAAGAAGTATTTACGAACTCGAATTTATATGAACTTTTTTCATTACTGTATGGACTCGAAGTCCTGAAGTTTGCAGCTACGGTCGTACATCAAGCGTGTACACAAGAAGTAAAAACAAAGAGAGGACATATAATGAAAACGAAAAAATATGTACAGCGTGTTCCTATTTCGTTATACAGGTGGGGTTTATTATTGTTGCGCGCTCCCTGTTGGGACGACTATGCTTTCTGTGGAATATTCTCGCAACAACAACAATGGAAAGCAGGTAGTCAATATCCGACCTTCATAAAGTTGCCTGAGAAGGCGATTATTGTAAAGGAAGGATTTCGGTGCTTCTAGAAAATTCTACCAGGCGGGGGACGAAGCTATAAAATGCGAGCGAAGTCGTTGGCATTTGGCAAGTTAGTTAGATACAACGCGTTAACAGTGAGTGGCACGTACAGTAAAAAACAGACAACTGTGTGACATAAATTGCTCAGTCGGTACAATAGGACCAAGGCAACTGTTAATAAATAAATGTAATACTAGTGCAGTGCGGTTTAATAAACCATTAAGTGCAGTTATATAAATCTGGTTTAACATAAATTGAAGCGGAGCATCAATTAAAAATGTTGCAAAATGTAACTCAAAATTTGTCCGACAAAAACTTTAGAATGGTAACTCCGATCATCATGAAAGTTGAACCCAACATTCATCTCGGTAAACTAAGATGAACGTGCGTATTCATATCCCTCCCCCCCATTGAAACCGGGCGGGACCGCTAGTGTATTATATTTGAGAGCATCCTGAATATATGCCCTATTAAAAAGAAAAATATTCATCAAAATCAGTTTACAAACGCTGAAGATAATATTATGAGGTAACATATATAGAAAATCTCCTTTTCTTGATGTCAATTAAAAACCACAGTACCAATTTAAAAAAATTCTGAATATTCTGAACATGGTGTCGAAATTTTTTAAATTGATTAGCCCGTAGAAAAGTTATGGCTGCACAAACATAAAAAAGAAATCTACACATGAATTGAATAACATTTTTTGTCTTTTTAAGGTCGGTTAAAAATGAGACATACTATATACAAAACATACATTGAAATACATATTGTATACAAAATAGTTGGCGACCCGTAAAAATTAAATGGCTAGATCAATGAGGCAAAGCTTACGCGAAACAAAGACAGGACAACGCAACGAAGAAAAGAATAGTAAAGCAATATAATAATAATAATATAATATATAAAGATGCATAGCTCGAGTCTGATTTGAAACTATCATACGTCCGAACTGATCGAACCAACTTCGCATATTGAAGTTGGACATGTGTCAAAATTGAATTGCAACATTTGACGCTAACTAGCAAATGCCAGGGTCGTGGGTTCAGCGAATATACTTTTTTTTTTTTTTTTATTTTCTACATTGCTTTCTTCTAAGGCTTACATTAATTTAATTTTAATTAGTCGTAATAAAATTAAATAAATCTAATTATTAGCTCATTTGAAAACTGTTACAACTATAATAGTCACCTATATAAAAATAATATTCCTACAGTGTTTTCAATTAAATATTTGCTTTATTTTATTAATTTAAAAAAATTTTAAGAGATTTATTACTTAAAAAAGTACCTATAAATACTGCTTTTTAACTACAAAAACTTTTGAACGGTAACTCCGATCAACATAAAATTTAACACAACATTCATCTCGGTAAACTAAGATAAATGTACGTACTCTTCCCCATTCGTTCTTTTGCACACGGGTGAAACCGGGCGGGACCGCTAGTATGTAGTCTGATGCGTAACTCACTTGTAAATTAATATTGTCTCATCTTTAGACGAAGAAAAATGTTGAACAGAACAATGAAAACACAAAGATTATAGTGGAAAATATATATCCAAAAAAAACGAGCATACATGTAATAAAACATTACAAACAAGAGAAATGTGGATGGGCGCAGATTTATTTTCTTTCCAGCACTTCTTATATGTGTTTCCTAAAGAATTTCCTTTCTTAGGCACTCGTTGGTAGCTTTCCGATGTGAAATTGTTTCAGCACCATTTAACTAAATGTACATAAATATTTCATATCGTACATGCTTGACTTATACACGATGGCTCATTTTGAAGTTATACTTCTTATGTATATTGTATATATGGTATTTTTAGTTTATAAAATAGGTGGTTTTCACGTCATTTTTAAAATTTTTGACAGATCACTTAACAAAACTCACACACAAACATTGTTTTACTATGTAGAAGGCAGCGCGTGTCTTAAAATGGTCAGCTTTCATCCTATGTAGGGTTGTCATCTGTAAGTCAATAAACTAGGTCAAGAAGCTCAAAAAGCCAGATTTTTGAGCTCAAAACCCGTACATAATTGCCAGGAAAAATGCTTATATTCCTGATGAAATTAAAAAATACCGTAATTTTTTGCCATCTTTGATGCAACTTAACGTACAAAACTAAAGTAATCTATGGAATATTACAAAAGCTATCATTTAATTATATCTCTATTCTTTCTGGTAATTAAATTAAAGAGCGGTATAAAAATTAGAAAAACCGAACAATAACTCTACTTCTTTATTCCAATAAGCAAAAATAAGTCTTTTCGAAATAAAGAAACAAAATTCCACTATCGTTTCTTGATAAAAAAGATTTATCTGGTCAAATTGAAACCCGGACTGTAAACAAAACCCCGCCCAGACGCTCTTCGAACGTCTTTAAAAAGAGGACAAATCCGGGGAAATCCAGACAGATTTTCACCGTTCTACCACAAAACTCCGCTTGTTGTATACATCTCTTTACATTTATATTTATTCGACACTAAATGAGTTTAAAATAAGTAACAAAGCAGGGAACTGCCGAAAACTGCAAAAAATTTGGACACAACATTCATCTCGGTAAACTAAGATGAATGTGTGTACTCATTTCCCTCCCTTCCCCATTCGTTCTTTTGCACCCGGGTGAAACCGGGGGGGGGGGGTTAGTAAAAATATAAATCTTACAAAATTTATATTTTTTACTTTAAAAAAGATTATTTTGTTACACACTGTAAATTTGACAACATAATTTCTATAGCAAAATACAATAATTTTAGGTATGTAAAAACGCGTTTTTTATAAAACGTTCTAAAAAATAAATTTCAGATGGTACAAGATCTTAATATATACAGGGAAATTTCTTGAATGACATTACTACGTTCCGAAAAAAACATTTGTATTTACTTTATGAATATAATCTTTAAAAAAAATATTTAGTAAAAAGGGTCTATCGTCCCGACCTTCACTACAAAAACATTTTTACATACTCCCGGTTTATTTTTGATCACACGAGCCATACATTACGCACGAATTATATATGTATTTTTTTGCAAGTATCTCCTACAATATTTTTTTTTTAATTTAGAAAAGAAAACAAATAAATATACATAATTAAGGTTGAAATAAAAATAAAAATGTGTGCATCAACTGCTGTGGACCTACAATATTTACTTCTTTGTAATCTACACAGTACTAAAAATATAAAGAAGTAAAGTTTGTAAGTTTGGATGAAGGAGGTAATCTCCGAAATTACTCAAAAAAAATTCACCAATATTTAGAATGGACCTTCAGGATGGACATTATTATTATTATAGCGTTAAAATAAAAGCGCTTTTCGTGACATCGGCTATATATTTTTGAGTTGAGACCAATTTTGCAACGTAAGTCGACGAAAAAACGGTGGCAATCTACAAATTCAGGCGAAGCCGGACCGGGCCGCTAGTCTAATATATAAAATTCTCGTGTCACAGTTTTCGTTGCCAAACTCCTCCGAAACGGCTTGACGGATTTTGATGAAATTTTTTGTGCTTATCCGGTATCTATGAGAATCGGCCAACATCTATTTTTCATCCCCCTAAATGTTAGGGGTAGTCCACCCTTAAATTTTTTTTCTAACTTTGATTATAATTATTATTAAAGACACGAATTTTTTTTTAAATTCGTATCCATGGTTTTAAAATATAAACAGCCTTATGTATGATTTGAAAAAATTCTGTCAAAAATTAAAAAAACATTGATTTATAATAAACCATTGTGCGAGTCATTAGGATCAGTTTTTCTGACAATTATATTGACAAAAATATATAATTATAATTCAATAAATTTATTGAATTATAATTATATATTGTCAATATAATTGTTAGAAAAATTGGTCGATAATTTATTTATTGAAGAGTACTAATCAGACGTTAATCAAAGATTCAAATATCCCCATTCGTTCTTTTGCACCGGGCACGACGGCGCAGCCGGAGTGCTCGACATACACACATATAGTACGTCCATGTATATTTTAAAATAAATAAAATAGATAGATAGATGTTCCAATTATATAGATATATATATATTATACTGTTAGGCGGTACGAAGTTCGCCGGGTCCGCTAGTATTACTATAGATTTAAGGCTCTCACAGGCCAAGGCGGTCCGAGTGGAAGTTTTCCATGGTTTCCCTTAACAGTTCCAGATAAATAACGAGATGGTTCCTTATTCAAGGCCATGTCGATTACCTGTCTAACTCCTATGCTCGAAATTTGATTACCTTATCCTAATGTCCTAAAATTCCTTCATTCGCCCATCATTGATATTAATTAAGTTGAAGTTTAAAAATTGTATAAAATAACGGGAAGTGTGGTAGAAAAAAATATTAATGGTGCGAATGGCGTCTGTTATGACATAAAGTCGAGAAACGGACGTTAAACGCATTATTATTGTTATTATTATTATTCGTTCACGTAAGTAAACTAAAATTATGAAAAAAAAACAGTCTAATTTGTGATAAAGCTACGGGAAATATTTTACTGTCAACGACAATAATAACGTTTGTATTTAATTGTCTCATAATACCAGACCGTGGTTTGTATAGAGACAATATGTGTGCAGTCACAGAGCTGAATAAAAAATATTGCAAAAAATAACTATCAGTGTGCAACATAACAAAAAGTATATTTCAGAGAATAATACATTTATTTTATAATAAAAACATCAAACACATTGTTCCTTCAGTTAAGAAGTGTTGTGCTTTTACCTTGCAAGTTCTGAATATTAAAAACAATTTTTTGTGCACATCTTTATATATAAAAATCTCGTGACACAATTTTTGTTCGCGCTAATCTCCGAAACCACTGAATCGATTTTAATGAAATTTTGTAAATGTGTCTTGCTTGGTCCAACTTAGACTATAAGATAGTTTTTATTAAATATTTTGCACAAAATTACGGTGTTTCTAAAAAAAAACTGTTTTATTACCATGTAGCGACATCTGTTAGAATTAATAGCTTCAAGCAAATTCTACCAGATTTGCTTCTGAACTAATGTTTAGAAACAAATTTTTCCCTATATAAACTACTATTTTTTGTTCCACCCTGTAAAAACGAAGTTCACTTGCTTACTGTATATTTTTCCACTTCATTGAAATTTATAAAGCTTCGACATCGTCTTCATTTTTTATTTATTTGTGTAATAAAAGTTTAATATTCAAATTGAATTGTGATATTTTCAGTTCAAATTAAATATCAATATTTTCATTCAGATTAAAAATTTCACCCTTATAAATATCGAATCTAATTACATTTAATCGTTATTTTTTCCGTGAATTTATCACTGAGCGTTTATCACGTTCAAAGTCGTTGTTGCTTAAGATCGGGCCACTCGTTAAAGAGCCAAACAAACAAACGACTCATATGGCCAGATTCGTTGAACGTAAGTAGTTATTTATTCGGTTCATTTGTTCTTCAGGTAGCTATTCCTTCAAATAAATAGCGATAATTCAATTCACCAAACATGATTATGCCATCGGTCGGATTTTTGGGTGAACGTCAAAATATTCAACAAAAAGAACAAGGCGTATAGTGCAGAATATATTTATTCTACAAGTAAAATTTTAACAGATATATTGCTTGGTGAATTCAAAGTAAATTTTATTTAGAAGGAATAATTTTGTTTCAAGGTTAGTAACTTCTATCTATAATATAGTACAATGAATATAAGCATCAAACACATAACATCTCTTTTTGTGGTTCAGGTATTAATGAAATAATAATCGTAAATTCCATACTGTAATAATTCTTTTTTCATATTAATTAAATTAAATCCTACAAAAGTCTTGCTTGAAAAACCATTAGCTTAAATTAGAGTTATTATTTTGTGATGCAACTACTTTTTGGTTATCATTATTATTCATAACTATGGGCAAACAGTGACAATGGAATTATTTTTAGAATTTATTCATTTGATGACAGGCTGCGCTGAACTAATTTGTACATAGTAGACCAAGAGCTCATGATCAAAAATTCTAAGAATTTTGTAAAGGCTAATTGTTTTTACATGGTTTTACATTAATGAGGTTGAGCCCTTTTACGAAGATAATGAAAAAAATCTGAAATAAAGTTTTTTTAATAGATTTTTTTATGACAAAATTTTCTGTAAAAAATCCAAAATCATTAGGAGATTTATAAAGTTAAAAATTAAACAAAAACTTTTACATGTAGTCTTATGGAAAATAAGTCAACCTAGCATGCAAACGGTACATTTTAATTTTTTGCAAATAACCAAATAATCCAATTTAATTAGGAGACTTTTAATCAATAAAAAAAATTATTAAACCTTCGCACTTTTCGATTATGAACTTTTATTCTTGACTATTTTAACAATTTTAACTGAATTTTCAACTTTTTTATGATTTAATTTTGATTTTTATTACTTCTAATTTCTTTTTTTAATTATTTACTGCAAAAATATGTAAAATACAGATACGTACAAATTTATTATTTTTAACCTAATTTTGTACAAAAAATTCAAAAGTTAGTTCATTAAGAAAAATACTGAAATAATTAATTATTTTTAAAAAAATATTTATTTATCCTTTATGACAATAATTTATTAGTATCATCGACTTATAACTTTTTGTAAAAATTTATTATGGAAAAGTTCCCATTTAGAATTCGACTTACTTTTGATTGGGACTGTAACGCATCAACCTCCTTAACTCAGTAAGGGCAGTGATAACCGGTCGAAGTTTCTTATGTAAGACTAATAATGCATTAACAACAACAGATCATATTATGCATGAGACTCCAAATTGGTTAAAATTTTTATTTCGAAATATAGGTATAATATATTTTGAAAAAAACTAACATATTATGTTAGTTCCTGATCATATCGTAACGGTTATTTTATTATTCTACTCACTGAACAAAATGCAAATAAAAAAAAACATTGGTTGTCTGTAAAGTCGGTTTACGGACGATAGTTTTACGTGATAACGTATTCCGTAATACATAACCTAAACCTCCCAAAATTTGGTTTCAATCCGCTTATCCTTGGTGTCGGAATGATAAGAAATGTCAAAAGTGACGTTTGCAACTGTCAAAGTATTATGTTCTAATAATAATTAGTTATTCCAAAACTTAACTTAGAAGGCGTTGCATTTCACAAAATACTAATGTCAAAAAATTGAATTAAACATTAGAAATGCAGCCGTTTTCATGTTGCATTTATACAGCTATTTTTCTATATTTTGTATAAAATATTTTTCTATATAAATTTGTATAAAAAAACTGTTTAGGCAAATTCTGTTATACGAAATCTATGTAAAATGTTCTCCTCTTTCGTTTAAGACTGGTTTCAAACCGATCTGATTTAAATTGAGCGAGAAATTAGCAAAAAGCACGCACAGGGTCAGGCGGAACGTTACGAACGTTAGGATTTAGGAACGTTACACTTTTTCGTGCATGCAGCCGGTGTTTTATCAATTTATAAGATTGGTGATTCATCAATTTATAAGACGTTATCACGTCAAAAAGAAATGTAGAAAATACGCGCTATTTTCGAATTTTCAAAATGTGACGTCAGAGTATATATCAATAACATTTTCCATGGCGACTGTGTCGTCTCACAGTAAGAGTATGTCAGTAATTAAAGAACACGACAAATAAACTTCATTTAGAACATTGACAATTTGTCATCAAGGTTGACATGCATCATAATATATCATGACGTCACATAATATAAGCCCGCCAACATGGCCGATTGTTTAAACTGTCTATTTTTGAATGTGAAATTTAATATTTTTTTCTTTTGATAATATTACCTACATTTTTAAATGATTATTATCAATTTTTTTCCTTATTATGGTTGACTAAATAATCTATTAAAAATATAAAAAAATATATGCATATGACCTATTGAGTCCACAATGGGTAAAGAATGTCTTTACGAGTTTGTTGCGTAGGATTTGTTTTTCCATGACGTCATCGCACTGGTGTAGGCGCATGTTAGTGATAGTCACGAATTAGCCTTGAGTAAAGTTTGAAGTTAATGTAGCATGGAAGCACTACTAGGAACTAAAGTATGGAACAATAAAATAGAGCTCCAACGTCAGGTGCCCCGACAGCTGACTTTTTGACTGGTATACCTATATGTTATTTATGCCCTAATTACTAATTAATCTAAACATAAAAGCGTGGACAACAATATTAGAATAGTTAACAGTGGGCTCTTGGACTAGTTTGTGTGTTTGAATGTTTGTTACAAAGCTATTATTTCGGTTTGTACTAAAATAACTCATGCGTGATATATTTTTGTGAATGTGAACAAAAAAAAACAATTTGAATGTATTGTTTATGGGTATATTAAAAAAGTTATTTGTTATTAAATAACATTTAAATAAGCATAGTTTATAGATTTTTCTCTCTCTTGAAAAAACAAAACAATTTAATTTCCGAAGCCGAAGACTTAAAAACCCTAAGAAATTCAGTTTAAATTGACCACAACTGCTACAAGCTACAAATTAATAATGTAAATGATTTTAAAACTTTTAAATTGAACGTTTACGTTGACTATATAATATATAAGTTCAAAAACTAAAACCCGACTACTGAAAATTAAGAAACAAGAAAATTTTGTAATCTGAGGATAGCTGTGGTCATAATGTCACCTACCCTAACAAAACATTACATTTTAACAGTATATATAGTAAGCGATCATAAGCTCTAAAGGAAAGTGCATCACGCGATACATCTATACAGGGGCCTCATAGATATGAGATGGCATACGACCACGGCTATCCTCCTTTTAGTTTTTGAACTTATTTTTTATTTAATTTTTTTTTATTTAAACTTATGTTTTATTTGTTTTCAATTTGCTCCCCTCTGGGACTAAAATTCAAAAATAACTGTAGCCTATGTTACCCGGGCCATAATAACGATTCAATTGATACCGTATTTATCAAAATCGGATGAATAGTTTAGGCGCTACGGTGGAACATCCGTAAATACAAACATACATACATTGACTGTTAAACTCATAACCCTTCCTTTTGGCTTCGTCGTAGTCGGCTAAAAAAGGTAATTTTAATCATCACTAGAAGTCGCCACATTCATCGCGCGCTCGCTCATTCGTAACAGTTCGTCCAATTTTGGCGCTTGTTAGAAACCTTCGACTTTGGTCAAAACTTCGGCCCCTTTTGGCCGAAGTGGAAAGTGGCCGAAGCCGAAGCTTCAGTCGGACACTAAATTTAAATAAAAATGACAGATGGAGACGTCTATCGTAAAATGATATATACTTTGAATTATTCTTAACAATAATTTGATACTGTCCCCAGTTCTCAACTTAGATTTTGATAAATAGTCAGAGAGTCATATTTTTCAGTTCAGATCATTTTGAAATAGCTCCATAATATCCTAAAGCTGAGATACAAGAAGTCTAACTCAATTACATATTTTTTCCCGGAAAATAAATCTTTTAAGCGGTTATCTGCATAACATATAAACGTAGTAAAGCTAATGATGCATGGTCATTGGTCGATCCAAGTCTAGGAGTTATAAAAATTAAAATTTTTGAAAAAGCCCACGACGGATGTGAATGTTGTAATTGAAAAAGAATTAAATAAAATTTTGAAACCCCCCGACTAAAAGGAGATAAGTAATCAAAGAAAATCCGTCGCGGGGGCGGTAATTCGCTGCCCTGAATTAAGAATAGGAAAATATCAATTGAAGATCAATTATTTACGTACCCAACGTGATTTTAAAGTTATAATATTTTAGTTACTTTCAGGGCAGCGAATGGCAGCCTCCGACGGATTTTCTTTAATTATTTACCTCCTCTCAGTTGGGGGGGTTCAAAATTTTATTTAATCCTTTTTTAATATTACAACGTTTACATCCGTCGTGGGTTTTTTCAAAATTTTTAATTTTGTTTTTTTATTTTATTTTAAACTTTTTAGAGATTTCTTGCGCTAAGAACCATCACAGATGAATTACAAACCTTCTACAGAAAACCGCATCTGAATTGATCAAGCCGTTTTCGAGATAAATGACGACAAACAAACAAACACACAAGCAAACAAACAATCTCTCTTCCTAAACACATATACCTGCTCCGTTCCGTCGTGGGTAAAAATGAAGTTATATTGTGGGCGACACGTACGCTGAAGGTCTCTCGTCGTGTTGGTATTTCGGTTGTTTTTATGTTAATATCAGTCTGGACATAAACTCCTGTCATACAACGTACAAGTACCTACAGTACATTACCCTTATTAAATTATACGTGATCTCCTTGGTCACTCAGTTTGCCTGTAAAACGACCTTGGGACACTAAAGCCGGTGGCACAACAAATGACTTTTTTTGAACTGAATTAACCTTCTTAGGTCGGATGGCGGGATCTAGAGGTCGGACCATAATTTCTCAACGTTTCATAGCCTCCTGAACAATTGAAAATGTTTGTTATAGCACGATAACTATCGACAGACTTAATCGATTTAAACGAAATTTATCCAAAACCAAAACCTGGACACCAGCACTGTGCAATACCAGCCCACTGAATGGAACGATCAATCACAGAAGAGCATACTACGACCGAGTAGAGAACACGAGCACGATGACCATAAAAGACAGAAGTACCGCACTTGTCGAGAAGCCTAGAAGGACACTTCGCCCGCTACCACATCGCCTTTGATAATGTCCACCGCAGTTGTAGACAAAATGTCAGGTAGAAATACCAATGGACAACGGCATACAAGCCCGGAAACGATAAACGAAATTTGGTCCACATGTTGGAATACATCACTGCACAAAGCCTATTTTAAATGGGCTCGATCGGGCCATTTTAAGGTTCGAAAAAAGTTTTTAGGACCACAAATACTGAAAACATTCTAAGAATTGTCTTAAATTTGAAAGTTAACACCTTATAAGCAGGGCTGGAAATGGCAAGAGCCAGAACAGACGAAAGAAGGAGCTTTTTTTTTAGCTCTCCAAATGCGGAAGTAGAATGTGAGGACCTTTTTTTTTGCTCAGCAAATTTTCATCACCTATATAGCCCTGCGATCAAAAGATTTGCCCGCCCCTGCCTTATAGTGTAGATAATCATTTTTGTCTCCTTAATGCAAAGGAATTAAATGTACAAAAATCAATCCGTGTGAACTTGGCTTAATCTGAACGGGTCATTTTGTATATTAAAACACACAAGTTCATAATTAGTCACGTTTCTAATTATGAACACAGTAATAATACGTATGTAATGTACAAACCTACATATATTATGAACATAAATGCATTATGTCCGTTTCGACGGATAATACGTACACTATTCTGCAAAAGAAATATCACGATCAAATAAAGCCATTCGAAGTGATTCTCTGTACAAAGGCGCTGTATTTCAGTTTCTTTTGTACAACACTATTACATAATATTTAGTTATTTGTTTGGGGACTGGTCTCCTGTAATATCTCGGTTTTATTAGCGGCAGTAATATGTGCATTATATAATAATAAACGTTAAATTAGTGTGCTATGCACCAAGTTATTATAGGTCCATTATCAAATTTTAGATCCGATACATTCATATTGTAACGAGACACTCCTGGAGGCGGCGGCACTGCATTGTTGTCAGGCCGTGCATACAACAATATTTGCATTGTTGTCGAAATCGCGTAGAAATGCGCGTATTGTTACACCCATTGTCATCGGAACTGCATAGAAGCTCGTAGAATGTTCCAGAAAGCGACTGGAGAAATATATAAACAACGCTAGTGAGTCAGGCAGGAAGTCAGTGACAATGAACAGTGCGCGACATAAATAAATAAGTGTTCTAAATAAATATAGAGATAAATAGACATCTGTGAGATATAAATATTGTGTGTACATAGTAGTTTAGTGTTATTATTGTTGTTTTAAAATTCGTTTGTTTTTCGTTATTTATTTTATTTTTCATTATTAATATAGAAGTACTTTTTAGTTTGTTTTTGTTAACGTTCCTTTTTCCAAATAAATATTTCAACCACCAGCTAAGAACAGTTTTGTTACAATATGTCGTTAACATATCATCCTGGTAATTTTTTCTCACGATATTATACGACCATATGGTAAAACATCCGATTACGTTGAAACTTTGGTGTGTTGTGAGCGCGCCCGCAAAGGTTTCTAACAAAAAAATCAAAGTATAAAAATGCTAGATTTTAAAGTGGTACTGCAATATGGTGGAGCCGAGGGCTCTATTACTGTTGTCGTTGCCGAGCGGGGCCCAGCTTCGCGAAGCAAGACTGTAATACGGTTGAGTCAAAAGGTCCAGTGTTGTCGCTGCCGAGTGAAGCACAGCCCCGTGAGGCAAGACTGTAATAAGGAGAAGTTCCACTACTGTTGTCGCTGCCGTGATTCATCTCACTCGCGCGAGAAGCCGCAGGTAGCTGCTAGTATTCAATATAATTAAAGCAGAGATTTTAGAATTGTTTCTCGCAGGTGAGTTGCGAAGTGATTGTGTAGCGGGTAGTGTATTAAATAAACAGTCCCTTTTTTTTGTTATTTTTCAATCCGTCCTAACGGAATGCAGCCTATTTATTTTTTGTATGGAATGATCGTAAATAAAGGCCGCTGCACACGAGGCTAGAAACGCTGCTAGATTTGCCTACTAATTTTCTAGCGCTGGTTTTCTTGATTGCTGTTATGTGCTCGCTTCTCATGAGACGTCTTTTCAAGTAGTTAAAGCAATGGTGCGTATTTCAATCGGTGGAAAGCAACCGGATGACTCTTGGTATTTGAGTTCCTGAAGCAATTTGGAAATTTTTTGTTCAGTACCTCATAACCCCAAAATGGAAGGAATCGGAGAAAAGGGGGGGGGGGTCAAAACGTAAAAAAAAATTGTTTAGAAACCAAATGGAAAGGCGGTAGCATTAAAGTACATGTACCCACTATTGTTTAAAAAAATTGTCATCCGAAACGTGCGGACGGTTTGCGCGAACCGATTTTTTGAAAATCGAAAAAAAAAAATTGTGTCGCAACCGGTTGCGATTTTGAGGAAAATTCTTGTTTTTGTTCAGAGATGCTGTAAAAAAATTGTCATCCGTTTCTGCTGGACGGATTTTGAAGAATTAAAGGTTTGAGTGGCGAAAATTCTCGATTTTTCACTAGCTTTTTTCAAACATCATAAAAAAAATGCTAAAATTGCTAAAAACGGATGACGTTTCTTATACATGTTCTCAGAGGGTCCAACTATAATATGTATCAATGTCATCCGTTTTTATAACATTTAACCCCATTTTTCAACCCCTTACTTTTGTGCGATATTAATCAGAATATTGAGGTTAGACTCGTTTCTGATGGCATACAGATAACGTACACAACCCCTTTAGGGGTTGAAAAATGGGGTTAAATGTTATAAAAACGGATGACATTGATACATATTATAGTTGGACCCTCTGAGAACATGTATAAGAAACGTCATCCGTTTTTAACAATTTTAGCAATTTTTTTATGATGTTTGAAAAAAGCTAGTGAAAAATCGAGTATTTTAGCCACTCAAACCTTTAATTCCTCAAAATCCGTCCAGCAGAAACGGATGACAATTTTTTTACAGCATCTCTGAACAAAAACAAGAATTTTCCTCAAAATCGCAACCGGTTGCGACACAATTTTTTTTTCCGATTTTCAAAAAATCGGTTCGCGCAAACCGTCCGCACGTTTCGGATGACAATTTTTTTAAACAATAGTGGGTACATGTACTTTAATGCTACCGCCTTTCCATTTGGTTTCTAAACAATTTTTTTTTACGTTTTGACCCCCCCCCCCTTTTCTCCGATTCCTTCCATTTTGGGGTTATGAGGTACTGAACAAAAAAGTTTCCAAATTGCTTCAGGAAGTCAAATACCAAGAGTCATCCGGTTGCTTTCCACCGATTGAAATACGCACCATTGCTTTAACTAAAGCTAGTTTTGTGAATAAATCTGGTGCGTGCGCAGTGTCAGTTCAAATATACACCCAGAGCAAAATGTGTCTGTTGTCTGACTCTTAGCAGAATGATGCCGTGTTGGTATGTGGGCGTTTGTTCAAGTCGCCCACGTGACAAAATACTGTTTCCTGATTGGTTCTTGCTCAGAGCAAGTAGAGGACCTAGCAAGAAATTAGCCCCTGCTCTAATTTTAAAATCTATCGAGCAAGCAGGCGATCCCGCAGTGACGTCATTTCCATCTTCGTACCCAGTCTACCGGCCAGCTGAAGTGCAAACAGCGTTTCTAGCCTCGTGTGCAGCGGTCTTAACTAGTTATTTACTCGCTTTTTATTTCGTTAAAGTAATGAATCATTAATGCCACATAACCTACATTTTAGTGTCAAAGTGAAAATAAATCATTGACTTGCAATTATTTATCGGGTGTATTCAAAACTGACTTGTGGAACATGATACTAACAAAGCCATGACTAACTCCCAGTGAAGATTGTTTATAGTGTTGGATTCCTCCTTTAGGTGCTCCAATTTAAAGGGTTTTTTTCTTCTGACACCAGGGCAGATCTTTGTTTTGTGGATCTCCGTGACACTTTAGTATAACGTTATTATTAATTTATTAATTTATTTAATTTCATTAATTGTTTCTTCGTTAACTTTTAAGGGTATTTTGAAGAACACAATAATTAACTTTGATTTTAATAAATTTATTTTAACAATAACGGAGAGTTACAATGATTTACAACAATGTATTAACTAATTAGTAACAGTTTAGAGTATACTAAGTATAATTATTGCCGACTATCGCAATGTCAGTTGCGACTCGTATAATATCACTTGCAAGACTTCTGCCAGGGTGGTTGATGGCCAGCTATTTATACTAAATCTTATCTGAATTCTTATCATAATTAAGTAATGGGGTGAAAGTTTATTATTACTAATTACGTTAATGTTCTGGTCATACAACAATAGCTTAAAACAATCTTCACTGGGAGTTAGTCATGGCTCTGTTAGCTCTATGTTACGGTCAATGTCCGGAATCCGGTCAATGTCGACATTGACCGGTCAATGTCGACAATACCCGAGCCTCATCGGACAATGTCCGAAATCGGACAAGATTCAAAAAATAGATTTTTTATAAACATGAAACGCTGGCATTCAATTGTATTTTTGTAATGATAAGTTATCATTAACGCTTTATGGAATTTTTATCAGCGTATCTAAGGAGTAAACTCCAGTCGTACGTCGGAGCTGACACACACACACACTTTTTTTGTCCCGAGCTCTTAGTACACTGACACCCTGTAAGAGAGATTTGCAGTAAAGCATTAGAGCCGCGTTAAATTTTAACGCAGTCGAGCGTTAACGAAACGTTAACGCAGATCAATCTATGTTTTAGTTGTTTACATTTCATTAGCGTGTTGACTATTACGTTTTAACGTTTAACGCTTCAGCAGAGGTCATTGGTCAAAGGATACTTTTTTTCAGTATTCCTGAACGCATATCGGCCGTCAAGCTGACAAAATAGTAATTTGATTTGTCAGGGGTGAGTAAAGTATTTTTTATAAACTACTAGCGACCCGTCTCGATTGCAAAATGTAATGAAAACGACTACAGCGCAGAAATGTCTGAAATAATCGCTTTGAGCAAATTCTACCAGATTTGTTTCTGAACTAATAGCTTTGAGCAAATTCTACCGGATTTGTTTCTGAACTAATAGCTTTCAAGCAAAGAAAAATGAACTGGCGACTCAGCGGCCGTGTGCTATATTACCCAAACCATTTGGAGCCAGTTTTGACACCTTAATAACCCAAAATCTATTTAACATAAACACATGAAATTTGGTTTATTTATTAAAACCCCTTAGATTAACTAGAAACCCCATAAATACATCTCAAATGGTTATTAAGATATTAACGTCTAAAAATCGACATTTTTATCACTGACTGACTGACTGATATGCAGATCAAAAACTTAACCCACTTACAGATGACCTAGAAAGTTGAAATTTGTCATCCAGTTGGGTAATCAGAAAACAGTGGATTTTTAAGATTCGAAATATTTTCCAAACAATCGATTTTTATTAACACCTAGCGCCTTTTGAAAAAGAAAACTATGTACAGCGTAAACGTAGGGAAAAAAGATTAATTTTATAAATCACTTTTGAATGAAAACTAATAATAATTTCTTTACAAAAAGTATAATGGTATTCCATAAAAAACATAAATGTGAAAAATGGAGTCAAGTTCAGCCATTAAAAATATGCGTGCAGGATGTCGATTTCGCCGACAAACGAATTGAGATCTAAATGAGCGCCAAGTTCTGTAGACAAAAATTTGTGATCTAAAAGTCTTCACTTAGCAAGGTTTTATATTATAATTTATACTTAAACTTTATGTTTACAATCCACACATATAAACATGGCAAGTAAAAACTTGGCACCCTTTTAGATCTCAAATCTTTTTGTATTAAGCATGGCCCCATTTTTATTTACAGAACTTGGCGCCTATTTAGATCTCAATTCTTTTGTCGCTGAAGTCGACAACTACGCATATTCTTAATAGGTACTGAACTTGGCTCCGTTTTTCACATTTATGTTTTTGATGGGATCATTATCTACAGGAAATAGTGTTTTCAGTTATAATTTGTTTATAAAATCGTAATATACTTGTTTCGTATACTGATTTCCTGGGACATAATAGAATCTTTGATTTCCCTACAACTTCTCTGTTCAACATCGCCTGGTATAAACACGTTCCCTTTCTTTATTTTTTTTATTCGTTGGCAAAAGTGGTCACAAAAAATATATGAAATATTAAAATATTAAGTTGATGTAGCGTAGTACGTTCCATTTATTATGCAAAGTATTCAAGATAGCTTTATTAAAATTTAACTAACTCGTTTTATAAAAAACGATGTAAAATTAAGAAAATAATAATAAAAAGTCCTCAGATAGTTATCTGTAACGTCATAAACAACCTTAAAACTTTTCCCGTTATTTTTACGGGCCATGTAAGTTAAAGTTACATATAACTGCAGGCGCAAGGTGGGTTGTCTGCGTCCAAGAGACGCGGCAACCGGCGACAACAAACAGCTGTGCAGAGGAGGAGGAGGTGGTCTGAGAATAAAAGGTGACAGCGTTGCTTACATTCTTTAGTATCGAAAGTGATAAGCAGGGCTTCACACAGTTAAAGTCGCTGCACACGAGGCAAGGGCGTAGATATAATTTTTGCGGGGGGAGGCTAAAACAAAAAAATCTATGTTTTTTTAAGTTTTAATAATATCACACAAGAATACTCACGAAGTATTTCTACATTTAATTTTTTGGCCAGGTATTCGTATTATTTTTTTTTTACCATACTTCCCATTATTTTCTACAATTTTTAAACTTCAACTTAATTAATATCAATGGGCGAATGAAGGATTTTTTAGGAAATTAGGATAAGGTAGGCAAATTTTGAGCATAAGAGTTTGACAAGTAATCGGTCATGGCCTTGAATAAAGAACCATCTCGATATTTATCTGGAATTATTGAGGGAAACCATGGAAAACGTCAACAAGATGGCCGGTACAGGAATTACCGTTTCTCGGCGAGAGGCAGCAGGAAAAAGTTCCAGCCATATTTGCCCCCGCCGGGATTCGAACCCGGTACCTCCCGACTACGAGTCTAGTGCTCTCACCACTACGCTACACCGCTAGTTAATATATTGTATAAAAACAAATATATATTATATAATTCGATTAAAAAGGATATTTTTGTATACAATATGCGACTACAAAAGCACGATGTATATTTTAAATAATTAAAGCAATGAATTAACAATATAATTAATAGGCTGGGCTTTTACAAATAATCTGCTTTGTTGCAATTTGTTTCAATGAATATTGTATAGACTTGAGAGTCGAGTAATGCAAAGTTTGCGAAACGTGGCATTCGTAGCGTGTTGGCTACGACACAGTTACAAAGGAGTACCGGTGACAATACGAGTTTTAATGTTGCGGCTGTTTATGGAATCCAATTATCTCCCTTAAAACAACCTAATTAAATTGAGATGGCCGTGGTATTAAAAGGTGGACTAAAGGGGGTGTTACGTGCGACTAAGACAACAAACAATCTATCTTTATACACTTCACATATACAGCGATTGTAACATTCAACACGACTTGAAGCCATTTAAAAGCGGCTTGATTCAGACAAATACAAAAATCTTTTTAATTTAATTTAATTTTTGTCAATATATAGTCTGAAGAAAATTGGTCGACAATTTTATTTATTCAACACGCGTGACTAATATATAATTTCGAGGCCCTGCTAAATTCGGGAGAAATAATAAATTACTTCATGTTGACGCGTAGAGTGCTAATAACGAGCCGAAACTGTACGATAATGTATCACTGCATAGTTTCTGGACCAATAGGAACGCGGTAGCGAGCCGAAACTGTACGGTAATGAATAATAACTGCATAGTTTCTGGGCCAATAGAAACGCGGTAGTGATTTGTATATATGAAAACAGCATCGCAATTCTGCGAAAGTCAGAGCCATTTTGTGTGCATCGAGGGCGGTGGGTACGTCAATCAATGAAGTGATTTATTATTTTTACCTCTTTTATCAGAGCCCCGATTACGTATTACTCGTGCTAGTTGAATAAAATATTATGTGCAACCATTGATCGAAGGAGAATATTCCACTCGCGCAAATTTCACGCTCATGGAATCTTCTCCTTCTCTCACTAGTCGCACAATATACTATTATTTGGTGATATTAATATGATCCCATTAAAAACATAAAAGTGAAAAAGGGAGGCAAATTCAATATTCAATACAAAAAGAATTGAGTTCTAAAAGGGTGCCAAGTTTTCACTTGGCAAGTTTTCGTTTTTTATATTATGATTTATACCTAAACTTCATGTTTATATGTGTGAAAACTTGGCATCCTTTTAGATCTCAATTCTTTTGCATCGGGTAAGCCGGACTAAAAATGTAAAAATGGTTTTTTTAATAATTTTTTCCTGTCTATCAAATGGCAAAATTAGATTTAGAGGCCCGAGAAATCTAAAAGGGTCCCGTAGGACCCAACTTTGGAAATTTAAATGAGAAACATATTTTTTTATTTCATACTAGCGGTTCCGCCCGGTTTCACCCAAGTGCAAAAGAACGAATGGGGGGGGGAGGAAGCTGGAAGAGTACGCACATTCATCTTAGTTTACCGAGATGAATGTTGTGTCCAAATTTCATGATGATCGGAGTTACCGTTCAAAAAATTTTGTGGACGGACAAATTTTGAGTTACATTTTGCAACATTTTTCATTGATGCTCCGCTCCTATTGGTCGCAGCGTGATATTATATAGCCTATAGTCTTCCTCGACAAATAGGCTATCCAACAAAAAATAATTTCAATTCGAACCAGTAGTTTCTGAGATTAGCGCGTTCAACCAAACAAACTCTTCAGCTTTATATGTTAGTATAGATATCAATGATTATGATTATAAATTTTTTTTTTTAAGGAAAAATCTTGAAGTGGCAATTTACTATGTATACGAAACCGGACTCAGAACGTCGGGGCTTATAGAAGCTGCACAATTAATTAATTAAAGATAGATAATCTATAATAATAGACGCTTAACCTCTTACATATTATTTAAATAAAATTACGTAATGGTTTTAAAATTGTTCATTAACAAAGTTTTGAATGATTGTATGCTCTAATTGCATAGCTAATTTTCATACGTATTTAAATTGTATCAAATATTTATAATGTCAAACAGATAACTTGAGGAAAACATTGCATTGAAAGTTAGTCGTTTATATATTTATATCTTTTCAATTTACTTCAACAGTATGTTTATTCATTCGTATTTAAAACGCAACTCAAAGACCTCAAAGAAAAAGTATTAATGAATAACGTTAAATCATGCTTGGTATATTGAATATTAAAATAAGAAAATTTGCTTTTACAAGAACGAAAAACTAATACTGCCAATTATTATTGATACTGTCAAAGAAACAACTTTAATTAGTTTTATACAGAATGTTACTAAACGAACTCGAAAACTCCCTTCCTCGGGATTTTTGCTACTCCATTAAAAATTCAACTTGCAGTGTTGAATAATAAACTTGCTTTTTTTACTTAAAAACTACCTACTGATTTTACGAACAATTACGACATAAGAAAGTTTTTGAAGGAATCAAGCATTCTTAAGCATACTTTTAGATACAATTATTAAGAGCACTGTGGTTGAAACAAAAATAAAAAAAAAGAGTAGTTAAATTCTTACCACAGCAGTTTTATTAGCGGATGTACATTTCGGGAGCTATGCTCTCATCTTCAGCAAACATTAAAGTTTAGTGTTTGCTGAAGATGAGAGCATAGCTCCCGAAATGTACATCCGCTAATAAAACTGTTGTAGTAAGAAGTAACTATTATTTATTTTTTATAATTTAGATTATCACATTCCGTTTCGTTATAAAGTTCAAGTAAAAAATTGAATTGATAGTAGTTGCTAATATTAATCCCATTAACGACAGAAGAAGTGCAGCAAATACACTCGCATTCGGGAGGTACCGGGTTCAAATCCCGGCGGAGGCAGATATGGCTGGGACTTTTTCTTGCTGCCTTCCGCCGAGAAACGGTAATTCCTGTACCGGCCATCTTGTTGAGGTTTTCCATGGTTTCCCTCAATAATTTCAGATAAATATCGAGATTGTTCCTTATTCAAGGCCATGGCCGATTACCTGTTCAACTTCTATGCTCAAAATTTGCCTACCTTATCCTAATGTCCTAAAATTCCTTCATTCGCCCAATGCTATTAATTGAGTGGAAGTTTAAAAATGTAGAAAATAACGGGAAGTGTGATATGGAAAATAACAGTAATGGTGCAAATGGCGTCTGTTATGACATTAAGTCGAGAAACGGATGTTAAACGCATTATTATTATTTGTTATTATTATATTTGGAATACCAGTTTGTCTTTGCAAAGTCAAAAAACAGATAACTGAGAAACCTTTGTACTTATATCAAATTACTTACAGTATAAAAAATGCTGCAATTCGCCAACGGGCTGATCAAAAAATATTCATAAGTCGACCTATTGATAGAGTTTATTTTTTTTACTTTTTCGATTTTAAGTTGAATAAAAATTATTTTCAACTTCCATTTAAAGAAGCGCAACACGTTATGAAGGGGTACAAAAATAAATAAATATTCATATAAAAAACCCGTTAGTTTTCTACATCACTTATTTAGAAACATCTTGTATAAAATGCAAACTATAAAGTATAACAAAATCAATAGCAATGTCTGCGGAGTTTTATGTAAAATAAATATTTTTCTAGAAAGAAAACTTACTTGTCTCTTTTGAAATACAGCCTCCCTTGCTCAGGGTTTACTTTAACAGCAAAAAACACTCACCTGAAAAGAGAAAAAGAAGAAAATTGAAAACAATGTGTTGCCTGATATATTTGAAAGATTTACAACTAAGTTTGAAATGAAATGGACTGATATTACTTTCATAAAGTTTGTGTTTTAAAAACATAAAACAAATTTGAAAACTAATCGACTTAAAACTTTTACAACACATCCTATGACGATGTATAAACATGTGTATGATTTATTTTGTTCATGTAAATTGTTTGCAAACAAATATCAAGTTTTTTTTTATTTACGATTTCACAAAATGCAGTAATTGTACGCACGATCCAACGCACAATTTTTCCGAATGCGAGTGTAGTTTTGATTTTGAGACAATACACGCAAGCTTTCAAACAATAAACAAATCGGACGAAAAAATACTTTTAACATTTCTTGTGCTTTGTAACAAATTTAATTTAGTTTGTTTTTATAAGTACCAAAACCATGCAATCGAATCGAAAGTCACAATACACGATCAAATAAACGATCCCACCAACTTCACGAACAGGCTTGATAAGCACGCTCGGTTTTTTAGACCGATGCATTTTAAGTATTGAAATTTCGGTTTTTTATAAAAATATTAGCGACTACAAAAATCTAGAAGTTATTGGATTACTGAAAGCTTAAACGACGGTTTTTGTCCGTTTCAATAGCAAAAAAATTTTCATCGCGGAAATTAATGAAGATGAAAGCTGAAAACGGCGTGTTAAAATAAAAGAAATATATTTTTTTTAATATACCTACCACGTTTTTAAAGTGAACTAAAAAGTATAAAATAATTTCTTTACAGACAGATTTTTAACTTGTAGAATTTAAAATGAAAAACGTGGGGCGCATTATTCGTTTTATCGTATAAACAGATTTTTTCATTGATAGCTATTATCTACACTTCTTATATAACTGTCGCGTGCACGTACCCCACGTTTTTTGTTTCAAATCCTATAGGTTAAAAATCTGTCTGTAAAGAAATTATTTTATACTTTTTAGTTTGCTTTAAAAACGTGGTTAATTAAATTTTATTTCTTTTATTATTTTTATACATTTTAGTAAAAAAAAAACACAAAAATACATCGTAAAAAAAATAAAAAATGTTATATGTCACACGGGGGATCGAACCCGCGACCTTCGCGATATTAGAACGACGCTCTAACCAACTGAGCCATACACCAGTTATTGCTATGTGCCTTACAACAGTAAACAAGTAAGAATGAATTATATGTATACGTCCAGGCGGGCAGACATACAAGAAAGCGAGTTAAATAAAACGTGGTAAAAAAAATGTTACAAGAAGGCAGTGCATTATTCAAAATGGCAATAAAAAATAAAATTGTTTAATTTCGGGAACAAAAATGCCCGTGTGAATCAGAGTAGTTCGTGCTACCTGGAGAACAGTAAAGCAGACGCGTGTCTGACTCTGACCACCGGAAGATGATTCAGCTATCATGTATGTAGGGAAAGGTCGAGACAGAAGGGTAGGGAAGCGTTTCTCGGTGCCTCTCTTAATTAAGTCAACAGCCAAGCTTTGGGGCTACGTATCATAATATGAGGGTTGGGACGACCGGAGATAATAGAGAAACCGAGCAGATTATTGTAAGCACTTACAAGACTGTATTAAAATATTACAAAAGCCCTACATAGAGTGCGTAAGTTTAGTCTAGCAAAATCTATATAAAAAAATGTCAATCCACTTACGACAAAAATCCTCGGACTCATTAGTCATTAAACTTACTTTTAAACCAAGATCCCAGACTCACCAGACCTACGTTATTTTAGTTAAGCTAAGATTTTATCAGTAAACGTACAAATATTTAGTTAAGAACATATGCCATTTTGCTAGCTTAAAAGCGGGGCCCTATTAGAGACAACAGGTTCTAAAGGTACTTAAAACACGTACGCAATGGTATTATGCATATACAGATTGTATCAAATCAAAACAGTCCATAGAACATTCTGTGTGTAAGACAGAGACGATATTATATAAAGCACTAAAGCAGTAAGTAAGAATGAGATAAATGATCGCTAATAACTAGTTACCGTGATTATACAATCTGATAGTATCGTCTTTGTTTTCTACAGTAAAAATCACACTTTTATCAAATGTCAGTATTCACTAGTGAAATTATTGATAAAATGGCTATTTATACTGTTCGGGAAAAAATCCAAATAATTAAATGGATTTATGGTGATAATTCAACCGCCTGCAACATAATAAATTTATTTGTAGTTGTTTTAATTGATAAATTGGTAAACAGATTTACAGTGTACATAATTATTTATTTACGTAACCACAGTAACTATATTAGCGATCATTTATCTCATTCTTACTTACTGCTATAGATCTTTATATATCGTCTTTGTCTTACACACAGAATGTCCTATGGACCGTTTTGATTTGATACAATCTGTATATCAGTGCGAGTGAGAGCATCAGATGATTTTTTTTGTTTGACAGCTTCATGAAATGTAGGTTGTTTATTTGTTTCCATGAAGTTTTTCTCTCTTAAACTCATGAACTACACTGTGTTTGTGTGTAAACAAATGAAAAAAATAAATTTCATGAAACTGTTAAAGAAAACTCATATAATGCTCTCACTCGCACTCATATGCATGCATAATACCATTGCGTACGTAGGTAAGCACGTGTTTTATGTACCTGTTATCTCTGAAAGGGCCTGGCTTTCAAGCTAGCAAATTGGCATACGTTCTTAACTAAATATTTGTAAATTTACTGAAATTACGTAAGTCTGGTGGGTCTGGGATCTTGGTATATGAGTGTTTCAACATCGAACTATGAATTTCCATAGTCACACTATAATAAAAAGTTTGACGGCTTCAACCGTAAAAACTCTCTTCTTTAAGAAGAGCTTAAGAATAATGAATATGTTTTAATTTAGCAATTAATTTTGCTATATCCAGGGGCGGATTTCTCTATAGGCCAAGTAGGCCCGGGCCTAGGGCGGCAAAACTTAGTGAGATTTTTTTTCTAGTACTTTTTAATATCCAATGGCTCCCTGAAGCTACAACAAACGAAAAAAGACTTTTTTGTTGCGGAAATGAAAGGATCTTTTTTTTTGATCTCCCCTACTTGTGCCGACACACGATAAAATTTGTCAAGAAGTTGCAGGGAGTAGGGAGGGCGGGGCAATCTTCCGTAGGCCTAGGGCAGCCAAGGTATCAAATCCGCCCCTTGCTATATCCATTATAAATCCGTCTATCTTCTTCATCTGCTGCTTTTTTTTCAAAACATAATACTTTACAAAAAGAAGTAAAGAAGAAAAGAACTTCTAGTCTTGTTATATGAGAAATTACCGTTACATTAAGTAAACAAAAGTATAATAAGTAATAACTATATACAAACACTTATAGTTCTGTAAGTAGAAGCTTACAGAAATGCGTACAAATGACTGGAACCTTCTACACACGGAAAGTTTCGAAGGAGCAGTTTGGTATAGTGCGATCGAAGAAAGAACGTCCAGAGAGGATGATGCGATTATCGATATGAGAAAGCTCTTGTTGCAAATAACATTTTAATAATTTCGATAGAAATGAATTAACATTTAAAATCTATAGATATACCTACTTATATAAAATTCCCGTGTTACGATTTTGGCCACACTAGTCTCCGAAACCACTGAGCAGATTTCAATGAAATTTTGTAAATGTGTGTGCCTTGGTGCCACTTACGCTATGGGAAAGTTTTCATAAAATATTTTGTACAAAATTATGGTACTTTCTCAAAAAACCTGTTTTCTTCTGAACTAATATTAGTTCAGAAAATACAAGTTAGGTTTCATCCTTGGACTAAGGGAATTTACACTGGCCTAATAATTAAACACGATCCGTTATAAAATGAGCTAAAAAGCAGGGTTGTCGGCGACTCGGTTGGGGAAATAGATTTGGCCAACAGAGCCGGCGCACGACTAGTGTTTTATTTATATTATATAATATAAAATGTTCTGCATACATACATGAAGAACTCGGAAAACGAGAAACTTAACAATGCCAGTAAAAATTGATAGTTTTCGTAATCACGCAAGTGATCTAGATTATAAAATAATTTTGTTCATTAATCGAACGTCTAATTATAGAGACTTTTATATATTTAGATTATAAAAAAACAACTGACAAACTATAAAATTGGTACCTACAGCGCGATCAGTTTGGTTTTACTTTACCGCACTTATATGTAATGGATCAGTTTTTGTACTGTTATTTGATGCCTTTAGATGGACACATTTTCAGCTTTACTCCCATCTAAGATGGTTCTCCTTACCTCTACCCTCCATAGAACACACACTCTATGACGCCATATTTGTAAATGACGTTTACCCATATATCTATTAATTAACTACACGTATTATATGAATCATTGCCTATCTACTCAATGTGTGGTGAGTGAACGCAACAAAGCGTATCGAAAATATATCTGAGTTTCTTTCTTCGATGTAATTCCCTGATTTATCCGATGATAGGATTGGTTGATGTACTTGCATTCAATCTGAATAAGTAGCTCTGTTTCAAAAACTTTGTCTTTTTCTATGACGTTAACATGGGCGTACCCAGCTTTTGGCCCAGGAGGGGTCAAATTAGAAATTTCTTAAGCCGGGTTCCCCGTGCTTGTTTTGCCCTCCTGGACACGCCAGTGCTTACGGCGTAAAAAAAGACAGAAGTATATGTTTGCACCCTAATAGTTCGATTGCGATTTTATTCCTATGATACTCCAAGCAGTGTTTCTAGCAGCGCTTCTAGACCATAGCGAAATAAGTTACTAGAGTACGCTAGCGAGTATTATTGCCATAAGTGAAAGTGTCTGCAGTTCAGAGAGAGAACGCTGCAAACGTTCCGTATCATTATATATATGTTTACTCAAATCAGCAGTTTTGTATCATTAGTCACCATAGAGATAAGGAACTTTTTTCTCTCTGAATTGCAGACACTTTCACGGCTCACTCGCGTACTCTAAAATCTCTACTCTATGTTCTAGATTTGTGTGCAGTGGCCTTTAAATCCGAGATCCATGATGGTGTTTCAACAAAAATCGGACAACGCTGTTTACTCTAGTTCACGTAACATCTTAGTATGTACACGGAACGTTGTTGGTACACAACGTCCATAGATAATAAAAAGGCTATAAATGTTCACCGACTCTCTGCTCTCTAAGTATATTAATCAAGTGCTCCAGGGACTACAAACCTTTTTGTGCGCCGTTGTTGTTTAAATAATGCACAACAATATTTGTAAGCGTTCTGTACATTTATAATATGTACTTTAAACTGACTAATGCCCATATTCACCGAACACTTTAAAGATAGAAGTTATAAATCATGGAATAAATTTATTCGTTAGAATACATTTCTTTTACTAACTTTTCTACCTAATATTTTGCTGGGTGTAGCGTTGCCAGGCGTCCGGGTAAGTTAGGCTTTTTGATTGCGTGTCCGGCCAAAATAAACGGTGTCCGGCTTTTGTTAGGCTTTTTACATTTCGCAAACGAGCGAGCGTCGAGCGTGGCCAAGCGCAGGCGAATATGAATAATGATTATTATTAACTTAAAGAAAAGAAGTTTTGTTTTGTTTAGATTGTTTTTTATTTTGTTTTGGGAAGTAATAGCAGGAACATAAGACTTATTTGTGCAATTGCCTTTCATTAGAATTTAAGAAGAATTTAAAATGTTGATAAATGTTTATCTAGAATTTATTTTTGACTGATGACTTTGGCTGATTAGAAATAAAGTACTTGAACTGATTTGGCATAAGATGTTATTTATATTTCATTAGAATTTAACAAGATTCATGGTAATAATCAAAAAAGCTTGATTTTACATACAATTTTTATAATCGTACCTATTAATACTGAGACAAAATCTTCAATAATGTAGGCTGTCCGGCCTTTTTACCCAAATGTTCGGCCAAACTGGCTGGTCTGTCCGACTATTTGGTTTGGCAACCGTAGCTGGGTAAATTGAAAGTAAATTTTATTCTAACGGATACATTTATTCCAAGATTAGTAACACTGCACCATAGTCCTTGCTCGTTTTGTTGAATATTTTGACGTTCAACCAAAAATCCAACCGATGGCGTTAGTGTAAACGTCAAAAAAAAGTTTCACAAAATAATAATGTTATATTCTAATTGCTCACAAAACTTCCACTACCAATGTTTTACAATTATACACTTCACAAAACTACCTACGTTTATGTTGAGCTGTGTGTTATTTTGAAGTTCTTTCAAGTTACTATCACGTTTATAGACTTCTATCTCGTATTTTATTGATTTCGCAACATGGAAGACGGTTTCGTAAAAGCAGAAAGTACTAATCTACCAAGGATAAATATGTACATTGTACAAACTTACACTGGTAACGTGATAATCATAGGAAAACTGAAATATTTTTAATTGTAAAGTGTTACTATGGTTATTGTGCACTATCGTTATTATTTACAATCACAGTCGTATTCGCGCGAAAATTCATCAAATAAATTAATAGTATATTACATCACAAGGGCCGAAAGTTGAATTCGCCTCGGGCTCTTGACGCGCAGGGCCGAGATTTCAACTTTTAAGCCCCGTGTGGTGTATACGATTTTTCTTAATATCCGCTCGAAAGTACGTACTTTCGTCAGCAGGGACGAAAGATTGACATTAATTACTCCCAGTGAGAACGGCGCGAGGAAAAAATTTCTCATGCGTATTTATACTCGTATCTCGGGTTACCGCTGTCATTTAATATAATAAATAGCAGGGAGTAAATGTCAAACGTTCGTCCCTGCTATAAGGGACGAAAGTACGTACTTTCGATCGAGGTATGAAGAAAAAGTACATAATTTTTATGGCACTATTCGGGTATAAAATATTTGTAGTGCTTCTGTATCACTTTAGAATTAATTTAAAACAATTTTCAAAAAACATAGGCTATTGTATGTTTCGGAATTATAACCCAAATTTTGGGCTTACTACGCTCCAATATTACACATTCATTCCGGCATATTTGCAGTCTGAGACTCGACTGTATAATACGCGCGACGGATCTAAAAGTTTCGGAAGTTAGTCACAAACAGCGCGGCAAAGGCACATTTTAGAGCCGTTGATACTCCCACCATCTCCCAGCTACCTGCAGCACGGAACGTGTGCTCGTCGGTGATGGGCCGTGATCGTTCGTTGCCTTTGTCACTTGTCGCTTTCCTACTTTAAAGTACAATTGAGTACGCTATTGTCAAGTTGATATTGCTATTTTAGTTTTGTTGAGTTGCGAGTTTGTAGTTTTTCAACACACTGTACAAGCGCAAGCCCATATTAGCATCTAACTTCCGAGTCTTTTAGATCGTGGCGCGTATTTATACATGGTGCTACGTACCGATTGGGAAACCCCGAAACACTTTATGAAATGTATGGTTATTGGCTATTTTAAATAGAAGAAACAAATGAGCAATTTACTAATGATTCCCCGGTGGTCAAGTATTTTGTTCTAACAAACACAGTGTACGATTTAGTTGAAAACAAACAGCGGAAAGAGTAATCGGTATAATTTATGTTATCAAAATATGTATGCAAATTAGAAAATGTAACTTTTTAAATGTCGGGTTTTATAGCCTTTTAAACGGTCGTTATACCAAGCCGAAAGCATTTACAAGGAACATAATCTAAATACAATTTACACGGAAACAATTGCCGAAACCATTACAATAATTTTAATAAGCTGACAGCGGTTGTGTACACTCGAAATAAACGGTCATTATATAAAATAATAGCGGTCCGGCTTCGCCCGAATTTGTAGATTACCGCCGATTGTTCGTCGACTTACGGTGCACAATTGGTCTCCACGAAAAGCGCTTTTATTTTAACGCGATAATATATAGCCTATATGTCTATTCTGAAGAATTATTTTTAAATATTGGTGAAAAAATGTTTAAATTCGATGAGTAGTTTCCTACATCCAAACTTACAAATTTTACCTCTTTATAATACAGTGTAACCTCTTTATAACGTCCTTCGTTATAACGAAAAACTCCCTATAACGTAGAAATGTTTACCTTAAAACCTATACCTACATTAATACCCGCTTTATAGCGCAACCGCCATCCTCTATTACGAAAAAATATCTTCATATTTGGGCTTCAGCAAATATTTACAGACGTTAAGAGGACGATTCTGAACCATCACCAACTATCAACAAGCACTTGATGCCGCTAACCTTATCGAAAAATTCCTATTATTTAATGAAGATGATTCCACCACATCCCAAGGCATGCATAAAATACTTAATAAAATACAAAACCGCTTGAGCTATAAACTTGAAATTTGAACAGTAGGTTCCTTTTATGACGTAAGCATCTGCTAAGAAGGGATTTTTGAAATTCGCATCCTAAGGGGATGAAAAAGGGGTGTAAAGTTTTCTGATAAAATGGCCATATTTCTAAAATCGTTAAAATGAGAGACATTGAATTCAACACATCCACTCTTCATGAAAAATAAACAAACCCTTGTTTCAGCGTTTTTTTTTTAATTCAACCACTAATGGGGTCAAAAGGGGGTGTAAATATTATATTACCCAACAAAATTTTAAGGGCCTGAAATCGGAATCTTGCATTAGCGGCGGGTCGCAAACAAAATACACTCTGCAGAATTATATCTATCGCACCCGGGTGAAACCGGGACGGGCCGCTAGTTACAGATATATAGGTATTAAGAAATAATTAGTTGAGGAAATTTCATGCATTTCTTGGTGATACATTATGATTATTAAGTTACAAATCGTAGATCGATATCATAATATATAATTATCATTTTGGCTTTATCTTAAAGTAATTGAGATCTGGTATTGTAGTCTAAAATCTGAATAGAGATTTTAGTTTATAGCCGACAGGCAGAGAGAACTAACTTATGGCATTCTATATATTCATTTCATTCTAGTTATATTAATCACTGGAATGCCTCCGGCCATAATCAGTCGGAAATGTAGTACAGGATACAACCACAGACTCACACAACCACCACCCATCGGTCGCTATATACTCTATTCAACTATAATTATTATATCAATGTGTTGAATGCCAGGTAGTGACATCTAGTTTTGGACTTACTATATTAACCCTTCTGAATAGTGTTGCCGACTGTCCCGATTTAATCGGAATGTTCCCATTCCAGACCCCGTGTCCCGATGAAGAGGCTAGCGAAACGCCATTTGTCCCGATTTTTCATCTACATACAGGCTGTTCAAAAAATTCCACAACGCCTGGATATCTCAAAGGGATTAAGTTTTTTTGAAAAAATGTTGGTATTGGAATTTAGGATTTTTAAACAGCCACTAAAAAGAGGAAAATATTAAAAGTTTCTGGTCAGTAAATTAACTCCGATTTCAAAATTTTAATATTTTCCTTCATTGTAAAGAGTTTTATGAAGGAGATTTAATTCCATCTGTAATGTTTCTTCCGCTGCTTGTTTATGCATTATTATAACTGTTGGAAGATTAAAGGACCAATCCTGGTGGAATAGAATCGATGAACTAAGCAAATACTGAAGGTTTTTTTTATTGCATTTTATTGTCTGACGTTTCGGCAAGTGCAATAAAAAAACCTTCAGTATTTGCTTAGTTCATCGATTCTATGCCACCAGGATTCACCCTTAAATCTTCCAATATTTAAACAGGATCATCATCCCTCTAAATTATTAGAGTTATTTTTCACAATTATTATAACTGTCATCTTTTATTAACACCAAAAGGGCACATAAACGTATTTTTTGAAATAGTCCTCATAACCTCGCTATCCGAGCCTACAATAAATTGCCGTCGGAATATAAAAACCTAGCGACCTTCAAACGTAAAATAATGAATTTTACACTATACTAGAATTTTTAAACTTATAGTTTTAAGCTTCTTTTTTTTGACATATCAAATAAATCGACGGCCTCGAACTGCGCACTGTACAAAAGACGATAAAAATTCACGGTACACGAACTGCTCACCAGGATATTATAATAATAATTATATGTATGATCAAAGGAAAGAAAAATAAAACTTAACAGCTCTGCAAGTTTTAAAAGCATAGCGCCAAAACGACTCGCCGTTTTTTAAAACCTTCGAAAAGGAAAACATTACACCTTCCAAATCCGAAACTTCGTTTCCTCTTTCACTATACTCAAAAACGGGATTCATAATGAATATCAGACGCTAGAGTAACTTTAGCAAGACTTCACTACAAGCACCTCCACAAAACAAATCTGAAGAACAATTGAAAAATGAACATTTCCATCAAAAGCAAATGCACATCTACCCGACAATGCGAAGATAAATTAATTTAGAAAAGGGATTAATAATTATTTTTGTAAATACCAGCAATTTATTACACTAGTGCGGAATTCATGTTAAGTATTACAGGTTAAAAGATTAAAAAAGTGCGCAGTTAATGCACGACCAAATAAATGTACTCATTTCTATTGACAAAATATATTCTATTCTATGGTCTTGTATTAACGGCGATAGTATTTTCAGAATTCGAGTTGACTGAAGTCGGGTTTCAGACAGCCCCTACGTAAATATGTCTGCCTGTATCTGAATCAAAAAGTCACAACCGTATTATTCGTGTAAGACATTAGTCATTCTGCAACTAACTGTTTTACCACTGACAATAATCCTTCCTCCCGTCTTCGGCAAGACTGTAATTCAACACGTTCACAGCCACAAGCTTAATGGAGGAAATTCTGACGTTTTAATGAATTCTGCAGCTACGAGGTGTATAAAATATCTTAATTTATTATGATCGCCTGATTATTTATCACTAGTGATGGGAATGAAGAAGATTTTACAATCTATTTTTCACACTTTCTAGTCTTCTCTAGTTTCTATCTTAATCGATTCATTTTTGTGAAGAAAAACTTTCTTTAGGCACGCTTGCTTGGGGAGTAGGCTGGTAAATGCGTGACGAAAGCGTTTACGGAAGTGCGTCATCGGTTGAGGCGAACGGTGCGTGATCGTTCGAAGCGAACGGAAGTTGAGAAGAAGATATAAGTTACTGAGGATAGAAAGAGAGTTACGTTTAGTATATTGAAAGTTGAGAGGGAGATATAACATAGTGAAGATAGAAAGAGAGAAAGTTAAATGACACATACTTGGCTCCATCAGGTGGCCGAAAATATAAGCAGTACTAACAATAGAATGACATATACTTTTTTTTAAATTGTTTAAAAAAATAAAAAAAGACCAATTTAACTACAATAATTGTAGTGAAATTGGTCTTTTTTTATTTTTTAGTTACTTCCATGCAGAATTCCGTGATGACGTTATGACTTTTATATCGATTGCAGCATAGAGTAAATTTAGCGTGACAAAGTATTATCTATCTCACTTGAAGTTTTGAAATATTTTATAACATTAAAGTCTAATTCATTCTTCTTTTAATTTCATTAGCGTCTTGCTATAATCAATTTAATTTGACAATAATTATAATCATTTTTATACCACGCAATCCGGTTCATTTCATTTAAATGTTTCAAAGCTATTAAATAGAGCTCCAAACTTAAACATAGTTATGCAACAACAATTTTTCATACGATGGTTTCGTATTGTTTCTCTTTTTATCAGCTGTGTTTAGTATTCCAGAGTTTTGGGTGTATTTTTTGGGCACAGGCGGGATTATTGTTGGAATCGCTTGGTTTTAGGGTGTAGTTCAACCCTCTAAGTTTGCTTACAAATTGTTGGTGTGCTTGATTTTATAATTAACAATTAGTGACTAAAATAGTGTTTTTTTTTTCTCTATTTCCTTTAATATCTCCGTTCCTCTTGACTTTTAGTATAGCATATGCATTGAGAAAGTTGTTCCTTATGAAATTTCCTAAAAATGAGCACTGATAGAGGTCGCTAAGTGCAATTGTTAACTTGCAAATAGCCCCGAAAGTTAAAAAAACACGTTTTTTCACTATTTTTTTACTAAACAATGACCGCACATAGATAGCTGAAAATTCTCAAAAATGATGTCTATGTTGACCCAAACATGCATGAATAATTTTAGCGTCATCGGTCAATTACTTCTCGAGTAATTAACGATCACTTTTTTTTGTTTCCTTGATTAATAATTGCGCCATTTTTTTCACAAACGGGTTTCGCTGGTCGGACCAAGCCAGAAAAATCACAAATCCATTCAACTTTAGTATCCCGTTGGAGTTTTTAGAAAAAATTCATTCTAACCGATTTTATAATGATTTCTTTAGCGATACCAATTTTAGACAAACGTATAAAACCATATAACTTTTCCAATATTCAATCGTTATAAAATCGGTTAGAATTAATTTTTTCAAAAAATTTGTAAGCAAACTTAGAGGGTTGAACTACACCCTAAAACGAAGCGATTCCAACAATAATCTCGCCTGTGCCTGAATAATACACTTTTAAATGTTTTTACCTCCTCGCCGTCTAGCCTATTAGTGTTTACACCGAAAAGTGTACGTTAGCTATATAATCCATGGTTACACCTTTGCATAACGAACGTAGTTATGTCAAGTGTCAACACCACGAAGTATGTAACCATAGGAAACCCAGCTCGAGCGTAGCGGTGGACCGATATCTGTCGCATGAACTAATATGTCGTCAGCTACCGGGTAACGCGCACACGTTATGGCTTACATATTGTGTGTAGTGTCCGTAAAGTTAAACAACTTTGGTAACTATGGCGAAAACAGGCCTAGTGATAACAGGACCATTTCGCGTGCGCCAGAAAACGGTGCTTCTCGAAACACGGCAAGCATAGGAAGCTAGGTCTCCTGGTTACAGACTTCATAGTACAACACTTTCTGACGCACGATACTAAAAACTATTTCCAATATATTATGTACCGCACATTTTTTATTATTTTATTATTATTATTTATTTAGTTGCCTTGTTTTCGTATAAATAATTTAATTATTGATTTTGAAAAAAAAACATTTTTTTGTGGTAATCAAAATTTTTATGAAGTAAAATAAAATATTTATTAAAAATTAAACATGTTTTCAATTTTGTTTTGATGTGAAAATTGTGTGTATATAGAAGTTGTCGCCTTGCAAAAAGACAATGGATTTTTTATGAGGTCCTCTAGACTAGTGATGTCAAAGACGCGGCGCGCCAATACAGTGATTGCGGCCCGCCGAGACGCTAAAAAAACATTGAGTCTAATACAAATATTAAGAGCACTGTGGTTGAAACAAAAATAAAAGATATAGAATAGTTACTTCTTACCACAACGGTTTTATTAGCGGATGTACATTTCGGGAGCTATGCTCTCATCTTCAGCAAACACTAAACTGTTAGTGAGCATAGCTCCCGAAATGTACATCCGCTAATAAAACTGTTGTGGTAAGAAGTAACTATTCTATATTTTTTATTGAGTCTAATAATATAATCATTCTAACAATCGTATTTTATTAATATTTTTTAACATTAAAAACATGCGGCCTCCAACATAATACAAATTAGATAATGTGGCCCGCAATATCATATGAGTTTGGCATGCCTGCCCTCGACAGATAATTCCGTATTTCCTTGGAACAGATTCACTGATTCTGAGATCAGCCAAGGCACCGTATAATATGTGATGTTTGGAAACAAAGAAAATTCAAATAGTTTCTTCTCGTTTTTGAAACACTTAAGTGTACAAAAAATCTTCGCAAAGAGAATCTAAATAACTCCAGAGGATTAAATCTTTCGGCAGGATACTACCGTCCTAAGCTAAAACGTTGAAAGTACAGCATAATATAATCAATTTTGAGATATCAACAATTATATAACACCTTTTTGTGAACGTTTCGTTGTCTATATAACAGCATCTTCAGATACTTTTCGCTGTTTAAGTCAAATTACATATGTCAAACTTGATATGGTTAATGAAACGTATTATAAACATTAAAATGCCGTCTTGTCTATAATTAGCTTGATATAATTACTAAAATTAGCAAAAAAATTAGCGTTATATGTCACATGTGACCTTTGCAGAGATACATTTTTATAATTTCAGATCATTATCAAACCAAATTTTCTGGTCGGCAGATAGCAAACTCTAAAATACGATACGTCTTTTTGGCTGAAAGCGGCAATATAGTACATACAATCTATTTTTATACATCATGTATAAATAATACGCTATTGTTTAGAATCAACATATTTTACTTCAGGTGAGCTTTTTTGTTCCTGACATTTGACATTAGACATTTAAAGTCGCAGTGTTCGCTTCACAACATCTTTAAAGTAAGTTGTTTCTTTTCTTGATTCTTTTATATACTTACAGATACCTATTTATAAAATATCTTACACAAAGAACGCCATACAAACAACGCCATTGCTACAGGCTCGACTATTTTCAACCCTGGTTTAATTTTTTAAACAAATGAAAAGCGATAGTGAAAAAAAGCGACAGCGACACCTGTACCTATAAAGAGAGAGTGCAAATTTGTGTGTATGTGGAGGATAATCTCCGAAACCGCTGCACCTATTTGAAAAATTCTTTCACCAATATTTAGAATGGACCTTCAAATTGGACATAGGCTATATATTATCGCGTTAAAATAAAAGCGCTTTCCAATTTTGCAATGTAAGTCGACGAAAAAACGGTGGCAATCTACAAATTTGGGTGAAGTCGGACCGGACCAAACTATTGGCCCAGTCCGACTTCACCCATTTTAAAATTATTTACTTTAATCTTAAATGATAAAATTATACGGGATACAAGGCTAAATATAAAAACAATTTTTATTCACTAGAACAACATTTAATCGTCAACGTTTCGGCAGAAATTCATGCCTTCTTCAGGACCTTAAAAATGTCTAGTAAAAAGTCATAAAATTAAAAACATAAAATAATTTAACATTAAAATTCATAACGCGCAGTTCAAGGCTTCCAAACCTTCTGCCAGGGTGGTGTATACAATTTTTCTTCATACCTCGATCGAAAGTACGCTTATTAATTTCATTAATTAATTAATTACCTATTAATTACATAAAAACATAGATAAATTCTAAACAAGCAGCTTTGAGGTTATACGTAAAAGCACGAACGACAGCTGTTTGCGACTATTAGCTAAAATGTAATAGAGTTACTATGGAAACGATATCTAGAAAACAGTTGATAGATAATTTTTTTTCTTCATACCACGATCGAAAGTACACACTTTCGGCGTCAATTGTAAGGCAGAAAGTCTAGCATTTACTCCTTGGTGGAATTACACGCACCAGTGCGGGAAGTACGTACGTTCGGGTGGCAGTAAAGACAATAACAACCAATCAACTATTGTTTAGATGTCGTTTCCATAGCCACTCTATTACATTTTTGCTAATAGTCGCGAACAACTGTCATTCGTGTTTTTACGTATAACCTCAGCTTCTTGCTTGGAATTTATCTATGTTTTTATGTAATTAATAAGCGTTCTTACGTCCGAAGTATGAAGAAAAAATTATTTTCATAAAAATGACTATATAATTTGTGAGTTGAGATTCTGACCGGTAGTTGTCAGTACGATCAAATTTTACCTGCCATCTATGGGCCAATTGCTTTTAGTGGTGTGCTTATCATTTCATTCGAAACAAACGACATTCGAAAAGCGTACAATAAAAGAGATGGAGCATTGTACAGCTTTTGTTTTCCGCCATTTGTACAGGGCAGCAAACAAGATGGCAATTAAAGTGTGCCGATAGCATTTTACGTGATGTATACAAACAAATTCCGGAGCAACCGCGATAAATTCTGTCCCGAAGGATAGAGCTGTTTGTTGTATTAAATACTAGACGCTTTGTTCGTGGAGCGTCGTGTTGTGGCGAAACTCTATATACACTATGTTTGTTTCAATCAAAAGCTGATTTATCCTTACTAGAGCCTGAGGTAAACTCAGATAATTCCGTGACTCTCAAAATCATACAATTATTAAGCCCACTAATGGACTGAAGGAAACAAAATATGAAAAGTAAATTCAACTTGTAGTCTGGTTCACATGTCTCTTTTTGATGAATTCCAGTCCGCCTTCACCAAAAATTTATGATCCTGGTGTCATTCGATTCGAAATGACATCTAGAAACTTTTTAAAAAAATTGATGTAGGCGACGAAAAAATTGCAATAGTTATAAACATTAATTTAAAGTAAGTAAAGAACAAGCGATCCAAAAATTAGTAGCCAACGTCTACAGTGGCCAAAGGATCCAGAAAAACGCAATTACAGACATTAAATTTGCATTTATCTCTGAGGATGAAGGTAAATCCTTCGAAACGTTAGTCAATAAATGCAAATTTAATATCTGTAATTGCGTTTTTCTGGATCCTTTGGCCACTGTATAGACGTTGTCTACAAAATTGATAATAAACATTTTAGTTAAAAGAAAGAGGGGTTTGGTTTTTTGCGAATATCTCAAAAACTATTGCAGATATCTGAAATCACAAAAATTTCTAAAAGAGTCGGAAATTTTCAACAAAAAGTCTCACCTTCCGGAACTACCAACATTTCTAATTTTAATTTGGAGCAGAAAATACGGGGTAAAAAAAAAATAATAATAATAATAATAACATTGATTTACTCCATTTAACATCATAGATGAGAGTTTGTCAAAGCAAAATACAAAATTTACAGATATAATATAAAATTTTTTTAAAAAGTTATTTTAAAATATTCCTCGACTGAATACAATTTAGAAGCGATCAGTATCGATTTTACTTTATCTTTACTTTATCTTTTAAAAATGATTTTTCTATTTTTTTTATAATTTTCAATATTTTCATGTTTATTAGATGCTTGTATAAACAACAGAAAAATATTTTTTAACCATATTTCCACCTCCAAATTAAAATTTGGAATGTTATAAGTATAACATATAAACCATATAATTCCCCCGAGCAATTTTAACGAGAGTAATATAAGTACAATCCGGGGAGCGGAAATTTGAAGACACGATGCCTGGCTTTTGTAGTGTCAGTTGAACGAAGGGAGTCGAGTCAGTAATAACCTAACACGAACTTATTTCAATTCAGCTTTCATCTTTCACTTCCAGTTAATGGATCTGTGATCTAATTTCGTAACTAATGGATATCTCACTTTTACTACACTTCAAAACACTAATATGTAATTCCAATAACATCTGTTAAGAGTTGTTCACGTGCAATGTCTGTGTGCTTATTTCTTGGAAAAACGTAAAGAAAAATAATATCATGAAACTCGTTATAGAAAAATTCACGTGCATTAGTGATGTGTCGCTCCTGAGCGAGTCGTTGATAATGAATGGCTCCCTTCTCGGAGCGGGTCGTTCTTTTTTTGTGAATGACTCACTACGAGCGCCATTGCTCTGTGCTGAGCTATACTGTATTGTTGTATGCACACATTTATAGAGCGCACACAGCACAGGCCCCAGAGTCACTAGTGAACTTTGCACGTACGGAGTTAAATTTGCTGAGTCATTTAATGTTGAATGACACACTGTAAGTGTAATACTACTAAGCTTACAGTGATTTAAACCATTCACATTGACGTCGTTGACAAAGATATAATATTGTAACAATAAACATTATTATTGTTATGCTTTTATTATACTTTACAGTTTATCCGAAATGCGAATAATATATTAAGATCAGAATCAAATGAAAATGAGTTCAGAGCTGAGTGTGTGTATTGTGCTGTGCAATGCTAAGTGACTCTTGATCATGCATGATGACAGTTCACACCTCTGCAGTCTGCACTCTTGTGTAATGCGTACTGTCTAGTGTCGCTCCTTTAAACGACTCCCTCTGAGCGACTCTTTTTAGTGAGCGGAGCGCACGGAGTCAGCTCCCAATAAAAAAAGTCATGTGGACACATCACAAGATTATACATTAGATAATATATTCATTGATAAATTTCAAATGGGTTGCTTAGCTAAATCGCGTACCGATGCTGTTAAATAAAATAAATTCTAATTAACTTTTTTGGACCAACTTCCCCGATTTGTTAATCATAAAAATCTAGCATTAGCTGAGAGAATATGACACAAGGAATTGGAAAAATAGAGGTTGCCTACTTTTTTCGGCAGCAAAACTGTGAAGTTGCCAGGTATAAGCAGGTAGCGTTATTAATATACCCTCATCATGTTATTTAATCAATTTTTTATGAAATGAAAGGTTATTTCATTCCCTACCCAACAGTACTAGGTTGCTTCAGCAAGTTTGTCACATCGCTAGATTTTAGAGTTCTTCTGAAAGATAATTTTTGCGATTGTTGTAAACAAGCTCCAATGATCAAATACTAGTGTTTTAAATAATGACACTTTTTGATGTTAATAAAATAGTTTAATTACAATATTAAGTTTTAACAAAATTAATTGTATTTCTTCTTAAATTTTTGTTTTTTTGTGACGTAGCCGAAGTTACGACTCACGTCATACCACTTTGACTTGCCAAACAATACTGAATGCTAAAATTACATAAGATAGTGGGGGATCTTTGAGACAATGAGTGGGGGTAAAATTTTTAAAATCAAAATAGGTGAAACTCTAACAACTAGATTCAAGTCAGATTAAATATTAACAATCGGAAAAATCTTTTGGGGCCCAAAAATATCGAAAGATCATTTGAAATTTGAAATTTAACCCTTCAGTGATTAATAAAATGTGCAGCTAAAATTTAAATAAAATCGGCCCGACAGGACCGAACTTAAAAAATGTTATGAAAACGCTGCTTTGTGGATATGGATTTACATACTAAAGGGTGTATTTAATTGGCTGCAAAATGTTTGATTAACAATAATATTGCACTTAGTATTTTAAGGGGTTAAAATTTTTATTTTGTCCAAAAACAAAAGGGTTAAGTTCACATAATATCAAATACACTATATTGTCGGCAGGGTTTGGCACTGCGACCTGGATTTTTTGTTTAAGTATGAGAAATAATATACCTACACTGTGCAAAATTAACAAACTTTAATACGTGGGTCGACCCTACGGGACTCACAAATTATTGCAATATGGTTTTACTTTTTGATTGTTGATTATGGCGGACACTGTTCATATAAGATATGAAGTATGTACACACAGGCGTCCCTCCCAGGATTATAATAAAAAAATAATAAAACTGAAAATAATATGAATACCTGGCTAAAAAATAAAATTTAGAAATACTTTTTGAAAAGGAATTTGTAAAATTAGGTTGGGAATTAATATTTAGCTTGACACCTTCCTTCGTGAGTATTCTTGTGCGATATTAATAAAATGTTTTTTTGCTTTACCCCCCCCCCCCCAGAAAAAAATCTACGCGCTTGTATTTACAAGTACCTATCACACGAGTAGCATCTAAATATGATATATTAACGCTACTTTTCATTTTAAATAAAAAAAAAAACATTAAGGAGAGTTCTCGCAAAAATGAAAAACTTAAATTTTTTACATTTTGATACGAAAAAGAAATCGTGTTACATAATAATATATTTTCTGGAAGTCTGTTGTGTGTTGTTGTCATTATTAAAACATCGGTATCTATATAACAGTGCGCGTCAAAATTGCCCCCCCCCCCCATCATTCATTTTTTTAAACAAAGATATTTTTGAATTTCTTCAAGTCAAAATTGAAATGTACAATAACAAACATTTTTTATTAAAAACAAACAAAATCGAAAATAGCGCTGAGACAGTCAATTTTAAGAAATCAGCAGAGGCCATTTTTAACGGCAGTCCTATCTGACAAGACCTCATCTAATGCTTACAGAAAACGGCATATTCCAATCGAAACGCATCGAATTAACCCTCTTTTTTAATTTGGTAAAAAAATTTCAGCGCTAGAACAATTCCAGCTTCAAAAATATTGACATTTGACGTAATATATTAAAGAAAATAATAGAGAGCTGACGCGCAAAAAAAAACATGTCGTCGGAAGGGTGCAAATTATTGGTCAAAAATTTCTGCTGTTGGTATTTTCCGGTCATTTGGCTCTTACAGAACATGAAAACAAAGCGCCAGAAATTTTTTAAAGAATTTTCTACCATCTTCGACATTTCTTATTCCCTTTATCTTAATAAATACATATAGTTTAAAAAAAAAACTAAAAAACACGCTTTATATCGAACTAAAAAGTAAAAAATATTTTTTTTTTATATAAGCTTAAAACAATAATGAATAAAAAATACTAGTATTATTGTCAAAAAAGCGTGGGGCGCTTTGTTCCACATTTTCGTACATCAAGCGCCCCACGCTTTTTCACAATAATACTAGTATTTTTTACTCATTATTGTTTTAAGCTTATTTAAAAAAAATATTTTTTACTTTTTAGTTCGATATAAAGCGTGTTTTTTAGTTACTTTTAAACTATATTTATTTTCCACTTTTTAGTTCGATTTATTGTCAAAAATTTGCCGAAAAGAAAACAATTTTTTTTTCGGCGTGGACGGGATTCCGAGAGTTGACGTCAGCGAAGACCCGTGCCTTAGACCGCACGACTAACCACTGTAGTTACAGTGCTGGCATATTATACTACAGTAATAAACCACTTGCTGTAGTCCAAACAAACATACATACATACAAACTTACAAGTGAAGTTAATAATAAAGCGTGTAAAATAGATCCGGATTCCGCCTATATATCTTATAAGAAAAAAATGCTCTAAATTACTTAGATAGCTTATGTACCAGGCGGCAGAAAGTTGGAACGACATGATTTATTTTGCTCGTCAGCTCCCTAACTATAAAATTTACGTTAACGCTTGCGATGACCCAGGTATCGGCTAGAATTAAATATTATGATATTTGCTATTCGCTACCTAGATAATATGTTATCACGTCATATAAAAATAAACCAAAGCATTCTTGACACTTAACTAATTTCTTTTTGATAAATCTTCAGAATAAAAGAATAATTGATTTTTTTTATTTTCAAAATATTTCCGAAACTATAAAGTTCAAAAAAAATTTTATTCAAAACTCTTGCAACAATAAATTGAATAATAAATCGATTTAAAAAGTATACCCTTATTATAAATTAAAAAACGTTATAGCATAATATATCTCTTCTGCGTATGCGCTGATTGTCCCCCGAAACATTACAGGCTTCATATCAAACATCCTTCCAAAACTTGGTTTCAATCCACTCATCCGTTTTCACAAACAAACAGACGCACATAATTTTTCCAAAAATATGTTATTTTTGGATTCGTGGAACCGCAAAATGAAAAAATATTGTAAAATTTTGAAATGTGAATTTTGACCTATTTGGCTTTCGTGAAACCGCAAAACGAAAAAATATTGTAAAATTTTGAAATGTGAATTTTGACCTATTTACCATTCGTGGAACCGCAAAACGAAAAAATATTGTAAAATTGTGTAATGTAAATTTTGACCTATTTACCATTCCAAACTTGTGGAGTTGGAATGGTAAAAGACAGGGGGGGACACAATTCATGCTCCCTACGTGTGTAGTAAGTATACAGCAGTAAGGTGTTGTGAAGGTAAGCTTACACTACGGATTACGGATAAGAACTTTCCCATTCACGAAATCCTCTTCTGTGATTTAATTCGTAATATAACAACGTGTGTAAACGGAGAAAAGAGCTTCGGGAACACAAACATATCAAAGTTATCTCTACAGCTGTTGTTCCTTGTTAATTCTTATGTGTTATAATATGAATTCTAAAAAAGTATCCATCAACTAACAAACGTAAAACTGTGTTTTTTCAACACTTTTTGACGTGTAGCCATCTCTTGAGCCTAATTCGATAAACGACCCCGCACCAAATACATGGGAAAATGGCTGTCGGTGAAATTGTTTCTAACTGGGCGGAATGAATCAGTCATTTGATGATGAAAAAAGTTTATAATACAACTTGGGTCTGAAAATCCCATTAGATCATACATATCTCCACGAGTGCTTAGAATAGAATGTTTATTGTTTGTGTGTGACCATAAGTACGGTATACAAAAAGTCAGTAATCAAATTAATAAAATACACAAAGACAGGTTAAAATTGTACAATTTGGTCATTCAAGAAATCGTGATTATTATAATAATTAATAACATTTAGCAATTAAGAATTCTTTATTTTTTTTTAAATTTAGATAGTGGCATTTTTGATAAGCTTGGAACTTTCGATACCATGATTTTCAGACACAAGTTGTATTGGAAACTAACTAGCCGGACCGGGTCGCTAGTTAGAAAAAAATGCGTAGGGAATAATTGAATAAATACATAATTAATAATATGTTACAATCATAAGACGATGATTAATGTTCATATTCATCGAACACTATTAAAGACAGAAGTTACTGATCTTCGAACAAATTTATTCGTTAGAATAAAATTTACTTTCAATTCACCAAGCAAAATATCAGGTAGAAAAGTTAGTTAAAGAATAAATACACACCGTACTATATTCTTTGCTCTTTCTGTTGAATATTTTGACATTCAACCTAAAAAATCCGACCGATGGCGTTAATGTAAACGTCAAAAAGAAAGTTTTACAAAATACCCTAACCCAATTGCACACAAAACTTCCACTAACTTTGATGTTTTACAACTATACACTTCACAAAAGGTTAATAAACAACAATAAATAAATTCACAAGAGCAACCGTATTTATAGGTTAGGTATTATTATCTGTGTGGCGGTCATTATTATTTTATCAGGCGAATAAATATTTATACCCTGGAAGTAAGACAGTATAAAATACCTGCAGTACACATAATTATGTTTGATGAATTAAATTATCGCTATTTATTCGAAAGAATAGCTACCTAAAGAACAAATGAACCGAATAAATAACTACTTACGTTCGGTGAATATGGCCATAAGACTGATTAAATATTATAGTGTTGATATATGAAATATTACCAAAAATTCGACATAAGTAGTTTTGTGTTGTGAACACAGATTGTATGTTAAATTCGAAGTAATTTACATAAATAGGAAATAAAATAGAATATTTTGTATAACAGCATGAAATTATTATGTAGACCGTTCAATTAACATAATAGATGCATAATGGCGAGTCACGTCATATCCGCCATTATATGGCATTAAAATAAAAACTGCATCGCCGATAGGTATACACATGTAGTTTTTTTTGTTTTAAATAACATTTTACGACTTTAGTATGTATTTTTAGCAACAAAATCATGACAGAATTTGTTATAAAGAGATTAGTGATGGGATTATTGCCATGCCATTTTTTTTAATAATAGCAAACAAATAGAAATTGAACCTTTAAAGTAAACAATAGATACTGACCTTCATTTCGTGCTGTAAGCCGGACGTGATGCTTATTTGTCGACAACGGATAACCAAAAAATATATCGAATATATTTTTCAATGAACAAACACAATATGTTTTAGAAATATATTACGTAAATTGTTCAGAAAACGTTATAAAGCTTAAAAAAAATTTAACTTCACACCATAGTATATAAGTTTTATAAGTTATAGCATGAAGAGCACGCAATTAATCCACACAAGAAAATAATCACTAAATCACAACATACTAGTTCAAACGTGCAATAAATACTATTAAGAGAAGCATGACCTCTTAGTTTCTTAAAAGTATTGACAATCAATTACGTAATTTTCGTGTTAATATTCCGAGAGCTGTTCTGTGATATTCGTTACTGAGATAGACCTAGGGTTGCATAATCAAAAAATATAAATACAGTATCTACAGAGGTGTTCCGTTTTAAATAATATATTATTCAAAATTATTATAGACGGAAAGCCCACCGTCAGATGTCCTATGTATCTATTAGGAAGACAAAGTATGTGTATCTTTGGTCAATTTTAGTACATTTATGAAATCACTTCGAAGTTCGATGGCCCTCCGTTCAAAGGCGATTTTCTCTGTAACTATTAATTGACATAAAAAAAATTCCATTAGGTACCGAGATAGAGTATGGTGATTGGTGGTCCAAATACATACGTGAAGTATAAAAAGTTGAATTTTGATTCTGGGGGTTAATTTCAAGAAGTAAATCCGAAAATGAGGAAAAAAATTCAAGGGCATCGTGAAGGGTGTCAAATGAAAACTTGTTGAACCACGAATCTATCTACCTATATTAATATATAAAGCTGAAGAGTTTGTTTGTTTGTTTGATAGGACGCGCTAATCTCAGAACTACTGAAAAAAATGTTTTTTTGTTGGATAGCCCATTTATCGAGGAAGGCTATAGGCTATATAATATCACGCTACGACAAATAGGAGCGGAGCATCAATGAAAAATGTTGCTAAATGTAACTTAAAATTTGTCAGTCCGACAAAAACTTTTGAACGGTAACTCCGATCATCATGAAATTTGGACACAACATTCTTCTCGGTAAACTAAGATGAATGTGCGCAGTCATGTCTCTCCTCCCTCCCATTCGTTCTTTTGTACCCGGGTGAAACCGGGCGGGATCGCTAGTATACTATATATTAAATGCATTCGCTTAACCGTTTTTTCGTCGACTTACGTTGCAAAATTGGTCTCCACGAAAAGCGCTTTTATTTTAATATATAGATAGCTTATGTCCATCCTGAAGGTCCATTCTAAATATTGGTGAACATTTTTTTTGAAATCGGATGAGTAGTTTCGGAGATTATCTCCGACATCCAAACTTACAAACTTTACCTCTTTATAATATTAGTATAAATAAATAAATTAAATATAAATAAATAAAAATGACGTCAAAATATCGGCCACAATGAGTACTTTAATATCATCATGGGATATAACCCCTCGGTAACCTTAGTTTCCCAATTTCAAGCAGAATAAAAATAATAATAATTATGGCTCCCTATTTTTCTGCCCTAATGTAGGACGTAGTCGGGTAAAAAGTAGACTGTATTTAAAATAATGTAACTATATAGAATATTTTCATTTTAGATATTCCGACAGTTTACGAACTATTTTTCTCCAAACACTTTTATAGACTTAACCGCTCAGATCAGCAGTTCTGTAGTTCTGCTGAACCATTTCGCTTGTCTATGCAGTGAAAAAGAAGTGTCTATACTGAGTGTCCGCACAAACGGTATCTCGATACAATTTAAGCAGCCGAAGACTAAAAAACCTTAAGAAATTCTGTTTAAATTAATAATAATAATATTAATAATGCGTTTAACGTCCGTTTCTCGATTTTATGTCATAACAGACGCCATTCGCACCATTACTATTTATTTTTACCACACTTCCCGTTATTTTCTACAATTTTTAATCTTCAACTTAATTAATAGCAATGAGCGAATGAAGAAATTTTTAGGAAATTAGGATAAGGTAGGCATTGAGCATAGGAGTTTGACATGTAATCGGCCATGGCCTTGAATAAGAAACCATCTCGATATTTATCTGGAATTATAGATATTCGAAGCAATGGCACGTCAATCCGGTGTCGGAGAGGCAACCGGATGGCGAGTGGTAATCTGGGCCTATGATTGGTACAGAACCCCCTGGTAGCGGCCAAAGTGACCCCAAATGGACGGGGGCGGCGATATGGGGGTGGGGCAAAATCGAAAAATGTTTGAAAATCGGATGGCATTGATACACACTATTATTTGTACTTAGGACAGTATAAATTTCGAATGCCATCCGATTTGAACAATGTTTAGTGTGTTTTTTTTACTTATTGTTGAAAAAATCGAAAAAAAGGGTTTTTCGGCGACTTTGAGGGGTTGTTTCTCCGAAACTGCCCATCAGGATCGGATGGCAATTTTTTCCCAACGTTTGGTGGTGTCAATAAGTATGCTCACTAATTTTGAAGCGGTTGCCTTTTCAGTTTTTTTTTTTATTTTTTTTTAATTCGCTAGTGCAAAAACGGCCCGCGTGGTTCGGATGGCAAAAAAAATTTATATAATTAGGGTATTTCCTTCAATGCAACCGCATTTTTATCCGGTTGCCTTTTCAAACATTTTTCGATTTTGCCCCACCCCCATATCGCCGCCCCCGTCCATTTGGGGTCACTTTGGCCGCTACCAGGGGGTTCTGTACCACTCATAGGCCCAGATTACCACTCGCCATCCGGTTGCCTCTCCGACACCGGATTGACGTGCCATTGCTTTGAATAAGAGGGAAACCATGGAAAATCTCAACAAGATGGCCGGTACAGGAATTACCGTTCTCGGCGAGAGGCAGTATGAAACAGTCCCAGCTATATCTGCCCCTGCCGGGTCGAACCCGGTACCTTCCTAATCCGAGTCTAGTTCTCTCACCACTACGCCACCCCGCTCGGAGTATTATCGTTTCCGTGAATCGTTTTCAGTTATCTGTATTTTGAAAAAAAAATTGGATACAACTGCTACATATTATACAATAATAAATGATTTTAAAACTTTTAAATTGAAAGTTTACATTGACTATATAATATAAAAAGTTAATTTCAATAATCGCTTATTACTAACCGTTCGGTCAATTCCGACGCTTGTTAGAAACCTTCGGCTTCGGCGAAAATGGGCCGAAGTTTTGGCCGAAGCCGAAGGCCTCGCCGAAGGTGGCCGAAGTCTAAGCTTCAAATAGACACTACATTAATTTTAAAGTACGGTGTTTCAAAAGAATTAACAAGAAGAGCAATGTAAAATACAGAACGACTGTGCGCACATCCGGTATAGTTAAGTTTAGTAAAGTTTGTTAGCCACAAGACTCGTTCGTTCTTTTCGCGATATCAGTGCTACCTTAGCAAGTTTTCATTTCTCCCAAGGGGCATTACTCTGTATCTATCCTGTCTAAATAAACGATGCTAACATATTTTATACAAAGTCTATTTTTTATCCCGTAAAAACGTGACAACGTTTCTAAATATATACGAAATATAAATTAAAAATTCAAATCTTTTATTAACGTCTGATTAGAACTCTTCAATAAATAAATAAATAAATTTTGGTCGATAATTTTATTTATTGATAAATTAAAAATAATACCCACGACGAATATTACAATTTGACTAACAATATTTTACTTCGCAAATATTAACTGGTTAATACAAAAGTTGAAGACGAAAATTAACAAAACAAAGTTTTTAAAAACAAACTTTTATTAGTTGTTAATAAAAAACAACTAGAAAGTTAAAAATAATTTTATTCCGATTAGAAATAAGCCGTTTTATACGTACAAAATTACGGTATTTTCTCAAAAAATCTGTTTTTTTGCTTCTGAGCTAATGTACATATGAAACAATAGCTACATCTATATATAGCGACATCTGTACACCGACACTAAATCTCAATCGTTCTGTCATCTAACAGAAACAAGACAAACTAACATTTCCGGTCACACTGTTCCATTAGAAATAAGTTTCTAAACACGTTCTGTATTAAATATAGTGACAAAAATTTGTTGCACTGTAAAATGCATGGGTCGTTTGTACTTTGTAAGCACAAAAACTAATGTCATAAATTATATAATACATAAAATCATGTCGAAATTAATGCTATTCAATTTAATAACTATAACATTAATAGTCACAAAGCGTAAAATTTCTAACGAGCGTCACGTGATAGAAAACACTACATAAAATTATTTAGAGATCAGTGAACCTTCAAAATATTTCTTTAATATATTTTCAATATTTGATAATTAAAAACTTGAAGCGAATTTTTATCAGAAACCAATTAGAAACTAATTATACGTAGTACAATTTTAAACTATATTTAAAAAAATGTACAAAGGTTCTCTAAGAAAATACGTTTGTGAAGTTCTGCAAGCTAACGTATTATTTTGAATTCATGAAAGCAGAGCAAAGAAAGAAAACAGAAAATTAAAAGAATTTAACAGAATTGAAAAGAAAACACTGTTAATTAATCAATATTATGTCACATTCCAAATTGGACACATAAACGACATTAATTGATGTTAGAATGAACATAAATAGGTCACCTGTGACCCCCAAAACAAGACAACATTTGGACATTTATATATTGTGTACAAATACACAAAGGCTGAAAAAGTACACTGCAAGTCAGAAATACAGATAGATACAAATTAATGCATGTTTATATCGATACTAATATATAAAGCTGAAGAGTTTGTTTATAATAATAATAATAATGAATATTTATTTGTTGCGCCATTATGTAAAAAGGATACAAAACGTCAATACACAGTTAAAACATATTAAAATAATTATTAATCCGATAGCAAGTCGTTTATAGAATATGGAACTATATTAATTATGATTTGAATATTATATTAATTATGTATTGTTTCAGCTTTTTATCAAAATCTTTGGAATCTCTTATTGATTTTGGGACATTGTTATACATTTTATAACCAAGATAGGTGGCACTCTTTTCAAAGAAAGTCGTGCTATGCTTAACGCTGTAATTCTTTGGGCGCGTATTATAAGCACTATTGTTTCTATTTTTGTTATCGGCTGCAGCTATTTTGTGTATGTAATAGTACTAACAGACGATCGAACTTGGTCCGGTCCGGCAACGGACATGGTACAGCGGATCAAGTTCGCTGGTTGCAACAGACGACCGAATCTGTCAGTCTCCTTGTGTACACAGGTACGTAATTATGCCTCCGATTAAGCGCGCGAAAATTGCGATTGTTCTAGCGGCAACGTTAATGCCGCCACAAACAACAAGGAAGAAAAGAAAGGAGTGGGCAAAATTCTATTTGAAAGATCGCGATGAATTTAGTCATATGAAGTTAATAAAATCGCTTGATAGCGAAGATCATATTTTGAATAACACTCCCGAAGAATTTCTAGAGCGTTGTTACGCGCTTCTCTGTTACAATATAACTTATCTGATAGATCCCACAAACATGAGAAATCTTTTTATAATACCAATACTCCACCAAGAACTTCGCGTTCTGTCAAAATTTCTGTCATGTTGCACAACCAGGGCCGTATTTAGGGGAGGGCAACCGGGGCTACAGCCCCGGGGCCACCACAAAAGAGGGACGCCCACAATAGAGACTTTGGAAAAAAAATTCAAATTTCCTGAGCATTGAAAGTGATTTACTTCGGGAACTGGATTTCAGCTCGGAAAGTTCTGTTCGTTAATGCTAAAATTTAATTTTTAGATAATTCTTGTTTCTGATTATATTTATATGTTTGTTAAATAATAAAAGAATCTATACTTGGTTTCACAATAAATTATTTATTGGAAAAATCGACTGAAAAAAATTGTCCATTTTATTTGGAAAATAATTTGGGGCCAGGGGGCCTCCACTCCTTTGTTGCCCCGAGGCCTCCAGACCTCTAAATCCGGCATTGTGCACAACGTTTTGAATTATAATTACGTCGCTATACGGTTATATATATCAAGTCCGTCGTACTGCTATACACACGCACGGATATTGTACCGGACCGGACCAAGTACGATGTGCATCTCATCGAACCGGGCGGACACACAGACTACTGTCCAGACGAGCAGATTTGGTACGGAGCGGACCATATCCGCTGTCCGCTTCGTACCAAGTTCGATCGTCAGCTGTTAGTACTATAAGTAAGCAAATCTATTGCATAAATTGCGTAATAGGTTGGAATACCATTTTTCTTAAAGATGTGTCGACAAGTTTCTCTACGTTTTAAGTTAAAAATTAACCTTATTATTTTCTTTTGTATGATAAATATTCGGTCTTTATCTTTCGACATTCCCCAGATAATAATAGCATAATTGATTGTGGACGCAATGTACGCATAATAGAATGTCAGCAACATTTTTTGGTCAAAAATATTTTTCATCTGTTTCAGTCGATAATAGTAAAAGTTTAATTTTTTACACACATTGCTAACATGTGATACCCATCTCAGGTTTTCATCAAGAATTACCCCCAAAAATTTTACAGAGCTTTGGAGTTTAATGTTATTATTCATAATATATGGCCAATAGTAATGTCATCTTTCAATAAATTATTTTTTATTTTAAACCTAATGCAATGAGTCTTTTGAAGATATAATCAACTGGTTTCGATGGCAATATTCGGCGAACTGTTCAACTATCTGATTACCTGCGCTATTTAATAGATATAAAAAATAATTACACAGAATTAGAACACAATAACATAAGTCATAACTATTTCACAAGACATGGCACGGACTTAAGAACGCCTAAACACAAATCAGCTCTTTATGAGAAAGGACCTAGATATTGGGGTCACAAATTTTATAATCATTTACCTGCTGACATAAAAAATATAAAATCAATCAAATGTTTCAAACAAAATTGCAAAAAAATCTTATTAGGAAAATGCTATTATAATTATGAGGAATTTTTAAGGGACACTTTTTAAAAAACGTACTTATTATGTAATCTATGTTTCACTAATGTATTTTAATGTATTTTATTCTTTGACGAATCCACATGCACGCGTGCATCACGGATCTAAATAAATTTGAATTTGAATTTGAATTTAGCTCTTCAACTGTAGAAGCTGCTATTAGCACAGTTATGTCGTCAGCGTACATTATTATTTTTCCCAGATTGATACAGTCAGGTAAATCGTTTATAATATATATTTTACATAATATAATATGGTATGGTTTTCCGGTGTCTGTATATACAGTAACGGATTACAAAATCGGAAAATCCACATACTGTGAGAGTTGTTTTTTAATGAATTATACAGACGTTAGCTCAATTAATTTAAATAAATAAAATCGGAACTTAGTCTGTAATTGAACAGTTTTAAAGATTCCTAGAGCGAATTTTCAATTTTCATCACTTTTTTGGTTTATATTTTTTTGTACCTATCTTCTATCTATACTAATATATAAAGCTGAAGAGTTTGTTTGTTTGATTGAACGCGCTAATCTCAAGAGCTACTGGTTTGAATTGAAAAAAAATGTTTTTGTGGGGTAGTCAATTTATCGAGGAAGGCTATAGGCTATACATATAAAATCACGCTACGACCAATAGGAGCGGATCATCAATGAAAAATGTAACTCAAAATGTGTCCGTCTGACAAAAACTTTTAAACGGTAACTCTGATCGTCATGAAATTTAGACCCAACATTCATCTCGGTAAACTAAGATGAACGTGCGTTTTTTTGCACTCGGGTGAAACCGGGCACGACCACTATTTATTATAAAGAGGTAAAGTTTGTATGTAAGAGGTAATCTCCGAAACTACTCATACGATTTTAAATTTTTTTTCGCTAATATTTAGAACTGATCTTAAGGATGGACAGAAGATATATATTATCGTTAAAATAAAAGCGTTGTGAAATTTTGAGTACAAATTGCAGATATATTAACAAATAAGTTGACAAAATCCCACTAATTTCTCGGCGATTTGGAATACCTTCCTTAAATTGCATTTGTAACTCGATTTCCCAATACAACCACCAGAATTTTTTCGTTGACTAAATGAATAAAAAGTTAATTGGTTGAAATAATTCTTCTGGCCAATAGTTCGCACAGAGTAGTTGAGAATGGAACGGATAGACGGATGGACTGAGACGGGAGAACAAATGGACGAACACTGGGCGGAAGTTGAGTCACACGCCGTTGATCGCGTTTATGTCGCTTCATTCATCAGCTGTAGTTGTACACCTACAACTGCTCTAAACTATGCTCATTCACAACTAGTGATGTGTCACTCCTGAGCGAGTCGTTCATAATGAACGACTCCTTTCTCGGAGCGGAGCGAGTAGCTATTTTTTTTGTGAATGACACTACGACCGTCATTGCTCTGTGCTGAGCTGTTCTGTACTGTTGCATTCGCACATTTACAGAGCGCACACAGCACAGGCCACAGAGGTACTGTTGAATTTTGCACGTACGGAGTTATCTTTGCTGAGTCATTTAATGTTGAATGACCCACTGTAAGTGTAATAGTACTAAGCTTACAGTGACTTAAACCATTCACATTGACGTCGTTGCCAAAGATATAATATTGTAACAATAAACATTATTATTGTTGAGCTTTTATTATACTTCATAGTTTATCTGAAATGCGAATAATATATTAAGATCAGAATCATATTAAAATGATCTCAGAGCTGAGTGTGTATATTGTGCTGTGCAATGCTTAGTGACTCCTGACTTCTGAACAGTTCACACCTCTGCAGTCTGCACTCTTGTGTAGTGCGTACTCTCTAGTGTGGCTCCTTTGAACGACTCGCTCTGAGCGACTCTTTTTAGTGAGTTGAGCGCACGGAGTCAGCTCCCAATAAAGAGTTATGTGGACACATCACTATTCACAACGACTTATTGTAACGGTTCAGTTCACTCCTAACTATTGAGAGAATTCCATCCGAATGTACGTCTAATAACTCATTATAAGTATGCTGGTTTCAACATGTCACTTACTTCGTCGATAATATTGAGATTTAACCATAAAAAGGCAAAAGGCAGTAAGTGACCAACTTATAAATTTCAGTAAATCAAGATTTACTAAAAATGTATTGACTGTCCAGAATTTTGGATTATGGAAACCAAAACATGGGGGAAGCATTTTTTAAAGACAATAAAATTATTGCTGCAGCACTTACTGCTGTCGTTGGTTTCAGTATGAACTCATTCTTCAACAAATGTCACTTACTGCCCTTTGCCTTTTTAGGGCAGTACGCTAGTGCGTATGCTTGCCATAAGTAAAATTGTCTTCAGTTAAGACACAGAACGCTGCAGAAAACCCATATATTTAATACCCTCTATATTTCCAGCAAAGATCGAATATAATATCGATATAGAAGTTATTAAATATATGAGAAAACCAGTAATTTGTTTTCTCAAATCAGCATTGTTTTGGATCATTAGTCACCATAGAGATAAGGAACTGTTCTCTCTCTTAATTGCACTTTCGCTGCTATCTCGCGCACTCTATGGATATAACATAAAACGAGACATCTGGTGACAGTTTGAACTATAAACATGCTGTTTAGACTAGGTGTTGCGTTTTAAACGGGTCGTCCTTATAATATTATCTCAGAATTTTGTACGTGTGCGGTGTGGGAGAAAAAGTTCTGAATAAAAGTTGCGGAGCGTAATTCCATTTCCGTCACGGCATGGTTTTGCTGCCAAACGTGCCAATAGATGTTTCACATCAAAAAGTTTTGGACATTTCTTGTTGGAAGTCGGTAAAAAAATATTTAAAAAAATTGTATTATTGAATTTTTTTCTCTTCTAAATGTTATAAAAAATTAATAAGAAAAATCGCAGGATTATGGACAAAAAATTAGATTTATTAATGTACGACGTTTCGTCTATAGATTTAGACTTTTTCAAGTGCAATAAAAAATTCAAAACGATAATTTTTTATTGTACTTGAAAAAGTAAATCTATAGACGAAACGTCCGTACATTAATAAATCTAATTTTTTGTCCACATATCTGCAATTTTTCTTATTAATTATTATCTGGATGGGCACGATATCTAATATATGTTATAAAAAATTGTTTTAAACAATATTAGACCGGGTTAACTCCTGGTATCATTGTTTTTTATAAACGGGACGGTCTCCTGAACAGATTCCAGCAAAAAAAATTGAATCAAAATTGAATTAGGAATGGCAGCGCCTTTTCCTCCTGGTCTAAGTCACGATAATATTATTTACGCAGACTTCTAATTGTGCAGACAGAAAAAATAATTGTAAAACGAAAAAAATGAATGCCTGTTAATTTGTTATAAAATAATTTTTCTCTTCGTTTTGAAATCAATTTCCTTCCTTACATTCTGTTGTTGAGAGTCTATAATTTACAGTATCTACCTAACAATATATTTACGTCGACTTCTAATTGACAGGGAAACGAAGAGAAAAATTATTGCATTATTTTTTTCTATTCTTTCCTTGATGCCATGCTAGTCAGTTCGTTTTTACTCACACTTTCTAGTGTTCTTGTATTTAATGTTATTCAGAACTAGCGGCCTCGGTCCGACTTCGCCCAAATTTGTAGACTGCTACAAATTTTTTCCGTCGACTTACATTGCAAAATTGGTCGCCACAAAAAAGGCTTTTATTTTAACGCGATAACATATAGCCTATGTTCATCTTGAAGGTCCATTCTAAATACAGTATAACCTAAGGGACCGAGTATTTTTTTCGTTATAAAGAGTTTTCGTTATATGGAGGGAAGAAAGAAAAATAACCAAATTTCACCTAATTAATTTATTCCAAACACATATAAGTCTGTTAACTTTGCCTGACGTTTTTTACTATGCCAATATTTGTTTTGTGTTTTATTAAGTATCTTACGCATGGTTTGGGATGTGGTGGAATCATCTTCATAAAACAATACGAATTTTTCGCTAAGTTTGGAGGCATCAAGTACTTGTTGAATAGTTGTTGATGGTTCAGAATCGACCTCTTTACGTCTGTAAACATTTGCTGACGCCAAAATATGAACATATTTCTTCGTAATAGAGAATGGCTGTTGGGCTATAAAAAGGGTATTAATGTAAACCAACCAAATTGTATAACTTTCTACGTTATAGGCAGTTTTTCGTTATAACGAAGGACGTTATGAAGAGGTTACACTGTATTGCTTGCTGGAGATTATTTATCCAAACTTATAAACTTTACTTCTTTATCTAAATATATATATAAAAGGAAATCGTGATTTACCACTGACTGATCTATCAACGCACAGCGCAAACCGTTGGACGTATTTGGCTAAAACTTGGCACACAGATAGTTATTATGACGTAGGCATCCGCTAAGAACGAATTTTTGAAAATTCAACCCCTGAAAGGGTGTAACGGGGGTTCAAAATTTGCATCAATTCGAACGTGCGCTGCAGGATTACTTCTGCCAATAAATAAACACGTGTTTCATGCTTTTTCAAAAACAAAACAGAAGGAAAAAAGAGGTAATAGTCTAAAAATCAACATGAGTGTCAATTTTCAAGGTTTGTCAGGACGTTGATCACGTGAATGCTATCAATTTTGAAATTTATTAGGGGGGGGGCTACGTCAAGAAAGGAGTAACTCTATGTCAAATAATGGGAATGTATCCATGTTTCGTCTCAATCGCGTGCAAAGCCACGGGTAACGGCTAGTTAAATATTTTTAATACTTTTTTTTTTCAAAGTAATTTGCCAAGCTCTGTTTGTAGATTATTTTGATCCATCTAGAACGAACATCAGAGTTAAAAATTACTACAAAAATTACGCAAATATCGAACGAGAAAGCACTGCCTGTAAAGTCTATTTTGAACCATTCAGTATATTGGATCGACAAACAACAGTGGCATATGAAACAAATGGTTAGCCTCAGGGTTCGAGTTCAGATTTGCTAAATGTCTAACTGGTTTGATAATTTACAGCTTTTATGTGTTTTAGCAAATATATTTGGTTTCCTTTATATGAATGTTGTTTATATTTCCAATAATAATATCTGAGACCCCACGGCAAAACCGCCTTTACTTTTAATTAAATAAAACACAAGGTTTTCATCTATTTATAGCCATATTCACCGAACGTAAGTATGAAAAAATTATACAGGATACAAGGCTAAAATATTAAAACAATATTTATTCACTAGAACATTATTTATTGGTCTACGTTTCGGCAGTATTTTTTGGCTTCTTCAGGACCATAAAAATCTTTAGTGAAACATAGACCAATAAATAATGTTCTAGTGAATAAAAATTGTTTTAATATTTTAGCCTTGTATCCCGTATAATTTTATCATACCATATTATTTTGTGAACAACGAACGTTAGTAGTTATTTATTCGGTTTATTTGTTCTTCAGGTAACTATTCCTCCGAATACATAGCGATAATTCAATTCACTAACCATAGTTGTGTTCACTGCAGGTATAAATCTATTCTGTCTTACTTCCAGGGTTTAAATATTTATTCGCCTGATAAAATAATAATGGCCGCCACATCGATCATAATACCTAACCTATAAATGTGAACTATTATATTTACAGTTTGGTCTTGTGAATTTATTTATGTGTTGTTTATTAACCTTTTGTGAAGTGTATAGTTGTAAAACATTAAAGTTAGTGGAAGTTTTGTGTGCAGTTGGGTTAGGATAAAACAATATTATTCTGTGAAACTTTTTTTTTACGTTTACACTAACGACGTAGGTCGGATTTTTGGTTGAACGTCACTAAGAGAGTTTTCTCGCTTACCCAGTTCTCACTTACTCAAGTTTGACTGTAGGTATATCGATAATAATGGAAAAATACAAACAAATTGGCCACAAAAATAATTTTTAAAATGTATATAATTACTTTTCATTAGATTGGACCACTAATGTATTTGAATCAAACTTACATGAGCCGTTTTGACTTTTGACTACAGATATATTCCAATCTACTGTTTCTGCAAAATTTCAATACGCAACCTTTCGTTATTTATTCCTTTGTTGAGTTCTTAACATTTTCTGATTAATTAATTAAAGAGCTTCAAACCAGACTTCCCTAACAATGTTAATATTACTTTTATAACCACAAAACAAACCAAAAGTCCAAAGGTACTTTGTTTTTTTGTTTCTGTTTCATAACTCGAGTATACCCGGGTGCTGACGACATTACATTTTTGCATAGAAATTAAGTAAAAATTTCAGTTTCGCTTGAAACCCCCCAATTGTAGTTATTCAACTCAATTTTAAGCAATGGTGCATTTATAAATTAAAAACAAATATTTGAGCAAAAACATTGAACATAAAAGTACACAAATTTTTGATTAACGTCTGATTACTTTTCAATAAATAAGATTATCGACCAAATCCGGATCGAAACGTTAATTAATTGAATTACAATTATATAATTTGTTAATACACTAGTAGTGGAAAAATTTAAGAGATCAAAAAAAAAAAAAAACAAGGTGTAACTTGGAAAAAAATGATCGTATACAGCAAATTTAAAAAAAAGGAAATTATAATAGGGTATATGCATGCATTTTTTTTTATATTTTTAATTCCCTTTTTACATCATTATAACACCATAAAAAATATAAACACTTTTGGAAATGTTAAAATTAATAAATTATTAAAATAAATTTTAAAACATCGATAAAATTCGACTTGTTTGAACGCCGCCATTTTTCGCGGGCCTTGTGTTACGTCACATGGCACGTTCTGTCAGTTCAGTGTTTGTTACTATAGTTTTACAGTTATTTTATAACAATTTTCAGTTTTAATAGCCATTCAGACGATGGAAAAAGGTAAAAAACCATTTTATAGGTATTGCCTTGTATCAAAGTGCATAAATACTATTAGAAGTAACCCGATAAATTGTTTTTTTCGGTTCCAAGAGATGCGAAAACACGAAAACTATGGTGAAAAGTAATGAGAAGAGATGGATTTGTGGCAAAATATTCTGTCATCATGAATGCATCTATTTTCGGTAGATTGTCCGATTGTGCTTTGACAAAACCACTTTCAGTCATCGTCCTAGATGATCCCTAATTTCACCAAAACACTAAAATTGTACTAGCTAATTTAAAACACTACAGGAATACAAATAAAAACTATTTGTCACTCAAACACTGTTAGCGACGCCCAGAAATCAGATGACGTGACGTGCCATGTGACGTCACGTTTTTTTTCGACCAATAGTGATGCGTTTCGAAAAATTGAATTTCCCTCGCTTATTTTGGACTTTTTAATTAATATTTTTTACAATTAAAAGCGAACTAAATAGTAAAATAATTGTTTAGGCATAATGTCCGGACAATAAAGATTCTTGGAAAAAAAAATCATGTAAATTTAAACCACATGCACATTCCCTATTCCAAGTGTCTAGTTTTTGGATCTGCACTTCGAATTCTTTAGCGTCAGCGGTTTTCCAGTAATCTTAAGAAAACCAACGACCAAAAAAAATTCGAAATTTTTTTGTTTCTTTTTTTTTTATCTACGGATTAGGACTTTTTTTTGACTTAACCACCATATGGACCAGATAACTTGTTCATTCAGCTTCAATTTCTTTTTTAAAGACCTTGATATGACCACTTCTCGCCGAGATATCGGTAGTTTAATGTAGAAAATAACGGGAAGTATTATAGATGGAAAATAGTCTGTTATGACATAAAGTCGAGAAAAGGACGTTAAACGCATTATTATTATTAGTATATCGACTATTATATTCAAGATCACATTTTTCATTCATTATCTGCAGCTATTTTAAATTTGAAAATTCAATCCGATCTCAATTCAGATTCTGGGAGCTGGGGGCTTGCTTTAGACGTGCCACAGAACCAACAACGTTCCTATGATTTCGACAATTTTTAAGCACAGCCCGTTAATTAATTACAAAGTATAATTAAGTCAGACTTCATATGTGGAGCAAAACACGTGTTCTTCGCAGTTTATACATATAACAATAAAGGACGTTCGCCTCAGATGGACACTAAAATATAAGAACCGTAAATAAAAGGTGCGGTAACGGCGTCGTATTAAAACGTCAGACATGTGGGCTGACCGCGCATGTCGGTCGACAGTCGTACAATATATTGCGTTATGTTAGTATGTTATATTATGTTCGGCCTGCGAGGGTTATGGCCTATGAAGTTTAGTTCTGAAAGGTTGCGAATTGCGATGTTATACAACAAGGTGTCGATCAGGCATGGACAACCTACGAGATATCTCATCAAAGGAATGCCACCTGCTTAGTGCCGGATTAATCATTAGGCAGAGTAGGCAACTGCCTAGAGGCCCCGCATCGACTAGGGGTCTGTGCACGCACCAAGAAAAAACCGTTCATTGAACGAAAATTTTATTTGAAAATTCGTATGAAATTTTACCAACACCAATATTATTTTCTTTCGTTGTTTATTGTAATTTATTGCATTTAACATTTAACTACGTCACGTCTCATTTCTCTTTCCTGACCCGTCAAAAAAACTGGATCATCAAATTATTATCTATAACCTATTCATCAAAACCATTTCAATAAAACTAACGAGTCAGGTAAGGCGATGCTGCAGCATCTAGTCAAAGTAATCATATTGTTACAATATCACATAAGACATTGAAGTAACAGGATGCCTGGAGCCGATCATCTGGAAGTTACTCACATCCCTTCATCAAGTTGAAAAGACCTGATTGCATTGCCTAGGGGCCCGGATAGGGTTAAACCGGGCCTGCACTGACTCATTATTTGGGATGACATACTGAATTACAGCTAACACAAACTAAAAAGTGAGATCTAACATGTGAAACAGACTTACAGAGGACTTGATGAAACTCAGTAGACCTAAGCTCAGGAAAGTGGTTGAACTCTTAACTGGACATGCACCCCTGAGAAAGCATCTACACACGATGGGAATACGTCAAGAATCGACCGAGCGTAGATTTTGTGAAATGGAGGACGAAACAGCCAACCATTTACTGTTCGAATGCAAGGCCCTATCCTACAGGAGAACAACCATCTTTGGATACATTGATGAGAGCGAAGTCTTTTGGATTTCCTATATCCTTACTACGATGTATTCCAATTCGGTCAGGAATCGACCCAGCGTAGATTTTTTGAAATGGAGAACGAAACAGCCAACCATTTACTGTTCGAATGCAAGGCCCTATCCTGCAGGAGAACAACCATCTTTGGATACATTGATGAGAGCGGAATCTTTTGGATTTCCTACATCCTTACTATGATGTATTCCAAATCGTTCCGTCAGAGATCCTTGCCCACTCCATTGATTCATTGCAATTTCGAGCTGCTTGCATTCCTCCACTCCACCGAATTAGAATTCATTTTAATTTTGAGCATTTTCGTGTATATATCTTACGAGAATTACAAATCCCAAAATGAAGAGCCTCGTCTTATTTCTCACAATCATAATTCAGCATAATCTAATGTTTATTTTTTAAATTCATCATATTTAGAATATTTTCACCGAAATAAAGATAATATTTAACCTGAACACTATTGTTTTGTGGAACACAATCGATTTCAGATTTCATGATTTGTATTTTTTTTGTATTAAAAACAAATTACTTGAAACTTGATAAATAAAAGTCAACCATACCTAACAAGGAGTACAGTCAATGCTGTGATATATGCTATTACAGAAAACAAACGTCAAATTTATATTCGGTCCAATGCTTCAAAAGATTGTACTGATAAATTGTATTTTTGAAGAGTCCTTTTTTCTTTACAACAGTTAAATGTCACCCGAACTCAAAACCAAATGAAATGAACGAATACTTTATTTTTAACTGCGCTTATAGTAGCTTCATTTGTTTGTTGTTGAATTAAGTAAAAAAAAAATGTAGCCAATTGAGCGATATAGTCTAGGAACCAGCGACAGGTTTTTCTTACCAATTTCCTTATGATTCAATGACTCGTAAAATGCTCTAAACAGTTATACTATGTAGCATCGTAAAATAAATAAAATCGTCAACTTTTCTGTATCAGCTGACAATCTTTCCCCCAATATACAACCAGCTGACAATTTTATTTATTTTAAATATTATAAAAACTGTCTTTTGACAAAGTTTCATGTGAAAGGGAATGACTGAATTCATATTTCATTTCGTCAAGTTCGTATGATCAGTGACGTAACATCCACCATCGTACAGCCAGCTGACATTTTTTTATATAAAAGATCAATAATAACTATCGTTTGACAAATTTCAATCGATAGGTAATGATTAAAAATATTATCTTTTTTACCGTGCGAGGGAGGCTTCAGTTGTCTATTCCACCAAAACTGCCGCAGCTGATGGCCACGATACTACATAGTTCAACTGTTTAGACTGTTTAAAGCATTTTACGAGTCATTTAATCATAGTTATGCACCAGATATCAACACTATAGAAACACACTGAAATAGAATTCACGCATATATGGAAAACATTTTAATCAAATCCTTTGGTAAAATGGACAATATCTTTTGGATATACCTTCGTGATTTCAATGCTTTCAAGCCGCAGATATAATAAATAAACGTCTACTGTATAATGTAGACGCTAACAAACTTTATTATTATGTAGCTTGGATGCTTTAGTTCTGCACTGACCGCACAAGTATGTTTGTTCGAACGCAGCGATGGAGTTAATTCCCTCAAGAGGATTTCGACATCACATAACATATAACACACACACATATGGTGTACTCATAATAATAGAGAATACAAAAAAAAAACCTCACCGCAATCATCTCACACTGTTTACCGTGCAAATACGCCCAGATAACTGCCGTTGTATGCCTTAATGGCTGGTAAGCTTTTTATGTTTGCTTTTTTAGCTAATTTTATGTTTTTGAAGTGAATACTTCTTATACGATTCCATCCGCTTTGCGCAAAACGTTAAATATGCAGCCTCATTCATTATTGAAAGATGGGATATTTCGAGTGAAATTGTCGAGCTATTCGTTTATTAAAATATTTCTAGATGTCTCGAAAGGTTATACAAAATCATTCGAATGATTACGACTTGTAATAAGATAATACAATCTATACTAATATTATAAAGAGGTCAAGTTTGCAAGTTTGGATGTAGGAAATAATCTCCGAAACTATTCATCCGAATTCAAATGTTTTTTCACCAATATTTAGAATGGACCTTCAGTATGAACATAGGCTATATATTAACTTGTTAAAATAAAAGCGCTTTTTGTGGACACCAATCTATACCAAAATTATAAATAGGTAACGTTTGTAAGTTTGGATGTAGGAGGCAATCTCCGAAACTACTCATCCGATTTTACAACTGTTTTCACCAATATTTAGAATGGACCTTCAGGATGGAATTAGGCTATATATTATTGCGGAGGCCAATTTTTCAACGTAAGTTGACAAAAAAAGAGTGGCAATCTACAAATTCGAGCGAAGCCGGACAGGACCGCTGGTCTACTACAAATTGAATACTAAAAATCATATACAGCAAAGTCTCACTAATCCGGCACTTCAGTAGTTCGGTACGTCCAACAATCCGGCACCCTCCGCTCACGCTTCCTTCACCCCTACTGTTATCTTTTTATGAAATGCTTCATTTTAATTACAAATATTACGAATTTTTCTATACAATTCAATAATCCGGCACCTCCGGATAGTGTCGGATTAGCGAGATTCTACTAAAATTACATAAAAAAATGAAAATTTAATTTTGCTCTTCGATTTATGCCGCTTCGTCTATTACAAAAAGAAAAAAAAGCGAGGCTTTAGAAAAAACATCGAACTATGGAAAGACAATGATGAACATATTAAGCAAGCCAGAACTTTTGGCAATCGAGCGCAATCAACGAAACAAAATAAAAGAAGTGTTAATACAGCGTGTTCAAAAAATAAAAGTCCTGTGATTAATTTCCTTAAACAATTCCATACATGATTTACGAAAAAAATTCACTTTCAAGTTTCAACGTCATCCTGAAATTCTTCGGTCTCGCAAATTATGTATTCAGTTGATCTCGGCGTAGACAGTAGAAATGATTCCCCCACTCTTTCTTCTCAACTGTCGGATGAAGAAGGGGAAGCGTGTCACTTTTCGTCTGATCCAGGCCAATTTACTCTAGCGCGTCTAAAGAAGTTTCACTTCAAAAAGTTTACTTGAATATATGAGATATCCAAAGATAATACCTATGTTACGGTCTATACCCGAATTCGGTCAAGGACCGAAATAAATGCTCTTAACTAGTTTTGACCAACGAATATTGCCCATACCCGAAATCTTACATTTAAACGGGTATTGACTGTTATAAAATGAGCAAAACTAGTTTTGCGCATTTTCAATTGGACAAAACTAGTTCTGTCCATTTCTGAACGGACAATACTAAGTATGGCATCGGAATCTTCTTTGCGTTTTCTAATTAACTTTTCCACATCAATGATACTTATTATATCATAGTGATTTATTCTTCTGTATTGTTTAACAGACAGAGGTTTTAATTACGCTTTCAACAAATTTGTTTTCTTAACCTCACTTAGTCTAGTAAGGTAATTATGTTTCGTCATAAAATTATGTTTTCAGAAGCCTCCAATAGGCGAATTAGTTGAGACTCGAATTCATCTTGCATTTTTACTTAATTATTACACTGAATATCCCACAATTATATTAATTATAACATTCAGGAGAACAATGCAATAGATAAGTACATAAACAAGAACATAACCCTACTTTTGTTCGGGTTCGGACGTTGATTGAATGAAACAAGCAGAACTAGTACTGTCCGTTCAAAAATGGACAGTACTAGTTTTGACCAATTAAAAATGCGCAAAACTAGTTTTGCTCATTTTATAACACTTAATACCCGTTTAAATGTAAGATTTCGGGTTTGGGCAATATTCGTTGGTCAAAACTAGTTTGGCGCATTTATTTCGGTCATTGACCGAATTCGGGTATAGACCGTAACACCTACATTAAAATTTAAGATAATTTTCTGGACACTATTCTGATGATTGAATAACCTTAAATTCTATTTGTGGACACCCTGTACGCTAAAACCAACAACGTCTCCAAATGGCGGAGCTGAGTAATGTGACACTGTTGTCTTCCGACTGGGGCTAGTTTGTCCTCGTGAAGCTCTATTGAACGCTACATTAATAAAAAACAAACCTTTATTTGTCTCTTTCTACTAATGTGCTACCGATTCCTCTATTATTTTCTGAAACGGTACTTGATTTTCCTCGAACATGCGTTTCTTGTGGAAAATAAAAACGATTTTACAAAAAAATATGTGTAGCCACATATTTTCTTTGAAAAATAAAAATGTCTTCAAGCATGACATTATAATATATTGGGTGGAACAAAAAAGCGTGCATTAAATATCTACTAAACTGATCCCATAGGAGGTATCTTAGAGGTATCATACAAAACATGGGTCAGCAACCCGCGGACCGCGAGCTTATACCTTGCGGCCCGTGACTGTTTTATAAATAAAAGTCTTATCTACCTCCCTATACATATATAAATAATTAAATTAATTTTCACAAATCCTTTTTCTTGTGATATTGAGGATGTACCTAGTCATTTACAAATGAACGTGATTGATCTCCAATCTAATGATACTCTCACTAATTCTTTCTTTGAAATCAAAGATCTTGTTAAATTTTATGTCAGTTTGTCATCTAATTTTGACGAATTGAAAAGGTTTGCTCTGCAATTAATTACTATTTTTGGTAGTACTTAATTATGCGAACATCCCTTTTCGATTCTCAATTACAGAAAAAATAAATATGCTTGTCGTCTCACAGATGAGCATTTGAGAGCTATTCTACGACATGCAACTACAAACCTGTAAGCTAACATACAACAAATAGCCACTTAAATACAACCTCAAACGTTACACTAATTTTTGTAAAAGAATAGTTTTATTTTGAAGTTCTCAGTTAAATTTTTAATAAAATTCGAACAAAGTGTTTTCGAATTTTTAACTCGTAGCTATATCTGATAGTCTTGTTGCATGCGAGAGTTCTCATATTGTACTGTATAAACGCACAGGTAGCGGACGCTTGTTTTTTATTGGAACTGTTACTGTGTACGTGCGTAGCACATTGTTGCGGTTTAAAAAAATTATTTGTTTTTGTGATGTAACTACAAATACACGGTTTTTCCTTTACTTGTGCTATAAGACATTGCTTCTTGCCAAATTTCATGATTCTAGGTCAACGGGAAGTACCCTATAGGTTTTGATTCCCAAGAGTTTTGACAGAAAGAAGGTGCAACAGAGTGATCCTATAAGGGTTCCTTTTTTCCTTTTGAGGTACGGAATCCTAAAAATCCAAAACATTCTTACTTATTAGAGAAAAACTGAGTAAAAGTGGGTCAGCCTAAATCAAGAGTAACTAGAGCTGTAACAAACCGTATGTATTCGTTACTGAGTAACGGGTACAACGTCTGACTCGAAGTAACGAATCGTTACTTACAAATTCATTTCGTTACTCGCATTTGTCGTATCCATGTCAGTTCGACTCGTTTGATGCGGTTATACGTTATACGAACGAAGTCATACCGTATCACGTATGCGACGCGCCTCGATGCGATGGTACAAGCTTGATGCTGTTAGTACACGATTGTATGTCGTATGAAAAGTAACGAGTTACGTAACGATACGAAAGTAACGGGTACTGGTTCTTTAAGTAACGAATACATACGGGTACACAATTTCTCGTTACTTTTACAGCTCTAAGAGTAATCCATACTATAAAGCAAAAATAAGAATCAATCGATGCATTTTCAAGTTACTCAAGTTACATTTTTCCATTTCTACTAATGGCACACATTAGTTTAAAGTATTTTATATCGCAGACTGTGAAGAAATTGCAACAATAATAGACATTCACAACAAATCTGCCGGAACTGCACTTTGTGATAAATGTGCATTTCTCCTATTCTCCTAATAGAATTTCCTGCCGCAGAGCACAAAATGTAATCTACAGAACAACTATGATGATCTATCATATCTTACTTGATGGCTAAAGCGGCTCACACGAAACTAACAATAGTCTTTCTTGAATACAACCACCGACGTTATAATTACAGACGAAGATTGACAGAAGCGACACTTACTTAAGGGTTGGCTTCCTAAAGGCCGCTACACACGAGGCTGATTATGCCGCTGGATTCTTTTTTTTACAAACTTTTATATAGTTTCATCAGTCCCGATGTGTAAACACGATTTATCTTTCTTTTGACGAATCCTAGACATAATCTTTATATATAAAAATTAATTATTTATTTTTTTAAATTTTAAAGAATAGCTTCTGTTGCTACATTGTTGAAACACCCATTGTTACATGTCTATATTAGAAAAATTTATTTCTCAAACAATGTCACCATCGGAAAAAAAAAATTAATTATTTATGTTTGTCCGCGATGAACTCCTAAACTACTGAACCGATTTTAAATTTGATTTGCACACCGTGTGCAATTCGACCCAACTTGAAAGATAGGATAGCTTACATTTCAATTTATAGTCGCAATATTATTTTATTGCAAATTATTTGTCTATTCCTTGACAGTCATAATACAACCATATAAGATGGCGATATCTGTTGACTGGATTGAGTGAATATTCAATAGATGGCGCAACGAACTTAACAACCATATAAGATGGCGATACCTGTTGACTGGATTGAGTGAATATTCAATAGATGGCGCAACGAACTTAACAACCATATATCTAGATCGAGGATGTAAAAAAACTGAATAACGTTTAAAACAAATGCTTTTTTTTCAAGCACGACGGCGCAGCCGGAGTGAACTCTCGAAATAGAGCAAGTGTTTTAAAGACCAGTTATCCACGAATATTTTACGCTATTCTTTTTCGAGCACGACAGCGCAGCCGGAGTGCTCGAAATAGAGCAAGCGTTTTAAAGACCAGTTATCCACGAATACTTTACGCTATTGTTTTATTATTTCACTTTATACGTAGCGAAGCACGTACAGGGCCGCTAGTTGTATATTATAAATAAATGTATATTAGTTTATAATTAAGCAAGTTCGGCTAAAATTGAGAAAGTCAACATTCTTGTAATGTTGTTATTAAAATAGCTCTCGCAGGTAGTCGATTCTGCAGTGCATTGTGCTATATATAAGAGAAATCAAAAATTAACTGTCGTGGGCACTGTAGAGTAATGTAACTCAGCCAACGCGAAATTGGTTGTTTCGGGTTCAAGTCCTGACAGTGACATTTAAGTTTTTCTTATATATAAAGCCTTCTAAAGAATATTTATTAGGACGATAAAAATCGTTTAATATTATATGCTTTCACTATTTCAGTGATAAAATATACTGTAGTTGGAATTTAATCGTAATGATTATCATTAGCCATTATAATTGTATGCCTTTGGATAAATAAATTCTAATTCTATAAAGTAAAACCGTTTTCGATCAATTTAACCGTCAACCAAATTCCATAATGGAGTCCTTTCCTGTCCTTTAGTGAATCAGTTCAGCGGTTCGTGTACATATAATATACATTATCATAACATACGCTGCAATTTTATTAATACCTTAGTACCTATAAGCTTTTAAAAGTTAATAAATACCTGTAAGTTCGTCTGTATTCAAAAAGGAACAATCAGCAACGAAATGAAGATAGGAGAAGAACTTTTTTCTTTCATGTAATCATCAATGTAGTGTCACCTCCAAAACACAAAGTTGTTCAAATTATCACGCACGATTCTGTAACAAAGAAAACGTTTGGATTATAAAAAATCCCTTTTTTTTAATTTCAGCTTTCGTACATATTATTACACACGCAATGATACACTATCGATCGAAAATAAATACAGTAACTGAGAAATATGCACGCTCAACAACTAAGGTCACGTATTATTCCAAAGTATTTATTTTTTTTTCTTTAATAGAAATTAGTCCATAACCAAAAAACACAACCAATTATGTCGATTTTTTGCAATTTTTTCTATTGCACAAAATTTCATAATTTCAGTTTTTTATTATAGATTTTATTGGTTTTTGTTTTCATAACAGTTAGCCACGGCAAGTATTTTTTATTCATTATTTAACCATTCATTTCTTATACTTAATTAATTAGACAGGGACACAACAGAGGGATGGACCATGGAGAATAGTAAACGATAATTTCAGTTTTAAACTTCTGGACACTAGTACGCAGAGATACATAACAAAAGCATTTTTCATTTTCATTTTAAAATCTCATTCTTTGTGTTTTATTCATTCATAATTCTAAGAACAGTTTAACAAAGTTTCTTAAGGCTGGATTATAAGATTTTCCAACCAATAAGATTTTCTTTTGAAAAAAAAAGAAAAATGTTCGGACAATTCTTTTTCAGCTCTGCGAAGATTTTTAAATTAAATGATATGAGATTTTCTCATAAGTCTCAAATGAATAACATATTTTCTATAAACGATAATGAAGACATATCTGATTGAAGAAAGTTAATAAACAGGGAAAAATTTGAATTAAAAAAAAAAAAAACGAAAACGACTAATAAGAACATTTACAAATAAAATCCAATATTCTACACGAGTGTACAATTTATAAATGCATTATTGATATTTGATATTTCTATGAATAAATGCCTTTAAATAGTAAAAACTTTAAACCCCCATAAAATGTTATGGGGCGTTTGTGCCAAAAATCCCTTAGGCATTTTTAATGTCCAACCGAGGTCAACAAATGTCCAAAGTTTCATCTCGATCGAAAGTGGCCGGTTTTCGGAACTATTCGGAACCCAAAAGAATGGTGAGACCTCTGATGAGAAATGCGTTGAACTGTCCTAAGGGGGTTTTTGACAGGTAAACTATGGAGAAATTGATTTAGAAAAGCATGATGGAGGCTAGGTCAGCCTCCATCATGTTTTTCTAAATCAATGTTTACCTGTCAAAACCCTTAGGACAGTTCGGCGCATTTCTCACCAGAGGTCTCACCATTCTTTTGGGTTCCGAATAGTTCCGAAAACCGGCCACCTTTGATCGGTTGGACATTAAAAATGCTTAAGGGATTTTTGGCACAAACGCCCCATAACATTTTTAAGGGGGTTTAATGTTTTTACTATTTAAAGGCATTTACTAATAGAAATTTTGTTTTAACGGTGTCGGAGAGGGGGACATTTTTTTACCTTGATGGAACATTTAAAACCCCAAAGGGATTTTTTGTGCAAATGTCCCGTAAGATTTTTAAGGGAGTTCGAAATTTTTACAACTTTAAGTCATTTATTCAAACGAATTTTTCCTTTAAAGCGTGCGTGGGGGAGGTCTAGAGGCGAAAAGATAAGCTCCTTATAGAAAATTCATTCCCTATTTTGTCCCCCTTGAGGGATGACGTTGCAAAAACTCTGAAACACGTAATTCTTTATTTCTTACCAAAGCACTAAATATGAATTTTCATATCCATAACTTGAGAAATGATCGGTTCTCTTCAACTTTCATCCCCCATTTCACCACGTCAGAGTTATTTTTTGAGACAAACAGTAGCCTAAGTCCTTCCTCATGATGCAATTTACCTTCTTGCCAAATTTTATCGAAATCTGTTCAGCGGTTTACGCGTGAAAGCGTAACAAACAAACAAACAACAAACTCATATTCGCATTTACAATATTAATTAGGATTAGGATTAGTATGGATTAAATTGAGAAATACGGTATAAATTTAAGTCTGAAATTTCTGAGTGGGTACCCGGAAATCTAAAACAAAAGAGGAAGGGCAAGAGGTGAAACTCTCTAAGAGGAAAGTGAGTTGAGTTAAAAGTACACAGAACTTACTGAAAATACTGTAACAACAAGAAAAGACAATGTTTCAGTATTGCTGTGATTGATGTGTAACTGTAATGAAATTGAAATAAAATCTTGACTTAAAAATTTGGTTTTTCAAACATTTTTCGAACTACCTAATCCTCCTCAAGAAACCTATCTGAAACTATTTTTTTTTTTTTTTGTTTTAATATAAATTTTTGGCTTTTACACCTTTGTGTATTCAGCCACTAACTAAACTAAAATTTAAAACTGACTAAATGTAAAACTAAAAACACAACACAATTATAAACAGGGACACAAGATGGATGGACCAAAGGATAAAGGATTCAGGACCACGAAAGTGCCTCGGACCCAACTCGGCAGACAAAACTAACAAGAGGTCAGGAACACGGACGGCCGGGAAAGGTAGGTAAGACACATAAGGTAAGTGTGTTAAGCATATACTCTTATTGTAATTGAATCTAATTTTAAACACGTCTATAATCAGGAAAAAGAAAAGATCGATATTATGCCCGGTCCGGCTTTGCCCGAATTTGTAGATTGCCACCGTTTTATCGTCGACTTACGTTGCAAAATTGGTCTCCACGAAAAGCGGTTTTATTTTAACGCGTTAATATATAGCCTATGTCCATCCTGAACGTCAAATCTAAATATTGAGGAAAACATTACTAAAATCGGATGAGTATAGTTTCACAGATTACCCCCTACATCAAAACTATTTATAATATTAGTATAGATTACAATTAGAACTAAAGAAAGATTAATTTCTTCGTTATTTACAGTAACCTGTTCTATACCTGGAGCTAATGGTCTTGCTGCCGAAAGCCCTCATTAAAAAAAAAAGATTAATTTTTTCTTGTCTTTCAACGCAAAGATGCCAGTGAAAGTAGATAGTTCCAAGGATAAGCTTTTGCGAACTAGTTTCGATCAACAAAGAGAACGTTCCGTGGTCGCTCAATATTTGGAATTGTTTTGCGTAAGTCTGGGTTCCATCCATCTTCGAGACATTTAGTAAAATACAGCGTCAACTCTATTTAACGTCACTCGATATAACGACAATCTCCTTAAAACGCCGAAATTACTTAACTTTAGTTGGTTTACCTTGTTGCTCATACAATGATACACTCTAAATAACGACACACCTACTCTAAATAACGACAAAAAACGTCATCATTAAGCAATAAACAGTACTTGTTTGTTATTTTGTTGCTTTGTTGTCGGCATCATGCGTACCGAAGATTCTAAGAAATGCGTTCGTGTGTTTGTTGAGAATTATCTTTCATATGTTTAACTCAGCTGTAATTTGTGATAGTATGAATGTTTGTTGGTCTGTTGTAAATTCTATATATTATGAGTAAATACATATTATACTAAAAAAGTATTAATGGATTAATTCTTCTGTCCGTTTAGCGACAACTCTCAATAACGCCACAAAGTGCACAGTCCCTTGAATGTCGCTATATAGAGTTTACACTGTAACTCAAACGGTAAAGTTTGCAAGTACACAATGGTTCTAAGAGTTAAGGAATAACAAATATATGATGTGCCGAATGTATAAAGTAACTACATTTTCCACAAAAGATAAATTATTACAGGATGTCAAAATAATTGTTGTCAGTCGTCAGCGTTGCGTGGAGGAAATTTTATTAGATGTCCTTTCTGTACAGCAAAGTGCTTTCCAAACTTGGAACGCGTTTTCAGAAAACAACACTAACTTGGCTTTATTGAAAAGTAATTACAATGCATAATTCAGTTACTGTATCAAATATCTCCAGGAAATTCTTAACTTTAAATGCTGCCAAACTTATAAAATTATTTGTTACATTTTACTCGCTTCGAAATAATTAGTGGAAGCTATGATATTAAACTACTAGCGGTCCCGCCCGGTTTCACCCGGGTGCAAAAGAACGAATCGGGAAGGATAGAACATGAGTACGCAAATTCATCTTAGTTTACCGAGATGAAAATTGTGTCCAAATTTCATGATGATTGGAGTTACCGTTCTAGCCCAAAAGCTGATGACACGATTTAGGGTATGTATTTTAGGCAGGTTGAAATAATGAAAAAACAGTAATTTATCAATGGGTGAATCTGGAATGGTGAGTCTGCCTGAGCATTTGCGGTTATTTCGCGCCTGCGCAGCATATGACATCTGCAAAAAAATATCCCCAAAAAACATGCTTTAGGCAACTTGAAACTTTTATAATCTTTGAGTTCAGCATTTATATAATCCAGAAATGAAAATTCCAGAACATTTTGTCGGTTATAAAGTAGGGGCAGAACCCCCCGAAGATATTTTATTAATATACGCAATGAGCACGATACAGGTCAAACGGATGAACGGATTGAAACCAAATTTTGGGAGGATGTTTGGTATGCAAATATGAAAAGCTCTATTGTTTTTGGGGAAAATCGGCGCATGCGCAAAAGAGATATATGCTATAACGTTGTCTTTTATATAATAATGATATACTTTTCATAACAGTTTATTATTCTATTTATTTTTTCAAGAAAGTTTTGTGAACTATTTTTTTTCTGGCAGATTTTTTAAACTAAACAGCAGTTGGTTCTTGTCTTATTTTCAAAATATTTCCGAAATTATTAAGATTAGAATTTTTTTTTTTCACAAAACTTTCTTGAAAAAATAAATAGAATAATAAACTGTTATGAAAAGTATATCATTATTATATTAAAAACAACGTTATAGCATATATCTCTTTTGCGCATGCGCCGATTTTCCCCAAAAACAATAGAGCTTTTCATATCTGCATAGCAAACATCCTCCCAAAATTTGGTTTCAATCCGTTCATCCGTTTGACCTGTATCGTGCTCATTGCGTATATTAATAAAATATCTTCGGGGGGTTCTGCCCCTACATTATAACCGACAAAATGTTCTGGCATTTTCATTCCTGGATTATATAAATGCTCAACTCAAAGATTATAAAAGTTTCAAGTTGCCTAAAACATGTTTTTTGGGGATATTTTTTTGCAGATGTCATATGCTGCGCAGGCGCGAAATAACCGCAAATGCTCAGGCAGACTCACCATTCCAGATTCACCCATTGATAAATTACTGTTTTTTCATTATTTCAACCTGCCTAAAATACATACCCTAAATTGTGTCATCAGCTCTCCTGCTATTCGATAAAAAGCAGTATTTATACTTTTTTTAGGTAATAAATTTCTTTTAAATAAATAATTACTGTAATTATTAAAATATACTAAATATTTAATTAAATACACTGTAGGATAATTATTTTTATATAGGTACCTATAGTTATAACAGTTTTCAAATGAGCTATTAATTAGATTTATTTAATTTTAATTAGTCGTAAATACATTAAAATAAATTTAAATGTAAGCCTTAGAAGAAATCAATGTAGAAAATAAAAATAAATTAAAATATATTTGTCCAACGTGGGGCTCGAACCCACGACTCTGGTATTAACAGTCGCATGCCCTACCGACTGATCCAGCCGGGCTTGTAAATGTATGACCTTAATACCGATATATGTAGTTACGGCATTTCACCTGAATAAAAGCTTATTTTGAGATACATTTTGCAACATTTTTCATTGATGCCCCGCTCCTATTGGTCGTAGCGTGATATTATATATCCTATAGCCTTCCTCGATAAATGGGCTATCCAACAAACTTTTTTTTGAATCAGTAGTTCAGCCAAACAATCAAACAAACTCTTCAGCTTTATATATTAGTAGAGATATAGATAAACATATTCTATATCTCAAATTGTTGCATTGTGTCTAATGCAGTAAATGAGCCATATACTTTGTAGATCTGTTATTTTTTTCTGTGTAGTAAAATTTTGTAACAAAAATTTGATATTTTGTAGCCTAAATTCTTCGAGAATAAACGTAATCGTTTCTTTACGAGGACAATATAAAGTCACATAAAAGAAAGATACTGCATACAAGAACATTTACTATGCTGAAAGAAACGGCGCACTCCGTTTAACGATCATCGTTTCGCAAAGCTTTATTTTTACTGAAAAAGCCGGTAAAACAACAAATGTTTTAAAATCATTTTTAAATATTTCTGATTTACTAAAATAAACTATATAGGAAAAATAATAGCAATACAAAAATATTTTTAATATAGATACCACGTTTTTAAAGCAAACTAAAAAGTATAAAATAACTTCTTTACAGACAGATTTTTAACTTGTAGGATTTGAAATGAAATACGTGGGGCGCATTACTCGCTTTATCTTATAAATAGATTTTTTCTTTGATACTACTCTCTACACTTCTTATACAGGCTGAGTCAGACCACCCGTATCAGTCGTTTTTTTCGAAAACGGTTAGTCGTAGAGAGTTGTGTCAAAAATCTGTATTATAAAAGCCCTAATGAAGAATCGAATGGTGATATTGTTTCCCCCCGGAAAGGTCGGCTTCCCTGTTAGTTTGCTCCGGAATGTTCAGAACTCCGGAATGTTAAATGGCACGATAGGTCGAAAGTGGTATTGTTGAAAAGATCTTTAAAAAATAAGCAAGTATTGTAGGACATTTTTTTTTGTTACTGCCATCCCTGTTAAGTAATATTCGTTTGAAGTTATTAAATTAACATGTCAGAATAACAAAAGAGTCGGCATTTAAAATCTAGTTACCTAATAAATTTTCAATAATTGCAATTGTTTTTTTTGTCGGAAAATACTTCCAGGTACTCATAGCATATCTAGAAGAGCTCTGCAGTTTTTAGAAGTAAATTGAAGACAGTTTGAACATTTGTGACATTGTTTAATTAGGTAACTAGATTTTAAATGCCAACTTTTAAAATTAATTTTGTTATTCTTACATGTTAATTTAATAATTTCAAACGAATATTACTTAACAGGGGTGGCAGTAACAAAAAAAAAATGTCCTACAAAACTTGCTTATTTTTTAAAGATCTTTTCAACAATACCACTTTCGACTTATCGTGCCATTTAACATTCCGGAGTTCTGAACATTACGGAGCAAACTAACAGGGAAGCCGACCTTTCCGGGGGGAAAAAATATCACCATTCGATTCTTCATTAGGGCTTTTATAATACAGATGTTTGACACAACTCTCTACGACTAACCGTTTTCGAAAAAAACGACTGATACGGGTGGTCTGACTCACCCTGTATAATAATAAAATTGTCGCATGCGCGCCACGTTTTTCGTTTCAAATCCCACAAGTTAAAAATCTGTCCGTAAAGAAATTATTTTATATTTATAACTTACTTTTAAGTTAGCTTTAAAAAAGTGGTATAAAAATGTTTTTTTTCTATTATTATTTTTATACTTTTTGGTAAAAAAAAACAAAATTACATCGTAAAAATATACAATTGTTACATGCCGCATGGGGGATCGAACCCGCGACCTTCGCGTTAAAAGTACGACGCTCTAACTAACTGAGGCATAGAGCTACTGTGTTCTGTGTGCCTTACAACGGTAAACAAGTAAAAATGAATTATTTATTGTTATTTTTTTTCTGTATGTACTTGTCTAAGTCTATATAGACGAAATGTTGTTTAAAATTTTGTCCACAATTTCAATAAATAAAATTATTTATTGAAGAGTTCTAATCAGACGTTAATGAAAAATTTGAATTTTGTCCACAATCCTGCAAATTTTCTTATTATTAATTAGCGCTAAAACATTTTAAATCCTTTTGTAAATAAAAACTTTAAAATAATTCTGGTTTTACTCCTGTCTTGTCTGAATTTTATGATAGAGCGTTACGTTCTTCTTTCATAAGGGGAGCTAAATTCTTTCGCCAGGGAGCGACAGAATTTCTAGTATGACGCTGCTACTGTTCAAAAGGGTTGGTAAAAATTGCTGGACAATTACAGGGAATGATGTACAGAGTCCTTGTCGCTCGAGTGGTTTTTTTTTTTGTTTAAATACAAATTAATGATATATAATTGATCTTTTAACATGTTTTTTTTTTTATTTAAAACAGTTTCCAGTTACAAAGTGCTTTAATTAATACATTTCTGCGGTCACAAAACTAAACTGCTTATGTCAGATTTTCTTTAAAATAAGCTTAATGACGATTTAATCATATCATTCTTTGAATGGCACAGTTTTCCAATTTTTGCCTGCAATTAAAAGAAACAACGCTGATAACCATAATAAAAAGGGTTTCCAACTTCTAAAAATCTCCCCCCCCAACCACAAGTTGAAATATTCATAAAAATCCCCCAGAAAAAATATTGTTTTACTTTGAAAAACTTTTTATTTCTATTAATTTATATTAACATTAAAGGAGATCGAGCGGGGTCTATCGTATAACGCGCTCGGTCTCCTTATATAGCAGAATAGTGAAAACCGCCGTCTGCAAAGCGGCAAACTTTGTTGAAGGTAAGTTAACAATAAAAAATCATTGTTCTACAGTTACAATAATCAGAATTTATTGTTAACTCATCTTAACAAAGTTTGCTGCTTTGAGGGCGGTATTCTGCTATTGAAGGAAACCGAGCGCCACATAATACTATATTATTAGGACTTAGGTTACCACTTAGATATTTAACAACGAGTCGGTTTTGTCATTCAAATTTTAAGTTTTTTTTTGTGATCCTAAAATTACCCCTAAAATTATTAGGGCCCTAAAAAAATCCTATTCTACATTTTATCCACTTAAATTTAGGGGGCCTTTAGATACAAGATATTCCTCTGCTGTGCCAGAGTATTTAATTTTTTTCAAAATTTTAAGCATAAGCGTTTTTGACTTGTGACTAGCGATAGATGTTTAACTGTTTGCATTAACACGGTATACAAATTGTTTCCTCATAACATAATAATGGACCTTTTAAATTAACGATGAAATTGCTTACACAATAATTAATAATTTAATCAATGTTCTATGTACTAATGCATTATAATTTGTCGATTAATTATAAACATTTGAACGTATCAATTAAAACTCATTTCCTGCCCGTCTGCTGGCACGATCAATGGATGTCCGACAACGGCGGCACATTAAGCCGACGCGCGCCATTTGATGTCGGCTAATTGAGTGACCGTCGTCAAGCCGCCGTCTGTCATTTGCTGTAAGTGTATACAGCACACACAAACAGACACAGGTCACAGACACTCATGTAAATATACAAAGTGTAAAATCTTCATTGACTCTGCAATATCTTCTTTTATCCTATACGCCCTTTTTACAAGCATTCATGTGTGCATGTAAAGTGAAACATTACACACTAGTGCGGTAAAATAAAACAAAAGTAGTCAGCTATATACAGTGGCATACCTACAAATGAAATGTCAAATTTTTTTAAAAATACTTGAAATAAAACAAAACAAGTTACATTTGACACATTTATACAATTTTTAGTAAAAATCAGTCGTTTTTTCAAGAAAAATAGTAATTTTAACACCCGTTGATGACATTTTTTATTTTAATTTAGTTTATACATAATAGACCAGTACAGTTAGCCCAAAATCAAGTGAAAAAGGGACAAAATTAATAACAGAAAACGAATGATGAGGAAGGGAAGAAACTGCCGTCAGAAATACAGAAACCAAAAATTCAAATGCGTAAAAAGCCGGAGGGATGTAGGGGGCGCGTTTTAGGGATCAAACGCGGTTTTTCGTTATTTCCGGCGAAAGTTGACCTCCAATCGAAAAATATTGCATGGCAATGGTGTAGGTATTAAAGGGATCTACAACTTTTATGAATATAATTTTTTCACATAACCTTAAAGATTCAGAGAAATATCGAAAAAACCGTGTTTTTCGTTTTTAATTTTTTTCTCCTGCAAAAATGACTTTTTTTTCATGGAATTTTCAGGAGACTTACCTTTCTATGTCCTTAATAAGCTGTAATTTTTTCGAATAAAAAAATTTATTTGCCAATGTAATATTAAGAAAAAACCGAAAAATTACCCCTAACTTCAACCTAAAAAAGTAATGTAAAAATTTCAGATTTTCAAAAATCTTAGTATGGGGTTTTCTTCGTTAAAATATCTACTTTCAGATGGTGTATTACATTTGTTAATGTAACATTGAATTCCCCTTTTATGAATGATTTTAACTGTACATTTTCATATACAATTGCCAAATTTGAACAATATTGTCCAAATTGGCAATTAGGTATATATGAAAATGTATAGTTAAAATCATTTTTTTTTCACACTTAAAATCATAAGCAGTTTTTTTATAGGATGTAGAATAAAAAAGGGAAATAATTTTCTAGGCGACTAACTATTTGCAACAAAAAAAATAACTTGACAGCGATTAAATATTTTGGCAATAATAATTATATTAGATGACCTTCAAGCGCAAGCTATTATAACAACTAAATAATGGCCGCTACTTTAAGGTCGCGAACATATTAAACAAGTCAATTGAAATCATAGGCGAGGTACTATAAATAATGATATCAAAATTTGTCTGTCCCACAAAAACTTTTGAACGGTAACTCCGATCATCATGTTTGGACACAACATTCATTTCGGTAAACTAAGATGAATGTTTCCACTTGCACATTCCTTCTTGCACCCGGGTGAAACCGGAAAGGACCGCTAGTATACTATATAAACAATTAGCAATTTTACACCCTGTATATAAGTCGATAAAATTCAGGTATGCATTACGTATTATTAAAAACTCGAACGTTCAAAGAGAATGTTGATGACAACAATTTAACGGCTCTAGCGGTGGATAATATTTCGAAAAATAATCAATACTATTTTTGTAAATATTCTACACCACACTGAAGATTTTCCGCATTTTTTATTAACTCTACCCTTCCCCAAAAAGAGCTATATGTTTGAGCGAGCTGTTTGCGTGTGATATCACAGAGTAAAACTTCTCTTGTGCTCTGTTATAATGGTGTCTTTCCTAGGACCGAGTAGAGAACACTATAGCACTAGGCTGACCAGCTGCCAGCTGGTAAACAGTCACCTTAAATATTACGAGGCAAGAAAGGACCCGTACAAACATATGGGATTTGATTCTCGGTTAAATTGATCGAAAATGATTTTATTTTATAGTTTAAAGGTCACTAAGAAAAAATGTCTATGGGCGCATAGCCTAAAAACCAATGGATTTTTAGCTACAGATATGTTTAACGAGATTTTAGATATAGAGATAAGTGATGTGCCGGATCGTTAAAAATGCATATCCGCGGATACGGATACGGATATTTGGTTTCAAGATCCGCGGATACGGAAACGGATCTTAACTTTCTTAGAGTACGCGACGGTAAATATTGCACATCGACCTTTGGAAAGAGACTGTTATGGGAAAAAGTTATTGACTTCTTTAAGAGTTAATTCTCATAACAGATTGTCTCTTTCCAGAGATCGATGTGCAATATCTCATTATAAAGATAGTTTTTTATTAGTACCTTTGAGTTATGTACTATTGGTATGGTACTCACTACGATAAATTTTTGCAATATAAAGGTGCCAAATACGATTTTAAGAAATAAAAAATAATCTGAATGGAATTTAACAGTTTTTCATTATTACCTAATCACCTATATATATAAAATTTCATCTATGAATTAAATAAGGTAAAAGATCCGCCATAAAACTAACGGATACGGATCCGGATCTTTCTTCTCCCTCGGATATCCGCGGATACGGATACGGATATCCGGCACATCACTAATAGGGATATCTAATAAATTCACAAACATGTTACATGTTCAACTTTTGAAATAGAAAATGAGTCGAAAACTAGGTAATGTTGAAAGGTGTCACCTGTATAAAATAATAATGTCATATTTGGATTCAGCGCACTCGTAAACATATTTTTAGAGCTTAGGATTTTTTAAGATTGAGAATTCAATGGATATCCCTATATCTAAAATCTCGCTAAATATATCTGTAGCTAAAAATCTATCGGGTTTTAGGCTATGCACCCATGGACGCTTTTTCTTAGCGACCTTTAAACTATAAAAGAAAACCATTTTCGATCAATTTAACCGAGAACCAAATCCCATAAGGTTTGTGCGGGGTATTTTGAGGCAACGATAAGCAATTTTAAAACGTTAATGACGATAGACACACTTTAATTTTACCACTTTGCAACAAGAATATGCAAAACTGTTTTAACCTCACTATACTGCTTAATTAAAATGTAGGTACTGCAAAATGCATAAATCTTAAGTATTAGAATATATTTTAGATAAATTTGATTTAAAGCGTAGACTATTTCACATTTAAAATGACAAAAAATGAAGGTAATATTGTGAAAAACGTCGGTCACTAAAATGGAAATCTTATGAACTTATAAAGAAGTTTATAGTTTTTTTACATCTTTAGCGTTGGCAAATCCTGCTGATTTCTGACAGCTCTTAAAGTTTCCATGATATATTGCGCGTGACAGAATGAACCAAATGCCCCGAAGTATAATAAATTTATTTTGTAAAAAGTATTCCAGTAAACGAAAACTCAACAAAAAACATCTTTTCAACAGAAATAATATTTTAAAAACTAAGACCCGATAACGAAAATGTAGAAAATAAGCTTCCAATATGAATAAAATTAATACTTTTTAAAAACAAACTTTAATTTAAATGCATTAAAAAGAAGAAAATAAGCTGTAAATTAAATCAAATTCAACAATTCATTATATAATACAATAAAAAAAATAAACAGAATAATAACCGTTATGAAAAGTATACCATTATTATATAAAAAAAATTCCAGTCAATTGGGCGACGGGACCATTTCAACTACAAAAATGTTGACATTTGATTATAGTAAAGAAAATAAAATATCTGATATCGCGTGAGATGACGGGGGTAATGACTAGTATTCAATATGATATTTCCTATTCGTTGCCATGGTTACCAACATAATATGTTCCACGTCATGTAAAAATTAATCAAAGCATGCCTAACTGGTTTATTTCCGACAGATCCATAAAACAAAAGAGCGGCTGATTTTTTTTTATTTTCAAAATATTTCCGAAACTATAAAGTTTAGAAAAAAAATGTAACAAAACTTTCTTGAAAAAATAAATAGAATAATAAGCCGTTATGAAAAGTATACACCATTATTATATAAAAAACACCGTTATAGCATATATCTCTTCTGCGCATGCGCCGATTAAAAACAATAGGGGTCTTCATAATTTGCATACCAAACATCCTACCAAAATTTGGTTTCAATCCGCCCATCCGTTTGACCTGTATCGTGTTCACAGACAAACAGACGCACAGAATTTCTCCAAAAATATGTTCTTTACATTCGAGGGACCTCAAAACGAAAAATATTGTGAAATTTTGAAAATTAAATTTTTACCTAAACTAGTATAATTACGGTTTAGCAATGCGAAAATATTTCGTTGTGATTCGAAACCGGCACATTCCGAGTCTAGAAGTCACCTAATTTGACAACAGTTGTATGCTTTTTATAATGCAAATGTAGCGTAAATGAATCGCGTGAACACCTCCGTTACTTTTTACAGGAATTTCATTATTTATTGAGCAGGTTTTAAAACTTTACGCTGAGAAATGGAACCATACGTGCGCATCAAGAAGTATAATATGAGTCGGACGGTCTGAAGTCGGATTTTTAGAGACCTTATGGAAGAAGCTTGTGGACGAAGAGGTCGGTCTGCTGGGTATGACACTCCACGGTTTACATGCAATATGGTGCGAATGACTTATGCTATGAGATCATTGATTAAAGACACTGCAGATGATGCATGTGTTAGAAAAATTCCAACCAATTGAGCGACGGGACCATTCCAACTTCAAAATTATTGGCATCTGATAGCCACACTATAACAGAGAAAATAAAATTTCAGATATCACGTGAGGTGACGCGAGTAATGGCTAGTATTCAATATCTATTTGCTATTCGTTGGCAATTGACATGGTTACCTACATAATATGTTCTACATCATGTAAAAATGAATCAAAGCAACTAGTTTATTTTTGATACAAAAAAACAGCTGATTTTTTTCAAAATATTTCCAAAACTATAAAAAATTGTTTCTTAAGGAGTAAATTCCAAAAATTTTTTGGCGAAACTTTCTTGAAAAAATAAATAGAATAATAAGCCGTTATGAAAAGTAAACATTATATAAAAACACTGTTATAGCCTATATCTCTTGTGCGCATGCGCCGATTTTCCCCAAAAACAATAGGGCTTTTCATATTTGCATACCAAACATCCTCCTAAAATTTGGTTTCTATCCGCTCATCCGTTTGACCTGTATCTTGCTCACAGACTAACAGATTAACAAACTAACAGACTAATAAAAAAACTTTTTAACAAAAAAATTAAACCGCCGAAAAACTGAAAAGCAAAAAATAATAAATCTTTTATTTAACTAAGTTCTATCTAAGTAGTTGAACGTATGTGACAGTCTAGTATATCTAAGTAATTTTGAGACGGCGTCAACAATCCTTCAACGGAAATCTCTGACCGTTCACGAAGTTAATGTCAGCGACAGAGCAGCCCGAACGGGCACACACTGAGGGCACACGTCTTTGCGAATGGTCGTGTGGAGAGCGCATGTTTGGAATATTAATGTTTATCGCTGGAGATTTCACGTATCATTGTTAATTTGATTTGGTTATTTCTTTTAGTGATCTTTGTTCATTGATTGTTTGACGCCGACTCAAAATTACTTAGATATACTAGACTGTCACATACGTTTAACTACTTAGATAGAACTTAGTTAAATAAAAGATTTATTATTTTTTGCTTTTCAGTTTTTCGGCGGTTTAATTTTTTTGTTAAAAAGTTTTTATTTTATAATTTTTTGTGGCTATATAATTTATACCTATTGTAATACACAACTCAGCATGAAAATCTGTGAGTGAACAAAAAATCACCCCTATTTTCCCACCCTTAGGGTAGGAATTTTTTTCCAAATTTATGAGACCAACTTCGAGGTATAACCTATTCAATAAAAAAATAATTATCAAAATCGGACTACTCTGTAAAAAGTTATGCGTGGTCATACATTACAATCTGTGAGTGAACAATCAATAATCCCCTGTTTTCCTACCCTTAGGGTTGGAATTTTTTTACAAAATTTATATGGGACCAACTTCGGGGTATACCCTTTCAAATAAAAAAATAATTATCAAAATCGGACTACTCTGTAAAAAGTTATGCGTGGTCATACATAAAAAAAAAATATATACGCGTCGACTTGAGAACCTCCTCCGTTTTTGTTTTTCGTCGGTTAACTAACAGACAAACAGACTAACAGGATAACATTTTTAAACTTCCACTTACATAGGAGTTTCACAGGTAATCGGTCATGGCCTTGAATAAGGAACCATCTTAATATTTATCTGGAATTTATTGAGGGAAACCATGGTAAACACCTCAACAACAATATTTTTAACAAACAAAAATTGAACCGACTTCAAAATATGCACTAAAAAGTAAAAAATAATAATTATTGTTATTTTTGGAGTCGGTGTCACATCGGAATTCGAAAGTAGCAATTTAAATCTTACATGTCTCTAGTTCTCGGAATAGATTTCATTTTGGCTGACACCGACTCCAAAAATAACAATAATTATTATTTTTTACTTTTTAGTGCATATTTTGAAGTCGGTTCAATTTTCTTTTGTTAAAAATATTTTATTTTTCTCTTTTTAGTGTTAGATAAAGTATTGAAATGGGTAGGCCAAGTATGCGTGCCTTTGAAATTTGACAGTTTCCCTCGATTTCTCCGGATTCCACCATCAGATACTGACTTGGTTCCGATGGGACCACCTCGGAAGTGCACTCTTTCGAATAAAAAAAAATGAAAATCGGTCCATAATTGACGGAGAAATCGGTGAACATACATAAAAAAAAAACAAAAAAACAAAAAAAAAATATACAGTCGAACATAGAACCTCCTCCTTTTTTGAAGTCGGTTAAAAATTACCGGTACAGGAATTACCGTTTCTCGGCGGGAGGCAGTAGGAAACAGTCCTAGTCACATCTGCCCCCGCCGGGATTCGAACCCGGTATCACCCGAATGCGAGTCTAGTGCTCTCACTACTACGCCACCCCGTTCGGTATAAATGAATTTAAGTAGAAATTAAATGTTACAGTTAGACGCTTGATCTGTTAAACAGTATTAGTCAATGGTCTTTTGATTTATTTATTATTTATTCGACGACAAGGAAGATGATGTATTTTCTCCACACTTTCTCAATTCTCACCTCACTTGTATCTACGAGGCTGATTTAAAAAAAACATGTTTTCGATTAAGAGTATTGCAAAAAATCACAGCCAATGATATCTTGTTTATATATAGGAAGGTTCACTTCCTTCACAAATAATAAATGATTCAAAAAGTTCTCTAATACCTAATATATTTTACTAAGGTAAACAATAAAAACTTTGAAAGTTTTATGATCAAAATACACCAGACCACTTGTCGTACATTCGTTCCGTCTACATTCTACTACGGTTATCTATATTCTACATTTATATACATTCTGAAAATTTTTCATTCGACTAAATTAAAGTATTCTACTCAAATAATTTACATTCGACTGCAGTAGTCTAAATTCTATTACAGTAATTTTCGTGTAGGTAAGTATATTATATTGTATCACATCACAACGTTTCGGCCATCTTGGCTCAAGCCATGGCCCTCTTCAGGTACAGTATTTATTTTTCTAAAATCTATGTCATCTTGCTTCCACTCAACAATTATTTGACAAACTTTTACTAATTGTCAAAAATTGTTTCTTTTATTATTATTAATCATACAGCTATCAATCAAGCCAATTATCAAGTATCATATTAAATACTAACCATTACCCGTGTCACCTCACGCGATACCAGAAATTTTATAATCTTTATTATACTACCTATAGGTATCAAATGTCGACATTTTGAAGTTGGAATGGTCCCGTCACCCAATGGGCTGGAATTTTTTTTTATAAATTTAATAGTTATTTGATAGCCCAAGAGCTGATGACACGATTTTGGGTACGTGTTTTAGGCAGGTTGAAATAATGAAAAAACAGTAATTTATCAATGGCTGAATCTGGATTGGCGAGTCTGCCTGAGCGTTTGCGGTTATTTCGCGCCTGCGCAGCATATCTGCAAAAAAATATCCCCAAAAAACATGTTTTAGGCAACTTGAAATTTTTATTATCTTTGAGTTCAGCATGTATATAATCCAGAAATGAAAATGCCAGAACATTTTGTCGGTTATAAAGTAGGGGCAGAACACCCCGAAGATATTTTATTAATATACGCAATGAGCACGATACAGGTCAAACGGATGAACGGATTGAAACCAAATTTTGGGAGGATGTTTGCTATGCAGATATGAAAAGCTCTATTGTTTTTGGGGAAAATCGGCGCATGCGCAAAAGAGATATATGCTATAACGTTGTTTTTTATATAATAATGATATACTTTTCATAACAGTTTATTATTCTATTTATTTTTTCAAGAAAGTTTTGTGAACTATTTTTTTTCTGGCAGATTTTCAAAACAAAACAGCAGTTGGTTCTTGTCTTATTTTCAAAATATTTCCGAAATTATAAAGTTTAGAATTTTTTTTTCACAAAACTTTCTTGAAAAAATAAATAAATTGATATTTCTATCTTAGAAATACCAATCGGCCACAGTTTACAAACCCGGAAACCAAGAAGATTTAAAAAGGGAAAACTACATATTTTTTTAACTACATTTTTTCCACATAAAGTACCATAATATATCGACGCTACTGAAATAACCCGCGTAGAACAAATTTATCAAGTTCATCAACAAATCTATTATTTAACTCTAGTTCCTAAACTTGTCACACAACTGTCATAAAATTATGACAGATATTTTATGTGTTTTGATTTACACTTACATTCGTGCTGAAGTATTTCGTCATTTTATTGTCGACTACCAAAACTGTAACACACGTATCTATCTAAATACACTGTTTTATTACCGAATGAAAATTTTAACAGCTGAAAGACTTCAAGTTTCCAACGGGTTATAATAGTTTTAGTGGTTATTTAAACAGTCTATTACTCCTTAAAAAATTTCTAGCCTTAATTAGTCTCACTCGTTCTCTTCCCGAAAGAAAATTTTGCAACACTCTTCTGCGAGTCTCTTGGCTTGGTGTTAAAAATATCCTCTACATAATTAATAATCATAATTATTATTATTATTATTATAATAATAATAAGAATAATGCGTTTAACGTCCGTTTCTCGACTTTATGTCATAACAGACGCTATTTGCACCATTACTATTGCACATACCGCTAAACTAGCGGTATGTGCTTTATTTTCCATCTATCAAACTTCCCGTTATTTTGTACATTTTCAAACTTCCACTTAATTAATAGCAAAGGGCGAATGAAGGAAGTTTAGGACATTAGGATAAGGTAAACAAATTTTGAGCATAGGAGTTTGTCAGGTAATCGGCCAATATGGCCTTGAATAAGGAACCATCTTGATATTTATCTGGAATTGAGCGAAACCATGAAAAACGTCAACAAGATGGCCGGTACAGGAATCACAATTTCTCGGCGAGAGGCAGCAGGAAAAAGTTCCAGCCACATCTGACCCCGCCGGGATTCGAACCCGGCACCTACCTAATGGGAGACTAGTGCTCTCACCACTAAGATTTGTATATATATAAAGATATGTAATCGATTTTATAAACTTGTTTTAGCTATTTTCAAGGTGTTTTTCAACCATGTATATTTTATAAAAACTAAATCAATTATTTTTGTAAAAAATATAAAAGAGTCCAAATCCAGATAAAATTAAATTAATTACTTACGATTGTTTCGACCTAGATCAGATCATCTTCAGATAGGAATGTAAATTAAAAATTGATATTTAACTAAAATACAAGGATTAAGTTTTATCCGCCGATATTTAACTTCGTTAAACACGAAATGTAGTTTTTTAGTTAAATATCAATTTTTTATTTACATTTCTAATTGAAGATGACCTGATCTAGGTCGAAACGATCGTAATTAATTAAATTAATTTTTTTGGATTTGGTCTCATATTTTTTTACGAAAATGTTTAATCCGAACTATGAACAATTATTTTTATCTTGTTAGTGCTCTCACCGCTACGCCACCCCGCTCGGTTACTGCGTGTGATTTTTTTTTTTTATTTACAAAAAAAACAACTCGATTTGGCATCTCTGGCCATTATCGCTACAAAAGTGACATAATATAGTATAAAATGTACAAATTGGTTGAAGGTAAGTATGGTAATAGTTAACGTTAGGTAAGTATAATTATAGGTATTTATATTTTGTTATATATTTGTTATTGGGTATGAAATAAAGAGCAATAAATCCAACCTTTTAGAATTTCTTTTCTAAAAAGAAGATAAAATATATATTTTAGTTGATCTATTTTGGAGAGTAGGTACACATAATACACAAAGAAGAAGAAGAAAATAGCGATTGGCAAACTGTCAATAACGATGGGGCCGGTGAGATATGGTACACTGAATAGGCACTGACAGGTTCTTGAAATTTATATTACATATAGAAAGGTGTGTTGATTTGTTATAACGTATGGCTTGGGGTTAGCTTAGTGCGTCCATTCGAACTTTCGCAACGCTTTACACATTTTAAAAGGTAAACATTCGCACTCACTGACACGAGTAAAATTCTGCCAAAACGATTGTAACTAATGATATCTCAAAAAAAAGTCCAATCCCTTTCTTAACGTTTTATTTAACAATTTATTGACTTTTTCTGCAAGCATTTTTTTTTTTTACTAGTATTTAACGCGACGACAAATTAATCTGTGTTAGGGTTTAAAAAACAGTGAGTAGCAAAAATAGTAGGTTTGCAGTTGCCGAGGAGGATAGTATTAAGTAAAAAGTAGCGGCTTAATAATCAGTTGTAAGTTTTTTGACGTGATAACGTCTTATAAATTAATGAATCACCAATCTTATAAATTGATGAAACACCGGCTGCATGCACGAAAAAGTGTAACGTTCCTAACGTTCCGCCTGACCCTGTGCGTGCTTTTCTCGAAAACGGCCCTAACGATTTGGATGAAATTTACTGAAAAGGGATTTTGGGGGACAAAAAATCGTTTTAGCTAGGTCTCATCTCTCGAAAAAATCGTTTTCATACAAATTTTATCATTATAAAAATCAATTTTTTGACGTATGAAAATACTTAAATATTGTAAGTAGGTTTTGGAATTTTATATAAACAGTGAAACAATTGTTTTCAAAATATTATGACAGTTAATCTTTGAGACTTAAAATAAATACGAAAGAAAGAAAGTTAAAAAAAACAATTATTATTATAGGTGGTGAGTATAATTTTAATAAATAAAATTAACCTCAATTTGAAGCGAAAGATGCAACATCATAGATTCGAATTATTATAATTATTATATGTAGAAGATATGAGAAATAGAACATAAATTATTGACGTGATAACGTCTTATAAATTGATGAATCACGTCAATATAAAAAGATGAAACACCGGCTGCATGCACGAAAAAGTGTAATGTTCCTAACGTTCCGCCTGACCCTGTGCGTGATTACCTATTAAATATGATATTCGAGCGAAATACGTTATCACGTAAAACTATCGTCCGTAAACCGACTTTACAGACAAGCAATTTTTTCTATAAACCATCTTTTTGACCATTTCCTTTTTCTTTTATGGAATATAAAGAGTGCCCCAACTATTACTAATAAAACTGGTGTTGGCAAAACGTACATCATTTTATTCCTAGGTACCTAGAAAATAACTTAACCTATACTGTTCTTGTGTTGCATGAACATGGAGTCGATTCAGGAATCGCAATAGGTTTCGATTTAAGTAGGCGTTTATGCAACTGATGCAAGTTTCGTGTAACATAAGAGTCGATGCCTGCATCGCAGCTAACATCAAGGTGCGTAGGCCGCTTAAGACTCGATCATTTTTTTTTTCTTTTATTGTAGGATGCCAACTGTCCTTTCGGAAATTTACGAGAGGAATCTTTTTTCTAGAATATTCCCAGCGCTGAAATACGGTCAATTAGAAAATGTCGCCGACGACACATTGTTATATAACTTCATTACACTGCACTGACAACTTGAGTAAAAAGTATGTGTATTCAAAATTGATTGAACTCCGTTTAAGTACATTATAAATTAGAATCGATTACAATTTACAACGCGTTAACTAACCCTTTCAACTATATATGTTACGGTCTATACCAGAATTCGGTCCATGACCGAAATAAATGTGCCAAACTAGTTTTGACCAACGAGTATTGCCAAAACCCGAAATCTTACATTTAAACAGGTATTGAGTGTTATAAAATGAACAAAACTAGTTTTGCGCATTTTCAATTGGTCAAAACTAGTGCTGTTCATTTTTGAACGGACAGTACTAGTTCTGCTTGTTTCATTCAACGTTTGAACCCGAACAAAAGTAGGGTTATGTTCTTGTTTACCTATTGAATTGTTCTCCTGAATGTTATAATTATTAATATAATTGTGGGATATTCAGTGTAATAATTAAGTAAAAATGCAAGATGAATTCGAGTCTCAACTAGTTCATCTATAGGTGGCTTCTGAAACATAATTTTATGACGAAACATAATTACCTTACTACACTAACAAATTTGTTGAAAGCTGAATTAAAACCGTTGTTTGCTAAACAATACAGAAGAATAAATCGCTTTGATATAATAAGTATCATTGATATGAAAAAGTTAATTAAAAAACGCAAAGAAGATTTCGATGCCATACTATAGTACTCTCAGTTCAAAAATGGACAGAACTAGTTTTGTCCAATTGAAAATGCGTAAAACTAGTTTAAATGTAAGATTTCGGGTTTGGGCAATATTCGTTGGTCAAAACTAGTTTTGCGCATTTATTTCGGTCATTGACCGAATTCGGGTATAGACCGTAACATATATATATATACCCGTCACGAACCTTTTTCACAGATTTAGACCCATTTCACACTTGACAGTGCGGTGCGTTCCTATGTGTATTTCAATATTGTACCTCTGTGTTCGATGTATTCTTTCATTATATTAATGAGTTTCCTGTAGTAACTAAAGGTACTGCCTTCTAAACCATGTCTTAATTAAGAGATCTTACATCGCCAATAGCATATTACACCACAAGGGCCGAAAATTTGATATTTTTGCACTGCGCGTCACTTCGCCTCGGATATCATGGCGCGCAGTGGTGTATACTATTTTTCTTCATACCCCGGTCGTAAGTACGCTTATTAAATACATTAATTAATTAATTACTTATTAATTACATAAAGACACAGATAAATTCCAAGCAAACAGCTTTGAGGTTATACGTAAAAATGGTTGTCTGTAAAGTCGGTTTACGGACGATAGTTTTACGTGATAACGTATTCCGTAATACATAACCTAAACCTCCCAAAATTTGGTTTCAATCCGCTTATCCTTGGTGTCGAAATGATAAGAAATGTCAAAAGTGACGTTTGCAACTTACAAAGTATTATGTTCTAATAATAATTAGTTATTCCAATACTTAACTTAGCAGGCTTTGCATTTCACAATATACTAATGTCAAAAAATTGAATTAAACATTAGAAATGCAGCTGTTTTCATGTTAAGACAAGACATACGTTTGCTTCTAATTTCCGTGTACGGCAAACAAAGACAACCGACCGCGTCGCGTCATGCATTACACAACATTGCATTTATACAGCTATTTTTCTATATAAATTTGTATAAAATATTTTTCTATATAAATTTGTATAAAAAAACTGTTTAGGCAAATTCTGTTATACGAAATCTATGTAAAATGTTCTCCTCTTTCGTTTAAGACTGGTTTCAAACCGATCTGATTTAAATTGAGCGAGAAATTAGCAAAAAGCACGCACAGGGTCAGGCGGAACGTTACGCGTTAGGAACGTTACGCGTTAGGAACGTTAGGAACGTTACGTTACACTTTTTCGAACATGCAGCCGGTGTTTTATCAATTTATAATATTGGTGATTTATCAATTTATAAGACGTTATCACGTCAAAAACACGAATGACAGCTGTTCGCGACTATTAGCTAAAATGTAATAGGGTTGCTATGACGCAGGTAAGTATTTTAAAAAATTCCAACCAATTGGGCGACAAGACCATTCCAACTGCAAAAAAATATTGACATGAAAATAAAATCTCTGATATCGTGTGCGACGACGCGGGTAATGGGCAATGGCTAGTATTTAATATTATGATATTTGCTATAAGTTTGCATGGTTACCTACATAAGATGTTCCACGCCATCAAAAAAATAATCAAAGCTTGCTTAACTAATTTCTCTCTGACAGATCTGATTTTTTTTTATTTTCAAAACATTTCCGAATTTATAAAGTTTAAAAAAAATGTTCGTACGAATTTACTTAAAAAAAATAAATAGAAAAATAAACCGTTATGAAAAGAATATCATTATTACATTAAAAAAAACATATCTGTTTTGCGCATGCGCCGATTTTTCCTAAGAATAATAGGGCTCTTCATATTTGCCTATCAAATATCCTCCCAACATTTTGTTTCAATCCGTTCGTCCGTTTAATTTAACTCGCACTTGACATTTTTTTTTAATTTATAGATTCTTTAGTGATCTGCACCTACGTTATACAAGAAACTTCTGTGTACAATTTCATGCTTCTAGATCCACCGGTTTAGGCCGTGCGTTGTCTGTTAATCAGTCAGTTCTTAGAGCTTAATTAAGTAAAAGAAGAAGACACACATAACGACAACTTTACCTATCCCTGTAATAATTTATTACCACGATACAACGCTTGTTTCGCTCTTCAACGATGCTCAATAGGCCTATACGGTGCTGCACAATTTCACAAATTAAAATGTCAGCCCGCTCTTAACATCATCCATTAATATGGCCGACATTCACAGTCCAAATATTAAGAAATCGGTGGCAAACAATAGCTATGGATTGGGTATTACTGCCGGTCATGTTAAGGAATAGACGCAGAGTTAAGCCCTGCAGACAGTTTGCGATCTAACGTTGACTTAACCGCAAACTTTCGCACGACCGCTCTGTCGCATTATCCGCGTTCGACATACATATTGTGGCTGCTCAGCTGCGGTTTTATATGCTACGAGGGCTCAAAGAGACATCACACAATACTGGTTAGTCCAGTCAAAATAAACATTTCAATTTACTATAATTCGCATAGAGCTGAAAATTGGTACAGGTCTTAAGTACACTATTACAAATAAAATATCAAAAATTCCCACCGATCCTACATCTGCTTCAAAATTTATTCAAGGTCAAACGTCAAAAGTATCTTTTTTTGCATACTCGTAAACGGTAAATGTTATCTCAAAATAGGTCAGATAAAAGTTGTAGGTAGATCATGCAATTGTCTACAAAAGCTGTTCTTATATTTTTTTCCTACGAATCATTATTCCTGAGATATGGGACTAAAATGTCTATGTACTGAGCGTATTTATCAAAAATAACGATATTAATATGCATTTTATCACCATTTAAAAATAATGGTGATTCGTAGGAAAAAAAGTATAAGAACAATTCTTGTAGACAATTGCATGATCTATAACTTTTTTCTCACCTATTTTTAGATAACATTTACCGTTTACGAGAAAAGTGCAAAAACCGATACTTTTAATCGTTGACCTTGAATAAAATTTTTTGCAGCTGTAGGATCGGTGGGGACTTCTGATATTTTGCAATAGTGTACCTACCTAAAACATGTACCAATTTTCAGCTCTCTGCGAATTATTGTAAACCTACCACTATTTTTTTGTCTAATTTGACCGGACTATAATGTACAGTAAAAACCAACGGCGAATCAACGAGCGAGTTAAGAAAGCCAAGTAGGCAACGCTTATAAAAGCAATTAGAGAGCATCGGTCCCGAAGCTATAGAGGGAAGTCGATTAACGCCGGACGGAACCTAACGTCGGACACTCGCACGATCTCGACAAGCCACACCGCGATCGATTCAAAAATCGGTTCTCTGCAAATTTATTCGAATCAATTTTTTTTGTTAATATATTTGTCTGAAAAATTGGTCGATAATTTTATTTATTGAAGAGTTAATCAAAGATATAAATAGTCCATAGTTACCAATAAAACCTTAGCAGTACTGAAATGACGTAGGTCTAGCGGGTCCGGGATCTTGTTCTATAAGGCACTACGCTGCAAGATAGTGACCATAATACATTTCAACGTTGGTTTTACCTCCTGACTGTTCTTGTTTCAATACCGCAAGTACATAATTCAATCGTAACAGAGGTCAGTCGATAAAAGTCACCGAACAGAGTAGATACCTACTGAGAGCTGATATACCAGCTGAGGTTGTTTCTCTTTACTGCATTATCTCCAACAGTTCGAACATTTATTTCAATTCAAAAATACTTATAGTCGCAGTTTTTTACTTCTTTCTACACACATTTTTATTTAACTCCAGCCCTTCTCCATATGAACTTTAACTATGCCAAATCTCACACCCATCCCTGAAAAATTACTAACATTCTGCTTACTTAATACTTGAATGGCCTCCAAGAGTCAGATTAGTAGTATATCTGTAGTAGGCATAATGCAAAATCAGGCTTTTTACAAAATGTCTTGGGATTTTATAAAAAGCCGGCAAAACGCGAGCGAACAATGCAGTTTCCGTTATGACTATAACAATTCAGGCAAATTGACAAAAATGCCGGCAAAATGGGAGCAGAAGAACGCGTATCTCGATCTGACGCATTATTTTCAGGCATTTTACAATATGCGTCAGAACGAGATATAATACGCGCCACGGATCTAAAAGGTTCGGAAGTTAGTCACAAACAGCGTCGCAAAGGCACATTTTAGAGCCGTTGATGCTCCCACCACCTCCCAGCTACCTGCACGGAACGTGCACTCGTCGGTGATTGGCCGTGATCGCTCGTTGCCTTTGTCGCTTTCCTGCTTTAAAGTACAGTCGAGTACGCTATTGTCAAGTTGATATTGTTTTGTTGAGTTCTGAGTTTATAGTTTTTCAACAGACTGTACAAGCACAAGCATTCGCATCTAACTTTCGAGCCTTTTAGATTCGTGGCATGTACTATACACTGGAACACGATACCAAACACACCATATAAGTCGACCCGAACAGTATGTGTCCCTGTAAGATGGTTGACCTTGACTTTACGGGTTGTGAATTAGTCGTCAAACATAATAAGAAATGGATCTAAAGGCCGCTGCACACGAGGATAGAAACGCTGCTAGAAATGCTGATAGGAGTTTTGCTAGCCGGTAGGTTGGGTACGAAGCTGGAAATGACGTCACTGCGGGCTGCCTTGCTAGCTCAGAAGATAGGTTTTAAAATTAGAACAGGGGCTATTTTCCCTGCTAGATTTGTTGCTAGGTGTGAGCAAGAACCAATCAGGAAGCAGTATCTTCACGTGGGCACTTGAACACCCACATGGCGTCATTCTGCCAGACAATAAACACGTTTTGCTCTGTGTTTATATTAAAACTGTCACTGCGCGCGCACCAGATCTATCCACAAAACACGCTTGAAAAATAATTTCGTGTGAAACGAGCACTTAACAGCAATCAAGAAAACCAGCGCTAGAAAACTAGTAGGCAAATCTAGCAAGGAATCTAGCAGCGTTTCTAGCCTCGTGTGCAGTGGCCTTAAGAAATGCATCACTCGTTTGAATGCTTCCGTATATAAACAGCTTTACAAAGAGATTTATGTGTTTCCTTGTTGTAGGTATACAATAAAGGCAGGCGTGACTTTCCATGTAAGAATTAGATACAAATTGTGTTCAGATAAAAGAAATAGAAAGGTGATAATATATTCAGCGTCACGAAACGAAAGTACGTACAGCGTGAAAGCGTAGTGTATTTATGCCGCCTGTGGCCGCAGGGTGTACGGAAGAAACACGCATGCTGCTTGTACAACAGTTCTAAGGGTGTTAAAATAAACACTTACCTGCATACAGCTCACTAGAGGTACTATTATATTATTATATTCATTACTAATACGAAGCAAATTCCTAAAGTAAACGTTATGTAATTGTGTAGGGCAGGAGTTCCCAAATTTTTTTACCCGACTGCGGCGAAGCCAAAAAGAAGGGTTATGAGTTAAGCAGTCTATGTATGTATGTTTGTATTTACGGATGTTCCACCCTAGCGCCTAAACTATTAATCCGATTTTGATAAATAATTAATGACGTGTTGAATTTTGGTCCCAGGGGTGAGCAAATTGAAAACAAATAAAAAAAAGATAATTTAAATAAAGAATAAGTTCAAAAACTAAAACCCGACTACTGAAAAGTATGAAACAAGAAAATATTCTCGTCCGTGGTTGTATGCCATCTCATAGATATATGAGGCCCTTCTAGATCAGGCAAATGGCGACCCGCGGGCCGGATCCGGCCCGCAGTAGAATTTTCTCCGGCCCGCGAAGCATTTTATAAGTGATTATTAAAAGCAAAAATATTACTGTTTGCCAATATAAATTGGCGCATAAAAAGAATTTTATAAAAATAGTAAATGTTGTTTAAAAAATTGAAATTGTTGTTTCAAAAAAACTATACTTAAAATTAGAAAAAGGAATTATTTGGCCCACGGTCAAATTTTCATCAGCAATGTGGCCCGACGATCAATAGATTTTCCCACCCCTGTTCTAGATGTATAGCGTGATGCACTTTGCCTTAGAGCTTATGATCGCTTACTAGGCTGTAAAAATGTAATGTTTTGTTAGGGTAGGTGGCATATGACCACGGCTATCCTCAGATGAGAATATTTTCTTGTTTCATACTTTTCAGTAATCGGGTTTAAGTTTTTGAACTTATTTTTTTTAAACATTCCGACTCACTTCTTAGAAACCTTCATACGCAGCGTACCCATTAATTATTTTTTTTAATACTTGACTACCTATAAAATATACTTGCTCTTTTTGTTGAATATTTTGACGTTCACCCAAAAATCCTACCGATTTCACAAAATAATAATGTTTTATCCTTAACCCAATTGCACACAAAACTTCCACTAACTTTAATGTTTTACAGCTATACACATCACAAAAGGCTAATAAACAACACATAAATAAATTCACAAGAGCAAACTGTAGATCTAATACTCGACGTTTATAGGTTAGGTATTATGATCTATGTGGCGGCTATTATTATTTTATCAGATGCATAAATATTTATGCCCTGGAAGTAAGACAAAATATATTTATACCTGTAGTGAACATAATTATGGTTGGTGAATTAAATTATCGCTATTTATTCGGAGGAATAGTTACCTGAACGGCAAATGAACCGAATAAATAACTACTTACGTTCGGTGTATATGGCCATACGAAACACAAAATATCATTAAAAAAGTTTCCGACTGAAAAATCGGTGCTTAAACGGTGCAGAGAAATAATGAGAGAGAAGTCTTGAAATGAATAAATGCAATAGTTGCGGATGCGTCTGCAAAGCTAGTGTGTAGAGGAAATCAAAATTCAAAGATAAGCAAGGATCCGATTGGAAATCGAACAACGAACAGATAGATCTCAGCAAACACGGCGAGGATTGTGCGAGACTGAAATGTTATCCTTTCGAGGACATCATCGTCTCTACCCGCGTATCACGAGTATTATATAAATAAAAAAAAGGACTATACATGCAAGCAGCGGACAGGCTTAGCTCTGAGGGCTCTCTCTGTGTGTAGTCTCCGTTCAACTGAAGGGCAGAAAACGATTCGACTCGAGTGGAAAAAGTAAAAAGAAATTTTACAGAAGAGTTGGAGAGACTTATCCAGGATAGTAATATTGACACTCGCATTATATTAAGGATGGGAATTAATCTACAACACTACAGGAGAGGTGCCAAACATTCTTGGGTAGGTATTTAAAGGCAGCTGGAAAATTACTTTTGTAATGTCTGAACACAAAATCGATATTCTGGCTGAAGGGTTGTGGAACCTAGCTAAGTAGTGAATTTTAAACTTTTCGAAATTTTAATTCCTTCAAATTTATTATTAATTAATAAAATAAGAAAAAACATCGGATGATCTCACTCGCACTCATATGTTTGCAATAATAATATCACCGCGCTCATACAGCGGGCCTTTTATTGTGTCTTCCGGGATGTTACAACCGGAGGAAATCGGCTCGTCATTTTAACAATGACACACAGATTGTTGTGGGACAAAAATCGGCTTGTTGTTCTAACAACGATACACGTATTGTTATGGGGCAACAATCGGCTTGTTATTCTAACAACGACACAAGGATTGTTGTGCTACAACAATCGGATTGATGGTTTAAACAATAACAATATGCGTAGGCTTTGTTGATAAATCCCAAACAACAATGAATCCAAGAAAAAGAAAGAACTATCCAGCGGATATATATACCACCGTGATAGCTCATTAGACACTAGACAGACAGTCATACATTTTGCTTCATCGAGTTAACAATCGACAAATAGTTGTGACATAAATTGACAGTCAGTACCGTGAACAGTACTGAGGTAACTGCCGAGATAAACAGATAAATGATCTGTGTAAATAAGTGTGTTCCTGTTTTGTAAATATATACTATACATAAATAGTGACTTTGTATTCTTTATTACTTAATCTATTATTTTATTAATTAGAATTTGTCGTTCTGTGTCTGTTACGTTATAAAGAAGTGTTTTTAGTCTGTTAATTAATTTTTTTGTTAACGTTTCACTATTGTAAATAAATCTTTTCTACTACGAATAAGAACAGTTTTGTTACAATAAAAAAATATCAGGTTTGTTAAAATATGTGTTGTCTACTGGTTCTTCAGCTATAATGCTTGATGTGATTAATGATATTCGAATTTTAATATTGTATGTGTTCAATTACTTATAGTCAAAATTTTAAACACTTCTTATAATTTTGCAATCGCCAGGCAACTACCTTATGCCGGCTATTTGTATTTGACATATTTGGAAAACAATTACCATGTGTGGACAGTCTATTCGACAAAGTGTTGGCCTTATTTGCCTATTTGACAAATAAGGCCAATACCAAAAATACCAAAAAACCGACAAGCGCACGATAACGTGTACCGTGCGCTTGTCGGCTTTTCGAGGCACATTAAAGGAGTCAAATAGGCAAATATACAAACAAACCGTCCACACAATGGCCATATTCAGAAGCGCACGCGCCGTAAACCTGTACGGACGTGCACTATTTTTGTGTCTGTGCTGTGAGTGAGAACTAGAACAATTACTATTGAAAATGAATTGGGACAATGAAACAATGCTAAAATTCCTGGAATTTTGAACCTTGCGTTCTGCTGTCAAATGTTTGTGTGTTTGTTATTTGACTGCCATATGTGGATGGTCGTATTTGCCTCTATTTGCATGTTTGCTTTGAACGTCATATATTTTGCCAAATACAACAAACGCCCAATAGCGAACACAAATAGCCATGTGAAGTGCCACCTTTAAATGAAGTAATTTGTCAATCCCTAGCAAGTCTTAAAAATGCTGCTATAAGAAAAATACTATTGCAGTTCAACTAAAGATGCTATTTCCTTTTTGGAGATTTTCATCGCATTCGATGATGATGTAAATGATGCAAAGCTCAGTAGAAGAGTGTATTTTTCTCTAGTAAAATGAAGTAGAAAAGATGTCTTTGATATTTAAAATATGTATAATACAATCATTCTGAAACATATTTGATTTCGGTCGCTGATATACAAAACTCCCAACGTCCCAACGAATTTGTGATTTCGTTCTTCTGTCTGAGATATAAAATATCTTAAGGCCGCTGTACACGAGGCTAGAAACGCTGCTAGATTTGCCTACTAGTTTTCTTGATTGCTGTTAAGTGCTCGCTTCACACGAGACTATTTTTCAAGTTTGTTTTGTGGATAGATCTGGTGCGAGCGCAGTGACAGTTCGAATATAGACACAGAACAAAACGTGTCTGTTATCTGGCAGAATTACGCCATGTGGGTGTTCAAGTGCCCACATGAAGATACCGCTTCCTGATCGGTTCTTGCTCATACCTAGCAGCAAATCTAGCAGGGAAAATAACCCCTGTTCTAATTTTAAAACCTATCTTCTGAGCTAGCAAGGAAGCCCGCAGTGACGTCATTTCCAGCTTCGTACTTAGCCTACCGGCTAGCAGAACTCCTAGCAGCGTTTCTAGCCTCGTGTGCAGCGGTCTTTAGCAAACAAAAAATATATTACTATGTAACTATTTGGTAAAAGAAGGCTTTCCGTAAGTTCTTAGAGAAATATGGTATATATATATATATACTTAATATAAATTCATACCACGTATAGGATAAAAACTTATCTGGACAACATCAGACAAAACTAAAATGAATGAAAATTCTTTTGCCGGTTTAAGAAATAAAAATGTAGCTGTTTTATAAGGAAATCGGCCTCCTTTAATACGATGCGTCTTTTTTTTCTTCCAATATCCAGTAAATGCACCATGTAACGACAAAGAATTATATTACACAACGTTTTATTTTAAAAGTTACGTAAGAATGCAATATTTGCTTTGTAGTATTTTTTGTTCATTAATTTTTTTAGAAACATCTTGCCTGGTTACGTAGTCTTTATAGTGAAGAAAAGGTTTTGGTTAAAAAATATGTTTTTTTACAACTTTTTATTTAATTTTACCTGTCCCGGTGTCTGTCTCTCTGAAATCAAACCATGCAAGTTTTTGATCCACTTCCCGTTATCCGATGGAATTGAAATTTTGCATACGTATGTAGTTCCGATAACAATACAATATTATACTAACTAACTGACCGGTCCGGCTTTCGGCTGGATGCAAATCGCACTTTTAATAAAACACACTAAAAACTCTAAAATAAATAAACGAAATTTTTAAAAAAACAAGCTTTTATTAGTTGTTAATAAAAATGAACTAAAAAGTTAAAAATAATTTCATTCCGATTAGAAATAAGTCGTCTTATATGTACTTATCATAGTTTCAAGTTTTACATTTTAATAGCAAGAGAGAAAAAAGGCGCTTTTATTTGAAAAGGTGAGACGTATAAAGCAACTTATTTCTAATCGGAATAAAATAATTTTTAACTTTTTAGTTGATTTTTATTAAAAACTAATAAAAGATTGTTTAAAAATAAAAAAATAGTTTATTTATTTTAGTGTAGACGAAAATATTTCATTTCGCATGGTGGAAGAAACGGAGCACTTACGGTGGAAGTGACGGCATTATTTAGATTTTAGAAAATGTTGTTGACGAAGGAACTCTGATTATGCAAATTAGATATACGGAATTACATGTGTTTGCAAAGTTTCAAGTTGATCAGATAAGTAGAAGTTGGCCAAGATCACAAAACTTGACCGTAACTAGAAACGAACTAACAAAATCCGTACTAATATTATAAATTCGAAAGTTATCTGTCTGTCTGTCCATCTGTTACCTTTTCAGGCCTAAATCGTAGATCAGAAAACCATGATATACTAGAATTTCAAACAAAATATAAATCTATTTTTTAAATATAATAAGTTAGTCGGATTTTTATTTTACTATTATACTAGGGCAGGGGTCGGCAACTTTTTGAGACGGGAAAGCCATAAGTTACAATTTACAAAATTTCCCAGTTTTTAAAGAGCCACTAAACATTTTCGTTTCACTATTTGATTATACAGGTATAATATCCGCGGACGACACGTCGCGACGGGGGCGGTGCGGGTGAGGCGCAAGTGGAAATGGCTGAGAGATGGACACATGGAGCTCAATCATGGATCGATTGGACGATTTTTAAGGGTTTATATAATAAAATAATTATTTTTTGCGTATGGAACTGGAGAGCCGCAACTTTACATCAAAAGAGCCGCAGGTCGCCGACCCCTGTACTAGGGTATTTTAAAAAAACAAGTGTTCACAAAAAAAACAAAGTTCCAATTTTGCTCGACTTAATTTAGATATACCTACTTATTAGTAAAACATTTTGTTGTCAAAAACTTTTAAATGTACTTACAACTTTATGTAGAACCGGCTGCCGGAGATGTGAAACACGAGTACAAAGCTGGAAGGAAAAAAAACATGATTAAAAAAAGCACTATGTTTAGTTAAGTACAGTAGAATCTCGATAACGTGTCCACATTTTCGAGGAGTTCATATAACTGAACAGGCAGATAAAAATAATTGATTTATCAATTGTGAGTTCATAGTTTGGATTAAACATTTTTGTAATAAATATAAAAAAGACCAAATCCAAGATACGAAAAATTCAATTAATCAAGATCGTTTCGATCTAGATCAGGTCATCTTCAGATAGGAATGTAAATTAAAAATTGATATTTCACTAAAAAACTACATTTCGTGTTTATCGAAGTCAAATATCGACGGATAAAACTTAATCCTTGTATTTTAGTTAAATATCAATTTTAAATTTACATTCCTATCTGAAGATGACCTGATCTAGGTCAAAACGATCGTAATTAATAAAATATTTTTTTTTTGGATTTAATCACTTTTATATTTTTTGCAAAAATAATTGATTTAGTTTTTATAAAATATACCTACATGGTTGAAAAACAGCTTAAAAATAGCTAAAACAAGTCTATAAAATCGATTACATATCTTTATATAGGTATATATAAAAATCTTAGTGGTGAGAGCACTAGACTCGCATTAGGGAGGTATCGGGTTCTCATCCCGGCAGGAGCAGATGTGGCCGGAAATTTTTCCTACTGTCTCTCGCCGAGAAACGGTAATTCCTGTACCGGTCATCTTGTTGACGTTTTCCATGGTTTCTCAAAATCCGGATAAATATCGAGATGGTTCCTTATTCAAGGCCATGGCCGATTTACCTGTCAAACACCTATGTTCAAAATTTGTCTACCTTATCCTAATGTCCTAAAATTCCTTCATTCGCTCATTGCTATTAATAAAGTTCAAAAAAACTGTTTTAATAACATGTAGCGACATCTCATAGACTTTACTCAAAGCTATTAGTTCAGAAGCAAACAACAAAAAACTGTTTTAGTATCAAGTAGCGACATCTGATAGAATTCGCTCAAAGCTTTTAGTTCAGAAGCAAATCTGGTAGAATTTGCTCAATGCTATTAGTTCAGACGCCGGACCGCAAACGAAATACATTTTACAGAATTATATCTCTCGCACTCGATTGAAACCGGGACGGACCGCTAGTTCATGTTTTTATAATAAGCATTAAATATAAATTCAATTTATATTTTTACCAGTTCTCGGATTAGAACTTAGGAACTGAGGGCTTGTAAGAGAGGAACCATAGAAACGCCATATAAACAATGGCATCGCTACACACTAGGCTATTCTATTATCATCAAATTATCAAATTTTTGTTTGTAATTTTTAAAGAATAAGTCTTATTTTTATCTTTGCGTCAAATAAGGAAAATTCTGAAAAATTAAATTAGAAATTTTAAAATAAAAATGAACAGTAAATGTATTTTCATCCTACACGACGAACATTTTTCTTTGAAAAAGCTTTAAAAGGAAATATGAGAGATTTGATCTTGTTCAATTTATTTTGTTTGCAAAAGTCTATTTCCTTTGTATTTATATATTTATACATGTGTATATTAATTTTTAATATATTATACTAGTGCTGTGACTGCAAAGCGAAATCACTTAAGGCCACATTTTCTAAATATTCACGCATTTTTTAACCTTACTTTTTTCTGTAGCTTTAATCGTTATTTCAAAGTTCCACTCAAATATAGGTACTCCTTAATTGCTGAATCTTACTCACTTTGTTCGTTAAACCGAGTTAATAGATTTTTAACCTGTAGGATTTGAAACAAAAAACGTGGGGCTTATTCGAATTTCAATGTTTCATCTATGTAATAATATGAATCACTATGAAGACATATACCGAATAGTTTATTGTGAATACAGGACTTTGAAGCCATACGTTCCATCAAATCGATTGGATGTAGAGCAGCCGTTCTCAACATGCGACTTTTTACAGATTTATTAACGGATTTCGTTTCCTACCTGCGTTGAATTTTGAATATGTTAATAATAAAAAAAAAACGAGTATTTAGTAACTGCTGTTTTTATTCGCCTTCATTAAAAGGAGGTGTTTTTTATGAGGGACGTTGTTGCCTACAAATTCAGTTCATTTCAATGTGTCTCTAATGTGGTCTGATGCATAAAATCCACCAATATTTTGGATGTAGGAGGTAATCTCCGAAACTACTCATCCGATTTCAAAATTGTTTTCACCTATATTTAGAATGGACCTTCAGGTTAGACATAGGCTATATATTATTGCGTTAAAATAGAAGCGCTTTTCGTAATAAAATAAATAACGAAAAACACAGAATATTTATATCCCCCAAATGTCTATTTACTTATGTCACTATGTTTATGTCGTTCGTGCACTGTTCATGGTCACTGACACTGACTGACTGACTAGATCAAGGTAGAGAGAAACACGACCGATTTGAAATTAGTTTCAAACCAATCCGTGCGCGAGCGTGTTTGCAGGTCAAGGAAGCAGCAACATACAGCCTGCAACTGAAATTGCTTCTCGACCTGCAAACGTGGTCGCATACGATTGGTTTGAAACTAATTTCAAATCGGTCGTGTTTCTGTCGACCCATTCTCCGACGTATCAGAGCGATCGAGTCGTGAACTCGTCACGGGTGTAAGCTACGATCTCAAAACTTCTTCGGTTTACCAAAAAAATATTGAGAAGCCCCGATAGAAAAAGAGATAGAAAATCGGTCGACGGAGACAGATAGAATCACTTCTATTTATTTTACATTGACTGGGTGAATACACTGTGTTAAGAAGTAGAGATTGCTCTACGAGGTCATATTATATATACGATACAATATTGTGTTAAATGGATAACCGGAAGTGGAATAAGAAAATGATTCGCTTTGTAAACATTAAACGCGATTGTTTTCAGAAACCCGACTACCCATTTCAACATTTACAGTTGGCAGTGCTTTACGAAACAATGGAGCACGCACATTGATTAGAATTCAGCTCGGCTTGGATTCACGAGGGTCACTTGTCTCACAAAAGTGTGGTAGAGGAATGACTTTTTTTGTAAGACGTACGAAACCATATATCTATTAAATAACTATATGAATCAATGCCTATATCTACTCAATGTGCGGTGAGTGAACGCAACAAAGCGTATCGAAAATATATCTGCGTCTCTTTCTTCGATGTAATTCCCTGATTTCTACGATGATAGGATTGGTTGATGTAGGTACTTGAATTCAATCTGAATAAAGTATCTCTGTTTCAAAAACTTTGTCTTTTTCTATGACGTTAACATGGGCGTGTACCCAGCTTTTGGCCCAGGAGGGGGCAAATTAGAAATGTTTTAAGCCAGGTCCCCCGTGGTTGTTTTGCCCGCCTGGATACGCCAGTTACTCAACGACCAAATCAATCCGATCTTGAATAAGAATTTCTTATCCTCCATAATCAATTTTCTAAAAATGTAAGAATCTAATCAAATTGACATTGTATTTTTTGTGAAAGTACATTATTCTTGTAATTAGACTTTTTTTTGGTATAACTTAGTTTATCAAGGTCATTTATCAGATATCTCATTTATCTTTTTCATACTCCGGTCATACATATTCGTTAATTTTCAAAAAACATTTTTTGTGTTTCTTTAATTTTCAAAAAATCATTTAAAAGATTTCTCGATAAACTTTAAGTGGTTTATAACTTTACTATCAATGCAATAACAAGGTCATATAATACAATCATAAAAAAGTTTAAGAACACCATTTTTGCCTCGTGACTTTTCTTTTTATATAAAATGTTTAAACAAAGAATTAAAATGTCAGATCAGTCGATATTTGACTTTGATAAACACAAATTGTATTTTTATTTCTTATTATTATGTATTTTTAGTGTTACAACTTTTTAAATTTTATTTTTTCATTTCACATGTTCCAACTTTAATGGACATAAAATGTAATTCTTATGTTTCATTTTAATATTAATTTACATCATGTAAGTACTTCACATTTCTGGTTTAAGAACTATATCTTTGTAAAAAAAATTTTTCACTTTTATATGTATTTTGACAATTCTTCATTCTAGTACCTATCTGAAGATGACCTGACCTAGGTCGAAACGATTGTTATACAATTAATTAAATTAATATTTTTTTTGGATTTGGTCTACGTATTTCTTTTATTTCCTACAATAATGTTTAATCCAAACTAGGAGCTCACACCTAACACTAATAAAACCCTGACCTTATTTTTCGACCCTATCGTCCTTTGGATAACATCAATTTGTTACATTTGGCTTCTGATACTGTAGTCTGTGCCACAGGTGGCAATTTTAAGTAATACAAAATAAAACGTATAAGATATAGAGATATTGAAAATTTAGCATAATATCGCCTTTTCATTCCTTGATCGAAGCTGTACGCGAACATAGATTGTAGAATGTACATTAAAAAGGAAAATAACGACTTTCGCACGACGTGATATCGGCTATGAAGTTTTACACTGTAAAAACATGATGATTACACGTCATGTTTGCATATAAATTGCGTAGGGATGAATTTGATAAAACTATAAGTCTGTGTCCGTAAGCCAAAAATTTAGCCTTCGTCAAAACTAATATCAGGATCACAGGAACTTTTCTGTTTAGTGAGCGACTTCAGTCTATCATATTGTCCAATTAATTTTCGATAGGTTTATACATCTATGTATATAAACAAACGACAAGTCTGTGCATGATAAACGCTTCAAATTATAGAGAGTAGGGAAGCCTGGACTTTAAATTATTGAATTTTGGGGGACAAGATACTATTCCTTCAATTTCAAATTACCGAGGGGACCGATTAATATTGATTTTATTTAATTTATCCAGCATTTTTCAAGGAACCAGAAAAATATTTCAAATTATCGAGAGTCGACTGTATGTAGATTACAGATTGTTTTATTATTTTTAATTATTCAAACACTGATAGTCGAATTGCTTTCTCCATGTATTGTTTTCACATCCTTATTAAATATCAAATCCATTGATCTTTTTTTATAAAAAAATAAAGATCGCACGCGGGTTTACGCGAACCGTGATACTTATTCAACAGATATGCTTACTTCTCGAGACACGATAAACGCGCTTCGGCGCGGCAAGCATAGCTATGGATCCTAGACCGGAAATACAAACGTGAATAGTATTCTTCTTCATACCTCGATTGCAACTTTGCAAGTACATACTTTCGGCATCAATTGTAAAAGGCAGAAAGTCTAACATTTACGCATTGGTGGGATTACACGCACTGATGCGAGAAGTACGTACGTTCAGGCTTCACCTATCAACTGTTGTTTAGATGTCGTTTCCACAGCAACCGTATTACATTTTAGCTAATAGTCACAAACAGCTGACATTCGTGCCTTTACGTATAACCTCGAAGCTGCTTGCTTGGAATTTATCTGTGTTTTTATGTAATTAATAAGTAATTAATTAATGTTATTTAAAAAGCGTGCTTACGTCCGAGCTATGAAGAAAAATAGTATACATCACAGTGGCCGATAGTTTGATATCCTTGTACTGCACGTGCAGTGCAAAAATATAAAACTTGGCCCTTGTGATGTAATATACTATTTCTTCATACCTCGGTCGTAAGTACGCTTATTAAATACATTAATTAATTAATTACTTATTGATAACATAAAAACAAAGATAAATTCCAAGCAAGCAGCTTTGAGGTTATACACGAATGACAGCTGGTCGCGACTATTAGTTAAAATGTAATAGGGTTGCTATGGAAACGACATCTAAACAACAGTTGATGGGTGAAGCCTGAACGTACGTACTTCCCGCATCAGTGCGTGTAATCCCACCAATGCGTAAATGTTAGACTTTCTGCCTTTTACAATTGATGCCACAAGTATGTACTTTCGGTCGAGGTATGAAGAAAAATAATAAAAACGCCTTGGCTGTCTAATCTCTTTATAGTCTAAGGTTTGTTTTACGTGTAAGTTATATAGTAATGTTACCGTAAACGCTATACTACGTTACGCTCCGACCTCCGGGTGTGAGAAAAGTGTGTTTTACGTCGATACGACTTGGAAAAAACTTTTGTAATATGTTTGCGTGTTATATCGATAAACAAGTGTACACCGAATGCAAAACTTAAAGCTGCGTGATTTCTTTAAGTGCTTCCTTTATTCATTTTATTCGATTCTCTTGTTACATGTTGATTTCCTTTACTTTTCACAAAAAAGTTCACCACTGTTACTTTAAATGTTTATTTTTGTGGTTGTGCTATATAATATCACGCTACGACCATTAGGAGCGGAGCATTAATGAAAAATGTTGCAAAATGTATCTTAAAAATAAGCTTCTATTTATGTGAAATGCACTAACTAAATATACTCATATTAGCGTTGTCAGTACACACCAGGCTGGCTCAATCGGTAGAGCATGCGACTGTCAATATCAGGGTCGTGGAATCGAGCCCACGTTGGGCGAATATATTTTTTATTTTTTTTTTATTTTCTACGTTGCTTTCTTCTAAGGCTTACATTTAAATTTATTTTAATTTTATTTAATTAATTAAAAAAAAATTATTAGTTAAAAAAAGTATAAATACTGCTTTTTATCGACAAAAACTTTTGAACGGTAACTCCGATCATCATGAAATTTGGACACAACATTCATCTCGGTAAACTAAGATGAATGTGTGTACTCATGCTTCTCCCTTCCCTATTCGTTCTTTTACACGCGGGCGAAACCGGACGGGACCGCTAGTAATGTAGAAATGTTTACAATTTGGTTGGTTTACCTTAAAACCCATACATTAATACCCTCTTTATAGCGCAACAGCCATTCTCTATTAAGAAAAAATATGTTCATATTTAGGCGTCAGCAAATATTTACAGACGTAAAGAGGATGATTCTGAACCATCACCAACTATTCAACAAGCACTTGATGCCGCCAAACTTATTAAAAAGTTCTTATTGTTTAATGAAGATGATTCCACCACATTTCAAGCCATGCATAAGATACTTAATAAAATACAAAACAAATAGTGGCATAGCAAAAAACGTCAGGACAAGTTAACAGAATCTATGTGTTTGGAATAAATTAATTTGATTATTTTTCTTTCTTCCACGAAAAAAAATGATCGGTCCCTTGAGATTCGTTATAAAGAGGTTACACTGTATTAGGCGCCATTACACGTCGCTCATCATTTATTCTGTAGACATATTTTTTAATGCCAGGTTCGTGACTATTAAAGACCCGCACACATTAAAGCGAAGCTACACCTATAATTATTATTACGACCTTTCGATTAAATCAAAAGATCCTGCATAAACCTTATGGGATTTGGTTCTCAGTTAAATTGATCGAAAATGGTTTTATTTTATAGTTTGAAGGTCACTAAGAAGAAGTGTCCATGGGCGCATAGTGCAAAAACCAATAGATTTTTAGCTACAGATATATTTAGCGAGATTTTAGATATAGGGATATCCATTGAATTCACAATCTTAAAAAATCCTAAGCTCTAGAAATATCTTTTTGAGTGCGCTGAATCCGAATATGACTAAGTATTATTTACCTTGCAACATTACCTAGTTTTTGACTCATTTTCAATTTCTAAAAAAAAGCACAAAAGTTAACTGTATTTAAAAAAGCAGAGCAAAATTCCGGATGGAACACGTCGACAGACTGCTTTGAACATCCGTTATCTCACCCCTTCAATGCAGTCTGCCGGGGTGTTCCGATCGAAATTTTGATCTGCCTTTTTAAATACAGTTTAGAAAAGGTGTACCTATTTGAAATACTGTGAAAAGCTCAGCCTTGCCAAAATGAGTTGACATTTTCAACCCTACTAGTTCATATTTAGAGGTTAATTACCCTTAAAAAGGACTGGACTTGGTGACGCAAAATGTTATTTTCGTTGTTTGCATTCATTCAGTTTCCAAAAAGTTCAGTAGCTCTTGAACTATTAGTTTATATATTAGTCTATAATCTACAATTCCGTCCTATTTAAGACGGAATTATAGACGTTCGACAACTGATGTTTCTTAGTCTAGTTCATGTAGAACGCGGATCAGACATATTTGATTTACAGCGACCTATGATCAGAAAGCATTAAACCTTATTCCTCCATAACTCAGAGTACATCAGTTCTGTACTGCAGACCGTTACCTAATTTGCAACCCCAGTTTTTGTCTAAAATAACACACAAGAAACATAATTTATAGCCTTCTAAAATAAATCATCTTAGGTCCATATTCACCGAACACTGTTAAAGATGGAAGTTACTAATCTTGGAACAAATTTTTCGTCAAGTATTTTGGAACATCCCTAATAGCTGCTACGTATTTATGTATATATAAAAAGAGTTATCGTTAATTAATTAAAAGTTTCCAAAGTTTTGTTTTGTTTTCTCGGGTGATTTGTGATAATAACTTTAGTAAAATGAAAACGAAACACGGATAAAGTTACCTAATACAGGGTAATTCAGAAATACAAACAAAAATCCACAAATAAGCTTAAGTAATCACTATCCTAAAATATGAAAGAAGAAAATATAAAGGTGGCACTTCACATGGCTATTTGTGTTCGCTATTGGGTGTTTGTTGTATTTGGCAAAATATATGACGTTCAAGACAAACATGCAAATAGAGGCAAATACGACCATCACATGGCAGTCAAATAGCAAACACACAAACATTTGGCAGCAGAACGCAGGTTCAAAATTCCAGGAATTTTAGCACTGTTTCATTGTCCCAATTCATTTTCAATAGTAATTGTTCCAGTTCTCGCTCACAGCACAGACACAAAAATACTGCACGTCCGTACAGGTTCACGGCGAGTGCGCTTCTGAATATGGCCATTGTGTGGACGGTTTATTTGCGTATTTGCCTATTTGACTCCTCTGATGTGCCTCGAAAAACCGTCAAGCGCACGGTAACGCGTATTTGGTATTGGCCTTATTTGTCAAATAGACTGTCCACACTTGGTAATTGTTTGCCAACTATGCCAAATACACAAATACAAATAGCCATGTGACGTGCCGGCATAACAGAGCTGTGCAACATTTGTGAAGTTGTTTATTTGTGAATTCCATTGTTTATAGACGCTGATGACCTCAACTGTTGAGCGTCTATAATTAACAATCTCTCTCATCTCTCTCTCTCTCTCTCAATTCCATTGTTTAATAAAGTTTCCAAAGTTTTGTTTAAATACATGTCAATTGTACGTTTTCCTCTAATTACACATACCGCTACACTATAGCTTTGTGCTTTGTGCGTCAGAGCTGAGTTTCGTTCATACCTATAGGTTAATTTCGGACGAAATCGATTCAATTTGTAGCTTTATAAAAAGAGGGGATTCTGTTCTACAAAACGGAACAGCAGTTGTAGGTTAGTACGTACGTCCGAGCTCTATAGATCGCAGTTTTCATCGCATGGCCTTGTTTTATATTTTTGTGCGTTTATTTTGAAATACTAATAAAGTTAAAAGACAACGTTGCTCAGTTTGGAAACTGTTTTAAGCTCGGAGTTTCGGTAACAAAACGAGTGATTCAATAAATGCGAGAGTGTTTTTTTCTTATTTGTCGTTTAAAAAAACAAATTAAGAAATTAACGTTGCATTAGCTATGGATATTACCAAAAAAACATCAATGAATGCGTTCGGCGTAATTTTTCCCGCTATTTGAATTCTTATTTTCTCGCGTTCTGGACAATAAAATTGGAATTGCTTTTGTGTTTATTACGCAACCACGTTTCAAATACTTTGTAGCCTGAATTTATGACAAAGAAATAACACAATTACATAATTTTTAATTTACGTGAATAATAAATAAAATCGCGTCTCATGTCTGTTGCAGATATACCATTTTCATAAGCGTAGGGATAGAAATGGTTTCGGGTTTTTAAGTGAATTTTATCTATAATAATCTATAGTATAGATTATTATAGATAAAATTCACTTAAAAACCCTCCTTGCACATAGCCCATAGATTAGTATAGATTCTATACTAATCTATGGGCTATGTGCAAGGAGGCGCAGTTACAAATTTTTCGATGCGAGCGTTTGTGGTGAGCACTAGGGGAAACTTCAAACTCAAATTTTTTGTGTCAGTGGACAATGTTTATTAAAAGTGAAAATAGTTATAATTTTATGAAGTTTTTTTAAATTACAAATGAAACATAGAAAAACTAAGCGATCTGGAAATGCTTATTGATGGCGATTTAAGTAAAATAAAGACCATTGGCGCCCTATTTTGACGTTTCGCTGTCAGTGTAAACAAATTAACATCAGTTTTTCTTATTACATTTTTTTTTTTTTGACACACCATGGCCAACTAAAGTTTTTGACTTATCACCATAGAAACATGTCGCGATTTCCATATAAAGTGATTCAATAATTCTCTATTACCCACGAGCGGTCCTAGTAGGCTTCGAGCACTCTATACAGAGTGATTTTTCAATTAGAAATCAAATAGACGAACAAATATTTCAAGTAAGTTTTTCATCAAAATTCAAAAATGGAAGAGGAACGATTTTTTGAAGTTTTATTAAATTTTGAGGTCGATCCTGGCGTCATGTTATGTCACTATGGAAATATGTTATGTCATTATCAAGTATTCACAGAATTTGTTCGAAGTTGAAAGGTTGTTTCTCTCTTGTTTTTGAGTTTTGATAAAAGTTATTGATTGATAATCCTTTCTGCAATCCAGCATATGTCCTAGTGTTTTCTAAATAACCCTGTAGAACAGCAAAACGGGAGAATAATTATTAAATATAAACCTTTCTCTTAAAATTTTCAAACAGTTTTCAGTGTGCAATGAAACGTAATTAAGAAATATCGATCTTATAGCTGCACACTGGAAATAACAATTAGCTATAGAGTTGGGAGTTTTGTTTGAGTTTTTTTCGAACCCGAATTTTGACTTTACACTGAATAACCTCATCAAAAATTATAAACAAGCAAATTGCGCTACAAACAAAAATTCCAGCCAATTAGGCGACAGGGCCATTCCAACTTCAAAATGCAGTAGGCATTTGATATAGTATAATAAAGAAGTAAAATTTCAGATATCGCGTGAGGTGACGGCTATAGTATTCAATATGATATTTGCTATTCGTTGCCATGATTACCTACATAATATGTTCAACGTCATGTAAAAATTAATCAAAGCACGCTTAACTAGTTTATTTCTGACAAATCTACAAAACAAAAGAACAGCTGATTTTTTTTCAAAATATTTCCGAAACTATAAAGATTAGAAAAAACATGTTTAACGAAACTTTCTTGAAAAAATAAACAGAATAATAAGTTGTTATGAAAACGGACGTCCAGAGTTTTTCCAAAGATATATTTTCTGGAATCGGGGGACCCCAAAACGAAAAAATATTGTAAAATTTTTAAAAGTGAATTTTGACCTAAATCAGTACCATTCGCTATTATTATGATGTTGGAGTGGTAAAATGTTTTTTTGGGAAATAAAACAGTTTATCTATAATGCAAAATTATTTCAATGACATAGTTTATCCCGTATACGCCACTGACTGCATGTGCTTACAACACATTGCCGTCTCGTAATGCTTCGCCTAACTCCAAAATGGGGAACAAAGGTAACCGCGAAACGGATAATATAGACAGATAGCTAATTTTTAAAATAATCAAACACTTTACGCTAAAATGCTCTAGAGTAGGTATTAAACAACATGTTGAAGAATTTTTAATTATTTTCATTATGTAGTTAACAAAAGAATTGATTGAATATTTTATCGAAAATTTCATATCGATTTGTCGACCACAGCGCTTTACAAAATGAATTCTATGTAGCATATAGCGTTGGCTAATAATATATTTACATTATTTACAATTGTAAATAGAACAATCCATTTGAACAACTACCTAACAAAAAATAGTTCCATTTGGACAGCCAGACCTTTACTTGTTGTCAAGGTCTAATAAAACGAGACACATTTCTCTTTATTTTTTACCCGACTACGGCGAAACAAAGGAAGGGTTATGTGTTTGACCGGTATGTATGTATGTATGTTCATCTGTTCTAAGCTACTTATCATAATTTGACAAATGAGGTATCGTTGAAAGCGTTCTGATTGTCCGCTAGTTAGAAGCTATGTGACGTCACATTAAATTAAATATGGCGCCCTCTATGAACATAAAGTCAAGAACTAAAAGAAAAAATGTTTTAATGATGCCGTTTATTATACATATTTTTGGACTTGCGCCATTTATGCTTTACACCGCTGTCTCCTGTGCCATTTTTCACAAACAATATCACAATTTGATGCAATCATTGAAATATTGGAAATAAATCCATTAGATGCCTTTAAATATCTCAAAAAAAAAGATTTTCAAAAGCTCATTAATTTTACAATGCCCCAGGGTCTTACAAAGTATAAAATTAATGAGTTTTTGAAAAATTTTGTTAACATTTTTAATATATCAACATCCCGCAGGACAAGTTTTTCCACGACTTATGGACATATTCACCGGACGTAAGTAGTTATTTATTCGGTTCATTTGTTCTTCAAATAACTATTCCTCCGAATAATTAGCGATAATTCAATTCACCAAACCGTAATTATGTTTACTGCAGGTATAAATCTATTCCGTCTTATTTCCAGGGTATAAATATTCATTCGCCTGATAAAATAATAATGGTCGCCACATAGATCATAATACCTAACCTATAAACGTGGAATATTAGATCTACAGTTGCTCTTGTGAATTTATTTCTGTGTTGTTTATTAACCTTGTGTGAAGTGTATAGTTGTAAAATATTAAAGTTAGTGGAAGTTTTGTGTGCAATTAGGTTAGGATAAAACATTATTTTCAGGAACTTTTTTTGACGTTTACACAAACGCCATCGGTCGGATTTTTGGGCGAACGTCAAAATATTCAACAAAAATACCAAGGAGTATAGTTTATATTTTATTTATATTCTTCAACTATTTTACCTGATATTTTGCTTGGTGAATTGAAAGTAAATTTTATTTATAAATTTGTTTCAAGATTCTTCTTTTTTTGACGTTTACACTAACGTCATCGGTCGGATTTTTAGGTGAACGTCAAAATATTCAACAAAAAGAGTAACGAGTGCACAGTGCAGTGTATATTTATTCTTTAACTAACTGTTTTACCTGCTATCTTGCTTGGTGAATTGGAACTAAATTTTATTCTAACGAATAAATTTGTTCCAAGATTAATAATAATAATAATAATAATTGTTTATTGTACAAAATATCTGTACAAAAGTCACGGTTCAACTTACGTTGATCTTCCACCTAGCCCAATACTAAAATTTACATAAAAATATTTAACAGAGAAATTTCTACTCCAGCTGCTCTGTCAGTAGTTTATTAACCGACGAAAAACAAAAACGGAGGAGGTTCTCAATTCGACGCGTATATTTTTTTTTTGTTTTTTTTTTTTATTTATGTGACTACGCATAACTTTTTACAGAGTAGTCCGATTTTGATAATTATTTTTTTGTTTGAAAGGGTATACACCGAAGTTGGTCCCATATAAATTTGGTAAAAAAATTCCAATCCTAAGGGTAGGAAAACAGGGGATGATTGATTGTTCACTCACTGATTGTAATGTATGACCACACATAACTTTTTACAGAGTGGTCCAATTTTGATAATTATTTTTTTATTGGATAGGGTATACCTCGAGGTTCGTCTCATATAAATTTGGAAAAAAAACTCCTACCCTAAGGGTGGGAAAATAGGGGTGATTTATTGTTCACTCACAGATTTTCATACTGAGTTGTGTATTACAATATTATAAATTATATAGCCACAAAAAATTATAAAATAAAAACTTTCTAACAAAAAAATTAAACCGCCGAAAAACTGAAAAGCAGAAAATAATAAATCTTTTTATTTAACTAAGTTCTATCTAAGTAGTCTAGTATATCTAAGTAATTTTGAGTCGGCGTCAAACCATCAATGAACAAAGGTCACTAAAAGAAATAACCAAATCAAATTAACAATGATACGTGAAATCTCCAGCGATAAACATTAACATTCCAAACATGCGCTCTCCACACGACCACTCGCAAAGACGTGTGCCCTCAGTGTGCCCGTTCGGGTTGCTCTGTCGCTGACATTAACTTCGTGAACGCTCAGAGATTTCCGACGAAGGATTGTTGACGCCGACTCAAAATTACTTAGATATACTAGACTACTTAGATAGAACTTAGTTAAATAAAAAGATTTATTATTTTTTGCTTTTCAGTTTTTCGGCGGTTTAATTTTTTTGTTAAAAAGTTTTTTTATAAATAAAACTTGAAGAATTGGCTTTATTGAGACTTTTAACATGGACAGGCAGGTCATTCCACATATTTCTTTAAAAGTGTTCGGTGAATATGGGCATTAGAGATACACGGAATGGTCGAGTTTTCTTGCGAACGCCTGTAAAAGTGGTTATCGCGCGAGGAATGAAATGAATGAAATATTCATCAAACGAGTGGCAGAGAAAGAGAGAGAGAGTTGTGCTAACTGTGTGCTGATGCCATTAAATATAAAGCGTTGTATAGTGTGTGTGTGTGTGTCCGGGATCGTTAAATGGAAAATGGAAAACGCAGATTTGTCAATGTGAATTATTAATGAAAAGTGGGAAACCAGGTGCTAAGTTCATATAATACGCACTCATAATACAGGGTACTGTGGAGCACCAGTCGTGTTTGTGGTTGCTTCGCGTAAGAACCTTCCTACAATGCAAAGCACAAAGGCTACTTAGTTCTCGGTCCATTTAACTGTCTATACGCAAATTTAACGCTAGACTTCAACAAACGTCTGTGTCTGTTACAATCAATTGTTCTACGCAAAGAACGATTGAGAATAAAAAATAAGTTTAAAAACTAAAACCTGACTACTGAAAAGTATGAAACAAGAAAATATTCTCATCTGAAGATAGCCGCGGTCACATGCCACCTAACCTAACAAATCATTACATTTTAACAGTAGTAAGCAATCATAAGCTCTAGGGTAAAGTGCATCACGCTATACATCTAGAGGGGCCTCATATACAGTATGTAAACACGTAAATAGCACATAGGGAAATTAACATTGGGAAAAAATGACTGGATCAGAGTGAGCCTTGAAATATTGTTTTTCAATTTGACAGATAATATTCTTTTGCAAAATGAATGTGTAATAATACTACCGAAGAAAATATTCAAATGATTACAACATAATCGGACTTTTTTTATTAATGGGACATCAATTTCCCAAAAATACTTAAATATGGTGCGAGATCAAATATCTCCGCCTATTCGTGTTGAACCTAAAGACATTGGGTCACTGATTTACCAACGCGCATACGTCATACCAGGCAGACAATTTTTGAATGAAATGTTTCCAAACAGATGGAGTTGTTTTTTTTGTTTTATTTTTGTACAAAAAAATTAAAATAATGATTTAAAGGAGCTTTTTATTATTAAAAAAGCCAAGTAAAATAAAAATAGATCAAAATAAAATAGAAATCCTCAAGATTACCACGATAATTCAATAGAAATAACAATTAATGCAGTCATGGCTAACTCTGATCCAAGTATTTTTTCCCAATGCTAATAAACCTATGTGCACCTTACGTGTTTACATACTGTATATGAGATGGCATACGACCATGACTATCTTCAGATGAAAATATTTTCTTGTTTCATACTTTTCAGTGGTCAGGTTTTAGTTTATTTAAATTATTTTTTTTTGAACTTATTTTTTATTTGTTTTCAATTTGCTCCCCTCCGAGACCAAAATTAAAAAATAAATGTAGCCTATGTTATCCGGGCTATAATAACGAATGGATTGACACCTTATTTATCAAAATCGGATGAATAGTTTAGGCGCTACGGTGTAATATCCGTAAATAACATACATACATGGACTGCTATACTCATAACCCTTCCTTTTGGCTTCTCCGTGGTCTGGTAAAAAAGGCTCGTTCTCGTATTCTCGAGTTTGTTTGAACGCGCTTATCTCAGAAAATACTAATCAGTAATGAAAAATTCTTTTTGCATAAACACTGCTTGGATTTTTGCTGGCCAGCAGGCTGGGTACAACGCTGGAAATGACGTTACTGCGGGCTTGGCTGCTAACTCACAAGATGGATTTTCAAATGCTAGGTCCTCTGCCTGCTCTGAACAAGAACCACACTTTTATTTGATATCTTGAGACTGTGATAAGTACGTATATAAAACGACTTATTTCTAATCGGAATAAAATTATTTTACAAGCTTTTATTTAGTTTCACCTGTCCCGATGTCTGTCTGTCTATATGTATGTAGTTCCGATAACAATACAATATAATAATAACTAACTGACCGGTCCGGTTTTCGTCCGGATGCAAATCGCACTTTTAATAAAGCACACTAAAAATTTAAAAATAAATGAACGAACAAAACATTTAAACACAAGCTTTTATTAGTTGTTAATAAAAATGAACTAAAAAGTTAAAAATAATTGTATTCCGATTAGAAATAAGTCGTTTTATACGTCCTTACCACAGTCTCAAGTTTTCAAATAAAAGCGTGTTACACCGTATTTTTTTTTCTCTCTTGTTATTAAAATGTGACACGCTTTTATTCGAAAACTTGAGACTGTGGTAAGTAATATGTTTTTCATAAAAAGAATAGACAATCTTTATAACAAACTCAAAATGTGTTTATTCTCGTGAATACAAATTTGTACTAACTTTGGTTTTTACAAAAATGTTTAAACTCACAAAAATTGTTAAGTATTACAAAACTAATTTTACGTAATATATAAGTTCAAAGTACAATGTACAGTGAAACCAAAAATATAATTAGATGTACATATCATACCCTCTTTTTTAGATAAATCTTAAACATAAAAAAAAACAAAATTAAAGATATTACATTTCATTTAAACTTAAAATATGCTTATTCTAAAATTTATCGTAACGGAGTCGATCGGGTGGCTTTCTGTTCCTCGCCGACCGACTGTCATTATTATCGTCAACTGTTGTAGGCAAAGTGGCATCGACGTGATATTTGTCGGCCAGTTTCGATTCTCTTAACTGATTGCGATGAACAAATTTTATACCGCCGTTAAGACTAATATGATACGTTAAATTACTTACACGCTTAACAATTATTGCAGGTTTCCATTTTACATGCTCATTAAAATGGTACCTGTAAAGTACTTTATCACCCGGTGAAAAATATTTATATTGAATCAGATTTTTATTTTCATTCGGTTTTTTAAAATTATTTTTCGAATTATTATTTTCAAAGCTTTTCACCTCCGGGGTAGAATTATTTTTTAAATTATCCAACAATGTTTTTGGTTTAAATAAAAATATTATTTCAGACGGAGCTTTACCGGTAACAGTTGACGGAGTATTTCTATAGGAAATCAGGAAATTATCAATGTTAGCTTGTAGTGATAATCCTCTATATTTATGATCAATAAGAGTCTTTTTTAAACAGTTTTTAATTGTCTGCACACTCCTCTCAGCAGAACCGTTGCTTTGAGGATTGTAAATAGGTGACTTGGTTACTGTTATTCCGTTTAATTCACAAAATCTTATGAATTTCGAAGAGTTAAACGGAGGCCCGTTATCGGAAACAATCTCGGTTGGAAGACCTAAGCATGAAAAAATTATACGAAGTCTTCCTATAATAGAATCGGCATTAGATACATTTAAAATAGACACTTCTAACCATTTGCTGAATGTATCTATAACAGTAAGCAAAGTATGATTGTCGAAATAAAATAAATCAATGTGCACTCTATGCATAGGGTACTCACTGCTTGGCCAATGTGAACTTAAAGTGCGATTTCTCACATTTTGTGTACTTTGACAAACAAAACATTTTTGTACAAAATTAGCTATGTCGGTATCGATATTATTCCACCAGACATAACTGCGTGCCAACATCTTCATGCGCACGATACCTGTGTGAGTTCCGTGCAACATCTCCAAAACAGAGCCTTTTAATTTATCAGGTATGACTAATCTACTTCCGTAATAGATACACTCATCTTCAGTTGCTAAACAATTCTTTATTTTTAAATAAGGTAACAAATTTTTGTTTAGTTTTGAAATCGGGGGCCAGCCGTCTTTTGTAAACTTGTAAACTTTTGCTAGAGTAATATCTTTGCTAGTTTCTAAAGCGATCTGTTTTAAATTCAAAGGTTCGTCTTCAGACAAATTAAATGAATTAATTGTACAAGGATCTACATTTGACGATTCCGATAATGGTAAACGCGAAAGTGCGTCCGCATTACTCATGTGGGCGCCTTTTCTATACCTTATCTCGTAATCATACATGGAAAGTATAATTGCCCACCTCTGTAGTCTAGCAGCCGCTACAGACGGTGTAGCTTTATTGGGGTTGAAAATTTCGCGCAGAGGCTGATGGTCAGTGTAAATAACAAATTTTTGCCCATAGATATATTTGTGGAATTTCTTTATTCCAAATATAATGGCAAGAGCCTCTTTATGTAGCTGGGAGTAGTTGCGTTCAGCAGGACTTAACGTACTGGACGCAAATAACACCGGCTTCTCTTCGTTATTTACTAAATGCGACATAATCGCTGCAACCCCATATGGACTCGCATCGCAAGATATTATTATTGGTTTGGAAGGATCATACAATTCCAATAAGTTATTATTTAAAAGTAATTTCTTACTTTTTTCAAAAACACTTTGGCAAGATTTGCTCCATATAAATTTTGTATCTTTTCTTAAGAGTTCATAAAGAACTCTAAGTTCGCTAGAAATATTAGGAATGAAATGCCCGTAATAATTTAGCAAACCTAAATATGACTTAAGTTGTGTGACGTCTTTTGGCGCTGGTGCATTAACAACAGCTTCCACTTTTTTAGGATTAGGACTTATAGTACTGTTTGAAATTATGTGCCCCAAATACTCGACCTTGTTTGAGTAAAATTTACATTTATTTAAATTTACTTTAACATTGTATTCATTCAGTCTGCCTAAAACTGCATACAACTTAAGTTCACAGTCCTCTGTAGAACTGCCGCCTATCAGTACATCGTCTAAATAACAGCAGACGTTACTCAAGCCCAACAAAATGCTGTCCATTACTGATTGAAAAATAGAAGCCGCGCTTGAAACTCCGTAAGGTAGACGCAAAAAATTATAAAGACCTTTATGAGTAATTATCGTGAGAAACTTGCGCGATTTTTCGGAAACCTCCAATTGCTGGTAGGCCCCTGTCAAATCTAATAAACAAAATACTTTACAATTGGACAACTTTGCAAAAATATCATCCGTTCTCGGAAGCGGATAATGTTCAGTTTTTATGTATTTGTTTATTGTGCGTTTAAAGTCACAGCAAATTCTAAATGCGCCATTACTTTTTTTCACTATGACTATTGGACTTGCGTAATCACTATGCTGTACTGGTTCTATTATTTTATCTTTACATAATCTTTTTAATTCCTCCTCAACTATATCTTTTAATTTATAGGGAACAGCATAAGCTTTGCAAAATATAGGTTTTATGTCATCTTTAACATGAATTTCTGCTTTAAAATGTTTAATCGGTTCAGAAAGTTTGTTAGAAAAAACATAAGGAAATCTATTTCCTAAATCTCTGATTAATTTATCATTGTCATTAACGTCAAAACTAATACCATTAAAATTTACCAACTCGCTCGACGAAATCTTCTTGCGCCAGCCGGGATTCAGTGAGTCTAGCCAGGAACGTCCCATGAGTGGCACGAACTGCGCCTCGCTGTTGATTACGACCAACTCCATCCTTTGTTTGCTCGCTGTCTTGCCGTGTAACCATTTAACTTCTACGTTGATCGCCCCGACTACGCTAATTTCTCGACCAGTGACAACCTTCAGTGAATGTTTGAAGATATTTAACGGAATATTTTCGAATTTTTCTTTATAATCTTGAAAAGAAATGACTGAACTGCAAGCTCCAGTGTCCACTTCCATCTGTATTACCTTCCCCTCAACTTCGATATCTGTATAAATGGGTTTATCATATCTATTAGTGTAATTAATATTTGCCATCTTCAGCTCTTCATCATTGTTTTCATCTTCAATTTCATCTTCTTTTTGTTCTTCGTCTTCAGTGACCCCGTGTACGCGTTTCCTTCTATAACAATACTTGGCTATGTGCCCTTTCTTCTTGCAAAAATAACACACGATGTCTTTTAAACTTCTACTTGTCGTAGCTTTATTTTCTTCCTCTTTGTCCATTTTCTTTCTCCAATTTTGTTTCCTTACTGCATACTGATACTGTGGTTGCATCATTTCCGTTTGCGACTGTACCAATTCCCAATTCAAGGCCTTAGCACATGCATCATCAAACGACAAATCTTCATTATTCAGCAGTTTTGCTTGAACGTCCTTGTTATTGATACCGCAAACTAAACGATCTCTCAAAGCTGTCTTTAAAAAATCTCCAAAATCACACGACTGTGCTAACATTTTTAACTCTATTATGTAATCTGCTATAGATTCACCGGAATTCTGATCACGTTTATAAAACTTAAATCTTTCAGCTATGATGTTCTTTTTTGGTGCGAAATGCGTAGAAAGTATTTTTTCGATCTCAGAGAATTTTTTTTTACTAGGTTCTTCAGGAACTATCAACGATTTTAAAATTTTATACGTTTCTGCTCCAACAAGCGTAATAAATAACGGAACCTTAAATTTTTCTTCTACTTGATTTACATATAAATATTGCTTCATCCTTTCCATATAGCTTTCAAAATCTTCACCTGGGACAAAATTTTCTATGGTCCCAATCAACGCCATAATGCCAACAGAAAAGTTTTACTCCTCTATGGTTTACACCTTTATGGTTTACACCTCGTCGCCAGTAATATGTTTTTCATAAAAAGAATAGACAATCTTTATAACAAACTCAAAATGTGTTTATTCTCGTGAATACAAATTTGTACTAACTTTGGTTTTTACAAAAATGTTTAAACTCACAAAAATTGTTAAGTATTACAAAACTAATTTTACGTAATATATAAGTTCAAAGTACAATGTACAGTGAAACCAAAAATATAATTAGATGTACATATCAGTAAGGACGTATGTTGTAAGGACATATTTCTAATGGGAATAAAATTATTTTTAACTTTTTAGTTCTTTTTTATTAACAACTAATAAAAGCTTGTTTAAAAAAAATTTCATTTATTTTTCTTTATTTTTTTAATTAAAGTCATAGTCAGAGTGCCCGTCGGCAAAAATTTAACTGACACATACTCTCTCCAAAATTTTAATATGGCTTCATTAGGCCTAGTCTGACACCTATTTTCTCTATGACTTTTCTTGATTTTGGGGCGTTTTCCCTCTAAATTTTCCAAAAGATGTCGTTCTGACGACATGTAAAAATTTATAAATACTGTTTGTTTTTTTAATTGGATAGCTTAAAAACTTCAACCAAAACGCTAAAATAATGTTCTCTGACAAATACCATGAACCATTTAAAATCTCTGACACCTTGAATATGTCGAACATATTCGAGGTGTCAGACATTTTAAATGGTTCATGGTTCATAGTGGTACACTTTTACGTGAAACTGTATTTCTACGCATCGAATATTGAAATCTGAAGAGGTGATGTGGTAGCCGAAATGATTACGTAACTCGATGCGTTCATGCTTCATACTACGACAATACTCATTATTTCCCAATTAACTATTTAATAAGGTTTACGTACAAACTTCTAAGACAACATTTCCCATATGGCTTTTAATTTTAAATATTTATGCAGAAGTCCACACTGTTTTCATTTCGAACACATTGCATAGTCACTCTCGGGTATTCCCAGTACGGCAATATAATTGTAAATTAAATTTATTTTTACTCTGTTATTATACACAATAATTTAATATGCAACAAAATTGTATATATTTTTGAATAATTAAACAGACACACATATTTAAATACAATAAACGGCCATAACATCTATTCCATTACATAAAATTGAAATGTCTGCCTGTAGGCAATATTACCGTGACTGACTGACCATGATCTATCAACGCACAGCTCAAACCACCGGACGAATTAGACTAAAATTTAGCACACAGATAGTTATTACAACGTAGGTAGCCGCTAGGAACGGATTTTTGAAAATTCAACCCCTAAAAGGGTGTAAAGGGGGTTCAAAATTTGCATGGATAATCAACGCACAGCTCAAATCACTGGACGATTTGGACTGAAATTTGGCACACGGATAGTTATTATGACGTAGGCATCCGCTAAGAACGGATTTTTGAAAATTCAACCCCTAAAAGGGTGTAAAGGGGGTTTAAAATTTGCATGAAGAAATCATATAAGATAGAGGTATCAATTCGAAAATGCGCAGGATTACTCCTGTCAACAAATAAATAAACACGTGTTTTATGCTTTTTCAAAAACAATCCCTTCAGAGGGTGAAAAGAAGTAAATAGTCTAAAAATGAACATGGGTGTCATTTTCAAGGTGTGTCAGGACGTTGATCACGGGCATGTCATCAATTTTAAAATTTATTATGAGGGTCTACGTCGAGAAAGGAGTAACTATGCCAAATAATGGGAATGTATCCGTGTTTCGTCTCAGTCGCCTGCGAAGCCGCGGGTAACGGCTAGTTACATATATTATAGTAGAATTTTTCTGTGTCTGTATATAAATCAACGGATTACAAAATCCACATACCGCGAGAGTTGTTTTTTTAATGAATTATACAGACGTTAGCTCAATTAATACAAATAAACAAAACCGTAAGTTAGTCTGTAATTGAACAGTTTTAAAGATTCCTAGAGCGATTTTTTAGGTTTCACAGATTTTTCTGTTTATGTTTTTGTACCTAATAAAATGTCAGTCTGTTTGTTCCGGCTTTGAAACGACTGAACCGATTTTGACGGGACTTTCAACTGGAAAATAGCTGATGTTATAAGGAGTAACTTAGGCAAGTTTTATTTAAAAAAAAAGAATAAATTCAACGCGGATGAGGTCGCGGGCAACAGCTAGTATGAAATATATTTGCTGCTACTCTTTTACTACAAGCTCCCAGTTGTCCGGTTCTAACTACGTAAAACTAGTATTAATTGAATCTTCAATTTATTATTAATAAATAATAAATGAGTTCCAATTTATTATTGTTAATTAAAAATTAAATTAAAATAGCTGCTTTACATGCATGTAAAGTGACCCATTACGCACCAGTGCAGTACAGTAAAACAAAACTTGTCGCGCTATACCAATTCCATATTAATAAATTACTGTTTGGCAGATGTTTTTTTATAACCAACCTAGTTTGTTCAAAAGTGAACTGTCGAAAATGAAGTGAATAGCAGCTATTTTATAGGAAGTACGCGCAAAAAATACCATATACAGGGTGAGTCCTTTTAAACTTCGGATGCGATTATCTTTTGAGGGTCGGGTAAAGTCGTAAAATGATTCAGGGCAAAGTTGATTGGTCCGAAGGGGGACATCGGATGCCATGGTCATTTTTGACCTTGCGTCGGCAGTTCAAGGTCATTCAGGGTTAACTTTTTTTTAAATGGGAACCCTCATTTTTCACATCAGTATACGATTGGCCGAGAAAAAACATAGAGAAAATTTTTCTACGTATTTTACGGGATATTCACGGTCCAAAATTTTAATTTCCATTATTTTACTGCCGAATAGTATATTTTTTTGAAAAATTGCAAGAGACAAAAAGTTCTTGGAATTTTTCAAGGAATCAACTCAAATTAAAAAAAATTGCACACTTTCTGTTATTTCGATGTCTCAATCGTTAGAATAAAATTTCTTTCGTTTGCAAAACATCTTTTTAAAAATTTTAAAAATTGGAATTCATTCTTTGAAAAATTTCAAGAACTTTTTGTCTCTTGTGATTTTTCAAAAAAATCTACGATTTGGCAATAAAAAAATCATAATAATTTGGAAATTCATCTCATCCGAAGATTAAAATGACTCACCTGTATATGATGGGATTTTCAGAACCAAGTTGTATTTGAAACTTTTTTCAGCATCAAATGACTGATTCATTCCCTCCAGTTAGAAAAAATTTCACCAAAAGACATTTTCCCATATATTTGGTGCGAGGTTCATTATTGATTTTCATGAAAATTATGTTTATTTTTCTCAAAGGGTTTTTTAATACACGAAATATATTTCTTTCAACGAAGTCACTCACTGATTTTTTTCAGGGAAATATTACATGACAACACACGGCAAGTACATATTTTTATTACGCTTTTTTGTCGTATACGTAGGTCTTTTTTTCGATAATACATTTTACCATTCTATCACGTGTATAGGTATTCAAACACTGTGATGAAAATGTGAAAATCAAAAGGTTACTTTACATCGAAAAAGAAAGACCTTTGGTTCGAGTTAAAGATTGAGATTCTGAAGTGACTTGCCAGAAACAAATTCTACTAGATTTGTTTCCATAGCCGCGCCAACACTTTTTAGTGTATTTACCATAAGGCACTTACACTATTGGCGTCAGTCGGATGGCGGGACCTGGGGGTCGGACCAAAATTTATACAAAAAAGTAATTAATATTAAACGGTTTTTGCACATAACATTGTCATGAGAAATCGCAGATTTTATTAAATTCCACAAAAAGTATCGTTCAGATTTCAATGAATTTTGTATCAACAGTAAGGAAAACATTTTTCAAACATTTTGATATTTTAAAAATTGAGGTTCAGAGCATGTGATAAGAGTAATGAGCAAAAATGTACTTTTTATCTCGTCATTTATTATATGTGGAAACTCTGACATTTTAAAAACACACGTATAAAACCTGTAACTATAGCTTTATACGCAAATTCTAATATTTTGAGTGAAACAGAACTACTGTCAGTATACCTCTATCTCTTTTACTTTACGCACGTCAAATGTGTCTGAGTACACATTTGATACTTGTGGTATCGACAGTACTAGAAGAGCTGCGGCGAAAGATGAAGCCACCGCGTCATAGTGACGTGAACGCATTGCGCCCGCCTTCTGGCTGTTTCGGATATTCATGTGCGTCAAATGTTTATTTTTATTCTATCGCTATAAATGGATATGTCGAATTTATTCCACACGCCACTGTCTGCGGGCAAGTAGGCATTCACTACCATATTAATGACTAGCGGTCCCGTCCGGTTTCACCCGGGTGTAAAAGAACGAATGGGGAAGGGAGGAACATGAGTACACACATTCATCTTAGTTTACCGAGATGAATGTAGTGTCCAAATTTCATGATGATCGGAGTTACCGTTCAAAAGATTTTGTCGATAAAAAGCAGTATTTATACTTTTTTAAACTAATAATTTTTTTTTATCTAATTAAATAAAATTAAAATAGATTTAAATGGAAGCCTTAGAAGAAAGCAATGAAGAAAATAAAAAAAAAATAAAAGTATTTTCGCCCAACGTAGGGCTCGAACCAACGACCCTGATATTGACAGTCGCGTGCTCTACCGATTGAGCCATCCGACGTTGTGTACTCACGACGCTAATATGAGTATATTTAGTTAGTGCATTTCACCTGAATAGAAGCTTATTTTTGAGATACATTTTGCAACATTTTTCATTAATGCTCCGCTCCTAATGGTCGTAGCGTGATATAATATAGCCTATAGCCTTCCTCGATAAATGTGCTAACCAACAAAAAAAATTTTCAATTCAAACCAGTAGTTTCTGAGATTAGCGCGTTCAAACAAACAAACAAGCAAACAAACAAACAAATAAACTCTATATATGAATTGCCTGGCTTCAACTCTCACCGCGGGAATTATACCTTAAGTCGACATTTTCTTTAAAAAAATATTAACGACCAGATTTACTTTAAAAAGGGGATGACTTTTTCACAGTGCCACCTCTGATTTGACAGACGTCGGTGTATGTTGTACAGTACTATACATGTATATATTATACGCATGTGCGTGTATTTAAGGGGATTCACAAAGCAAGCCAAAGTACGTCTGAGTGCGTAGATATAAGTGGTTGGCATTTGCATGACTGTGAATGGGTAAGCGTTGTACGGATTGAAATGCTATATATCGGCTCTACCTCAATCTCTCTACACTTTCTACCAACACCACGAATCTACTTTGCGGGGATGAACCGCAACGAACATTGAATAGATTCCAGTGAAACGCAAACTTTTTTCATCGACGAGATCATTAAGGGAGACTTTTCGTCAGTAACTTTCAAAAAATCGATTTTTTTGCATTTTTCCAATGTATACATAAGTACAATTTACCATGTAAAAGGATTTTTCAAAATTCGATTTCCTTTTGTGATAAAATGGCTCGAAAACTCGGCGCGCTCTCACCTGTGCCACCGACTTTGCGGGGCGCCCGGCAAGGGAACTAATCCCGGGGTTTCGCGTTACCTAAACGCGTTACAGCCAGTTTTAATCCCTTATTCTCGTAGTTGGAACTGTATTGTTTCATTATTTGGAGGGATGCCTTTGTGGACCTGGGATAGCAGATTGAGGGTAAATAAGGTAATTATAAATATTTCAGAATGCCGACGTTGCAAAACTTTGAACGCGTTTTTCTCGAAATCATATTTTCGAAAACTGCTCACATTTTCTGACCGCTGTAATTAACCAATCGACTCATGTCTAGTTATGGACACTCGTAAAACATGTCTGCACGGACTGACGTACGATTTTTTTGATATCTTTTTTGTATTTTTAATCCAATTTTTTATCTGAATATCTGAAAAAACAGTCAGAAAAGTGATTCTGTCTTTTGAATTTGCAGCCATTTTATTAATTTTGCAAAATCTGTACGTCAGTCCGTGGCCAAGGGGATACTAATTAATAATAAATCATTGATTTTGTTTTTAGACCACCTGGGAGGAAGCAAGAATGTGAGCAATTTGGCCCTGGAATTTTTGCAGACCCTTTTTCACACTACTGCCATGGCAGAAATTTTGAATTTTTTTAGGTGTAAAAATTATTTTTGGAAAGAGTAAATTCTCATTTTAAACCAGGAAAAAAACTGTGATCGCCTAACTTTATTCAGTTTCCCAAAAAAAAAATCTCTGTAAACACATGAAAACTGAGGCTCCTAACGAGAAGTCTCCCTTAAAACATTTTTTCAACGCATGCACACTGCAAAATTTTAACTCGATACAATACTCTGAACTAGAAGTCAACGTTATGAAAATGGATGATATTAGGGCTCTTCATATTTGCATACCAAACATTCTTACAAAATTTGGTTTCAATCCATTCATCCGTTTGAAATGTATCGTGCACACAAACAAACAGACGCACAGAATTTTTTCCAAAAATATGTTTTTTAGATTCGAAGAACCTCAAAACGAAAAGATGTAAAATTTTGAAAATTGATTTTAGCCCTAAACTAGTACCATTCCCCATTTGTGGGTTGGAATGGTAAAAAAACAAGTATAGTACGCGCCACGGATCTAAAAGGTTCTTAGTCACAAACAGCGTCGCAAAGGCACATTTCAGAGATTTTTTTTATTTTAAAAATATTTCCGAAACTATAAAGTTTAGAAAAAAAATTTAAGAAAACTTTCTTGAAAAAATAAATAGAATAATAAGCTGTTATGAAAAGTATATCATTATTATATAAAAAAACATCGTTATAGCACATATCTCTTCTGCGCATGCGCTTATTTTCCCCAAAAACAATAGGGCTCTTCATATTTGCATATCAAACATCCTCCCGAAATTTGGTAGACAAAAACAGACAAAATATGTTTTTTGGATTCGGGGGACCTCAAAACTAAGAGATATTGTAAAATTTTGAAAAGTGGTTTTTGACCTAAACTAGTACCATTCTCCACTTGTGGATTGGAATGCAGTTAAAAATATCGTTTCAATTTATCAATTATTTTTCGAGAAGGATCGATTTGTATAAATTAGTACCTTTCCCTACTTGAGGTGTTGGTAAAAGTTATGAATCCTAAAAATCAAAATTTTACGAAGAATTTTTTTTTTGCACCTATTGATTGGACAACCCTGTATACAAATCGATTTGTAATAAATTCATGCCTGAGAATTTAAAGACGATAATTCAATTTTGCGTATTTATATTTAAGTACCGAAGAACAAAAAAAAAACAAAATAACAATAAAAAGTACTTACAAAATTAAATAATATAGCGTAACGCAATCGACTAATGAAATAAATTGTTAACAAACGATAAATTATATTATTTGCTTTGGTTTAAATTTGTTTTAATTTTAATTAATCGACAACGTATTATTATATTGTAATTAAATGAGTTTGTTCTTTACGGGTTAATTTGCAAAAAACGGACCATGTGAATTTTATGTATATTTTTTTAAACAATGTACTTTAAATTTAATATTGATAATTGACAAAAATAGAATGTTTTTTTGTAATTTTTTCAAAACGATAGAACAGTTGAAAAACTAATTTTCTTTTGAAACACACCACTTGTAAGTCCAACCGTTGCACTTTTACCAAAAGCTGACCAAAAGAAAACTGATTTATAATAATAATAAAGTTTATAGTCATTCCTACATAATTATGTAGGGGAGGGCGGGGGAATGGCGCTCACTGGGTAATGGCGCTCACCTCTGTAACTCTGTCAAAAAGAAACGTAGCGACACGTCACGTCGCGTGAAGTGCGATGGGAGGGGGCCTCTAATAGACAGCGTTGCAAACGGACAGTCAGCTCGCGTCATGTGACCGTGAAGAGCGTTTCTACGTTTGCGGCCGTACTGATCTAATTTTTAATTAGGTGTTTTTTGTCGGTAAGTCCAAAACTTTAATGCTTATTTAATTACTAATTTTACTTTTCTGCCAATAAACTATTCTATTTTGTGATATTGCAGTCAATTTTCAACAATCGTGTATGATTTTTTTAAAATTTCAAATTAATTACAAAACGACTGGTTGGGGTTATACCGCTCATCTGAGCGCCATTACCCCTTAGTGACTTATTTTTTTATTGTTTTAGATAGATATGCCAAGAAATCGTCAAAGGACCACCGCTAAAACGGCTTGGACCGAAGAAGCCCGTTTTCCACCCAACAGCAAGAAACTGAAATTGCTGAACAAGTTAAGTTGCTGGGCTCGCGATATTATGGGCTCAATGTTGCAGATTTGCGTAAACTTGTTTATAAATTTGCTGAGCGCAACAATATCAAAAACAATTTTGATCAAAGCAGCAAAACAGCCAGATTGGATTGGGTACACTTCTTTATGAGACCCTGAGCGGCATTATCCAAAGTCAGGGGCAATGCCGCTCAAACATGTTTTTTTAATAATGTTTTCCTACTACTAGTAGGTGAAAGATATATGCATTTGTTGTTAAATTGTTGATTACTCGATAATTAAAGACTTTGTTACTCTTGTTAATTTTGATTCATAATAAATAATTTAAAAAATACACCATGTTTTCCTTAAGTGAACGCCATTCCCCCGTCCTCCCCTACATGTTGACAGTCGAAGAATTCATTTTCGTTGTAGAAATAATTTTCTAACATTTTCTTTTAAAATGTCTTGTTTCTAAAATTCTTGTTTCCAGTGACAATTTATTAAAAAAATTTATACGATAAAAATTTGGTCCGTATGTAGTCTTAGCATATTAATTGTGCAATGGTTATAAGCAGAGATTTAACTTTTTCCTAGTATCATGACTATGCAACACAGTATGATCATTAAAACTGTTTATATTATTTTTAACAATCATTAAACGGCTCATATATATTGAGATGGCAATAACAAAATATAAAATTAAATAAAAAATAAGTTCAAAAACTAAAACCTGACTACTGAAAAGTATGAACCAAAAAAATATTCTCATCTAAGGATAGCCTTGGTCATATACCACCTACCCTAACAAAACATTACTTTTTAACAGCAGTAAGCGATCATAAGCTCTAGGGCAAAGTGCAATCACGATATACATCTAGAGGGGCCTCATACATATGAGATGGCATACGACCACGGCTATCCTCAGATGAGAATATTTTCTTGTTTCATACTTTTCAGTAGTCGGGTTTTAGTTTTTGAACTTATTTTTTATTAGTTTTCAATTTACTCCCCTCTGGGAAAAAATTTAAAAATAAATGTAGTCTATGTTACCGGGGCCATAATAATGAATCGTTTGACACTTTATTTATCAAAATCGGATGAATAGTTTAGGCGCTACGGTGGAACATCCGTAAATACAAACATACATAGACTGCTAAACTCATAACCCTTCCTTTTGGCTTCGCCGCAGTCGGGTAATAAATAAACAAATTTGACGATGTGGCAGGGATGAGATTATTAGCTACTTTCAAGTAACAGGTACTTTGGCGACTGCTACTTCCAAATACTTGTGATTTTTAACTGCGACCCGTGATCGCTGGTAACCTATGCGCATGCAGTGCAGATAATAATATATAAGCGACCAGCGTTCGCCGATCACTTGAATGACTATGCACGTGCAGAGCAGAGATGTTAATATATTGATTTCAGCGAACACTGATCACAGGTAAAATATCGTTCGGTGCTAAAACAGCCCATGCACAATATTATTATGTATTAGTATAACATTACACCTAAAAAATACATGTAATGATGCATTATTGAAAGGTACGACTAAGTTATAAGTAAAGCTTTATCCGTTTTGTCAAAAAATTTATATAAAAGAAATAGCGCATGTGACGATTATTTTTTCGCTATAGCCGCTGGTTGGTAACAGGTAGCTACTCTGAAGTCACTGCAGTGAACCGTGAAATCCAAATATTAGCAACTAAGTAACAGGTAGTGAAATATCACTCATCTCTACGATGTGGCCTGCCAATCAAAGCACAAATCTAAACTAATATTATAAAGTTTGTAAGTTTGGAGGTAACTTCCGAAACTACTCATCCGATTTCACACATTTTTTCACCACTATTTAATAATGGACCTTCAGGATGGGCATAGGCTATATATTATCACATTAAAATAAGTGCACTTTTCGTGGAGACCAATTTTGCAACGTAAGTCGACGAAAAAACTGTGGCATCTATAAATTCAAGCGAAGCCGAACCGGGCCGCTAGTATCTAATAGAAAAAGTATGACGAGGTTAAGAGATACTGCCTGATTGTGTTCCACATATTTTCCAGATTAAACACAAGTGGAAATCAATCTTACATTCTTTGAAATCAATTTTTACTGGTTTGTTTTAAAATATTAAAAAACTGTAAACTTGTTTGTAAATGTTGTAGGGCAGATGGAAGAACGAACACACGTTTGAATTCTATGCCTTTTGATTATTGAGCAATAAACATATTATATTTATTTATTTATTTAAATCCAAAAATCTTATCTTCAATAACAACGTATCCTATTTCACCAAAAATATTTACCCTCGAGGAACAGAACTTATGATGCTTATAAGTAAAACTATATTAAAATCTTTGATTAACGTTTGAATAGAACTCTTCAAATAAATTATACGAAATATTATTAATAATATTATTCAAATAAATAAAATTGTCTTTATTTTTGTCAATATATAGTCTGCAAAAAATTGGTCGAAAATTTTATTTATTTGAAGAGTTTTATTCAAATGTTAATCAAAGATTTGAAATATTAATTATTATTGAAATATGAAAAGCAAACCTGGCGACGGATTTTTAAAGTGTCATCACTTTTATGCAACAAACAATACCAGCAACGCATTGAAATGGGATTCACTTACGGGCAACATTGTATAAAATCCGCTAATAAAACGGGCAATGTCTTCTGATCAATGATAAAAAAATTATAAACAATTAATGTTAAATACTAAAAACTTACCTAATTTTTTTTAAATAACAGCTCACGTTTGAAAGCAATGGTCGAAAAATGTAACCGTTCTCAAAGCACAATTAAATTTTATCCACACAATTACACAATATTAATTAGAGTCAAATTTAAATAATGATTATAAAAACAATAAAAGCAATACCAATTAATTACAAAGCACTAATAAACAAAGTGAGGTGACAATTATGAAAACAGAAACCAATTTATTTAAACAAAAATACAATTGCTTCAAGAACATCTCAAGTCTCAAAAAATTCTTAAGAAGCAAGCCGAAACAGGTAGGTAGTAAACGAATACCTTTACTCGCAAGTTCGAACAACGTACTGAATTTTAAAAGTCAAGGGACACAAATCATGCAAATCTGTTACCTAACTGAACGACAGAATCTAGAGGACAGTTATTTAGTAGATTAACTATTGTATTATTATAGATACACCAGTGCTGCTCAATATCTTTTTCCATATCTACTCGGACATATTAATTTTAAGTCATCATTAGCTAGTATTAATTACTAGCTTATCCCCGCGTGAAATCAGTTTTTACATTAGATATACAGTCAAACCTGAGTAAGTAAGAACTGGGTAAGAGAGAAAACTCTCTCAGTTAGAGTAAATGCCAGATACCGTCTTTGTAACCCTCTAAAACCTCTATAAGTGAGAAACCGAAACCTCTATAAGAGAATTAAGGCGTTTTTCACTCATCGACCTCTATAAGTGAGACTACTACTTGCCTGTACCTCTATAAACGATAGTCGAACGTATAGTTCCACTAAATTTAAGAATGAGTCATAAATAGCTGTACTAACATTGTTTTTTTTTTTATCAAATTCAAATACAGTAAAACAACATATTAACTGTACATACATTGAAATAAATTTAAATCTTTGATTAACGTCTGAATAGAACTCTTCAAATAAATAAAATTGTCGACCAATTTTTTCGAAGACTATATATTGACAAAACTAAAATTATAAATCAATATTACAAAAGATGACGTTTTGATCTGGATTTAGATCTTCTTCAGAAATAATCTAAAAATATAAAAAATTAATTAGTATAATCTACTTATTTTATAATAGAATGCAGAAGTTAATTATAAAATAAATACCTTTAGAAATAAAAAATAGAAATATTTGATAATTTCTAATGGCCTGATGATGGCAATTTGTCGAAACGTGTACATGTAGGCAAGATCTATTTTATTTTATATTAAATCTTGCCAAAGGAAGAAGGTTTATTTTTTATTTTTATATATTAATGTGCAAGAGGTGAAGGAGTATAATCTATTATTATAAAATAAGTAGATTATACTAATTAATTTTTTATATTTTTTTATATTTTTAGATTATTTCTGAAGAAGATCTAAATCCAGATGGAAACGTCATTTTTTGTAAAATTGATTTATAATTTTATTTTTGTCAATATATAGTCTGACAAAAATTGGTCGGCAATTTTATTTATTTGAAATAAATTTATGTATTATTATTATTATTATTATTATTGGTTTTGCTTTTCGTATTCTATTCGAATATTAAGTATATATTAGTGTAAGATTTTTGTTTCTTTTTTTAGCATCTGTGTCGAATGTTTATCACTGCATAGTTGCTGTATTTTTATAGATCTCTATAGGTGAGAAAGGCCACTCTTGTACCTCTATAAGCTAGACACTAATATTGCATTATTATGAATAGAAATCAACATTTCTCGTTTGGTTTTTACAAAATCAATCAAAATTATGTAATATGGTTCCATGATAATTGATCCTCCGACAATAAATCCCCGACAAAATATACCCGACAAAATATCCCCGGACTAAATATCCCCGGACAAAATATCCCCGGACATATTGCCCCCGTGACGATCAATCCCCGACAATGGATACCAAATAAACATTAATTTACAAATAAAATCAAATATTATGAAGCTTCCCATGTTGTATTTTAAGTAACTCAAATGGATGTTTGTAAGTTGCTGTTCTGTTGATTTCTCGTCACGCGCAGTCAGTCGCTCACTTAGTAATACAGTAACCCAAATTGATTATTTTTGTCTCCCAAAATTGTAATTTACTGTCACTCGTTTAAATACTATATACCCACCCCGTCATCGTTGACCCTGGACTGGAATTGTTTTTTTAAAAACTCCACATTTGCCCCTTCCCGTTTCACTGCGAGACAATTCGCATACCCGTTTATCGTTCTCCTCGGAACTGTTTTTTTAAAAACTCCACATTTGCCCCTTCCCGTTTCACTGCGAGACAATTCGCATACCCCTTTATCGTTCTCCCCAGAATTGTTTTTAAAAAACTCCACATTTGCCCCTTCCCGTTTCACTGCGAGACAATTCGCATACCCGTTTATCGTTCTCCCCGGAATTGTTTTTTTAAAAACTCCACATTTGCCCCTTCCCGTTTCACTTCGAGACAATTCGCATACCCGTTTTCGTTAACCCGGAATTGTTTTTTCAAAAACTCCACATTTGCCCCTTCCCGTTTCACTGCGAGACAATTCGCATACCCGTTTATCGTTCTCCTCGGAATTGTTTTTTTAAAAACTCCACATTTGCCCCTTCCCGTTTCACTGCGAGACAATTCGCATACCCGTTTATCGTTCTCCTCGGAATTGTTTTTTTAAAAACTCCACATTTGCCCCTTCCCGTTTCACTGCGAGACAATTCGCATACCCGTTTATTGTTCTCCTCGGAATTGTTTTTTTAAAAACTCCACATTTGCCCCTTCCCGTTTCACTGCGAGACAATTCGCATACCCCTTTATCGTTCTCCCCGGAATTGTTTTTTTAAAAACTCCACATTTGCCCCTTTCCGTTTCACTGCGAGACAATTCGCATACCCGTTTATCGTTCTCCTCGGAATTGTTCTTTTAAAAACTCCACATTTGCCCCTTCCCGTTTCACTTCGAGACAATTCGCATACCCGTTTATCGTTCTCCTCGGAATTGTTTTTTTAAAAACTCCACATTTGCCCCTTCCCGTTTCACTGCGAGACAATTCGCATACCCGTTTATCGTTCTCCTCGGAATTGTTTTTTTAAAAACTCCACATTTGCCCCTTCCCGTTTCACTTCGAGACAATTCGCATACCCGTTTTCGTTACCCCGGAATTGTTTTTTTAAAAACTCCACATTTGCCCCTTCCCGTTTCACTGCGAGACAATTCGCATACCCGTTTATCGTTCTTCTCGGAATTGTTTTTTTAAAAACTCCACATTTGCCATTTCCCGTTTCACTGCGAGACAATTCGCATACCCGTTTATCGTTCTCCTCGGAATTGTTTTTTTAAAAACTCCACATTTGCCCCTTTCCCGTTTCACTGCGAGACAATTCGCATACCCCTTTATCGTTCTCCCCGGAATTGTTTTTTTAAAAACTCCACATTTGCCCCCTTCCCGTTTCACTGCGAGACAATTCGCATACCCGTTTATCGTTCTCCTCGGAATTGTTTTTTTAAAAACTCCACATTTGCCCCTTCCCGTTTCACTGCGAGACAATTCGCATACCCATTTATCGTTCTCCCCGGAATTGTTTTTTTAAAAACTCCACATTTGCCCCTTCCCGTTTCACTGCGAGACAATTCGCATACGAGGATAAATTGTCGGGGATCTTTTGTCACGAGGGTATTTTGTCCGGGGATATTTTTTTTGGGAATATTTTGTCCAGGTATATTTTGTCGGGGATTTTTTGTCGGAGGATCAAGAAGCCTGATACGGTCAGCCATATTATATGAGGCACATATATATTTCGTGTGATTATTTTATGCTAAAACTCGCTGGGCACTCGTTTCATCACAGTGTCTTAAAATAATAACTCAGGCACTTGAAACAAATCAGTGTTTGCCCGATCCAAATATTCTGTTCACTTTTCAAGAAAGTTTATAACTTTAATTTATGGAGATTATAGGCAATAATAAATAAATAGTCAGTATATAAAATATACATTTTTAAAAACTACTTTACGTATTTTCTTATTCAATTTTCTGTATATATATCCAATATAAATATAATACCTACGAGACTTTATACGGCAGTAAATTTAAAATTCAATCTAAAAATATTTACAGAATCGATATTAAGTCTGTAGAAGAGTAAATAAAAGCGGGAAAAGCACAAAATCTGCGGCAGTAGGCTGCTTACCCCAAACAATAAAGCCAATAATATATACGCAGTCGACTCGCAATATTAATGTACATTTATATATGTTACGGTATGCGCAAAATAACTGTTAGTTAATGTGCATATTCACCAGCGGCGTAAATAAATCTATACTTCTACACTAATATATAAAACTGAAGAATTTGTTTGTTTGGTTGGTTGAACGCGCTAATCTCTGGTTCAAATTGAAATTTTTTATGTTGGATATAGCCCATTTATCGAGGAAGACTATAGGCTATATAATATCACGCTACGATCAATGAAAAATGTTGCAAAATGTATCTTAAAAATAAGCTTCTATTCAGGTGAACTAAATATACTGACAGCGCTGTGCATTTACAAGCCCGGCTGGCTCAGTCGGTAGAGTATGCTAGTGTTAATATCAGGGTCGTGGGTTCGAGCCCCACGTTGGGTGAATGTATTTTTAATTTTTTTTTCTTCTAAGGCTACATTAAAATTTATTTTAATTTTATTTACGACTAATTATAATTAAATAAATCTAATTAATAGCTCATTTGAAAACTGTTTCAACTATAGGTATCTATATAAAAATAATTTTCCTACAGTGTTTTCAATTAAGTATTTATTATATTTTATTAATTACAGTAATTATTGATTTAAAACAAATTTATTAACTAAAAAAAGTATAAACTGCTTTTTATCGACAAGAACTTTTGAAAGGTAACTCCGATCATCATGAAATTTGGACACAACATTAATCTCGGTAAACCAAGATGAATGTGCGTACTCATGTCCCGCCCTTCCCCATTCGTTCTTTTGCACCCGGGTGAAATCGGACGGGACCGCTAGTGAATTATACAGACGTTAGCTCAATTAATACAAATAAATAAAATCGTAACTTAGTCTGTGATTGAACAGTTTTAAAGATTCCTAGAGCGAATTTTCAGTTTTCATCACTTTTTTCTGTTTATATTTTATCGATAAATATATAAATAAAATGCCTGTCTGTTTGTTCCGGCTAATCTCCGAAACGACTGGACCGATTTTGACGAGACTTTTACTGGGAGATAGCTGATGTTATAAGGAGTAACTTAGGCTACTTTTATTTTAGAAAAAGAATTAGGGTTCCACGCAAAACAATTAATTCCACGCGGACAAAGTCGCGGGTTACAGCTAGTTACATATAAGATTTTAAAAGCATAAAAATATTTTCAAAAAAAAAAAAACGACAAGAGAATGAAATTGAGTTTTATAAAATCGTTACAACTTGTATATAAAAAAATATTTTTATTTATCAATTCTAATAAAAAAATCCGATAAGAAGCAATGAAAAGAAGAAAAACTGGCAAGTCAAACATAATAATAAACCATTCCGGTAGCGGGAGAGATAAATAATATACCTACTATTTCTCTTAGTTCAAAAACTCGGGGTCGTAGTTTGCGACCTGTCGTACCTACTGATGACGTCATAAAAATACTACACTGTTCTTTCACAATGTCCCGCCTATATAATAATATTCTTTCATTCAAATGATAGCAATATTACGCATAAAATTGAATCCCCTGCTTCGAAAATAAACTCTCGTCGTCTGAATCTACACGATATCCAGAATAAAAGCTCCGCCCCTCTGCCCGCGTAGCAACAAGCTCTGCTGTCGTGGCATCTATAGAAATAAAATTGTCTTTACTTTTAGCATAAACTGCATTACAGCATCGGCAAATTAATGTTAGTGTCACCAGGACAGAAAGTTGGAGTTTGCCAACGAGCGAATGCCAATTTTCCGCTCCATTAATTAAATAGATAGATAGATAGATATTTATTTGGTCAGTTGAGACATACATCTATTTGACACGTCAACGAAATACAAGATAAAATTATAAAGCTAGCAGCAACATAAAAATTCATTAATGCTATAAAAAGCCCGTTCTACTAAAAAGTGTTTAATATTTTTCTTGAAAAGTGAAAAGGTATTGTTTTTCAGCCTTTCAGGTAATTTATTATAAATTATAGCACGGCAGTGGAAGGATTTCTGGTAACGTAGGTCCATTCCCACCTGTGAATAAATAAAAGAAAAAAGACGGACAGATTTCTCAAAACGGTGGATTGTTTGGGCTGTACCGGTGTTATTTTGGGCCCATAGTGATCAGAGAGGGTACAGCTCCACTTCTTCTACTGTTCTGAGAAACTTGTGCAGAAATGTAACAAAGAAAAGAATATGCAGTTGGTCGATAACAATTATATTTCATAATCACTTCAAAGAAACGTGTCGGTGATAAGGTACAAAAAAAAATCTGATTTACAAGTACATTCTTAATATTAACAATATCATTTGATCATGATTGACAATTAGGAACTGGGGGTAGAACCCTGACGAGGAGATCACTTAATTATCTAGGGAAGTACATTTAATAAGGTTGTTTAAATTAAAAAAAAAATAATAAAACGTGAAAGAGGAAAAGAAAACTAGGCGTGAGCGTCATACCTTTTTCTGAAGAGTACTTACTTACACTTGAACAATACTTATTCTAGGAATACTTTACATAATTCGTGAGTGACTACGGGTATTTAGGCGCTTCATGGTAGTACAATGAAGTCTAAATTCGGTTTGGAGAAGAAGCTTGAAGATGATTCTGTGGTTTATTCCATGAGCGTCCTTTTCATGCGACCACACCGAATTCCGGAAAACAACTTAATGTTTGTTATTTTTCCGTAACTAATCAATATTGATTTTAATTATTTCAAACCTAACAACTATTGTTTGTCACTTTTTCACTTTTGAAAATCACAGATACCGCGTATTTAGAGTCAGACGACTGGATCACACGATAGACACACTTATGTTTATAAGTCCAAGCCACGCGATCCAAATCGTACCGCGCATGCAAATATCCGCGAATTTAGTGATTTGATTTCCTTATTTATTTATTTTATTATAATAATTTTTATGCTAATATTAAAAAATTGTCGCGGTGCTATGGCACCACGTGACAGGCTCCCCCTCTTTAGTGATTAGGAGGTACTCCGCTATACTACTAACTGTACATACAACAAGAAATTCACAACAATGAATTTATCTTTGTTGTAACTAAGTCAACAATCACTTGACAATCTACCATATCCCATACTATGGCAGTTGAAGTGTGCTCTTCATAAATAAGCTCTAATTAAATTTAACTAATCTAAATTGATCTAACGAGATGAAACAACCACCGATAATACGGAAATTATGGGGTCGTAACCTGACTGGCTGAAGGAGACAGCTTAAACGTTAGACGAAATTGGGCCTTAGGAAAGCGCCGGAATGTAAACAAGGACAAGCTTATAATCTAAAACAAAGGACGAGAATAACGAAATAACACAGGGAGAATTCTTTATTTAGGAAAATAAAGCATAACTCAGGTACGAAAAATAACTTAAACTTTTATTGTTAGTAATATCCTAACCTAACAACACTTGACGTTTGACAGATGTCAGCTGTCTGACATTGAACTTGAAATTAAACTAGAGGGCAATGACCTCGGGTGAATTTTTCAATTGTTAACAGACGGAATTTTCTTCAGATGTTCAATATGAGATTTAAACATCTTTTTGGAGGATGGATCTTGAAGGATGCAGCTAACAGGACTCGTAAATTCTAAAATTACACGGGGATTACTGTAACGAGGACAAAGTTTGAGGTGAAAATTCGGTTTCATTTTGTTATAATGTAACCTTTGTACAACAAAATCGCCGACTTGAAACTTCGACTGCAACGAACGGTTTTTATTGAAATATTTCGCTTGTAGATCATGTGATTTTGACAGAGCTAGGCGAACTTGATTTTCGGAAGGCAAAGCGTCTTGTTCCCACACAGATGACAAATTCCATTGTAAATCGAGTGGAAATTTGATTTCTCTTGACAAAAATATCTTACAAGGTAAATTTTTAATACTTTCATGATATGAAGAATTATTGGCGAAGGTTATGTGATTTAATAACAAGTCCCAACTGAGATGATCGTCAAACTTTTGTTGAAGTAAAATTGACAGAGCGGCTCTAACGTTTCGTATTACTCTTTCTACAGCATTGGACGAAGGATGATAAGGCGAACTGTGAATGACACGTGAACCCCAGGAAGTACAGAATTCATTAAACTTGTTTGACGTAAACGAAGTCGCGTTATCGGAAACTATTTTAGTTGGTGGACCATACGTGGTAAAAACTTGATGTAGACATTTTATTATCGACGTGGAACTGGAATCAGGAATCGCGTAAGTTATTAACCACTTGCTGTAACTATCCAGAATTAGAAGAACATATTTATTCCCGGAATGTGATTTGACAAGCGGTCCCATGAGATCAATGTAAATTTTATCCCACACAGATTGTGGAGGATTAGACGACATAACTACTTTATCAGGATGTTGATCTGATTTATGCGTTGCACAGAGCATACAATCTTTAATAAATTGACGAACCTCAACAAACATGCGCGGCCACCAAAATCTTCGTGATATTGAACGATACGTCTTCGTGACTCCGGGATGACTGGCGATTTGTGAATTATGAAACTGTTCCAATATTTCTTTCTTGGAGGCGGACGGAACAACAATACGTCGACGTCGGTTGCGGCCTACGAGTCGAACCAGGAAATTCTTGTGAATAGCGAAATTTTTCTGAGGTAAACCTTGATTAATTTGACTTTTAAGGCGGTTTAACTCAGGATCTTGATCTTGCAGGATATTAAGTTCGGTAAACGGATTTTTAATTTCCGTAATGGGATTGAGAAAATTTGATTGTATTGCATTTTTCTCAGAAGTTTCGGATTCAGCTACCAAACGGGATAAACAATCGGCAGTACAATTTACTTTACCGCGAATATGTTCGACTTTGAAACTGAAACGACTGATGCGAAGTAACCACCTACCTACACGACCTAAGTTACGGGGGTGCTGAATTAACCATTTGAGACAGGAACTATCTGTCTGAAGAATAAAAGTTTGATGCGAGAGGTAAGATTTCATTTTTTCCATAGCCCAAATACATGCTAAAGCTTCTTGTTCGTACGTACTGTATTTCTTCTCGGCGGATGTCAAACGTCGGCTTGCGTACTGGATCGGGTGTAGACCATCTTCAAAGGATTGTAAAAGAACACAACCAACATGATTTTGACTAGCGTCGGTTTGCAGAATGAATTCGCGTTGAAAATCGGGAAAACGTAGAACTGGTGAACTTGACAGAGCTTCACGAAGTTTGCGAAAAGACTGAATATGCGTTTCCGTTAAATTATATTTGACATTTTTCTTCCGTAGATCATTGAGTGGCGACATTATCTGAGCGTATTCGGGGATAAACTTAGCGTAATAACCAACCATTCCAATAAATGTTTGAAGCTGTTTCAAATTCTTCGGAATTGGCAAATTCTTTATCGCTTCCACTTTGTCGGGATCCATGGAAAGACCGTTGCTTGAGACACGATGACCCAGGAAGTTGAGTTCGCTTTGGGCGAATTTTATTTTATCCGGATTCACGGTAAGATTAGCTTCTTTTAGACGTCTTAACGTTTCTCGAACGTGTACCATATGAGATTCCATATCGGGACTGTATATTAATAAGTCGTCGAAAAATACAATCACAAACTTGTATCTTAAATCGGCAAAAATGTCAAACATCAGACGGTTTAGAGCACTAGGTGAAATAGATAGCCCGAACGGAGCCTTATGAAATTTCCACTGGCCTTCAGGAGTGACGAACGACGTTAGACTCTTCGATTTGTCAGATAATTCAACTTGGTAAAAGGCGCTGTTTAGATCCAACGTGGTGAAAACTTTGGCGTTTTTTAAGCACTGGAAAATGTGCTCAATCGACGGAACAGGAAAACTATCCATGACAACCTTTTTGTTTAACTGGCGATAATCAATACAAAGTCTATAACCTCCACTTGATTTCTTGACAAGAAAAGCCGGTGAAGCGTAAGGGGATTTACTAGGTGAAATAACGCCTTTATTCAAAAGATCACTAATATGTTCCCTCATTATTTTAGCTTGAGGTGGGGAAAGTGGATACGGGGCCTTTCGGACTGGAATATCGTCAGACAAATGAATTGAATATTTGTAATTTTTAGCTTGACCTAGTTCTTCGGTAAGAACTTCTGGAAATTCAGCAAGCAAACTACTAAAGTTGGCCGCATTTGAATCTATACTGGTAACGTGATCCAGGGAGAAGGTTTTGGACGAAGCGGGTAACGGTACAAAGGGAATCACGTGAGAGGAATCGAATTTGAAAGAAAGATTATTCTCGGTACAATTAACGTTCGCACCCATTTTGCATAAAGAATCATAACCTATTATGACGGGATACGACAGAGCGTCGAGAACTAGGAAATCAATCTTCCAGGTAAATTTACTAATAGTAATGACTACTGTTAACGTGAAATTAGATCTCGCGATAGAACTGTTGGCTACTTGGGCATAAGAAATCGAATTTGTGATCGTACCTATTTTTAACGATGACAAATAATTAGCAAGTTCGGAATTGATGTAGTTCTTGGTAGAACCGGTATCAAGCAGTGCCGAAGCTCGAATATGTTGAAAGTAGAGATAAACTAGAGGGATCGTAGAGCTACTTGATTGACTTGGAGAATTATAGGAATAATTCGGGACGGGAGAAGTCAATCGAATAGACGTATTTACAGGAGAGGACAAGTTAGCTGGAGGGGGGTGGTTTGAAAGGGGTGACTTATTAACTAATGTGGTTAACCGGGGAAAGACATTAATTTGTTCTACATCTTTCGGTTTACAAAAAATTTTGACAACGCTATCTCACCCTTGAGAGGGCAGGATAGCCTTAGGTTCAGAAGGAGAAGGACGTGGGGGACGAACCGGACACTGGGCTATAAAGTGACCTGGTTGTTTACAGTATCGGCAACAAGGGGAAAAATTAGGAGCGACAAGTCCGGTCGAATTGGGGTGAGTGTACGTTTTACGTTGACGTTCAACTACTCTCAAATGTTTTATAAGCTGGTGAAGCTCAGCTAAACAAGTTGGGGTATCTCTGAATTGTAGATAATTAAATGTGAATTCGTTTTGGTTAAGCCAAATGCGCGCAATTATCTCCGATTCAGACAGGCTAGGACCCAATAATTCGACGTATTTCAAGACGTCTTCAGCATATTCGGGAAAATTCTCAGAGAGGTTCTGACGCCTACTGATATAGCGTTCTATTAGCATAGCCCGATCTATAGAAGTGGTGAAATGGTCTAGAATAAGATTTTTGAGCTGTGTCCATTCGAGTTCAGAATAGACATTAAGTCTCCACCACTGTCGGAGGGGTCCGTCAGTCTTAGTGCCTAAACTCTTTAACAAAATATGAAATGGAACTAAAGCGAATTGACTCACGTTCTCGATTTCTAACAGGAATTGTATCAAAATGTCAAGATCTGTACCTGTAGCGGTAGGTACGTTACGCAACAAGTCCCGGATATCGCCCATATTTGCATGCGAAGCGGTATGATTTGGAACGGAAATAAGAATTTGCTCGGACTTACTCGGTGAGTGCACTGGAGGATCGTCCATCGCCGGCGGAGAGTCTGGAGGTTCAGCGGTGGTCGGAGGCGGACCTGGAGATTTGCTTTGGCCGGGCGTCGGCGGAGACTTTGGGCTGCGGCAGGACTTATGGCGCGGCATGGTCGACTGGAAGACGTGGAATCGGACAGGAACAGGACTCAGGAATTAACTACGCTCCTTGCTACCAATTATAGCACGGCAGTGGAAGGATTTCTGGTAACGTAGGTCCATTCCCACCTGTGAATAAATAAAAGAAAAAAGACGGACAGATTTCTCAAAACGGTGGATTGTTTGGGCTGTACCGGTGTTATTTTGGGCCCATAGTGATCAGAGAGGGTACAGCTCCACTTCTTCTACTGTTCTGAGAAACTTGTGCAGAAATGTAACAAAGAAAAGAATATGCAGTTGGTCGATAACAATTATATTTCATAATCACTTCAAAGAAACGTGTCGGTGATAAGGTACAAAAAAAAATCTGATTTACAAGTACATTCTTAATATTAACAATATCATTTGATCATGATTGACAATTAGGAACTGGGGGTAGAACCCTGACGAGGAGATCACTTAATTATCTAGGGAAGTACATTTAATAAGGTTGTTTAAATTAAAAAAAAAATAATAAAACGTGAAAGAGGAAAAGAAAACTAGGCGTGAGCGTCATACCTTTTTCTGAAGAGTACTTACTTACACTTGAACAATACTTATTCTAGGAATACTTTACATAATTCGTGAGTGACTACGGGTATTTAGGCGCTTCATGGTAGTACAATGAAGTCTAAATTCGGTTTGGAGAAGAAGCTTGAAGATGATTCTGTGGTTTATTCCATGAGCGTCCTTTTCATGCGACCACACCGAATTCCGGAAAACAACTTAATGTTTGTTATTTTTCCGTAACTAATCAATATTGATTTTAATTATTTCAAACCTAACAACTATTGTTTGTCACTTTTTCACTTTTGAAAATCACAGATACCGCGTATTTAGAGTCAGACGACTGGATCACACGATAGACACACTTATGTTTATAAGTCCAAGCCACGCGATCCAAATCGTACCGCGCATGCAAATATCCGCGAATTTAGTGATTTGATTTCCTTATTTATTTATTTTATTATAATAATTTTTATGCTAATATTAAAAAATTGTCGCGGTGCTATGGCACCACGTGACAAAATATAGGCTAAATAATTTTCTGGACAATATTTATAAATGTCTTTTTTTGCCAACGGTAGTTTTATTGCTTTTTTACCTCGAGTACTTGTCAGTTATTTATTGTAAAAAATATGCACAGAATGATTTTTAAGTTGGTTCTTCGTTTTCAACAGCGTGTAGAAATCAAATAGACGAACAAATATTTTAAGTAACTTTTTTTCAAAGCTCAAAAATAAGAGAGAAACAGCCATTTAAATTTTAATTAAATCATTTAAATGTTATATAGTTTATTCAAAAGCCTGGTTAACACACTCGAAGAAATGATAGCACGAATCGGAAATGCATCCCAAATAATTCGCGGAAGGCCCTTGTGCACGCATCTTTGTGTCCAATAAAACAGGGACAACTTCGAACAATTTTTGTGAATACTTGATAATGACATAACATATTTCCAAAGTGACATAACATAACGCCAGGACCGACCTCAAAATTTGATAAAATTTAATAAAAATTTGAAAGCCCATTTCTCTTTCATTTTTGAGTTTTGATAAAAAAGTTACTTGAAATATTTATTTGTCTATTTTAATTCCACACGCTGTTAAAAAAATAATTAACTTAAAAATTATCCTGTATAAACAAAATCTGAAGCTTAAGATGTAGAAACAATCGCCTCTTTTTTAACTAAATAAATATTTATCTGCTCAAGACACAAGGTTAGTAGATTATAGAGGTTGCCTACTTTCATCTGACCAATCAGCGTAACCGCAGGAATGAAGTCGGTTGGCGGACCATTAATATTTTTATCAACATATAATGACATCAAAAATGTCATTTATATTTAACTAGAACTACTTATGTAAATCTTTTACCTCAAAAATTCCATTTATTGTAAATAATGTCAATATTCCGTATTTTGATTACTTTGACATTTGGTAGTAACTGCCATTAAAGTTTATACACAACAGTCGCTGCCACGCAATACATTGTCAGGTACGCCAGATGTCGTAATTTTCCCACTCCTATCCAACGCAACGAGGCAACATCCATAATCTACTAACATAATATCAACACCTACAATATTTTTTTTCATTTATTTATAATGTATGAACAAGAGAGAAAAAAGTTTTCTACACAAAAGCTATAATTGTTTTCAAACAGTTAAATATATTAAATTAAGTTTAAGCGAATAACAATTGTGAACCAGAGAGTAAATAAGCTAACGTGAAAAGAGACCAGCTCCAAAAGTTACATTAAGAAAGACATTGCTTTCCATACGACTGCATCATGCAAATGCAACATTTAATTACAAAAGTTATGCAGTTAAATTAACTTTGAATATACTACAACTCCGAAAAAGGAGAAATTGCGAGACATCGAATTGCCGTTCTGAATTACAACTTCCTAAATAAGAAATAATCAAAATTTCCTATTTAGAAATAATATTTTGCTGATGAATTTAAATTGGGTCAATCAGTTATTTCAGAACAAAAGAACAGCTGACTTTCATTTCCAAAATATTTTTGAAACTACAAGATTAAAAAAAAACACTTCTTTGCAAAAAGCTGATTGGGGTGATTGTGCAGTTTATCACCAATAATATGAAATAAATATGTGAATTTATTAATGTTTCATTATTCGTTTCCCTAGTATAATATTAGTTAGATAAATCGTACAAAGTTGGAAGGGTTGATAAACTTAAATTTGATTTTATTAAATTGGACGTTTCGTCATTTAATTATGACTTCATCAGCAACTTACTAATAAAATTCAATTGTTAACAAAATTTATTTTTAACAATTGAATTCTATTAGTAAGTTGCTGATGAAGTCATAATTAAATGACGAAACGTCCAATTTAATAAAATTAAATTCAAGTTTATCAACCTTTCCAACTTCCTACGATTTATCTAACTGAATTTATTAATATTTTCCAATGCTGTACAAAAGTACGTTATAACAGAAACGCAACGTGTATATTTTATAGTCGCTAAACCCGTTTTTTCCTTCGAATTGAAGAATTCACAGATCTCATGAGTTTTGCGATCATAAAATAAGAAAACCGCTTAGAGATAGAATTTAATTAAACGCTTTTTAATGAGCTTCCAAAAATAAACACTACTTAAATAGCTTAGATTACTTCCATATTGCTGAATGCGTTTACATTTAAACGCCAAGGAAGCGAACCTCTTTATCAAAGAATTCTTAATTATCAGCCTTGGAAACAATATGAGAATATATCTTTGGCTTTTTATTTTTTAATATAGATCCGTAAAACAGTAAGATTCCGGAACCTTTTCAATAAATCACAATAAATACAGTTGACAAAATATTCTTTTAAAATCGCGGGACACGCGACTGAAGAGAAAACTTCTTATAATCATAATAAAAATAATATTTATTGGGTAAAAGACCATAAGGCATAAGTTCAGCTAGAAGCTGTTTGACAACTTAACCGACCTAACGTTTTTATACGTTTTTTGGTAAGAAAATTTGACATTTATCGTGACTATTTTAATGGTGCCGCATAAGAAGTTTCACTTATGGCCGAACGTAAGTAGTTATTTATTCGGTTCATATGTGTTTCATTCCTCCGAATAAATAGCGATAATTCAATTCACCAAGCATAATTATGTTTACTGTCCAATTTCTCGGGTATAAATATTTATTCGCCTGAGAAAATAATAATGGCCGCCACATAGATCATAATACCTAACCTATAAACGTGAAGTATTATACCTACAGTTTGCTCTTGTGAATTTATTTGTGTGTTGTTTATTAACTTTTTGTGAAGTATATAGTTGTAAACATTAAATTTAGTGAAAGTTTTGTGTCCAATTGGGTTAGGATAAAACATTATTATTTCAATGAAACTTTTATTTGACGTTTACACTAACGCCATCGGTCGGATTTTTGGGTGAATGTCACAATATTCAACAAAAATACCAAGGAGTATAATGCAGTGTATATTTATTCTTGAACTAACTATTTTACCTGATGAATTGAAAGTAAATTTTATTGTAACGAATGAATTTGTTGCAAGAATAGTAATTTCTATCTTTAATAGTGTTCGATGAATATGGCCATTAAAAAAATAACTCATTTCTCGACATAGACATCCACTAAGAAATGATTTTATGCAAATCCTATCCAAAATGGATTTTTCACCTATCATAACATATACTATGGGTATGAGTTGTGACGTGGGTGGATGGGAAGGTCAATATAATATTTCCACAAAGAGAGAGAGAGAGAGAAACTATGTATTAATAAATCGAACTGTTTTCCATCCGGGTTAAGTCGGGACGGACCGTTAATCTATTATAATGAGTAGCTATTTATTATTTGGTATATAAGGGAATTGTAAAAAAAAACTTTGCATATAAGGTAATACGGTACTGGGTTTAACATATACTTACGTATAGGATATATGGATGTAGTTTTTAGTCTCGTGCGTAGGTAGTAGGTACTAGGTAGTACATATCGACTCACTGAGATCGAAGAAAGATCACACTATCCATGGATGTGTAAAGTGTGTTACCAACCCAGAAAAAAAACATCTCCTTAAAAGCTTCCGGAAATCCCCCACATAAAATTAAAATCATTCAAGGCCTGCAGAACATGATATTTTTCTAAATACAATATTATTGTAGAAGTAATCATTTAAAACAGAATTCGTTGTCCACGGTTTGACATATTTCAGCGAGTTTTGTAAGTGGACAAAGCTGTACGAACGTCGTCCGACAACCAAATTTTTAAGTTGATTCGTTTTTTACAGCGTGTAGAAATCAAATAGATGAACAAATATTTTTATTCAACACGCGTGAGTAATATATAATTTCGGGGCCTCGCTAAATTCGGGAGAAATAATAAATTACTTCATGTTGACGCGTAGAGTGCTAATAATGAGCCGTACTGTACGATAATAAATTTTCTGGACCAATAGGAACGCAGTAGCGAGCGGAAGCGTACAATAATGAATTATAACTGCATAGTTTCTAGACCAATAGGAACGCGGTAGCGATTTGTATATATGAAAACAGCTTCGCAATTCAGCGAAAGTCAGGGCCATCTTGTGTGCATCGAGGGCGGTGGGTACATCAATCAATGAAGTGATTTAATATTTTTCCCTCTTTTATCACGGCCCCGATTACATATTACTCGTGCTAGTTGAATAAAATATTTACTACTATATTATCTACTATTTATTAATGTCTATACTTACCCTCTAGCTTAGTAACTTTATACTTACCTAATTCATATCTTATAATATTATAATATTTTGTATTCCATAACATATTTTGTAACCTATTTTTATATTATGTGCTAATGACCTGAGTAGTCGAAGCGCATTTCTTTTTTTTTCTCTAAATAAAAAAAAAAAAAAAAAATATTATGTGTGACCATTGATCGAAGGAGATTATTCCACTCGCGTGTTACCGCACTCGCTAAGTTCGTGCGGCAAATTTCACGCTCATGGAATCTTCTCCTTCTCTCACTAGTCGCACAATATACTATTAGTAACTTTTTTATCAAAACTCAAAAATAAGAAAGAAACAACCTTTCAAAATTTAATTAAATTTTATTTAATTCAAAAGCCCGGTTAACACACGCAAAAAAATGATAACACGAATCTGAAATGCATCCCAAATAATTCGGGGAAGGCTCTTATCGCTATACTACAAACAAAACGGGGACAACTTCGAACGATTTCTGTGAATACTCAATTCAATTCAAGACAGCGGTCAATACTGATTCAACCCTGCGCCGATACGCACAACAAAACACATTTAAATAACCTCCTCATAAAGTTGGGGAAAACGGTAATCTCCTTCGGTAAGTCGGAGGCTGAAAACTGACAACTTACAGATGATTGACAGACAGTAATAGAGTGTTCCACTGGGACCTATTTATATCCCAGAGCGGCGCGCGGTGGGGGCGTGATGATCGCGTACTGGGACCTGCTTTATTTTATGTATATTATAAATCCACGTTAGATATCTACACGACCTTTATTATCGCTTATATTATCTCGAGACTACAGTCAAGACTCTGTAAGAAGGGCTTGGAATCAAAATAAGGCTCCTTTTTTTGCATAGATGTTCTTATTTATGTTTAAAATAGATGGATTAACTGTCTGACTGCCTGACTCTTTAGTTTTTCTTTGACACGATAGTGTCCCTGATATTGTAACAAAACTTTGTTGGTGGTTAAAAATATTTATTTACAAAAAGAAACGTTAACAAAAACAAACTAAAAAGTACTGTTCTAATAAAAAACAAACGAATTCTAAAATAACAATAATAACACTAAACTACTACGGAATATTTATATCTCACAGATGTCTATTTATCTTGTAACACTTATTTATGTCACTGACACTGACTGCCCTGCCTTCCACTCTAGCGTTGTTTATATATAATTTCTTCAGCCGCATCGTAGAAAATTCTTTGGCATTCTTCTATGGTTCCAATTAAATACGCACAACAATGCGCGTATTGTTGTCTATGCGGTTCCAACAACAATGCGAACAATGCATCACAATAATTTGTGAACAGACTATGCGACGTATAACGACCACGGCTACCGATTGTCTTTGGATGACGAATTTAAAACAGGTATACAAAATGCAGTTCTAATTTTGACAGCCAGATGTTTCCCACCACTTCAAAGGTAGAATAGACCGTTCTAAACTATATTATGTCAATGACGTATGTCTAAACTAGTGTGGTCGCTTATCCTAGGACCTAGATCACCAAGATAAAAACACACAGTCCCTATACAGCGTTTTTAAATCACCATGTATAAAGACATAATGCAGCTACGGGAATATCCCAGGAGGGCACTGGGTTTGTTATTGAGATATGGAAAATTTTTATTAACTTTAACCTATTAGGAGCACAGATTTTATGCTTGAACGCAAAAAGTTAAAGAAAATAATGTCGTCGTTTTTGCATATTAAGTTATATAAAAGTTTGTAAGCATCACTTTGCAAGCCTTTATCTTATCGATAATGGGATTTTCTGAGCAATAACGTTTCGAAAAGTTTGTACTGTATAAATTCATTATAATTGACAACAATCAACTAAAAACTATTAAGTTACATAACAATACGCTACATCAACTATAACTTTGTTGTATCGATAGAATTAAATTGTAAATTTTCAAGAAAAGTTTAAAGCGAATACGTTAAGATGGTGACTACATAAATTGTAAAAAATGCTATCGGCAAATTTCAAACTGTGCTCCCAAAAAGAACTTTATTACACTGTTATTTTATTAGCTAGTAACGGGCCGGTTCAGTTTTGCCCGAATTTGTAGATTTCCACCGTTTTTTCGTCGACTTACGTTACAAAATTGGTCTCCACGAAAAACACTTTTATTTTAACGCGATAATATATAGCCTATGTCCACCCTGAAGGGCCATTCTAAATATTGGTGAAAATTTTTTTTAAATCGATTGAGTAGTTTCGAAGCTTACCTCCTACATCCAAACTTACAAATACCTCTATAATATTAGTAGGTATAAATTCAGATAAATAACTATAAGTCGCTATAATATTATGAAACACCCATTGTTGAAATTACAATGCAATATTAGAAACATGTTATTATTCAAACAATTTCATTGTCGGGAGTCAACCTTGAATTTTCCACTATCGCGGCGACTGAATTATCATTTATTCCACAGTGACATTAATTTATGTTTGTATTTATAACATTACTTTCTTATTTCGTAAAGAAACATGTTATTTATACCAATATTATAAAGAGGTAAAGTTTGGATGTAAAGAAACCACTCATCCGATTTAAAAAAAATTGTCACCAATATCTAGAATGGACCTTTAAGATAGACATAGGCTATTATATTATAGCATTTAAATAAAAAAGTTTTTCGTGAAGATCAATTTTGCAACGTAAGTCGACGTAAAAACGGTGGCAATCTATTAATTCGAGCGAAGCCGGATCGGACCGCTAGTTATTAATGTTATGATAAAAATTCTGATTTAAAAAATATAATGCTAAGAAAGAAAAGTATCATTTCCAGATTAGAGAAAAAAGAGAGCAAATTAAAAATGCTATTTTAATACGTTTTGCAACTGGCACATTTTATAATAACAAATGAAAGGAGGAGGTTATATTATAATTGTTGGTAGACGTGGGTCGGTTTTGTAACATGAGATGAAACGTAGTAATAGAGTTCATTATATACCTAACTAGTTCAATATATAATAATATACATAAGCTAGCTATGTAGGTAATATATTAATTTCTTAAGACGAGCATAAAGTTGGAACTTGGAACACAATTGCATGCAAGACAATGGCTAGCTATACAATACCTAGTCGAGTTAACTCAATTTAACTCATTGTTGGTCATTGCGTTTCATTAGATTTATGTTATTGATATTATGTCGTCATTATACAAGATGTTCAGGAAAGCCACCGCAAGATTAACTTAACATGTGATAGATCCCGGCCAAGGTCGTAATTAGGTCTCCCTACATTAAATGTTATCTGCAGAGTGAATCAGACCACCCGTACCGGTCGTTTTTCTCGAAAACTGTTAGTCGTAGAGATTTGTGTCAAAAATCTATATTATAAAAGCCCTAATGAAGAATCGAATGGCGATATTTTTTTCCTCGGGAAGGTCGGCTTCCCTATTAGTTTTCTCCAGAATGTTCAGAACTCCGGAATAATAAATGGCGCATGATAGGTCGAAAGTGGTATTGTTAAAAAGATCTTTAAAATATATGTCATTTTTGTAGGACATTTTTTTTTATTACGGCCACCCCTGCTAAGTAATATTCGATTGAAATTATTAAATTAACAGGTTATAATAACGAACTTAATTTTTAAAGTCGGCATTTAAAATCTAGTTACCTATTTAAACAATGTCACAATAAGTTATCAATAATTGCAATTGTTTTTCTTTTTTGTCGAAAAATACTTAGAGGTACTCATAGCTGATAGCAGTCTAGAAGAGCTCAGTAGTGTTTAGAAGTATATGGAAGACAGTTTAAACATTTGTGGCATTGTTTAAGTAGGTAACTAGATTTTAAATGCCGACTTTTAAAATTAAGTTCGGTATTATGACATGTTAATTTAAAAATTTCAAACGAATATTAACAGAGGTGGCAGTAAACAAAAACAATGTCCTACATAACTTGCTTACTTTTTAAAGATCTTTTCAAAAATACCACTTTCGACCTATCGTGCCATTTAAAATTCCGAAGTTCTGATCATTCTGGAGCAAACTAATAGGGAAGCCGACCTTTCCGGGGGAAAAAATATCACCATTAGATTCTTCATTAGGGCTTTTATAATGCAGATTTTTGACACAACTCTCTACGACTAACCGTTTTCGAAAAAAACTGCCGGTAAGGGTAGTCTGACTCACTCTGTATATAGGTACAGAATGTTTCAAAAGTCCCGGAACGGCGGAATATCTTATAAGAGATTAAGTTTTTTTAAAAAATGTTGCGAATGAAAGTTGTTCAATTCGTTGTAATGTATTTTTCGGTCACAAAATTTTCTCCCAAGAGGGTGCCCCCGTGGGTCCCGGGGCAGGGGGTAACTCCGAAATTTTAGACGAGTCGAGTTCTTCGGGCAAAAAAAACACATCTTTTGTCTCAAACTTTTTTTTGTACAAGCTACAGGTCACCGAGTACGCGAGGTAAAATTTTCCGAGTTATCTACACCCTCTCAAATAAAATTTGTTCATTTTGTAACAGATCAAGAAATGGTACCTACTCTTTTATTTGACCTTGATAACAATCCTAAAGATAAGTTCGTCGTTTTTAAAGTGAAATTTGCAAAAGGGTAGTATTTAAACGAGTGACTGTAAATTACAATTTTGGGTGACAAAAATAATCAATTTGGGTTACTGTATTACTAAGTGAGCGACTGACTGCGCGTGACGAGAAAATAATAGTTGGGTGACTAAATTACTAAGTGAGCAACTAAATTACTAAGTGAGCGACTGACTGCGCGTGACGAGATATTAACAGAACAGCAACTTACAAACATGCATTTGAGTTACTTAAAATACAAAATGGGAAACTTCATAATATTTGAGCGACCTAATATTTGTTTGAGTGTCAACGTTACGTCCTGCATTTTTTTCAAAATTTGGCAAATGATTTATTTATTCTGAGCGGCATTTTGTTAATAGTTAATTGTTTGAATAGAACTGCGTTTTCTATTCAAACAATTAACTATTTAATTCGCATACCCCAGAATTGTTTTATTAAAAAAAAAACATTTGCCCCTTCCCGTTTCACTGCGAGACAATTCGCATACCTCTTTATCGTTCACCCCGGAATTACAATTCGCATACCCGTTTATCGTTCACCCCGAATTTTTTTTTAAAACTCCACCTTTGCCCCACCGCGTTTCGCTGCGAGACAATTAGCATACCTCTTTATTTAAAAAAAAACGGTGGTTTTCAATCTTCATGAAAATGTGAGTTTTAAGTTGTAGTCTCAAAGTGAAAAAAAAATAAAAAGTAAATACAACAGAAGATATCTGCTTCAAAATTACCGAAGGCATTCTAGTCGCTCACTTAGTAATTTAGTCACCCAATTATTATTTTAATATCTCAAGTTATTAAAACAGTATATCTCATCATCAGTCACCAAAATTTTTTTTTTATTCGACCGATTTATAATTCCCCTTTGCAAAATGAACAATTTTTATTATTGACTAACAAAGTCTTCATACTTTGTTATACAAAATATATTAAATAGCAAACATATTAATAGCAAACATATTATCTAATAAAATTTATTCTTATAACCCTTGAATATTTGTGACTAGTGTATGGTGTGTGTTTGAGACGTACACATTGGCTTATCGTATTAAACGTATCCTACTACAGTCTGCAAAAAGCTCAGCGCTAGGAATGTTTACAGTAAGTTAAAGCTCCCCCAGCACACTAGAGCGTTTCTTCTGTTTCACACTTTCTTCCCGTCCTTGCTCGTATTAAGTCCACGTCTCATTTCTACACCAAAGTTCACATTAAATAAGCTGCTTATTTGTCGAAGTGCCAAATGTCTACAGTGAAACTTTTTTTTACGAACCAAGTTAAGTCTGTTAATCCAGTCAATATAAACATTTCAATTTACTATAATTCTTATACAGCTGAAAATTGGTACAGGTCTTAAGTACGCTATTACAAATAAAATATCAAAAGTCCCCACCAATCCTATATCTGCTTAAAAAATTATTCAAGGCCAAAGGTTAAAAGTAGCGCTTTTTTGCGTTTTTATTGTAAACGGTAAATGTTATCTAAAAATAGGTCAGACAAAAGTTGTAGATCATGCAGTTTTCTATAAAAACTGTTCTTATATTTTTATGTATCGACTAGTCAGACAGCTAAATTGCTATTGGTACGGCTAGCCAGTTATTACAATTCCCTAATGTACATTTGTCTGTCTGTCTTTCCAGGCCCTCCAGAAGGACACTGTTCGTCTAGGATTCAGACACTTTGCCCATTTATAGTATAGCACACGAAACAGAGCCTATAGTTCCATAAGCTATAATCTTAGATTACAAAATTTTGGTTTGGGGATGTGCTGTCGAGGCATTCAGGATTTTCATTATACATACCAAAAAGGAATTATGCGGCTAATATTCAACTTAAATCCAAGAGTATCTGTAAAAGAAACCTTTATTCTAAATAGAATCTTCACACTGCCCAGTATATATATATTTATAAAACAATAATGCACGCAAAATTAAGTCGCTCTAACTTTACACTCTGTATGGATATAAAAGGAGCAATTGGAATCTATTCATAAATAAATGTAATTATTCTAGATTTATGACAGCGTCATATTATTCGGCAGCTAACTTATTCAATAAACTCCCCGATGAAATAAAAAACATTAACAGTAGGTACACATATTTTTAAAAACAAATTGAAGGACTTTCTTTATAGCAAAGCTTATTATAATGTTAAAGAATATTGTACGATTTTATTATAACTTTTAATGTTACTCTGTCTGACTATGTATGGCACATCGTGCTTTTCATACAATAAATTTATGTATGTATATGTATACTATTTGCTATGAAAAATTGTCCACTTTTCAGAGGTTTCCGTTAATAGTGTCTTTACTGTAGATATATATGTGTATGTACGTTCATAACAGGCATGTGTAACATAATGTTGAATTTGATGGTTCTTTAAAAATTTTGTAGTTCCATAAAATATGAAAGGTAATGTTAAAGTTTCAGAGCAGGTAATATTATCTATATTAAGGTGATTGGTATCGTGCTCCAGTGTAAAAATTAGAGTTTAAAAAAAACTCTTTTATAGCAATGTGAACTAGAAAGTGAAAAATAACTCGCGGTAGAAAAACCGACTTTATACGGAGCGCGGTATTAGTGATGTGTAGACATGACTCTTTGTTGGGACTTGGGAGCTGGCTCCTTGCGCTCCGCTCACTTAAAAGAGTCGCTCAAAGGAGCGACACTAGACAGTACGCACTACACAAGAGTGCAGACTTCAAAGGTATGAACTGTCATTATGCATGCTCAGGAGTCACGTAGCATTAACACAATATACACACTCAGCTCTGAGCCCATTTTAATATGATTCTGATCTTTTATTATTCGCATTTCGGATAAACTACAAAGTATAATAAAAGCTGAACAATAATAACGTTTATTGTTACAATATTATATCTTTGTCAATGACGTCAATGTGAATGGTTTAAGTCATTGTATGTTTAGTACTATTACACTTACAGTGTGTCATTCAACATTAAATGACAGCAAAGATAACTCCGCGCGTACGTGCAAAATTCACTAGTGCCTTTGTGGCCTGTGCTTTGTGCGCTCTGTAAATGTGCTTATGCAACAGTACAAAACAGCTCAGCACAGAGCAATGGCGCTCGGAGTGAGCCATTCACAAAAAAAAGAGCGACTCGCTCCGCTTCGAAAAGGGAGTCGTTCATTATGAACGACTCGCTCAGGAGCGACACATTACTATTCGGTATTCCTCGGCGAATGTGTACTGCAGGCATAATAGTTGGCCACTCCTAGTACAGAATGTACCGCACATTAATTCATGAACACAAAGTAAAACAGTGGCGAAGACGTTTGCACCAAATGCGCGATAACATTATACGCTCTTTCCGTTGCAGAAGTCATTATCGTAAATTTGTATCGAATTTTGATGAAGCCTGTTTATTTTACGATCGGGTGTCAGCTCTTTTGTTCCGCGGAAATTTATACAGGAAATAATGATGTCGCTTCTCGGCTAAGTTCTTTTTAAAGAGATGACATAATAATATAGCGATATACAAATATACAGAATATATATAAACAAAGTGATCTAATATTTATATCTACGCCGGAAAGGCAAAATCGCTTATCTTAGAATTGTTTTTAGATTCTACATTTTATATCAGTGTTTCTTAATCAATTTTTACAGTGGATCCCTTTGTATTAACATCTGAGGTAGCGAGCTTCTGAGAAAATAAACCTTTTAAAAATTGCATACATATCTATAGCAGAGATGTCAAAGATACGGTCCGCGGGCCTCAAGCCATCTCAATACGGCCCGCGACCAGAATCTATCCAGGGGAGGATTTTAGACGGCATTCGATGCCACTAAGTATTTTTATTGCTGGATTCTCAAGCTCAAAATAATTTATCTTTTTTGTTACCTTTATATGAAAATTGGTTTATACTAAATAAATAAATATTTTAATTTAGTATGTATTTTAGTTTTTAATTTAAAGTCTGGCTCGCTTACACACCCTAAATCTGGCCCTTTAAAAAATAAGTCTGACACCCCCGACCTATTGTGCAAAAAAGTTATAGGCAGTTTTGTTTTCTTTGCCACTAGCAATAAGAAGTATAAGTCAACTGTAAAATAAAATAAGCAAAGGAACGGCTAATATGGTTAGTCGTTTATTTTTTAGCGGAAGTCGATAAATATTTAAATGAGTTAAAATTCACATTATATCGATTTATTGTCTCGATTAAGCTCATTTATTTCATATCTGAAAGAGAGAAAATTGTTTTTGTACACAATAACGTTCATAGTGTTCACATCAAATTGTTTTCTTATTTTCTTATGCAACCCAAAAATGTTTTATACAAAGTAAAAAAACACGGCCAACTGCGAGTCGGACTCGCGAATACCGAGGGTTTTGTACACACTTGTCAGTATGTAAATAGTTCGTCCATCACGGAAATCGAGTGATTTTTCTCGCTTAGCTGTTGGAAAACTGTTGTCCCCATACATCGACAAATGTCGCGGCAAGTTTGCCAACTAAACGCGTAATGGAAATGACTTCAGATAGACTACTGAACTGTATTGTACCTCGTGGCTACATCAGATAGCCTAAATTTCGTACCGTGTTGTATGCGAGAGTTCTCATATTGTGCTGTATAAACGCACCGATAGCGTGTTACTGTGTACGTGCGTAGAATGTTGTTGCGGTTTAAAAACATTTTTTGTGATATAAGATTGAATTTAGTACACGTGAAATACATAATAATTTATACGGGTCCCTTAATCGTCACGTAGTTTAATTCCTCAAGTGAATAATACCAGTTAAATATTTTGGAAAAAATTTCTGTCACCATAAATACCATTTATAAAAGTTCAAATCTCCGATTTTCATCGGTTAAATAAATAAATCAACTCCAATGCGAAATTGGTAGATTCACGTTTGAGTCCTGACGGTAACCTGTTGGCATTTAAAAATTTTTTCAAAATATTTAACTGGTATTCAATAAATAAAATTGGTCGATAATTTTATTTATTGAAGAGTTCTAATCAGACGTTAATCAAAGATTTTAACTGGTATTATTCAGTTGAGGAACTAAACTGCGTGACGATTAAAGGACCCGTATTATTTTTTGTGATGTAACTACAAATGTACGGTTTTCGAATTTTCCCTTTACTTGTGGTATAAGACATTGCTTCTTGCCAAATTTCATGATTCTAGGTCAACGGGAAGTACCCTATAGATTTTGATTCCCAAGAGCCTTGATAGGCAGACAGACGGATAACAAAGGGATTCTATAAGGGTTCCTCTTTTTCTTTTGAGTTGCGGAACCCTAAAAATAGCTCTTCCTGACAAAGTATTCAAGGAAGTAATTGAAAAAAAAATCCTAGTGTAATTTACAGAATACTGCTATTCGAGACAAGCGTGATGGAAATCTAGTTGCGTTGACAGCGTCGAAAAAAACAGGTCTATTCATTAGTCGGTCGGTCGCGTGAATTAAATTCACTCTACCGGGCGCAAAGAAGTTTCACTTCAATAATAAACTTTCACGTAAACTTTAGATATCCGATATCTTTAACGACAAACCATAAACGTGTTCGACGTTCGTTTAATAAAATAGTTATCGTATATGTATATAGTTTGGTGAAATTTTGACAAGAGTTGGTTAAAGTTTGCAAAGTTCTTGCTGACGTGGCTGGTGACAAACTCTCAAGGTTCGCGTTTGTGCAACTTATATACGATAATCTCTTTCTTTCGATAATTCTAAAAACAAACTAGATATATAAGAATGTTAGTGGGACACGTAAGGCGCATTTAAATATAATGTTCTTAGTTTCTGTTGGCGACAGTGACAAAGCATTCTTTTGGCCTGATTGAAAATCAATGCAGTCGACGAACCACTATCGCAAGCTGCTTTAACTAGGCAGTGGCGGCTCGTGAACATTTTAAATGGGTGTTCTGCAAGGTCAACCGGAAATACTTCCTAACACGGTTAAGGAATGAAGGGGGATTCATTAAATTATGAATCACATATCGGTGTTTCAAAAGTCCCGCAACGGCTTAATATTTCTTATCGTGTAAGTCCGACTAAAAATGTTTTTTTGGGCCCGAGGATCCTAAAAGGGTCTCGAAGGGCCCAACTTTGAAATTTTAAATTGGAACCATAATTTGTTATTTCATATTCGGATTCTGCGTAAAATTTTACATATGAATTATTCTTAGTATTTTTTTAAACCTTGGGTCCTATGTAGAGCCCCTAAGAAAGACCTAAAAATAAGCCCTGTACAAAAAATATCTAAATAAATGACTTACTTTTACCTAAAATATTCGTTTTGAGGAGAAATTTCAGTAATTGATACTTCATAGGTCTCTAAAGATCGATTTTTTACCTTTAAGCCCCTTTGTAGGGCCCCTAAAAAGGTCTAAAAGGGTTCAGAGTTGAATAAATCTTAATTCGGTTACTTAATATTATCTTAAAAACTTTTTTCGGGTTGAAATTTTACAGATTAGTACTTCATAGGGCCCTAAGCCCCAATTTAGAACTTTGTAAAATTTCATCCCGAAAAAAAGTATTTAAGTATTAAGTTACCGAATTCAAGAAAGTCTGCCACCCAGAACACACAGGAGTTTTGTGGCTATTAAATTTTAGCGTTGATTGTGTAACTATTACATTATTTTCTAACATTAAATAATGGTTAAATATGGAAAATTATGAAGTACCTGAGATTTTGGTTGTTCTGCAGCTCTACAGTGCTCATAGAGGGACCGCCACTGTAACTAGGGATGACCAACGAGCATCGGCGTTCGAACAAATCGATTTTTTTCTGAAAACAATAATTTAGATTGTCAAATAAGATCTTTTGATTAGAAATTTTATTGTTCAATGTTGCTGAGCGAGTAGCGGGGTAGTAGATTAATAGACTTTCATTTAGAAGCTACTACATTCGAATCCCCATTGAAGCATATGTAATAATTTTTTTACAATCTTTCGCTTTAGTCAATAATTTCTATAATAAATATTGTAATAAAAAATGTAATCTGAATATTTTGTTTACCCCCGTATCTCTATATCGGTTGAGAATAGAACCCATGTTTATAGGAACTTTTATGTTTATTTTGAGCCCCCGAATACGTAAAAATATTGACATTTTTTCCTGAACCACACTGTATATTGTTGATTTCGTGCTTCTATAAGCTTTCATTTGACACCCTACAATCTACATGATGCTCTTAAAAAATGTTTCCTTTCATTTCCCAATTTACTGCTTGAAATTAGACGTTTTAATTTCTCTGGACATCCCTAGTGTTAACTGTATGTGAGCTTAATGTTGGCAAGCTTTAGAACGGTCTAACACGTTAAAATACACGCAAATACAAAGCCCAAAGTCATGTAAAGTTTGCTGCTTTACCGTTCATTGCAGTCGATAGGAGCTGTTCGTTCGATAAATAATAGTCATGAGCTAATAACATGATTACATAATTTGAGAATAAGTAGAAAATTTGACGTTAATAGTTTTGCATTGGCAATATTTCCGTTCTTGCAAATACTTGATGACAGTTGAATCAGAGAGATTATAATGTTAAGATTCAGTTTTAAAAGAATAAATGGTATATTACACCACAAGGGCTGAAAGTTTGATATCTTGCACTGCACGTCATGACGATAAACTCTCTAACGGTGTTTTTTTTTATATAATAATGGTATACTTTTCATTACGGCTTATTATTCTATTTATTTTTTCTAGAACAATTTGTTAAAAATTTGTTTTCTAAACTTTATAATTTTGGAAATATTTTGAAAATAAAGAAAAACCAGCTTTATTTTGTTTTGTAGATCTGTCAGAAAAAAACTAGTAAAGCATGCTTTGATTAATTTTTACATGACGTGGAACATAATATGTAGATAATCATGGCAACGAATAGCAAATATCATATTGAATACTAGCCATTACGTGCGTCGCCTCACGTGATATCAGAAATTTTATTTTCTTAGATACTATATCAAATGTCAATATTTTTGAAGTTGGAATGGTCCCGTCGCCCAATTGGCTGGAATTGTTTATCAACCTTTATTCCGGCATGCTTCAAGTGTCGACGTGACAGATTAAAGGAAGTTTACTGTATAACGACAATGGCTGTATATAGTAAAGCATATGGATATACTATTTAAGAAACTGATGTAAATATAAATAAGTACAAAAATGACTCAAAAGACGACATAACGATTAATCATTGTAGCTTTTGACACGTCTATTAGCGTTTACAAATTTATTCCATTTTCCTAACATACTGGAATGTCAAGTGTGTGCCTATCATTGCAGTGACACAGAGTGCCGGCTACAGCCATTTTGTGTTCAAAATATAAGAACGAGCGCAATAATTAATGACAGAGCCGGCTCCATACAGTGACAGCCAATAGAATGCCTGCATGATTTTTTTACCATTCCAACCCACAAGTGGTAGGTACTACCAGTTTAGGTCAAAAATCACTTTTCAAAAATTTTAAAATATCTTTCCGTTTTGAGGTCCCCTGAATCCAAAAAAACATATTTTTAAAAAAACGCTGTGCGTCTGTTAGTCTGTTTGTCGTTAGTCTGTGAACACGATACAGGTCAACAAGGTAAACCAACTAGAGTTAAGTAATTTCGACGTTTTAGGGAGTTTGTCGTTATATCGAGTGACGTTAAATAAAGCTTACACTGTATCTACAAAATACTAATTCGAAGTTACCTGTTTATACCTGTCTACCTGGTTTTATGACAGGAACCAAAAAGTCGACCAAGCTTTGGCATTTATAATACCTATATTTTACTTTCGATTGATAATAAATTTATGTGAAAACTCAATAACTACATTTCAGAAATAAAATTAAAAACTTTATTTTTTTATTAAAAATAACTGAGACACGAAATTAAATGTCGACCAAATCAAGTTTTCGTTATTAATATACCTACATTATATCATCAAAATTCAAATTTCATTAGAGAACTAGATGGGTGAAGGTCGATCCACATCAGGATCTTAGACTAATAACTTAATTGGTTCAAGCCAAGATAATCCTGCCAGTTGACGGTGGTAAAAAAATAAATGTATTAATATTAGTATATATTTATTTTATAATCAATAGAGTCAACTTTATGCTGAATTCTAACTTTTCTAACACAGTCAACATAAATTTTGTATCACATCGTAAATGTATCTATAAAAAATACCTTTGTCCGGAAATGAGGTCAAATAAAAAAGCATGATAGACATTTTTTTATATTAAAATCTGTGTTTTTATCATCAATCTGAAATCAAACATTGATCAACACATTAACAAGAAAATGTAAATGAAAAAAGTAATATCCTGGCGGAGAAAAACATGCCAGTGCATAATTAAAAAAAAAAGAAAATAATCAGACGACTCGGAAAATTGTACCTGCATATTATTAAAACGATATCAATACACAAGTATTTTTTTTAAACTTTAAAGACTATAAAAGCTGGAGGATAATAATTCCAGCTTTCCACAGCAACGCCTGATAGCAAATACAAAAGAGCAATCTATGCAGGACATAATATAAAATGCTTTCGTTAAAAGATTTCCTTTCACTGGAAAAAAACGCTGTTAGATATATCTACATTGCGTTTTCAATTCTTTAAAAACATTCAAATGTAAAGGCATCACACACACTCGACATTTTCTTGTTCTCTTGTTTTCGATAGACAGAATAGATTATTTTGGTAACTCAGTTCTGAACCAGTTTAAAGATTCGACTCCGACAGAAGATCCTTGGGATCTGACTCACATCTTTCTGACCCGACGACTCAACGGATCAGTAACTCAAACAATTCATCACAGAGACGCATGACAGTTCGGTAGCAAAGCCAGAACAGCTTTATAGTGTTCCAAATCTTGTATTCCGGGCTTGTAGGCCGTGATATTTCTACTTGACATTTCGTCTACAACTGCTGTAGACATTATCAAAGGCGATGTGGCAGCGGACGAACTGTCATTATAGGCGGCTTAGAGGTAAAATATTCGCCTTGAATAGAGTTGGGTAACTCAGTTTTGAACCGGTTTAAAGATCCGACTCCGACAGAAGATCCGTGGGAACTGACTCACATCTTCCTGACCCAAAGGATTCAATGGATTAGTAATTCAAAAGAAAGATTCAAAACAGTGACGCATTCTCTATGCACATGACACTTGGGTAGCAGAGTCAGAACAGATCTAGGTATAGTGTTTCAGTTAATCTTCCAGGCTTGTAGGCTGTGGTATTTACTTGACGTTTTGGCTACAACTGCTGTAGATATGAATGAATAAATTAGGGGTTATGGCTTTAATAGCTCGTTATGCACGTCATCCTAAAAGAATTTTTGTGCTCCGCCTTATCTTGGATCTAGTCTTCCAATAGTTTGGATCTCCTCATGAACTCCAGTAGATCGGTGACTAGATTGTTCTGCGGAATAACTCTGCTCTCATCGATGTATCCGAAGATGGTTGTTCTCCTATTATTTTCCTGAGGAATTAGTCCGCTCTCATCAATGTATCCAAAGATGGTTGTTCTCCTATGATTGTCCTGAGGAATTAGTCCGCTCTCATCAATGTAATCCAAAGATGGTTGTTCTCCTATGATTTTCCTCAGGAATTAGTCCGCTCTCATCAATGTATCCAAAGATGGTTGTTCTCCTATGATTGTCCTGAGGAATTAGTCCGCTCTCATCAATGTATCCAAAGATGGTTGTTCTCCTATGATTGTCCTGAGGAATTGGTCCGCTCTCATCAATGTAATCCAAAGATGGTTGTTCTCCTATTATTTTCCTGAGGAATTAGTCCGCTCTCATCAATGTATCCAAAGATGGTTGTTCTCCTATGATTGTCCTGAGGAATTAGTCCGCTCTCATCAATGTATCCAAAGATGGTTGTTCTCCTATGATTGTCCTGAGGAATTGGTCCGCTCTCATCAATGTAATCCAAAGATGGTTGTTCTCCTATGATTTTCCTCAGGAATTAGTCCGCTCTCATCAATGTATCCAAAGATTGTTGTTCTCCTATGATTGTCCTGAGGAATTAGTCCGCTCTGATCAATGTATCTAAATATGGCTGTTCTCCTATGACTGTCCTGAGGAATTACTACACTCCCATCAATCTATCCAAGGATGGTTGTTCTCCTATAGGCAAGAGCCTCGCATTCGAACAGTAAATAGTTGGCTGTTTCGTCCTTCAGTTCACAAAATCTACATCGTGTCGATTCCTGACGTAGACCCATCGTATGTAGATGCTTTCTCAGGGGTGCATGACCGGTTAAGAGCCCAAACACTTTCCTGAGTTTAGGTCTACTGAGTAGAATCCTCTGTAAGCCTGTTTGAAGGGCCCACAAGTATCCTTGTCCCATGTAAATTTCTTAATTCGAGCTCCAGTCAGTGGTTTGCTGATAGGCATTATCAAAGGCAAGGTGGCAGCGGGCAAAATCTTATTCCAGGTGGCTCAGAAATAAGATACACGTCTTGAACTGAACAGAAAGCCTCCATTTGCACACAGCTAACTCATTAATATTTAAAAATGATTTATTAATATTCAGATATTAATTTATTTATTTAAAACAATAAACACAACGGAACAGAAAGTTCCAAACAGTGTACAAAATAAACAAAAGCAAGATAATAATCATAATTGAAAGACGACAGTAAATGATTCATTAATTGTTTTAATGTAGCACAAAAAATGTCAATATTTAATTCATTGACAGCACTGCACATATTAAATAAATCGTAAATCGTAATTTATTAATTTCGTTATACTTACAAGTATATGAAACAAGTCATGATATAATATAAATAGATTAAAATTTACACATTAAAATCAGCTACTGAACATTGCTCATTTAAAAACTCTTGAATGGAGTAAAAAGCCTTTTTTATTAGATATGTGCTTACAGTTTTTTTAAAATTTAAATCTTTCAGTTCAGAAATGTGTTGTGGAAGTTTATTTATAAATATTAAACCAAAATGATTATGGCTCATCCTACTAGAATTTAACCTTTTAAATGGTATTTTTAATTGGCCACAATTTCTTGTGTTGTAAGAGTTGTCCACAGTGTCAAGGGTTGTAAGTTGTAATAGAGGGGAGTTAGCCATTTGGGACGTTTTCGGGAAAGGAAGATAAAACGTGGAAGTTTTACGTGTTCTTAAGGATGTTGCATTGAAAGGGATAATACTAAGAAGATGCGGATCATCAACGCAATTGTGAATAATTTTAAAGAGGAATTTAATGGCAAAATTTTTACGACGGACAGACAGGAGCTTGGAATTAAATTCAAATAGAAGAATAGTATGGGGGAAGCCTTGCTCAGGGTAATTACCAAATTTTTTTAAGTATAGAAATTTTAAAAACTTTCTCTGGACATTTTCGATCATAATGCGGGGACCATACAACAGAACTGTATTCCAATATTGACAAAACTAATGACTTAAACAATAATATCATAGCATTGATATTTTTGAAGTCTTTCACATTACGAATCAAAAATCCAAGTTCGCGATATGCTTTAGAGCACATATGTGTTATGTGAGGACCGAAGCTCAGCTTAATGTCTAACAAAACGCCAAGATCGCGAATTTCCTGCAATGTTTTAAGAATTGTATTATTAAGTAATAGATTAGTCAAAAACATGTAAATTAAAAATAAAATACTGTTTCACGTACGAAGTAAAACCATAACAATAATTCAAGGCCTAGATATCCCGTACATCTTCAGTACAGATTATGAATGTGTATGACAGATGATAGAACATTACTCATATCACTCAGGATCATAGCAGGATAATATCCTGTGCGTTATGTACGCAATTCATCCTTCGACGTCCCGCATTCCTTCCTTGGCTCTGTATGCACACAGTCAGGATACGATGGGGATGTCTCCCTACTATTTAATTGTATCCCCGGTCATTGCAGATCTAGTTTATTCATCTTATTCAATCTGAGCCCCGAGCAGGATATTTCACTCGTCTTACTTACGATTCATCATTCTTCTTATGCAAGAAGTTAATGGAACACAGCTCCGGCATTGTGTCCTAAATTGCGTCATTTCAAACCTATTTATTCAGTCTAATTAGTCCTCGAAGTTGCTTCGGTTAATTAGCAAATTAAGAGAACAGGGAATACACTGTCGGCTAGTTCGCCGTAGTTCTTGTGAAATTCTTAGTTTTAATATTTCGTTTCCATTTTGTACCATTCCAACTCATAATAAAGGAATGGTACTAGTTTAGGTCAAAAATCACTTTTCAAAAATTTTGCAATATCTTTTTGAAGTCCCCCGAATCCAAAAAAACATATTTTTGAAAAAACTCTGTGCGTCTGTTTGTCTGTGAGCACGATACAGGTCAAACGGATGCACGGATTGAAACCAAATTCTGGGAGGATTTTTGGTATGCAAATATGAAGAGTCCTATTGTTCCTGGGGAAAATCGGCGCATGCGCAGAAGAGATATATGCTATACCGGTGTTTTTTGTATAATAATGATATACTTTTCATAACGGCTTATTATTCTATTTATTCTTTCAAGACAGTTTTGTTAAAATTTTATTTCGGAAATATTTTGAAAATAAAAAAAATCTGTCAGAAATAAACTAGTTAAGCATGCTTTGATTAATTTTTACATGACGTGGAACATATTATGTAGGTAACCGTAGCAACAAATGTCATATTGAATACCCGCGTCACCTCACGTGATATCAGATATTTTATTTTTTTTATTATATTATATCAATTAGTGTTGAAATGGCCCCGTCGCCCAATTGGCTGGAAATATATTTTTTGTGATTTAACTACAAATTTACGGTTTTCGGATTTTTCCCTTTACTTGTACTATAAGACATTGCTTCTTGGCGAATTTCATGATTCTAGATCAACCGGAAGTATACTATACGCTTGACAGACAGCCAGACAAACAGACGGACTACAAAGTGATCTTATAAGGGTTCATTTTTGCCTTTTGAGGTACGGAACCCTAAAAACCACCTGTAAAAAGTGAAGGAATCTAGAACTCCAAAAAAGTACAAACAAAACGGACCTGTGGTCTTCCCATTAATGTGTAAACTGATCTAATTCAAAGCGTCGTGACGCGTCTCTAGGAATAAAGACGCCTTGTTCACGAAGTAGAGAGGTGTGGCACAGTGGGAGTTCATTCGGGAAAAGCAGAATGATAACTGAGATATATCTGTCAGTGAGAGACGACGTCACGGCGTCTGGAATAATGACGTCACGTCACACACAACATTAAAGGCGCCGCTTTTTGCTTCAGTCGGAAAAACACACCGCAGAACCGCACGTACGAGCTTACGTTCACACTTGCATGCTTCCCTGCTACTAAAACAACATGCTACATATACAGCCTGGACCAAAAACGAGTCACGATTCGGGTGCTTTTACAGTGCGTCCGAAAAAAACAACAAGCTGACAGTTGTGCGGAAAAATCTTGAAACACGTCAAACAATTTTTGTCAAAAGTTACCTAAAAGCTGCTTGTCTACACATCAAGGCTACATTAAACATTTTTGAGAAAAAAAAACTGTCAAAATTTTGTTCTCTTACATAAGATAATTTCACACAAAAATGCGAGAGAGCAGTGAAAGTGTCTTCAATTAAGAGAGAGAACAGTTCCTTATCTCTATGGTATCTAATGATGCAAAACAATGCTGATTTGAGTAAACAAATTTTTGGTTCTCTGCAGCGTTCTCTCTGTTAACTGAGGACACTTTCACTTATGGCACGCACCCGAACTAGCGTACTCTAGTTACTTATATCTCTATGGTTTTACCTACCACCGTCTGGGTTATTGTCAAAATGTCCACGCAGCACATTTTTAACATTTAGGGTAGGACGGGGGAATGGCGTTCACTTAAGGAAAACATGGTGTATTTTTTAAATTATTTATTATAAATCAAAATTAAGAAGAGTAACAAAGTCTTTAATTATCGAGTAATCAACAATTTAACAACAAAAGCATATATCTTTCACCTACTAGTAGTAGGAAAACATTATTAAAAAAACATGTTTGAGCGGCATTGCCCCTGACTTTGGGTAATGCCGCTCAGGGTCTCATAAAGTAGTGTCCCCAATCCAATCCGGCTGTTTTACTGCTTTGATCATAATTGTTTTTGATATTGTTGCGCTCAGCAAATTTATAAACAAGTTTACGCAAATCTGCAACACTGAGTCCATAGTATAGCGAGCCCAGCAACTTAACTTGTTCAGCACCTAATTAAAAATTAGATCAGCGCGGCCGCAAACAAAGAAACGCTTTTCACGGTCGCATGACGCGAGCTGACTGTCCGTTTGCATCGCTGTCTATTAGAGGCCCCCTCCCCTCGCGCTTCACGCGACGTGACGTGTTGCTACGTTCCTTTTTGACAGAGTTACAGAGGTGAGCGCCATTACCCTGTGAGCGCCATTCCCCCTCCCTCCCCTACTATAACTTTAGAAAGTAATTTGCTTTTATTTATTTTCGCTTTTATTTTGCGTTTTCTGGTATTTGATTCCATTTTTCTCTGAATATTTCTTATTCAAGATAACAATATTTTGACACACTCAGGAAGAGTTAAGATCTACCAAAAAAATTAAAAACTGAAGGATTCCATTTAAGAAAAATATTGATGACGTCATAACTTCTTTAGTCATCAAAACAAGTAATCGTGTACCGTTGGAAGGTAGTTTTTAAGGGTTCGGGGTTTTATTCCTGCACACAACTCTCAGTTTGGTTTTTTTCGGGTGATTCCAGAGTTTTTGGATGCACTGATTACACTATGGTCTTACTTTAAAGTCCTGTAACAATGTTAACCTAAATGTTGATCATTAAAAAGTTTAACAAATAAATATAATTATTCTTTTGCCTTGTAAATCGTAATAACCTCTAACAACGTGTTTTGAGAAAATTGATATAAAATCTTACCATCAACTCTCTAATTTTATCCTAATTTTATTGTAGTACTTTTTGTTCACTCTGTAGATCAGGCTTGGCAGTAGAATTTTCTCCGGCGCGCGAAACATTTCATAAATGATTATTAAAAGTAAAAATATTACTGTTTGCCAATATAAACTGGCGCATAAAAAGAATTTTAGAAAAATAGTAAATAGTGTTTAAAAGCTTGTTTCATAAAAACTATACTTGAAATTAGAAAAATAAATTGTTTGGCCCGTGATCATATTTTCATCCGCAATGTGACCCGACTATCAAAAGATTTGCCCACCCCTGCTGTAGATACACTGCAATATGTCAATAATAAAAAGTATGAGATAATAAAAACAATAAAAAATATGCCTAGATATTATTGGGAGTGGATGTGTTCGTATGGTGGGAGTGCAGAAACACATGGTGGAAGAACGGGTACATTATCGACTTGCGAGCTAACTTGCAGAGAATATTATTGTATTTATAATATGTTCCATATAAAAAAGAAAAGTTTGTGCAATTCTGTCAATTACCAAATATAGTTTATGTGAAGTGAAACTTCTTTACGTCCTATAGTGTGAATTGAATTCATCTAACGATAGGCTGCAACGGTGTTACCATGGTAACGAAAAATAAATTTCAATTATAAAAAATACATATTTATTTTGTAAATGTAACATTTTCATCATATTATTATTTTCAATAAATAAAATTAAGATTTGAATATTATTATTTTGCCTAAGTAAGTTTCACTTCTGCAGTATACAGGATGTGATTTTTAGGTTGATTCTTTTTTCAACAGCGTGTAGAAATCAAATAGACGAACAAATATTTCAAGTAATTTTTTTATCAGAACTCAAACATGAAAGAGAAAGGGACTGCCAAAGTTATTTTGAGGTCGGTCCTGGCGTTATGTTATGTCACATATGTTATGTCATTATCAAGTATTAACAGAAATTGTTCGAAGTTGTCCTCGTTTTGTTGAACGCAAAGATGCGTGCGTCATAGCCATGCTTCTGTACATGCCTGTAGTAGCGATAAGGGCCTTCCGAGATTATTTGGGATGCATTTCCGATTCGTACTATCATTTCTTCGCGGGCTTTTGAATTAATTAAATAAAATTTAAAAAAGTTAATTAAATTTTGAAAAGCTATTTCTTTTTGTTTTTGAGTCTTGATAAAAAAGTTACTTAAATTATTTGTTCGTCTATTTGATTTCTACACGCTGTTAAAAAGAAGAATCAACTTAATAATCAGCCTGTGTACTGCACGATCTATTATTTAAAATGGTACACAGCGGGAGCTATGAAAAAAAAATTATTTATACTGAAAAATAAATAAACCAAAAGTGGACATCCCGCAAGTTTTCCACTGTATAATAAAATTTAAAAAAATTGAAAAAATTTAAAAAGATTAAAAAATTTAAAGAAATAAATAATTAAATATTGAAAAAAAAATTAAAATACTAGAAAAAATAAAAAAATATATAATAAATTTATATAATAGGTATACCTAATAATAGGTATATAAATATCTAGTGGAATAAAAAAAAAAAATAAAAATCAATATAATTGCCAGGAATCGAACCCAGGACCTTGCCCTTACTGATCTAATGACTTCACCACTACGCCACAAAGCTTGTTGCATGTGCCAGTGTTATTATGATATAGAAATGTAACACTTATTTTAAGGTACTTTACACAGTGATTATTATATTGTTTTTCAAACTATTAGCTGTCTAAAATAATAAAATAAAAACTGTTTATAAAAAGTAAACTATTGAACGCATTTCATTGAATTTAAATAGGGTTTTACTCTGATAGTAAACAAAATGAATAAAATATAAATCAAGGCGATCCGACCAAAATTGCGATCTGTAGAGCTCTGACGTACGTACATAGGGTAGGACGGGGGAATGGCGTTCACTTAAGGAAAACATGGTGTATTTTTTAAATTATTTATTATGAATCAAAATTAACAAGAGTAACAAAGTCTTTAATTATCGAGTAATCAACAATTTAACAACAAAAGCATATATATTTCACCTACTAGTAGTAGGAAAACATTATTAAAAAAACATGTTTGAGCGGCATTGCCCCTGACTTTGGGTAATGCCGCTCAGGGTCTCATAAAGAAGTGTACCCAATTCAATCTGGCTGTTTTGCTGCTTTGATCAAAATTGTTTTTGATATTGTTGCGCTCAGCAAATTTATAAACAAGTTTACGCAAATCTGCAACATTGAGTCCATAATATAGCGAGCCCAGCAACTTAACTTGTTCAGCAATTTCAGTTTCTTGCTGTTGGGTGGAAAACGGGCTTCTTCGGTCCAAGCCGCTTTAGCGGTGGTCCTTTGACGATTTCTTGGCATATCTATCTAAAACAATAAAAAATAAGTCACTAAGGGGTAATGGCGCTCAGATGAGCGGTATAACCCCAACCGGTCGTTTTGTAATTAATTTGGAATTTTAAAAAAATCATACACGATTGTTGAAAATTGACTGCAATATCACAAAATAGAATAGTTTATTGGCAGAAAAGTAAAATTACTAATTAAATAAGCATTAAAGTTTTGGACTTACCGACAAAAAACACCTAATTAAAAATTAGATCAGTGCGGCCGCAAACGAAGAAACGCTTTTCACGGCCACATGACGCGAGCTGACTGTCCGTTTGCTACGCTGTCTATTAGAGGCCCCCTCCCCTCGCGCTTCACGCGACGTGACGTGTCGCTACGTTTCTTTTTGACAGAGTTACAGAGGTGAGCGCCATTACCCAGTGAGCGCCATTCCCCGGCCCTCCCCTACGTATAGACCAACCGACAACTGCTATTCGAGATTTTAAATTACAATTTTAGGGCTAATTATTATGAACCTGAATCAATTTAAAAATGGTTCCGTTTTAGAATCTCCTCTTTTTAAAAAGCTTCAATTTGAATGGATTTCGTGTAAATTAACCTGTATATAACTTCTTGTATGAACGAAAGTCAGCTCTGAAGCGCAAAGCGATAATAGAGCACATACCGCTAGTTTAGCTGTATGTGCAGTAAATGTAAGTTTAATATGTTTTTTCAATTAATTTGAAATATTTTCTTGTACTATAATTACTCGACAAACTAGTTTACAATTTGAATAAATCCAGCATTAAACTTTCAGTCTTTCTTTAATAGTTATGCCTCACAATTTTCATAGAACAATCCGAAAGCTTGACTTTAAAATCGTTTTAAAGTTTCACAAGTGTGCAAATAATTAAAAGTATTTCATGTCCCGTGGAATAGATAAAGGACACAATTACTTCTGACTAAAGGAACAATGTTGATTATATTGTCTGAAGTTCGCTCCGAAGGCGACAAGCGACAACTTGTGAACGGAATTGTCAAACAGGGATTGCACAATTTTCACAACGAAAAACAAAACACATTTTATTTCTCATACTGGAATGCGGAGTCCAAGGTCATCAATATATTTATATACAGTGTAAACTCTATATAGCGACGCTCAAGGAACTGTGCACTTTGTAGCGTTATTGAGAGTTGTTGTTAAACGGAGAAAAGAAATAATCCATTAATATTTTTTCATAATATATAAAATTTACAACTGACCAACAAACAGTTGAGCTAAACATATGAAAGATAATCCCAACAAACAAAAGAACGAATTTCCTAGAATCTTCGGTACGCATGATACCGACAACAAAGCAACAACATAACAAACAAGTGCTGCTTATTGCGCTTAATGATGACGTTATTGTTGACCTTATTTAGAGTGAGTGTGTCGTTATTTAGAGTGTATCATTGTATGAGCAACAAGGTAAACCAACTAGAGTTTACAACAAAGTATTCATTACTCCCAATAGATTTAGTATCTATAGAGGTACAGGAGTGGCCTTTCTCACTTATAGAAGTTATAAAAAACTATACAAAAACAATGTTAGTTAGTTGAGCTATTTATGACTCATTCTTAAATTTCGTGGAACTATTAATACGTTCGACTATCGCTTATAGAGGTACAGGCAAGTAGTAGTCTCAGTTATAGAATTCCATGGATGAAAAACGTCTTTCTCTTATAGAAAATTCTGTTTTCCGCTGATAGAGGTTTTAGAGGGTTACAAAGGCGGTACCTGGCAATTATACTCTGACTTAGAGAGTTTTATCGCTTACCCAGTTCTCACTGACTGTACCTATATGGTAATTTACGAGAGTAATTAATAAGAAATCTGGTCAAGTCGCTCACTTCCAACGAAAAAACAAACATTAATTAACAATAAAAAAAAATTTTAAATCAAATGTCGATCTAAAAATTCAAAATATTTTCTTACATTATAAAAAAAATCACCTCCTGGATGAGAGAGTCGTGATTATTGGATCATCATTTTGTATGCAGTAAACGGATTGAAAACAAATTTTGGGAGATTGTTTGATATACGAATCTGAAGATCCATATTTTTTTGGGGGAAAATCGCCATATGCGCAAAAGAGATATATGCTAGAACGTTGTTTTTTATATAATAATATTGTAACAAAACTGCTGTAGTCCGTGGCAGAAATTATTTATTTACAATAATAAATGTTTAAAAAAACAGTAAAACACACAAACCAAAGCGTACTTCTTAACTTAACAGAAATAATAACGTTAACAGAAATAAAACTAATAGTTCTAAACTATAAAATAAAAGACTAAGTAACAGAGAATAAAGAGTCACTAAATTATGTACAAAAAATATTTACAACACACAGGAACACAACACTAAGTTTATCAACACACTTGTCTATTAACTATAAGTCATTTATTTAAAACCGGATTTATAATTGCACTCACTAGAGTTAATTTAATTCCACAGTAAAATTTATGCCGTAATGCCAGAGTTCTGTATCAACACAACTCGCGAACAACTCGAATACTGACTGACCGACTTGCTCACTCTGTTTGCCTTTTATAGTTTTCGGTCCACGCATCGAGATCCTTTCCTTTACATGTGTTGGCATCTCTCCAAGCGATTGTCTGCAGATCGGATGATTTTTTACCTGTTTCCATTGTTAAAGTTTCTAGTAGTTTCTATAGAATTCCATAGTCGTCCCATCAAGGGCACGCAACAATATATTTAAAAGCCTAAAGAATGGCACCCCTAGCCAGACTAAGTATTGTTGCAATCAACGTACACAACTGCTACACCTCCCCTCGCGGCTCCCTCTCCATAGTTCACTCGCATCCCGCACGTCTGGGAATAAAAGTTCCCGCAAGTTTGCAATGAAACGTGAAATGGGAAACTTAGTTTTTTAATTGGTCAGCACAATACTTTTATATAAGTTTTACGAGCTTATATAACGTCTTTGAACGGTTTGTTTTACTATCACGTTATTTTATGTCTACATATTTACAAAATAATGTTCAATGTTTTTAAATAGCACATAGAATGTAATCTTTTCATTAGTGAAGCTATTCAAAACATTGTTAACTACTTATATTTGAATTACGAAAATGCAAAATAAACGTTGAACAATGTTTTCGGTTTACAGACTGCCTTCAAAATAAGTAACTAATGAAGAAAACTTATCTCAACGAAGAGATGAATATGATCCTTGGTTGATTATGATGTTAGGATGAAAAAATTATTCGTAACATATGATCAGAAAAAATCAATAGGTAGAAATTGCATTTATTATGCTGACGTTTCGACAATTATTTTGTGTCATCTTCGGAGCTCTATTGAGAATTAAGATTTATAATAAAAATACATAGTGTGTAAAAAAATTATAGATATTTTCTAAACTTTGTTTTGGTATCGAATGGGAATTCGTTTCGAAATATAAACACAAATAAACATATGTAGTAAATGATAGTAACTGACTTTTTGCTGTGCCATGCATCGACTTGTATAATTCAGCGGATCAATTTGGTGCCAATCACTGATCCCCTCTGCCCTGATTAGCTTGCTGCATGCTTCATTACATTACAATATACGTGGTACGACCAAAAATAGCAGAATCACCACTAATAATATTACTAGTGGTGATTCTGCTATCGTTGATTATAATCTACATAAGTATATAACATTAATAATAAAACTGTAAAAACTGGTTTTCCTGTATATTAAACGTCTAACCGCACGTTTGGATGGGAGTAAAAACGTGCAATCGGCGCGACGGTGTAATGGCGCGACACTGTTATCATACGTCGTTACGTTTTCTAGTTACTATAGTATTTTGGTTTGATGACTGCAACATGGTAACATCTAACTGAAATTTATTAGTTACTAGAATGGTCACCGAAGTGGCACTGCTATTGCAGTGTCCATAAGACTTTGAGAAATGTCCGTAGGGCTTTGTAACTTAAAGTTGCATTTGGCAAGCTTAAAATGTTTCACATCTGCCAGGCGTACCACGATAAGAATTTTTTTTTAATGTAACATGACACCAAGCAATAATTGATCATTTTCAGATGTCTGTTCCATCGGTATCAGGCTTATTGATCCTCCGACAAAAAATCCCCGACAAAATATCCCCGGACAAAATGCCCTCGTGACAATAATAATAATAATAATAATAAAGGGGTATGCGAATTGTCTCGCAGTGAAACGGGAAGGGGCAAATGTGGAGTTTTTCAAAAAACAAATCCGGGGTGAACGATAAACGGGTATGCGAATTGTCTCGCAGTGAAACAGAAAGGGGCAAATGTGGAGTTTTTAAAAAAACAATTCCGAGGTGAACGATAAAGGGGTATGCGAATTGTCTCGCAGTGAAACGGGAAGGGGTAAATGTGGAGTTTTTAAAAAAACAATTCCGGGGTGAACGATAAACGGGTATTCAAACTGTAATTCCCAGGTGAACGATAAAGGGGTATGCGAATTGTCTCGCAGTGAAACGGGAAGGGGCAAATGTGGAGTTTTAAAAAAAACAAATCCGGGGTGAATGATAAACGGGTATGCGAATTGTCACGGGGGCAATATGTCCGGGGATATTTTGTCCTGGGATATTTTGTCCGGGGATATTTTGTCCTGGGATATTTTGTCGGGGATGTTTTGTCGGGGATTTATTGTCGGAGGATCAATTATCATGGAACCGGAAACGGAGCTCTATACACTAGTAATACCTCCAAATTAATTTTACAGTAACCAACAAGGGGAAGTAACTCTTATGTGAAAAGTTGTATCAAATGATTCCTCCCATGTGCCAATAAATCCGAAATTAACGTTAAATATTTTTTAAGAAAATAGTTCGTCTTAATTAAACATGTATAGTGAAGATAAGTATGAATTAGTAATATACCTCTGAAATTGCTAGTTCTTACCAATCCCATCGCTGAAATAACCACTTTTTGGCCTTTCCTGCAAATTTTACTTTTTGCACATAAGAGGTATTACAGAACCAACGACGATAACTTACCCAATGAATCGAAATTTAATTTTAAAGTGAAGGTTTTTAGGGAATTTTTCAAGTAAGTTTTTCTTATTTTCCCCCTACTGTCTCAAATAACGGTAGGCAAAAATCGACAATTTAACATTTTTCGCCTATAACTATTTTTATTCAACACGCGTGAGTAATATATAATTTCGGGGCCCTGCTAAATTCGGGAGAAATAATAAATTACTTCATGTTGACGCGTAGAGTGCTAATAATGAGCCGAAACTGTACGATAATGTATTACTGCATAGTTTCTGGACCAATAGGAACGCGGTAGCGAGCCGAAACTGTACGGTAATGAATTATGACTGCATATTTTCTGGGCCAATAGGTACGCGGTAGCGATTTGTATATATGAAAATAGCATCGCAATTCAGCGAAAGTCAGGGCCATCTTGTATGCATCGAGGGCGGTGGGTACGTCAATCAATGAAGTGATTTATTATTTTTCCCTCTTTTATCAGGGCCCCGATTACATATTACTCGTGCTAGTTGAATAAAGTATTATGTGCGACCATTGATCAAAGGAGAATATTTCACTCGCTCATGGAATCCTTCTTTCACTAGTCGCACAATATACTATTATTGTATTTCATAAATCCGTATGCCATTAATGATCCTAAAATGTGCCATCGTCCAGAAGAAACAGTTTATTAATGAATTAAAACTCATGGTTAATGTAGTCCAACAAGAAATACGATGATATTTTGGGATAAAAACTAGCAGTCACTAATTTACCAGAAACTATTCCATAATTTTTCTGTTAATGAATTCAAAAGAGAACAAATCGTCGTTGGTTCTGTAATACCTCTTATGTGCAAAAAGTAAAATTTGCAGGAAAGGCCAAAAAGTGCTTATTTCAGCAATGTATGGTAAGAACTAGCTATTTCAGAGGTATATTACTAATTCATACTTATCTTCACTATACATGTTTAATTAAGACGAAGTATTTTCTTAAAAAATATATAACGTTAATTTCGGATTTATTGGCACATGGGAGGAATTATTTGAAACTACTTTTCACATAAGAGTTACTCCCCCTTGTCGGTTACTTTAAAATTAATTTGGTAGTATTACTAATGTATAGAGCTCCGTTTCCTGAATCTTTTCATCTAAAAAACGTAAAATCTGTCAACTATGCACATAAGAGCTATTACAGAACCAACGACGAAATGCGAAAACTACAAACGTTTCTCTCTCTCTAAATGCTTCAAATAACTTTCAGTTTGCTGTCCAATATGTTATGTACAAGTTCCATAGGAAAATGCACTGTCACAGAGGATAATTAGACATGTGAAATCACTGTAATTATACGCTGCAATATACCAGTGCGATGTTCAACTAAATGCGACTCCAAATCTTAGTTAACGGTTTTAGATGTTCTAGTGTTGTCGGAAACGAACTAACAATATTGGTATTGTTACAAAACTGCTCTTTGTTGTGTTGGTAAATATTTATTTATAACAATAAAACGTTAACAAAACAGATAAACTAAAAAGTACTTCTCTGTTATAATTAAAAACGAAATAAATATTATAACGAAACAAAACAACAAACTTCTAAGCTAATATCACAAGAAAATATTTATGTAATCGATCTACACATTTATGTTTACCTCTTTATGATATTAAAAAAGATTACACATGTGAATATTGAAATCATCCCTTATTTTACCCCCTTGAGGGATAAGTTTGCAAAAATGAAACATGTAATTATTTATTTTTTATCAAAAGATTAAATATGAAACATGTAATTATTTATTTCTTATCAAAAGATTAATTATGAATTTTCATAATGCGCGTCAAGTTGCATGGACCAACTTACATTTTTTAACTTTTTCAACGCCAATCGTTTGTTCTACATTTGTAACTGACGCCTGCAAAATTTCAGCGTTTGTACCGAAAAAATAAAAAAGTTATTAGCAATAATAGGTGGCCCGCCAACTTGACGTCAAGTTGTATGGACCACGTCCTAATAACCACTTTATTTAAACTTTTTCAATGCCAATCGTTTGTTCTATGTTTGTACCTGACGCCTACAAAATTTCAGCGTTTGTACCGAAAAAATAAAAAAGTTATTAGCAATAATAGGTGGCCAGCCAACTTGACGTCAAGTTGTATGGACCACGTCCTAATAACCACTTTATTTGAACTTTTTCAATGCCAATCGTTTGTTCTATGTTTGTACCTGACGCCTACAAAATTTCAGCGTTTGCACCGAAAAAATAAATAAGTTATTAGCAAAATAAATGTACACTACTGGCCAAAGGTAAAGCGACTAAGTTTAATATTCAAATTGTACGGAACAAACGAAAAACACAATTGTCATAATAAAAATACTCAAAATATTATTTGTCCGTACAATTTGAATATTAAACTTAGTCGCTTTACCTTTGGCCAGTAGTGTACATTTATTATTTTGTGACAAAAGGTAGCCCTTCAGGATGCAATCTATATCCGTGCCAAATTTTATCGAAATCTGTTCAGCGGATTAGGCGTGAAAATGTAACAGACAGATTGACTGACTTTCGCATTTTTATAAAGTCGTTACTATGTGATAACACACTGAGAGAAGTGAATTTTTGGATCAAACAAATATATTTATTTGGGCAATATATGTTTGGATTGAATAAACGTTATTTAATTCAAATAAATGATGTTTGAATTAAATATTTTGTATTATTTCAGTAAAATAAATAATATGTTTATATTAAATGTGATCATTTGTTTAGACGGAATATACTTTATTTAGACCAAATAAATTTAGTTTGGATTAAATAAATCCAATTATTTCTATAAAATAAATCATATTTTTATATTAAATGAAATCATTTGTTTAGACGGAATATACATTATTTAGACTAAATAAATTTAGTTTGGATTAAATAAATCCAATTGTTTCTATAAAATAAATAATATTTGTATATTAAATGAAATCATTTGTTTAGACGAAATACACTTTATTTAGACCAAATACCTAAATTTAGTTTGGATTAAATAGATCCAATTATTTGCTTAAAAACACATAATATTTTCGTATCAAATAGAAAATTTATTTACAACGAAGGGTTATACACTGAGAGAAGTGATTGATCATTTATTCGAATGAAATAAACTCTATTTGAACTGAATAAACTAGATTTGGATTCAACAACTCAGCAACAAATAATATGTTTAAAGTAATTAATAGATTCGTTTGCAATGAGCAAATTATTTGTTGATTTTGAATAAATACATATGGTAATAATTATTTATTTGGATGAAACAGATTTTATTGTTTGCACGAAACAATTTCATTTATTTAGAGTATATAAAATATATTTCTTATATAGAATACAAAGATTTGTTTCTACGAAATATACCATGTATTTACCCGGAATAAATATACGAATATACCCGACAGTTTAGCCCCGAAATATTACGACTTCTTTATTTCCACCAATCCGCGAATTGTATCCCTACCATTCCCTATACGCTATCATCAGTGTTCATGCCTGACTCCATGTTTTTTATTGTAAACGGCAACTGGACAAAGAAAATAGTCAGCCATTAACAATAAAAAGAAAAAAATGGAAAATGTCTGTGGAATATTTGTTACAAAGCTGGAAATTTCCGAAACTTGTTCCTATATTTGAAGGTAAGTTGATATTTCATAGTTATGAAAACTTAGCATGATAAATAAGTATCAGGTATATTGAACTAAGTTATTAGGTACGTACATCAATTGCATTGTAATCACGTTTTTAATAAATAAGTAAAACGGTCTGTTTTATACCTTAACTTTATGTATTGAATACAATATTAATGTATTGTTGCAGATAATTATATTTTTTAGCATCAGTCAAAAACTAAGATATTGCATCATAATAAAATACGTTAAATACAGTAACGTGCAAAAGTATTTGGAAACCCGCATTGACTGACTTGTCGACTATTAATTATTATCAAAGAAATACTTATTTTAATATTTTTTTATATACCCTTGATCAGCTCACTATAAATTGAAACATAAAATATCTTAAAAAGATATAAAACTCGCAAAATAACCAAATAAAATAGCTCCATAAAACACTTGTAACTTTTTTCAAAATTTTGTTGGGGTAAGCATTTTACTATGTCAAGGGCATGATTTGAAAACGATTGACTCAAATGGCTGTTAACATCAGTAAAATTATTCTCAACTGTATAATTGTTTACTGTTATAATATTAATAATATTTGTCGGTATATATTTCTTAACACTTGGTGTAACAATTCGATATTAGCATATTTTTGTTTTCTTATCTAAATATTTTAAATTAAGACAATTGGGTTTTTCGATACGTCGTAATTAATTTAGTTGATAGCCCGTACATACATAAAACATCACTGTTTCCAGATACTGTACTTTATCTCTACCTAAATAGTATGCACTTCTATTATTAGTATTCCTATTGTGAAATGCGTGGTGTTACGATTATTTTAGTTTCTTCCCTGTGTTTTTGATACACATACGTAATATAAATTATAATATATAATATGCAGATATGAATATACTAGTTTATAACTATATAGTGGTAAGTATTAAGTTCAATTTTATTTATTCTGTTTTTAGATACAAAAATTCTGGTTTGGACTTTACTATTACCCGTGCATTTATTTCCACCAAAAAGTAGAATAGTAGTGAAGAAAATCACTGGAAACCATTGATTGAAGAGGCACAGGACAGTTTGGTACAGTTAGTGAAGGTATTAAGAAATTTACTTTTATTCATTTTGTTTTCACCGGTCTTTTTACTTAATTCGATTGTGAAAACTATATTAGGTGACTAATATTGGCTTTATTTATAGATTCCAGATGTTATTGAAAAAAAAAAAATAGAAGACAGACAAGACAAAGTATTGACACAATGGCATGGCGGTACAATTCACTGATATAAAAAAATATTCAGTCATCTTATGTTATCATAGACATTGTAAAATACCAGGTACATTCAGTCAAAAAAGGATTTGATCTGTGTTTTAAATCATACTGCGACGGTCTCGCAACAGTCTTAACTGTCTTTTTGTGTCAGGCCGGATCTGCTCGCCGGAGCCAGAGTTCAAGAACACGACAGTTGTAAAATAAAAGAAAAGAAATAAAAGATTCTGGTGTATTTTCTTAAATAATGTTTTATTAACAAAAATAATTAATGTAGTTCGTTCATATACAAAAATAGTCAATCAATGTTCATAGTATTACATAGAGTATGACAACCGGTTATACAAACATAAATCATTACAATTGGTTTTACAATCAGTTTTACAAAATTATTACAAAGAAATTCATTAATACTAGACAAAAAGTGCTCTCGCAATGCACTCCAAACTCGGTGTGCCAACTATAGCAGAAACGGAATGGATTAACCGTTATCGTTTCCACGACAGCACACTTAACTCAGTGTGTAAACGGTAGATGGCGGGACGATCTAACCGCTATCGTTTCCACGATAACACACTTAACTCAGTATGCGAACGGTAGATGGCAGGACGGTCTGACCGTTATCGTTTCCACGATAACACACTTAACTCAGTATGCGAACGGTAGGTGGCAGGACGGTCTGACCGTTATCGTTTCCACGATAACACACTTAACTCAGTATGCGAACGGTAGGTGGCGGGACGGTATGACCGCTATCGTTTCCACGATAACACACTTAACTCAGTATGCGAACGGTAGATGGCGGGACGGTAACAGCTATTTTCACAAATAGTACGTCTACTCGAAGTACTAACGGTTATCGGCAGGAACGGTATCAGGTAACGGTATACTTATAGCCAGCAATGTAACTCCACTGCTTTCATAAGATGGACCTTACTTCTTAACAAGCGAGAAGCGAAGTCACTGCAATCAGAGAGAACACGGCCTTATATACTGACCGCTGTTCCCCCACCAGAGCGAGAGTGCAGTGGTAATTAGTTCGGTCGCGTACGGTACACATTCGGAAAACCGAACAGATAATCATAGTTCGCAACACAAATGGCTCGTCTGTTTTAGTAAAACATATTATTTACCGCGGCGTTCACTGTTTTTATTAAAACTTAACATCACTCTGGTTTAGCGGCATTTTAAAAACAAAACAAAAACACTTTCTCTATGTTTAAATTATCAACATAAAATACACTTCTTTAATATTAATTATGATTAATCACAAAGCAAAAAATGAAACAAAAAGTCTAATTATTATTAGTAGCGGCACTATTGTGTGCCGTTACATCACACCCCTCCTTCCGGTGCACGATGTAGGCGCGCCGTAAGACGCCCTGGCCGGTGAAACGTACCCGCCATACCTGCTGGTCAGAGGCGATGGCGCAGTAGCTGCGGGAACCGAAAATGGCCTGGTGTGGTACGGAGATTCGTACCCCCGGAGCCACGATGAAATCGCGGGGTCGCGACAAATGAGGGCCATAAATGGGCCCTATGGGGTCTGGTGATGACGGTTCTTGAATTGGTGGCGGTTGTTGAATTGGTGGTGGCCCTTGTAACGGTGCTGGCGCTTGTACTGGTGGCGGTACCGGTCGGGGTCCTTGTCGGCTGGTTGCCCCTTTTTTAGATGAAACCACTGGTAGTGGCCTGGTTGGTTTCCTTTCGCCGCCCGGACTAAGGAGGCGAGAGATGGAGGCGACAGTGCCGGAGGACGCAACACTCGGCTGGGCAGGTAGCTGTTGTGCTAACGGCACCGGACGCTTCCGAGCTAGTGCGTATTTTTCTCGCAGTAATTCCAGTTTCGGTCGTTTGCGGGCTGGTTGCGGTGACGGATCTATGAAAATGGCTCTGGGTGCCGGCTTCGGTGCTTGGATCGAAGCGATTGCTCGCGCTAGCTGCTCTTCATCCACGTCCATAGGTGTAGCCATCCTGGAAGTTAATGATTCAGAGAAAGGCTGACCTCTGCTTATATAGCAGTTCGTTGCTGGGTTATCAGGAATGGACGGGACGGGACTGGATTTTAAATCTTGTATATGCACGTGACGATACCATTTTCCTGTACTGTCTTTTAAATCGACAATAACAGGTGATACAACTTGTTTTACGATCATTGGGCCGTTATACTTCGGAGCAAGTTTTGCGTTGAACGCATCGGCTTTGCGAGAGAGGGGATATATTTTCTTCCATACCACGTCCCCCACTTTCGGTCTCCAGTCGCGTCTGCGCAGATTGTAATGCGTAGCCTGTCGTTGAAAAGCGCGTGCTAGGTTGATGCGGACTAATTCATAAGCTTCTGTTAACTGCCGGTGGCGTACGTTCGGTGGCACCACAGTCTGTGTGGATCTACGGTCATCTGGAAAAATACTTGCTAGTTCTCGTCCATAATTGAGATAGGCCGGTGTAAAACTGGTTGATTCATTCCATGCGGTATTGAAGGCAAATTGTAATTCGGGGATTCTGGAGTCCCAGTTACGGTGGTTTCGATTAACATATTGTGAAATCATTGTCTTCAGAGTTTTGTTCGCCCGTTCAACAGGATTACAATGCGGGGCCTGTACCGGAGATGTGCGATGTTTTATGCCAAAAGCAGCGAGCAATTGACCGAGTGCATGAGACTTGAATTGGGTTCCATTGTCCGAGATTATCTCATCTGGACAACCGTGTCGATATATAATTTGAGTTGCAATTGCATCAGTGATGCCGCCGGCGGTGGCGCGACGTAGGGGTCGCATCTCCACCCACTTGGTAAATCTGTCTTGCATGTTGAGAAGCCACGTATGTCCGTTGGTGGATCGCGGTAGCGGCCCGACGAGGTCGATAGTGACTTTCTTCCACGGGGCATCTACACACGTAGCATGCATACGGCCGGCGGGGCGTTGCTGTGCTGTTTTGTGTTGCAGGCAGCTTTTGCATTGACGGACATAATTGGCAGTATCTCTAAACATGCCTGGCCAATAGTAGAGTCGGGCCATCCTAGCGATCGTCTTCGCCACTCCAAGATGTCCAGCAGTTGGATCGTCATGGTTGCGTCGTAACATCTGCTCTCGCAGTTCCTTTGGAACACATCGTTTCCATTGATCTTCGGCAGGCGTCTCATTAAAGCTGAGATCGTGGAGTACGTGACGATAGAGTTGGCCTTCTCTGATGTCATAATCGGGGTATTTTGCGGGGTCCTCTTGGACTACTCTGTGCAAACGGCGGTACCACTGGCAGGTCGGAGCGGTATTTATTTTACAGACGGCAGGTTCACGGGACAGAGCGTCCGCTACTTGGTTGAGAGACCCTCTGCGATATTGGACATTATAGTCATACTGTTGTAGTTGTCGCTCTTCGTCGGGTGTCCGTTCGACAAAGCCTTCGGAAATTACGCATGTGATCGGAGGCGTGACTGGTGTCGATTCATTCAACGGAGGTGGCGGTGGTAGAATCAGGCCTAGCTTTGCCCATAGATCGACTCCAATAATTATGTCGCTATCCATAGTTGGTAGAATCATAAACTCGTGTTGGTATACGGTTCCGCCTATCTGGATTGGTAGAGTTAACGTGCCGAGTGAGACGATCGTTGTTCCGTCGGCTAGACATAGTGTGCTGTCTTCGTTATATGGTAAATATTGGCGATCACGGGCGAGAGTTGCAATGTTGTCTGTTATGATGGATATCTCAGAGCCGGAGTCTAGTAGAGCGTTAAATTTTTGATGCCACAGGAACACTTCTATATGCGGTCGTGGGTGATAGTCTATCTTTATTGTGCTGGATCGGGCCTGCGTGTTGTATTTCCCGACCCGCTGAGCGTTTCCCGATACTAGGTGGCATTCTCTAGTTAATATGTCGTCTTTCCCACATATGGAGCAAAATTTCTTCGGTGGCTGTCGGCAATTAAAACGTGTATGTCCCCTTTGTTTACAGCGCCAACAGCAGTTGTCTCGGTTATATACGACAGCTGTTACTTTGTGCGTTTCGGCTGGACTGATAACGGTACGACTGATTTTTTGTTGTTCTCTTTGTTCAAGACGCACTGTTTCGTATTCAGATGCTTGTGCGTAGAGATCTCCTATAGTATGAGTGTCCCGTCGACGTATATATAACTTATAATCGGGACTCATATTATCATATAATCGATCAATCTGTTCTTCTGGTGACATGCCGCCGGCTCTGCGCATTAGTGTTTGCATAGTCGCGGCGTAATTGCTAAAGGATTCTTCGGTTTTCTGGTGGCGTTGTTGTATTTCACGTTCAAGTTGGTAACGGTGTCGATAAGGAAGGTAATGTTTCTTAAGCTCGCTGACGAAGTCTGTCCATGTACGCCACAAGTGATTGTTGTTACGGTACCACAAGAGCGTGTCCCCTCGAAGTAGCTCTGGTATACTCGCAAATAATTGTTCGGTTCCATATCCATATGCACGCCGTAGTTCTTCTATTCTCTCTAGGAAGCCGAAAGTATCTTTACCATCAAAATAACATCCCCACTTACGAATTTGATTCATTGTCTTGGCGGTATCTGGTGAGGTTGTTAAATCGGAGGGCTGGTCTGGGAAGGTATTATTTGTTTGTGTTTCAGGTATGTCTAGGACGGGTCTATGTAGTCGTTTTGGTTTAGCGCCACCGCAAGCAGCTTCTGGTAGATGATCCAGGTTGTCATCACGGAAAAGCTCGGGGTGCTGGTCTACGAAGGCGCTTAGTCTCCGGCGGAGTTCATCGCTAGTGCCGGTCGAATCAATCTTGTTGTCAGACAGTATCTTTATCAGACTGTCTTTGTTGAGTTGGTAAATCCAGCTCTTTGTCATCTTGGTATCTAAGAGAAATTACACAGTAGGGAGAAAAGACAAAATTATAATTAAGAAAATAAACCAGAAATAAAGTTAATTACGGAAACGGTCCCTGTTCGGGCGCCATGCGACGGTCTCGCAACAGTCTTAACTGTCTTTTTGTGTCAGGCCGGATCTGCTCGCCGGAGCCAGAGTTCAAGAACACGACAGTTGTAAAATAAAAGAAAAGAAATAAAAGATTCTGGTGTATTTTCTTAAATAATGTTTTATTAACAAAAATAATTAATGTAGTTCGTTCATATACAAAAATAGTCAATCAATGTTCATAGTATTACATAGAGTATGACAACCGGTTATACAAACATAAATCATTACAATTGGTTTTACAATCAGTTTTACAAAATTATTACAAAGAAATTCATTAATACTAGACAAAAAGTGCTCTCGCAATGCACTCCAAACTCGGTGTGCCAACTATAGCAGAAACGGAATGGATTAACCGTTATCGTTTCCACGACAGCACACTTAACTCAGTGTGTAAACGGTAGATGGCGGGACGATCTAACCGCTATCGTTTCCACGATAACACACTTAACTCAGTATGCGAACGGTAGATGGCAGGACGGTCTGACCGTTATCGTTTCCACGATAACACACTTAACTCAGTATGCGAACGGTAGGTGGCAGGACGGTCTGACCGTTATCGTTTCCACGATAACACACTTAACTCAGTATGCGAACGGTAGGTGGCGGGACGGTATGACCGCTATCGTTTCCACGATAACACACTTAACTCAGTATGCGAACGGTAGATGGCGGGACGGTAACAGCTATTTTCACAAATAGTACGTCTACTCGAAGTACTAACGGTTATCGGCAGGAACGGTATCAGGTAACGGTATACTTATAGCCAGCAATGTAACTCCACTGCTTTCATAAGATGGACCTTACTTCTTAACAAGCGAGAAGCGAAGTCACTGCAATCAGAGAGAACACGGCCTTATATACTGACCGCTGTTCCCCCACCAGAGCGAGAGTGCAGTGGTAATTAGTTCGGTCGCGTACGGTACACATTCGGAAAACCGAACAGATAATCATAGTTCGCAACACAAATGGCTCGTCTGTTTTAGTAAAACATATTATTTACCGCGGCGTTCACTGTTTTTATTAAAACTTAACATCACTCTGGTTTAGCGGCATTTTAAAAACAAAACAAAAACACTTTCTCTATGTTTAAATTATCAACATAAAATACACTTCTTTAATATTAATTATGATTAATCACAAAGCAAAAAATGAAACAAAAAGTCTAATTATTATTAGTAGCGGCACTATTGTGTGCCGTTACAATACTAAATATCTATTTAATGTAATAATACAATTAATATATATTTTCATAAACTGTGTCCCCAGATAAGTGAAACGACTCTTGTAGAATAAAACAATTCTCGATTTAATATTTAATTTTTTCGAGGTTCAGCCTGGTTAAAGACAAATTTCTAACATAATTTCAGTTTTGAGAAATCAAGTATGGCTTGTTTCTAAAAATGTATTTTTCTGTAGAGTATAAAGTAATAGGAACTTTACTCTACAGAAAAATAGATTTTTAGAAACATTTCCAAGCCATAATACTTGATTTCTCAAAACTGAAATTATGTTAGAAATTTGTCCTTAACCAGACTGAATCTATAAAAAATTAGATATCAAATCGAGAATTTTTTGCCTTCTACAAAAGTCGTTTCAGTTGGACATGTAGTCACACACTGTATATTTATAATCTTATATTAATTTTATATGTACATATTATAATATATTTTTTTTGTATAAAATAAAAAGCTGATTATAATAACAATAGTGCTTTTTTAATTTGTTTCATTTAATTGTACTTGATATAGTCATTTTTCTTATTAATGCTTTATTCGACTTTCAGGTTTAAATCTAAATTTAAAAATGTCACTTGAATTCAACTAAATGGAGATTTTCATTTAGTTGAAAACAAATGACACTTTTAAATTTAGATTTAAACCTGAAAGTCGAATAAAGCATTAATAAGAAAAATAACTATATCAAGTACAATTGAATGAAATATACCACACGTTTCCATCAACCATGCACATGAGATTAGAACAAATAAACATATATTCCTTTCAAACAAGGACATTTATTTACTTGAAACAATTACAATGTTTAAGATAAACATGCAGTATATTCACTACAAACAAATACATCTGATGGACACAAACATAATTTTGCTTGCTTTAAACATTTGCTATATTTGCATTAAACAAAAATAATTTTCAATCAAATATACAATTTCTTTTGCCTTAAATAAATAATACGATTAAACCAAAAAAGCGCTTTATTTGATAGAAAACTATTATATGTTTAATTTAATTTGATGACCAATTAGAACCAAATATATATTTGGTTGTTTTAAATAAATAATTATTCGATTTAAACAAATCATGTCAAACATATTATTTATTTGTAACAAATAAATGTTTGTTTGTGACTATGGGAACGTAGGATATGTTTGAATCAAACAATATTTATTTGAATCAAACAAATACTTCTCTCAGTGCAGTGACTGTTACTTCAGTTACACAAAAATCACAGTGAAAATTCATCGTGACTTTGTCACGTCGATCCCGATCGAGCAAACAGTTGGACGGACGTTACGTCGGCTACTCGGTTGGAGCGACCGTCGTGATTACGGTGACATGGAACAACATACGTACGTTACTTTGGAACGTAGTTCCCTCTTGTCAGAGAGAGAAAGATTGTGAATTATAGACGCTCAACAGCTGAGGTCAGCAGCGTCAACCCCTCTTGTCAGATCACAGTGATCATTTTTACTGATCATGCCGAATGTCGTCCGACCGAGCAAACACTCGGTCGGACGTTATATCGGCGTTGGTCGGCTACTCGGTTGGAGCGACCGTCGTGGTTGCGGTTACATGGAACAACATACGTTACTTTGGAACGTAGATATCTCTTGTCAAATCACAGTGAAGTTATTTATTCCCCAACTCTAGTCCACACGTCGTCATCAGATTCGGTAAGGCCCATCCTAGCTCATTTATAAATGGGAAGAGTGCCAACATAAAAAACTTTATATGTACGTATAATATTAAGCATGTTTTTTATGAAAAATGTGTTTGTAGTGAGACTAATCCTTAATCAATGGACATTAATCAAAGGCTTGTTTAAAGATTCATCGTCCAAACGTGTATTGAATACTGATGCCTACCAAAAATAATTATGCATGTCGCGACACTTGGAGGAAGTGCAACTTCTTACGCAATACTCAAAAGTTACACAATCAAACTTATTTTACTTAATACCGCGTAGTGTATACTAAAAAAATATATATATTATACATAATATATAAATATCAAGTGGAAATAAAATGGTATAAAAAAAATGTTCCCATGATGTTAGCGGGAATCGAACCCGGCATCACCTTGACACTACTGTTCTTACGCCTTAACCGCTTGGCCACAACGCGCTGTTATCGTCGTATAGAAGAATAGTACTTATTCTACGGTAATATACTACACTTACAGTAATAATTTTGTTTTTTTTTAACTATTAGCTGTCAAAAATAATAAAATAAAGCTGGTTATAAAAATTAAACTACTGAACGCATTTTAGTGAATTTAAATAGGGTTCTGGTTTGACAGTAAGCAAAGTGAATAAAATATAACCCAAGGCAATCCGACCAAAATTGCGATGTGTAGAGCTAAGACGTACATACGTACAGACCAACCGACAACTGCTGTTCGTGATTTTCAAATACACTTTTAATAGTATTTATGACCTCGAATAGATTTCAAAATGGTTTTTTTTTATAGATCAGAATCTCCTCTTTTTAAAAAAGCTTCAATTTGAATGGATTTCGTGTGAAACTAACTTAGATATAACTAACATGAACGAAAGTCAGCTCTGACGCGCAAAGCGATAATAAAGCACATACCGCTAGGTTAGGGGCATTGCAAAAGAAACTTGCACGTTTTAGTTTCAAATAAACAAAAAAAAAATCAAACAGAATTCTGTTACACGGTCCAATCTCGCATAAGAAGTTACCTTTCATTAACTTGCGGTGAGAAGTGTTATTATTAATATATAGATATATATAAACAGTAAAACATGAGTTATTTTACGTCGTGTAAACTTCGAAGTTGTGTTATATATGAATTTTATTACACGTAGTTTATAAAAGTTTTATTGTTTATTTTAACAAAGTCTCTGTACTAAATACGGGTAGCGATAGAATGCACCGTAGATAGGGGATTATTAATGCTTGATACGTACCCTGCAGTAGTTCACAGTTCGTACTCTCCTGATTTGTAGCCGAATGCGACACAATTTTTACTTTCACGAAGTATACAGGGTGATGTCTTGCGTTACATACTGTAACAAAACTGTTCTAGTCCGTGGTGGAAATTATTTATTTACAATAATAAATGTTTAACAAAACAGTTAAACACACAAACGAAAGCGTACTTCGTTAACTTAACAGAAATAAAATAACGACAGTTCCAAATAATAAAATAAAAGACTAAGTAACAGAGAATATAGAGTCACGAAATTATGTACACAAAATATTTACAACACACAAACACAATAAAGTTTATCTAGAACATTTGTTCACACTTATATATTAACTATATTCACACAACTATTTACAAAAAGTTATTTATGTAAAACCAGATTTATATAATTGCACTCAATGGTTTACACACACAAAAGTTTATATTCACTGTATAACTGAATGATTTGTCGCAACGCCAAAGCACATGAACAACTTACGAACAACTAACCTACTGATTGACCCATGCCAGCGGCCCGCTCGCATTTTATAGCTTCGATCCCCACAACCTCGCTCTTTACCTGCATTTGCTTCTCCGGGCAAATCTAAGAAGGTCGGGTTTTTACCTGCTTTCCATTGTTGTTGTTGTCGTGGTATGGAGCCCATAGTGGTCCCAACAGAGGCACGCAACAATACCATAGCGGTTTCAGTGTGGTGAATTGTGTATCTAGACACGCGGCAGCAGTTCAACAAAGAAAAAGGAAACAGCAGCCGTGTTATATTACACGAACCATTTGGAGCCACTTTTGACCCCTTAATAACTCAAAATCTATTTAACATAAACACATGAAATTTGGTTTATAGCATTATGCATTCTAGAAGCTGTCTTTTCTAAAACAAAGCTCATACTTTGGGTACGTTTGCTAACGCATTGTATAAACTGTAGATGGGTTCGTTTCAGCAATTTATTTAGAAAACGATGTCGTTTCTCATATCCACTAGCAGCACAACACAACACGGCACAGTCTAATGTACAGTTGAAGCTATAAAAATGTCAATATTTACGTACAGAATGTGTTATTATATAAACCGTGATAGAATATTACTGTTCATGCATATACACCATCCGCGTCGTATGTTGTGCTAACAAGCCGTACGTGTTTATAAAAAGATATCTTCCTTCACTTCGCTGCAAACAAAACGCGACGACAAACCGTGGATACCATCGGGTTTTTTTATATATTATATAATTACTGAATGTCCTAAAATCTAAACATCCAATCATCATCTATACTAATATATAAAGCTGAAGAGTTTGTTTGTTTGTTTGGTTGAACACGCTAATCTCAGGAACTACTGATGCGAATTGAAAAATATTTTTTTTTGTTGGATAGTCCATTTATCGAGGAAGACTATAGACTATATAATATCACGCTACGACCAATAGGAGCGGAGAATCAATGAAAAATGTTGGAAAATATTTCGGTAAACGAAGATATTACAAATCTTATTCAAACTGGTTAATTATGACTAAAAATATTGTATTTGCTAGTTTTGCGTCTTCTTTTTAATTCCTTGAATTTGTAAATAAGTATGAATATGTAAATATTTTAGCAATCTGTAAGACAATATTTTAATTTAAATTATGATCCATAAATGTCTGTACGTATTATAAATCTAATAAAAAAATAGAAATAGTTTATGCAAAAAAATGATGTTTACAAGATATGGTAAACATTATAATACATAAATATTTTATGTACCAATATGTACGTACATAAATACATGTTCATTTTCTCGGTATAAAAGACAATACGATGTGTTTCCAAAATAAATGACGCTTTCCAAACGCTTTCCAAATCTCTCAAAAAATCTATCTATTAACAGACTGTAATTATGAAAAAACAATTAAAATTAGAAAAAAATGTTGTGGTTTAAGCACAAACGGTCGGGAGCGAGTTTTTATTTCGAGGCTCATAACTGTGTTATTACTTATTAGTAATATATGTCTTACTACAGATGATTATGGGTGCGGCATTGTTGGTGCATAATCGAAATAATTTAAAAAATGCTAGATATCGAAAAAAAAACTAATTAATCTTCGGTGCGCATTATTCCGACAACAAAGCAACAAAATAACAAACAAGTATTGTTTATTTTTGAATGATGACTTATTGTTGTAGTTATTTATAGTGGGTGTGTTGTTATTTAGAGCAACAAGGTAAACAAACTAGAGTTAAGTAATTTCAACGTTTTAAGGAGTTTATCGTTATATCGAGTGACGTTAAATGGAGTTTACACTGCATGCTATTTTACAAAACTATGGTGATTTTGCCTGTTTCATTGAGAGCATTACGTGAGAAGTCGAAAAAATGCCACATACGGTGACATACCCAAGAATGTAGACATAGCTATGTTCGACGCTAACAGCTTAAGTAGTTGATACCAGTTGTTTTCGTGTCACCCAATATATTATACGGTGCAAGTGTGTACATATGTGGATTACGGGTAACGCACAAAAACGTGTATGCTATATTGTTTTTTTGTTAATCTGACTGATATAACCATGTAAAAGGAGGCATATTGCAAGGGATTATGGGTAAAGGCAAAAGATGTATGCGGGCTGTATTTATACGTTCACAGGGTAAAGGCACCGGTTACAGACCGCCCACCTCTGGTCGACAACTTTTTTTATAGTTGCGACAAAACAGATTATTACGTAACATTAACAAAATCAAGACGAGTGGATCACTAAATTCGCGAGACAGATCAAAAAGTCTTATTATCAGGAAAACAAATATACATTTTGGATGTTCATTTTTACACCGAGACATCATTTAATCATCATAGCACTAACGCTGGGTTAGAGTACGATAACTCGATGTGCAAAATATCCACTGGAAATACACAATTATTATTTTATACAACACTAGCGGTCCCGTCCGGTTTCACCCGGGTGTAAAAGAATGAATGGGGAAGGGAGGAACATGAGTACACACATTCATCTTAGTTTACCGAGATGGATGTTGTGTCCAAATTTCATGATGATCGGAGTTACCGTTTAAAAGTTTTTGTCGATAAAAAGCAGTATTTAAACTTTTTTTAACTAATATTTTCTTTTAAATTAATTAAATAAAATTAAAATTAATTTAAATGTAAGCCTTAGAACAAAGCAATGTAGAAAATAAAAAAAAAATAAATAAAAATATATTCGCCCAACGTGGGACTCGAACCAACGACCCTGATATTGACAGTCGCATGCTCTACCGATTGAGCCACCTGAGATTGTGTTCTCACAACGCTAATGTGAGTATATATCTAGTTAGTGCATTTCACATGAATAGAAGCTTATTTTTGAGATACATTTTGCAACATTTTTCATTAAAGCTCCGCTCCTAATGGTCGTAGCGTAATATTACATAGCCTATAGCCTTCCTCGATAAATGGGCTATCCAACAAAAAAAAAATTTTTCAATTTGAACCCGTAGTTCCTGAGATTAGCGCGTTCAAACAAACAATCAAACTCTTCAGCTTTATATATTAATATAGATATGTATTATTAGCCGTTTCAAGTGCGGAAAATTGATTAAAAATTTTTTTTTTTGCGGAGAGAAAAGTGGAAGGCGTTTGAGGGCAGTTATTTAAAAATCAATTACGGGGTCGTGCCGATGCGATGGCGTTTTTTTTTGCGCAGTGAAAAGGGGTATGCGTCTGGGAGGAGTTCTTTAAAAACAATTGCGGGGTCGATCTTTGCGCTCGTATAAGCCCATCGAAATCGTCTTCATTACAGTCTTTAGTTAGAGAAGGGAAGGGAAAGGATGATATTGTGGATTATAGACGTACGATAACTTAGGTCATTAGCTTCCAACATGTGCCTTTACCCTATATCGACCGCCTATTTATAGAATGTGTATCCCAACGGGTATTGATTTCATACAATACGAAAACTGTACTGTTTTCCATTAAACTTACTACGCAATTTAGTGCAAAATACCAACGTATGTAAATTAAAAAGTGCTCTGTTTCAAAGTTTTTCAGTTGGTAGACATTTTGTTTGAAAAGTCAACGTTGAAAATATCTGGAATAAAAATCAATAAAATTTGCTAACATTTCAATATTGTAACAAAACTGTTCTAGTTCGTGGTGGAAATTTTTTATTTACAATAATAAATGTTTAACAAAACAGTTAAACAAACAAACGAAAGCGTACTTCTTTAACTTAACAGTAATAATAACGTTTTTATTGTTGTTGTTACTAGAAGATTCTACAGAAGCCATAGTCGTCCCAGCGGGGGGCACGCAACAATATAATAATAATCATGCGTTTAACATCCGTTTCTCGACTTTATGTCATAACAATCGTCGTTCGCCGTGTTTATTGTTGTTGTTACTAGAAGATTCTACAGAAGCCATAGTCGTCCCAACAGGGGGCACGCAACAATATAATAATAATCATGCGTTTAACGTCCGTTTCTCGACTTTATGTCATAACAAACGCCATTCGCACAATTACTATTTTCCATCTATCACACTTCCCGATATTTCCTACATTTTATCAACTTCCACTTAATTAATAGCGCAATGGGCGAATAAAGGCATTTTTAGGACATTAGAATAAGGTAGGCAAATTTTGAGCATAGGAGTTTGACAGGTAATCGGCCATGGCCTTGAATAAGGAACCATCTCGATAATTATCTGGAATTATTGAGAGAAACCATGGAAAACCGCAAAAAGTTGGCCGGTACAGGAATTACCGTTTCACGGCGAGAGGCAGCAGGATAAAGTCCCAGGCACATCTAAATTATAGATAGACATAATATGTTAGAGTGCTAATGGTATCTGAAGTCCAGAATTTAATCACGCTGTCGATTACGGTGGATACGATTTTTCATTCACTTTGTCAAAGTATTATCCGACCAACCAAAGAAAGTCTAACAAAAGGATGTGCACAGCTGTCTTTATTTAGAGAAAAGTGGGCATTACACTATGCATTTTGAATGACAATCTTCTTGATTGACAGTCGAAGTTGATTGTGTATTGATAAGAATGATTGACATGATTTTGAGCATAGGAGTTTGACAGGTAATCGGTCATAGCCTTGAATAAGGAACCATCCCGATAATTATCTGGAATTATTGAGAGAAACCATGGAATACCTCAACAAGACGGCCGGTATAGGAATTACCGTTTCTCGGCGAGAGACAGCAGGATAAAGTCCCAGCCACACCTGCCCCCGCCGGGATTCGAACCCGGTACCTCCCGAATGCGAGTCTAGTACTCTCACCACAACGCTACGCCGCTCGGTCTGACGTTTCAATAAGTTTTATTTTGGCGACAGCACCATTCCAACTTCAAAAATATTGATATAATAAATCCAGAATTTTTTTTATAATGTAAGAAAAAATTTGAGTTTTTAGATCGACATTTAATTAAAATTTATTTTCAAAAAATACAATGTTTTTACTGTTAATTGATGTTTGTTTTTTCGTTGAAACTGTAATGAAATAATACAAGCTTTGTTTTTTTTATAATCAAAATTTTTGTTTTGTCATCATAGGCAGCTCTGGACAAGATAAAATGAAATATAATTTAATTCAATTTATTCATTCATTAATTGTACGAAACCCTTGGAGTACGAGTGGCGACTTTCTTATTAATTACTCTCGTAAATTACACTCAAACGTGTGAGAGTGAGAACTGGGTAAGCGAGAAAACTCTCTAAGTGAGAGTAATTGCCAGGTACCGTTTTTGTAACTCTCGAAAACCGCTATAAGTGAGAAACAGAAACCTCTACAAGAGAAAGACGTTTTTCACTCACGAACCTCTGTAACTGAGACTACTACTTGCCTCTACCCTTGCTATAAGCGTTAGTCGAACGTATTAATAGTTTCACGAAATTTAAGAAGGAATCATAAATAGCTGAACTAACTAACGTTGTTTTTGTATAGTTTTTATAGACCTCTATAAGTGATAAAGGCCACTCCTGTCCCTATTATAAGCTATAGTGAAAAAGAGATCGCGGTTCCTTCAACTCTTGCTTATCCAGGTTTGACTGTATTTCAATATCACAATATATGCTTTCCATGGACATATTCTGACAGTAAAATTGGCATTGCGTTCTATAAACGCTATACAGGTTGATTTTTAAGTTGATTCTTCTTTTTTAACAGCGTGTAGAAATCAAATAGACGAACAAATATTTTAAGTAACTTTTTTATCAAAACTCAAAAATAAATAAGTTTAATTTGTATTTTTAATTATATTTAATTAATTCAAAATCCCGGTTAACAAACGCGAAGAAATGATAGTACGAATCGGAAATGCATCCCAAATAATTCGCGGAAGGCCCTTATCGCTACTACAAGCATGGCTACGACGCACGCATCTTGATATCCAACAAAACGGGGACAACTTCGGACAATTTCTGTGAATACTTGATAATGACATAACATATTTTCATAGTGACATAGCATAACGCCAGAACCGACCTCAAAAATTAATATAATTTAATAAAAAAAAATGATAGCACTAATCGGAAATGCATCCCAAATAATTCGCGGAAGACCCTTATCGCTACTACAAGCATGACTACAAGGTACGCATCTTTGTGTCCAACAAAACTGGGACAACTTCGATCAATTTCTGTGAATACTTGATAATGACATAACATATTTTCATAGTGACATAGCATAACGCCAGAACCGACCTCAAAATTGATATAATTTAATAAAAAATGGTTGTCTGTAAAGTCGGTTTACGGACGATAGTTTTACGTGATAACGTATTCCGTAATACATAACCTAAACCTCCCAAAATTTGGTTTCAATCCGCTTATCCTTGGTGTCGGAATGATAAGAAATGTCAAAAGTGACGTTTGCAACTTACAAAGTATTATGTTCTAATAATAATTAGTTATTCCAATACTTAACTTAGAAGGCTTTGCATTTCACAATATACTAATGTCAAAAAATTGAATTAAACATTAGAAATGCAGCTGTTTTCATGTTAAGACAAGACATACGTTTGCTTCTAATTTCCATGTACGGCAAACAAAGACAACCGACCGCGTCGCGCCATACATTACACAACATTGCATTTATACAGCTATTTTTCTATATAAATTTGTATAAAATATTTTTCTATATAAATTTGTATAAAAAAACTGTTTAGGCAAATTCTGTTATACGAAATCTATGTAAAATGTTCTCCTCTTTCGTTTAAGACTGGTTTCAAACCGATCTGATTTAAATTGAGCGAGAAATTAGCAAAAAGCACGCACAGGGTCAGGCGGAACGTTAGGAACGTTACGTTACACTTTTTCGAACATGCAGCCGGTGTTTTATCAATTTATAATATTGGTGATTCATCAATTTATAAGACGTTATCACGTCAAAAAAGAAATGATACCACGAATCGGAAATGCATCCCAAATAATTCGCGGAAGGCCCTTATCGCTACTACAAGCATGACTACGAGGCACGCATCTTTGTGTCCAACAAAACTGGGTTAGTTTCCAGCAATTTCTATGAATACTTGATAATGACATAACATATTCTCGTAGTGACATAACATAACGCCAGGACTGACCTCAAAAATTGATAAAATTTAATAAAACTTGAAAGGTTGTTTCTCTTTCTTTTTTGAGTTTTGATAAAAAAAAATTACTTGAAATATTTGTTCGTCTATTTGATTTCTACACAAAAACAAGAATCAACTTAAAAATCACTCTTTATATAGGTACGCCTCCAGCTTATCTAATATCCTGCAGGTATCTGCAATTATTATGACAACTTATCAATGTAGTTAAATGTACGCAGCACCTCCGGTTATTACACTATGATAATACATTGCAGATAGGAAACACGTTATTGTTACGTTCACTAGCTTTTACCCGCGGCATCGCTTGCGTCAATGTCTGTTTTGACGTAAACCCAAAAATGACTCTAAAAATACTGGATGGCAGTGAGCATTGTTAAAAAAAATCCAGCCGATTGGGCGACGGGACCATTCCAGCTACAAAAATGTTGACATTTGATTATAATAAAGAAAATAAACCTCTGATATCGCGTGAGGTGACGCGGGTAATGGCTAGTATTCAATATGATATTAACTATCCGTTGCCATGGTTACCTACATAATATGTTCCACGTCATGTAAAAATTAATCAAAGCATGCGTAACTAGTTTATTTCTGACAGATCCATAAAACAAAAGAGCGGCTGATTTTTTTTTATTTTCAAAATATTTCCGAAACTAAAAAATTAAGAAAAATTTTTTTTTACAAAACTTTCTTGTAAACATAAATAGAATAATAGGCCGTTATGAAAAGTATATCATTATTATATAAAAAAACACCGTTATAGCATATAACTCTTCTGCGCTAGCGCCGATTTTCCCCCAAAAACAATAGGGCTCTTCATATTTGCATACCAAACATCCTCCCCCTCCCAAAATTTGGTGTCAATCCGCTTATCCGTTTGATCTGTATATCGTGTTCACAGACAAACAGACTAACAGACGCAAAGAGTTTTTCCAAAAATATGTTTTTTGGATTCGGGGGACCTCAAAACGGAAAAATATTGTATAATTTTTGAAAAGTGATTTTTGACCTAAACTAGTACCATTCCCCACTTGTGGGTTGGAATGGTAAAATGTGATTTAGTAATGACCTTACATTGTGATTTTCTAAACTATTTTAGGCGCCCAAATGATCGCATCTATCCTTAAAATATTTATTTACCCAATTTACCCGTGTGTTTGAGATGGACAAAACTGATTGTATATGTGCATATATTTAGAATTTGGGAATTTTAATGCATCACTACATTGGCGGCGCGTAAACATTTCAAATAGTTAAAGAGAGCTGACGCGCTTAAAAAAACATGTCGTCCCAACCATAAGCTATTTATAGTATATTGTGCGACTAGTGAGAGAAGGAGAAGATTCCATGAGCGTGAAATTTGCCGCATGAGCGCAGCGAGTGCGGTAAAACACACGCGAGTGGAATATTCTCCTTCGATCAATAGTCGCACATAATACTTTATTCAACTAGCAGGAGTAATATGTAATCGGGGCCCTGATAAAAGAGGGAAAAATAATAAATCACTTCATTGATTGACGTACCACCGTCAGTGTATACACAAGATTGCCATGATTTCGCTGAATTGCGATGCTGTTTTCATATAAGTATACAATACCGCCTACCACGTTCCTATTGGTCCAGAAGCTACTTGCAGTTTTTTTCATTATTTAGCGCTTGGGCTTGCTACTGAGTTTCTATTGGTCCAGAAAATTCATTATTACACTAGTGAAGTAATACATTATTTCTCCCACGCCAGAAAATTCATTATTACACTATAGTGAAGTAATATATTATTTCTCCCGAGTTTAGCAGGGCCCCGAAATTACATATTACTCACGCGTGTTGAATAAAGTAATTTAGTGCATGTTTTTGTATATGATAAATATATCAATAGGCGGAATCTGGACCCATTTTAAAATAAGGTGGATAAAAAATATCAGAGATGGTTAAGTAATGGTTAAAATTTAAAAAAAATTCTGCCGCTTCGTTTTTAGGTTCTGTTAGAGCCAAATGACCGGAAAATACCAGCGGCAAAAATTTTTTACCAATTGCATCCTCCCCAAGACACTCCTAAGAAAGTGGATGTTCCGGTAATTTGGGCACTTTGGAAAATCATCAAAAGCTTAACTGTGTCTTTTATACGTACTATGATGCAATTGGCAATTTATTTATATCTATTTACCGATACCTTTTGGGCAATTATAATCAATGAGCAATGGATCCACCGGTTCAGAAGCACTGTACTAGGGGACCGCGCGCCGTACTCACATCCAATGGCGATTTTCTCTCGCAAATGGAGATTTATTAGTAATATAATAACAATAGTAAATTAGAAATACAATATGGAAAATACCGCAAACAATATCTATGCAAATGTCAGCCAATAATCGACAATATACTAAAAATATAGTAAAAAAATGAAATATATAGCTTAATATAGTCAGGGAAAATACAACAAATAAAATCGAGAAAAGCTTTACAAAATTATTTTAAATCTTACAAACTTACAAAAAATTGAACCTCCTTCAAAAAAGGGTCACTAAAAATCGTAAAATAACAAAGTTATTTAACTACTGTTACGTTTTATGTAGGTATTAATAATTAATGGGGAATTATAAAACGGTCGAATAAAAAAAAAAAAATTGGTGACTGATGATGAGATACTGTTTTAATAACTTGAGATATTAAAATAATAGTTAAGGGTGACTAAATTACTATGTGAGCGACTAAATTACTAAGTGAGCGACTAGAATGCCTTCGGTAATTTTGAAGCAGACAACTTTTGTTTTTACTTTTTATTTTTTTTTTCACTTTGAGACTACAACGTAAAACTCACATCTTCATGAAGATTGAAAACCACCGCTTTTTTTGATAAAGGGGTATGCGAATTGTCTCGCAGTGAAACGGGAAGGGGCAAATGTGGAGTTTTTAAAAAAACAATTCAGGGGTGAACGATAACGGGGTATGCGAATTAAAATGTTAATTGTTTGAATAGAACTGCGTTTTCTAAAAAATATATATTTAATTGACTGTCAATTAAATATACATTTTTTAGAAAACGCAGTTCTATTCAAACAATTAACTATTAACAAAATGCCGCTCAGAATAAATAAATCATTTGCCAAATTTTGAAAAAAATGCAGGACGTAGCGTTGACACTATGAAAATATGAAGAGCCCTATTGTTTTTGGGAAAAATCGGCGCATGCGCAGAAGAGATATATGCTATAACGTTGTTTTTTTAATATAATAGTGGTATACTTTTCTTATTATTCTATTTATTTTTTCAAGAAGGTTTCGTTAAAAAAAATTTTTCTGAACTTATAGTTTCGGAAATAAACTAGTTAAATTATGTAGGTAACCATGGCAACGAATAGCAAATATACTGAATACTGGAGATCACTCGCGTCACCTCACGCGATATCAGAAATTTTATTTTCTTTATTATACTATGACGTAGTATATCAAATGTCAACATTTTGAACTTGGAATGGTCCCGTCGCCCAGTTGGCTGGAATTTTTTTTAAATCGGTTAACAAAACTCAATTAATTTTACAGGTACCTAAATGATTAAGCAATTATGTAATCCCTACTGCTGCAATACATGTCACTAGTATATATAAGTGTAAAAATCTAAACGAACATCTATCAACTATTCAAAATATCCATAGGACACCCTCCACCTTCGTAGTGGACCTACGTTTAAGAGCAACGGGCGACGATATTCGGAATTGATCGTGGATTGACACGGGTCTGACACTCGCCGCACAACCGCTCCTATAGAAATAGATCGCGCAACGAAGATCAGATTAAATAACAAGTACTGGTTTGCTGCACCAATTTCCCGAACTTTGAATTTCTTTAACTGTATTATCCGCCTGACAGGACACTACTTATCGACCGAGACATCGGTTGCTATGTATGAACGTGACAGATTCTCTACCCTCGTTCGTGAATCGTGTTGTGTTTGGGGAGTTGTGTGTGCCGTGTGCCGGGTGTCAAATTGACGAGTTTGTGGATTAACTATTCATTTGAAATTTATAGAGGCTGTGACTTATTTTAGTGATCACTCACCAAGGCAATTTTAAATAAAAGGCTTGATTTTTTTTATATGAAGTTGAACTAAGTCTAAACCAATTCTGAAAATTTTAGAGGGGGTCGCTCGATTATTTTAATAAATAAATGACTTCAAAAGTAGGCATATTTAACATTGGCTTTATGGTAAAACGGTAGATGGATTATATGTTTTCATTGATTTCTCCAAAACTAGTTGGTGGAAATTAAAAAAAACTATTTAAATTAAAGCTAAAACCGTAATAAATTATTGAAAACAAAAAAACCGTTGTGCCCGACTAATTAAAAAGATTTAATTAATCGGGCACAACGGGTTTTCCTTATTTTCAATAATTTATTAAGGTTTTAACTTTAATTTAAAAAGTTTTTTTTTAATTTCCACCGACTAGTTTTGGAGAAATCAATGAAAACATATATCATCCATCTATTGAAATATAAAAAAAATCAAGCCTTTTATTTAAAATTGCTTTGGTGCTCGTACTACCTTAATGAGGGCGCTGACTGTTTTTGAGGGGCAGACTCTAACGCTAAAAGCAAATTATCAGGTAGAAAAGTTAGTTAAAGAATAAATGTGTACTACCCTTTAGGTATTTCTTGCTCTTTTTGTTGAATATTTTGACGTTCACCTAAAAATCCGACCGATAGCGTTAGTGTAAACGTAAAAAAAAATTTCACAAAATAATAATGTTTTATCCTAACCCAATTGTACACAAAACTTCCACTAACTTTAATGTTTTACAACTATACACTTCACAAAAGGCTAATAAATAACTTCACAAAAGGTTAATAAACAACACATAAATAAATTCACAAGAGCAACTGTAGATATAATACTCCACGTTTATAGGTTAGGTGTTATTATCTATGTGGCGGCCATTATTATTTTATCAGGCGAATAAATATTTATACTTTGGAAGTAAGACGGAATAGATTTATTCCTGCCGTAAAGATAATTATGTTTGGTGAATTGAATTATCGCTACTTATTTGAAGGAATAGGTGCCTGAAGAACAAATGAACCGAATAAATAACTACTTACGTTCAGTGAATATGGTCATTAATGTTATAAAGAGGAAATTTAAAATTCGCCTGTATATTGTTGGTTGAGGACACAAAAGTATTTAAATGTGGGCACCTACGTATTTGTTAAAATTGACAGTTTTTGCTGACCTGTCATATTTCTTTATTGATGTATATTATGAATTAACGAAGGTACCTACGCATTAATATTTTTAAAATTCTTTTAATCTTCAAATCGGAAAAAATATTTGCGCTTTTCAAAAAGACACGTTCTCCAGTTTTATGTTCTTGCTTCCATCATGAATGCTTGTCTCTCAGTTGGTTACTTCCCAGACACATGGAAAAGAGCACAAATAATACTGTTCCACAAGCCAAACAAAAATAAACATGCACCATCAAGTTACCGACCAATAAGTCTGCTTCCGACATTATCCAAGGTATTCGAAAAAATAATACTACAGCGCTTAAATAGGTTCATAACTGAAAATAATGCGATTCCACCTCACCAGTTTGGATTTCGAAATAAGCACTCTACTCAACACCAACTACTTCGGCTAACACAAAAAACTAGCGAAGGCTTTGAGCATAAACAACACACCGCAATAGCATTTCTTGACGTAGCCCAAGCCTTCGACAAAGTGTGGACAGACGGTTTATTGTACAAAATCCTAAACCTAAATATAACTAGTTACTTAGTCAACATAATAGCCTCGTTCTTATCGGACAGAATGTTTGTTGTCAAAATTAATTCGACGTGCTCAAACTTGAGAAAAATTTCGGCCGGTGTTCCACAAGGCTCCGTGCTCGGTCCTACCTTGTTCAACTTGTTTGTGTCCGACATTCCAACACCAAACAGCGCAACTCTTGCAATGTATGCAGACGACACTGCTATTATCACTCAAAATGAAGACATAGATACAGCAGTTGAACAGCTACAGCATTCAATTAATGAACTCTCGGAGTGGTTCGATAAATGGTGCATCACTCTGAATCCGACTAAGTGCGAAGCGAAAATATTCACACTCCGCCGACCTGCTCAACCCAGAAACATTACAATAAACGGGCGAGAAATAAATTGGAATGCACCGGATCAAGCAGTAAAATATCTAGGCCTTCACTTAGACAGAAAATTAAATTGGGGTTATCATATAAATAAGAAGTTAAATGAAAGTTACGCAAGACTCTCAATGCTGTATCCGATTATCAACAGAAAATCACCATTAAAAATCCAATTCTCCAAATTAATATACTTAACGATATTGAGACCGGTTTTAACTTATGGGTGCGTAATCTGGGGTACAGCAACTAAAACTCACATCAACAAAACCCAAATTTACCAAAACAAAGTCCTACGCCTAATTGTTGACGCTCCCTGGTTCGTCCGTAATAACCAGATCCACAAAGAACTAGGTATTCTAAAAATTGACCAATATATAAAAAACTGTGCGCTAAATTTTTTCAATAAAATCAAATCTTGTTCTGGGGCAGTTTACTATAATTTGTCAAATAACCCAACCCCTAGAAGGCTTAAACGAAAGTTATCAATCGATCTAGTGACATAAACTACTATAAACCTATAAAACCTAGTGACAAGGAAACCTACCGGTTGACCTATAAAGTTATTAATTAGTGACAAAATATCATTGTGAACAATGCTATGTATAGCCCCTGTGTGCTGAGCTAGCATAAATCTCAACAAAAAAAAAATGTTTTGATGTGGCAGCATTTTAATTTTGGTTGTAGTGTAAAGTTGTAGGTAATAACAATTCCGTGATTCGTCTCGAGTTTATTTTATTCCAAATTACTAGTGTCTTCTGTCCTCTTTTAACGATCACATGCTCTGTGTTTCTATTCAAAAGTTTTTTTCTTTACAAAATAAGTTTGTTAAAAATAAGTACTTAGCAATTTAGCATGTTCAAAATATTTCTTTCGTGTTAAACTTATTCTTTTTTTGTCATTTATTGTGATTTAAATCTGTAATATCTATACTAATACTGATATATAATAATATAATAAATGGATAAAGTTTGGATGGAGGATGTAACCTCCAAAACTACTCATCCGATTTGAAAATTGTTTTCACCAATATTAAGAATGGACCTTCAGGATGGACATAGGCTATAATATTATCTCGTTAAAACAAACGCGTGGCTCTCGGTCTCCAATAGCAGAATCCGCCGTCAAAGCGACAAACTTTGTTGAAGATGAGTTAACATTTTGTTTATTGTAACTGTAGAACAATCATTTTTTATTGTTAACTTATCTACAACAAAGTTTGCCGCTTTGACGACAGTATTCACTATTCTGCTATATAAGGATATCGCAATACGATAAATCACGCTCGGTCTCCTTAAATATCAATAGAATTAAAAAACAATTTAAAGTAAAACAGTTATTTTTAGGGGAATTATACGATATTTCAACTGGTTATGGGGGAAAGATTTTTAGGAGTTGACGAACTTTTTGTAACAACGTGTCCACTGTCATTAATAATTATCGACATCTTTTTGATCCAACCTGTACAATGATAATAATATGCTTTCATCTCATTAACATATCGATGTTCAGTTCGCTAATCACGTATTTGCATTAAACTATAACCCTGTACACACTGCATCGTGTTTATTTGTAAAGGCTGCTGCACACGACGCTGGATTAGCATTTGCGCTGGCTGCAATGATGGGAATGACGTCACTGCTTGGTCACAGGCTGTATTTCAAAATTAGAACCGAGGCTATTTTTCGTGCTTGATGCTTTGCTGGCTTTGAACCGTGAACGTGACCCAATCAGAAAACAATATATTGTCACGTGGGCAAACATTATAAGCAAACACGGCGTATACCTGTGTCGTTTGTGAATTGTGACAGATATTATAGTTAAAAAATTTATAAAATATACCTATATAGTAACACTCAAGGGACTGTGCACTTTGTGGCATTATTGAGACCTGTCGTTAAATGGAGAAAAGAAATAATCCATTAATATTGTTTTACTGTAATGTGTATTTACTCATAATATATAACATTTACAACTGACCAATAAATCAGCTGAGCTAAACATATGAAAAATAATCCCAACAAACAAAATACCGAATTTCTCAAACTCTTCGGTACGCATGATGCCGACAACAAAGCAACAAAATAACAAACAAGTACTGTTTATTGTTTAATGATGACGTATTGTTGTCGTTATTTAGAGTGGTTGTGTCGTTATTTATAGTGTATCATTGTATGAGCAAGTACAAGGTAAACCAACTAGATTTAAGTGATTTCGACGTTTTAAATAGTTTGTCGTAATATCGAGTGTTAAATGGCGTTCACACTGTAATTAATAAATTAAAAAAACTCACTAATTGCTATCCGTCTTATTGTCCATTTTTGTTGACATTTGAACAAAACCATCTACAAATCGAGCTTGAGAACGCGCATAAAAACCATCACAATGTCCAGTGTCACAACACGCATGTATCTATCAGCGAAAAAAGCAGCCAATCCAGCTGGTTTTGTTGCTAGAATCGCTGCTGGAACTTGTACTGGCTGCCATACTAGCTGCGAAGATGCAAATGACATCACTGCGGGCTCTGTTACGTGGTTACAAGCAGGATTTCACGATTAAAACTTATTTTTAGCAAGAACCAATCAGAAAATAGTATATTGTCACGTGAACAAACGTCATAAATAAACATGGTCTCATAGCGTGTGTTCATATATTTAATAACTTCTATATTGCTAGTGGCCGTAAGTGGAAGTGTGGTCCATGAAATGAGACAGCAAATGACTGTTTCTATCTCTTTCTTTTTACTTGACCCGTTGTGCGCAAGTGTCGCGTCTGCAGTGGGGCAATTAGTAAGTGGAATAGAGCAAGCCACCTCCCTTTCACAGCTTAGTTCCATGTGCAAACTGACGCTGCAACTGACGCGCATCCATTCACGGACATGCGCATGAGACTCAGAGTATTATAAGTGAGACAGACGTATAAATGTCTGCACCGTAGTGTTTAAGTCTTTCTCCCGATCTTTGCTAGCAATATAGAGGGTATTAAATATATGTGTGTTCTGTTTAGAGAAAATAAACATCCACTTTTATTAACGTTCGAACTGCCACTGCGCGCGCAAAAAAACATCTACAAATCTAGCTTCAAAACACGCATCATGTGAAGTCAACACATAAACAAGCCGTCAAAATATTCAGCGCCACAGCACACTTGAAATCTAGCAACCTCGTGTGCACCGGCCTTAACGTCAGAGTTTTATCATGATGTATAACTAACTCATAATAATGAAAAGCAGTATTATTGGCTAATAGAATGGCCGTAGTCAGCCATTATCTAATTAACATAATATTATTATAACGCATCCGCGATCCGTAAAACAATAACAAACGTATCGTTCATGTAATATGCTAACAGCTAAATCATTCAAGAACTCAAATTTACCTGACTACACAAAGAGAATTAAACGAAACAAAAAACAGAGTGCGTAAGAATTTAAGGTCGAATAATTCGTTCAATAAAAAAATTCTGAACATCTACTGTCAAAATTCTCGAATCTTATTTCGATATTAAAAAATTATAGCAGGTATGTGGACAAAAATATATTAGACTATAGCGGTTCCGCCCGGTTTCACCCGGGTGCAAAAATACGAATAGGAGGGGAGGTACATGAGTACGCACGTTCATCTTCGTTTACCGAGATGAATGTTGTGTCCAAATTTCATTATGATCGGAGTTACCGTTCAAAAGTTTTTGTCGGACGGACAAATTTTGAGTTATATTTTGCAACATTTTTCATTGATGCTCCGCTCCTATTGGTCGTAGCGTGATACTATATAGCCTATAGCCTTCCTTGACAAATGGGTTATCCAACAAAAAAAAATTTTCAATTCGACCTAGTAGTTCCAGAGATTAGCGCGTTCAACCAAACAAACAAACTCTTCAACTCAATAGGATAACGGGAAATAGTTAAAAATGCGATTTGGAACCGAGCGAAAGCCGAACCGGTCAGTTAGTTATCATAATATTGTATTGTCATCGAAATTGCATACGTATGCAAAATTTCAGGTCAATCGGAAATCGGGAATTGGGCCAGATTTAACTTGTAAGATTTGATTTCTGACACAGAGACAAGGGACAGGTGAAACTAAATAAAAGCTTGTAAAAAGTATGGTCTCTCTGCAATTATTATTTACTCTATGTGTAAATAAAATACGAGTAAATGACGCAGTTATGTGCAGTGTATTGGGGAATTACTGGTGACTGTATTATTCAATCGGACGCTTTGTTGCACGCTGCAAATAGGATCAGAAGTGTTTATTATGCTCATTAATCAATTAAGTTTATGTATAGGTATCTAGAATGTAATGCATTATACGAACGATCAGCGAGTTTAAACACTCACAAAACGTTTGAGATACGTAAATTTTTTGGCCGTACCTCCTATAAAATAAGTTATTTTTGGACACCATATCTATAATAATAATAATAATAATTGTGAAAAATAACTCTAATAATTTAGAGTGATGATGATTCTGTTTAAATGTTGTAAGATTAAAGGATGAATCCTGGTGGCATAGGATCGATGAACTAAGCAAATACTGAAGGTTTTTTTTTTGCATTTTATTGTCTGACGTTTCGGCAAACTTTATGCCATCTTCGGAGAATCAATGCTGTCTGTTTTCTCAGTATTGTTGTTATGTATAAAATAAATTACGAATAATCTTCGTTTTTTAAGTCGGTTAGGAAGTACAAGTTGAGAAACAACACACTTCTGTAACCGAGTATTGTGGTAATTTTTTTTTTTAGTTGTTAAATTTTGAGACAACAAATGCTTTACTGCGTAACCGTTTTAGATCTTTTAAAGAAATCTCACAACATAAGATAAATCCGAGATAACATTTTGTCGTGCGGGAGACAGAATAAAACTAGATGGTAAGAGTGTGAGAGAGACAGACACATTTGTGTATCGCCGTCGGCTCAATGTCTCGGGACTCAAGCTCTGAGATTGAGCGTTGAGTTACGGGGGTCGGATGACGTCTAACAGCTATACTACAAGTAGCTCTTGTGGTCGCAAGGCCAACGCAGATTGTTGGTAAAAAATAAAATTTAAAAATCTTTTATAAGTATTAATTTCACTGCACACGAGGCTGCTTTTCGTGCTAGATTGTCTGCTGGGACTTGTGCTTGCAGCTGCACTGGCTACGTCATTATGAGCAGCGCTGCAGTGTGGAATTTAAAACTAGAACCCGGATTATTTTCTCTCTGCTGGCTTTGAGAAAGAACCGAGATTAGATTGTAAATTATAGACGCTCAACAGCTGAAGTCATCAGCGTCTTGAGAAAGAACCAATAAGAAAATAGTATCTCGTCACTCTGTATAACGTCAAAGAGCTATTTTAATCAGTTTTATAACTTTGTTTTCGTTTAGATATAGGATATACCTAATAATATATCAAATTAATCAGAATAATAAGCAGTATTCAAATATTTAAAAATCCAAAATGGAGTCCATAAGAAAAACCAAAGTTCATGTCAATATCTCATTATCTAATGGATATAAAAAAATTAAACTTACGCCACTGAAAAGACCTTAAAAATTTATCAAAAAATGGTTAAAAAAATTTCAGATATCTTTATATTATATAAAAAAGTTGTGGCCGATTTTCAAAAACGGCAATTTTTAATATTTCCTGAATAAATTTAACTTCAATTTGAACTATTTTTAGATAACATTTAGGTAAGGTTGCGATCATTGGACCGGCTCTTTGATTGGACCGCTTCGGTCTCTTGGCAACGAACGGCTTCAAAAATCAACCGCTGCGCCGAATTTGAACCAGTACCCACTCCCGCTCCCGCCAGTGCCGCCAAGAGCTTCGTTTGAAGAGGACGCGCTGCGCAGTGTTTCGCGCGCTCTCGATGTTAAAATCTCGCGACATACTTTACCATGTAAGTACAGTTTTATTGACTGGTCCAATCAAAGAAACAGCGGTCCAAAGAAAGCAACCATTACAAAACTGGATTTTTATATTTTACCGCTTTATGGTCTGGGCAAAAAATCTTAAATGATACCTACAAGTTCTTATATGTAAGCAAATCTTTGATTAACGTCTGATTAGAACTCTTCAATAAATAAAATTATCGATCAATTTTTCAGACAATATATTAACAAAAAAATATATAATTAATACATTAACGTTTCAATCCGGATTTGGACCTTCTTTAGAATTGATCTAAAAAATATAAAAAATAATTAATATTAAAAATTTAATTCGCTTTTTCTAGAATCTTTCAAAATTATTACTGATTATGAAAATAGTGAATAATTTTGAAAGATTCTAGAAAAAGCGAATTAGATTTTAAATATTAATTATTTTTTATATTTTTTAGATCAATTCTGAAGAAGGTCCAAATCCGGATTGAAACGTTAATGTATTAATTATATATTTTTTTGTTAATATATTGTCTGAAAAATTGGTCGATAATTTTATTTATTCTTATATGTAAGGCTTATTAAAATCATAAATCATGTTGTCGCTTCTTATCATTTTTCAGCAGTAATGACAATTTAAAGTTAAGTGGTCCAGTACTGGCAACCTTACCTACCGTTTACGAGAAAAGTGCAAAAAACCGATACATTTGACATTTGACCTTGAATAAAGCAGATGTAGGATCGGTGGGGACTTTTGTTTGTATTTAAAACCTGCATAAATTTTCAGCTCTATGCGAATTATAGTAAATTTAAATGTTTATTTTGACTGGACTAATGGCTGACAAACTAATTTGTTCGGATCTAAAAACTACCAAGTTACTATTAAAGGTATAAAGAATGACCTAAGCATTTCTACCTTGTGGCCGTAGATATACCTATACTGAGTATATTCAGACTATTCTCTAGAACAGCTCGAGGCAAGTTTAACTATAGTAGGACGTATTTACAAAACACACACACACACACTTGTGTAGAAGAGCGGATCTCCACAGAGATGATCGAGGTATTTCATCAATGACACAGCAAACTGCCCTTGCATATACACACCGTGTGTACAAACATATAAACTAACTAGCGTCCAGGCCCGGTTTCACCCGGGCGCGATATATATAATTCTGCTAAATGTGTTTCGTTTGCGGTCCGACGTCTGAATTAATAGCTTTGAGCAAATTCTACCAGATTTGCTTCTAAATTAATAGCTTTGAGCAAATTCTGTCACTAAAATTCTGTTACTAAAACAGTTTTTTTTGACAAAACACCGCAATTTTATACAAAATATTATAAAAAATATCTTATAGTCTAAGTTAGACCAAGCAAGTAACATTTACAAAATTTCATTAAAATCGGTTCATAGGTTTCGGAGATTAGCGCGGAGGAAAATCGTGACACGGTATAGATATATTATTTTATACATATATAAAGAGAGTCTCTCTCTGTCTCTCCTTGTTTCTTGCAATAAAACAAATTAAAAACTATTCTACAGTAAGTTAGACCAAGCAAGACACATTTACAAAATTTAATTAAAATCGTTTCAGTGGTTTCGGAGTTAGCCCGGAAGAAAATCGTTACACGGTATATACCTATATCTTTTATATATAAAGATAGTCTCTCTCTCTCCTGCCAACTCTCCCTGTTTCACGCAATAAAAAAAATTAACAACTATCCTATAGTCTACGTTGGACCAAGCAAGATACATTTAAAAAATTGCCCATTAAAGATGTTGACCAAATGGGAGCATCTTTCGTCCCGAAAACTCAGTTTTAGATACACCACCGACCCCCCTACGAATCCCAAACAAAAAAAAGTGTGTGTGTGTGTCAGCTCCGACGCACGACTGGAGTTTACTTCTTAGATACGCTGTGTAATGTATTCCATCTTATTCTTTCGCACCGTAAATCCTACAAATATATGTATGTTTGTCTCTAGCCATATACACAAGATTAGGCTAGCATCGCACAGGTGTAATGTATTCCATCTCATTCTTTCGCACGTTAAATCCTACAGATATAAATATGTTTGTCTCTTTTGAAGCGGTGGAGCGTAACGCCTCACCAATTGATTTTACTACTCATAAAATTTCCGTACCGGGCCTTATAACTCAAAATCGTTTCTTAAGGAGTAAACTACAAAAATGCACGGTTGATTGTACCCGTTTTGTTTTGAAGGAAAATCCCGAATATGAATTTCCCAGTAGTGTATCCGCAGCACTCCACGGTCTAATGGCCATTAGGTAACTTGATTCAGGATTTTCTATTACACTCGATGTGGATTTTATAGACGGTCGGACTAATGACGTGTAGAATTGAAAATGCGTTCGACTCGCTGGTTCTGTTTTCATTGTATGCCCATTGAAGCACGATATTTTTATGCTCATTATTTGATTTGAACGTCTGTAAAATTGTTAACGATATAGTATGCTAGATTGGATTTTTTTTTTCAATGTTTTAAGTCTACAGTCGATGTAATCATATATAACTAAACATTAGTGATGTGTCCGCATGACTCTTTATTGGGAGCTGGCTCCGTACGCACCGCTCACTAAAAAGAGTCGCTCAGAGCGACACTACATAAGAGTGCAGACTGCAGAGGTGTGAACTGTTATCATGCATGCTCAAGAGTCACGTAGTAATGCACAGCACAATACACACCCATCTCTGAGCTCATTTTAATATGATTCTGATCTTATATTATTCGCATTTCGGATAAACTATAAAGTATAATAAAAGCTTAACAATAATAATGTTTATTCAAATCTTTGATTAACGTCTGATTAGAACTCTTCAATAAATAAAATTATCAACCAATTTTTCAGAAGAAGGTCCAAATCCGGATTGAAACGTTAATGTATTAATTTTATATTGTTTGTTAATATATTGTCTGAAAAATTGGTCGATAATTTTATTTATTGAATAATGTTTATTGTTACAATATTATATCTTTGGCAACGACGTCAATGTAGGCGTAGTACTATTGAACTTACAGTGTGTCATTCAACATTAAATGACTCAGCAAAAATAACTCCGTACGTGCAAATTTCACTAGTGCCTTTGTGGCTTGTGCGAAAATTAGCTCAGCACAGAGCAATGGCGCTCGAAGTGAGTCAATCACAAAAAAAGAGCAACTCGCTCCGAGAGAGGAGTCGTTCAGTATGAACGACTCGCTTAGGAGCGACACATCACTACTAAACATACTGATATCACGTTATAATACTATAATACCTAAAGAAGAAACTTCTATGTCCATACTAACATTATAAATGCAAAAATAACTTTGTCTGTCACCTTTTCACGCCTAAAGCGCTGAACAGATTTCGATAAAATTTGGCAAGATACATTAGTACACCCCCCAATAAATAACTGCATATCGGTATTGAAATGACACATTTAACACTAGTGCTGTAAAATAAACGTAGTCGTACTACCATTTCAGTTAGCATAGCCCAGCCGCATTAGAATTGAAGGCAGCCTACTATCAGAATTAGTGATCTTTCTCAAAGTTTAACTATCAAAAACTTTATTATTTTATGATTTGTGTGACTGTTAAAACTCGCTAGGAGCTCGTTATACCATGATGTCGGACGCATCATTTAATAATAATGCACTCACCAGATAATCTATTATTATGTAACAAGAAACTGAATGTAGTTATAATGTACGAGTTGTAAAATTATGGAAAATAATTATATAGCACTAGCAGTCCCGCGCGGCTTCACCCGGGTGCAAAAGAACGAATGGGGAAGGGAGGGACATGAGTACGCACGTTCTTCTTAGTTTACCGAGATGAATGTTGTTTTCAAATTTCATGATAATCAGAGTTACCGTTCAAAAGTTTTTGTCAGACGGACAAATTTTGAGTTATATTTTACAACATTTTTCAATGATGCTCCGCTCATATTGGTCGTAGCGTGATATTATATAGCCTATAGCCTTCCTCGATAAATGAGCTATCCAACAAAAAAAATGTTTCAATTCGAACCAGTAGTTCCTGAGATTAGCGCGTTCAAACAAACAAACAAACTCTTCATCTTTATATATTAGTATAGATAACATTGAGATACATACTACAGTTTTTGTACGTACCTCCTATAAAATAGCTGATTTTCACAACATATTAAGTGTGTCTTGAATATTTTTGACAGCTGTCAAAGTTGTTCTTCATAACAATTTTTTTAGGTGGCATGGTGTAAATTTTTCCCGCCATGTGGATTGTGGATTCCACCGCGCGCGCGCGCCATGTGCCAATAATAATGTCAAACTCTTAGAAAATTTAGGTACTGGTTAAAAAACGATAAATTGCCACTAGGCCTGAGTAATCCTAGCTGTTGATGGTCTTAAAAATATAAAAATAAATAATGTGAGTGGGTATAGATTTGAAATTTTCGATGATGTCTCTATAGTTTGAACGCAGTACACCTAGTTTAGTAACTCGCTGACTTGTACGAAAAAGTACGTTAAAGACTGTTTAGAAGCGGTAGAGAATAGCTTATGTTTAAATGTGTCATAAAGACTGATATCTTTGTTTATCGAATTTGCAGTTAGCCATCCCCACATGCATCAATATGCAATATTACTCTGCTACCATCTGTAGACCATAATCTACACCAATTTATAATTATTACTAGCGGCGCGGTTTTTCTAAACTTTATAGTTTCGGAAATAGTTTGAAAATAAAAAAAATTAACTGTTCTCTTGTTTTGTAGATCTGTCAGAAATCAAATTTGCTTTGATTAATTTTTACATGACTTGGATCATATTATGTAGGTAACCATAGCAACGAATAGTAAATATCATATTGAGTACTAGTCATTACCCGCGTCTCCTCACGCGATATCAAAAATTTTATTTTGTTTATTGCACTTGGGTATTCATTCATTTAAAGTAAAAGTAAAAAACCTCTATAAATAAAATATAATATAAATTATGTGCTAGAATATATTTTTCAATTTATCACAATAAGTTATTGTTATTATTATTACTATTATTTTTATTTCTCACATATTTGTATTCTTTTTGCTATAGTTTGGATTGAAAACCAGCTTTAAGCTGAATTCACGTCTTTTGATAAAACTCTGTTTTTTTTTCATCAATAAAGACATTATTATTATTATTATAATTATTATTAATATTATTATTATTATTATTATATCATATGTCAACATTTTGAAGTAGGAATGGTCCCGTCGCCCAATTGGCTGGATTTTTTTTTATTATTATTACAACACGCTCAGCAGCTGAGACTATTTGCGCGGAGATAATATCGTTATCGGGTAAGTTTATTATTAGGTAAGTTTATATTGTACCAAAAAAATAAAGACCTTTATCTATCTATCTATCTATATCGAACAGGTATACGTCATTTTATATATTTTTATACTTTTGGTTTAAAGATTACATATTCTATCGAACCCGATTGCACATTCTGAATGAGCCATTGGTTAACTAGTAAGGTCTTCAGGACAAAGGTAGTGTTGCAGAGTAGGGTACCAATTGTTGTATGTAGGTACTATAAACCGTTACAACGATCCTCAAGCTGGAACGTCTCTAGGGTCTTATTTAGACCATAACTATAACAATGGTTTCACTTCTTTTATTTTACACATTTACTTAGTTTCTTTTACTGCCTATAATTCCGTCCCTCGCAAACTGACAGAACAAATCTGTGCGCTGATTTTGCATATTTTCTTAAATTTCTGTGTACATAAGGAAATTTGTCAATAAAGAAACATGTTTTTGGTTAAGATAGTAAGTTGTCACGCTATATTGCGTAACGTAAGAAAATTTTTAATTTTTGTACACTAATTAAGAATATTATTATCTAATCACCCTTTTACAATTTAAAATCGATTGATCGTTTTAAACTCCCGATAAAAATTAAAGTTCAAATTATTTGCATAGGGGCAATGGACAGTATACATTTTAGATACTATTCATACCAGTTTTGTTTTTTAAGTCAGGTTCTTTAAAAAATTAAAAACTTAAAAAAAATTGAACCCTATCCAGAAAATGGCCACTTAAACGCATAAATGACAAAGTTTTGAAGTCGGCACCAATTTAGTATACCTAAGTACATAAAACGTGATTAAATTGGTACTGACCTCAAAACTTACTTATTTAACGCTTTTTAGTGACCATTTTGTGAAGGAGGTTCAATTTTTTTAAGTTTTTAATTTTAAAATTTTTAGTGATCTTTTTTAGGGTCCAAAGTAACCAAAGAGCAACGTTCAAGCCGGCTATTTTTTGATTTTTGTTATTTTGTTAATTTTCTTAAAAGTTTCTGAACCGATTTTGCTAAAATTTATATGGGGCCAGTTTTGAGACAAACTCTATTGAATAAAAAAAGAATCATCGAAATCGGCGAAGATATCGACGGACAGACATATAAAAAGAATACAATAGAATAGAAAACATTCTCATTTTTTGGAAGCCGGTTAAAAAAAACGTGGTAAAATGACGGACTTATTCGGCGTATTTATACAAAAAAAGTTTGGACAGGTAAATAAAATTGGTGTGGAATCAGCGACGCTGCCAGATTGTAATTTTTTAAAAATATTTAACGGTACTTATTATATCGTATCGTATGTGTAAAGCATATATGTAGTAAAACAAACTTACCTATTCGTAGATAGACTAGTTCATCTGAAACAAAAAATATTAAATAATATAAACAATAATTATAATTTTAATAAAAAAACAAATGTAACTTTTGAGGAAAATATTTTTTCAAAATATCGGATCAACTGTCAAATTACTTGCCAGCCATGTTTGAACTATATCTGTCTCCGTCAAACACATTATACGCAATATACTGCTGTAATCAAATTATATCTAATGTTTAATTATTATTTTTTTAAATATTAAAAAAAATTAATTCGATTTTTACGATAAAATATTTGAATAAGAAATAATAACATATAAGTAACATTTTTTTACTGACAACAAAATACAAACGTAATTACTACGAATACGATATTAGATTAGTAATCTTTCAACCCACGAGCTAGTACTAAAAAAATTTGAAAAAAATTTGATCCATCAATAAATAAAATTATCGACCAATTTATCAGACAAATAAAAAATAATAATTAATACATTGTCTGATAAATTGGTCGATAATTTTATTTATTGGAGAATCCTAATTTGATCCACTTCTCAAAAAGGTTCTTCATCACTGGTCTAGGGCAAGGGTCGGCAACCTTTTGAGACGGAAGAGCCAAAAGTTACAATTTACAAAATTTCCCAGTTTTTAAAGAGCCACTAAACATTTTCCTTTCAGTATTATAGTATTTGCTTATATAGGTATAATATATATATCCGAGGACGCCACGGCGCGACGGGGGCGGTGCAGGTGAGACGCGAGTGGAAATGGCTGAGAGATGGACACATGGAGCTCAATCATGGATCGATTGAACGATTTTTAAAGGTTTATATAATAAAATAATTATTTTTGCGTATGGATCTGGAGAGCCGCAGGTTTCCAATCCCTGATCTGGGGCCTCCGAAGATGCTTGGAGTAATCCTGCCATTGATAGTTTTTCTATGATTCACTGAACAACTATAGAGATGCGGTAAAAGGCGATAATATTGTTTTTTGGCCTGTATAAACAGTGACCCCGTAGTGTGTTATTGTTCGCTCGAAGCTTAATTAAACTGTGCTTTCTACTAAGCTTCAGTCTTCAGATCGATTTTAACCCAACATTACACCGGTTTCTAAGTGTTTAATCTAAAAGTTCAAATATCTACCTACATTTGAACAAATATTGACAGAAATGCTCTTTTTTGTATATGATCAAATCTTCACAGATGATTTAGTGGCAACTTTCTTACGCACAGTTCCGGATTAACCTGTAAGCGAAGTAAGCAGCTGCTTAGGGCATCACGTCTCAGGGGCACCAAAAGTCACAGCCTAGAAAAAAAAGTACCACACTGACCGTGTATAAAAAAAAATTCTTTTTGTCATGTTCTCAAAAATTTAATCTACTGATATAAAACTGTATTTAGAAGTAAAGAGGTTAAAAATTTATAATAATTTATTTTTGAAAATGAAAAAAAAGAAAGGCTTTTTTTTAATTGAATAAAAATGCCTAAGGACCAATTTTATAGACAGTTAAATTTTTAGTGAGAGCATTGATTGCAAAAATTCAATTTTCTCTCTTAAGTTCTATGCTTCTTAACTTTTTTCTATCAATTTTTAATTTAAGATATTCCCAGTTTGGATTTTTTTTATAAACTTAACATAACAAAGACAGGTAGTACTATTTTTTTTAAAACTGCTATTAGAAATGGGGGCCCCATAGGCAAGAAATGCTCAGAGGATCAAGGAGTCTTAATCCGGCACTGCTTACGCAAGGTGTTTTATTAAATGTGCACAAAGAACCCCGCACAAACCTTATGGGATTTGGTTTTCGGACAAATTGATCGACAGTTGTTTTATTTTATAGTTTAAAGGTCCCTAAGAAAAAGTGTCCAAGGGTGCATAGCCTAAAAATCAACAGATTTTTAGCTACAGATATGTTTAGCGAGATTTTAGATATAGGGATATAAATTGAATTCACATAATCTTAAAAATCCTAAGCTCTAGAAATATGTTTTCGAGTGCGCTGAATCCGAATATGACATTATTATTTTATGCAGGGTGACACCTTCCAACATTACCTAGTTTTCGACTATTTTTCTATTTCTAAAACAAAAGCACAAAAGTTGAACATGGAACCTGTTTGTGAATTCGATGGATATCCCTAAATCTAAAATCTCGCTAAACATAATATCTGTAGCTAAAAATCTATTGGTTTTCAGGCTTTGCGCCCATGGACACTTTTTCTTAGTGACCTTTAAACTATAAAATAAAACCATTTTCGATCAATTTAACCGAGAAGCAAATCCCATAAGATTTGTGCGGGGTCCTTTTGTGTTGGTTGCAAGTCAGTTAATAATTTTGAAATTCGGAAAAGAAAAGAACACGAGAAAATTATTTTTCCATCTCTATTAAAAATGCACTTTATAATATCTTACTAATTTTTTAACTTTGTTCAAATTCCAATAATGAATCTCCTCCGTTTTCGAAGTCAATTAATAATTTTGAAATTCGGAAAAGAAAAGAACACGAAAAAATTATTATTCCATCTCTATTAAAAATGCACTTTATAATATCGTTCTAATTTATAAACAAATTTGTTCACGGAACTACCAACTGTACATAATTAAAAATTCAATTAAGTCCAGGCAACGTGCAATGCATCGACTGTTACCAACTATCTAAATTAAACATTGACATATTTGCTACGTCATAAACAAAATTTTATGCTGGGGACAATTAAACACTCATATTTGCAATTAATGCGATATTCATGATATTGTACGCGATTTTTTTTAAACATTATACATAATGGTAAAATTAAACGTTTCAAAAGTCGCAGTATTATAGAACAAATATTAAATGCATATATTTATAAATGCATATATTTACAAATGCATATTGGTGTCGAGCATGCTTTTTGTGGTTGCATTTTGTAAAAAAAGCTTTTCTATTTTCATTGTATGACGTAAACATAAAATGTCAACCGATCAGACGCCACGGGCGGAACTAGTTCAACTCCAAAACTACTGACATTTGACAAAACATTATAAAAAAAACAGTTGTGTGGTTTTAAGAAACCACGACGCAAGTGAAACTTTTATTGGATTGTAGGCGTTGGATTGTAGACAGTTATCCATCACGATTAATTATAAACAACAATATTCACATGAATACACGAATAAAAACATGTAAACACTGTACAGCACTTGCCCGCATGACAGACTGACTATGTGTTATACATACTACACCTACTCGCCTACTACGCCTACTCCGAGCGCCTTTCACTTTACCCCTACTCCGCGGCCGCCTGTAATGCGACATGCAACAGACGGCCAGAAAAATTCGGGGCGATAGAATAAAAGTTTCACTTTAAAAAATACCTGCACAATTAGCCCCCCCTTCAGATACGGTTCGACTGGTTATTCGTAAGATAGTTTTCCAAATCTATATATCTTGTGTAACAATTTTGGCCGCCATAATCTCCGAAAGCACTTAACCGATTTTAATGAAATTTTGTAAATGTGTCTTGCTTGGCGCAACTTACGCTATAGGATAGTGTTTATTAAATATTTTGTAAAAAAATGAGGTATTTTTTCTAAAAACCTTTTTTAGTAACACGTAACGACATCTGTTGTTTGCTTCTGAACTAATAGTTCAGAAGCAAACAAACAACACGTTTAGTACCAAATAGCGCCATCTGTTAGAACTTGCAATTTTCTCAAAGCTATTAGTTCAGACGCCGGGTCGCACACGATATAGGTACATTTTGCAGACTTATTTCTATCGAACTCGGGTGAAACCGAAAGCACTGAACCGATTTTAATGAAATTTTGTAAATATGTCTTGCTTGTTGCAACTAAGGCTATAGGATAATATTTATTAAATATTTAGTACAAAATTACGGTGTTTTGTGAAAAAAACTAGTTTAGTGACATGTAACTACATCTGACAGAATTTACTCAAAGCTATTAGTTCAGAAGCAAACAGAAAAACTGTTTCAGTACCAAGTAGCGATATCTGATAGAATTCGCTCAAAGCTATTGGTTCAGAAGCATATCTGGTAGAATTAGTTCAGACGCTGGGTCGCAAACAAAACACATTTTACAGAATTATATCTATCGCACCCAAGTGAAACCGCGATGAACCGCTAGTATATACATAATTTAGCATAAGCATAATATTTTCGAACGCACAAGGGACATAAATCAATCTTTCTTAAGTCGCTGTCAAGCCTATGAATATTATAACCCTAAGTGTTGTCACGTGGGATTGTAAAAAAGACAAGGGATTTTTATATTAATTAAAAAATTCTCTAAAATAAATATCTTATTACATTATTGGCCAAGAAAAAAATTGAAAATAATCAATATTATATTATAAAAAGAGAGCGCGAATTTTGTGAGTTTGTGTGTATGCCCAGAGTAATCTCCAGAACCACTGCACCTATTTAAAAAAATATTTCACTACTATTTAGAATGAACTTTGAGGATGGATATATAGCCTGGGAAAATTAAGAAATTCAGACCAAATAATTCGTGTAGTTTTGAAAGTTGGTACAGTTATTCCTAAAGGTGTCCAGATGAATATACTAAAAGCCCCCGAGGGAGGGACACGAGCCGGCGGTGGGGGAGGGGGGGAAAGGTCACTTTTTTTGGTATTCTCAATATAGGTCTTAAACTATGCATTTTTTTACAAAATATTTTTTATACGTTTTTAAGTAGACTAAAATTGCTACAATCTGAGACAAGAACCAGCTCTGTAGGTTCAATACTTACCGAGATACAGCTTTCCAAAAATTGACCAGTTTTTTCAACAAAGTGAAATTTTAAGATTTGGTCAATTTTTGACCCCGATATCGGGGAAAATACTCATTTTAAGGGAAATATCATAGGAACATATATTGTAGCAAATGTAATTAGCTTTAATTTAAGCAGAGAACGACGTCTGTAGGCCATATAGTTTACTCACAAATTTTAAAAATCCAAAAAATGAGAAAACTGCATTTTCGCAAATTTAAATTTAATACCTAATAATCGTTATGTAAATCCATTCAGTGATTTTAATGTGGTTGAGTAACCAAATTGAGTAGCATAGTAGCATAAACGAGTAACATAATAAAAAAAATAACATAATTGATAACATCATAAAAAAATTATGCAGTTTTTGAAAAAATACCGTCGTATTTCAGCCATTTTGTAAAAAATATTTACAAATTATATTCATGAACCTTCCTCGTTTATCGCTCTTTCTATTACCGAAAACAATTTCAAAATCCGGTGCGTGGTTTAGTAGAAGACAGCGGAGAAAAAGACAGAGACTTTGTTTTTAACTGTGCAGTCTTTGACAAAATACCGTCGTATTTCAGGCATTTTGAAAAAATATTTACAAATTGTATACAGAAACCTTCCTCGTATATTGATCTTTCTATTAGCGAAAACCATTTCAAAATCCGGTGCGTGGTTTAGAAGAAATGACCGGTGAAAAAGACAAAGACAGTCAGAGACTCTGATTTTAACTATGTAGGCTTTGCTAAAATTCCGTCGTAGTTCAGTTATTTTGTAAAAAATATTTATAAATTATATACAGAAGCCTTCCTCGTTTATTGCTCTTTCGACTACCGAAAACCATTTTTAGATCCGGCGCATGGCTTAGAAGAAGTGAGCTGAGAAAAAGACAAAGACAGACAGAAGCTCTATTTTTAACTATGCAGTCTGAGCTAAAACAGTGTCGTAGTTCAGGCATTTTGTAAAAACTATTTACAAATTATATACAGAAACCTTCCATGCTTATCGCTCTTTCTATTACCGAAAACCATTTTACGATCCGGCGCATAGTTTAGAAGAACACCGACGTTGTTTTGTCAAAGACTGCATAGTTAAAAACAGTCTCTGTCTGTCTTTGTCTTTTTCTCCGCTCACTTCTTCTAAACCATGCGCCGAACCTAAAAATGGTTTTCGATAGTAGAAAGAGCAATAAACGAGGAAGGTTTCTGTATATAATTTATAAATATTTTTTACAAAATAACTGAACTACGACGGAATTTTAGCAAAGCCTACATAGTTAAAATCAGAGTCTCTGACTGTCTTTGTCTTTTTCACCGGTCATTTCTTCTAAACCACGCACCGGATTTTGAAATGGTTTTCGCTAATAGAAAGATCAATATACGAGGAAGGTTTCTGTATACAATTTGTAAATATTTTTTCAAAATGCCTGAAATACGACGGTATTTTGTCAAAGACTGCACAGTTAAAAACAAAGTCTCTGTCTTTTTCTCCGCTCTCTTCTACTAAACCACGCACCGGATTTTGAAATTGTTTTCGGTAATAGAAAGAGCGATAAACGAGGAAGGTTCATGAATATAATTTGTAAATATTTTTTACAAAATGGCTGAAATACGACGGTATTTTTTCAAAAACTGCATAATTTTTTTATGATGTTATCAATTATGTTATTTTTTTTATTATGTTACTCGTTTATGCTACTATGCTACTCAATTTGGTTACTCAACCACATTAAAATCACTGAATGGATTTACATAACGATTATTAGGTATTAAATTTAAATTTGCGAAAATGCAGTTTTCTCATTTTTTGGATTTTTAAAATTTGTGAGTAAACTATATGGCCTACAGACGTCGTTCTCTGCTTAAATTAAAGCTAATTACATTTGCTACAATATATGTTCCTATGATATTTCCCTTAAAATGAGTATTTTCCCCGATATCGGGGTCAAAAATTGACCAAATCTTAAAATTTCACTTTGTTGAAAAAACTGGTCAATTTTTGGAAAGCTGTATCTCGGTAAGTATTGAACCTACAGAGCTGGTTCTTGTCTCAGATTGTAGCAATTTTAGTCTACTTAAAAACGTATAAAAAATATTTTGTAAAAAAATGCATAGTTTAAGACCTATATTGAGAATACCAAAAAAAGTGACCTTTCCCCCCCTCCCCCACCGCCGGCTCGTGTCACTCCCTCGGGGGCTTTTAGTATATTCATCTGGACACCTTTAGGAATAACTGTACCAACTTTCAAAACTACACGAATTATTCGGTCTGATCGACGATTCTGAAACTAATTTTCTTAGACTAATAGGCTATATATTATCGCGTTAAAATAAAAATGCTTTTCGCGCAGATCAATTTCGCAACGTAAGTCGATACAAGTATTATAAAGAAAGAGTGCGAATTTTGTGAGTTTGTGTGAATGCCCAGGGTAATCTTCAGAACTACTGAACCTATTTGAAAAATATTTTCGCCGATACGTAAAACGAACCTTCAGGATGGACATAGGCTATATATTATCGCGTTGAGACCAATTTTGCAATGTAACTCGACGAAAAAACGGTGGCAATTTACAAATTCAGGTGAAGCTAGACCAAGTCGCCAGTAATGTATAAAATTGTATCAGAATTTCTATTTGTGATTTTATTTTTATTTTTTAGATTCTTAGCGTGTTTTTTTACGATACGACCAGACGGGAGAACGCATTTCCGAAATTGCATTGTCTATCCAGGTATCAGCAGAAAATAGCTTGATTTTGCTGATTGTTTTCCCAGCTACGCTGTTAAAATAAAATTCCGTTTAAAATCGACACAAACATAATATACGAATAATAAAACTATAAAATTTTTCCGAATACTAAAAAAGTGACAACAAAACACTAAACACTTTTTTATTTCGATAAAAGTTGATTACATCAGATCATAACGAAATTTTATTACCGAAAAAAACATGACATCATGACGTCATTGTACAGTATGTTGTTAAGCATGCTTTGATTAATTTTTACTTGACGTGGAATATGTTATGTAGGTAACCATGGCAACGAACAACAAATATCATATTGAATACTAGCCATTACCCACGTCACCTTACGCGATATTAGAAATTTTATTTTCTTTATTATACTATATCAAACTAGAGTGACCTGTGCGAATTATTCGCACTAAATAAGTACTTATAATAATTATCACTTTACAAAATTATTTTTTAAATATGATTGCAGGTATTCAATTTGTTTCTAATTTTGCACACTGCTTATAACGTTCTTCTTTTTGTTGTATTACAATATGAAGCTAAGATGACAGATCGAAGAAATATTTTACTAAAATTGTCATATAGAGGCGTAAGTAGCAAAAGCGTTGAGCTAAGCCGTCAGATGGCATCATGCAGCATTGCTGTGACGTTGTTCAGCGTTGCTCGCTGTTTCAAAATTAAAGCCGTCAGATGGCAGTATGCAATATTTACAATATGAAGGTCAGATGACAGATCGAAGTGTTGACGTTTTTTCTAAATTAAAGTCGTCAGATGGCAGACGTTGTTCAGCGTTGCTATTAATTAATTAATTTACAAAAACAAAAGCAATAATAAATTTTTTAGTTGTCGATGTCAGTAAAGCAAGCAATTATCTGTAAAATGATATATAATTTATGTGGAGAAATTGTGAGGTTTTTTCTAAAAAGGGAGGCAAACATCTTAACCTTAGCGTATTAATATATATGATGTCAATATTATTGAAAATGGAATGGTCCCGCCGCCCAACGGCAGAATTTTTTATTATATAATAATTTGTTAGGTTTACTTTTTTATTACTTAAATTACGTGCTCAGTAATTTTGGCTATATGCACGAAAAGTTGTTGAAATACAACTACTCATATACATAGGTAAGTATTAAATATTATAAATATGGAATTAATAAGGTAAGTAATAATAATAGCTTGCATAATATAGATAAATAGGTTATTAATTATTTAGATTTTGTTTTCTAGGAGGTTTACTTTTATTATCTATACAATTTGTGACAAGTTATAAAATAAGTCTGGCACCTGTGTTCCCACCACAAAGTCCCGTACGTCCACCAAATAACCACGTCCTCCCACCATATAGTACCGTACTGCCACCACATAAATAAATCAGGAATATTTTGTATCTGAGCTCTGCTAGACCCTCTCTGTAGTCATTTTACCATTCCAACCCACAAGTGGGAAATGGTACTAGTTTAGGTCAAAAATCACTTTTCAAAAATTTTACAATATCTTTCCGTTTTGAGGTCTCCCAAATCCAAGAAACAATTTTTGGAAAAACTCTGTGCGTCTGTTAGTCTGTGAACACGATACAGGTCAAACGGATGAGCGGATTGAAACCAAATTTTGGGAGAATGTTTGGTATGCAAATATGAAGAGCCCTATTGTTTTGGGGAAAATCTGCGCATGCGCTGAAGAGATATATGCTAAAACAATGTTTTTTACATAATAATGGTATACTTTTCATAATGGCTTATTAATCTGTTTATTTTTTCAAGAAAGTTTTGTAAAAAATTTTTTTTCTAAACTTTATAGTTTCGGAAATATTTTGAAAATAAAAAAAGTCAGCCGCTCTTTTGTTTTATGGATCTGTCAGAAGTAAACTAGTTAGGCATTCTTTGATTAATTTTTACTATTATTTTCCATTTAAAGTGGAAAATAAACTATAATTTTTTATGTTAAACTTTATTTTCTAATTTAAAAAATTGTTTTTTGGTAATGTAGTATATTTTTTAATAATTTTTATTTAAATTTGTTTTGTAATAATTTTGTTATATCCATTATTACAGAGCTTTGACAAAGTCAATATTTTTGATGAAACGTAAGCAATAAAAGAAAAGAATTATACCTATGTGTCCGCATTCCCGTTATTCATAATTATTGAAAATTAATTTTTACATGACGTGGAACATACTATGTAGGTAACCATGGCAACTAATAGTTAATATCATAGTGAATACTAGCCATTAGCCGCATCACTTCACGCGATATCAGAAATTTTATTTTCTTTTTTATAATCAAATGTCAACATTTTCGAAGTTGGAATGGTCCCGTCGTCCAATTGGCTGGAATTTTTTCATTTCATTTTGCAATTTACTATTCTTATATCTTTCATATTAAACTACTAGCGGCTCTGTACGTGCTTCGCTACGTATAAAGTGAAATAATAAAACAATTTAATTGGAACATCTATCTATCTCTCTATCTATTTTATTAATTGCTAGCTATTTTAAAATATACATGGGCGTATATGTGTGTATGTCGAGCACTCCGGCTGCGCCGTCGTGCTCGAAAAAAAATAGCGTAAAGTATTCGTGGATAACTGGTCTTTAAAACACTTGCTCTATTTCGAGCACTCCGGCTGCGCCGTCGTGCTCGAAAAAGAATAGCGTAAAGTATTCGTGAATAACTGGTCTTTAAAACACTTGCTCTATTTCGATGGTTCACTCCGGCTGCGCCGTCGTGCTCGAAAAAAAAGCATTTGTTTTAAACGATATTCAGTTTTTTTACATCCTCGATCTAGATATATGGTTGTTAAGTTCGTTGCGTCATCTATTGAATATTCACTCAATCCATCTTATATGGTTGTATTATGACTGTCAAGGAATAGACAAATAATTTGCAATAAAATAATATTGCGACTATAAATTGAAATGTAAGCTATCCTATCTTTCAAGTTGGGTCGAATTGCACACGGTGTGCAAATCAAATTTAAAATCGGTTCAGTAGTTTAGGAGTTCATCGTGGACAAACATGTGACACGTAATTTTTATATATAAAGATAGTATTGATAGACCCTGTGTATGCAATTTTAGTGAATTTGCAGTTATATGTAAATTTGACGTTGCATCTATTTTGCATAGTGAAAAATCAACAAAAAGCATATTTTAAGTAAATTGTTGCCATTATCTGGTTTGGCTGTATCAAATAATAATAATAATAATGCGTTTAACGCCCGTTTCCCGACTTTATGTCATACCAGACGCCATTCGCATCATTACTATTTTCCATCTATCACACTTCCCGTTATTTTCTACAATTTTAAACTTAATCAATAGCAATGCGCGAATGAAGGAATTTTTAGGAAATTAGGATAAGGCAGTCAAATTTTGAGCATTTTCTGCAACCCAGCATGCTTTAAATGTCAAAAATTTAACAGGGCTGCTAATTTTAACATTCGTGATACATAAATAGCATCGTTAGATTTTCACATTTTATCAAATACAAAAAGGGTTTTTGAATAAAATAATTAAGGTTATGAATATACTTACATGTTCACGTAATACATTATAAGCTTCTAATTAATTAACATTAATTAATGCACTCGCTTTACTACTAATTACTTCATAATATTATGAGCTTGCAGCTTTATTAAAACCGTTCTCTTCATTTTGCAAATATAAATAAATGTGTAATTTAATTAAATTAAAAGCTTGTGTGGTGTATTTTTTTGAAAGTTAAAAAATATATAGATAGATAGATAGATAATTTATTGTGTAGCCCAGAAAAAGATACAATAAGTCATATCCACACTAATATTATAAATGCGAAAGCAGCTTTGTCTGTCTGACGCTTTCACGGCCAAGCCGCTGGGTCGATTGTGATGAAATTTAATACGGAGATACTTTAAACTCTGGGGAAGTAAATTGGCTACTTTTTTCAAAATTCAACCGCTATGGGGATGAAGTAGGGGTTTTAATAAAAACAAAAAAATTGTTTTTAGGGTTGCTTGAATGTATGAATTTTTTTAAAAATTATATCAATTGTACACAGCAATTCCTCGCGGACAAAGTCGCGGGAAAAAGCTAGTTAAATAATATTACGTAAACATAGAATTAATGTACCTACCTTACGTCGTTGTCGTGCTGATGTTCAGTTTAATTCGAGTGAAATGTTTTATTAATTAAAATGTCGAACAAAAAAACTTGAATTAAAAATCGATCATCTACAACGAACTATATGGATGACATAGTCCGATAACACAAAGGCTGTGTATAAAAAACGACAGATAATTATCAACCGATGAAAAATAGATGCATTCACAGTTAAAAAAGTGTCCATGCGATATTACTTTTTAATGTCGCGTATAAATGATACATTTTTTTCATTGCTTATCTGAATAGTGCATTCAAATACACTTTAAAAGATGCGGAACGTATCCATTTAAAAAAAAGCGAGTGTGCTTTAGACCACACGACTGAAAACTTCTTCCTGCCATAATTATTTTAAATATATTTATTAAGAATAATGCGTAAATACCTCAAATTTGCTCATGTTAAATTCATAAAAATATTTCAGAATCGTTTCAAAATTGAAATTTAATCTAATATTAAAAATGAAAATGTGCTTCCAAAATTTCATTAAAATCGGCCCGACAGGACCGGACTTAAATATTTTATGAAAACATCAGTTTGTAGATATGGATTTACTGAGTGAAGGGTGAATTTAATTTGGTAAATTGATAGTAATATTTATATTAAGAAAAAAATATTATTTTAAGGGATGTATTAAGGGGTTACATTTTTTATTTTGACCAAAAACAAAAGAGTTACGTTCACGTAATAAAGCAACACTGCCTGTGTTAGCAAATACACTATATTGTCGGCAGGGTTTCGCACTGCGAGTTTTATTTTTCTTTTGACGTACGGAGCGCTAAAAAAACCCTCGGCGTACGTCTCTGCACATTTGACGGCAGTGATGAAGAGTCCATAATGGAACTAACTTTTAATTGCTTTTTTAAAGTTTGTGAATTATTCACATAATACAATGACAACGCGTATGACTACATAGGTAAACCGTAAATTTTATAATTAATACAATCTGCAGAGTGCTTTGATGTAAAAATGTGTGTAGTACATATACAGTCATTTGTTTGAAAACATTTTTAATCTATATTTTTTATTTCTTTGCCTTTGTTTTCGTATACTCTCATCACAGCTGTAGTATGGCGTACGGTGCATTATTTATTCAAAAATGAGTTGAAAATCAATTTTTTAAATTCGCAGATTGATTCATCGTCATTCTGTGCATATGAAATTTTAATTGGCAGAACTTAATTAAGCCAGTAAAATGAAGAACATTTTCACAAAATCGCAAAAGGATGCAAATTTGAGGGAACTTTTATACAAGACGTATGATACACAATCTGTCAAAATTGCACCTGGAACTTGTTAAAAACGTTGAAATAGAGTTAAAACGCTGTGTTTCATTAGTTATTACGAGCACCAAGGCAACTTTAAATAAAAGGCTTGATTTTTTTTATATTTCGGTAGATGGATGATATGTTTTCATTGATTTCTCCAAAACTAGTCGGTGGAAATTAAAAAAAAAAAAACTATTTAAATTAAAGTTAAAACCTTAATACATTATTGAAAACAAAAAAGAACCGTTGCCCCCCCCCACGATTTTATTTTAGTTTAATCAAACCCCCAATGGTGACTCATATTTATTTTCTAGTTTTTAGTACATTTTCGATTGTACAAATAAACCGCTTAACTTAAAAGTTTTTTTACCTCTTTTTATTTATTGACTAGCGGTCCCGCCCGGTTTCACCCGGGTGCAAAAAAACGAATGGGGGAAGGGGCATGAGTACGCACATCGATCTTAGTTTACCGAGATGAATGTAGTGTCCAAATTTCATGATGATCGGAGTTACTGTTCAAAAGTTTTTGTCGGACGGACAAATTTTGAGTTATATTTTGCAACATTTTTCATTGATGCTCCGCTCCTATTGGTCGTAGCGTAATATTATATAGCCTATGCCCTATAGCCTTCTTTGATAAATGGACTATTAAACAAAAAACAATTTTTCAAATCGAGCCAGTAGTTCCTGAGATTAGCGCGTTCAATCAAACGAACAAACAAATTCTTCAGCTTTGTATATTAGTATAGACTATAGACTATACTAATATATAAAGCTGAAGAATTTGTTTGTCCGTATCTATACTATAGATAATTAGCAGTATTCTGCTATTTGAGTTCTAATCACTGTGCTTAGGTAACCACAGTAATAAAAAAAACACATACAAAAATGATTACACAAAGTGTTTATTTTGATAAACACTTGGTAATCACGGTGGTTAACATTAGCGGAATAGCCCTGAATATTGTAAAATAAAAGACTTCATGGCGCGCAGTGCAAGAATATCAAACTTTCGGCCCTTGTGTTGTAATATACTATTTCAGTCCGTTTATATACGAGCTTGTTATTTTTTATACGATGTATAACATATACAATAATAAAATTATTGTGTTAAAAATGTGATTAAATTATTGCGTTTTCTAGTCGAAAAAAATAAAAAATTACAACGTAGACTCGGACAACCTTGACAGCTGTTGGTGGTCTTAAAAAACAGAAATAAAAAAAAAGAACATCGACGACAACAACAACAAAAACAAGTGCACTCGACGATTTATTCTCTGTAATGGGCGACAGGCATCAGCCATCGATTTTAGTTCAACAGAAAAAAAAACGGTCCTAAATGTCCGGCTGTCGTAGTGCTTTATGTCGGTCCGGTTTCACGCATAATAAATCCCACAGTAACCCAACCGAACGACACAACACACAGCAACGCCTTTCTATCTAACGTTTTCATGCACTTTGTTATATTTTCCATCGCCGGTTCAATGCGCTATCGGTTCCTAAAGGCGCGTTTACACTTCTCACCTCAACTGTCACCGTTCAATGTCATTTTATTTATTAATATCACACAAGAATACTCACAAAGGTAAGTGTCAAAAATAGCTGAACTAATATTGTTTTTGTATAATTTTTATAGACCTATTTAAGTGAGAAAGGCCATCCTTGTCTATAAGCTATGGGGACCGTACGTGAAACATAGAGGCAGCACTACTGGCGAAGTTGGCGCTCTCTAGTATCTAATTAATGAAGTAAATGGGATCGTTTTATAATAGTAAACAATGAAAATAATTTTAAAGAATTGAAAAAATAAGAAGTACGCATTTCAACCTGTAATTAATACTCGTGTACATGGACAGAATAGCTCAAAAGGCGAAAAATTATATAATTCTGGTCATGTATATGATGTTGTAGAACGTTATTTAAATGGGCAAGTTGTCATAACCGCAAAGTTGTACCACAAGCAACTGTGTCTAAAGTGTATAATGTAAAAATTACCCATGTATGAATAATTTCTTCTTTATAATATAATATTTTGTATCATATTAGTATTTTACTTTGTAATTTCTTTATATTTTCGATAACTGAAAAGCAAACTGTCACTAATTGGCATATAAATGCAATTTTTTTATCCAAAGCCTGCTCATAATATATCATTATATTTTGAATAAATGCTCCCATAAAATGAAAATTTTTACCACCAGTTGGCGTGAAAGCCACGAAGCTCGGTTCCTATAAAAACTCGGGTCAGTGAAAAACCTCCATAAGCGAAAAAGAGATCTTTGAACTCTTGTTTATCCAGGTTCGACTGTAGGTATAATATTATAACATTTGTTTTTCGTTTTCTGATGTCACAGGTAAAATTAATCAAGGTATTAACTAACTCTTTCCTTTTTGACGAATCAATTACGTCATAATAAAAAATTCCCGCCAACTGGCTGACAGGGCTATTCCAACTTCAAAAATATTGACATTTGACAAATAGAATTAAATGTTAAGGCGTGATGTGAAAAGGATAACGACTGGTAATAAATATTATGATATTTGCTATTCGTTTATCTGGTTTCACATGCAAAGATTATCAAAACATAAATATAGATGGCCTAGTACTGTGGATACCTCACGCACTTAGCTAAGGGTTAACCACGCGTCTGACGATCGAATTCCCAATTAATCGGGGCGAGAGCTAAGATGTTTACACGTCAAAGTAATGCGTCGAAGTGCCAGTTCAAATGAAATACGACAAAATATTGTTACGGGCCCCTTGTTGGGACGACTATGGATTCTGTAGGAATCTTCTAGTAACGACAACAATAACAATCGAAAGCAGGTAAAGACCCGACCTTTCTTGCAATAGCCTGGAGAAACCAATACATGTAAAGGAAGGTATCTCGGAACTACGAGAACATTCTAGAAGCGTGGGACGAAGCTATAAAATGCGAGCGGAGTGGTTGAGTCAGTTATCCGTGTTGTTCGTGTGTTGATACAGTGCTCTGGCATTACGACAAAAATTATTCAATTATACTGTGAAAATAAATAAACTTTGATGAGTGCAATTATATAAATCTGGTTTTACATAAATGACTTATAGTTAATAGACAAGTGTGCTGATAAACTTTGTGTTTTGTTCCTGTGTTGTGAATATTTTGTGTACATAATTTAGTGACTCTATATTCTCTGTTACTTAGTCTTTTATTTTATTATTTAGAACTATTAGTTTTGTTTCTTTTAACGTTATTATTTCTGTTAAATTAAAGAAGTACGCTATCGTTTATGTGTTTAACCGGTTTGTTAAACATTTATTATTGTAAATAAAAATAATTTCCGCCACGGACTACAACAGTTTTGTTACAATAGCTTATGTAATTAATAGAAAAAACTACAAAACCTGTGTCAACTGAAGTTATATTGCTAACCTCACTTTATATATTATATACGGACGTAAGTTTTTGCGATGGAATAGATGTAATATTGTGTTATACGTCACAATAAATTATCTTGACCAAACGAAAACTGACCAATGCTTTCACCTTTTCATCGCAGTTCATGTCTAACAAAAATCCAATGATATAATCCATCTCGAAAGAACACATTTTAACTGAAACGACAAGACGAAAATGTGAAGATATTAACGTTTTATTATTTCTACAGACAGATAGCAGTAATAGTAACCAGGGGGAACTGCCGTATCATCCTTTTCTCGAAGCGACTCACGGCACTTTTGAACCCCGTGGAATTTCGTTGTGGATAAAGCAAGAAGTTTAAATTTTTAGTGATCAAGAGGACATAGGTACTCTGGCTATATTGCTAATAATTATACCTTGTAGTTCACGAATTATCGCTAGTCAAATTTCTTTAATTTTGTTACCGGCACACTTACCGATCATCAAAATTCTAAGGTACTTCTAACGGTCTCACAAACTTGAAATTTTGAATTTTAGTTAGCGTTTAGCCTATTAAGTGATGGAAAAAATGAAAAATCTCGAAATTTAATTATTCAAAAAATCAATAGTGACAGGGAGTGGGCTTTAATGAAATCAGTAGCTGACGGACATAATATATTTCCCGAGAAAAAAAAGGTGGATGACCTACAAAAAGAAATGAAATCCCACCAAAAACATAAAATGTAAAAAAATGACAAGTCTCGCAACGCAGTTCTTTCGCTACAAAAAGTTGTCAGATCTCATGTTAAACCAAGTCAGTTATTTTAGTTAGTGTCTATGGAAGCATTTGTTCAACAATTTTGTTATAAATTGTTACCTAATGAATTTCCTATCAACATTTATAGTGACCGTGTCAATATTAGACATCTTTATTTCTATAATAATTATAATGACTTGGCAATTACACGGCATCATATTCTACTAATTAAAATACTTTACTGTTAAGTACACCGTTTAGATTTACTTAGTAAACGAAATAGTAATTTATTCTTTCATAATTGTGGTGCCGTGCAATTTCCAAGTCATAATAATTATTATAGAATTAAATATGTCTAATATTGATACGGTCACTATAAATGTTGATAGGCAATTGATTAGGTAACAATTTATAACAAAGCTGTTGGCCAGGTGCTTCCATAGACACTAACTAAAATAACTGACTTGGTTTTACATCAGATCTCACAACTTTTTGTAGCGGAAGAATTGCGTTGCGAGATTTGGTATTTTTTTACATTTTATGTTTTTGATGGGATCACATTTTCTGACAACTCTTTCTGCAATCGAGAATTAAAGGAATAGTAATTTTTATATATAGAAACGTTGCAGATCAAGTTACAACGTCAACAAAAGCTCTTAAAAAAAGGGAAAGTGTAAACAAGCCTGCAGGGATATCGCTTTTATCGTCAAGTTCACCAGACCAAAACCCAACGAGAATTGGTAGAAAAAAGCTGCAGCATCAATAAACACGTGTATATGTAGAATAAATCCAGTACACAAATAGCGAAACACAAAAGCTTTGGATTGTAAACATCAACGTTACTCACAGCGTACGACAAACCATAAATCATTTTATTGTTCCCCGGTTGCACTTGTTTTTAATTCAACTATTCTTGCTCATTCTCGACACCGATCTGTATTTATTGTGAATGGCAGCCATTGTGTAAAATCACATACTTTCTATAAAGTTCTATACGGCGTATTTTGTTTCGAAAATCTAACCAATAACATTTTTGATAAGGCGATCACAAGTAGTTGTGACTAACGGTGTCCAGTCCGAAACATTAATATTAACAAAAGGAGTCCCGCAAGGGTCTACGTTAGGTCCTATCTTATTCTTTCTATACGCTAATGACATGGTCAACCATATAGAAAATATAGAACCGATTGTGTACGCAGATGATACAACCTAAAGCGCGGGTCACACTAGGCTGCTTGTCTGCCGCTGCTGATCAGCGACCGACTGTAGCACCAGCAAGCAGCGGCGGGCACCCCGGTCACACTACGGCTGCTACTCGCTAGTCTACCGCGAGTAGTGGCTGCCAATCCGGTCACTACATCATCGAACATAAACCACGTGGTACGTGATGGTTTACTCGCCTATGATGCACTGCTTCGGTCCAGCGCAGGTAGTGGTAGCGGGTGCGAGTGAGTCACGTGACCTGCTTGTCGCCGCTGCCTGTCTACCAAAATAGAACATGTCCAATTTCACCAGCCGCTGATAAATACTTGCCGACTGGCGGCGCCAGCGGCGAATTTTACGCTCACACCAAGCTGATTGATGGCTGACAGTAGCGGCTTCCACAACTCGCGGCTGGCAGCCAGCCTAGTGTGACCTGTGCTTTACTCTCTAGTCGTGGTGATTTAATTGATATGGAAATTAATCTAAACATTGCCGTCAATCAGATAGTGGATTGGTGTCACATCAATAAATTGCAACTTAATGTTGCAAAAACAATAACAATGTACTTCCATACGAACTAATCGCAGGTGTGCGTTATACCCACAGTTGTAATAGGTGAGGAAATTGTTGAGAATACTGACGTGTTTAAGTACCTTGGTATATTGGTCAACGAAAACCTAGATTGGTCACATCATATCAATGAATGTTAAAAAAAAATCTGTCAAGGATTATTATTTGTTGTACGTAGACTGCGTTCAATAGTTGACTTTAAAACCTTAATTAGTATTTACTATGCTTATGTATTTCCTCATTTAAAATATGGCTGCATACTTAAGGGTAATTGTTCCGAGTCGAAGCGCCTATTCATCCTGCAGAAAAGGGCCTTACGCATTGGACTTACGCCACGTGAAACTATAATATTATGACTCCACCATCTATTTATATTTGTTGCGGTTTTTCCATGGTTTCCCTCAATAATTTCAGATAAATATCCTGATGATTCGTTATACAAAGCCATTGCCGATTACCTATGCACAAAAGTTACCTTCCTTTTCCTAATGTCCTAAAATTGCTTCATTCGCGCATTGCTATCAATTAAATGGAAGTATAAAAATGTAGAAAATAACTGGAAGTCGGGAAGTATGATAGATGGAAAATAGTAATGGTGCGAATGGCGTCTGTTGACATCAAGTCGAGAAACGGACGTTAAACGCATTATTATTATTTCATTCTTATAGAGATTCTGAAACTCAGGATTTCCTGAATTCCCAGACACGAACACCAACCTGCATAAGAACAATAAATGTAGGTATTCAAATCTTTGATTAAATGTAGCTATTGTTATGAAATATTTTTAATGAAAATTAACAGAGGACATAACAAATAACGTGGAAATCTTTGAGAGCGATGATGAAATAAAACATTTTTGACGTTGTTCACGTTGTCGTTATGGATGAAGGGGGGTGAGGAGGTGGGGGCAAAGAGACGCGGGACATCGCTGTCACAGTCAGTGATTTCGTTGCGCAGTGAAACGTAAACAAACAACAGTGGACAAAGAGAGCGACGCATTTTCTGTGCCGTCATTAAATACGGGTGTCCCAAATATTGCACCTCAAAAATTGGTCATCAATATTGATTCGGATCGAGCTTCCGAGCGCCAGTTCTTTGGCCGAATCTGAATTTCGCCAAAGATGTAATTTCAGTTTAAGACGTAACATAGACACAAGATTTGTTGATACGGTAATTAACGAAATCATTAATGCATTACAGAAAATCGTTCTACTTAATATGCAATAAACACCAAAAAGAATGATTTTTACGGATTTTGGTAGCTATACCATATCAACAAAAACTTAAATGAAATACACTGTATAAAGCTAAGAAAGCGAGGGAAACTATTTGTTTTTGTAATATAATCGTTGTCATAATAATAATAATAATAATAAAAACCCTGCCGACAATATAGTGTATTTGCTTTTATAAGCAGTGTGGCTCTATTATATAAACTTAACTTTGTTTTTGGGCAAAATAAAAAAAAATACCCCTTAATACACCCCTTAAGACAACATTTTTTTACTTAATTTCAATATTAATATCAATTCAACATCTGTACCAAATTATATACCTAAACCCTTCGGCGTAGCGGTGAGAGCACTAGACTCGCATTCGAGAGGTACCGGGTTCGAATTCCGGCGGGGGCAGATGTGGCTGAGAGTTTTTCCCACTGCCTCTCGTCGAGAAACGGTAATTCCTGTACCGGCCATCTTGATGAGGCTTTCCATGGTTTCCCTCAACAATTCCAGATAAATAGATGGTTCCTTATTCAAGGCCATGGCCGATTACCTATCAAACTCCTATGTTCAAAATTTGCCTACCTTATCCTACTTTTCTAAAAATTCCTTCATTCGCCCATTGCTATTAAGTTGAAGTTTAAAATGCTGAAAATAACAGTAAATGTAATGGAAAATAGTAATGGTGCGAATGGCGTCTGTTATGACATAAAGTCGAGAAACAGACGTTAAACGCATTATTATTTTACTAAGACAATATATAGCCTATGGCCATCCTGACGGTCCATTCTAAATATTGGTGAAAACATTTGTAAAATAGGATGAGTAGTTTCGGAGATTACCTCCTACATCTAAACTGTCCAACGGTTGTTACTGGCTGCTAGTTGCAGGATCTGGTCCAATATGCGCAACTCCGTTAAATAACATGGGTTATTCACGAACAATCTTTATCTCTTTATAATGTTATTAGTATAAATAGAAGCAATGCAACGCTTTACGAATGACAGTTGCGCAATATTTGTTTCTACCGTCAAACAATAGTATATATAAAACTAAGTTCGATTGACTTTTCAATTTCCATTTCATTGGAAAATTTCATCTCGCCAGTTCTACCGTGAAATCTGTCACATTTTACAGTGACGTGAAAAGATAAAGGGAACGATTAAATGGAAAAATGGTTTTGTTTTTGTCGTCGCTGCATTTAAAACACTTCGTCAAAACAAAACAAAAATTGATTCGCAATATCAAATAAACTTGTCATTAAATGTGTAACTTTTTTGTAGAAATGTTTTTGAAAATGTATTCTCCTCTAAAGCCGAAATCTATACTAATATAATATAAATTTTTCATAATTTTCGATAATGAATTAACTTCTGAATTCTATTATAAAATAAGTAGATTATACTAATTAATTTTTTATATTTTTATATTATTTCTGAAGAAGATCTAAAATTCAGTTCGAAACGTCATCTTTTGTAATATTTATTTATAATTTTATTTTTGTCAATATATAGTCTGAAAAAAAATGGTAGACAATTTTATTTATTTGAAGTGTTCTATTCAGATGTTAATCAAAGATTTGAATATAATAAAGAGATGGGATAATATTTCCAGAGAAAGAGAGAGATAGTATATGTGATGGTAGGTGATAAATCCGTTTTGCATAAAATCTGTTCTTAGTCTATTCGGAGAAAGAAAATAATCAAATTATGAGAACGTATCCGTGTTTCGTCTCAATCGGGCGCGAAGCCACTGTTAACGGCTAGTAGGTAATAATAATAATAATATCTAAATATATAAAAGGAAACCGTGACTGACTGACTGATCGACAAACTGACTGACTGACTGATTGATCTATCAGCGATAGCTCAAACCACTGGACGGATTGGGCTGAAATTTGACACACAGATAGTTATTATGACGTAGGCATCCACTAATAACATTTTTTTTTTCAATTCAACCCCTAAAAGGGCGAAGCGGGCTTTCAAAATTTGCATGGAGAAATCATATATAGATGTATCAATTCGAAAATGCGCGGATTACTACTGTCAACAAATAAATAAACATGTGTTTCATGCTTTTTCAAAAACAACCCCTTCAGAGGGTGTAAAGAGGTAAATAGTCTAAAAATCAACATGGGTGTCATTTTCAAGGTTTGTCAGGACGTTGATCACGTCAATGTCATCAATTTTGAAATTTATTATGAGGGTATACGTCAACGTTTTTAAGATTGCATATTAAAATCACACTAGTATGAACGTAACCGCATTCAAGGACTAGTTTTTAAATGAATTTAAATACAAAACAATAAAAAAGTCGTAACAAAAACCACTTAACAACTATAACAGATTAGTTAAAATCCTATAAAATATTCACAACGCTTTTATAACTAAGAATGCATCGAAAATTAACTAGATATAAGTATTAAAAGCGTAATATTACATAAGCAAAACAGAAATGGCGTTTTGAATATTTATAAAACTATACTAGCGGACCAGCCCGATTTCATCCGGGTGCGATAGATATAATTCTGCCACATGTATTTCGTTTGCGGTCCGAGCAAAGAGCTTTGAGCAAATTCTACCAAATTTGCGTCTGAACTAATAGCTTTGAGCGAATTCTATCACAAGTCGCTACTTGGTACTTAAACAGTTTTTTTTGACGTGATAACGTCTTATAAATTGATGAATCACCAATCTTATAAATTGATAAAACACCGGCTGCATGCACGAAAAAGTGTAACGTTCCTAACGTTCGTAACGTTCCGCCTGACCCTGTGCGTGCTTTTCTCGAAAACGGCCCTAACGATTTGGATGAAATTTACTGAAAAGGGATTTTGGGGGGCAAAAAATCGTGTTAGCTAGGTCTCATCTCTCGAAAAAATTGTTTTCATACAAATTTTATCATTATAAAAATCAATTTTTTGACGTATGAAAATACTTAAATATTGTAAGGAGGTTTTGGAATTTTATATAAACAGTGAAACAATTGTTTTATAAATAGTATGACAGTTAATCTTTGAGACTTAAATAAATACGAAAGAAAGAAAGTTAATAAAAAAAATTATTTTTATAGGTGGTGAGTAATTTAATAAATAAAATTAACCTAAATTTGAAGCGAAAGATGCAATATCATAGATTCGAATTATTATAATTATTATATAAATTTAGGTTCTGTATTACGGAATACGTTATCACGTAAACTATCGTCCGTAAACCGACTTTACAGACAACCAATTTTTTTGTTTGCTTCTCAATGAATAGCTTTGAATAAATTCTATGAGATGTCGCTACATATTACTAAAACAATTCTTTTTTACAAAACACCGTAATTTTGTACAAAATATTTAATAAAAACTATCCTATAGCGTAAGTTGGACCAAGAAAGACATTTACAAAATTTCATTAAAATCGGAGATTAGCGCGGACGAACATGGTGATATTATGAAAACATGCATTTTTGCACACCCTTTTGTAATATTTTCACGCCTGTATAGTGGTCGTGAAATGTTACATTTTACGTTAATAAAAATAATAATAATCAATATACAAAAATAGTGTCAAAGAAGAGCTGATATTACATAGATATAAATAAATAAATAAATTAGTGGTTCGCACTAAACGTAGTCTAACTGTAATGTAACCGCATGAAAATACAACGCATAGCCAAGAATTAGAACTATACTGGGTCAAAATTGAATTGTCAAACATTAAAAAAAAAGTGAAATAGGGGTTACGTACAAAAAATATATTTCTCGTGGCTGATATTTTGACTTATTTGACCGAACTCGCTGGCACTCGTTTGTAATATGTCGCATTTCTAAATAGTAGTCATCATGCACTAGATACCAAACCTACTATAACAGGAATGGCGAACCTATGGCACGCGTGCCACAGGTGGCACGCGACAGATTATTATGGACACGGCATTGATTGAGGTGCAAAATCGAAATTAAAAATATGCTAAATGTCGAAATAACACCAAATAACAAATACGAAAAAGTTTCATTGTATTATCGAAATTATTCTTTTAATCTATGTTTGATTTATTTTTTTGACAACTCTTTGACTGCTTGTCGGCACGCCATGGTTGCATTAAAATTTTTTGAAAAAGCAGATGTAGAAATGTTCGCCACCCCTGTACTATAATATATGCGTTTTCAAACTTATAATATAAATAATGCATGCAAAACTATGGTAAAAACTAATATTATTACATCATAGGTAAAGTGAACGAAATTGATATTAATATGTACATATAAAATGTACTTCGTTTCTGAAAAGCTACTGACTGACTTAGCATCGCGAGAACTTTAAAGTGTGTCTTAAAATAGGTGCAATTTAACGTTAATAAAAGCAGGATACGTTTGCATCGTTATCTTAAGTTCAACTTATCTAGTGGCCATATTCACCGAACGTAAGTAGTTATTTATTCGGTTCATTTTAGTGTTGGGCATAATCGATATATTTCAATAATCGAATGAATCAAAATAATCGGTTTTTATAATCGAATTATCATTCGAATTATCGATTATGAATGATGCGCAAACTTGGCAACTATTAATTTCGTTTTATTTACTTTTACAGTATAAGCGAATGATCATTCAAAATATCGATTATGAATTATGTTCTAACTTTGTAATTTCGATTTGTTAATATTACTTAACACAATATTAATAATGGAATCACTGGTATGATCCAATAGAAATAGAAATATATTTGTTATGCCCTAGATCGTCAATTTACATAATGAGTTAAACATTAAAATTGAAATTTAAAAAATCCTTAATGTCAGAAAAACATTTTTTTAGGAATTTGATTTGAGTTTGAACTTAAATTCTTTACCACACTGAATTTCAGTTAAGCTATTTGGTAGTTTATTAAATAAAACACTGCCAGCAAAGACTTCCCATCCCAGTGCATGTAGATGCAGAAACGAATGATATATCGATATATCACATTAATATCGACAGTGGACATAGCAATAGTACTGTGTCGAGATATATTCATTTCATATTTCATAATAGATTCAAACGAATGATATCTCGGTTGCCATAATCGAATGATCCAACAAACTACAAAGTATGCACAATCGAAACACCCCCACTCTCCAGTGCTAGCAAAGACTTCCCACCCCAGTGCATGTAGATGCAGATACCGAATGATATATCGATATATCACATTAATATCGACAGTGGACATAGCAATAGTACTGTGTCGAGATATATTCATTTCATATTTCATAATCGATTCAAGCGAATGATATCTCAGTTGCCATAATCGAATGATCGATTATTCGGCCATAATCGAAATATTTCGATTATATCATTCATAATCGCCCAACACTAGTTCATTTGTTCTTCAGGTAACTATTCCTCCAGGGTATAAATATTTATTCGCTTGATAAAATAATAATGGCCGCCACATAGATCATAACAGCTAACGTATAAACGTGGAGTATTATATCTCTAGTTTGCTCTTGTGAATTTATTTATGTGTTGTTTATTAACCTTTTGTGAAGTGTATAGTTGTAAAACATTTAAGTTATTCGAAATTTTGTGTGCAATTGCGTTAGGATAAAATATCACTTTGTGAAACTTTTTTTTTGACGTTTACACTAACGCCTTTGGTCGGATTTTTGGGTGAACGTCAAAATATTAAAGAAAAAGAGCAAGGAGTATAGTGCAGTGTATATTTATTCTTTAACTAACTTTTCTATCTAATAATTTGCTTGGTGAATTGAAAATAAATTTTATGCGAACGAATAAAGTTCCAAGGTTAGTAACTTCTATCTTTAATAGTGTTCGGTGAATATGGGCATAGGACGTGAACACACAGATTGTCATCTATTTATATACAGCGTGTTCACCGAAAGTGGTAACAGTGAACAATTCGTGTATCCTTCTAGATACAAAAAAAAAAGTTTAAATAGTTTTTTGCTCAACTCGAGACACTATCGGAAACTGCTGAGGCATATTTTTTTTTAAATCTAACTCACCGGAAATTAACATGCCTTTTTTTTAAATGGCAAGTTATATTTTTTTTTACATTTTCGAAATCTCGATTTTTTCTCTATAAATTCATATAAAATTATCATAAGGTTGCATAAGAAAATATTCGAGAAAAACGTTATTATTAATTAAATACACAGTAATAATTTACAGTGCTATGAAAGTAATATTAGGTACTGTATATTTAATTTATAAACTGATAACGATTTTCACGAATATTTTCTTACGTAACCTTATGAAAAATTTTTACAGAGAAAAAAATGGAGATTCACCCGAATATTTACATATTTAAATAAAAATAGCTTTTGACCGCCAGTTAGAAGATCGTGCGTTTGAGAAATCTGTACAATTTTACTGGACCGTTGAGATTTTTAATAAAAAAAGATATAAATAATTAAAAAAATACGCTTGGAAAATACAAGCATAAACATCTATTTTACATGTAAAATTAGAAAGGCAAGCCACGCTCTACTAGACTCCAGAGAATCAAACTTAACTTTTGCGTTATATAAATGCATGTTATATGTACGTCAAGTTTTTAATATTAAAACAGCTAACATTACATCAATCTGAATCAAAATATAAATACTGATTTGTATTTATACAGAATGAAACAAAAAATTCCAGCGTGACCATTCCAAAATATTGACATTTGACATAGTATAAAAAAGAAAATAAACTCTCTGATATCGCGTGAGGTGACGCTGGTAATGTCTAGTATTCAATATGATATTTGCTATTCGTTGCCGCGGCTATCTACATAATATGTTCCACGTCATGTAAAAATTAATCAAAGCAGGCTTAACTAGTTTATTCAATAAATTAAAAAAAAATCGGGACCGCAACGTTTATTTGTCCGAAAAATTGGTTCATAATTTTATTTATTGAAGAATTCTAATCAGACGTTAATCAAAGATTTGAATTTTAACTAGTTTAGATCTACAAAACAAAAGAACAGCTGATTTTTTTGTTTTCTAAATATTTTCAAAACTATGAAATTTAGAAAAAAATGTTTTAACTAAACTTTCTTGAAACAATAATTAGAATAATATGTCGTTATGAAAAGTATACCATTATTATATAAAAAGACACAGTTATAGCATATATCTATTCTGCGCATGCGCCGATTTTCTCCAAAAACAATGGGGCTCTTCATATTTGCGTATTCAAACGCGCCACTAGATGTTTCAGATCAAAAATTACTTGACTCCCTTCAAAAAAAGCCGCTAGATAACGTTAAATAATAAAATTTTGCATATAAAAAAACTGAAAAATGGAGTCTGCGACCTATTTGATTCCAACATACAAGTGGGGAATGGTACTAGTTTAGTTCAAAAATCACCTTTCAAAAATTTTACAATTTCTTTCCGTTTTGAGGTCCCCCGAATCCAAAAAACATATTTTTTTAAAAACTGTGCGTCTATTAGTCTATTTGTCTCTGAACACGATACAGATCAAACGGATGAGCGGATTGAAACCAAATTTTGGGAGGATGTTTGGCATGTTAATATGAAGAGCCCTACTGTTTTTGGAGAAAATCGGCGCATGCGCAGAAGAGATATATGCTATAACGGTGTTTTTTATATAATAATGGTATACTTTTAATAACGGCTTATTATTCCATTTATTTTTTCAAGAAAGTTTCGTTAAAACAATGTTTTTCTAAACTTTATAGTTTCGGAAATATTTTAAAAATAAAAAAAATCAGCCGCTCTTTTGTTTTCTGGATCTGTCAGAAATAAACTAATTCGGCATGCTTTGATTAATTTTTACATGACTTAAAATATATCATGTAGGTAACCATGGCAGCGAATAGCAAATATCATACTGAATACTAGCCATTACCCGCGTCACCTCACTCGATATCAGATATTTTATTTTCTTTATTATAATCAAATGTCAACATTTTCGAAGTTATAATGGTCCCGTCGCCTAATTGGCTGGAATTTTTTTATTGAATTATCTGTTCCATTCAATAATAACATTTTAGTAGCGCAGTCTAGTAGACTTTTGTACTAGGACTATTTATATACGTTGTGTTTGGAATTTACAGAACGAATTTAGAAGTTTTATTGCAACTTTATAGCTACATAAATTCGTTTTAAGATTCCATTCACATAGATATCCAGCGCTAAATGCGTTTTAAATAGATTTCTATTCATCCCGTATAATGAATATCTCTACATTTTCACCACATACGTGCAAGTACATGCAAAATGCATTTAAAATTTAATTTAGCATTGCAATTCGCAGAAAGTACGTCGCCACAGAGAGTGAGACTCCGCTCATCTGAGCTTACCATCTGCAGGATAATATTAAATATAATATGTCCTATCGCTTTCGAATAGTTATAGTACTACCTGCTACCTATAGATAGCAACTAGAACTGTTTGAATTTTCTACAGACGATTCTCTAAAATTGTCGCCAAACGCATTTTACAGCTGTTTTATTAAGGGGGGCACCTAGTGTAACAGCTTAAATTTTTTTTTTTTTTTGTTAACAATGTACGAAATATGTAGAATATGTCTACAAAATTTCAAAACGATATTCGTTACGATAATAGTTAAGATATTAATTTATCATTACAAAGTTCACTATCAAACCTGATTTTTTTTTAAACGTTTTCGAAGTTTGTGGGTGAAATCTCTCAAAAAATTTTAAAGATCATGATACGAAGACTTCAACAATCCATTCACAACGCCCTGATCATGTTTGGGATACAGATTACAGAGCCATTCTAGGCTTTTTCAAAAGCCTTGACCTTAGTTCCGTACCTTTAAAAAAAGGAATCCTTATAGAATCACTTAGTTGTCCGTTTGTCTGTCTGTCTGTCAAGACTCTTGGGAATCAAAACCTATAGGGTACTTCCCGTTGAGCTAGAATCATGAAATTCGACATGAAGCAATGTCTTATTGCACAAGTAAAGGGAACAATCCGAAAATCGTGTAGTTACATCACAGAAAAAAATAATGTTTTAAAACCGCAACAACATGCTACGCACGTACACAGTAACAGTTCTAATACAAAAACAAGCGTCCGCTACCGGTGCGTTTATACAGCACAATATGAGAACTCACGCATACAACACGGTACGACAACTAGTCTATCAGATATAGCTACGAGGTGCAAAACAGTTCAGTAGTCCATCTTAACTCATTGTTATTACACGCTTAGTTGACAAACTGACCGCGACGTTTGTCGATGTATGGGGACAACAGTTCCCCAACGGCTAAGCGGGAAATATCTTCAAAACTCAATTCCCGCGATAGACGAACCATACCTACAAGTTGGTACGGAGCCCTCGGTGCGCGAGTCCGTCTTTTTCCGTTTTTTTTTTTTCAATTAAATGTCTGTAAGATTCGTCTGTAGACACACGTGTGCATATAATTTTGCATGTGTGTTAAAACCTGTATTACATAGCTACATATTATACTGCGCTTAGTGCATATTACGTAAGTTAAAACCGATGATATCTGTGTTAAGAACTATATCCATTTTTGTTCCGTATTACTGCTGTACTAACACGTGCAACGTGTAAACATTGCACCGAAACATACACATTTCCACGCTGCACTTTTAATAGGACGTAAATGCCGTAAGATTAGTACAGGGCGCATACTGAATCGACTCGTTCAGCTCAGAACGGCACAGAACAAGCAGTACGTTTAGAACGCCTGCATGATACCACGATGGAAAATGAGGTTGAGAATCAAAGCTGTGTACCGATTTCGCGCGGCAGCCTCGCGCGGCGGCCTCGCGACGCATGCTTCGCCGAATGTATACCTGCCTCGCACCTAAAGCTGCCTCGACTTGAGGCAGCCACAGAGTGAGCCACTGGCAGTCGGTTTTTGGTCCACTTCAAAGGCGCCTCGCGACTAAATACTCGCTCTGTTTGTACCAGTTTTTGTTGTGTGTTTGGACAACGAAAAGTGTATACTTTTAATAGATTTATAATAGATTTATTTAATGTAAGGGCTAATCTTTCCCTAACAGTAATCGCTTGTCTCGCATGTGTATCCATTTTTTCCACTTTAGGATTTATTAATGTACTTAATTAAGTATTCGAAGTCGGCTAATGACATGCGCGTAAAATGTTTGACGGTATTTTCAACTATTTCAAATACCATATCTTCCAATAGTCTATTCCTATACTGTAGTCGATTTTTGAATAATTTTTTCATCCACCAACGCGACTTTTGTCGTCGATTCTTCCTATCTGCTAAAATTTGATGTACGTGACGGTGCCATTCGAACGCCTCGCACTGACTGACGGCTCGCTTTGCTTCGCGAGCTTGCCTCATTCCGCCCAGAAAAATTTCTTGTGAGGCAGCCTCGCGAGGACGCTGCGCGAGGCTGCCGCGCGAAATAGATACATAGCTTAAGTTTCTTTTTGTTAATAAATCTTTTTATCACCAAGTTCAGGACAGTTTTGTCAGTTTTGTTACAATCATATATATTAATACTGTGATGATGTTTCATTTATAATTATTTATATCCAGCTTTATATTATAGATTTGTGTCGTTGTTACTCAACTTGATTTGTAAAGTTAATAGTTATATAAGATAGTAAAAAGCATTTTGAATTCTTAGTTTTAGAAATAATTTTAATCACTACTATTCGAAACATGTACCTGTAAATATTATATTTTAAATAAATCTATTTCTATTAAAACTTTAAAAGACTTTGATCTTACATGGCGCAGTCGAAAATTAAATACAAATTAAATTTAAAACAAAAAAGAAATAAATAAAATAAAATGGAGGATAAAGGATTATTACCGATGCAAATGACTGGAAATTTGTCGATAAACTGGGACAAATGGCGAAGGCGATTTGAAAACTATTTAATAGCGACAGACCTGTGCGAAAAACCTGAGAAGAAACAGTGCGCTGTATTATTGCACTATATTGGAGAAGAATGCAAGGAAATTTACAGCACATTTACATTTACCAATGAAGAAAATAATAAAATAAGTATTTTACTTAAAAAATTTGAGGATTATTTTAAACCGAAAAAAAATATCACTTATGAACGCTACAAGTTTTTCTCTCGCAAGCAGCAGCAACATGAAACAGTTGAGCAATTTGTAACTGTACTCAAGAAACTAGCCAGCACATGTGAATTCGGAAACTTGAAAAACGACCTAATCAAGGATTTGTTAATTTGCGGTTTGCAAAGCAACGTATTACGGGAGACCTTATTGAAGGATACTGAGTTGGATCTGGAAAAGGCGATCAACGTTTGCCGAACCAGCGACATAGCCAAACAACAGTCGAGCGTAGTCAACATGGACACAGAGAGGACAAGCGAAGTTCACAGAGTTGCAGTGGGATCAACTAGTCACGGAAGGCAATCAAGAAACAAGAATGAAGAAAATACGAGTACGTATAAACAATGCTTTAGGTGTGGTGGACGATACCACGAGAAAGGTAACTGTCCCGCTATGGGTAAAATTTGCAAAAAATGTAATAAAATTAATCATTATGCTAAAGTCTACAAAACAAAAAATAAAAATGTATATGTAGTTAATAGTAATGAAGGGGAAAATATAGTAAATAATGTAAATTCTAGAAATGAAAATAATAATGAAAAGTCAGGTGACAATATGTTTTTGGGTATATTAAATCAAATAAATTACATAGGAAAAGATTGGATGGTAGAAGTAAATTTTATTGATACTAGAAAGAAAGAAAAATTTAAAATAGATACAGGGGCTCAGGCAAATTGCATGAGTTTGAATACTTTTAGAAAACTAGGTTTTAAAGAAAATGTTTTAGAAAAGACTAATATTAAATTGAGTAACTATTGTGGTACATTTTTAAACGTTTTGGGAACATGTTCAGTAAAATGCCAAGTTCAGGATAAAATCCGTCATTTGGAATTTCATGTGGTCTCAAATAATGCTCCTCCTGTATTAGGTTTGCCATCATGTGATCAGTTAAATTTAGTCAAAAGAATGTGCGCAGTTGAAACCAGAAATATTGTAGAGGAAAATAAAGATTTGTTTGAAGGGTTAGGTTGCCTAAAAATGGAACCTTATAATATTAAGATAGATAAAAATGTAGCACCAGTAATTCATGCACCTAGGAAAGTACCTTTTTTATTAATGAGTAAATTAAAAGAAGAACTAGCTAAATTAGAGAAGTTAAATATAATAATTAAAGTAACAGAGCCTACTCCTTGGGTCAATTCACTTGTCATTGTTCGCAAACCCAACGGAGCTATAAGATTGTGTTTAGATCCTAAAGATTTAAATAAAGCGATACTCAGAGAGCACTATCAATTACCGACAGTTGAACAAATTTTTAGTAAATTAGAAAATGCATGCTATTTCAGTATTTTAGATTGTAGTAATGGCTTTTGGCAAATTGTAGTAGATGAAAACAGTTCAAAACTTTTTACTTTTAATACGCCTTTTGGTAGGTTTCGATTTTTAAGGTTACCTTACGGAATTAGTTGTGCTCCAGAGATTTTTTCACGGATAATTAAACAAATATTCGAGGACATGGAAGGTGTAGATTCGTATGTTGATGACATTTTAGTATGGGGTTCAAGTTTAGAAGAGCATAATGAGAGGCTAGAGAAAGTTTTAAAAAGAATCAAAGAGAATAATTTGAAATTAGGGTAATTCCGGGGGAGATGGCCCTACTAACTTTAAGGAGCTATTGTGAAGGAATTAAGTTGAATAAAATATTGAATTCTGCGGGAAACGAAACTTTAATTATAATTCTTACAGAACATTAACAAAATATTACTTTTAAATAAACAAAAACAAGTAATTTTAAACTTTGAAAAAAAAGTAGAATTGGCCATCTCTCCCGGCGTATCCGGGAGTGATGGCCATAGTGGTCGGGAGAGATGGTCTGTACTTTATTTGCCTTTCCCTTTGCACTTGAGAGTTTTTAACTCCTTCTTTTTTTGATTACCACACTTGGAAGACATGTTCTCGACCTGGCTGTAATTCTCATGAAGCTAGAACATACAAACACTGCACTAAATCCAATCTTCAATTATTTTTTTTCTTATGATAGTTGTCACCACAACCTCTGCAGTTTTCTTCCTCTCTGTCTTTAGTTTCACTTTCTGAGGTGTCACTGAAATCCATGAGAGTTTCTTCGCAACTGCTATCTGAGATACTGCGAATAGCCTTACGTTTCTTGTTTTGCTTAAATGTGTCGGTCTTAATTTCTTTTTTGATTGTCTTGGTTTTTTAGATTTCTCTTCTTTTTCTTCTTTCTCTTTTTCTTTTATTTTTCGTTTTTTAATATGTTCTTCAGACGTCAAGAGGATGTCTACTTCCTTGACTCGTTTGCGGACATTGTTGAGTTTTACAGGCAGTGGAGATACTTTGTTCAGTGCTTTTGTTGGTGTTGGTTCCACCGTCTGTATGCCCGATATCTCTTTCATTACGTGACTCAAAGTCCTTACTAAAAGCGTGTTCCGGAATGGCACTTGGATTTAGGGAAGAAATTTCTGCTGCCTTGAATCCTGCAATTACATTTTATGGCCATCTCTCCCGGAAAAAATGTGGCCATCTCTCCCGATTGTCCAGATGAGATGGCTACATTAGGTAATTAAAGCAGCGTATAAATTTTTGAATAAATTTTGTGGTTAGAACACGTGAAAATGATTATCCTAACAAGGAAAGTACAAAAAAATAAAAAACTTTTAAAACCCCTTTAAGATCACTTAATATGTCAAACCCTTAATTAATAACAAACATGTCTTAAAAATCAAAATCAAATTACTCACCTTTCCTTTCTTTTTTTACACAAATCCACTAACACTAATTGTTGCTTGTTGTGAAATGAAGCAAACTATATTGAAAATAGTGCCATTTGTTTACTCTTAGTTAGACTTTTTTCTATTGGCCATCTCTCCCGTAAGGCCATCTCCCCCGGAATTACCCAATAAAAATAAGTGTAAATTCGGAGTAACTGAAATTAAATATATGGGGCATAGAATCACGTCGAATGGTATTTTACCAGATAATTCAAAAATTAGTGCCATAGTAAACATGCAACAACCAACTGATAAAAAATCTTTAGAGAGATTTCTGGGAATGGTTAATTATGTAGGTCGTTTCATTAATAATCTTGCAGAAATAATATCGGCACCCTTGCGTAAACTGTTAAAGAAAAATATAATGTGGTATTGGGAACGTGAACAAGAAGAGGCTTTTCAGTTATTAAAAAACAAATTAATAGAAAGACCAGTTTTAAAATATTTTCAAATTAACGAACCAGTAACAATATCAGTCGATGCTTCTTTAAACGGAATTGGGGCGGTATTATTAGAGAATAATATTCCTGTTGCTTACGGTTCTAAATCATTAACTGAATGTCAAAAAAGGTGGGCCCAAATAGAAAAGGAATTATATGCTATTGTTTTTGGGTGTGAAAGGTTTTCACAATACGTTTATGGACAAGAGGTGATAACGATAGAAACTGATCATAAACCGTTAGTGCACATAATGAACAAACCTTTGGTTGATTGTCCTTTAAGATTGCAAAGAATGTTGATACGTTTACAGCCGTACAAAATAAATTTAATATATAAGCCTGGTAAAGAATTGTTAGTTGCCGATTGTTTATCACGCGCGTTTGAAACAAATAGTAATACGGATGAAAATTCTCTTAGTGAACAGGATATAGAGGCTCACGTGTGTATCGTTAATTTAACTTTGCCAATTACTGATAGACAAAGAAATAGGTTTAAACTTGAAACAGAAAAAGATGAAATTATGAAAACATTAAAAAATTATATAAGAAATGGATGGCCTGATAAACTAGCAAATGTAGATAATTGTGTAAAACCTTATTTTCAGTACCGAGCTGAAATAACTGAATCTGATAATTTAATTTTTAAAAATTCTCTCTTAATAGTTCCCAAGTCATTAAGAAAAGAAATGTTAAGTAGAATACATTACGGGCATTTAGGAATAGAAAAATGTAAGTCGCGAGCTCGAGAATGTTTATTTTGGCCTCAAATGAACAACGATATTGCGAATTTAATACAAAGTTGTGAAAGTTGTTCAATGTATAAAAAATCAAATATAAGAGAGCCATTGATACCACATGAGATTCCTGAACGACCGTGGCAAAAGGTAGGCATGGATATTTTTGAGTTAGATAGTTTTAAGTATTTACTTTTAATTGATTATTATTCTAAGTTTGTGGAAATAGCATTACTAAAAAACGATACAACAAGTACAAATGTAATTAATCACTTAAAATCAATTTTTTCACGTCATGGAATTCCTGAGATACTATTTTCTGATCAAGGAACTCAATTGAATTCAAAAGAATTTCATGACTTTGCAAATGAATGGGATTTTCAAAATATTTACTCGTCACCAACGCACGCACAATCTAACGGTATGATTGAACGTGCTATACAGACTGTCAAAGGAATGTTACGGAAGGGTTTTAGAGAAAAGAAAGATTTGTATTTAATATTATTAGAGTACCGTAATACACCTTTTCAAAATCTTGGAACGCCATCAGAAATGCTAATGGGTCGTAGACTTAGAGGCATTTTACCATTAAATAAGAAAATGTTAACTTCAAAAATTATAAAACCGGAAATCGTTAGAAAGGTATGGCAATCAAATCAAGAAAAGCAGCGTCACTATTATAATAGAGGTGTTAAAAATTTACCTGAACTACAAACCGGACATAATGTGTGAGTACAGAGGGGAAGAAAATGGTATCCTGGTGTAATTTGTAAAAAGCTCGAAAATAAATTTAGAACATATAATGTAAAAATGGATAATGGGAATGTTTTGGAACGTAATCGAAAATATATTATACCGCAACCAAAAACATCACTGTTTCCTTTTTGTAATAATAATAAAATTTTGGAAAATAATATTTCAGAAAATAATGTAGAAGCAAATGCACAAAATTTTAATCAAAAAATAACTCGATTTGGACGTGTTGTAAAACCGCCAGAAAGATTAGAATTTCGTTAAAAAAAAAAAGGAAGTTGTGATGATGTTTCATTTATAATTATTTATATCCAGCTTCATATTATAGATTTGTGTCGTTGTTACTCAACTTGATTTGTAAAGTTAATAGTTATATAAGATAGTAAAAAGCATTTTGAATTCTTAGTTTTTTTTTTTTTTTTTTTTTTTTTATTTAGTAAACGCGCAGCAGCGTGGCTATATGCATTATATTATTGGTTATGTTGTAAGCACTTGGATGATGATGTATTCTGTAGTTGTAAGGTGATCTTGATTATGATGTTTGATGAAGATGATGGTGAGTGTTCGGTGGATTCGGATGCAGCTGGCAATGATGAAGATAGTGATGCGATGATTGTGGTTGATAATGAGCCGGAAGAAAAATTCTTAGTTTTAGAAATAATTTTAATCACTACTATTCGAAACATGTAGGTACCTGTAAATATTATATTTTAAATAAATCTATTTCTATTAAAACTTTAAAAGACTTTGATCTTACAAATACGCTAAGGTTAAAGATGTTTGCCTCCCTTTTTAGAAAAAAACCTCACAATTTCTCCACATAAATTATATATCATTTTACAGATAATTGCTTGCTCTACTGACATCGACAACTAAAAAATTTATTATTGCTTTTGTTTCTGTAAATTAATTAAAATACAGCAACGCTGAACAACATCTGCCATCTGACGGCTTTAATTTTGAAACAACGTCAACCCTTCGATCTGTCATCTGACCTTCATATTGTAATACAACAGACACAATACTGCATACTGCCATCTAACGGCTTTAATTTTGAAACAGCGAGCAACGCTGAACAACGTCACAGCAATGCTGCATGATGCCATCTGACGGCTTAGCTCAACGCTTTTGCTACTTGCGCCTCTATATGACAATTTTAGTAAAATATTTCTTCGATCTGTCATCTGAGCTTCATATTGTAATACAACAAAAAGAAGAACTTTATAAGCAGTATGCAAAATTAGAAACGAATTGAATACCTGCAATCATATTGAAAAAATAATTTTGTAAAGTTATAATCATTATACTTATTTAGTGCGAATAATTCGCACAGGTCACACTAGTATATTTTATAATAGCGAGATGATACTGTTACAAATTCTAAATATCAGAACAAAATATCTGAAAAATATTGCGTACATTAAATTTAGAGACGAATAATCAAACGACCGAAGCTGCATGGCAAATGGCGATACATGCAAACATTGCATATTAATTAATGTGGGTAATTAGCGGTTTTATCGAGTGTAAGTTACATTTTTACGGTTAGACGAGCCAACATCAAAAGCCAAATCGACTCGGAATGAGAGATACAAGTAACATGGACGGAACGGATAAAGCGGAAGCGTCAATTGATTATCCAACATGAAGGCGGCGGCGGCGTTACCCGCTGCTTCACTCCGTCGAATTACTGTATCAATATGTACGGCGGTCGATGCAAACAATTTTGGCATTTACCGTCATACAGAATGAGCCATTTTCATCTTCGGATGAAATTATCTTTTCAGGGAAAAATGGTTCGGGGCAAAGTTGATTCGGTCGAAGAGGGACATCGGATGCCATAATCACTTTTGACGTTGGGTCGACGGTTCAAGGTCATTCAGGGTCAACTTTTTTCGCATTCGATTGGCCCTCCAAAAACATGAAACGATTGTTCCAAAAATTTTTCTCCAAACCCCGTATTTTCTGAGATATTCATGGTCCAAAATTTAAATTTCCAATTTTATTGATTTTTTTACTGCCGAATCATAGATTTTTTTAAGGGGGTACTCGCTCGAATTTTCGGAAAAAATCATACATTTTTGAACGGGTGTCAAAGAAAGAGGAAGGCAGATAGAGAATTGATTTTTTTTTTATTTTATTTACACATCCTTCTACCATTTTTTTTGACGCACGCGCTCCACGCGCATGTGCACAGCTGTCTGTATCTCAGGAGACAATGAAAAAAACGGTGGGTCCAATCAGCGCTTTCCAGAACATCCTAGAACAAAAAAAAATTATTCTTAAAGTAGAAGAGTCAAACTTTGCGTTGACGGATGGAATTTTTGATAAAACATTTTTTCGCGATTCAGTAACCGTTTTTTCTTCAAGTTTTCTAGCGTTGCCGAGGTTTTCTTTCCTAGATGCGCCATTTCTCTAAAATCGATTTTTTTTAATTTTCATCCGTCAATGCGAAGTTTGACTCTTCTACTTTAAGAATAATTTTTTTTTGTTCTAGGATGTTCTGGAAAGCGCTGATCGGACCGGCCGTTTCGAGACTTTTTTTTAATTGTCTCCTGGATACAGACAGAGTGCCCGTGGAGCGCGCGTGTCAAAAAAAATGAACATATGGTAGAAGGATATGTAAATAAAATTTAAAAAAATCAATTCTCTATCTGCCTTCCTCTTTCTTTGACACCTGTTCAAAAATGTATGATTTTTTCCGAAAATTCGAGCGAGTACCCCCTTAAATTGCAAGAGACAAGAAGTTCTTGGAATTTTTCAAGGAATCAATTCAAATTTTTGGACACATGGACACTTCTTCTTAGTGACCTTTAAACCATTTCCTATCAATTTAACCGAGAACTATATCCCATAAGGTTTGTGCGGGGTCCTTTATATCAAGTAACAATCGAAACTATTATACAAATTATTATTTAAAAAAATCGGTGTTCGGGTATTAAAATCACAACATATTTTGACGGGCCCTCGTATAAGATGCATATGATGTCCGCACACCAGAGAAGGTTTTGCTGCAATATCCCGACTAATAATCTATTTGATGCATAAGAGAGAGACGGCCGTGTACCAAAGCGACCACAAAACTCGATTCGCTTCTGTGACTTTGTTAACATGAATATTATACTGAAATAGTCCAACACAACTTCATAACAACATACGCATGAACCATAAAAGACTGGACACTGAATCATTGAATGAATGAATTAGTTAGAAGTTAATGCACGTCATCCTATAAGAATTTATTCTGGATATAGCCCTCCAATAGTCTGGATCTTCTCATGAACTCCAGAAGATTGGTGACTGGATTATCCAATTGAATTACTGTGTTTTTTTTTTTATTTTTTTCAGGCTTCTTTAATTTAAATCTTTGATTAAGGTCTGATTAGAACTCTTCAATAAATAAAATTATCGACCAATTTTTCAGACAATATATTAACAAAATAAATAATTAATACATTAACGTTTCGATCCGGATTTGAATCTTCTTCAGAACTGATCTAAAAATATAAAAAATAATTAATATTTAATTTCTAATTCAAAATCTCAAAATAATGAAAAAATAATAATCTATTATTTTTTCAATATTTTGATATTTATTAATAATTTTGAAGGAAATTTATAAAAAGCGAACTAGAAATTAAATATTAATTATTTTATATATTTTTAGTAGTGATGTGCCGGATATCCGTATCCGTATCCGCGGATAACCGAGGGAGAAGAAAGACCCGTATCCGTTAGTTTTTGGCGGATCCTTATTAATTTTCAATTCATAGATGAAATTTTATATATATAGGTGATTAGGTAATAATAAATACCTGTTAAATTCCATTCAGATTATTTTTTATTTTTTTAAATCGTATTTGGCACCTTTATATTGCAAACATTTATCGTAGTGAGTACCATACTAAGAGTACATAACGCAAAGGTACTAAATCAACTATCTTTATAATGAGATATTGCACATCGATCTTTGGAAAGAGACAATCTGTTATGAGAGTTAACTCTTAAAGAGGTCAATAACTTTTTCCCATAACAGATAGTCTCTTTCCAAAGGTCAATGTGCAATATTTACCGCCGCGCACTCTAAGAAAATTAAGATCCGTATCCGTATCCGCGGATCTTGAAACCAAAAATCTGTATTCAGATTCGTATCCGCGGATATACATTTTTAACGATCCGGCACATCACTAATTTTTAGATCAGTTCTGAAGAAGGTCCAAATCCGGATCGGAACGTTAATGTATTAATTATTTATTTTGTTAATATATTGTCTGAAAAATTGGTCGATAATTTTATTTATTGAAGACTTCTTTAATTTAAGTACAACGTTTCGGATTTACTTCAGATATTATAATAACAATGTTTATGCTGGCTTTTTTTGTATTTCAAAACTACGCATAGGTAATGTATATTGGATTCAATTTATTGTGCTTTTATACAAAAAAAAACTACCAAAATCAATCAGCTGTAAAAATTGGCCTATATATAATAACATTATCTGTCATGTCTGCAGTAATAAAAAAGCAACCCATTAACTGATTGAAAGAATAAACTGGTAACATTCTATTCATATTATGAATTCCTCGTTATATCTATGTCCGTCAGGCAAAGTGGCACATGTCGAAATTTTATATCCCTTTCATAAACACTTTAGTCAACAATTGACCTGAAACTTAAAATTCTCCGTTTCACGTTTGTCGAGATAAAAAATTCTAAGAGTGAATTTTAATATTTATCTTTTAACATGATTACGTATAAATGATGATTACAGACCGTGCGTAAACAGTCGCATTATAAGTCGTGTGTAAAATGTCTTTTTGCACACGAGATTCTTTCTGTTTCATTTTTTACACACAACTGTCACTTTTTACGCACACCCGTTTACATGTTCTCGTTATATAAAAGTAACTATCGTGCGTGACAAGTGTAAGAAGGTGTTTCTTTTTTAAAAGTCGTGCGCTGATTTAGACCAGACATGTCAAACTCATATGATATTGCGGGCCACATTATCTATTTTGTGTTATGTTTGGGGCAGCATGTTTTTAATGTTAAGAAATATTAATAAAGTACGATTGTTAGAATGATTATATTATTAGACTCAATGTTCTTTTAACGTCTCGGCGGGCTGCAATCTATGTATTGGCGGGCTGCTAGCGGTCCGCGGGCCGCGTGTTTGACATCACTGATTTAGACACTCGTTTTAAGAAAATTCGTCTCCAACTGGTTTCAAACACTGCATTCGTTTTTGAAAATACATCTTACACTAGTTACATAATATACTTTTACCATTCCAAACATCAAGTGGGAAATGGTACATACAGTTTAAGTCAAAATTCACTTTTCAAAACTTTACAATATTTTTTGTTTTGAGGTCCCCCGAATCCAAAAAACATACCTTCGGAAAAACGGATCAGCCGATTGAAACCAAATTTTGGGAGAATGTTTGATATGCAAATATGAAGAGCCCCATTGTTTTAGGGGAAAATCGGCGCATGCGCAGAAGAGATATGTGCTATAACAGTGTTTTTTATATAATAATGGTATACTTTTCATATAACGGCTTATTATTCTATTTATTTTTCCAAGACAGTTTCGCTAAAAAAATTGTTTTCTAAACTATAAAGTTTAGAAAACAATTTTTTTAACAACTATTTTGAAAATAGAAAAAAATCAATTGTTCTTTTGTTTTGTAGATCTGTCAGATATAAACCAGTTAAGCATGCTTTGGTTAATTTTTACAGATTGGATCTTTATATAAATAAACTAGAAGTCCCGTCCGGTTTCACCCGGGTGTAAAACAACGAATGGGGAAGGGAGAAACATGAGTACACACATTCATCTTAGTTTACCGAGATGAATGTTGTGTCCAAATTTCATGATGATCGGAGTTACCGTTTAAAAGTTTTTGTCGATAAAAAGCAGTATTTAAACATTTTTTACCTAATAATTCTTTTTTAAATTAATTAAATAAAATTAAAATAAATTTAAATGTAAGCCTTAGAAGAAAGCAATGTAAAAAATAAAAAAATATTCGCCCAACGTGGGGCTCGAATCCACGACCCTGATATTGACAGTCGCATGCTCTACCGATTGATCCACCTGAGGTTGTGTTCTCACATCGCTAATATGAGTATATTTAGTTAGTACTTTTCACATGAATATAGAAGCTTATTTTTGAGATACATTTTGCAACATTTTTCATTAAAGCCCCGCCCTTAATGGTCGTAGCGTAATATTATATAGCCTATAGCCTTCCTCGATAAATGGGCTATCCAAAAAAATTTTTTTTTTCAATTTGAACCAGTAGTTCCTGAGATTAGCACGTTCAAACAAACAAACTCTTCAGCTTTATATATTAGTATAGATTAAACACATTGATATCAAGATAAAGTCTAAATACATCTGATCACAACGAGACTGGAAATGTAATTCTACTTGTTTATTTCCTCAGCGTTGCTAATAGAAACCCAAGACAAAACAACTGTGTGGTCTAATCTCAAAAGGACCCAATAACCGACGTGGTTCACTTTATCTTGTGGTCACAAATCCAACGTATAAACTTGCTTGTTGATTCCAATGCTCGTTTTTTGTAACACAAACATTGTACTGTGCTTTTGAGTGTTTGTTTTCATTGTGTATCGAGAAATGGTTTTATCAAATAAATATGCTTTACAGAGTACACATTTTTTATGAAAATTCATAATATTTATCGACAAAACATGTTACGGGAAGATTCTGAATGAACAAGAAAAACAAATACAACTAAAAAAAAATCCTGTTTGCGATTTTTAAAAAAATATAAAAATTATATATTAAAAACGAAAATATTGTTTGATCAAAAATCAAAGATGAGTTATACCTATATAAAAACACATATTTCAGGTGGACACGCAATTTCTAAGAAATCGTTTCTTTTGTTTACTGTGTAGTGACGTCATACACGAAAACATTATGATGGCTAGCGTGACACTTCATGTGACATATAATCCGCCATTTTGTATAGAGAATGTCAAAATTAACAACGCTGTTAAGTTGTTGCCTCACTTCATCTCTACATTGTTGAAGATATCGAAAAAATCCAGCCGACTGTGAGCTTTCATCGAAAACGCTGCCTAATCCCTTTGAGATATAACAAAACAATGTATGGTGGAATTCAAATCTTTGATTAACGTCTGATTAGAACTCTTCAATAAATAAAATGATCGACCAATTTTTCAGGCAATATATTAACAAAAAATATAATTAATACATTAACGTTTCAATCCGGATTTGGATCTTCTTCAGAACGGATCTAAAAAATATAAAAATATAATTAATATTTAATTTCTAATTCGCTTTATATAAAATTCTTTCAAAATAATTAATTAGTATCAAAATAATGAAGAAGATCCAAATCCGGATTGAAACGTTAATGTATTAATTATATTTTTTGTTAATATATTGTCTGAAAAATTGGTCGATAATTTTATTTATTGAAGGTATGGTGGAATTGTTCCTCTTTTATAGGTCTACAGAAAAGTCCGCTATCTTTTAAGGATAGCTTACTATACCCATTTTAATGTTATGTTCCTTTTTTTAGATATTATTTTGCAACGTAAGTCGACGAAATAACGGTGGCAATCTACAAATTCGAGCGAAGCCGGACAGGGCCGCTATTTTGATAATAAATTTGTTATAAAGTGTTGTAAAGTCTTACACTGACCATACAGAATACCACCAATAGACGAAAAACCATACTTTTTCAAAATATAGTATACCTACGGATCGCTTATTCTAGGTTATGATTCACCTATATTAATAATTTCGTTAAGGACTACGGTACACTTAATTGAAATAAAAAATGCCAGCCAATTGGGCGACGGGACCATTCCAGCTTCAAAATGTTGACATTTGATATGGTATAATAAAGAAAATAAAATATCTGATATCGTGTGAGGTGACGCGAGTAATAGCTAATATTCAATATGATATTTGCTATTCGTTGCCATGGTTACGTACATAATATGTTTCACTTCGTGTAAAAATTAATCAAAGCATGCTTAACTAGTTTATTTCTGACAGATCTACAAAACAAAACAATAGCTGATTTTTTTATATTCAAAATATTTCCGAAACTATAAAGTTAAGAAAAAAAAATTAACGAAACTTTCTTGAAAAAATAAATATAACAAATGTATTTTTTTGGATACGGAGAACCTCAAAACGAAAATTTTGAAAAGTGATTTTTGACCTAAACTAGTGCTATTCCCCACTCTGTGGGTTGGAATGGTAATTTTTGAACATAATAAATATTAAGTACTTTATAATGTTTACGCGATTTTGTAGCAAGCGCTCCAAGAATCAACCATCTATTTTACAAAATGCTTTAAGCATTCTAAGTGCTCGAAGCATTAATACGAGCACTAAGTTCTCAGCACTACCCAGTTCTGCTAGCATGCATCTGTTTTACATTGATAAATCGAATATACATTAAAATTTACATAGAAATGAGACGGAAAATGATATTCATATTTGTAAATCTGATGTATCAAAATTTTAATCCCGACTAAAAGCATTTCTTTTAAATCTAGACAGATTAAAATAATGAAAAATGCTACACACAAAAATACAAATAATAACGTAAATAGATTAATTATGTATGACAGGAAATTAATTAGCATCGTTTTTAATATCAGAGACCAAGTTGAAATATTTAAATATACTCAAAAAAAATTCTACATTTATTTTATATCTACACCTACCTCTACGTCATGCAGTCGAGTCATTATGCCGTGCTTTACCTACATGCTAGGTGACGCCGTACGGCAGGAATTATTGTGTCAAAATGATAACATCACATAATACGTAATGTACAGGGTAGATCCGAAAGTTGTGAATTTATCGGATCTGCTGTAGTAACAGTACTAAAATGCATTTTGCGACCATAGTTTGAAATTTGACAGAGAGAGAGAGAGACAGAGAGAGAGACAGAGAGAGAGAGAGAACATTTATAACAATCTGAGTCAATAATTCATGATTATGTTTACTGCAGATATAAATCTATTCTGTCTTACTTCGAGGGTATACATATTTATTCGTCTGATAAAATAATAATGGCCGTCACATACCTAACCTATAAACGTGGAGTATTATATCTACAGTTGCTCTTGTGAATTTATTTATGGGTTGTTTATTAGGTAATCTTTTGTGAAGTGTATAGTTCTAAATATTAGAAATTTTGTGTGTAATTGGGTTAGGATAAAGCATTATTAATTTGTGAAATTTTTTTGACGTTTACACTAACGCTATCGGTCGGATTTTTGGGTGAACGTTAAAATATTCAACAAAAAGAGCAAGGAGTTTAGTGCAGTGTATATTTATTCATTAACTAACTTTTCTACCCGATATTTTGCTTGGTGAATTGGAAATAAATTTATTCTAACGAATGTTCCAAGATTAGTAACTTCTATCTTTAATAGTGTTCGATGAATGTGGGCATCAAACTATTAAGTAAATCGTTCTGAAATTTTGAGCACTTATCTATACTAATATATAAAGCCGAAGAGTTTGTTTGTTTGTTTGGTTGAACGCGCTAATCTCAGAAACTACTGGTTCGAATTGAAAAAAAAAATTAATAGCTCATTTAAAACTGTTACAACTATAGGTACCTATATAAAAAAAAATTTCCTACAGTGTTTTCAATTAAATATTTATTATATTAAAATAAATTTACTAACGACAAAAACTTTTGAACGCTAACTCTGATCATTATGAAGTTTGGACACAACATTCATCTCGGTAAACTAAGATGAATGTGTGTACTCATGTCCCTTCCTTCCCCATTCGTTCTTTTGCACCCGGGTGAAACCGGGCGGGACCTCTAGAGTTGCAGATATATTAAGAAATAAGTTGACAAAATTTAATTCATTTCTCGATACCCCTCATACATCCTACATAAAAAATATATGATGAAGTATCGTTTTGTGCTATGAAAGTTGGTACCAAAAATTTTGTGTTCCATATTTTTTAAAAGAACTTTGTATAACCCTGTCCAGACGCATTACCTTAGATTTAATAAAATTTCAACGGGACTCCCATGCGTAAATATAATAAAGTGTTCAAAATAAAGCGCTATATGACAGGATATAATATAGACTTTTGCAGCATAATATGCAATCTTTTGTTATCTGGTCAAAATTTAGAATATGTGGGAAACACAGGAAATAAAAACAGATTCAGCCAATAAAACAATAATCACGTATAAACAAACTACTGTAGGACAATATAAAAAGCTCAAAAGCTACAAATACAGCTTGCGTGAAAGAGCTCTACACAGCAACAATGTTAATAAAACTGGTTAAAATTGGGGTGTAAAAAAGTAGGTACGGAAAAAAAATAATGAAATGATATTTATGTAAATATTTTTACACAGATTGTTTATTTTTGTCTTATTTCAGAATATCATTAAAATAGTATATGGTGCGACTAGTGAGAGAAGGAGAAGATTCCATGAGCGTGAAATTTGCCGCACGAGTGTAGCGAGTGCGGTAACACGTGAGTGGAATATTCTCCTATTGATCCAGAAACTCTACAGTAATATATTACCGTACAATTTCGGCTCATTATTCGCACTCTACGCGTCAACATGAAGTAATTTATTATTTCTCCCGAATTTAGCAGGGCCCCGAAATTATATATTACTCACGCGTGTTGAATAAATAATATTATTAATTCGGAGGAAGAACAAATGAATTGAATAAATAACTACTTACGTTCGGTGAATATGGCCATTAGGGTTTTTATTTATGTAGAGCTCTGTATTCAATTCTGATAGGTCGTCGTTTATAGACGCGAGAGAGCTGCATCTATACAGCAAAAATAAATCATAACATAATTTAAAAAAATAAGTTGTCGCCCGTCTATAATATACCATCTATTGCACATACCGCTAACTTAGCGGTATGTGCTTTGCGCGTCAGAGCTGACTTTCGTTCATACAATAAGTTATATCTAAGTTAATTTCACACGAAATCCATTCAAATTGAAGCTTTTCGAAAAGAGGAGATTCTGATCTATAAAACAGAACCATTTTTAAATCCATTCGAGATCATAAATACTATTAAAATTGTATTTGAAAATCACGAACAGCAGTTGTCGGTTGGTCTGTACGTATGTACGTCCGAGCTCTACAGATCGCAATTTCTGGTCGGATCGCCTTGTGTTATATATTATTCACTTTGTTTACTATCAGACCAGAACCCTATTTAAATTCACTAAAATCTTTCTACTTGCGCTACGAATTCACTAAAATCTTTCTACTTGCGCTACGGCCCTGTCAAAGTAAACAAATAAGCTCGACTTTACTGCCCAAAAGAACGGAGGCAGTGTCCTGTGTGTTGTACTATACAGTTAAAAAATACGAATGTTTTTCATTATACATACGTTACGTTGATCCTTGCACGAAGATAGATACATATCCATATAAACTAACTAAATAAAAGTGACCACAGAAAACAAACACAATCATTTTATGGGAAATGAGGGTATTGCATGACCTATTTACGACAGGGGCTGTACGTGATTCCAGTCAACCCCCAATGTTTACATATATAAGTACTTGTATTTATGTTCTCCTCTTAATCCTTATTTACACGTTCAATTTTTCTTGTATTTTAAACTTATACATAGTATATGGGCGCATACACTATTGGTATTGGACGGAGCTGGATGGCGGATTCCCCATAAAATTTCGACGCTTTATATTTTTCCAAACAGCGTGGCACCCAGGGCTTTAACTACAACTTCGGGGCCCCGAGGCAAGAAGCAAAATTGGAGCCCTCTACGTAGAATTTTAAAAGTGCTTAAAAAAGGTCATTGCTTATTATTATGTTCAAAATTATGACAGTACAGCATATGTAATCTTTCTGCATATTTATCTATACTAATAAATAAAGCTGAAAGGTTTGTTTGTTTGTTTGTTTGGTTGAACGCGCTATACTCAGGAACTACTGGTTCGAATTGAAAAAAAAAATATGTTTTTGTTGGATAGCCCATTTATCGAGGAAGGCTATAGGCTATAATATAATATCACGCTACGACCAATAGTAGGGGAGCATCAATAAAAATGTAACTCAAAATTTGTCCGTCCGACAAAAACTTTTGGACGGTAACTCCGATCATCATGAAATTTAAGACACAACATTCATCTCGCTAAACTAAGATGTACGTACTCATGTCCCTCCCCCCCATTCGTTTTTTTGCACCCGGGTGAAACCGGGCGGGACCACTGGTAAAATATAAAAACAACAAAAATACAATTTTTTCAATGGGTTTTTTTTTACATACAGTTCTAGAGGTAATTTGTGGAAACGCTCCAAAAAGTAAAAGACGAGTGTGGACACTTTCGGACACCTAAAAAACGAAAAGGGGCTCCGGGGAAGCGCCTCGCTTGCCCCATTGTCGGTACCGTGGCACCATTTTCAACCGATAATAAACAAGAACTAGGTTCTCAGTTCGACCCATATTTTTGTCTATGTGTATGTAATATGTATGTTTCCGCCCGTTGTGAATCGATTTTAAAATCGGTCCATAATTTGGCAAAAATTCTTGTTCTATTCAATACAGTATACCTTCAGGGTAGTCCCACAGAAATTTTACTAAATCGATTCATTGGTTTTTAAACCTATTCTAATTTTATTTTATTTTAGAAAAGTCTTTTTATTAAATTTTAAATAAAATGCTATGCAGAATGATATGTAGAAAATTAAGATTAAAAAAAATTTTTCAAGAACAATAAATGCTCTAAAAAGAAGACAATAAACTTTAACCATTCATTACATTATACAATTCATATGATATAAAAGTTCGTCGCGAAATTTTCCTGTGTAAATTAACAAGAAACAAGTAATTCTAAGAAAATCTCACGACAAGCTTTCATATCATATAAATTGTATAATGTAGGTAATGAATGGTTGGGTTTGATTTAACTTAATGTTTATTTTCTTCTTTTTAGAGCATTTAAATAAAAGCTTTTTTTTAATGTCCTTTTACGCCTAATTTTATTTGTTATATTTAAGTACACATTTTATTGAGTTATGCACTGCGACCAGTGTTTTTTTTTGTTGTTATTCAAGATAAATTCGTAAACAGAGATGGAATTCTATATATTCTGAGCTGGATAGAATACAAAAAAAAGGATTCGATTGCGAATACCGGCAAAAAAAGTATATTTTTTTTATTATTTTTAAAAACGTACCTATAACATATTATATTGTACCTAATTAAGGAAGTACGAGCACGGTACCAAAAAAAACTTGATGCATTTTTATATGAAGTTTAAATACGTCTAAACAAATTCTGAAAATTTGAGGGGGGTTAACCGATTATTTAAATAGACAAAATTGACTTCTAAAGTAAGCATCTTTAACAATGATGGCAAAGCGACGGATCCGCGACATGTTTTCATAATTTATACCTACTATTCCCGAATTCGGTCAATGACCGAAATAAATGCGCAAAACTAGTGTTGACCAACGAATATTGCCCAAACCCGAAAATGGACAGAACTAGTTTTGTCCAATTGAAAATGTGCCAAACTAGTTTTGCTCATTTTATAACAATCAATACCCGTTATATGTAAGATTTCGGGTTTGGTAAATATTCGTTGGTCAAAACTAGTTTTGCGCATTTATTTCGGTCATTGACCGAATTCGGGTATAGACCGTAACATATATAAGAAATTCCACAAACTGGTTCGGATCCAATGAACTTTTCAGAGGATATCCTCTTTTTCACTGTCCCGGACTCCTTCAAGTAGGGAAGACCTTAAAATCTGACTGACCTGAAGCACGCCCACTGGCCCACTGCCCACGCAAGTGCGGCTCTGCTGTTATAATGGGCCGTATGTTATGCCTGTGTGCTGTGTTATCAGTTATGTAAATGTTAATGTGGAGTTAACGCAAACACACGACGTACGTTAATGGCGACGGTACATCACCGCCGACCGCCATCTGCGGGTCACTAAATCCTTTTTAATTGTATTAGCATAAAAAGTAAATTCTATTGCGTACCATACTCGAACACCCCCGCAGGGAAAGCCCCAAACACCCCAAGCAAACAGACACCTTTGAAAGCGTACATCCACCTCCAATTATGGTTTACCTACTTGATTTTAATCTGGAGTCACTTAAAACTGCGTGTGTTTAATTTTTTGGTAAAATAAGTAGTAAATTAATTAACGGGCCCTTTGCATAAAATATGTACGGATGTCGGTAGAGGGCTGACAAAGTGCAATGAGAGAGAGGGAAGTTAGATAATATATGACGTCACATTGAAAATAAAAAAAAACTCGTGTCGACAATACAGTGTACACTGTACAAACATGATGGCTAAGAGCTGGCTACGGAGAAAATGGGTGACTCGGTGCAGAGCTGAAAATTTGCAGAATAATAGGAGATAGTACAAGTAAGTAGGGAAAAAATTTCCAGAAGGCTAGGCGGAAGATAAAGTGCCGCCAGAAGGCGCTAATGTTGCGAAAAATCAGTGCACTTCTGGCAATTTCTATACTTATTCTGTAATTCAAAACTAGATTATATATTATATATATTATACATTATATAGTTATAAGGGCATACTGAAAATTCAAACATGATATAATAATTACATTCCACAAATATTCAAAATTATTATTGACATTTTGATAGAAATAAAATTAAATAAATTAATAAAATTACGTTGTTATAACAACGTAATTTTATTAATGAAAATATATAACGATTAATTTTATTTCTATCAAAATGTCATTAATAATTTTGAATATTTGTCGAATGTAATTATTATATCATGTTTGAATTTTCAGTATGCCCTTATAACTGTATAATGTATAATATATTATATAATATATAATCTAGTTTTGAATTACAGAATAAGTATAGAAATTGCCAGAAGTGCACTGATTTTTCGCAACATTAGCGCCTTCTGGCGGCTCTTTATCTACCGCCTAGCCTTCTGGCAATTTTTGCCCTACTTACTTATACTATCTCCTATTATTTTGCAAATTTTCAGCTCTGCACCGAGTCACCCATTTTCTCCGTAGCCAGCTCTCCGTCTATGAGTGAATGAGAATTGGGCATATAATTTTATTATACATAATAATATATACGGAGCATAGGAATAAAATCGGAATCGAACCATTAGGGTGCAAAGACATATTTCTGTCTTTTTTTAAGTGGTAAGAACTCGTTGGCTTCGATTGGCTAATGTCATAGATAAAGACATAAAACTTTTGATAAAGAGAGATATACTCCCTGCTAATATATAATATAATACGTAATATATATTGTTGGAATAACCAAGGAATTACTTCGAAAAAAAGACACGCAAATATATTTTCGATACGCTTTGTTGCCTTCGCTCACCGCACATTAAGTAATTAGACAATGATATTTCTCGACGTTTCATAGCCTCCTAAGAAGTTTTGAAAAAGTCTATTTATATATGTATATATATTATATATAACTTTCGAAGGAGTTAATTGATTTTAACTAAATTTGGACCACATATAGAAATCTATCACCGCACGAAGCCTATTAAAAATGGGTTCAATCGGGCCACTTTAAGGGTGATTTTTAGGGGTTGAAAAATATTTTTGGGCTCAAAAACACCGAACAAATTCTCCGAATCGTTTCAAAATTGAAATTTAACCCATTAGTAAAAATAAAAACATGTTGCCAAAATTTTATTAAACTGGACTTAAAAATTTTATGAAAACGTTAGTTTCTAAATATGGATTCACTTAGTGAAGGATGAATTTAATTTGGTAAATTGAAATTAAGAAACAAAATATTATTTTTATTCCCTTAATGGGGATCTGTAACAATTCTGCTAATCTCTGACAGATCTGTAGAAGAAAACGTTTAGGAAACGCTGCTCTAACTAATTTTAAGCCGTTACAGCTACCTTTGCTACCAACTTCGACATTGTGCTGCTAAAATATTTAAATATTGAACCGCGAGTATCTACAGAGATTTTTTGTCAAACCTTAAACATATTTAAAATAAGACAGCATTTCAAAGAAAATCGGTAAGTATCTAAACTTTTATCTTAAACAGTGCAAAAGTTCCTTCGCCATGCTTAATTTATAGTTGCGAAGGAAGTCTTGTCAAAAGGCGAGTCGAGTCAACTAAAAAAACAAAACATCACAACTATGTCAAAGCTAAACCAAACAAAATAGCTTTGACCGAAAAGCAAAACTGTTTACGTCAAAATAGTAAAATAAAATTAATCATTCCGAATTCACATCATTACTGATTCATTTCTTCCTGCAATGAAAGAAGACAAATCGGTCACATGAGCTTAGGCATTCGCTATTCACGCGCAACTATTGTTCATTGTCAAGTGAATATACAGGCTGTTCTTAATTTTAATGGGTGATAGCACAGGTTAAAAGAAAACGATTGGTATCACATCGGCGTAATAAAGACAAGAAATAGATTATCTTGAGTTCTTACAGTTGTTGGTTAAGGCCGCTGTACACGAAGCTGGATTTACCGCTAGATTTGACTACTAGCGCTGATGTTATGTGCTCGCTTCAGACGAGACATTTTTGCAAGCTTGTTTTGTGGATAGATCTGGTGCTCGCGCAGTGACAGTTCAAATATAAACTCAGAGCAAAACGTATCTGTTATCTGATTCAGAGCGGAATGACGCCATGTTGGTTTGTGGGCGTTTGTTCATGTGACAATATACTGTAACGAATCAAAGCGTGCGGTCTATAGCTAATGAAAATGCTAGGGTTTGTTAATGGAGAAACCAGGGAAACAAGAAAAACAGTAGTTAGTTTTTGGGAAGAATAAAAATATGACAGGAGTGAAAATAAATAATACAGTGATGAATAGAGAAATAAAGAGTGATGAATAAAGAAATAAAGAATGATAAATAAAGATTGATGAATAAAGAAATAAAGAGTGATAAATAAAGAAATAGAAAGTGATAAATAAAGAAATAAAGTGATGTATAAAAAAATAGGACAGGAATGAAAATAAACAATAAAGTGGATAACAATAAACAATAATTGCTGACGGGTTGTGTTAGAGTATAGATACCGTTGTATATAATTAAAAAAAATAAAAGAAAGATTTTTACACAAATTTCCCTACAGTTTTGTTACAATACTGTTTCCTGATTGGTTCTTGATCAGAGCAAGCAGAGGACCTAGCAAGATAAATAGCCCCTGTTTTAATTGTAAAATCCATCTTGTGAGCTAGCAGGCGAGCTCGCAGCGACGTCATATCCAGCCTCGTACCCAGCCTGCTAGCCAGTAGGAAGTCCAAGCCGTGGTCGTATGGCATCTCATATATATGAGGCCCCTCTAGATGTATAGCGTGATGCACTTTGCCCTAGAGTTTATGATCACTTACTACTGTTAAAATGTAATTTTTTGTTAGGGTAGGTGGAATATGACCACGCCTATCCTCAGATGAGAATATTTTCTTGTTTCATACTTTTCAGTAGTCGGGTTTTAGTTTTTAAACTTATTTTTTCCGAATATTCTCACTGCGACGAATTACGATAAGTATCGGTGTATAAAAATAAAAAAAATGTAGCAGTTATAAGCGTTTTTGATTCTTAGCTACAGATATAAAGTGTCAGTAAGGAAGAATGTGTGACACAAAACTTTACTGTCCCCTTCTCATCATAAAAGGAAGTGGCTGTTTACGGTATCATTGTGCTGAAGTTTAACAAAACGTGACAAAATAAACAAAACACGTACGCCGACGAAGTTTGTTTTAACACCACACAATAATAAATAGCGCCCCTATTATCGGTTCAACACATTAGGTTCTGTTTACACGCCGACGAGAATTGGATGAGAATGCATGTACCCAACATATATTGTACTAGCGGTCCCGCCCGGGTTCACCCGGGTACAAAAGAACGAATGGGGAAGGAAGGGACATGCGTACGCACATTCATCTTAGTTTACCGAGATGAATATTGTGTTCAAACTTCAGAATGATCGGCGTTATCGTTCAAAGTTTTTGTTGTTAAAAAGCAGTAGTTATACTTTTTTTAAGTAATAAATTTCTTTTAATATAATAAATATTTAATTGAAAACACTGTAGGAAAATTATTTTTATATAGCTGTAACAGTTTTCAAATGAGCTATTAATTAGATTTATTTAATTTTAATTAGTCGTTATAAAATTGTACAAAATTGAAATGTAAGCCTTAGAAAAAAGCAATGTAGAAAATAAAAAAAAAAAATAAAAATATAGTTGCCGACGTGGGGCTTGAACCCTAAACCCTGGAATTAAGAGTCTTACGCTCTACCGATTGAGTTATCCGTAATTGTATACTTGGCACGCTAATATTGCAATATTTAGTTAAGGCATTTCACCTGATAATATTTGTCCGCTCCAATTGGTCGTAGCGTAATATTATATAGCCGATAGCCTTCCTCGATAAATGGTCTATTCAACAAAAAAAAAATTTCAATTGGAACCAGTAGGTAGTTTCTGAGATTAGCGCGTTCAAACAAACAAACAAACTCTTCAGCTTTATATATTTGTATAAATTACTTTCATCAAGCAGTGTAGCGTGTGGTGAGAGCACTAGACTCGCATTCGGGAGGTGCCGAGTTCGCATCCCGGCGGGGGTAAATATGACTGGGGACTTTTTCCTACTGAATTTCGACGAGAAACGGTAATTAATGTACCAGCCATCTTGTTGAGGTTTTCAATGGTTTTCCTCAAAAATTCCAGATAAATATAGAGATGGTTCCTTATTCAAGGCCAAGTCAAACTCTTATGCTCAAAATTTGTCTACCTTATCCTAATGCTCTTAAATTCCTTCATTCGCCCATTGTTCTTAATTAGTTGAAGTTGAAAAAATATAGGAAATAACGGGAAGTTAGTGGAAAATAGTAATGGTGCGAATGGCGTCTGTTATGACGTTAAACGCATTATTTTTATGGTTATTATATTATATTTCTTTCATATCTGAAGTTTCGAAGAAGTTTTAATAGTTTTTTGTTCTAATAATATACTATATTTTATTTTGTCTGTATTTTAAAGTAAATATATTATTATATATAAGTTTAAAGGAGTAAAAACTTACGTTTTCGTCAAATAGACAATATGGAAGGCAGAACTCACCTGGAAAAGAAAAGAAAAAATTAAAAATACTGAATTCATTGTACAGTCTATCGTCCGTAAAGACGTTTCACGAATATAAAATTCCCATTTTTCATTTTCATTTCACTCTGTTGGCCGAGGGCAGAGTACCCAGCTAACATCTCTGGGCCTGTTCTGCCACTTATAATGAATACAGACCTTCAATATATTTCCCACGATCCCTTCTCTATTAATATCAAGGTATCAATAGTGTCAATAAAATAAAATGCTTCCTGTAATATTGTGTTGGGGTCAACCACCGATGATTCAGAAGTGATTCTGTTAAGGATGTTTGGGAGATACAATCGTAGACAAAAAAATTGTTCCTTGCCGTAGATCGAAAATATCGCCATACCCCGGTACAGTTTGTTACACACCAGTACATAGACACATATTAGTAGCTCAAGTATAGTTGAAATTAAATCTATTAATTTCTTTAATTAGTCCTGAAAAGGGGGCAGAAATAATCTATATATATAAAATTCTCGTGTAACAATTTTGGCCGCGCTAATCTCCGAAACCACTGAACAGATTTTAATGAAATGTTGTAAATATGTCTTGTTCGGTCCAACTTACGCTTAGGATACTTTTAATTAAATAATTTATACAAAATTACGGTGTTTTCTCAAAAAAACTGTTTTAGTAACATATAACGACATCTGATAAAATTTACTCAACGCTATTAGTTCAGAAGCAAACAAAAAAAACTGTTTTAGTACCAAGTAGCGACACCTGATATAATTCGCTCAAAGCTATTAGTTCAGAAGCAAATCTGGTAGAATTTGCTCAAAGCTATTAGTTCAGAAGTAAATCTGGTAGAATTTGCTCAAAGCTATTAGTTCAGACGCCCGTGCAGAATTATATCTATCACACCCGGTTGAAACACCGGGACGGACCGATAATGTCATAAAAATGTTCATATTATATATGAGTGAACTGTTGCCACGTTTCCAAAGTAAGTGTCTCGATAAATCGAAAATTAGTGACAAATGCATCATAATTACAGTGGTATTTTTGAAAATAAGCCTGTAAAACTGTAATATTTCACACCGATTACTTTATGTATGTAATTTTTAAAGATATTTTTTTTATGTATTTAATTATTTTGAATGTACACGATGATATACTTCCAAACCTTAGGCAGCGAGTATGTTACTGCATTTTATTTTAGTTTATTTTTTTTGTACTAGTGGGAACAAATATACAGGGTGTATCACAGAAAACTGTACATAGAAAAAAGTACACAGTACAAAATATCAGAGATTGCTTTGCCCTCTATTCAGAGGTCGTTACCATGGTTTACATAATGAAATCTACTCGAGATGGTGGTACAATCTGGATGAAGTTATAAAGACAAAATCGCCGAAATATGTTTCAATGTAACTCCTGTAATGTTAGACAAATTGAGACAAAGTTTTTATAACCGATTAAGCCACTGTTTAATTCAAAATGGAGGTTTATTTGAACATTTACTTTAATTTTTTATTTTAACTGTTTCTTTGGTTCAATTATTAATTAAAAAACGTTTTCTAAATAAAAAAAATGTTTCATTAATAAAAATAATGCATTTTATACTGAAGAATTTATATTAACTGATTTTTATAATTATTCATTATTAGCTATTATTGTTATTAAATTAAAAATGATTAGTCAGCGTTACTATGGCACTCATTCTCCTATGTGGCCAAAGTAATTGTTGATCCTAACTAATTTGCACAATGGAGTTTTCCCTATGTTCGGTTTTCTGTGATACACCCTGTATATATTTTCTATAAGGCTAGGTATATCTAAAATTGTGGAAAATAAAAATCATTAAAATTTTTTATTTACCTAATGTGTTAATTTTACTTGTGTTATTATTTTGTTTATTTTACGAGCGTTTCGAAAGATTCCATTAGAAGTACAACAAACTTAACAGAAACTTAACAATATTAAGTTTGTTGTACTTTTGATGACGGAAAAATATTGGGAAAGTCTTTGAGTAATTAAAACACGAAGAAATTATTCAAGTGTCTGTTTCAATTACGAACTTTCATTAAATTTCATAATTGTTTGTCAGCCACTTCAAGCCTAAACTTGGAAGTCAATTTTGCTTCCTTTTCACATATCTAATAGATTTGAAATTTTTTTTATATATGCATTTTCGATGAGTATACAGTATGTAAACGCGTAAGGTGCACACAGGGAAATTAGCATTGGGAAAAAATACTTGGATCTTGAGAATTTCTATTTTATTTTGATTTATTTTTATTTTACTTGGCTTTTTTGATAATGAAAAGCTCTTATAAATCATTATTTTAATTTTTTTGTACAAAAATAAAACAAAAAAACAACTCCATCTGTTTGGAAACATTTCATTCAAAAATTGTCTGACTGGTATGACGTATGCGCGTTGGTAAATCAGTGACCCAATGTCTTTAGGTTCAACACGAATAGGCGGAGATATTTGATCTCGCACCATATTTAAGTAATTTTGGGAATTTAATGTCCCATTAATAAAAAAAGTCCGATAATGTTGTAATCATTTGAATATTTTATTCGGTAGTATACACATTCAATTTGCAAAAGAATATTATCTGTTAAATTGAAAAACAAGATTTCAAGGCTCACTCTGATCCAGTCATTTTTCCCCAATGTTAATTTCCCTATGTGCACCTTACGTGTTTACATACTGTATATGAATTATAATTTGAAAGTGAATTAACTTAGAAAAATTAATCTTCTAGTTTAGGAAAAAAATCACAAAACAAAACCAAAGAAAAGCGGAATTCGGGTCCTGTCAGCATATTTTCGATTAAAACTAGATTTTTACAATAAAAATATTTGTATTGTATACACTATACATACTTGCAATAAATTGTATTTATATAGTATCTGTATATTAAAGTTTAGATGTGTTGGGTACAGTATCTTACAAAAATGCACGGGGAATATCTTACTATTACCTTATACTTTTGTCTACGATTGTCGCGAGTGAACTACCTTAATAAACCAAGATCCCAGACCCGCCAGACCTACGTCATTTCAGCACTGCTAATATTTTATCAGTAAATGTACAATATTTAATTAAAAACGTATGCCAATTTGCTAGCTTGAAAGCGGGGCCCTTTTAAAGATAACAGGTTTTTAAGGTACATAAAACACGTGCTTACCTACATACGCAATGGTATTATGCGTGCATATGAGTGCGAGTGAGAGCATTAGAGGATTTTTTTGACAGCTCTATGAGTAGTCCATGAGTTTAAGAGAGAAAAACTTAATGGAAACACATAAACAACCTACATCTCATGCAGCTGTCAAAAAAAACTCATCTATAATGCTCTCACTCGAACTCATATGCATAATACCATTGCGTACGTAGGTAAGCACTTGTTTTATGTCCCTGTTATCTCTAAAAGGGCCCCGCTTTCAAGCTAGTAAATTGGCAAACGTTTTTAACTAAATATTGTACATTTACTGATAAAATCTTAGCAATAACGTAGGTCTGGCGGGTCTGGGATCTTGGTCTATATAAGTAATAATTTTCTTTCACAGCTAAGCGACGAATCAGTTCAAACTACATTGAAAAAACGGAACTATTGTTTTATGCTTGTTTTAAATTGCAAATTAAATCCCTTTTAAATGACCACAGCATACAAACACAAATAAACAATCACATTATTTTATTATTTGTTATAATGCCTTTATAACAAAAGCGGAGATACGCACGCATGCGCTGTACAGATCGCGATGCACGACTGTTTATTCATCAGAGCGCGGTTGACTGGTAAATGGTTGTAATTAATAACCACGCATGGTAATGAGCCATACGCCCCCTTCTGGATATTTCGCTGTAAGCTTAATGAAAAGACAGAAACAAAAACAACATATTATTTTTGTGGACTTTTTCAAACACAATCATTTGAAATAGTATATTACACCACAAGGGCCGAAAGTTTGATATTCTTGTACTGCGCGTCATGAGGCATACACACATACTCACAAAATTCGCACTCTCTCTTTATAATCTTTAATAAAAAAACTCGTATCACGATGTTCGTCCGCGCTAATCTCCGAAACCACTGAACCGATTTTAATGAAATTTTGTAAATGTGTCTTGCCTGACCCACCTTACGCATAGGATGGTTTTCATTAAATATTTTGTACAAAATTACGGTGTTTTCTCAAAAAGAAACTGTTTTAGTAGCATGTAGCAACATCTTTAATAAAGTTTACTCTTTATAATCTTTAATAAAAATTCGTGTCACGATGTTCGTCCGCGCTAATCTCTGAAACCACTGAACCGATTTTAATGAAATTTTGTAAATGTGTTTTGCTTGACCCAACTCACGCATAGGATGGTTTTTATTAAATATGTTGTACAAAATCACGATGTTTCCTCAAAAAAAAGCTGTTTTAGTAACATTTAGCGACATCTCATAGAATTTACTCAAAGCTATTAGTTCAGAAGCAAACAAAAAACTGTTTTAGTACAAAGTAGCGATATAATATGATAGAATTCGCTCAAAGCTATTAGGTCAGAAGTAAATGTGGTAGAATTTGCTCAAAGCTATTAGTTCAGACGCCGGGCCGCAAATGAAATACATTTTGCAGAATTATATCTATCGCACCCGGGTGAAATCGGGACAGACCGTAATATCAGTATAAATTATTCGAATCATAAACCAATATATTCAATTTTTAAACGCATATCATTCATATACGTCCTACAGCAAAGATTTAAGATATTATAGTCTTAGTCGGCACAATATTTATTTAGATTGATCCACGTATTTCACCGTTTTGCTTTGAACGAATTATAACAGATGTCGCTACTTGGTACTAAAACAGTTCTTTTTTTAAAAAACATCGTAATTTTGTACAAAATATTTAATAAAAACTATCCTATAGCGTAAGTTGTATCAAGATAGACACCTTTATAAAATTTCATTAAAATCGAACTACATATACGTATGCAAAATTTCAACTCAATCGGATAACAGGAATTAGTTGAAAAAGCTGTCCCAAGATTTGAAACAAAGAAATATACGAAGTCAAGCTAAATAAAAACGCTTAAAAACGAGTTACTCATCAGAAATTGAATTCAATAGATACTTATATTATTAATATTTCGATGCACTTTTCAAATATAATTTGTAATACCTACATACATACAAACAAAATCAAATGACAAACGAACGAGTTAAATCCAATGTAGATACTCCCTTTGATGAAATTGTGACACAAAAAATACTTTTAACTAACACTACCTCCGGCACAGCTGGTGTGATTAAACCATAGAGATATTACAATAGAGTACGCGAGTGAGCAGTGAAAGTGTCTGCAATTAATAGAGAGAACAGTTCCTTATCTCTGTAGTAACTAATAATGCAAAACAATGTTGATTTGAGTAAACAAATTTCTGGTTTTCGTTTATAAAAGATATTATTGCATTAGAATACTGTCTTCTTGATATTCGTGCTTAGTATTTCCTTTAAGTGATTAAAATAGTGTATATAGGTGTTATTAGAATACTCATATCTTCTTGATGGTCTAGCTTTAGTTTTTTTTATAAGGTTATAAAGTTGTGAGTGTTAAGTATTAATGTTTATTTCGGTTCATTCTTCAATGACATACTTTAAATGCAAAATGGTAAAAAGTTTTGACTAGTTTGTTTTAATATTTCAAGTACCCATTATAAATGGCCATATGAAAGAACATATGATTAGTAATATTTACAAGTAAATAGGTTTGCTACAGATCAACAGTTCAGACAAAAACGACTCGATGTCCTTAAATTGACAATTAAAATTAATTTCAAAACAGCATATGTGTCAAACATCAGCCAACGAGTGCTTCTGAGAGAGTGAGAGAGAGTCTGAACTTCTGCAGCGTTGTCTCTCTTAACTGTAGACACTCACTTATGGCAAACATACGCACCAGTCACTTATATCTCTATGGATTAAACTCATCTATCGAAAATGACCCGTTCTTCCACAAAAAAAACCCGCTCTCCCACCACATGTGTATAGCCGTTTTTCATTTGTGGTGTTCTTCCTCGCACAATGTGAATCTATAATTATGAACTATTTTTTTATTATTCAACAAATATTTTGTATGGATATGATTAATCTTAACAAACAAAATTCACTTCGAAATTTGGATATTCGGAAGGAACCTATATATAGGTACTTTAATTTTTGTGTAATATTTTGTTCGTTTATATATCAATGTATTTTTTCTGGAAGTAATAAATTATTATTATAAATTAGTTTGTTAGTTAAGTATTACTACACAGTATAAAACAAAGTCATTGCTTTACTCTGTCTGTTTCTCCGCTTATTTCTTCTAAATCACACAACGGATTTTGAAAAGGGTTTTCACTAATAGAAAGAGTGATAAACGAGAAAGGTTTCTGTATATAATTTGTGCAAAATGGCTGAACTATGACGGTATGTTGTCAAACAAGATTGTTTTTCCGAACATTCGGCCGCTTGGGCCGAGAACGTGGCCGAACATTCGTTATTCGGCAAAATCACTGTTCGTGGCATCACTACTAGTTACGCACATAATATGTATAATCTATTACTGCCTAACAAATTGTACCGAAATAGAAGTTTTGGTACAATTTGACGTTATTACTACCATCTTATAATTTGCAGCTAGAATCCAATGTACATCTAATAGAGATATTAGTTAGCTTACTATTTAATATACCTTGAATAAAATGGACAAATTTAACATGAAAAGTGAATATTATGTTGATTGATACAAAAGCACTCAGTACTGTATAAGTGTCTACTGTATAATAATAACATTTAAACTGTTTTTGTAATATCACATGTACTCCATTACATAACCTCACATTATTCCACTCATAATATCTCCGTTCTAAAAGCACGTACTGCAAATACCAACAAGTTGAAAATATCAATTACGTGTTGTGAAAGTAACGTTATTTTTCTATAAAAGAGTTTATTAGTTAATTATGAAAGTTTTAGCTTTCAAAACATGATTCCAATAAAAATGCTTTTATTCACTTGTACAATATTCAAAATGTATATTTAAGACCGCTGCACACGAGGCTGGATTTGCCGCTAGATTTCACTACTAGTTTTCTAGCGCTGGTTTTCTTAATTGCTTTTAAGTGCTCGCTTCACAGGAGACGTCTTTTCAAGCTTGTTGAAGAAGAAATTTCATTGACACGTCCTTTTCAGGGTAGTGTTTACTTGGGTTACAAATGTTTGCTAGCGGCAAACTCATTGGCCGGCGGGTAGAGTAGATGTACGAATTCGTTGAAGGATAAATTCAACAGACACGCCCTTTTCAGGGTAGTGTTTACTTGGGTTACATATGTTTGTTAGCGGGAAACTCATTGGCCGGCGGGTAGAGTAGATAAATACGAATGCGTTAAAGGAGAAATTCAATAGACACGCCCTTTTCAGTGTAGTGATTACTTGGATTACAAATGTTTGCTAGCGGGAAAATCATTGGCTGGCGGGTACAGTATGTAAATACGAATGCGTTGAAGGAGAAATTCAATAGACACGCCCTTTCCAGTTTAGTGTTTACTTCGGTTACAAATGTTTGCTAGCGGGAAACTCATTGGCCGGCGGGTAGAGTAGATATACGAATGCGTTGAAGGAGAAATTCAATAGACACGCCCTTTTCAGTGTAGTGTTTACTTGACTTACAAATGTTTATAACGGGAAACTCATTGGCCGACGGGTAGAGTAAATAAATACGAATGCGTTGAAGGAGAAATTTAATAGACACGCCCTTTCCACGCCCCTTTTTATTTAGTATTTAGTGTTTGCACATGAAGCTTCGCTGTAGACGTATCAACTTTTTTATAATTTAGAATATTTCTACTGTAGTATAATGCGAGAATGAACAATATAGATGTGACAAAAATAATCCACATTATGATGGAAGTCGATATTAACGATGATTTGATGATACGCCCCCGGGGGAGGGGAAACACTGACAGTCATTGGTCTGTTCGTGAGGTGTTAACACAACATAATAATAATGTATGCGCCGGATTGAATTTATAGCTGAAAGCTGGCCGCAGACAATATGCGGAGTATTATTTATAATACACAGCGGCCATACTTCCCTAATAAATTACACTCTGTGGGGATATAAAATCCAACGCGTCGACAGAAATGAAATGAAATTGAAAAAATGCTGTTTTTAAAATTGACACGAAAATACGTTATTGATAAAAATGCAACTACAAAATATTTTATTACTAACACAAACATTTGCATAAGTTTCACAACTATTTTAAGTGTATTAATTGCAGGAGCAATAAATAAAATTATCGACCAATACTTTCAGACAAATATATTAACAAAAAAATATAATTAATACATTAATGTTTTGATCCGGATTTGGATCGTCTTCAGAACTGATCTAAAAATATAGAAAGTAATTAATAATTAGTTTCCATTTATCTATACTAATATAGCTTTATATATTAGTATAGATAAATGGAAACTAATTATTAATTACTTGAGAATTTGTTTGTTTGAACGCGCTAATCTTAGGAACTACTGGTTCAAATTGAAAAAAATTTTTTTTGTTGGATAGCCCATTTATCGAGGAAGGCTATAGGCTATATAATATTACACTACGACCATTAGGAACGGAGCTTTAATGAAAAATGTTGCAAAATGTATCTCGAAAATAAGCTTCTATTCATGTGAAATGCACTAACTAGATATAATCATATTAGCGTTGTGAGAACACAACCTCAGGTGCCTCAATCGGTAGAGCATGCGACACTTCCACTTATTTAATAGCAATGGGCGAATGAAAGAATTTTAGGACATTTTGATAAGGTAGGCAAATTTTTAGCACAGGAGTTTGACATGGTCGTGAATAAGGAACCAGTTCGATATTTATCTGGAATTATTGAGGGAAACCATGGAAAACCTCAACAAGATGGCCGGTACAGGAATGCGAGTCTAGTGCTCTCACCACTACTCCACCCTGCTCGGACATACAAATTTTATAATTTGTACCCTTGAATTGTTCGTTAAATCATTTACACTTGATTGGAATACTTCACAAAAATATAAAGTTATTGAAAACAACAAAGCCATAAGCACCACGGGGGGAGGGGGGATAGAATTTGGTGTGACAGTCAAAAGATCGATAAAACAAATGCACACACGGGTTGGAAAGTGATAGAAGTTGAAAGATAAGACAAGAGAATTTGTTTACAATGTCTGCAAGAAGCCAAACTCATAAGAACGAAGTGAAAAGTTGGTCGTTGTGTGTCAAAATCTTGTATGGTAGAGCCTCGTTAATTCGGTCTGTAAAAAACGAAGGTAATCCGAATGTTAAAAAAAACTAGATTATAGGTACTTTACATTTTTTATAAACAAATGTCTCAGAGCAATCCTCAAGGTGAAATGGTATGAACACGTCTCGAACAACGAACTTTGGAAACGTGTATGTCTTGAACAAATCTGTATAACTATAAAACGTAGGAAATGGAATTGGATAGGACACACGCTGAGAAAGACAGATGACGACATAGCGAAGATAGCTTTGGATTGGAACCCACAGGGATACCGAAAAAGAGGAAGATCAAAAAATATCCTGAAGAAGAACTGTGCGTGAGAAATTATCGAACAAAGGAACTACCTGGCTTCAAGTCAAAAATATGGCAAAAGGTAGGACTAGATTCAAAATTTTCATAGAGGAGTTATAGAGGAACTTATTATTATTACATTTTTACGCTTCAAAATCAGTAAAAAAGGGCGGCTTCTACTAAACGCCCGAGACTGCCAGTCGTCCTATGATTACGGTTAAGATATTACTATTTTTAGGGTTCCGTACCTCAAAAGAAAAAAAGGAACCCTTATAGGATTACTCTGTTGCACCCTTCTGTCTGTCAAGACTCAATTGGGATTCAAAACCTATAGGGTACTTCCCGTTGACCTAGAATCATGAAATTTGGCAAGAAGCAATGTCTTATGGCACAAGCAAAGGAAAAAATCCGAAAATCGTAAATTCGTAGTTACATCAAGGAAAAAAGTAATTTTTTTAAACCGCAACAACATGCTACGAAAGTACATAGTAACAGTTCTAATACAAAACAAGCATGATCCGCTAACAATTCGTTTATACAGCACAATATGAAAACTCTCGAATACAACACGGTACGACAACTAGACTATCATATATAGCCACGAGTTACAATACAGTTCAGTAGTCCATCTTAAATCACTGCAGTTATACGCTTAGTTGGCAAACTGACCGCGACGTTTGTCGATGTATGAGGACAACAGTTTTTCAATGACTAAGCGGGGAAAATCTTCGAGACTCGATTTCCGTGATGGACGAACTATTTACATACCTACAAGTTTGTACGGAACCCTCGTTGCGTGAGTCCGACTCCTACTTGGCTGTTATTTTTAATATTCATGTTAATAATAAATCAATACAGATAATTAAAATCGCAACTAAGTTTTTAACGGAATTTCTACTTAGAAAATTAAAATAGAGGCGGCCAATGCGTCAATAGCAGCGTTCTACGTTGATCATTTGTTTTACGTAAGATCGATGCTTTACTGTACTATATCTACAGAATGTCAATGTATTTTATGTTAAGCAACATTATCCATGCAGCGTTGGGATGGTAAAGTATTATTTCTAATTAATTTTCGACATTATTTTAGAAATGAACTGATGTCTTCAACACCGTGACAAATGTGAGTAATGATTCTGAAACAATGACATATTTACCACAGAACAGTATGTTCTGTGATATTTACTTTATTGAAGAGTCCGAAAGAAGTAATAAGTTAGAATGTTAATAGTAATTTAAGTATGCTGACAGATGGACGGACGGACAGCGGGAACTTAATCATAAGGTCCCGTTGGGTACTCTTCGGATACGGAACCGTAAGACATTGTTTATATGGCCGTCTTGCTTGACTTTATGATTCTTTTAATCAATAGGGTATTACATCGTTTTTTGAAAAGTGTTTTAAATGAATCCTTAAGTGATATAGAAGCACTACAATTTTAATAATAATATTTTATAACCAAATAGTGCCACAAAAACGATTTTTAATTTTGTCATTTTGAATTTTCGCGCGAAAACGACTCGTGACGTCACTGTGATAGTAAATAATAACAATAATAAATTTATTAACCTTTATAAATAACATGCAAACCGCAGGAAGGTTCGTCAATTCATAACACAAAGTAAATAAATAAGTAAAAATAAACAATAACAGACAATTGATAAAAAATAGTAGACAATTGATAAAAAATATTAAAATATATATACCTATAGACATCATCAGATAAATAAAAGTTAATTTAAACCAGTGGGAGTATATGCCCAAGTAATTCAAGAATTACAAGGCGCGAAATTTTACGTCATATACCCCGGTGTTTTGCTTGAAAATCGGTGTATATATTTAACGACACTTGGAGAATAATATAGTATAACTTAATTTACTTATTCTAAGTAAAAATAACAGTTGAAAATAATTAAACACAGAAAGGAAAATATAATTTTAATAAATTCATGGTTCTCTATGTAATATGTTATTGTGTCATGCAAAAATTAAACATAACTAACATCTTCAGAACAAAAGAATAACAGATTTGTTTTCAAAATATTTCTGAAATTATGAGTTTAGAAAAAAAAATTCATAACTTTCTTGTAATAACAGATAGAAAAATAAACCGTTATGAAAAGTACCCAATTATTATATAAAAACAACTTTATAACATATATGTGCCGACTTTAGCTCAAAGAATTTTTTACAAAACTTTCTTTAAAATAGAATAATAAAACATTATAAAAAGTACACCATTATTATATAAAAAACAACGATGGCATGTATCTCTTTTGCGCATGCGCCGATTTTTCCCAAAAATTATACAAAACTTGTAAAAATAGATCGAATAATAAACTGTTATGAGAAGTATACCATTGTTATATACAAACAACTTTATAACTTATACCTCTTCTGCGCATGCGCCGACTTTCCCTCAAAAAACATTTTACAAAACTTTCTTGTAAAGTAGAATAATAAAACATTATAAAAAGTACACCATTATTATATAAAAAACAACTATGGCTTGTATCTCTTTTGCGCATGCGCCGATTTTTCCCAAAAATTATACAAAACTCTTGTAAAAATAAATCGAATAATAAACTGTTATGAAAAGTATACCGTTGTTATATACAAACAACTTTATAACTTATAACTCTTCTGCGCATGCGCCGACTTTCCCTCAAAAAACATTTTAGAAAACTTTCTTGTAAAGTAAAATAATAAAACATTATGAAAAGTACACCATTATTATATAAAAAAATTGCTTGTCTGTAAAGTCGGTTTACGGACGATAGTTTTACGTGATAACGTATTCCGCTCGAATATCATATTTAATAATACATTACTGCGCTCTCGCTTACACGCACAGGGTCAGGCGGAACGTTATGGAACGTTACACTTTTTCGTGCGTGCAGCTGATGTTTCATCAATTTATAAGACGTTATCACGTCAAAAACTTAGTCACCATCTTTAGAAGTCCGCCATATTGGATTTAGAGTGACGTCACTTTATTTTTCGAGTTATTCTCAGCAAGCCCTTTCATTTGATACCCATATTGTTGGAAAGCATAATAAAATTAGTCCGCCATCTTTAGAAGTCCGCCATATTGGATTTAGAGTGACGTCACTTTATGTTTCGAGTTATTCTCAGCAAGCCCTTTCATTTGATACCCATATTGTAGGAAAACATAATAAAATTAGTCCGCCATCTTTAGAAGTCCGCCATATTGGATGTAGAGTGACGTCACTTTATTTTTCGAGTTATTCTCAGCAAGCCCTTTTATTTGATACCCATATTGTAGGAAAGCATAATGAAATTAGTCCGCCATCTTTAGAAGTCCGCCATATTGGATTTAGAGTGACGTCACTTTATTTTTCGAGTTATTCTCAGCAAGCCCTTTCATTTGATACCCATATTGTTGGAAAGCATAATAAAATTAGTCCGCCATCTTTAGAAGTCCGCCATATTGGATTTAGAGTAATGTCACTTTATTTTTCGAGTTATTCTCAGCAAGCCCTTTCATTTGATACCCATATTGTAGGAAAACATAATAAAATTAGTCCGCCATCTTTAAAAGTCCGCCATATTGGATTTAGAGTAATGTCACTTTATTTTTCGAGTTATTCTCAGCAAGCCCTTTCATTTGATACCCATATTGTAGGAAAACATAATAAAATTAGTCCGCCATCTTTAGAAGTCCGCCATATTGGATGTAGAGTGACGTCACTTTATTTTTCGAGTTATTCTCAGCAAGCCCTTTCATTTGATACCCATATTGTAGGAAAGCATAATAAAATTAGTCCGCCATATTGGATTTAGAGTGACGTCACTTTATTTTTCGCGTTATTCTCAGCAAGCCCTTTCATTTGATACCCATATTGTAAGAAAACATAATAAAATTAGTCCGTCATCTTTAGAAGTCCGCCATATTGGATGTAGAGTGACGTCACTTTATTTTTCGAGTTATTCTCAGCAAGCCCTTTCATTTGATACCCATATTGTAGGAAAGCTTAAAAAATTAGTCCGCCATCTTTAGAAGTCCGCCATATTGGATGTGGAGTGACGTCACTTTATTTTTCGAGTTATTCTCAGCAAGCCCTTTCATTTGATACCCATATTGTAGGAAAGCATAATAAAATTAGTCCGCCATCTTTAGAAGTCCGCCATATTGGATTTAGCGTAATGTCACTTTATTTTTCGAGTTATTCTCAGCAAGCCCTTTCATTTGATACCCATATTGTAGGAAAACATAATAAAATTAGTCCGCCATCTTTAGAAGTCCGCCATATTGGATTTAGAGTGACGTCACTTTATTTTTCGAGTTATTCTCAGCAAGCCCTTTCATTTGATACCCATATTGTTGGAAAGCATAATAAAATTAGTCCGCCATCTTTAGAAGTCCGCCATATTGGATGTAGAGTGACGTCACTTTATGTTTCGAGTTACTCTCAGCAAGCCCTTTCATTTGATACCCATATTGTAGGAAAGCATAATAAAATTAGTCCGCCATCTTTAGAAGTCCGCCATATTGGATTTAGAGTGACGTCACTTTATTTTTCGAGTTATTCTCAGCAAGCCCTTTCATTTGATACCCATATTGTTGGAAAGCATAATAAAATTAGTCCGCCATCTTTAGAAGTCCGCCATATTGGATGTAGAGTGACGTCACTTTATGTTTCGAGTTACTCTCAGCAAGCCCTTTCATTTGATACCCATATTGTAGGAAAGCATAATAAAATTAGTCCGCCATCTTTAGAAGTCCGCCATATTGGATTTAGAGTGACGTCACTTTATTTTTCGAGTTATTCTCAGCAAGCCCTTTCATTTGATACCCATATTGTAGGAAAGCATAATAAAATTAGTCCGCAATCTTTAGAAGTCCGCCATATTGGATGTAGAGTGACGTCACTTTATTTTTCGAGTTATTCTCAGCAAGCCCTTTCATTTGATACCCATATTGTAGGAAAGCATAATAAAATTAGTCCGCCATCTTTAGAAGTCCGCCATATTGGATTTAGAGTGACGTCACTTTATGTTTCGAGTTACTCTCAGCAAGCCCTTTCATTTGATACCCATATTGTAGGAAAGCATAATAAAATTAGGCCGCCATTTTTAGAAGTCCGCCATATTGGATTTAGAGTATTGTCACTTTATTTTTCGAGTTATTCTCAGCAAGCCCTTTCATTTGATACCCATATTGTAGGAAAACATAATAAAATTAGTCCGCCATGTTTAGAAGTCCGCCATATTGGATGTAGAGTGACGTTACTTTATTTTTCGAGTTATTCTCAACAACCCCTTTCATTTGATACCCATATTGTAGGAAAGCATAATAAAATTAGTCCGCCATCTTTAGAAGTCCGCCATATTGGATTTAGAGTGACGTCACTTTATGTTTCGAGTTACTCTCAGCAAGCCCTTTCATTTGATACCCATATTGTAGGAAAGCATAATAAAATTAGTCCGCCATCTTTAGAAGTCCGCCATATTGGATTTAGAGTAATGTCACTTTATTTTTCGAGTTATTCTCAGCAAGCCCTTTCATTTGATACCCATATTGTAGGAAAACATAATAAAATTAGTCCGCCATCTTTAGAAGTCCGCCATATTGGATTTAGAGTGACGTCACTTTATTTTTCGAGTTATTCTCAGCAAGCCCTTTCATTTGATACCCATATTGTAGGAAAGCATAATAAAATTAGTCCGCCATCTTTAGAAGTCCGCCATATTGGATTTAGAGTGACGTCACTTTATTTTTCGAGTTATTCTCAGCAAGCCCTTTCATTTGATACCCATATTGTAGGAAAACATAATAAAATTAGTCCGCCATCTTTAGAAGTCCGTCATATTGGATTTAGAGTGACGTCACTTTATTTTTCGAGTTAGTCTCAGCAAGCCCTTTCATTTAATACCCATATTGTTGGAAAGCATAATAAAATTAGTCCGCCATCTTTAGAAGTCCGCCATATTGGATTTAGAGTAATGTCACTTTATTTTTCGAGTTATTCTCAGCAAGCCCTTTCATTTGATACCCATATTGTAGGAAAACATAATAAAATTAGTCCGCCATCTTTAGAAGTCCGCCATATTGGATGTAGAGTGACGTCACTTTATTTTTCGAGTTATTATCAGCAAGCCCTTTCATTTGATACCCATATTGTAGGAAAGCATAATAAAATAAGTCCGCCATCTTTAGAAGTCCGCCATATTGGATTTAGAGTGACGTCACTTTATTTTTCGAGTTATTCTCAGCAAGCCCTTTCATTTGATACCCATATTGTATGAAAGCATAATAAAATTAGTCCGCCATCTTTAGAAGTCCGCCATATTGGATTTAGAGTGACGTCACTTTATTTTTCGAGTTATTCTCAGCAAGCCCTTTCATTTGATACCCATATTGTTGGAAAGCATAATAAAATTAGTCCGCCATCTTTAGAAGTCCGCCATATTGGATTTAGAGTAATGTCACTTTATTTTTCGAGTTATTCTCAGCAAGCCCTTTCATTTGATACCCATATTGTAGGAAAACATAATAAAATTAGTCCGCCATCTTTAGAAGTCCGCCATATTGGATGTAGAGTGACGTCACTTTATTTTTCGAGTTATTCTCAGCAAGCCCTTTCATTTGATACCCATATTGTAGGAAAGCATAATAAAATAAGTCCGCCATCTTTAGAAGTCCGCCATATTGGATTTATAGTGACGTCACCGATTTTCCCCAAAAAATTTACAAAAATTTCTAGTAAAAATAGATAGAGTAAAAACCGTTTTAAAAACTATATTATTATTATATAAAACAACATTATAAGAGATATATTCTTTTACGCATGCGCCGATGTTCCCCAAAAACAATAGGCCACTTCATATTTGCATATCAAACATCCTCCCAAAATTTGGTTTCAATCCGCTCTTCCTTGATGTCGGAATGATAAGAAATGTCAAAAGTGACGTTTGCATATTCTGTCAAAGTATTAAGTTCTAATAATTAGTTATTCAAATTGTTAACTTAGAAGGCGTTGCATTTGATAAATATTTCAAATGGAATCCGTTTTTGAACAAATGCTATCTCCTTTGTTTTATTATTGTCATAAATAAAATTATCGACCAATTTTATTTTAAGACAGAACATACGCAATAATTAAATTACCATGTTATACCGTGCAACAGAGAGAGATAACCGAAAGATGTTTGCTATCGGTTATATCAGATTGAATTTATTTCTATATAAATGTGTATAAGAAAAGTGATTGAGCGAATTCTGTTGTACGAAATTTATGTAAAATTTTCTCCTCTTTCGTTTAAGACAGGTTTCGAACCGATCTGATTTAAATTGAGCGAGTTATAAGCGAAAAACTTCGTTTTTTCTAAATTGCTCCCCTCTGGAGCAAAAATTCAAAAATCGGGCGACGTTAGGATTTAAGTTACCCGGAGACAAATCGAACAAAAAAAAGTTTTTTAAAATCGGTTAAGTCGTTTGGGCTGTACGCTGGATACAAAAAGCGTGACTCACAGATTCACAGATTCACAGATTCACAGATTCACAGACAAAGCGAGTACATATAGGCGCTTTAGCTTACGCTATTCGCGCCTAAAAAGGGTGCATTCTAAGTATTCGTGAGCATTATAAAAAGCGTGCTCATTTAATAACAATTTTACTGCCTTATTAAACCTGTTGATGATAACAACGATAAACAATAACCATAGTAACACTGTACAAAAATATTTAAGATTGCTGTGATTATTACATAGCCAGTGTTAGTAGGTGTACGTACAAGTTAGTAAAACTTTATTTATTTATTAAACGTATTTATCCTTGGTAGATTAGTATTTTCTACTTTTACGAAACCGTGTTCCATGATACTAAATCAATAAAATACAGAATAGAAGTCTATAAACGTGTTAATAGCTTGAAAGAACTTCAAAATAACACACAACACAATATAAACGTAGCTAATTTACAGACGAAGTTACGTCACGCCGGAATCCAACATGGCGAACAGCGTTTTAGACTTTTGAAGAACAGATTAAAAAATACAATTCTTAAAATTGAATTATAAAATTTATAGTGCATTATTATGAATAGAAATCAATATTTCTCGCTTGCATTTTACAAAATCTATCAAGAATATGTATTATTGCGGTCCCGCCCGGTTTCACCCTGGTGCAAAAGAACGAATGGGGGCAGGGAAATGAGTACGCACGTTCACCTTAGTTTACCGAGATTAATGCTGTGTCCAAATTTCATGATGATTGGAGTTACCGTTCAAAAGTTTTTGTCGGACGGACAAATTTTGACTGATATTTTGTATTGATGCTCCGCTCCTATTGGTCGTAGCGTGATATTATATAGCCTATAGCATTCCTCGATAAATGGTCTATCCAACATAAAAAAAAATTAATTCGAACCAGTAGTTTCGGAGATTAGCGCGTTCAACCAAACAAACTCTTCAGCTTTATATATTAGTATAGATTAGATTTTTTCTTACATGGTGCAAAATACCCTATTACATCAATTGTACACACTGATTCAACGCGGACAAAGTCGCGGGTAAAAGCTAGTACTACATACATATATTGGTGAGTTTACATCAGCCAAATACGGTAGTATTGCAACGCCGATATTACATTATCGGTGTTCAATTCCCAGGCGGCATGTTGTGATTAGCGCGTTATGTTATGAGTGACATAGGTAATGTATTTAGAGGTTATGATGTAACATGATCTGACCGAAATGTGAACGACCGTTGCATTGATGCGGTGATCAATGATGATGGTTCGGTGGGTAGTAGTTATGGTGATTCGGTGCCGAACACTGTCCATTATGCGGTCTCCGGTGCGGTTTGCGGGTTACATAATGTCACACGCTATAAAAACACCTCACTCAATCCGCGTGGCCATGAAATACACCTTATGACTATACCTATAGGCGCTCCAAAAACGGAACATGTTCAATTCCGGAACTGGTTCTAATATCGAGAAAAATTTACGATAAATATTAAAAAGTAGAGAAGAAGTATGTTTTTTTTTAAATGGAAATATGTTTAGTAGTTTAATCTATACCAGTGATTCCCAAAGTGGTCTATATCGACCCGCAGGGGTCGACGACAACTTGCAAGGGGTTCATGTCAGCGGGAAAAAAATTGGGGATCCATGAAATGAAAATGGGGGTCAACGATAGTGAATCTCCTAACAAAAAAAGAAATAAACTGGATATCGTTAACCGAAGACATTTAAGATTAAATCTAAATAAATTGATGCCAAATGTTGAAAATTTATTATTAAAGCATCAGGTTCATCCCTCACACTAAAAGCATTTATTTTTTGTTTAGTTATTTTATGTAACAGAAAGTAAATTTTAATTTGATTCGTTTAATTTGAATCTAATTAATAATAATAATAGAATAGAATAGAATAGAATAGATTCTTTATTTTGGCGAAGTCCAGCCAATGAATAATAATAATAATAATAATAATAATAATAATAATAATAATAATAATAATAATAATAATAATAATAATAATAATAATAATAATAATAATAATAATAATAATAATAATAATAATAATAATAATAATAATAATAATAATAATAATAATAATAATATTAATAATAATAATAATATTAATAATAATAATAATAATAATAATAATAATAATGTATTTAACCTTAAAAAGAGCTACAATAGTAGGAAGGTTCGTCAAAACATAAAAAATTTGTAAAGTACAATCATAAAAAAATTAGAAATTATGTTCTAGATATTCCACGGTACTATAGAAGGCATTTTCAAGCAGGATGCGTTTAACAATTTTTGTGAATCCGACAGTCGATTTGACAGTTCTTATGCTAGACGGCAATTTATTAAAAAGTTTTATACAATTGTTATAGGCACTATTTTCAAACATAACATGCCTGTGTGGAGGAATACATATTGATTCTTTGTGTCTGGTCTCTCGATTATGTACGTGTTCATTTTTGGTAAATTGATTTTCGTTTTTTTTTTACAAATTTAAGGCATTCATAAATAAACATACATGGTAGAGTTAAAATTTTCAGTGCTTTAAATAAAGGTTTACATGTAGTGCGAGGACAGGTATGGGTCATTATTCGAACGGCTCTTTTTTGAATTTTAAAAATGGACAATAAATGTGCAGAACCACCCCAGAAGATAAGTCCTTAAGAACTGATTGAGTTAAAATGCGCATTTAGTAAAATATATTGTAGCATACGGTGTTTAATTTATATCTAATGACATTTGCGTGTTCTAGACAGGTCAAGTTTTCAGTGATGGTCACTCCTAGGAATTTGGTACAGTTTGAGTTTTGTATCAGTTTAATAATAATAAAATCATAATAAAAAATAATAATAAAAATAAAAAGTATTTAATCTAGTTTGACACATAATGAGCGATCAACACAGGGAGTTTTATAATTTGTATGAAAATTCAATATAACTGTCTTGTCAATATTTAAAACAAGTTTATTTACGAGTAATTCACACCATCGTTTCATAGCTATTATATTTTCCTGTACACAATCTGAAAGATCATTTTTGTCAGCAGAACCTGTGATAGTTTGGGTTGTGTCGTCAATGTATAAAACTAAACATTTCACACTACATTTCACTACCGTTATTTTAAATCGTTCAATGTAAATAGCACTATACCGGTTGTCAAAAATACATTTGAAAGTAATGAATTTGCAAAAAATCAATATCAGATAAGCAGGGGGTCTACCCAAAACCGAAAAACATAACAAGTGGTCTACGAGACAAAAAAGTTTGGGGACCTCTGATCTATACTAATATATAAAGTTGAAGAGTTTGTTTGTTTGGTTGAACGCGCTAATCTCAGAAACTACTGGTTCGAATTGAAAAAAAAAAATTTGTTGGCCATACATCGACAAAGACTTTTTTTTGCATTGATTCCAATATTTTCCCTATCAAGGGCGTAGATTATTTTTTCTGGGGGGTAAAGCTAAAAAAATCAATATTTCTTTAAGTTTTATTAATATTACACAAGAAACCTCAAGAAGGAAGGTGTCAAGCAACATATTAATTCCCAAACTAATTTTATAAATTCCTTTTCTAAAAGTGTTTGTTAATTTTATTTTTTAGCCAGGTGTCGTATTATTTTCAGTTTATTTTTTTAATATTATGAGCCTGGGAGGTAATTACCCCCTTTACCCCCCATATCTACGCCCTTGTTCCCTATCACAGTGGGGAATATGGAGTAAAAATTAGATCTTTGGCTTTAAAGATACAATATCAAAGTTGATAACATTTGAACCGTTCTTTAAAAGGGTTAGTAAAAATAATGTTCATTGATGACATTGGCACATCATATTTCGTTTTTACAGAGCGCGGTTAGGTACTGACAGAAAGTGGATTATACACTGTCAATTAACTTGCTCTGGTACATGAAAACGCACACATAAATGCCTCTGGAAGCATTTAATGTGTACAGGTCGATTCGAAAGTCGAAACTATTTCAATTAAAAAGCATACAAAGCAAACAAACGATTATCATATAGGCGAGATCATGCTATAATCACTACAATTAAAAAAATAGGTAAAAAAACTTTTATTGTACAATCGATAATGTACTAAAAACTACAAACTAAATATGAGTCATCATAGAGGGCATTGATTAAACTAAAATAAAATCGTGGGGGGATTAAGAGTTACATTATGGTCAAAGAAGACAGTCAAAAGTTAAATATGATTTCCAATCTCTATAACATCAAATGCAATTTTTGTACTTTTTGTCACCCACGATTTTTGTTTAGTTTAATCAAAGCCCCCTATGGTGATTTATATTTTTTAGTACATTATCGATTGTACAATAAAAGCGTTTAACTAAAAGTTTTTTTACCTATTTTTATTTTTAAGTTTTTAGGGTGCTTTATTATAAAAGTTCGATTTGCACCCGGACAAAATCCGGACCGGAAAGATAATAAAACGTGTTCCAAAACCGATACAGTTTCGTTTTAGCTATTGCGCATGACTGTAACGATTTTTTTGCCGTTCGCAGAGAGGTTGGAACAAGGCTTGTATCAACCGACTAGTGATGTGTCGCTGCGAGTCGTTCATAATGAACGACTCCTTTCTCGGAGCGGAGCGAGTCGTTCTTTTTTTTTGTGAATGACTCACTCCGAGCGCCATTGCTCTGTGCTGAGCTGTTCTGTACTGTTGCATTTACAGAACGCACACAGCACAGACCACAGAGGCACTAGTAAACTTTGCACGTACGGAGTTATCTTTGCTGAGTCATTTAATGTTGAATGACACACTGTAAGTGCAACAGTACTAAGCTTAATTGTGACTTAAACCATTCACATTGACGTCGTTGACAAAGATATAATATGTAACAATAAACATTATTATTGTTAAGCTTTTATTATACTTTATAGTTTATCCGAAATGCGAATAATATAAAATGAGCTCAGAGCTGAGTGTGTATTGTGCTGTGCAATGCTTCGTGACTCCTGAGCATGGTATGACGACAGTTCACGCCTCTGCAGTAGTGCCTACTGTCTAGTGTGAACGACTCCCTCTGAGCGACTCTTAGTGAGCGGAGCGCACGGAGCCAGCTCCCAATAAAGAGTCATGTAGACACATCACTACAACCGACGTTCCGTTGCTACCTACGTCATTGGCGTACGTCATCCCCACAAACCTCTATAGATACGACGTTGACATTATTAGTAATGCTTTATGTGCGCCAGCTTGTATATTAATACGTCGGTAAATACATTGCGTTCTAATGATACGGAGATAATAAAAATGTGTACCCTGCCAATGAAAAAAAATACGACGTACCTATATTATACCTGGTTTTGTGTTTCAAATAAAAGGGCAGAGTTTAACGGACAATTAGCGACGAGAGATTAGCAGCCCTATTCTGTAAAATGTTGGAAAAGTTCATTTCACTTATTGCTATACTAGCTTTGACCCGCGACTTCGTCCGCACTGAATAGGTGCGTATACAATTCATATAATTGATTAAACAAAAATTAATATCATTTCGAACGGGAACTTGGAATAATAAATTTTTTAATTAGTGGACATTTTTAATCGTTATGTTCTTTAAGGGGGCGTTCATAATTTACGTGAGGCGTTTGAGGGGGAGGGGGTCGAGCCAAACCTCACGTGGGGGAAAGGAGGGTCTCGGAAAATATCATGTTTATTTCCGGAAGAAACTGTGTAAAACTGCGAGAAAACTGGGAGAAGGAGAAGATTCCATGAGCCTGAAATTTGCCGCACGAGTTCAACTAGCACGAGTAATAATATGTAATCGGGGCCCTGATAAAATAGGGAGAAATAATAAATCACGTCATTGATTGACGTACCAACCGCCCTCGATGCACACAAGATGGCCCTGACTTTCGTTGAATTGCGATGCTGTTTTCATATATACAAATCGCTACCGCGTTCCTATTGGTCCAGAAACTATGCAGTAATATATTACCGTACAGTTTCGGCTCATTATTCGCACTCTACATGTCAACATGAAGTAATTTATTATTTCTCCCGAATTTAGCAGGGCCCCGAAATTATATATTACTCACGCGTGTTGAATAAAAAATGTTTCTCCTCTAAAATATGGCTAAATCATATGCAATAATATTTATCGCGGTTATTAATATCAAATATGTTTCTATGATTCTAGATTACCAGCGTTGCCAGACGTCCCGATTTTGGCAGGACGTCCCGATTTTTAAATCAAAATTAAATGTCCCGCGCGGGACAGGCTCAGTCCCGCTTTTCGGGGATAACTCGGGGATAACTTTAAAAGAAGTTAAATCTTCACAGAAATATGAATAAGTAAATTCTTATAAATAATTATTCTCTTATTGTAAGTTGCAATATTTTGTAACACTCACTCCACAGACTATTGTTTGAAACGCCATATTTTTCTAATGAATAAAACTTTTTTGATTTTGATTTCTGTTTTTTTTTTTTTTATTCTGAAGACGAATAAGACTCAACTATTTAACGATAGGGTAAATCTGATTTAAAATATTATATTTTTAGTAAAATACATTTTCTATGGCTATTTTTGCTATCTATTGTCACGTAAGTAAACGTAATTTTAATTCAAATAAAAAGATAAATAGGTATTTGAAAACTTCTGATTATATACGTTTTTTACTATGTCCCGATTTCGACGAAAGAATCCCGCTGTTTCACTCAAAGAGTTCCAAAATCCCGACTTGGCAAAAAAAAAAAACTGGCAACGCTGTAGATTACGTTCTTTAAGAAGTCTTTAAAATACTAGTCTTAATAAATAATAAGAATTTAGCAAATTATTATTTTTAATAAGTCGAACGCCATCAAACACAAATTTACGTATTTATATTAAAAATACGCATTTTGAAAAATCTCACGTGATATTAGAGGGGGGTTGAGCAAAATCTCACGGCATATCACCAAGGAGGGAGGGTCGAAATTTTGCCAAATTTGCCTCAAATAGTTTTGGAATGCTTCTAAGAGCAGGTCATATTTTTAACAGAATCAGATTTTAATTGGAAAAAAGAATTAACTTTTGTCCGTAACACATTTTTATTTGATAAACTTTTTTGACTGGCTTTTAGAGTAAAATGCACTGAAAAGTTTTACAAAAAAAATTTAAGGTACAGGAAAAGTAAAAAAAAATGTTTGTAAATGTCTCTTTAAAAAAATTACTTCGTTTAACCAGATGCAGTTCTCAAAATGTTTTTAAAAAAACAATCTCGACTTTACAATTACTTTAAAAACGCTGCGTATTATTCCACATTACTCTCCCTTCGTAATTATAGTATGTCTGAAATAATTTGCCTTCAATTTTCGAGACATTTTTGGTGGAAGTTTTTTAATGAACAAGCGTCATATATTACTTTAACACTAGAAGTCTATAGTGTCGTGTCGGAAGTGATCATAAAAATCCATTACCGATCAGAAGAATATGATAGTCGATGGTTTGTTTGCATGATATTAGCACATTTACTATGTTTAGATGATATAATTATAGCGTTATCAACGTCTATATAGAAAAAACAATGGGTGTAAGGACATTTTACTACACATAATGCAGTAATAGATGTACTCAAGACTCTGCGCACACTCGATCCGAAATGCTTACTGACAAACTAACATAAATATTTTGTAACGGATGACCCTGTACATAGAATACCAGCATAGCATACAGATAAAGAACGTACGGCAGAATAAACTGGTAAGTTCTATACGATTCCAGTGGCATCCAAACAACGGGTCGCCTCGGAAAAATAGAAGCATGAGACGCAGATGAGTCAGACAGTTCTTGAGTCAGTTCTAGTGAGTCTAATATACAGTGGGAAAAGTTAGTGCTGTGAACAACTATTGCAGCCATGGGAAAAGTCGTTACTATGTGATCACAGTGACTGTTATTCCGTTTACACAAAAATCACAGTGACTTTGTCACGTCGAGCCCGACCGAGTAAACACTCGGTCGGACGTTACGTCGGCTACTCGGTTGGAGCGGCGATTTCGATGACACGGAACAACATACGTTACTTTAGAACGTAGTTACCTCTTGTCATATCACAGTGATCATTTTAGACGGCTGATCACAGTGATTTTTTCATCGTGAAGTTATTTATTACCCAACTCTGAACTATTGTTTTAACATTAAATTTGAATAATCGGGAGCAGATTTGGTTCAAGTTTCATGAAGCTATGAATAAAACTTCAACTGTTACATTTTTACGTAGAAAAACCGTGCGAATCCGGGCCGAAAAGTTAGTATTAGTATAGAGATAACCGTTAGTAACGACAATGAATTGAAACAACACAATTATTTTTGTTAGGAAACTGAAAACAAAAATTCAATTTCAGCTTTATTACCTGTTATAGGGCGACTAAGGGATTTGAAATTAAACAGACGCCGTCTGAAAGTCGATGTTTTTTCCCATAGTATGACTCGACATGGATAATTTCAATTCAAAGTAAGAGCTTCTTTACACGCACTTTAGATATCAACTATTGTTTGCAAGTTTGTACAAAATTAATTTATAATCATTTTAACATTATTTTGGAGAAAATCATTTCGTTATGAAGTTTAATTTCAAACTAGAGTTCCGGTTCGGCTTCGCCCGAATTTGTAGCTTGTCGCCGTTTTTTCGTCGACTTACGTTGGAAAATTAGTCTCCACGAAAAGGGCTTCTATTTTAAGTATAGCCTATGTTTATCGTGAAGGTCAATTCTAAATATTGGTGAAAAAAAAATTGGAATCGGATTAGTAGTTTCGGAGATTAGTTCCTACATCCAAAGTTACAAACTTTTACACTTTTTTACACTTTGGGTTACATTATTGGAGTTTTCGTAGAGATCCCTAATTTAACTCGATTAACAATATAACCTATGTTACTCAGTGATAATGTAGCATTCTATTAGTGAAAACATTTTTAAAATCGGTCCGGTAGTTTTTGAGTCTATTAGTTACAAACAACAATACAAATACAAATATTAAGAGCACTGTGGTTGAAACAAAAGTAAAAAAATTAGAATAGTTACTTCTTATCACAACAGTTTTATTAGCGGATGTACATTTCGGGAGCTATGCTCTCATCTTCAGCAAACACTAAACTAAATTACTAAACAAAAATCTTAACTCAATATAACAATTACAGGTATAAAACAAAAATCAAAAGACTTGCGGAAGATCAGGACCTGATCTTCCGCAAGTCTTTTGATTAGTAAGTTATAATACCTGGTTTTATTTTTGTTTTATACCTGTAATTGTTATATTAAGTTAAGATTTTTGTTTAGTAATTTAGTTTAGTGTTTGCAGAAGATGAGAGCATAGCTCCCGAAATATACATCCGCTAATAAAACACTGTTGTGGTAAGAAGTAACTATTCTTTATTTTTAAACAATACAAATCTTTTCTCTTTTTATAATATTAGTATCGATATTAGTACTATTTTAAATATCAACATTAATTTTTTTTTGTGGTTGCCGAAATTCTGTCGGCACAAAAGTCTACTGGACAACACTACTCAATTTTTTTTAGTGAAATCAACACATAATACGATGAAAAACGTCAAATCGGTGGCAGACTGAATCATTTTTCTTTTTTCATAATTCTTTGTCGGTATGTTTAACAGAAATGAGATTCTCCTCCTTTTTTTAAAGTCTAATTTATTTTCCAATCACATTATTATGGTATTTGCTACCGTTTTCACGCGCAACGACTGAACGATTTTAATTACAGCAATAAATCCAAAAAAACACGAACCATAAATCCGAAAATTTCAAAAGTAGCGCTTCTATTTCCGTTATGTTTGACATACCGTAAATATCCCACCGTTGTTATTTTTAATTTCAATTTTAATCTTCTATTCGTTTTGTTGGTATCTACCGTGATTTAATTCAACTGATGTCGTATAATTAAAAAAAAAATCCTCGCATATTACGCTATAAATACGTAGTTGTAAATAAACTGATTTTTAAAGGTATTTTGGATAAATGGGAGGTGGTAGGGTAAAACCGCTTACGGCATATTTATTGTACTGGTGCCGACAGGCAATTATTAATTAGGAAGTTTCCACTAAACGAAAACATTACTAGTCCAAAAGCTGAGTCGGGAAAAACTTTGAAAAATGTAAATATTTTAACCCGGAACGCGATTACCTTCTCCTCCACCTCGTTTTCGAGGATGCTGAACACGGTGATGATATTAAAATTTCTCTTTGGGGCTAAACGCGCGCTACGTTATTCCCTTTCGGAAAAAAATGGTTTTTCCCTATTTTTGAGGATGCTGAGCACGGTGGTGGTGTTGAAAATTGCCGCCGACTCTCATCAACCCCTCCACCGGCCAAATTTCACCACCGAAACGGGTTAGTCATTAGAACCTCTGTAAGTCGAGCCTCGATAAGTCGAAAAAATATTTTGTTCCCTTCCCTTCAAGCCCCAAAACCTCCATTACTCAAAATCTCAACCCTCTTTAGGTCGAAATAATCAGTGAGTCTCTACAAGCCATTTCGGTACATATTTCTCCTCCATAACTCGAAAAAAATAAATATAAAATTGAAAAAAAAAACGACCTAAACAACTTTACCTTGACGCCAAAGAAATAACACCGCGTTAAAGGATCGTTTATATCTAAACAAGATCATGTTAGGTAATAAAACAGAACCCATTGTTGAGATAAGGGCGATTAATTTATAAAAGTTACGGCCTAATACCATTGACTGTCGGTGGTCCATATAATTAAGACGCGCCTCTTTGTAGATTTTCTGGGTTTTTTTCGACCGCCGCTGTCAAATCAATTGACGGGTCACAAGATCTGTAATTAATTATAAATTTAATCAATTTATAATTTAACTGGTTCCTGATTTTAAATTATCGACTCGTTACAGAATAGTACATGTTTTGATTTGAATTTGATAAATTGTTGGAAATCACCCATTCTTATCCACAGATAAATATCTGAAATTTTAATATGTTGCTGTTTTAAATAATGACACTTTTTGATGTAAATAAAATAATTTAATTACAATATTAAGGTTTAACAAAATGAACTGTATTTCTTCTTACATATTTGTTTGTTTGTGACGTAGCCGAAGTTACGACTCACGTCATACCACGTTGACTTGCCAAACAATACTGAATGCTAAAATTACATAAGATAGTGGGGAATCTTATAACACAAGGAGTGGGGGTAAAATTTTTAAAATCAAAAGAGGTGAAACTCTAACAGTTGCACATGGAAACAATCAACTATTTTTTATCACGTTTTAGTTAACTCGCTTTCTAGTGTGTCTGTCCGGGTGGACAGATACATATCATTCATTGTTACCTGTTTACCGTTGTAAGCCACATAGCAATCACTGGTGTATGGCTCAGTTGGTAAGAACGTCGTGCTAATAATGCGTAGGCTGCGGGTTCGATCCCTCATAGGGCATATAATATTTATATATTTTTACGATGTATTTTTGTTGCTTTCTTTTACTAAAAAGTATAAAAATAATAAAAGAAATTAAAAAAAATTTTAATATACCAGGTTTTTAAAGCGAACTAAAAAGTAAAAAATAGTTTCATTACAGACAGATTTTTAACTTGTAGGTTTTGAAACGAAAAACGTAGGGCGCATGCGACAATTATATAAGAAGTGTAGAGAGTAGCTATCAATGAAAAAACCCACTTATGAGATAAAACGCATAATGCATCCCACGTTTTTCGTTTCAAATCCTACAAATAAAAATCTGTCTGTAAGTAAATTATTTTATACTTTTTAGTTCGCTTTATAATCGTGATATATTAAAAAAAATTATTTCTTTTATTTTTTAATGTTGAACGTCTACTTTTCAAGTAATTAATAATTATAAAAAAATTGTATTATATTACTTGTTTAACCGGAAATGCCCATTATTATTAAAATTAAAGCAAACTAACTTCAGACAAAATTTAAAAAAAAACTGATTATTCGAAAGTTTGACTCTTTTGGATAACGTAAAAATGTAAAAAAACAAACTTTCACGTGTAGTTTTACTTAAAAATTGTCGAAAGAACAGTCATCCATGTTTGAACTATATCTGTCTTTCTCAGATACATTATACGAAATACACTGCTGTTGTCAAATTATATCCAATTTTTATTATTTAATTATTATTTTCTCAGATAAAATATGAAATTTTTATTTATACGATAATAAATAATAATTTATAAAGTCATATAATATTTTTTTGTACAAAACGTAATTAAATGCGGTGGTGGTTAAATGCTAATAACCTTAATTCATTTGAAAAAGTTTTGAAAAACTTTAAATATTTTTCCCGCTGCACAAACGGTTAACCTCAAAAAATGTTGTGGCAGTTAAATACAAAAGTTTCTTTTTATACAAGTCATTTGACAATAAAATATTATTTACTAAATAATTCAGAGCATTGTTATCATAGTTTCATCTCCGACAAAGATATAGCGTAAATCATTAACCTTTCCAGCACATATTAAAACCAAATTAACATGTTGTAGTACATCTGATTACAGAGTTATTCATTAATTTTTGTGAATTATTTATGGTATATCTAGACCTACCCACAGCTCTATAAATTATTTAAATGATATAACTACCACCTGTAAAATAAATACAGAAACATCGCTTGCTTATATGAATAATTGTCCTTAATAATATTTCTGACGATACTAAATCACAAAAAAATTTTTTGTTTTAGAAATACAGATGGTCAACGTGGTTATTGGTATAGATTTTTTGGGTGTACCAAATGTAACAGTAACTACATTATAGTTGTAATAAAAATACTGAGAAAATTTGAAAAGTTGAACGAGGTCTATCATTTTTAAAGTGACCGGATGTCCTACCATGATCAACTTCTTGTTATATATGCTTATACAATAAATACATACATCATATAATATTACTCTTTGGCATGCGGTGTTAAATATAAACCAGGAGTCATCTATTAATTAGACATCATTCAAGAATCACAAACATCTCTTCTGAAAATGAAAAGCCATAATCCAAGATGTTTTTTTTTTATAATATCTTTTTAAAACATTCGATATCATACAAATAGTAGTTAATATTTTTTAACTCTACAAAAAAGAATAAAATAATAGGGAATAAGTATAGGTGGAAAGTATTAGGGACAATGGGAAAAGTGTTTCTATATTTATTTTATAAAGGGATTATAAACAAGGATAGTATATTCCATTGCTATATTATAGCGGCCTTAAGTAGAAGTACAGTAAATTTCCTGCAATCCAGTATCATTCACACTTAATAATCCGGTATGACTTTTGGAAAAAAATTATGCTGAAATAATGAAACTCCAGATTATACAAAATGACTTAATAAAAAAAACGAAAAAAGAGAAAACTAAAAAACAAACTGATACTCGAAAAAGTGGATAATGATTAACACCATATCGGTCAAATAGTTTCGCTAAAAACAATTTTTTTTTATCAAATTGTTAGAAAGCTTAAAATGGTTACTGGTGGATCATCCTTAGAAGATAGACATATGCTATCACGGACTTTTCTGTAGGTCGTTTTAAGACCTACACTTTTGTAGTACATTAATTTGATGTATCTCATGTGGTTTAGTCAGCGTAAACCATGTAGTAAGCGCCCTAGAAGCGTCTTTTTACGACTTGATAACACAATATCGAGATTCCTCTACTATAATAATTAAATTTAATATGAATGTATTATACTCATACCCATAAACCTTCCGGAAGATGTTCTCTAAATAATTGTGAAAACGGCATCAAAATCCATTGTGTAGTTTAAACTTTAGAAGAACTAGGCGGACAGACAGTCAGACTTTATTTTATACTACATATTTAGAGATAGATAATATTTTATTGTCATCTAGTAATTCAGGGTGTTTTTAATTCGGCGCTTTTAAAATCGCGAACGTGTCAGATTAAAGGAAGGTTACTATATTTAAATTATACAATCCACAAATCTATCCTAGTTATTCATTATAATGAAAGTAGAACTAACTATGAAAATGGAAGTATGATATGGGACAACCGTTGTTGGATATGTTTTAAGGTAGGTAATTTATAAATGACCTGCTACGGCGATGCAATTAACAAAAAAAGCATTTCTGTATACCTGAGGACTGGACAACGGGTGGTAGTCAACAGTGTATAGAGCCGCTACCGGTTGCTGCTGATGTGCCAAAGAACCAACTATGTCCAAATTCAAAATTTCATAAAGACATTGAAAAAAACCTTTATAATTAATTTATTTATAAATCGTGACTTTAAAAGGCGTTGCATTTCACAAAATATTATAATACTAACTAATGGCATTCGTTTTTGAACAAATGCAATATTTTTATTTTAAGACAGAACACACGCATTCTTTAGATGTCCATAACATACTGTGTAAAAGAAAAGGATAGCCGATCTACGTGCGCGATGTATCGCATTAGGCAAAATCAAATTTATATACAGTATTTATTTCTGCTTTTTTATGTATAAAAAAACTATTTGCGCGAATTCTGTTACACGTAATCTAAGTAAATCTTTCGTTTAAAACAGGTTTCGAACCGATCTGATTTAAATTAAGCGAATTATAAGCGAAAAACTTTTTTGTTTTCAATTTGCTCCCCTCTGGGACCAAAATTCAAAAATCCGACTCCGTTAGGATCTGTCCCATGTCCTATATTATAAGTGTGCCAAATTTCAACTCTTTATGTCTATGGACAGACATACAATAGGTAGGTACCTAATTATACAGGGTGAGTTTTAAGTTGATGCTTTTTTTTACAGCGTGTAAAAATCAAATAGACGAGCAAATATTTCAAATAGTTTTTTATCAATCTCAAAAATAAGAGAGAAACAGCCTTTCGAAGTTTAAATAAATTTTATTAAATTTTCTTTAATTTTGAGGTTGGTCCAGGGGTTATATTATGTCACTATGGAAATAAGTTGTTATTATCAAGTGTGTGTATTGTTCTGTTTTTGAGAGAATTTGTGTGCCTCAATTATTTCTGTGAATACTTGATAATAATAACATATTTCCATAGTAATATAATATAACCCCAGGACCGACCTCAAAATTAAATAAAATTTAATAAAATTTATTTAAACTTCGAAAGGCTGTTTCTCTGTAATTTTTGAGTTTTGATAAAAAAAAAATTGGTTGTCTGTAAAGTCGGTTTACGGACGATAGTTTTACGTGATAACGTATTCCGTAATACATAACCTAAACCTCCCAAAATTTGGTTTCAATCCGCTTATCCTTGGTGTCGGAATGATAAGAAATGTCAAAAGTGACGTTTGCAACTGTCAAAGTATTATGTTCTAATAATAATTAGTTATTCCAATACTTAACTTAGAAGGCGTTGCATTTTACAAAATACTAATGTCAAAAAATTGAATTAAACATTAAAAATGCAGCCGTTTTCATGTTAAGACAAGACATACGTTATTTTCTAATTTCCATGTACGGCAAACAAAGACGACCGACCGCGTCGCGCCATGCATTAGACAACATTGCATTTATACAGCTATTTTTCTATATAAATTTGTATAAAAAAACTGTTTAGGCAAATTCTGTTATACGAAATCTATGTAAAATGTTCTCCTCTTTCGTTTAAGACTGGTTTCAAACCGATCTGATTTAAATTGAGCGAAAAATTAGCAAAAAGCACGCACAGGGTCAGGCGGAACGTTACGCGTTAGGAACGTTACGTTAGGAACGTTACGACCGTTAGGAACGTTACTCTTTTTCGTACATGCAGCCGGTGTTTTATCAATTTATAAGATTGGTGATTCATCAATTTATAAGACGTTATCACGTCAAAAACTATTTGAAATATTTGCTCGTCTATTTGATTTTTACACGCTGTAAAAAAACGCATCAACTTAAAACTCATCCTGTATATGTAGATTTTTCGTTACGTTTTTTTCTTACGATTTTTTTCTAGCCCTCTCCATTCATATCTATAACGTCCCATAAGGAACTTCGTTCCAAAACACTGACCGTGAGTTGGACACGGAACAGTTCTGAATCCAAATAGTAGACCTGCATACGTCATAGTTGTATGTGGAGAGCAAGGCAGTACGCAATGACACACGAACCAAGGACGCCATCCGACACGAGATTAAGGTAGGATAATTAATTATTTAACTACCCCACAGCTCTGAAATGAATTATATTGCTATATGTGCTAGGTACCTTACGAATATAATTTATTGCATTTTGTTAAAAAAAAAATACCAAATTATTTTTCATCTGACGATAAAACTGTCATCGAGTAATCAATTTCTGGTCGGTTTTTTTGTGATTTATTTGGGAAAAAAATTAATTACTAATAAATTTTCTCTGTAATAAAAATTGGATTTTACTAACACTTGTGATTAAATTAATTAATAGTCAGTGCCGTACTTAAGACTCATGGCACCCCTTGCGAAAATACGACCTGGCGTATAATACACGCCACGAATCTAAAAGGCTCGAAAGTTAGATGCGAATGCAGGCTTTCGCTTGTACAGTCTGTTGAAAAATTACAAACTCGCAACTAAACAAAATTAAAATAACAATAACAACTTGACAATAGCGTACTCGACTGTACTTTAAAGTAGGAAAGCGACAAGTGACAAAGGCAACGAGCGATCACGGCCAATCACCGACGAGCGCACGTACCGTGCAGGTAGCTAGGAGGTGGTGGGAGTGTCAACGGCTCTAAAATGTGCCTTTGAGATGCTGTTTGTGACTAACTTCAGAACCTTTTAGATCCGTGGCGCGTACTATACATGGCGAAATAGTTTTAGTAAAAATCGCCTGTGACAGACGAACGGACAGACACCGAAGTGATTTCATAAGTGTTCCGTTTGCACGGAACCCTGTAAACGACATTGACGCGAACAAAGCTACTGCTAAAACTAGTTTCCAATAAAGTTTAGTAGATCGCGTTTAAAAATGGTCAATTTTATTATTGTTAACTGTAAACAATGAGAATCTATTAAACCTACAACAGAAGTTAATAATAACAAAACGATAATATTGTTACTTCCATATAAAGCATTGGTCCGTTAATCGAGTACATACTCTACTCATATATGGTTTGTTTCCAGAAAATGTCAACAGCCAGATAATGTATTAGTAGAAGAACTCTACAGAAAGATCTGGAAACAGGTCAACACTCGGTTTTTCTGCTACATTGTTAGTGTTAAAGGAATAATTTAATTTAAAAAATAACTATGTCCCCTATAATGTATAATAAATTCTAGTTTTATGACATTTATGCCACCTGGTGGTGACCCTTATAAGTTATTATGTGCATCATTAGGTTGCATAATTACAAGTAGTAAATTTTTGACATACCTGACATTTTATACAGTTTAGGGTTTTTTTTTAATTACAAGGGGAAAACTACGTGTTGGCGACAGTGGGCGAAGTTCTGGAGAAAATTAGTTGTCTGCAATATCTCTGCAATAATTTGGTGTTCTGAGAAGGCATTCACTCTACAAATATAACAGAAAAACCGTGCTAATTTTGATCACGAAAATGTCTATAAAGAGACAAACCGCTGTTTCATTCATTGTCTAAAACTCTATTTCTTCTCGAGCGACGTAGGTTATATTTATCATGATACGACAATAAGGAGACGAGAAGGGAAAAATTTGAAGCCCAAATCTTCTTGGTTTCCGGACTTGTACACCGTGGTCCATTGGTATTTCTACCTGGCGTTTCATCTACAACTGCGGTAGAAATTATAAAAGGCGATGTGGTAGCGAGCGAACTGTCCTTCTTACATGTGAGCAGCCTAGAAGGACACTTCGCTCGCTACCATATCGCCTTTGATAATGTCTACCGCAGTTGTAGCCGAAACTTTAGGTAGAAATACCAATGAACCACGACATACAAACCCGGAAAGCAAGAAGATTTGGATCAACACACTTAGATAAAATTTGAGGCGTTCATATTAAGGCCTAGTTTATATGAGAGGCGTTCAACGCGCGTTGGCCCAACGCGCGTTTACAGTTTCTATACAATTGTATAGGACTGTTTATATGATAACGCGCGTTCAACGCGCCACCAACGCGCCACCAACGCGCGTTATCATATAAACAGTCCTATACAATTGTATAGAAACTGTAAACGCGCGTTGGGCCAACGCGCGTTGAACGCCTCTCATATAAACTAGACCTTATGATTCGAATCTCGATTTCAGTACGTTATGCAATATTCCATGTAATTATGAAAATGAAATATGCATAAAGTTTATTTCAAGGCAATAAATTACATATACCTACGGGATAATTACATGTATATATTCCAAAGATATTGAATCCATCCGGCCTCCATAAAGAGTTTCATCAGTCGAGGATCCCCAACTTAGAATCTTCAATATAATTAGATGCAAATGCATACACAAAACTTTAGTTGCGTGAACGTACATACGAGAAAAGATTTGCCAAATCAAACTTCAAAACCACTGAGTAAGGAAACATATTGTTTATTTTTAACCGACATCAGAAAGAAGAAGAGGTTATCAACTTATTTTTAAAATAAAGAGAATATACTAACCCAGGGGTCGGCAACCTTTTGAGACGAAAGAGCCAAAAGTTACAATTTACAAAATATTAATACCCCCCTTATTTCAAAAAGCACAAATAAATATACTTTTTTTTAATATTGTGAAATAAAATAAAAGCTACAAAACAAAATTACTTTTTAGTAAAAAGTATTTTACCTAATCAATATGTATAGGTAGGTACACACAACAAAAAAAAAAGAAAACAGTCTTTCATTAAAAGACACTTCGTCGCTCGCAGCTGCACCGAATTTCAGCGCGAAACCTCCCAAATGTAGTTCCGGTTTCGGCCCCAGGTTTGGCCGGATGGGCAGCCGCCAGCCAAAACCAGTTTTTGGCCGAAACTAGGCCGAAACCGAAATTTCGGTCGGACACTACTGGATTTATCGGGTTTTGCATGGTTGCTCCTCAATTTTGCAACGTAAGTCGACGAAAAAACGGTGGTAATTTACAAATTCAGGCGAAGCCGGACCAGATCACTAGTATTTGGAAATATTTCAATAGTCCGCATGGACAGTTAACAATCACCTGACACTGCAACCGGTTGGCGGGTCTGAGTCATGCATGTCATGAGAATCAGTCTCCAGAACGGATAACAAGAGTATCGTGTTTTTGTGGTCAGTGGATCGTATGCGGCGTTCAATCAATGAGAACGCAATAATTCTCGTCGCTAGTGGCGGGTCGCTGACGATTTTAAACCGTTAATAGTGTTCACTCTAGAAATTTATTTTTTTCTCCTAGCCTGAAAATAAAAATACCCTAAAAAACAAGGTTTTTAAAACATTATCTCTGAAATTTATAAAATTAAATATTGCAAATAACAATAAAAGTATTTTGTCCCTTGAGGAAGAGTCCGGCGCAAGTAGATCGAGCTCTAATACTGGCCAGCATGTAAACTAAATGGAACCGTTAGGCTGGTCTGAATACTGTTAGGCTAAATATGGCGGTGTTGCGCCAGACTCTACCTCAAGGGACTCCAATTTTTACCTGACTACGGCGAAGCCAAAAGGAAGAGTTATAAGTTTAGCAGACTATGTATGTATGTTTGTATTTACGGATGTTCCACCGTAACACCTAAACCATTCATCCGATTTTGATAAATAAGGTGTCAATCGATTCGTTATTATGGTCCGGGTAACATAGGCTACATTTATTTTTGAATTTTGGTTCCAGGGAGCAAATTGAAAACAAATACAAAATAAGTTCAAAAACTAAAACCCGACTACTGAAAAGTATGAAACAAGAAAATATTCTCATTTGAGGATAGTCGTGGTCGTATGCCATCTCATATAATAATATGAGGCCCCTTTAGATGTATAGCGTGATGCACTTTGCCCTAGAGCTTATGATCGCTACTACTGTTAAAAGGTAATGTTTTGTAAGGGTAGGTGGCCTATGACCACGGCTATCATCAGAAGAAGAGTTAATTTTACTAGTTCGTTGAATCAACGCCCACCACTAGCCTTAATTGTCGTCGGCCAAAGCAACGGATTGCCCCGCACACAAGTGACTGTTTTACATATACTCAGAATTCAATTACATGCCCAACGCAGCTTGAGATTTGTAAACAGTGCATAAAATAACATTTAGAGTAGGCGACACCAGTGGCGCCTGGTGAGTAGTGACGGAAATGCCACCCAGTGATTCAGCTCGCGCCATTCTGTAGCAGAGAAGAACAACCGTTTTCTGAACGATGTTTTATATAATTGCAATTTTTCGATGTGAAACATCTAATGGCGCAATTGGTTGGGAGTAAAGCCATGCAATTGGGGCAACACTTTTATGGGACGACGTTTTACGGGATGACGTTACGTTTTTTCAGTTACTGGTATACCGTTAGATGACAGCGCGTAACGCTTGCTGTGTTGGATTGTAACATATGGCTTTTGTTGACGACTACATCTCTAGCTGAGATTTATTAGTTAGTAGAATAGTAGGTGCTGCTGGTAACTTAAAGTTGCAGTGTCCATAGGGCTTTAAGGGGTTACGTCATCTTGAGATTTTCAAAAAATAGTTTTTTTAGGGACTAGGGTATACATGAATTGTTTATACCTTTGAGAATATTTTAAGATTGCAACTATTTCAAAATTCAAACTATAACCGAAGTTATAGCAATAACTAGTTCATATTAGTCATAGAGCATTTAATCTGTTAGTTTTGCGTTTTTCTCGAAACTACATATTTCAAAACGGTGTACACGATATCTCAAAATCTACTCAACCGATTTTATTAAAATTTACAACACTTATTTTTTATAATATTGTCTACAATGTGACGTCGGATTTTTTTAATCGGATACCGTGTTCAAAAGTTATAATTTTTTTCAAATTCGATGAAAACACGAGTTTTTTTTCAACAGCTGTCATTTCTACAAAAAAATTTAAATTTTTATCCTACGTCACATTCTAGCTATTTTCCTTTTAAATATAAGGAAAACAAATTTTTATAATCTTTTTAGATCTAATTTTTTTTTTTTATTGAGGTAAGGCTCCGTTTTTCATAGTATGAAAATAATATTCTTATAATATTGAACTTGGCTCCCTTTTTCACATTTATGTTTTTGATGGGATAAAGTATACATCATTACAAATTATAAATGTTTTTCTACAAATTACTACAATTTTTCAGTGTGAAAGAAGTTTACTGAATAATGCATGGATTTTATGAACTGGAAATAGTTATCACCCCTTTTTTCTGTTTCGGTGGTAAACACGAATCAACATAAATTACCTACCAATTAATTAATTTTTTTATCAAGATAGAGCGCATGGTTTTATTAAATAATTAAAGGGGAAGTTTAAAAAATTAAAGATATTCAGATCAAACGATAAAGTTTGTTCATTTTTAGCGTTCGTGAAGGCAACGAGGGTTTCGAGAGATTGTAAATTAGAGATTTCATTGAAAGTAATTTTTGTGAGGTGCATCTCTAAAGAACATTCAAATTAGAACTTGACCACAAAATTAATTGGGATAATATAAACATTTTAGATAATGAAACTAATTTTTTTAAAAGAAATATTTCGAAAATGTTACATATAAAATCAAATAAAAATTCTCTCAATGCTCAATTTTAGATACGGAAAAGTTAAGTAATATATATAATATTAATTTGAAATAATATTTTATTTTTAACAATATTTTTTCTTTCTTTTTAGGTATTCACTATTATATCCATGACTACTTAATAAAAAATTATTTGTTATTATTTTTTTCAATATGTTGATATTAATTAATAATTTTGAAGAAACTTTATAAAAAGCGAATTAGAATTAAATAGATATTAATTATTTTTTATATTTTTAGAGCAGTTCTGAAGAAGGTCCAAATCCGGATCGAAACGTTAATGTATTAATTATATATTTTGTTAATATACATATATTGTCTGAAAATTGGTCGATAATTTTATTTATCTAAAGAACATTGTTTACAAATTCATTGTCGATCAAATCAAATAACAATAGTTAATGTTAGGTCATTGACTGCTTGCCCTGTTTTGTACAGCATTTATAAGGATGCATTCGTACAGGACCGGGGAAATTGGTCAGTGTGTCAGGAGAATCTACCGGAAATCCTGGAAATGTCGAAAAAAATTCATTCAAATATTTACAGCCACTTTGTATGAATTTTTTACTATTCTTAACATTTACAGAAGTATTGGCATTACGGGATAGAACTGAAAACATCGTCTGATATGGCCACGGCCCACGAATGTCTGAAAGTTTTCCAAAACAAAGTTCTACATGAAAACTTTTTACATTTTTGGCATTCTCGTCATAGGTATTATATGCTTGTTGAAGTAATTTTCTATTTGTAACGATTTTTTATTTTTTGCAGTATTTTGCAGTATTTTCAGATTATGCAATATTCAAAAGTAAGTACGTTATAGAAAGTCAGTAGCTTAATTTTTTTTGAGTTAATATTTTGTTAAATATTTGATATCAAGTTATATCTAAGCAAATATTTTTTTCTGTTTAAAAGACAAACATTTTTCTTCATACCTCGATCGAAAGTACATACTTTCGGCATCAATAAGGCAGAAAGTAACATTACACACACTTACGCGAGAAGTACGTACGTTCGGGCGGCAGTAAAGAAAAAACAACCTATCAACTGTTGTTTAGAATTCGTTTCCATAACAACCCTATTACATTTTAGCCAATAGTCGCAACCAGCTGACATTCGAGTTTTTACGTAACTTCAAAGCTGCTTGCTGGGAATTAATCTGTGTTTTATGTATTTAATAAGTAAATAATGAATTAATGTATTTAATAAGCGCATTTACGACCGAGGTATGAAGAAAAATAGTATACCTACACCACACTGGCCGAGAGTTTGATATCCTTGCACGCAGCATAAAAAGATATCAGCTGCCATATAGTATGGCGTCGGATCGTTAAAAAGAACAACTTTTTCGATTTTTCTCTTAACTCTTAATTGTTTCTCGGACTTATTAAAAAGTTTATTAATCTCCCGTGATTATAATAGGTATTTAAAACTCGGCATTTTTGCGTACTTATGCGTTTGTGAATATCCCGCTGTATCTATTATATGCTTAAAGTTAAAATGTAGAGGCGCCAAAGCGTACTTTGGTCGAGTCGTCAACAAACCTAGAGTCGGCCCTGCGTTCATATAGCGGATATTTAACTAATATGACGTTTGATGTATACATAATATACAGTATGTTCATCGAAAGTGGCAACATTGAATAATTCGTGTATCCTACTAGATACAAAAAAAGTTTAAATAGTTAATAAGAAAAATCGCAGGATTGTGGACAAAAAATTAGATTTATTAATGTACGACGTTTCGTCTATAGATTTAGACTTTTTCAAAGCTATAGACGAAACGTCGTACATTAATAAATCTAATTTTTTGTCCCCAATCCTGCGATTTTTCTTATTAATTATTATCTCGATGGACACGATATCTAATATATAGTTTAAATAGTTTTTTGTTCAAGTCGAGATTTGCTATCGGAAACTGCTGTTGGTTGCCTTTTAATTAAATTTTTATTTATGTTAAATTATACTATAATAAGCATATATATTGATTTTATATAAATAAAGTTGTTACTTATTGTTTCTGGTCCAGAGCTCGACCTCCCCCCCCCTCCCCCCGAAGTGAATTTCTGGCTACGGCCTTGTGTATGTTGTGTGTTAAAACTTACAATAAAAAAATAAAATAAAAATTCTTCACAGACGTGTCATTGTCATAAAAAAATGACGCGTTTCCAACCCTCAAATAATAGAAGTTAAATCATTTCAAATTAGTCATAAATTTTCTCCCGAGAGAAATACGACCAATTAACGGTCACTCTGTATACATATATTTAAATGCATCTAGCGTTATTCCTAATATGTGATCAACGCAAACGGTGCTAGATAATAATCACACAATGCTCTTACATAACTTAAGAATGAATGAATGGTCACTTTACGGTATATTATCCATTCATAAAACTACTAAACGTGTGAATGTTAATATATCATACGAGTTTCGGTTTTAACTATAATATAATTTGAGAGCACAACAATAGCCGAGTTCGTTAGGACGTTGCCTCTATAAATAGTTTAAAAAAAAAAAAAAAAAAAGAATGTAATGATTCAAGATTTTTCTATAAACACAAAATTATCAGCTGGTCGATAATTACCTTGTTACTCGATATCCGATAATTAATCAATATACAAAATTATTCCCGACTAGCGGCCCGGTCCGATTTCGCTCAAATTTATAGATTGCCACAGTTTTTTCGTCGTTTAACGTTGTAAAATCATGGTCTTTTTTATTTTAACGCATTAATATATAGCCTATTGTAAGCACTATTAAGTTCTTACTTAAAAAAAATAAAACGCTTTAATTGAATTATAAATAATTTGTAAAATGATGTTTTCTCTGAAGAAGAAATTAATCAATAAAATTTTTCCAAAATAATAACAACATTCATTTTTCCAGCGTAGCTAAAGAAAACTAATTTTGACAATATTACAAAAATAAGAGAGAGAGTTAATGTAACAAAACTTGCTACATTAGCACCCACCCTACGCGTGGGAAAAATTAAAATGGAAGGAATATTTTCCAAACCAACTGCAAAAACCCACGCGCAGGAAATAGTGTAGCAAGTTTTGTTACATTAACTCTCTCTCTCTTTTTTGTAATATTGTCATAATTAGTTTTCCTTAGCTACGCTGGAAAAATGAATGTTGTTATTATTTTGGAAAAATTAAAATGATTTTTTCTCTAGAGAAGAAATTAATCAATAAAATTTTTCCAAAATAATAACAACATTCATTTTTCCAGCGTAGCTAAGGAAAACTAATTTTGACAATATTACAAAAAGAGAGAGAAAGTTAATGTAACAAAACTTGCTACATTATGTCCATCCCGAATGTTAATTCTAAATAGTGGTGAAAGAATTTTTCAAATAGGTGCAGTGATCCCGGAGATTACCCTCTAGATACACACAAACTCACTAAATTTGCAATCTCTCTTTATAATATTAGATTAGCATTGTAAGTTGACGTTTTCTATACATATTGGAGAAATATAGCTCACAAGTGTAGGGTGACCAATAATTGATCGAATTCCTCTCGGGAGAAGAAACTATGACTGATTTAGAATGATTTAACCTTATCACTTGAGGGTTTAAAATGCGTCATTTTTTATAATAATGACACTTCAGTGAAGAATTTTTATTTTATTTTTTTTATTTGTTGTAAGTTTTAACACATCACATAAAACCTAACAGCAAATTTCGTGGTTTTTAGCTTTAGGAAGGTTGGCCAATTAGTAAGTTATAAGATCATAGAAAAATTCAGGCCAAAAAGTGACAATTAGTCCAGTCAATAAAGAAGTTGTAGAGTGCGTGAGCAGAGACCTAAGCGATTTCTTCGCAAACTTGTTCAAGGTAAACATACCAAAAGTTCTGACGTTTAGGAGGTGAGCCCGAGGGAGGAAAGCACCAGGAAGGTACCACTTTTGGGATTTTAGCTTAAGTTTCAAAAACGGTACGTCGCATGGGAAAAATTTCTTATGCCAAATTAAAGCTCATAATATTTTATACAGCTTTCGTTCTATATATACTTTTTTTTCAAATTCTCAACCGTTTTTGAGCTACACGCCCCAGAAAAGTGAAATTTTTCGAAAAAAAAACATTTATCTCATATTTTTCATCAAAAATTCCTTCATGTTGTCTAAACTATTCATCTGAGAAAAATTTATTAAAAGGGACTTGTAGAGAATATACAGGGTGTTTGGCACATGAACCGACACAATTTTTTGGGGGGCTCTCGTGGTCATTGTGATCATTTTAACCCCAATGACTTTTGCCCTAAGTGTCATGGTTATCGAGATACGATTTTTTTTAGTTATTTTCGAAAATCGGCGTAAAAATTGCCTTCAAAAAATCGTAACCTGTTTGTTTTTGGTACTAGAGACACGAAAATACATTTATTGAGTTCTCGAATGACTCCTTGTTCTAAATGAATCATAATTTTATGCAAATAGTATCAGGAAAAAGACCCTATGGACTTTTAAAGTGCCTGTATTAATAAAAACCAGTAGAAAAAAATAATTTAAAAATCATTTAAGAAAAAAATTAACGGGTATTTAGAAATTAGTTTTGTTTAGAAAAATACTCCACTTTATCCTCTTTTCAACGATATGCCACATGTCATATTTATCATTCAGAATGTAGCCAAATTAAACATTACCAGTTTGCAAGAGTCAACTCGTGCGCCAAAAAATATCAAGTCAGGTAGTCAGCCGTTATGGATCTAGGATGTAAATAACAAGTCTTGTTTCACTTTTCATTAAACGATATTGACTGTTAAACAGGTAGACAATGATTACAAAATTTGCTCAAATTGTGCCCCTCCACATCGGATACAAGCACGACACCTATTTCTAATTTCAACAGTTGTTGTTCTCAAAAGTATTTCCCTTTTCATTATTTCAAGTGCAGCATCTATACTTTCTATTAAATTTTCTCTGCTGGGTTCCTCCGTTGCGTATACTAGATCTTTAGCACGTCCCCAGACATAAAAATCTATAGGTGTCAGGTCTGGGGATCGCGCGGACCACAGCATTGGGCCCATTCTGCCAATCCACGAATTAATGAAAGAATAATTTAAAAACTCGCGTTTTGATTGTTGGTAATGTGCCGGACAACCGTCATTCTGAAACATTATCGGCACGTCTTCTTCGTACACAGGCACTTCTGCCAATAACTCTGGGAGATTATTCTCTAAAAATTCTAAATATGCATCTCCGTTTAAGCGTTGGGGTAAATAAAACGGCCCAATAAGATTTTTGTTATTTACATCCTAGATCCATAACGGCTGACTACCTGACTTGATATTTTTTGGCGCACGAGTTGACTCTTGCAAACTGGTAATGTTTAATTTGGCTACATTCTGAATGATAAATATGACATGTGGCATATCGTTGAAAAGAGGATAAAGTGGAGTATTTTTCTAAACAAAACTAATTTCTAAATACCCGTTAATTTTTTTCTTAAATGATTTTTAAATTATTTTTTTCTACTGGTTTTTATTAATACAGGCACTTTAAAAGTCCATAGGGTCTTTTTCCTGATACTATTTGCATAAAATTATGATTCATTTAGAACAAGGAGTCATTCGAGAACTCAATAAATGTATTTTCGTGTCTCTAGTACCAAAAACAAACAGGTTACGATTTTTTGAAGGCAATTTTTACGCCGATTTTCGAAAATAACTAAAAAAAATCGTATCTCGATAACCATGACACTTAGGGCAAAAGTCACTGGGGTTAAAATGATCACAATGACCACGAAAACCCCCCAAAAAATTGTGTCGGTTCATGTGCCAAACACCCTGTATACGTTAGCATATTAATGTTTTTTATTTTTAATCTCAAAAATTCGGATTTTTGTAAAAAAAAATCGAAGTAGATTTTCTCGAAAATTACACATTTTCGGCTCCTAAGTAAAAGAGGTTAAATCATTCCAAATTAGTCATAGTTTCTTCTCCCGAGAGGAATACGAGCAATTCATATAGCTCAGTGTCCCAAAGTGGGCGCTACCGCCTCCAGGTGAGTGCTGCAGCGATGGATAGGGGCGGTAATGACCACAAGTACATTTGGGGACGATGAATAAATAGTTTCATAATTTCAAACTTCAAGGTTTCTAATTTACACCCTTCTTTACTACATTTTACGCAAAAGGTAGAAACAATAATACATATAACTTTCTTCAAATAAATAAAATTGTCGACCAATTTTTCTCAGACCAATATATTGACAAAAAATAATAAAATAACAAATCAATATCACACAAGATGACGTCATATTCTATTCAGACGTTAATCAAAGATTTGAATTTCATATATCATTATGTTTAATATTTTTTAAAATAAAAGAAAAAATCTATTCTAGGAGGAGCGCTAAGTAATATTTTTTTTCTGGAAAGGGGGCGGTAGGCTAAATAAGTTTGGGAACCACTGATCCATCAGTTAACATTAATAAATTGCGCGAGTGGCAACCAAAATAAAAAATCTAATTGCGTTAATTTTTTACCATTATAAAAGTATATGTTGGCACAACCAACATCCAACACCAACAAGTAGGTATTATTATTTAATTATCTCATTTTTGAAAATTTTAAACTATTTTTTTATCCTCTGCGGTTTTCATAACTTTGTACCTGTTGTTCAATTTGTAATCAAACGCACAAACGAAAATACAAAAAAAACAACATAAAACATAGATATAATTTTTGAATGTTGGTATATAAAACTTCCCCCGGCTTAATGCGACAGATTTTTGTCTGTATGCAAAACCAGAGAAAACAGTCCTCTGAACACACATTCATGTAGCTGTAATATTAATGAGTGGCAATTTGTATAAATTGTGACAAAAGTGTGAACATTTTTTTCCCATTATTAATGACCTTTTAAACATTTAAACGTGTCTAACTAATTTGTCTCTGCACACGAAACGAACGCACGCTTTCTTGTTTATTTACAATCGAATGGTACCGACATGATTAACATAATTATATACTGCAGGAGACCGAGCGGGGTGGCGTAGTGGTGAGAGCACTAGACTCGTATTCGGGAGGTACCTGGTTCGGATCCCGGCGGGGGCAGATGTGGCTGGGACTTTTTCCTGCTGCCTCTCTTGGGAAGGACATAGGCTATTTTTTTTTCAAAATTAAACTTCTATGGATTTGCCTTTTCAATTTTAAAGATTGCAATTTCTATTAGAAACTGTTTTTTGGAGTAACTATAAATAAAGCCCACGGGCATACACTTAAGATAGCTGGCATTCATTTAGAAAAACTGCAAATTTCTCTTCTTTTTCTATTTTTTCTTGTTACGTTAATGACAACATAGTTGTCTGGAAACTGTAATTCGCTCAAGAAAGTTAATTTCTATTGAAGAAATCATGTATCAGATTAGTAACTAAGATTTATTAAGAATTGCTTAAAAACACTCACCGTTTAAAGCCACGCAAAATGGATTCTTCCTGACGCGTAAATTCTGCAACAACAAAAAAACTGTTAAAACAATTAGGCAGATATAATAAGTATTAATAAATAAAATTATCGACCAATTTTTCAAACAATATATTTTGATATTAATTAATAATTTTGAAGGAATTTTATAAAAAGCTAATTAGAAATAAAATATTAATAATTTTTATATTTTTTAGATCAGTTCTGAAGAAGATCCAAATCCGGATCGAAACGTTGATGTATTAATTATATATTTTTTTGTTAATATATTGTCTGAAAAATTGGTCGATAATTTTATTTATTGAAGAGTTCTAATCAGACGTTAATCAAAGAGTTGAATAATAAGTATTAGTTCATTTTGTGATATTTATGAGCACCAATTTATTATTTAAAGTTTGCCTAAGCCAAGCTTTCAAGCCAATAAATACAAATTAATAAAACCGTAACTTTGTATTTTTACCAGACGGCAATGACAAAAGGGAGGGTTATAATTTTAGTACTGTATTCTGGTTTAGATGCTCAAAAAAAGGCTATTTTTATGGTTTTTTTTTGTGAAAAAGCTATTATAGATATTGAATGAGTACCCGTTTATAGGATACCTATACAGACCGAATTAACTTTTTCTAGGATTTTTATCTGTATATCAGTTTGTTTGTTCTGGGCTAATTAAAAAACTACTGAACAGTTTTTATTGGAATTTCACTGTAATGTTTGCCATACCACATCAGGGAATAAAAACTTTTTTATTTTTTTATATACAGCAAATACTATAGTAAAATCTGAATAACGTTGCCATCTGTGAAGTCAATAAACCACGACAAGAAGCTCAAAAAACCCGAATTTTTTACAGCTAAAAAAATGTCTTATTTTACAAATGAAATTAAATAATATCGTGTTATAATTTGTAGTTATAATTAAGCACTACATTATAAATTGTATTAGAGAGTTAGTATTGATGGATTTTTTACAATCTTTAGTTTAAAATTAAACACCTAATAGATGGAAATTTACAAGCTTTTATTTAATTATACCTCTATTCTCTTTGGTTATATTAGATTGTAGATTATAGAAGCTCAATATTCTCTTTGGTAATAAAATTAAAGAACCTTTAAAAATTATAAAGATCATACAATAACTTTATTTTCGTTTTTTCCAATAAGCAAAACTAAATCTTATGAATTAAAGAAACTGAATTTTACTACGGTCTCTTAATAAAAAATTGGTTGTCTGTAAAATCGGTTTACGGACGATAGTTTTACGTGATAACGTATTCCGCTCGAATATCATATTTAATAATACATTACTGCGCTCTCGCTTGCACGCACAGGGTCAGGCGGAACGTTACGGCGGAACGTTACACTTTTTTGTGCGTGCAGCTGGTGTTTCATCAATTTATAAGACGTTATCACGTCAAAAAATATTTTTTTTAAATCCAGATTATAAACACAACCCCGCCCGGATGTTCCCTGGCCGCCTTCAAAACAAGGGCAAATCCGGGGAAACTCGAAGGATAAGAACATTAAATTCGATCAAAGTTTAATAGTTTTTGAGTTAAGCCAAAATCAACTACTATAGGTGAAAAAAAATACGATAATAACCCAAGTGAAACCGCTGGCAACAGATAAAAAATTATACTATAACTACTTTATTTATTAAATTATAAATTAAGCTAAAGCAAATACCTAAACAGGCTGTGAGTCTCACTCCACGACACAATTTTTGTAACACACTTTTGTCAAATTAAAACACGCGGTCGTAACACTAGCTTTATAATGTTCATTTACAATTTGGTATTTTAAGTGATTTTGTAGATAAAAAATATTTTAAAACGCCGGTTATAAAATAAACACATCAGCAACAATGGGTAAACAAAACTTTTTTCACTGCTGTGATCACTCGAAAGTGAAAATTACAATATTAATTTAATTAAAATATGCAGATTAGTGTATTCCGATAAAGAAAACAGAAATCAATCAATTCATAACAGGTATAAAAACCGATTGCAGCTATAATAATGGAAAATTACGTAATGCATACAAAAGGACAAAAAGTCTTTAGGTTCTGACTTGTGTTATTTACAACGCTATCAAAAGTAGACCATTACTATTTTAATAAAAAGACATTAAAATCTGTATGTACAGTGTGATTTATATGTTTTTATAGTTTGTCTTTTTTTAATTTGCACAAAGATGCATAACAATTTGTCATATTAATTAAATTTTTACCTTGTTAAAAAATAAACATATTGCGTGTATGTTCTATAACTGTTTTTTGCACGTCTCCTCATAAAATAAATGTTTTTCAAAAAAGAGTATTTACTTAAGTAATTAAAAAAAAATAGTTACCTACTGGAATATTATATTAACTTGACTCTTATTACGTAAATAGAGCAAGTGTGATCCTTGAAGACTATTGGAGAAAGTTTTTGGGAGAATCCGTGGCCAAAGAATCAATAAAAATCACTACTGAATTATTAAAATTGCACTTCGTACCATCTTCAGAGTTTCAAATGCTATATGATTTGCAAAGACGGTAGGTACCTGGCAATCAGACTTATAAATTATTTGGGTATAAGTATTTCAAAATACAAATAGAAATACTTTCCTAGTATTTGAATTTCAAATACTTTTCTGGTATTTGTATTTCAAGTACTTTTCTAGTATTTGTATTTCAAATACTTTTCTGGTATTTGTATTTCAAATACTTTTCTGGTATTTGTATTTCAAATCTTTTCTAGTATTTGTATTTCAAGTACTTTTCTGGTATTTGTATCTCAAATACTTTAAAAACGTATTTTTTACAAGTCTATGCTGCAAAAGTATTTGTATTTAAATACTTTTAAAAAGTATTTCTTACAAGTCTGCTGGCAATTACTCTCACTTAAAGAGTTTGCTCGCTTACCCAGTTCTCAATCACTCGGGTTTGACAGTATTTATATTTTATTTGTATTTATATTATATTCGGACGTTATTTAAATTGTTAAACATTTTAAATTAAACTAGCCATCCTGTTGATCTGAAATCGAGCAAATTTATTTTTTCAATTAAACTTCCTTGTTTATTTTTCCTTTTATGGCATACTAGTGGCTCGGTCTGGCTTCGCCCGAATTTGTAGATTGCCTGGCTATCGTTTTTGCACGTTGCAAAATTGGTTTCCACAAAAAACGATTTTATTTTAACGCGATAATAATATTACTCTAAAGGTCGATTCTAAATAAAAAAAAATTGAAATCGAATGAAAATATAGATATATGCAAATTGTTTTTCCAAAGCCTGTTCATAATGTATCATTTTGTAACGTTAAAATTGATTTTTTGAAAATCGATTTTCGACCCTTAAAATACAGTTATCACAATTCTGACACCATATTGCACATCTGTACGTCAAGCCCTTTCAAACGACATATCGATCGTCGAAATCGGTCCAGCGGTCTAGGAGGAGATAGCCGTAAAAAAATGCTTCATATTAATATATAGATAAATCACAGTTTGTTATTTATTTTTTTAACAATAATTAAAGTTTGTATAGAGGGAAATATTTTGTTTGTAATTCATTGCATTAACGAACTGTCGACCCCAACAGGTGGGGAAGTTGAAAAGGTGCCCAAACAGTTTTCAAATAACCGACATAACACACGTCCTGTCAAAGTTCTAAAGTGCAAGTAAATTAAAATGGGTTTTATTTAATATAATAATAATAATGCGTTTAACGTCCGTTTGTAGACTTTATGTCATAACAGACGCCATTCGCACCATTACTATTTTCCGTCTATCACACTTCCCGTTATTTTCTACATTTATAAACTTCCACTTAATTAATAGCAATGGGCGAATGAAGGAATTTTAGGACATTAGGATAAGGTAGGCAAATTTTGAACATAGGAGTCCGACAGGTAATCGGCCATGGCCTTAAATAAGGAACTATCTCGATATTTATCTGGAATTATTGAGGGAAACCATCGAAAACCTCAACAAGACGACCGGTACAGGAGTTACCGTTTCTAAGCGAGAGGCAGCAGGAAAAAGTCCCAGCCACATCTGCTCCCGCCGGGATTCAAACCCGCTACCTCCCGAATGCGAGTCTAGTGCTCTCACCACTACGCCACCCAACTCGGTTGTTATATTTAATTCTTTCTTCGCTTCTTTTAGTCGGAATACAACCTAGGCATTGCGTATCTAAAGTCCTTGGGCGTCCCAAGGCGTTGCGACTTGCGACGTCTAGTTTGAGAGTCACTGATCTATCACAGATGAAAACAACCCTTTAAATGCATATTAAATATGGCTATCACATAAATGAGCAACCGTTTGTTAAACTGTGACAAAAGTGTGGACATTTAAAAAAAAAATATTAATGACCGTTAAAATATTTACACGTGTCCGACCAATTTGTCTCCGCAACAAAAAGCAAATGCAGTTAGTTCCGTCATTCGCGTTTAAAAAAAAAACATTCCAATCTGATGACACCTGTTTTGCTTTTACTTTTACGTAAGCAAAAAAAAAACAGAATGACGATAAAAAATTATCGTATGCCTATAGTGACCCGGTCCGGTTTCGCCTGAATTTGTTAAACAGCCCCGGATATAAGATTTTTTCGAACCGGTGCAGGAACTTGATAATGGCCCTCCCTCTCTCTAGCGTTAATAATAATAATAATAAAGTTTATTGTTTCCGTTGACATAAATGTGTGGAACAAGTCAAACATAGAAATTACAATGAGGTAGGAAAAAATTCCTGCAGGATTGAATAAAAAGTGTGCTGAATTAAGAGACGCTTGATGGTGCGTTTGAAACAAGATAGGCTGTTAATGGATTTAACATTAGCCGGTAATTGATTATATAATTTTATAGGCATAGAATTTGGGCTTTTAGCAAACAGATTTAAATGGTGCTTCGAAATTATTAGCTGATCATCATTTCGTAGAAAGTAACAAGTAGTGTCGCTAACTTTCGAAAATGTGTTAATATTTGATTTAACATACGTTAAGCAATTATAAATATATAAAGAAATGGCTGTTAAAATTTGATGTTTTTTAAACAGAGGGCGGCAAGAGTCTCTATAATTTGAAAACGACATCAGTCTAATTATTCTTTTTTGCATAATAAGTATATCGCCAATACACGTGGAGTTACCCCAACATACAATTCCATAACTGAGCGTGGATTGGATACAACCGAAGTAATATGTTTTTAATGTGTCAATATTTACGGATTTACGTAGATGGCGGACGATATAGCAGTATGAGGCCATCTTATCAGAAATAACATTAATCTGCTTATGCCAATTCTGTTTAGAATTAAGATATATACCTAAGAACTTTTAATCTGCGATTGTTTAATAGACTTGCCATTAAATTTCAGTAAAACATTTTGAAGAAATTGAAGAAAGGCCGACTTCGAGTTGTTTAAAACAAGGCCATTGATATGGCAAAATTTTTGCATGTTGACCGCACAAACTAAATAAATAAATTAATAAAATTACGTTGTTATAACAACGTAATTTTATTAATTTATTTAATTTCATTTTTATCAAAATGACATTAATAATTTTGAATATTTGTCGAATGTAATTATTATATCATGTTTGAATTATTTATCAGTATGCCCTTATAACTCTATAATGTATAATATATATTATATATAATCTAGTTTTAAATTACAGAATAAGTACAGAAATTGCCAGAAGTGCACTGATTTTTCGCAACATTAGCGCCTCCAGGCGGCTCTTTATCTTTCGCCTAGCTTTCTTGCAATTTTTTCCCTACTTACTTGTACTATCTCCTATTATTCTGCAAATTTTCAGCTCTGCACCGAGTCACCCATTTTCTCCGTAGCCAGCTCTCCGTCTATTTGTTTTTATTATTTTTTTAGAAAACACTTAAAAGCTAGCTATTCTGTGCTGTTAAATCGTGCCAACAACTCAATACAATTGTTTTTACTGTAAGTCTATATTCCCATTAGAATTACACTAATTTTAACATTGAAACACAACTGCACTAACCATTTATTACTTTTAGTGTGCAAGCGTAATTCTATTTTTAACTGCGGACATATGACAAAACGACTTATGTTTTCCAAATCATTTTGGTTTCCAGGCTTGTAGGCGATGGTTCATTGGTATTACTATCTGACGTTTCGTCTACAACTGCGTTAGACATTATCAAAGCATAACCGAAGTGAAACTTTTTATTATGATAATAAACGTTTTAATTTTTTTTTATGGACCTAAGAGATTTTGGTCTGCAGTCACAGATATTACATAATATACAGAATGATTTTTAAGTTGATTATTCTTTTTTAACAGCGTGTAGAAATCAAATAGACGAACAAATAATTCAAGTAACTTTTTTTTCAAAACTCAAAAATAAGAGAGAAACGCCGTTCAAAGTTTAATTAAATATTTTAAATTTTATTTGATTAATTCAAAAGCCCGGTTAACACACGCGAAGAAATGATAGCACAAATCGGAAACGCATCCCAAATAATTCGCGGAAGGCCCTTATCGCACTACAAACATGTACAGAAGCGTGGCTACTGCGCATGTATCTTTGTGTCCAACAAAACGGGGACAACTTCGAGCAATTTCTTGAAAATGACATAACATATTTCCATAGTGACATAACATAACGCCAGGACTGACCTCAAAATTTAATAAAACTTTGAAAGCACGTTCCTCTTACATTTTCGAATTTTGATAAAAAAGTTACTTGAAATATTTGTTCGTCTATTTGATTTCTACACGCTGTTAAAAAAAAGAATCAACTTAAAAATCATTCTGTATATAACTACATCGTTTAGATACAGCAACTCCCTCAACTCTCAAGTCATATATCAGTGCAGCTGTAATTTGTTTAACGATGTCATGTTTTAACACGCTGATAAATTAACTGTCGCATTAACTGTCGCATTAACTGTCCCGCCGTTAACAAAAATTAATGCGCCAGGCGCAATTGTCACCGCAGCTTTAATAGCCTGTCAATAAATTAACAACTAGTTTTATTTCTTATGTTCTTTAAGTTTCATTTCATTTTTTAACCGAACGACACAGATTTAAAAAAAAAACACTAATTGTCAATTCATCGAACACTATGGAGACCGTGCGTGAAAAATAGAGGCAGCACTACTGGCGAAGTTGGCGCTCTCTAGTATCTAATTAATGAAGTAAATGGGATGATTTTATAATAGTAAACAATGAAAATTATTTGAAAAAATGGAAAAAATAAGACGTACGCATTTCAACCTGTAATTAATACTCGTGTACATGGACAGAATAGCTCCAAAGGCGAAAAATTATATAATTCTGGTCATGTATATGATGTCGTTGGTTATTTAAATGGGCAAGTTGTCATAACCGCAAAGTTGTACCGCAAACAACAGTTTCTAATGTGTACCTATCATAAAAAATTGCGCTATGTATAAATAATTTTTCTTTATAATATTATAATATTTTGTATAATATTAGTATTTTACTTTGTAATTTACTTATATTTTCGATAACTGAAAAGCAAACTGTCACTAATTGACTTATAAATGCAATTTTTTTATCCAAAGCCTGCTCATAATATATCATTATATTTTGAATAAATCCTCCTATAAAATGAACATTTTTACCACCAGTTGGCGTGAAAACCACGAAGCTCGGTCCCCATTAAAGATAGAAATTACTAATCTAGGAGAAAATTTATTCGTTACAGTCAAAACTTTCAATTCATCAATCAAATATTCAGGTAAAATAGTTAGTTGAAGAATAAATACACACTGCACTATACTCCTTGGTATTTTTGTTGAATTTCGTGACGTTCACCCAAAAATCCGACCAATGGCGTTAGTGTAAAAGTAAAAAAAATGTTTAATCTTAACCCAATTACACACAAAACTTCCATTAACTTTAATGTTTTACAACCATACACTTCAAAAAAGGTTAATAAACAACACATAAATAAATTTACAAGAGCAAACTGTAGATATAATACTCCACGATTATTTAGGTATTATGATTTATGTGGCGGTCATTATTATTTTATCAGGCGAATAAATATTTATACTCTTAAAGTACGACAGTATAGATTTATAATTATGGTTGGTGAATTGAATTATCGCTATTTATTCGGAGGAATTAAAGAAATGAACCTAATAAATAACTACTTACGTTCGGTGGATATGGCCATTAAAGGAAGATTTTTTTCACTATTAAGTCAACCCTTTTCCGACAAGTTCGACATGTAAGTAGTAGGAGAGCTATCAAAAATTTTTGGGTGGGTATTTGAGGTAGCGTGAAAATATGTGTAACACATCTTTTGTAATGTTTGAACACAAAATCGAAGACCTGGCTGAACGGCAGTGGGGTCTAACCAAGCTAACTTTGCGAAATTTTATTTGCAAAAATTAAGTCCTAGAGGCATTTTAAATTTTTAATGCCTCATTACATAAAATAAAAAATAAATACACCAGATAATTTAGTCCGGTCTAAATGTCTGTTAGGCGGTTACAAAACTGACTATTACGTGAGGGCGAGTAAAACGCTACACGTGTGTTGATATATGAGAGATAAAACGTATTTTTTCATATAAGATCTCTCAGTTCAACCTACCCGTAGCGTCTTACTCGCATTCACCTACAATAGACAGTTTTGTAACCGCCTGGCAGACATTTAGAACCGACCAACTGATCTGGCTTATTTATATTTTATTTTATTAAATTTGTAAGTAGGTATCAAAATTTCAAAATGCCTCATGGACTTTTTTGGCAAATTAAATTTCGCAAAGTTAAAAATTCACAAGCTAGCTAGGCTCTACTATCCTTCAGCCAAGTCTTCAATTTTGAGTTCAGACATTACAAAAGAAGTGTTACGAAAATTTTCCTCCTGCCTCAAATACCTACTCCAAAAAATGTTTGATAGCTCTTGGACTATTATTGGAGTCTAGTCGACTCTATCAAACTCAAGCACTGATGTATTGTAAGTAGTTTAACTCCAATTTCGAATTACGAACTCGGATGTGTATTCTACCACGTTTATGACTATGTATAGGGGAAAGCGGGGTACTCCCGGACAGTGGGTAACTCCGGTTATTGCAAAATTGAATACTTTCCATGCGTTTACAAACAGTGTTTTGTTCTCTGTGCTCGCATTAGCGTGTCACTACCCACATATGGTTAGTTTCACCTGGTCGACTGTCATGTTCAAACGAAATTGAAAAAGCCGGAGCTACTTAAGAATAATAGCTCGGGCGCTTCTAAAAATATACCGCTCCAAGCCAATGTTTGTTTTCGAGAATTTTATCTAGTACAACAAAAGTAGGTATCGTACATGTATATTTTGCCACGTTTATGACTACGTAGGGAAAAGCGGGGTACTCCCGGTCAGGGGGTAACTCCGGCCATTGCATAATTAAATACTTTCCACGCGTCTGTGCTCGCATTAGCGTGTCACTACTAACATGTGGTTAGTTGCACCTGATAGACTGTCGTGTTCCGACTTCGACGAAATTGCAATGGCCGGAGCTAGTACAACAAAAGCAGGTATCGTATGCCGCTTGTACTTAGCAAATATATGAATGTGAATCCGGCTTCATGACGTGCGTAAAACGCGTTCGGTTAGATATTGTGTTACAAAAGCAAACAATTGTTTCGTCTGTTCAAGTCGACATGACAGCTCGCCCCAGACACACTACGTTGGCGGTTCACGCGTCACCGTAACCGTCATATCACGTATGTACACTAAACAGTCGCGTTGCCGTCTTAAAACAAAACATCTCATCTATCACTTTTCCATCATCCGCTTCAGAGCCGATACTTCATGATTTTAGACACAAAAATTAAACATGGATCCAATTTTATTTTATAATGCAACATTTTCTTGCCTGTTTGAAAAGAGAATAAAAATTTCTATTAGAAGAGCTGAGAAAATATACCTATGATCCTATTAAAAAAAAATCCAGTTAATTGGGCGACAGGACCATTCCAACTTCAAAATGTTGATATTTGATATATATTATCCAATAAAGAAAATGAAATTTCTGATATCGCGTGAGGTGACGCGGGAAATGGCTAGTATTCAAAATGATATTTGCTATCCGTTGCCATGGTTACCTATATAATATTAAGTTAAAAACTAATCAAAGCATGCTTTAAAGTTTTTTACTGATAGATCTACAAAACAAAAGAACAGCTGTTTTTTTTTTATTACTAAAATATTTCCGAAACTATAAAGTTTAGAAAAAAAAATTAACAAAATAAATAGAATAATAAGCCGTTAAGAAAAGTATACCATTATTATATAAAAAAACCACCGTTATAGCATATATATCTTTTGCGCATGCGCCAATTTTCTCCAAAAACAATAGTGCTCTTCATATTTGCCTACCAAACATCTTCCCAAAATTTGGTTTCAATTTGCTCATCCATTTGATCTGTATCGTGCTGACAATCAAACAGGCGCATAGAGTTTTTCCAAAAATACGTTTTTTGGATTCGGGGGACGTCAAAACGAAAAGATATTGTAAAATTTTGAAAAATATTTTTGACCTAAACCCACTAGTGAGTTGGAATAGTAATATACCGGCTGATCCATTTTAATCGTATATGGAAAACTATTGAGACAGGGCAACATTTTCGGAAAAAAGTTGCAGACAAAAGTTGTTTAGTTTAAAAGGGGAGATCGTTTTGAGACAAATACCACCCTCTTCCATCCCAAATTCCGGCGCAGGGATGAGGGTGACATTGACATTTGTAATAGGACCACTTATTTTTTATCATAACATTACGATTTTTAGAAAAAAAATTATGCAACAATGTCTGGATCATTTTTTACCCGATGCCTCCCTCAACCCTTAAAATACATGTCAAAAATAGGTTTAGAATTTTTTTTTCACGTTGAACAATATGACGGCTCTTGGCCGCCATATCGAAATAATCGTGACGTCATATATCCTCGGTCACTCTTGAGGGTCAAAGACGATGCCCAATTTGTCCGTTCCAACACTGGAGCACACATAGACACAATATTCTTGCGGCGTACTGCAATCGGAAAAAAAATCAAGACTCTACACTCTATAGAATAAGTAGATATAGATAGATAGATAGATATATATTTACACAATAAGATAGTACTATACATACATATGTGACGTCAAATTTACACATTAAAATTCATAATTAAAAAATTCATCTACAGTGTAAAAACAGTTTTTGGTTAGAAGGCTCCTCAGTGATTTTTTAAAAGTTTCCAGTTTCAGCATTTTGATATCATTAGGCAATTTATTGTACAGTTTGAGAGACACATAAGTGAAACTTTTTTGAATAGTGGCTAGTCTATGTAGCGACAACGTAAGGGAATTTTTATGCCGTGTATTATAATCATGTAATTCTGAGTTAGTTTCAAAGAGTATAGATGATGTTTTTTGTTTCAATAGGACAGTATTATTACACCGAATTCCGGTATAGTTTGTTGTTGACGTCCCAGACACTAGGGCGGTTTTCGGTCAATATTAGCATAGTTTTCCCAAAATATAAATGACACTGACAGCTGTCGCTGCTTGATGGAACGACTTAGCGTTCGAAACAAACATTTGTTATGTAAGTTAACAAATACCAAACCGCTCTGAACTCTACTGGTTAATATAAAGTTGCTACCGTACAGTTTTAGAATATAACTAGTTTTCGTATGATGAAAAAGTATCTTTTAAAGTTGTGCAGGGTATACCTACCGTTGACAGTACATAATATCTCTTAATCTATATCTATACTAATATATAAAGCTAAAGAGTTTGTTTGTTTGATTGATTAAACACGCTAATCTCAGGAACTACTGGTTCAAATTGATATTTTTCTTTTGTTGGTTAGCCCATTTATCGAGGAATGCTATAGGCTATATAGTATCACGCTACGACCAATAGGAGCGGAGCATCAATGAAAAATGTTGCAAAATGTAACTCAAAAATAGCTTCTATTCAGGTAAAATGCTGTGAGTACATAATATATCAATATTAGGTCGTACATTCACAAGCCCGGCTAGGTCAGACGGTAGAGCGTGTGACTATTAACATCAGAGTCGTGGGTTCGAGCCCCATGTTGAGCGAATATGTTATTTTTTTTTTTATTTTTCCACATTGCTTTCTTCTAAGGCTTACATTTAAATTTATTTTAATTTTATTTACGACTAATTAAAATTAAATAAATCTAATTAAAAGCTCATTTAAAAACTGTTATAACTATAGGTACTATATATAAAAATAATTATCCTACAGTGTTTTCAATTAAATATTTATTATATTTGAATAATTACAGTAATTATTGATTTAAAAAAGTTTATTACCTAAAAAAGTATAATTACTGCTTTATATTGACAAAAACTTTTGAACGGTAACTCCGATCATCATGAAATTTGGACACAACATTCATCTCGGTAAACTAAGATAAATGCGCGTACTCATGTCCCTCCCTTCCCCATTCGTTCTTTTGCACCCGGGTGAAACCGGACGGGACCGCTAGTATACAATAAGATAGCATAAGTAGAGTCGAATGTACCAAAAATTCTGCTGTGATACAGTTTGTTTATATGGCTAGTTCTTATTATGAAGGAATGAAATTGATACACAGGAAAGTGATAATTTTGATGTTATTAGGTAATTAATAACGCAAAAACGCTGTATTTAAATACAATGTTAATGCTTTATATTATATTTACAGAAGGTATATTAAACAAAACAAAAAATTGTGACTGAATGACTGACTGATCTATCAACGCATTTTTTGAAAATTCAACACCTAAAAGGGTGTAACGAGGGTTCAAAATTTACATAGAGAATCAACACACAGCTCAAATCACAGAACGAATTGTGCTGAAATTTGGCACAAAGATAGTTATTATATGACGTACGCATCCGCTAGGAACAGATTTTTGGAAATTCAAACCCTAAAAGGGTGTAACGGGGGTTTAAAATTTGAATGGAAAAATCATGATAGATGTATCAATTCGAAAATGCGCAGGATTACTCCTGTCAACAAATAAATAAACACGTGTTACATGCTTTTTCAGAAACAACCCCTTCAGAGAGTGAAAATAGATAAATAGTCTAAAAATCAACATGGGTGTCATTTTCAAGGTTATTCAGGACGTTGTTCATGTGAATGTCATCAATTTTGAAATTTATCAGGGGGGGGTCTACATCGAGAAAGGAGTAGCTATATATGCCAAATAATGAGAACGCATCCGTGTTTCGTCTCAATCGCGTGCGAAGCCGCGGGTAATGGCTAGTAGAGTATAAAATAATCAACGGGCAATAATTGTTAACGTAACGAGATATTCATGTAAGAGTGTATGTATATAGTGTGTGTACTGAGCGCATATACGCAAGAAACAGATGGGCAATAAACACTCCGATGTCTGTAGAAGACGCAGAGGACGACACCCCGGCGATGTCTGGCTCGTATTTCCCACGGCCACCAGAGATGACACTCTCCAGTATCTCCACTTTACACGCTCCACAACTAGACAGATTCATAACAACCAGTGTTGCCAACTATAGCTATCAAAATCGGGTAAGTTATTGCAGGCGTCTGAATACTCGACTCAAATGTTGGATTGTGGAATGATTCAAGTATAGACCATAGAGATCTAGACACGTGACAGCGTATCAAAGAAAAAGGAAGTAGCAGCCGTGTGTTATCCATTTAGAGCCCACTTTGGACCCTTTAAAGCTTCGTTCAGATCTACAGACATTATGAGCGTGTCAGACACGTGGCGTGGCAAACTAAATATATTCTTTTATATACTGTATATAGGTGTATTCACATCTACCTAGAGAATACAATCCCGGGATCCCAGCTGTTTTCTGGCTCCGAAAATCCCGGGACCGTACTTGGCTAATCTTGGGATTTTCGGGATTGCCACAAACAGATCTAGTTTCCATTCCGTAATCCGTTGCACCTTGACAATTACCTTGCCTAGATTATATTAATATTATTTATTACATAACGACAAAAAACAATCCTTATATACGCGGTACGATACGTAAGAGTATGAAATCTCCAGATCCTGAAGTACAAGTACAAAATTAATCGGGGTTGGCAAATAGTATTAGACGTGAAATGAGCCTGTTCGGAAATGGAGGAGATCGTGGGTATCACTTAGAAACAGCATCTAAGTTCTATTGTCTATTCATCCAACCAGCGTAGAACCTGAGCGAGCGTTTTCAACTGCTGCTTATGTTGGCAATAAACTACGAAGCAGGCTTGGAAGTCAACCATTGGATGCTTTGATATTTCTGCGATTGTATTTTCGAAATTCTGAATAGTTTTTTTGTGTTGTCTTTTTGATGTCTTGCAAAAGTAAAGTTTTTTTTTTATTTTGTCTATATTCTTTTCTTACTACATTTTGATTTGTGAACATTTTTTTAAGAAATTACTCAAGTTTTTTTTCATTTAAGCCCAATTAGAAACCACATAGTCTAATCCCGGGATAGCCCCGGGATCACGCTTCAAAAATCCCAGGATTGAAAAACATGATCGGGATTGTATTCTCTACATCTACCGCACGCGAACGGAACGTGTCCGCGCAGACACGGGCCGGCGCGGCCAGCATTCTCCGCGGCTGAAGAATTTTCAAATTTTGTTGATAATCCCAAGCATTTGGCTAAACAGCTGCTTTCCAAGATGAAGTACTTGAAATCGAAGCACAGAACCGAAATACCAAAATACTAAATCTGTTGGAAGACCCAGAAAATTGGCAACAGTGCTGCTCGCTTTTATAATGTACGATCAAAATTGGCGGTATATGATACGACAGTTGAACTCCAGACTTTATGGTGCATGTTATACCGTTTCTATGACAGAAGTGCCACAGCAAACACGATTGACTAGCTTGCTTGCAATTACAAACAGGTTAACGACGACCCGTTATCAATACATCGCGGACTTCGTAGACGATGTGACAACACCTCCTATCTGTGTAATTGCGAATTGTTGACCGTGACGATACTATAATACGCGCCACGAATTTAAAAGGCTCGGAAGTTAGATGCGAATGCGGGCTTGCGCTTGTACAGTCTGTTGTGAAAACTACAAACTCGCAACTCAACAAATATATTCAGCTACACGAAAAAAATTTACAGCTGAGCATGGAGGGTTCAGTATTATAGCATACGCTTTAGATACGAGAAGGCGTGTAGAATTCGGTGAACATATAATTTTTACGATATTCTACGAGGGACATTAGTTGTATGATGATGCTTCGGAACGGTACCGGGAGTAATAATTATATCTTGCTTTTGACAAAGAGATAAGAAGTACTGCTTGATTGTCCACGATACGTGTTTTATGGAAATGATTGGTTCTATCGGACATGATTAGAATAATAATTTCTTTGTGAACGATGAAGAATGAAGGAAATTTTATTTTATATCTATATATTATACGTGAAATCGATAAAAATATACATGTTAGGTATTCTATATTATTTAACACAGTGATACCCAATTATTTTTTCTGTGGTTTCGTTTCAAAACATTGTGGAATTTTTACGATATTGACTGCGTTCTATTCGACTTCTACTGGCAGTTGAGAAGAAAGAGTGGGACAATCATTTCTACTCTCTCTCTCTCTCTGTCAAAGATACGCACTCTACAAGCATGCGCAGTGCGTACCTACTGTGTATATGTTACAGTCTATACCCCAATTCGGCCAATGACCGAAATAAATGCGCAAAACTAGTTTTGACCAACGAATATTTATCAAACCCGAAATCTTACATTTAAACGGGTATAGACTGTTATAAAATGAGCAAAACTAGTTTTGCGCATTTTCAATTGGACAAAACTAGTTCTGTCCATTTTTGAACGAACAGTACTAGTATGGCATCGGAGTCTTCTTTGCGTTTTTTAATTAACTATTCCATATCAATCATACTTATTATATCAAAGCGATTTATTCTTCTGTATTGTTTAGCAGACAGAGGTTTTAATTCAGCTTTCAATAAATTTGTTTTAACCTCACTTAGTGTAGTAAGGTAATTATGTTTCGTCATAAAATTATGTTTCAGAAGCCTCCAATAGGCGAACTAGTTGAGACTTGAATTCATCTTGCATTTTTACTTAATTATTACACTGAATATCCCACAATTATATTAATTATAACATTCAGGAGAACAATTTAATAGATAGGTAGGTACATAAACAAGAACATAACCCTACTTTTGTTCGGGTTCGGAAGTTGACAGAATGAAACAAGCAGAACTAGTACTGCCTGTTCAAAAATGGACAGAACTAGTTTTGACCAATTGAAAATGCGCAAAACTATTTTTTTTTTATAATACTCAATACCCATGTATATGTAATATTTCGGGTTTGAGCAATATCCGTTGGTCAAAACTATGTTTTGCGCATTTATTTCGATCATTAACCGAATTCGAGTTTAGACCGTAACATATATACGTAGCATTCTCTCTTTAGAGAAAATTGATGAATAATCCGCAAAGTTTTTTTTTTTGGAACGCCAACATTTAGCGTTTTCTGTGACTTAAAAAAAAAATCAAAATTTGGGCACATAGAGTTATCGTACTGGACCTCCCAGAGACCTAAGCTAACGCCCTTAAAGCTGCTACATATTAAGTACAGTGCCGGTTATTTTATTTTTCAGGATGTGACATCATTTGCCAATTTCCGTGACTACTAAAAATTATCACGTTGATAAAAATTCACCAGTACATTAAAACCGTTTACAACGAAGCTATATTATGATCCCAGCGGAACCGATTTGAAAATGGAAGACAGAAAAGATGATGCTTCGAAACATGTAAATCATATTTACCCTTTTAACCCGTATGCACTGTAAACAGGTGTGCCGCATGTTCAGGAAATTGTCTCATCTGTTTCGTAAATGCATCATATAATCACCCTTAATATACATGATACTGAATAAACATTGGGGGAGGATAGTTTAATGGTCCGTTAAAATGCAGTCTGTAAAAATGTTTGGTTTATTAAAAAAATATTAAATTATTAAGTAAATATTTAACCCCATGTTTTGGACATTCAAATTTCATTCCATTACTTTTTATAACTTCCTTGTTGTCATTGTACGTTATTACGGTCAGATGAGGTCAATGGAAATGTACATAATGTGACGAAATTATTTTCCGTCTCAGTAGTGAGTTGCAAAAAGCATTGTCAGAAAATCTGATTAGATTGTGGGCATACCTATTACTCCATAATAAAAGCGTTAATGACCATATTCACCGAACACTATTAAAGATAAAAATTACTAATCTTGAAACAAATTTATTCGTTATAATAAAATTTATTTTCAATTCACCAAGCAAAATATCAGGTAGAAAAGTTAGTTAAAGAATAAATACACACTGCACTATACGTTCACCCAAAAATCCGACCGATGGCGTTAGTGTAAACGTCAAAAAAAAGTTTCACAAAATAATAATGTTTGATCCTAACCCAATTGCACACTAAACTTCCATTAACTTTAATGTTTTACAACTATATACACTTCACGAAAGGCTAATTAAACAACACATAAATAAATTCACAAAAGCAACTGTAGATATAACACTCCATTAGGTATTATGATCTATGTGACGGCCATTATTATTTTATCAGGAAAATAAATATTTATACCCTTGAAGTAAGACAGAATAGATTTATACCCTGCAGTAAACATAATTATGTTTGGTGCGGCAAGCATAGGAAGTTAGGTCTCCTGTTTACAGACTTCGTGATTTTATCATTTTATATGGAACGATTTTATGTAATGCACTAATGATTCCAATAGCTATACCATATCAACACAACTCATGTATATATATTGCGTTTTAAAGAAAATTCACTGTAGTATTATAGTATGCGTAAAAGAAGCTAGCTGCAAAAATACTATAATGGAATACACCAGTGGGGGTTTCTTTCTGAGGTTGATTATGAACAGTGATTTTATTTTTTAAACGTTACCATACCTGTCATACTAACTGACAATTAAATTGCTTCCTCAATTTTTTAAAACGCGCTGTGACGCACGTTATATCCGCTTGCTGAATACAGTCGAACCTGGTTAAGCAAGAGTTCAAGGGACCGCGATATCTTTTTCGCTTATGGAGGTTTTTCACTAATCCGAGTTTTTTGCTTATAGAGGTACATGAGTGGCCTTTCTCATTTATAGAGGTCTATAAAAAACTATACAAAAACAATGTTAGTACTAGTGATGTGCCGGATCGTTAAAAATGTATTTCGGTGGATACGGATCTGAATATACGGATATTTGGTTACAAGTTCCGCGAATACGGATACGGATCTTAACTTTCTTAGAATACACGGCGGTAAATATTGCACATCGATCTTTGGAAAGAGACTATCTGTTATGGGAAAAAGTTATTGACCTCTTTAAGAGTTAACTATCATAACAGATTGTCTCTTTCCAAATAGCAATATCTCATTATAAAGATAGTTGATTTAGTACCTTTTAGTTATGTACTATTGATATGGTACTCACTACGATAAATGTTTGCAATATAAAGGTGCCAAATACGATTTTAAAAAACAAAAAATAATCTGAATGGAATTTAACAGTTTTTCATCATTATCTAATCACCTATATATATAAAATTTCATCTATGAACTGAAAATTAATAAGGTAAAAGATCCGCCAAAAACTAACGGATACGGATACGGATCTTTCTTCTCCCTCGGATATCCGCGGATACGGATATCCGGCACATCACTAGTTAGTACAGCTATTTATGAATCATTCTTAAACGTGGAACTATTAATACGTTCCATTTTCGCTTATAGAGGTACAGGCAAGTAGTAGTCTCAGTTATACGGGTCCATGAGTTAAAAATGTCTTTCTTTTATAGAGGTTTCTGTTTCTCACTTATAGAGGTTTTAGACGATTACAAAGACGGTACCGGCAATTGCTCTCACTAAGAGAGTTTTACTGTATTCAGATATGAACTTTGGCATAGTGGGCCGTGTCCCATTAAAAGTCTACGGTATAATAACTAGGTATCTACCAGATGTTCCGCTTACAAAATAATAATATGATTACTGTATGTCAAAACATTTAAAGACTTAACTTTACAATTAGACTGTTTTATATGTAGATATTAAATTTAAACGTCAACATTTGTAGTCTAAGAGCTAGTGAACATTTTCTTTCTATCGCGATGAAAATTTGGTAGGAAGGTAGTTTTTGAAGTGAAACTTTCTAGGCGCGTTAGGAGGGTAAATTGGTCTAAATCAGACGAAAAGCGAAACGCTTCTCTTTCATCGACTTCAACCGGCAGTTGAAAAGAAAAAAGTAAAAGAATCTATTTTGTAGGGTAAATATTACTTAAATCGGTTCAGTGTTTTTTAATGTATTCTTAGTTTCAGTAATCAACATAAAACTAAATTTCGTGATTTTTAGCTTTAGGAAGGTTGGTCAGTAAGCTATCAGAACATGAAAAAATTTAGGCCAAAAAATGAGAATATTTTTTTTATCTCCCAAAATTCGGATTTTTGTAAAAAGAAAACCGAAATAGATTTTCTCGAAAATGACGCACTTTCGACCCCCAAGTGATAGAAGTTAAATCATTCCAAATTAGTCATAGTTTCTTCTCTCGAGAGGAATACGAGCAATTGCCGGTCACGCTGTATATAAAAAAGTTTAAATAATCAAATTAGCTGGACCTTCAAATTTTATTATTTTCCTCTCTTTTGTGGCTTTTTTGAAGGAGGCTACAATTATTATTTTTTTAAGTTTTTTGTGTCTAAGATACTTTTAAAGCGCTGAAGAAAACGGCGTGTAATAAGGTTAACAAAGAATCTTTCAACCTTGATAGACGCATTTCTATATACCATAGTGAAGATCTTTGCAACTATAAAGCTTTGGGTGTTTGCCAGACTGTTTCTTGGCGCCTTTTATCAAAGTCTTGTTCGGACTAATGATGTAACGAATATTCGCATCCGCGGATGTACACAAAATTTTCTCAAAGGACCCCGCACAAACCTTATGGGATTTGGTTCTCGGTTAAATTGGTCGAAAATGGTTTTATTTTATAGTCTAAAGGTCACTAAGAAAAAGTGTCCATGGGAGCATAGCCTAAAAAGCAATAGAATTTTAGCTACAGATTTTTTGATCAATTTAACCGAGAAACAAATCCCATAAGGTTTGTGCGGGGTCCTTTCATTCGAATATTTTGCGAATATTAATATCAGTCAAAAATCATTGTTTTTTAAATGTGAAAATAATTTATACTAATATATACAGCTGAGGAGTTTGTTTGTTTGTTTGAACGCGCTAATCTCAGAAACTACTGGTTCGAATTGAAAAAAATTGTTTTGTTGAATAGCCCATTTATCGAGGAAGGCGATAGGCTATATAATACCACGCTACAACCAATAGCAGCGGAGCATCAATCAAACGGAAATAAAGAAATTATTATTAGTATTATTATAATGAAAAATGTTGCAAAATATAACTCAAAATTTGTCCGTCCGACAAAAACTTTTGAACGGTAACTCCGGTCATCATGAAATTTGGACACAACATTCATCTCGGTAAACGAAGATGAACGTGCGTACTCATGCCCCCCCCCCCCATTTGTTCTTTTGCACCCAGGTGAAACCGGAAGGGACCGCTACGATTAAATAAGACCAAAAGTAATAATTTATTAGCATTTATTTTTTTCTTACATTTAAAAAAAATAACTCAAGTTCTTTCGTTAAGATAAACTTGAAGTTACATATTTTATAAGTCTTTACTTTAACGTTAGGTAATAAAGCTTTAGACTTAGTATTAATAATCAATATAGTACCCAGAACCACTATAAATATGTACGTGCGACTTGCGCGGCCAATCCGCTGTCTAATTTTAACCTTGGACAAATTACGCCAGATTTGAAAACTGAACATTCGAAAATATTGTTACATGCTCTCTGTTGGAACGATAATGTGTTCCATAGAATGTTCCAGACCACGACAACAACAATGGAAAGCAGGTAAAAACCCGACCTTCTGAGATTGGCCTGGAGAAGGCAATGCATGTAAAGAAAGCTTGAAATGCTTCTAGAACATTCGACAGGCGGGGGACGAAGCTATAAAATGCGAGCGGAGTGGTTGGCAAGTCAGTCAGTTGTTCGTGAGTTGTTCATGTGTTGATGCTTCTAGAGAGTTAAAAGAAAACGTCCGATCAATGGAACAAAAGCCTACCAAAAATGCCAGATCGATGGCTGAACAGCTGGGAACATTGAAGGACAAGCTAAAAGAACAGCTGGAAGAAAACTCTAGACTAGTAGAAGCATCTCAACCTTTCTTTACATGCATTGCCTTCTCCAGACAATTCTAAGAAGGTCGGGTTTTTACCTGTTTTCCATTGTTGTTGGAACATTCTATAGAACACATTATCGTCCCAACAAGGAGCACGCAACAACATCGACGAAAGATATTTGCATTTGCGAATGTCTAAAAATTGACATTCGTTGCATCACTACTCCGAACCGAGAAACACAGTGTGAATTGTTGCATAACAAATAATACATACATCACACAATAATATACGACTTCCGTTTTAGTTCAGAGTTTAACTTTAATAATTTACACTACGAAAATTGATATTCCCAACAATACTGGCGCCGAAAACAAATGCTTGACATGTGCTCAAGGTCGTTATTTCAAAATTAACAAGTTAAAGTTTCGTAAAGTTCAAAATATTGTATAGTGTACATAACAGATTGTGGTATTAACCTACAAAGTTACCGAGACTCAAAATCAATAAACAAGCTGTAAATAAAATCACAGAATCGAGCTCATTAACCCTTTCCCGGTTAGGAGCTACGAGACGTATCGTTGGTTGATGACCTTAGCTGTTCAGTGTCTATAATTTATCGGTGTGAGCACTAGACTCGCATTCGGAAGGTACCGGGTTCGAATCTCGGAGGGGGCAGATGTAGCTGGGGACTTTTTCCTACCTTTCGCCGAGAAACCGTAATTCCTGTATCGGCCATCTTGTTGAGGTTTTCCACGGTTTCCCTCAATAATTCCAGATAAATATCGAAATGGTTCCTTATTCAGGGCCATGGCCGATTACCTGTCAAACTTCTATGCTTCTAGTAATTATGATTTTTCTCAAAAAAAGTCAAAAACCCTAGTTATACAGTATGTAAACACGTAAGGTGCACATAAGGAAATTAACATTGGGAAAAAATGACTGGATCAGAGTGAGCCTTGAAATCTTGTTTTTCAATTTGACACATAATATTCTTTTGCAAAATGAATGTGTATACTACCGAAGGAAATATTCAAATGATTACAACATAATCGGACTTTTTTTATTAATGGGACATTAAATTCCCAAAAATACTTAAATATGGTGCAAGATCAAATGTCTCCGCCTATTCGTGTTGAACCTAAAGACATTGGGTCACTGATTTACCAACGCGCATACGTCATACCAGTCAGACAATTTTTGAATGAAATGTTTCCAAACAGATGGAGTTGTTTTTTTGTTTTATTTTTGTACAAAAAAATTAAAATAATGATTTAATAGGGCGTTTTATTATTAAAAAAGCCAAGTAAAATAAAAATAAATCAAAATAAAATAGAAATCCTCAAGATTACCACGATAATCCAATAGAAATAACAATTAATGCAGTCATGGCTAACTCTGATCCAAGTATTTTTTCCTAATGCTAATTTCCCTATGTGCACCTTACGCGTTTACATACTGTATATTATATAGACAGAACATAGTGCAGGCGCAATCCCATTATGATTTGAGGTGGAATTTATATAACATTTTGTTCTATTACGTCACGTGTGTTATGTACCCTACTTTGCACATAGGAACATGGAACATACGCGATATTGGGAAAACAGTATTTCGTGTTGTGTATGCAGCTGATACAGCTTCTGTGTGGGAAATAATGTGGCATAAAGGAGAAAGCACATTCTGAGTGGCGTGGTGACACCGTTTGCAAAGACGCCTCAAGCCGAAACGGTGCCATCGAATTTTGAAACTATATATGTACGCTTTGAGAACAACTCAAGGCGGTTGGTAGATCGCCAAGTTCATCGAACAGACGGTCTACTAAACTGCCTTATTTTAGTGTCGGAACAGTAGGTACTACTTTAGGTCAAAATTCACTTTTTAAAATTTTTCGTCTTAAGGTCACCCGAATCTAAATTTTATAAAAATTCTGTGCGTCGTTTGCCTGTGAACACGATACAGGTCAAACGGATGAGTAGATTGAAACCGCTGTTGCAACAGCGGTTTCAATCTACTCATCCGTTTGAAAACAAAAAAAAATTCTGGATCTCGACATGTCGAGATCCAGAATTTTTTTTTGTTTTCCGTTCAATTTATTTTATATATTTTTTAATTTTTCACATCAAAAACACAATCCCAAATTTTTAGTCTCCCACAATATTCCACAAATCCGGGCGAAGTATAGGACCGGGTCTCTAGTAGGTAGAGCTGTAAAAGTAACGAGAAATTATGTACCCGTATGTATTCGTTACTTAAAGAACCAGTACCCGTTACTTTCGTATCGTTACGTTACTCGTTACTTTTCATACGACATGTAATCGTGTACTAACAACATCAAGCGTGTACCATCGCATCGAGGCGCGTCGCATACGTGATACGATATGACTTCGTTCGTATAACCGCAGCAAACGAGTCTAACTGTCATGGATACGACAAATGCGAGTAACGAAATGAATTTGTAAGTAACGATTCGTTGCCTCGAGTCAGACGATGTACCCGTTACTCGGTAACGAAACATATGGTTTGTTACAGCTCTACTAGTAGGTATTAATAGTATAGATTTGGCACGACGCGTCGCGTCGTGGCGTCAATAGTTCCAGTACTTTAAGTCGTTTAAGCATGAGAATGTGTATGAAGCGTTAGAAGAGATTTCGACGAGAGAATTAAATTAGTATAAGTTATAAGAGAGACGACATGTCGGTATTTACTTATCCTTACTTACCGACACACACAAACAAAAGCAAAGAAGCAAATTTACGATGTGCAAATTGTGTTGTTTCTGCAGTAGTAAGTCTCCGTCGCTGGATTTAAAATAACATCTTTCTCAAATCACAATGTTACAAATGTTATATAATCTGTTAGGTTACATCGTGTAAAATTTAACTGAAAACAACAATATTTATCTATGGTATTATAAACATAATAATGTAAATAATTTCAAACACTACGCAACAACAAATTTCATAGATTAATCGCGGCACGAATATTAAGCGTAAGTTTTAAGACGATTAAATATTTCAAGTGTAATGACTGAAAGCTAATAATCGAGAGAAAGTGAACGTTTATGGTTTATCATATACACCAGGGGTATAAATTATCAAAAATGACTTACTTATTCTACAGACTTCGTACCATCTGTGAAAAATCTGCATGCTTAGCTGCATATTATGGATACGTTTATTCGCTATTATCATATGGTATTGCCTTTTGGGAGCGATCAACTGGGGCACATAGAACTTTTGTGTTTCAAAAAAAAATCATCAGAATCATTTTCCACCTTAAATACAATGAATCGTGTCGTAGCACATTTAAAATTAATAGACTAGACTGTTCCAGCACTTTATATGTACAAAAGTATAATGTTTTTAAAAAACAATCCTGACTTATTTTCTAATACTTTTTCACATTCTTATAATACTAGACGAAAAGATCTTGAGGTCCCGGTTCATCGCCTCTCAAAATATAAGCAAAATTTGCGTTATGCTGCTGTAAACATCTATAATGGGTTGCCTGATCACATCTAAGCCAAATTTCGCAATAAAAACTTCAATAACATTTTTAAAAATTAAATTCTGGAAGAATGTCCTTACTGCATTAATTAATTGTGTTTTTATGTATGACCTGTCCACAATCCACATCTAGTATGTACTATTGGATTAATAAAATTTATTATTATTATTATTATACCTTGCGGCCCGTGACTGTTTTATAATTAAAAGTCTTATATACCTATCTACATAAATAAATAATTAAATTAATTTTCACAAATCCTTTTTCTTGTGATATTGAGGATGTACCTAGTCATTTACAAAGGAACGTGATTGATCTCCAATCTAATGATACTCTCAAAAACTCTTTCTTTTAAATCAAAGATCTTGTTAAATTTTATGTTAGTTTGCCATCTAATTTTGACCAATTGAAAAGGTTTGCTCTGCAATTAATTACAATTTTTTGTAGTACTTATGCTAACAAACTTTTTCGATTCTCAATTACAGAAAAAATAAATATGCTTCTCGTCTCACAGATCAGCATTTGAGAGCTATTCTACGAATTGCAACTACAAACCTGGAAGGTAACATCAGGGCTGACAGATGAACGGATTTTTCCGTTCCAAACGGATTTTTCGAGTAGAAATAAATTTGAACGGATAATGGAACGGATTTCATGGTCTGAACGGATTTTCTAACTTTTCCGAATTTTTTACCTTTTTTACTACATATAAATTCAAACTTCACTCGATAATCGATAATTTGGGGACATTCGGGTATTTTTAGCACATTCGAGCATATCTGAGCACGTTTCTTTCACTACCTCTGTCCTGCTCTTCTCTCTATTTGGGTAGAAAAAGATAAGAGAGTGTATGAAACTGATGGAAATTGAAGTGAAGATACATTATTGATAAGATTTGCAATGTTCAATTTGAATGTATATGTAAGCCAAATCGCAGTTTTTGTAATAAAAAATCCAGTACACTTGCAATAATTGTATTTCATTTTTGACAGCATGGAAACCTGGTTTTTTATGTTGTAGCGAATAAAAAAATGTGAAAAATCTACGAACTAATCGATTCATTGGATGTGAAAAAATGAATCATTTCTATTCAATTTAAAGTCTGTTTGTAAGTAAAAGTAAATTCAACGTCTAAAGGCCCCCATACACCTCGTTCTTTTTTGGCAGTTTTCATCGTCACGATAAAACACGTCGGTCAAAACCGAAGTGTATGGGCAAAAACTGTCGATGAAACACGGCAGTTTTTTTATCTGCCGAATCTTGATTTTAAACACGACGTGTTTGCTGGTTGTCGTTTTAAATCGTAATGTGTGGCGCTTTCCGATAAGAATCGACGTGTTTATTCAGTGGTGCGACGTACAGCAAATAAGTCATATTAATTAAATGATTGTAATTAGTTTGAGTATTGATTTATATTTTAACCGTTTTAGTGCTAAGCAATTTTGACAAAAATAAATGAAAATTGCTATAAACATATTGATTAATTTAGAGGAAAAAATAATGGTGTCAAATAAAACACTCTAATTTAGACAAATATCAATCAATTTTATTAATTATTTTTGCATTATATTGTTTATTAATGTTTATTAAACATAAAATAATATCAATATTATTGTATTTTCCATCAAAGCAGATCGTATTAATGATGCCACGACTTCAGAAAAACTGAACGAAACTACGCCTCTGTGTGGATATGGCCGTTGTTCGTGTTTAAATTAACCGTACAGTTTTACCCGTGCAGTTAAAACTGCCATAAAAGAACGAGGTGTATGGGGATGGCCGTTGTTCGTGTTTAACCGTACAGTTTTACCCGGCGGTTAAAACTGCCAAAAAAGAACGAGGTGTATGGGGGCCTTTATACGAAATTCATTTAATAATGTTAATAATAAAGCCATAATGAAGGTGGAAACACGTCGATGTGTCGTTTATGGTGCCGCATACTTCACTTTACTCTCTATCTCTCTCGCACTCATTGCATTAATGGGTGAACCGGGCGAACGGATGGAAACGGATTTTTCAGACCACTTCCCCCACCACTTTTCCCCTTACCGACGGATTTCTGAGGAGAGAAATCTGGCAGCCCTGGGTAACATACAACAAATAGCCACTCAAATACAACCTCAAACGTCACACTAATTTTTGTAAAAGAACAGTTCTATTTTGAAGTTCTCAGTTAAATTTTTAATAAAATTCAAATAAAATGTTTTCGAATTTTTAACATCACAAATACCTATTATTAAAATTATGAACAAGTGCGGCCTTCCTTTATTTCAATTTGCCACTATGTGGCCCTTGCTTGCCAAAAGGTTGCCGACCGCTGATATACACGAATATCTTGAAAAGTTTGATTACTTAGTGCGAGGACACTGAATATTAACAGTAACCACAAAAAAAACATCAATCCATTTAAGGTTATTAGCCTACTACCGCATTAGTAGTACCTAATAGGGTATTTTGCACCATGCATAAGAAAAAATCTATAATAATACATATTCTTGATATTTAGATTTTGTAAAAACCAAACGAGAAATGTTAATTTCTATTCATATAATAATGCAATATAAATTTTATAATTCAATTTTAAGAATTGTATTTTTTAATCAGATCTTAAAAAGTCTAAAACGCTGTTCGCCATGTTGGAATCCGACGTGACGTCACATCGTCTGTAAACAAGCTACGTTTATGTGTTTCCTGTGTGTTATTTTGAAGTTCTTTCAAGTTATTATCACGTGTATAGACTTCTATCCCATATTTATTGATTTCTCATCATGGAAGACGCTGTCGTAAAAGCAAAAGGTACAAATCTATACCAAGGATAAATACCTTTAATAAATAAATAAAATTTTGCTAACTTGTATACTTACTAACGCAGTAATCATATAGCAATCTTAAATATTTTTAATTGTTAAGTGTTACTATGGTTACTGTGCACTATCGTTACTATTTACAATCACAGTGACGTCACGAGTCGTTTTCGCGCGAAAATTCACAATGATAAATGAAAAGTCGTTTTTATATGGCACTATTTGGTTATAAAATGTTATTATAAAAATTGTAGTGCTTCTTTATCACTTTAGGATTCATTTAAAACACTTTTCAAAAAAAGTTGTAATAGCCTATTGTCCCCGTATTTTGTCGTAATAAAATATATATGACTACAAATCTATTATTTCTTATTCAAATATTATACTGGCGACCCGGTCCGGGTTCCCCCAAATTTGTCACCGTTTTTTCGTCAACTTACGTTGCTTTTAGTTTTGTTTCTGAACTCAATTATCCTATTGATTTCTATGATCAATAAATTATTATTATTATTATTATGTATAGCCTACATCCTTCCTGAAAATCCATTCTAAATATTGGTGAAAAATTTTTGAAATCGGATGAATAGTTTCGGATATTACCTCCTACATCCAAATTTTAAATAGGACTCTGGGAATAAAGTGTTTACATGTCATTTTAGAATTTTAATTCAAAATGGACATTTTATGGGTTTGGGGAATAGGTATTTCTAATTAAAAACGTTGCAAAGCAACGCAACAAAAACGTTAATATGAACGCCGAAATATGATTCGATAATGAGCGCGATGCCATTAATTAATTATTATAATAATAGGTAGACTGTACCCGAATCCAACACACGGGGTACACCCCAAGCAAAACTGCAGGCTGCAGCGTAACCGTTCCACCCCTCGCGTATATATGCAGCACTAGCTATATGGCTGCACCACAATGCAGCCCGAGCCACCCCATAAAATGACATTTTGTACACAGTATATTTCTTTATGTGAGCTCAAAGCATACACACACCGAGTTATCATAAAGTACTATAGAACGGGGACAGTCAACCGACCGATACAGAAATATAACAAATTCAAAGTACCTACAAAGTTTAATGTTGTCGTCGCATACTAGACAACCACGAAATAATTCAACGCCGATATTGTAAAATTTTTAAATGTGATTTTTGACCTAAACTCGTACCATTCCACACTTGTGGGCTGGAATAGTAAAACTGATGAAACACAGTTTTTTTTTTTTAACAAGTTCCAGTCATCGTACGAAGGTGTAATTTTGACAAATTGTGTATCATAATTATATATAAATGTTCCCTCAAATTTGCACCCTTTTGCATTTGAATTTTGACAAGATACAAGCAAAAAACTGATGAAACGTTGAAACCTTTCATCAGTTTTTTGAAAGTGGGGAATAGTAGTGTAACGCTTCCCCTGGTACGATAACCCAAAATTAAAAAAAACTAAGAAATGGCTAAATGGTCTAGGGGGTACCAGTGGACGTACAGGACTTAAAGATAATTAATTGACCACACTATTTGCTTCAACTCTATTTTTAAAGAAAAAGGATGCTGAAAAAAAAAATAATCTAAGAGAAAAAAAATATCTATATCTTTTATGGATTTTTATTGATAAAAAAAATTAGATTCTTTGCCACAAAAAATAATATATAATATTATTGTCCTATTTGTATATTGAAAAAAAAAAATATTTAAAACAGTACAATTTCAATCAATATGTATAAATATTTAATTATTTTATAGTATACCTATATTTATATCAAGGAGACCCTCTGAAAATAAATTAGTTTTTTGGTTAGATTTTTGTCAAAAATAGAAAAAAAATATTAACGATCAGAGGACTAGCCTTCGTTGTAAAATTAAAAAAAAAACTAAAAATAAAATACTGCCCGATCACGACACTCACTTTAGACTCTTTAACTATCAATTATCTGTAGTGTCCGACCGAAGCTTCGGGTTCGGCTTCGGCCTTCGGCCACCTTCGGTCGGACACTAATTATCTGTTATCGACTACCCACTGAGTGCGGCGAACCGGCGTTTTTATACTAGCTGTGACGTATCACAGCTAGTCGACATAATCAGCTGTCTTTTCAAAAATTTAAAATTGTTCAATCTACCAGGGGTACTGGAACGTTATGTTACAGTAGTACCAGTTTAGATCAAAAAACACTTTTCAAAATTTTACAATATCTTTTCGTTTCGAGGCCCCCCGAATCCAAAAAACATATTTTTGGAAAAACTCTGTGCGTCTGTTAGTCTGTGAACACGCTACAGGTCTAACGGATTGAAACCAAATTTTGGGAGGATGTTTGGTATGCTAATATTGTTTTTGGGGAAAATCGGCGCATGCACAGAATAGATATATGCTATAATGGTGTTTTTTTATATAATAATGATATACTTTTCATAACGGCTTATTATTTTATTTATTTTTTCAAAAAAGTTACGATAAAAAATTTTTTTCTAAACTTTACAGATTCGAAAATATTTTATAAATAAAAAAAAATCAGCTGTTCTTTTATTTTGTAGATCTGTCAAAAATGAACTAGTAAGCATGCTTTGATTAATTTTTACATGACGTGGAACATATTATGTAGGTAACCATGGCAACGAATAGCAAATATCATATTGAATACTAGCTATTACCCGCGTCACCTCACGCGATATAAGAAATGTTATTTTCTTTATTATACTATACCAATTGGGTGGAATTCTTTATCCAGTCATGGCACGAAGGTGCAATTTTGACATATTGTGAACACCTTTTGAGATTTTGTGGAAATGCCAAATCATCTTCATTTTACTGACCTATTTATTTGCTTTCGCGTTGCCTAAATTATTTTTTTCAACACGCGTGAGTAATATATAATTTCGGGGCCCTGCTAAATTCGGGAAAAATAATAAATTACTTCATGTTGACGAGTAGAGTGCTAATAATGAGCCGAAACTTTACGATAATGTATTACTGCATAGTTTCTGGACCAATAGAAACGCGGTAGCGAGCCAAAACTGTACGATAATGAATTATTACTGCATAGTTTCTGGACCAATAGGAACGCGATAGCGATTTGTATATAATATGAAAACAGCATCGCAATTCAGCGAAAGTCAGGGCCACCTTGTGTGCATCGAGGGCGGTGGGTACGTCAATCAATGAAGTGATTTATTATTTTTCCCTCTTTTATCAGGGTCCCGATTACATATTACTCGTGCTAGCTGAATAAAGTATTATGTGCGACCATTGATCGAAGGAGAATATTCCACTCGCTTGTTACCGCATCCGTAGCGGAATCTTCTCCTTCTCTCACTAGTCGCACAATATACTATTATTCAACACGCGTGAGTAATATGTAATTTCGGGGCCCTGCTAAACGTGGGAGAAATAATATATTACTTCACTAGTGTAATAATGAATTTTCTGGACCAATAGAAACTCAGTAGCAAGCCCAAGCGCTAAATAATGAAAAAACCTGCAAGCAGCTTCTGGACCAATAGGAACGTGGCAGGCGGTATTGTATATATGAAAACAGCATCGCAATTCAGCGAAAGTCAAGGCAATCTTGTGTTTATACACTGACGTTGGGTACGTCAATCAATGAAGTGATTTATTATTTTTCCCTCTTTTATCAGGGCCCCGATTACATATTACTCCTGCTAGTTGAATAAAGTATTATGTGCGACCATTGATCAAAGGAGAATATTCCACTCGCGTGTTACCGCACTCGCTACGCTCGAGCGGCAAATTTCACGCTCATGGAATCTTCTCCTTCTCTCACTAGTCGCACAATATACTATTATTCAACACGCGTGAGTAATATGTAATTTCGGGGCCCTGCTAAACGTGGGAGAAATAATATATTACTTCACTAGTGTAATAATAAATTTTCTGGCGTGGGAGAAATAATATATTACTTCACTAGTGTAATAATGAATTTTCTGGACCAATAGAAACTCAGTAGCAAGCCCAAGCGCTAAATAATGAAAAAAACTGCAAGTAGCTTCTGGACCAATAGGAACGTGGTAGGCGGTATTGTATACTTATATGAAAACAGCATCGCAATTCAGCGAAATCATGGCAATCTTGTGTATACACTGACGGTGGTACGTCAATCAATGAAGTGTTATTTTTCCCTCTTTTATCAGGGCCCCGATTACATGTTACTCCTGCTAGTTGAATAAAGTATTATGTGCGACTATTGATCGAAGGAGAATATTCCACTCGCGTGTGTTTTACGCTCATGGAATCTTCTCCTTCTCTCACTAGTCGCACAATATACTATTATTCGATCAGTAAAGACCTGCACATAATCGATTCCAATTTTGACAAGGTGTAGTTTGACGCCGAACAAACAATTTATTCACGTCAAAAGCACGTCCATTTTCTCACAGTGACCGTGGATATATTGTAATAATGCATGAATACAATGCATCATAAAATTGTTGCCAAGAATTCGTTGATCAAACATATTACATATTTTATTTTGTTCCGCTACAAAATAAAATACACAAAACTGCTTTTTTATGTAAAAAACATAGCTTTGTATTCGCATTATGTCATCCGCTGTGTTAACAATGTTTTATTTAAATTGAGTCGTTTCCAATATTAATAAAACTATTTTTATTATTATTGTTTAGCTTTTAAACCGCTACTTTTTTAAAAACATCTGTATGCATTCGATTCGACAAAAAATACTTAATTTGAATTTCTCGTGTCACGAGGTTCGTCCGCGCTAATCTCCGAAACCAGCGAACCGATTTTAATGAAATTTTGTAAATACGTCTTGCTTGTTGCAACTTACGCTGTAGAAACTCATAATAATTTACCGAACAGCTATCATATTCTGTGTGTGCGGCCATATTGCATTTCATTTGGGTCGTTTACTGAAACTACTTGCTTTCTCATCTGTTCTCTCTGTTCATTTTTTGAAAATTGCTGTCGCATTTTTTTGTTTTACTCTACGCACTAGTGCGAAATGGGTCAGTTTACTATGACTAGCTATCGTTTAAGGAGGTTGATGCATTACAGTCCCAATCAAAAGTAAGTCGAATTCTAAATGGGAACTTTTCCATAATAATTTTTTACAAAAGGTTATAAGTATATGATACGAATAAATTATTGTCATAAAGGCATAAATAAATATTTTTTTTAATATTAATTAATTATTTCAGTATTTTACTTAATGGACTAGCTTTTGAATTTTTTGTACAAAGTTAAGTTAGAAAAAATAAATTTATATGTAAATATCTGTATTTTACATATTTTTTTGCAGTAAATAATTTTAAAAAAATTAGAAGTACCTAATAAAAATTAAAATTAAATCATTAAAAAGTTGAAAATTCAGTTAAAATTGTCAAGAATAAAAGTCCATAATCGAAAAGTGTTAAGATTTAATATTTTTTTTTATTGATTAAAAGTCTCCTAATTAAATTGGAAAAAATATTAAAATATGCATAAGACATCGATGCTTTACATAGTTAGTTTTCGAAACAGCTGACATTATTTGGTTATTTGCAAAAAATTAAAATGTACCGTTTGCATGCTAGGTTGACATATTTTCCATAAGACTACATGTAAAAGTTTTTTTTTAATTTTTAACTTTATAAATCTCCAAATGTTTTTGGATTTTTTACAGCAAATTTTGTCATAAAAAAATCAATTGAAAAAAAATTATTTTAGAGTTTATTCATTATCTTCGTAAAACGGCTCAACCTCCTTAAAAGGCATGAAAAGCAACTATTTTATATGGAGTGTGCAAAAACTACTATTTTTTCAAAGCTGGTCACATTTTCGCGCCATACTTGTGACATGCATGAATGAGCATTATACACAAGGGCGCGGGGCTGATTTAACCGATGTTGTAGTACGCGTATTTGAACAGGGTCGTACTAAAAAAATTACCCAAAAAAGTGCAGAGTATATGGAGTGGGGACAATTGAATCGATCGCAGCGTTAGCTGTGAACTAAATGAGCCATGCACCGGTTATAGAGTATGATTTCGTGTGGTAGTGATGTGTCCACATGACTTTTTATTGAGAGCTGGCTGCGTGCGCACCGCTCACTAAAAAGAGTCGCTCAGAGGGAGTCGTTCAAAGGAGCGACACTGGACAGTACGCACTACACAAGAATGCAGACTGCAGAGGTGTGAGCTGTCATCATGCACGTAGCATTGCATAGCACAATACACACTCAGCGCTGAGCTCATTTTAATATGATTCTGAGCTTATATTATTCGAATTTCGGATAAAGTATAATAAAAGCTTAACAATAATAATGTTTAGTGTTACAATATATCTTTGTCAACGCCGTCAATGTGAATGGTTTAAGCCACTGTAAGCTAAGTACACTTACAGTGTGTCATTCAACATTAAATGATTCAGCAAAGATAACTCCGTACGTGCAAAATTCACTAGTGCTTCTGTGACCTGTGCTGTGTTCGCTCTGTAAATGTGGGAATGCAACAGTACAGAACAGCTTAGCACAGAGCATTCTGAGCAATGGCGCTCCGAGTGAGTCATTCACAAAAAAAAGAGCGACTCGCTCCGCTCCGAGAAGGGAGTCGTTCATTATGAACGACCTGCTCAGGAGCGACACATCACTATCGTGTGGCCGTTTGATGTCGTTTTTCCATCGCGCTCCCTGCCATATCCTATGCTTATAATTGAATTTAAAGTTAAATAAAAATTAATAAACCGGTCCTGTATGCACAACTGACGTTTGAACACGAGCATTAAGTACGAGACGTGCATCCCGGTCAACCCTTCACTTCCAGAGGTGTGCAACATTTATTGTAATAAGATCGACTGAAACAGCTGCAAGCAAATGTTCGAGTACGTTAAACAATAGAAATATAATTTTTATAATGCGCTTTTGCTTCTGCAATAAAAATCATTTCTGTCCAAATTGAAATAGTACTTTACTATTTAAATTATGTATGCCATTTAAGGACGTAGTCTGGTGTTCGGGTTCCGGAAAATCGAATTTATTTTTTTTTACATTTATAGTAAGTATAATATATTGAGAAAATACTGTAAAAATTTTAGACCGAAATAATAAATATTTACAAAGCTATAGCATATAGTCGAGAACAGCAACGGTCTTACGGTGACTCTTACCTGCTCTTACCTCTCAATTTTTATCACGTTACCCTTATACTCTCGTAGAGTAGAGCAAAAAATTAGCAGAAAACGATGCCTTTAAAGAAACGGAAGGTTTACTATACACCAGGCATAGCTGATTAGTGTAAATATTCATTTTTATTTTTTTGTAAGAAATACTAAATCAAAACTTTAAACGCGTTTTTCTCAAAACTGCGTTTTTGTAAGCGGCGCGGGTGATTGAAACCATTGTATACAACCGATTGGTTTCAATTTTGCACAGGGTATTCTACACAACAATAGCTCCATTCGGTACTAGAATTACTTAATTATAAAAAGTATTTCTATTTTTTTAACCGATTTTTAACGACAAAATCACGATTTTCTCGTTGTTTTTTTTAACCCACCATTTTGTTATTTATCAATAAAAATGTTTATTTCTATTACGGGATAGAGCCACAAGTCTACGAAACAATAACCAATGTAATTTTTATAATTCAGATGACTCCAAGTGACGTTATCACCCGCGCTACCCACCTACTTCCATTTAAAGTTGTCTACTTTAGGTTAAAAAAACAATTATAAAATGGCGTAAAATTAAGCAAAAAAAATTTTTTTTGTCTTAGTTTACGATGTCAGTAAAAACATGTAATAAAATTGAAATGATTGTACATTATTTTGTTATTAAAAAAATTCTCAAAAAAGGGTTGAAAACGATCTTGAACATAGGACTACGTCCTTAACTTTTGAGACATGCCTTCCCAAGGGATGTGAAATTTTTTTTTATAATTTAGATTCATAATTATAAAAGCATGGGCCGCTACTAATGGACTATCAGAGAGCTTAGAACTCGCGCTTTTATATTATTATGAACCTAAATTATTAAAAATATGTAAATATAAAAAAACCCGCCATCGCATCGACACGACCCCGTGATTGTTTTTTAAATAACTCCCCACAAACGCCCTCCCCTTTTCACTGCGCAAAAAAAACGCCATCGCATCGACACGACCCCGTAATTGTTGTTTAAAGAACTCCTCCCAGACGCCTTTTTCTTTTCACCCCGCAAAAAAACGTCATCGCATCGACACGACCCCGTAATTGTTTTTTTAAAGAGCTCCCCCCAAACGCCTTCCCTTTTTGACTGCGCAAACAGATTTGTCCTGTCTTTTGTTTTAAGAAAAAAACTATCGTTGTAGTACTGTTACATAACTTTATCCAATATTTCACGTAGATAATTGACGTTAATCTCAATATATAAAACAATTATAATGCACTTATAACATGCTATGACCATTGAATTTATCAAGCAGTATAACAGCCGATATAAAATTAATTTATCACGTAATTACATTCATGTAAATAGCTCGTATATTATCTGAAATATCTCAACAAACACAGATAACAGACAGGCTCGATTCGTATAATGTAACGGCAACAATAAGATTGCTATCTTAGGCTTCCGTTTCGATCCGTCTCCACATAGCTTATCAATATATTGATATCACCACAGACATGCGTAGGGTATATTAAGGACAGTGTATTTATCCACTAAAATGGCAGATTACTATCTATCTGGGCTATGTTTTCATACAAAAACAACATCGGTGCACAAATGCGGTCTGAGAGATAGTTCCCCCTCGCCTCAAAAACTGACAGAACTGTTGAACTTTCTATATCGTTCACTCGGTCAGATTTTTTAGGATTATTTAAGTATCTGGCTAGTTCTTACAGTGATGGAATTTGGGTGCTCCTTAGTTATTTACCATTTCTGATTTATTTTAAATCTGGAATAAAGCTTTTATTTGGGGGGCACTGAAATTCAGCGAGATCGGAAAATATCTTTTTGGAGAAAAATGCTTAAACGTGAACAAAATTGCCACATTCCTGTTGGGCGTTTTTATAAAACGCAAGCTTTCTACCTAAATAATACGTAAAGTAAGATCATAAATCAAAGAGGTTGTATCTAATCACATAGTAACAATCATTACAACTTTGCTAAAATCTAAAAATAAATTACGTGCCTCCCTATTTTTATTCGAATTTCCATCACAGAATAGAGGCGACACAAATTGTTTATCACTTTCCGGTCAGCTGAAAATATGTTAAGAACACCAACAAATATAATGTTAATCGCAGGTCACATATCACACCAATTTTAAAACAACCCAACTTGTTAAACATGGAACAAACTAGAATATTTCATATTATTACATTATTGCACAATGTTTTAAAAACGCAACATCCGTCGTATATATTCCAATACTTAAATAGCATACAAAAATATCATAATTATGACACAAGAAACTGCATAGACTTGGAAATACCTTTAACTAAAACAGCTGTAGGTAAAACATCCTTTTTTGTATGTGGTCCGAAAATTTGGAATAGTTTGCCATCTGACCTGAGAGCGTGTAATATAAAATCATTAAAAAAGAAATTAATGGATTATATGCTAAATCATAATTTGAATGAAAGTTAATGCTATTTACCAAATTAATAATTGAATTGTTTTTAGCTTTGTTATATTATACTTTACATTTTATCTGGTTTTATATTTATATTTATAAATTTGTTATATATTTACCAAATTAATAATTGATTTTAGCTTTGTTATACACTTTATATTTTATCTGGTTTTATTGATTTTAGCTTTTTATCGATTTTAGCTTTGTTATACACCTTACATTTTATCTGGTTTTATATTTATAAATTTTGTTATATATTTTTACATGCTTTGTTTTATTTATAATTTTGTTATTTTGTATGTATGCAGTGTATATTGAAAAAGGGCAGACGTTGTCAGCCGGTCAAAGGCTATTGTCTGTACCTAAATAAAGATATTATTATTATTATTATTATTATTATTAACAAATTAAATAATAAGCGCTGTTGCCAAATTTCTGATACAAAGCACGTAGTGAAATGAGCTCATTGCCGCTTGAACTGACGCCAATCAGTCAATTATAACGAAGATCTCTTCGACCGCAGACGCGTTCGGGTCAGACAACTTCTCACTTGTATGTTATGTATTTACGTAGACAATATTTGAGCTTATTAAAGATTTTTAATTGTTTTGTAATCTTGGGTAAATCTATATACTAATATATAAAGCTGAAGAGTTTGTTTGTTTGGTTGATTGAATTGGAGCGGAACATCAATGAAAAATGTTGCAAGATGTATCTCAAAATTAGTCCGTCCGACAAATATTATCAGGTGAAATGCCTTAACTAAATATTGCAATATTAGCGCATCACGTTCACAAGCCCGGATAACTCAGTCGGTAGAGCGTAAGACTCTTAATGCCAGGGTCTTGTGTTCAAGCCCCACGTCGGCGAATATATTTTTATTATTTTTTATTTTCTACATTGCTTTTTTCTAAGGCTTACATTTCAATTTTTAAAAATTTTATTACGACTAATTAAAATTAAATAAATCTAATTAATAGCTCATTTGAAAAATGTTACAACCATAGGTACCTATATAGGTAAAAATAATTTTCCTACAGTGTTTTCAATTAAATGTTTATTAGGTATATTAAAAAAAATTATTACTTAAAAAAAGTATAAATAATCATGCTTTTCGACAAAAACTTTTGAACGGTAACTCCGATCATTATGAAGTTTGGACACAACATTCATCTCGGTAAACTAAGATGAATGTGTGTACTCATGTCCCTCCCTTCCCCATTCGTTCTTTTGCACCCGGGTGAAACCGGGCGGGACCGCTAGTATAATATAAAGCATTAACATTGCATTCAAAGTTTTCGTGTTATTAAATAATAACCTCACAATTATCACTTTTCTCTGTATCAATTTTATTCCTTCATAATAAAAATTAGCCAGTGATTCGTTTTCTAGAAGATTTTTGCTGCAGCAGCAGGCCTAAAATGTTTACTAAATTTCATAGTTCAAGGTCAAATAGACAGACAGACAGGATAGTGAAAACAATATGGTTTTATATTGGTGTAATACACCCTGAAAATAATGATCGCACACAAAAGGCTTAATCAACTGACAAAAACAGACATTTATCTAAAATAAAACGTATTTTTATGGATGTCATATTGATGCAACAGTCAATATTAATTTGTAAAAACACTAATATTCGCATTTAAAAAATGTGACAGTTATTTGTAGAAGGATTACACAATAGCAGCAATTTATAGATGCCACAAAATATTTGTAGTTGAACGTAATAAAGTTTAGTAAGCACTTCATTGTCAAAGGCGCAGCACCCTGTCGGCCGGTCGCACAATATTTCACAACATTCTGATCATCAATCAAGCAAATATTTATTAAAGCGCTGACAGTATTGACTTGAATTGTCACTATGTTTCCGTCTTTATTTTGCAGCTTTCAAATAGTGCCACGGGCAACAGTAATCACAAAAGTAAATTTGTTTTTGAATCGGTTTATATCTTCATTCAGCGGTAACAAAGCTTTTGAAAAATTGATTGGGGAACCAGTCCCGTATTTTTCCTTGTTAGTGGTCCGTACCAAAGTTGGAAATACGGATCACCTATAGCCTAGCTCGGTGTCCAAGATTCCAGAGCGCAAAGCTACAGCTAAAGCTTTGGAATTTGGCATAGTTAAAGCTTGTCGTTGCCGAATGATGTGCTTTAAAAATAGAAAACTAGTTCTGACACGACTTTGCCGAACTTTGATTCCCTGAAAATTTGGAATGATTCGGCCCAATAGATTTTGAGAAACCTCAAAAATGCAAAATTTAAAAATTTGTTTTTTTGGAATTTTTTGTAAACTACTGAACCGATTAACTCCCAACTTATAATCAGCTCTTCTCCTTAAAAAACTGTGTCGATTGCCGCAAACCGCATCAAAATCGGTTTATTTGTTCAAGAGATATGGCGGAAATAAAAATTTGTAAAAAAGTGTTTTTTTTTTTAATTACTCCTAAAATTCTTATCAGATTGATTTTTTTGTAATAAATTACTTTCTTAGGTTAAAAAAACTGCGTCGATTACCGCAAAACGCATCAAAATCGGTTCATTTGCTCAAGAGATATCTAGAAAGAAAAATTCGTACGAAACTGTTTTTTTTTGAGCTCGATGAGCTAAAAAATAAACTTGCTATATTTTATATATTTTTGAGCGTTTCGAACTCGAAAATAGCGGAAAGTTTCAAGGATGACCTTCAGGGTCAAACTGCTTTTCAAATTTTTCTATTCATGAGTCTACTAGTGCCGTTCTATGACGCCTTTCTCCCTATAATTAAACCTCTGCTTCCGTCGCGCTTTTTCTTTACACAGTCGATCGGAATCACTTTTACCTTCAAAAATATGAAATTTAAATATTCTCATTACCGTCCCATATCGACGAGAAAGTGCCGTTCTCAAACTTTCCAGGGTGTTTGCCAATAACAGTTTGAAAAACACTGAAAAAATTTCGAATCAAGTAATGCGTCATAGAAGATCACGATCGAGTTGTTTTATTTCAGTTATTACTAAAATCCGGATAGTAAGGTCTCCCTAACCCTCATTTTTACTACGCGCTAATCAAATTATAATACAACGCCGCATCATAAACAATATGCTGCATGTGCCGCTCACGATAAATACGAGGTACGAACATCACTATCCGGTGTTTGCTTATAAAAGGTACTCCGTGGGTATTATTGGCGAATGAATAGCGTAGGTAGGTTAGTAGGTACCGTCATCAGTGGATTCACGATCCCTTTGTTGTATTACAATAGTGAATAGACTGACATAGACCCCGTGTCTGCAGTGTTGCCGAGTTAAAAAGACTAGTCTGAAAAACTGGTAATCCGTGCTGACAAGCCTTAAAAATTTAAATAACTAAAAAAAAATTCAGCCAATTGGGTGACAGGATTATTCCAACTTAAAAAAATTCAGCCAATTAGGCGACGAGACCAATTCAGCTTCAAAAATATTGTCATTTGATATAGTATAATAAAGAAAATAAAATTTCTGATATCGCGTGAGGTGACGCGGGTAATAGCTAGTATTCAATATGATATTTGTTATTCGTTGCCATGGCTACCTACATAATATGTTCCACATCATGTAAAAATTAATCAAATCATGCTTAACTAGTTTATTTCTGACAGATCTGCAAAACAAAAGAACAGCAAAATATTTCCAAGACTATAAAGTTTAGAAAAACATTTTTTAACGAAACTGTCTTGAAATAATAAATAGAATAATAAGCCGTTATGAAAAGTACACAATCATTATATACAAAACAACTTTATAGTACATATCTCTTCTGCACATGCGCCTATTTTTTCCAAAAAAAATAGGGTTTTTCATATTTGTATACCAAACAACCCCCCAAAATTTGGTCTCAATCCGTTCATCCGTTTGACCTCTATGGTGTTCGCAGGCTAACCGACTAACCAACTAACAGACGCACAGAGTTTTTCCAAAAATATTTTTTTTAGATTCGGGGAACCTCAAAACGAAAAGATATTGAAAACTGATATTTGATCTAGTGCTTTGCGATACGATTTATAGTAATCAGTTCAGCTGTTCTTGATTCTTGAATGATGCAGATTATACAAACAGACAGCCAAAAATGTTTAAAGTACGTTTTCCTATCTACGGCTGTTATCAAAAAACGAGAAACCCTAAAGCGGCCTACACACCTTGATGTTAGCTGCGATGTGGGCATCGACTCTTATGTTACATGAAACTTGTATCACTTGCATAAACGCCTACTTAAATCGAAACCTATTCCGATGCCTAAATCGACTCGATGTACATGCAACACAAGAACAGTAGGGTTACGTTATTTTCTAGGTACCTAGTGCTCGACGAATAAAATGAGGTATGTTTTGCCAACACCAGTTTTATTAGCAGTAGTTGGGGCACTCTTTATACTCCATAAAAGAAAAAGGAAATCAAAAACGAAATGGTCAAAAAGTTGGTTTATAGAAAGAAAACGTTATTCAAACGCAAATTTATTGGAAGAGCTAAAGTGCATTTGTATTCCAAAGACACGTATGCAGTTGATAAATGCTTATGAACTCTTCCCAAAATACACGATCACTTTCCATCATGGAATTTACACACACAAACAACAAAGTAACCTCTAAAATGGTGCGGGAAAATAAATTAATATCGTCTTGGCATCGACGCAATTCTATACACGCTGAAACTTGCATCAGCATCACCGACTCGGCGTCGTGGCTGGCCGACCAAAATGGAATTCCAGACTCTGCATCGCTGCAAGCCGCAACTGATGCCAAATACGTGATTCAGTACTACACACACTGATACTTGCATCATGAAACATAAGAGTCGATGCCTGCATCGCAGCTTGTATCAAGGTGTGTAGGCCGCTTAAGACCTCGAGAAAGACGAGACTATTGACAGGTAAAATTGTATGCATTGTCATTTCTTAAAATTATCTCCTTCGGGTGTGAATTCATTAATATTTCACCACGTGTGGTAACATTACATGATTATACCAACCCTGGCAACAGTGGACACACGTGCCCCAAACTGCAATTGCCGCGAACTCCCATCCATCTGTCCCTTGCTATAAGGCGCACGTGTGCCACTGCTATAGATACCTATAAACATATCCGGTGCTTAAAGTGTTTATATTTTGATAAATAAAGTACTGTACTTAGACCACCAAAACAAACTCTGCAGACTTTCCATCTTGACTGCAACCGACTGAAAATTTTAAATGCCGTCGTGTTAAAAAGAGATTTATGACAGTTTTTTTAAACAGCGCCACATATGGGCAAATAAGTATTACCATAAGTGGGGAATGGTACTAATTTAAGCATTTTATTTATATGCTATAACGTTGTTTTGTATATAATAATGGTATATTTTTCATAACGGTTTATTATTCTATATATTTTTTGAAGAAAGTTTTGTTAAACATTTTTCTTTTAAACTTTATAGTTTCGGAAATATTTTGCAAATAAAAAAATATCAGCTGTTCTTTGATGACGTGGAACATATTATGCCAACCATGCCAACTAATACGCTAGGAAAGTATCTTTTGACAGGCGACTTTTGCGCCCTCTCGTGGTTTTTTTTTTAAATCTGTTTCAGTCAAAACCTTAGTGTCATATGTTATACGTGCATTTTAATAAGGATTAAATTGTCGAGTAAAATGGGGAAAAAGCTATCAAATCGGAAGTGCTGTGTTGTTGATTGTAAAGATACACCAACTAAACATCCAGAATTACAATTCCACCGTTTTCCTGGATTTTCTTATGAATTAGAGAGGAAAAAAATGGACTGCAGCAGTACTTCGTCAAGAGTAATAAAATGTTATTTTACGTCTGTAATCATTATTAAATACATGAAAAATATCATAATTGTTATTTTGTTAACAAAAATAAGATTTAAAAAATTTAGAAATTTAAAATGTATATCATCTATGTAGTTTTTTTGCGTAAATATTTTTTTTATAATTAAGAATAACGATGGTTTTCATCTGTTTGCAAGTTTTGCGTGAACCACTTTTGCAAAAAGTCAAACACGAGATGGTGCGAAGGTCGCGTGTCAAAGATACTTTCCTATCATATGTAATACTAGCCATTACCAGCATCACCGCACGCAATATCAGAAATTTTATTTTCTTTATTATACTATATCAAATGTCAGTGTTTGGTTCCGTCGTCCAATTGACTGAAATTTTTACCATTCTAACACCATAAATGGGGAATGGTACTTAGATCAAAATTAACTTTTCAAAATTTAACAAAATTTTTTTGTTTTGAGGGCACCCGAATGCAAATAACATATTTTTGAAAAAAGTCTGTGCGTCTGTTTGTGAACACGATACAGGTCAAACGGATGAATTGATTAAAAACACATTTTGGGAGGATTTTTGATATGCAAATATGAAGAGCCCTATTGTTTTTGGGGAAAATCGGCGAAGAGATATATGCTATATTGTTGATAATAAAAATCTTGCCATTCAAATTTGCTATATTCTTTCCAATTTAATGCCTTTCTATATTTCATTTCAGCATCCGATTAACCATAGATGCCTATTGTAATAGATGGCTATTGTAATCAATTAAAAAAGTTCTATTTTGTAATAAGTTCAAAGTTCATTTCGGCGAAATTAATATGTGTAAGGTATATACTCGTATATTATGTAATATTTCTATAGCCTCCTGACCTAATAATGCCAAACACATTAAGCGCAATTTTACCTTCAATTAACCGTCGTGTAATACGCACACAAAAATACGAGGGCATGTCAAAGTTAAAGCTTTTGTATCTTATTTACATACATTTTAAGACGCACCCACGAAGTCTATAACCAGGAGATCTAACTCGAGCGTGGATATCTGTCACATGAACCAATATGGCGTCAGCTACTGGGTAACGCACACACGTTCATGGCTAACATGTGTGTAGTGTCTGTGAAGTAAAATAACTTTGGTAACTATGGCGAAAACAGGTAGAATGAACCAAAGTTTTCCCAGATAGCGATAACAGCGCCATTATTTTCTTCTCTATTTTAGTATTTTCTCGTATTGTCATCTAATTCTGAGTTATGTTAAAAATTTCAAGTCTCTATCTCATCAGGAAGTAAGTTTAAAATCAATTACAAAGTTCCGCCCGCCATACACGAAAAGCGAGTTAATATAAACGTGGTAAAATGGAACCAATCAGGAGCTCGTAAAGTCGGACGAAAATGGCTTCCTGCATGGAGACAAACGGCAACTTCACTCTTGTGTTCTCTTTTAGATACGCGTGCTATTGTCCACGATTGTATCTTCCAAGCATAACCGAGTGTTCTCTTCCATAGATTTATGTGTTTTGTCATCGTTAATCGGAACCATATACTTTTATTCTATACTGAGCATAGGAATAAAATCTCAATCAAACCATTAGGGGTGCAATGCAATATCATACTTCTGTCTTTTTTACGCCGTAAGCACTGGCAAATCCAGGAGGGCAAAACAAGCACGGGGGACTCGGCTTAAGAAATTTCTAATTTGCTCCCTCCTGGGCCAAAAGCTGGGTACGCCCATGTTAACGTCATATAAAAAGACAAAGTTTTTGAAACAGAGATACCTTATTCAGATTGAATGCAAGTACCTACATCAATCAGGGAATTACATCGAAGAAAGAAACGCAGATATATTTTCGATACGCTTTGTTGCTTTCACTTACCGCACATTGAGTAGATAGACAATGATTCGTATAGTAAATTATTAAATAATGGGAACGCTTCGAATGCTCATGGTAGATATTAAAACAGCCCTCGTACACAATTTATAATACTATGCTATCTATAATAGAGCAGTATCTGTATATATATTATTACTCAACACACATAGGGACCCCCATGCAAGCCCGGCGTTACAGCGTTCATTAACACCACTTTGCCCATCTTCCGACATAACAAATGGATGTTGTGTGTCGCACTTAATGCACTATACGTAACGTAACGGCGTTACTGTTACGTCACAACACCTCATAAATGAGCCAATTTCGTCAAGTACGAAAAACGCTCACTAGCAGCGCTAGTATTACAATAGGGCCAAACACCTCAAAACTTTGTGTTACGTAGTTTCGAGATTTTCATGAAAACGCATCTTGAGAACTGTTTTAACTAGGTCAGGGGTCGGCAACCTGCAGCTCGCGAGCCGAATGCGGCTCTTTGATGTAAAGTTGCGGCTCTCCAGTTCCATACGTAAAAAATAATTATTTTATTATATAAACCCTTAAAAATCGACCATGTCTATCTCTCAGCCGTTTCCATTCGCGTTTCACCCCCCCCCCCCGTCACGAAGTATCGTCCTCGGATATATATATATACCCATACAGAAAAATCATGGCTTGTTCACGTGCATCGATTCCACAAAATCTTTATTTTTTTGCAAAATATGGTAAAACAAAAAACATTGTTTAAATTAAAGTCTTGCTTGAATTTATGAACTTTTGGAGTTTACTCCTTAGGAAACTATTTTGAGTTATAAGGCCCGATACGGAAATTTTATGAGTAGTAAAATCAATTGGTGAGGCGTTACGCTCCACCGCTTCAAGTGTGGCGTTACGCTCGTCCGCTTCAAAAGAGTCAAACATACTTATTACTTATATCTGTAGGATTTAACGTGCGAAAGAATGAGATGGAATACATTACAAAGCGTATCTAAGGAGTAAACTCCAATAGTGCGTCGGAGCTGACACACTTTTTAATCAATTATATCATTTATATAGCGGGCAAAAGCTAGTTCATTTATATAGATAAGATTGTCACACGTAACGTAATCGTATAAACATTGCGGCATATAAATTAAAATTTTGCATATAAAATACTTTTTTAAGTCATAAAAATAGAACGTCAAAAAGTGACAGCATTATTGAATAACAGTAAACATCACAGAGATTATTTCATTTACTTAAAATTCAGGGGAGCGTATAAAGAATTTTTTTTAATTACAAACGCAGCGGGTTTTCCGACCACAATATAAAAAGTACAACCAAATCTAAAAAAAAATTCCATTTTTAAAAATTAATGTTTTTTTCATAAATCCAATTTCACGTTTAATGTATATGTTACGGTAAATGTAAACTCTTGGGAAATGTACACTTTTACCACAAAATGTGCCGGACAATGTGTACATTAAATGTAGATATCGCGGCAAATGTACACATTTCCCGGCACATTTTACGGTAAAAGTGTAGGTACATTTCCCAAGAGTTTACATTTACCGTAACATATATATGTCGTAGCCAGATCGTGAAATTAGACATTTCGTGAACTGTCTAGACAGTTCATGAAATGCAGCCAGATCGTGTAATGGTCGATCAGTTACACGAAGTGGCTAAAATTTTTAGACAGTTCATGAAATGCAATTGGGCCTTAGACAGATCGTGTAATATTTCAGAATTACATGAAGTGTCTAAATTTTTTAGACAGTTCATGAACTGTCTAACAGCTGTTTTGCCGATCGTGCAATATTTGTGAAGGAAATAAATATCTGGAAACAAGTTAAAGCGGCCGAAAAAATGCTTTCTTCTACTAAGAAAAAGCTCCCTGAGTATAAAATTGGAGATTGCGTACTTCTTTCGATACCAAAAGTCGACCGTGGCCCTAGCGATCCACAGAACATTGTCTGTGTCATCACAGATCAAAGAGAAGAAGTTAATCAGGTGGGCGTTCGAAATGGGGTTATAAAAGGGTGGTTCCGACCCGAAAATCTTGTTCCAGCTGGGTCTCAGTTTTTTACACGGGACGAAATAGACTCAAATAAACTCCTCTCTCTGAGAGAAGCTGTTAAAGGTTGCAGTGGAGGACAAGGCTTCTTTCAATGCTCATGCAGAGCTTCTGACGTGCAATGTACTACTAAAAGATGTGCATGCAAAAAAGCGAACGTTTTATGTAACAGCCGGTGTCACTCAAGTTTACCGTGTGTGAATAAATGAAAAAAGGACGAATTATATTTTATGTTTTGTAAATGAAATAAAAATGAAATTTTAGTTTTAGCTGCTTCGACAATTATTTAATGTTTTTACAGTTGACTCCTTACAATGTTTTAAAGTATCTAGATATTGCACGATCGGCAAAACAGCTGTTAGACAGTTCATGAACTGTCTAAAAAATTTAGACACTTCATGTAATTCTGAAATATTACACGATCTGTCTAAGGCCCAATTGCATTTCATGAACTGTCTAAAAATTTTAGCCACTTCGTGTAACTGATCGACCATTACACGATCTGGCTGCATTTCATGAACTGTCTAGACAGTTCACGAAATGTCTAATTTCACGATCTGGCTACGACATATATTTATGAAGCCGTTCTCAGCAGTCACAGTCATAACTGTTATTGTTATTTTAAAATAAATTATTTCCAATAACAGTCTGTGGTCAGTTAATTTTATTAAACTGTTTTTTAGCAGTATTTATAACTGTTATTGTTATTTTAAAATAAATGGTTACCAATAACGGTCTGTTATTTACAGTCATGGACAGTGGTCAGTTAATTCTTCTGGAAAACTATTAATAAATTAATTAATAAATAACTGAAGTACAACACTCTGGTATGCGCTTAACTGTCTTGTGACCTTGGTGCTCGGTAGCTGAGATTCTATCCTGAAACGGTCAGTACTGTACCGTCTCGAAAGTTGGAAAGTGTTCAGCGAATTGTAATTTTGAATTGAATCGATTTTAATGATATTTTGTAAATGTGTCTTGATTGGTGCAACTTACGCTATAGGATAATTTTTTGTAAATATTTTGTACAAAATTACGATGTATTCTCAAAAAACTGTTTTAGTAACATGTAACAACATCTGATAGAATTTGCTCAAAGCTATTAGTTCAGTAGCAAATCTGGTAGAATTTGCTCAAAGCTATTAGTTCAGAAGCAAATCTGGTAGAATTTGCTCAAAGCTATTAGTTCAGAAGCAAATCTGGTAGAATTTTCTCAAAGCTATTAGTTCAGAAGCAAATCAGGTAGGATTTGCTCAAAGCTATTACTTCAGAAGCAAATCTGGCAGAAATTGCTCAAATCAATTAGTTCAGAAGCAAATCTGGTAAAATTTGCTCAAAGCTATTAGTTCAGAAGCAAATCTGGTAGAATTTGCTCAAAACTATTAGTTCAGAAGCAAATCTGGTAGAATTTGCTCAAAGCTATTAGTTCAGAAGCAGATCTGGTAGAATTTGCTCAAAGCTATTAGTTTAGAAGAAAATCTGGTAGAATTTGTTCGAAGCTATTAGTTTAGACACCGGGCCGCAAACGAAATAAATTTTGCAGAATTATATCTATCGTACCCGGATCTTTTAGTTGGAACCAAGGTCACGGATACGTCAATAGCCACATAAGAGGCACCGTCTCCGAGTTATGCTTCTGGTTATTTACTTATTCTTGTGATGTGCAAAAAAAAATGTTAAATGAAATACAATATTTTCGTCTTCGAAAAAAAAACTTTGAAATACAAATATTGGTAACCAAAAACTAATTAAATAATTGGAATAAACACAGATTGGTTATAACAAAAAAACAGTCAAACCAAACTAGAAAAAATATTGTCTGAAGACACAAGTAATTCAAGAATTACAAGGCGCGAATTTTACATAATATACCCCAACGTTATGTTCGAAAATTGATGTATATTTTTAACGACACTTTGAGCTTAATAATATAATTTAATTAACTTAATCTAATAAAAAAATAACAGTTGAAAGTATTGAAACACAGAAAGGAAAAAATCATTTTAATAATGTATTAATAATTAATTTAGGTTCATAAATATAAAAGCGTTAGCTGTAAACTCTATGATCGTTTATTAGTCACAATTAATAATATAATTGTGACCCTAAATTATAAAAATTATATTTTCTTTTTGGTACATTTCAATAAAAACTTTCTTTTTATTAGTATTTTATTTTTCTTGTTTTTATAGTCTTTCAAAATTTTAACTATTATGACAATAAATTATAAAAATTATTTGATTATTTTATTCAAGATGGTTGAGAAGGAAAAGGTATTCCGTCATCTTAGGGCATCCGCCATATTGGATATATACATTGTCACCAGACTTGCATGTGTGTGAAATTTCAAAGCTTTAGTTAATTTAATCTAGTCGAACAAATTGCAGCAATTAGATTATGGGGCCTTTCCAACTAATAAATTATAATATTGACATTTGACATATAATAACAAAGAAAATAAAATTTCCGTTAACGCGTATAGTAACGCGTATAGTTACCACTAAACATTATAAAATTTGCTGTTCGTGTTCATGGTTTTCTATATGTTATCACGTTATGATGTTAAAAATAAACAAAGAATGCTTGTCTAACATCTACGGAACAAACTAACATTAGATTTTTTTTATTTTCAAAATATTTCTGAAACTAAGTACAAATTTAGAAAAACACATTTTTTCATGACTATCTTGTAAAAATATACAGGCTAATAAACTGTTATGACATGTAAGTATATCATAATTATAAAAAAACAACATTGAAAGGTAGGTACCTACTTCTTTCTCTGTTGCGCATGCGCCCATTTTCCCGAAAAATAAATTACAAAACTTTCTTGTAAAACATATAGAATAATAATCATTTGTGAAAAGTTTACTATTATTATATAAAAAACATCATAGCATATAATATCTTTTGCGCATGCGCCGATTATCCCCAAAAAAAATTACAAAAATTTCTAGTAAAATATGCAGAATAATAAGCCGTTATAAAAAATTGGTTGTCTGTAAAGTCGGTTTACGGACGATAGTTTTACGTGATAACGTATTCCGCTCAATATCATATTTAATAATACATTACTGCGCTCTCGCTTGCACGCACAGGGTCAGGCGGAATGTTACGGAACGTTACACTTTTTCGTGCGTGCAGCTGGTGTTTCATCAATTTATAAGACGTTATCACGTCAAAAACTTTTTTTTTTAAACCCCTCTTGACGTCAAAAACTTAGTCCGCCATTTTTAGAAGTCCGTCATATTGGATTTAAACTAAAGTCACTTTATTTTTCGAGTTATTCTCAGCAAGCCCTTTCATTTGATACCCATATTGTAGGAAAGTATAATAAAATTAGTCCGCCAACTTTAGAAGTCCGCCATATTGGATTAAGAGTGACGTCACTTTATTTTTCGAGTTATTCTCAGCAAGCCCTTTCATTTGATACCCATATTGTAGGAAAGCATAATAAAATTAGTCCGCCATCTTTAGAATTCCGCCATATTGGATTTAGAGTGCCGTCACTTTATTTTTCGAGTTATTCTCAGCAAACCCTTTCATTTGATACCCATATTATAGGAAAGCATAATAAAATTAGTCCGCCATCTTTAGAAGTCCGCCATATTGGAATTAGAGTGACGTCACTATATTTTTCGAGTTATTCCCAGCAAGCCCTTTCATTTGATACCCATATTGTAAGAAAGCATAATAAAATTAGTCCGCCATCTTTAGAAGTCCGCCATATTGGATTTAGTGTAACGTCACTTTATTTTTCGAGTTATTCTCAGCAAGCCCTTTCATTTGATACCCATATTGTAGGAAAGCATAATAAAATTAGTCCGCCATCTTTAAAAGTCCGCCATATTGGATTTAGAGTGACGTCACTTTATTTTTCGGGCTATTCTCAGCAAGCCCTTTCATTTGATACCCATATTGTAGGAAAGCATAATAAAATTAGTCCGCCATCTTTAGAAGTCCGCCATATTGGATTTAGAGTGACGTCACTATATTTTTCGAGTTATTCTCAGCAAGCCCTTTCATTTGATACCCATATTGTAGGAAAGCATAATAAAATTAGTCCGCCATCTTTAGAAGTCCGCCATATTGGATTTAGAGTGACGTCACTATATTTTTCGAGTTATTCTCAGCAAGCCCTTTCATTTGATACCCATATTGTAGGAAAGCATAATAAAATTAGTCCGCCATCTTTAGAAGTCCGCCATATTGGATTTAGAGTGACGTCACTTTATTTTTCGAGTTATTCTCAGCAAGCCCTTTCATTTGATACCCATATTGTAGGAAAGCATAATAAAATTAGTCCGCCATCTTTAGAAGTTAGCCATATTTGATTTAGAGTGACGTCACACAGCTAACAATGCATTGTCATTCAAACTAAACCTGTATACAAATTTTCATCTCAATCGGTTGATGATATCTGCTTCAAAATTACCGAAGGCATTTCCGCCATCTTTAGAAGTCCGCCATATTGGATTTAGAGTGACGTCATACAGCTAACCATGCATTGTCATTCAAACTAAACGTGTATACAAATTTTCATCTCAATCGGTTGATGATATCTGCCGCTCGAATATCATATTTAAGTCAGGCGGAACGTGACACATTTCGGAACATTTTGGAACGGTACAGATTTCGGAACGGGACAGATTTCGGAACGTGACACTTTTTCGTACATGCAGCCGGTGTTTTATCAATTTATAAGATTGGTGTTTCATCAATTTATAAGACGTTATCACGTCAAAAACTATATTATTATTTTATAAAACAACATTATAAAAGATATACTCTTTTGCGCATGCGCCGATGTTCCCCAAAAAAACAATAAATCACTTTATATTTGCATATCAAACATCCTCCCAAAATTTGGTTACAATCCGATCATCCGTTGTGTCGGAATGGTAAGAAATGTCAAAAATGACGTTTGCAACTGTCAAAGTTTTATGTTCTAAATTAGTTATTCAAATTGTTAACTCAGAAGGCGTTGCATTTTACCAATATTTATAATGGCATTCGTTTTTGAACAAATGCAAACTTTTTATTTTAGTACTACCAAGGCAATTTTAAATGAAAGGCTTGCCTTTTTTTAATATTTATTTATAATTAAAAAGATATTTATTTAATTAAATATCTTTTTAATTAGTCGGGCACAACGGGTTTTTTTGTTTTCAATAATTTATTAATGTTTTAATTTTAATTTAAATAGTTTTTTTTTAATTTCCACCGACTAGTTTTGGAGAAATCAATGAAAACATATCATCCATCTACCGTTTTACCATAAAGCCAATGTTAAATATGCCTACTTTTGAAGTCATTTATTTATATAAATAATCGGGCAACCCCCCCTAAAATTTTCAGAATTGGTTTAGACTTAGTCCAACTTAAAAAAAAATCAATCCTTTCTATTTCAAATTACCTTGGTGCTCGTATTTTAAATTGTCATGTTAAACCGTGCAACAATTAAATTGAATTCATTTCTATATAATTATGTATAAAATGAATTTATTTCTATATAAATCGGGATAAAAAAACTGTTTGGGCAAATTCTGTTACACGAAATATATGTAAAATGTTCTCCTCTTTCGTTTAAGACTGGTTTCAAACCGATCTGATTTAAATTGAGCGAGAAATAAGCAAAAAACTTTTTTTTTCCTAATTTTCTCCCCTCTGGGACAAAAATTCAAAAATCGGGCGACGTTAGGATTTAAGTTACCCGGAGACGAATCGAACAAAAAAAAGTTTTTAAAAATCGGTTAAGGCGTTTGGGCTGTACGCTGGATACAAAAAGCGTGACTCACAGATTCACAGATTCACAGATTCACAGATTCACAGACAAAGCGAGTACATATAGGCGCTTTAGCTTACGCTATTCGCGCCTAAAAAAACAAATATGTACCAATGAAATTAAGCGAGAGCCAATAAGCAAGCAGGTCTATGCTGTAAAACAATCGAGAGCGGCAGCCCTCTTTTTTTTATTGTAGTAGACGCGTAGCTCACTTTCACGTGTTTGGTTTCTATATGAACACAGTGGACAAACTCATTGTAGATAGGTACTACAAAGTGATTGAATTTCAGATTAAACCTCAACACACACACACCACACGCACATAAACATTCGTGGAGGGATTACAGTCCCTGTGTTGTGTTACCAGGGTTTCACACCAAAATATATCTGTCAGAACCCACTGGTTTCGTTTTACTATAAAGGATTTCATCCGAATGTTGCCTCAATAATGAGTGCGCGAATTGACACTTGAACATTTGGGTATTGTACCATTCCAACGCACAAGTGGGGAATGGTACTAGTTTAGGTCAAAAATTACTTTTCAAAATTTTACAGTATCTTTCCGTTTTGAGGTCCCCCAAATCCAAAAAAACATATTTTTGGAAAAACGTTACCTCACGCGATATCAGAAATATTATTTTTTTTATTCATGTCAAATGTAAATGTTTTTGGAGTTGGAATGGTCCGTCGCCCAATTGACTGGAATTTTTTTATTTCTTCTGGTATACCTATTCGAATCGGTGTCATTAGAAAAAAAAAACTCGGGTCGCAGTGTGAAACCCTACCGACAATATAGTGTATTTGCTAAAACAGGCAGTGTGGTTTATTATGTGAACTTAACTCTTTTGTTTTTGGACAAAATAAAAAATTTAACCCCTTAATACATCCCTTAAAATAATATTTTTTTTCTTAATTTAAATATTACTATATCAATTTACTAAGTTAAATTAACCTTCACCAATAAGTAAAACCATATCTGATTTTCTCACGTTTTCATAAAATTTTTAAGTCCGGTCCTGTCGCGCCGATTTTATTAAAATTTTAGCAGTACATTTTAATAATTACTAAAGGGTTAAATTTCAAATTTGAAACGATTCCGAGAATTTTTTCGGTATTTTTGGGCCCAAAAACTGTTTTCAACCCCTAAATACCACCCTTAACATGGCCCGATTGGGCCCATTTTAAATAGGCTTCGTGCGGTGATGGATTACAACATTTGGACCAACTTTCGTTAAATTCAATTAACTCCTTCGTCAATAGTGTAAATGCCTTATGGAAAATACCTACACTAATAATGACATAACAGATTTAAAGTGTTAACACGCATTCTGGGGTCTGGGCATCATCTGTATCAAAATCAGGAAATATCCTTTAGAGAAAAACCGAAATGAAACGAAAACAGTTCATAGCCCTGATTTTTCACATACTTGCAAGCTACCATATCGGCGGTGCAGAGGTACACCGTATTCCACTTCCACTGGTCATGTGCCGAGAAAAAAATTATGAGGGTAGCTCTTTAATCTTTTGCAATACACATGCATTATATATATATAACATATATAGATATAGACTGCACATTTACCTAGTCTATATATTATACAGTAGTGTATAAATAAACCACAATACTGTAGCAATGTTGCATCCGGATTTCTTGATGCGGCATTACGAGCTTCCAATCGTACGTGTTGCATTAAATCACAAAGAAGGTTTTACCGCAACAGGATGTGTTTCCACGAGCTTCCTTAATACTAAATGGGGATGATGAAAAAAATGTTTTACCGAAATTAGGAGAATAATAAATCGTTATAAAAAGTACCATCGTGATACAATAACTTCCCAATATCCTCGGAAATTAATTATAACAAATATCTTTCCTGAATATTTACTGATTTTCTTCACAAATAAAAAAACTCTTCTTAAGTATCTGTCAAGTGTCAAAGTCCTACAAAAATTTAGTTTCAAGTTTCGATCCACTCAATCATACCTACTCACAAACCGATTTTTTTGCAAAAACATATTGCACATATTGCAAAACTAAGGGTAAGTGCTCTATTATCGCTTTGCGCATCAGAGTTGACTTACGTTAATACAAGAAGTTATATCTATGTTAATATCACACGAAATCCATTCAAATTGTAGTTTTTTGAAAAGACGAGATTCTGTTCTATAAAACATAACCATTTTTAAATCGATTCGAGTTCATAATTACTACTAAAATTGCATCTGAAAATCGCAAACAGCAGTTGTCAGTTGGTCTGTACTCTGTACGTACGTACGTCCGAGCTTTACAGATCGCAATTTTGATCGGATTGCCTTTGTTTTACATTTTATTCACTTTGTTTACTATTGGACTTGAACCCAATTTAAATTCATTGAAATGTGTTGAGTAATTTAATTTTTTATAAACAGTTTTATTTTTTATAGAAAAGAAACGAAACGGTTGATTTATGAGTCAAATTTGTTTACTGTAGGAAGACTACGTTTCGACACCTGTTTTGGTGTCTTCCACCAAAACAGGTGTCGAAACGTAGTCTTCCTACAATAAACAAATTTGACTCATAAATCAACCGTTTCGTTTCTTTTCTATAATATACAATTGAGTGATCATGATTATTAAAGTTTTATTTTTTATTATTTTTGATAATAGTTACAAAACAATATAATTATTGTCGTAAATTACCGTAGAATAAGTGGTATACTTCTATACCAGGATAACAGCGGCAGTGCAAGAGCGCTATGGAATAGTGGATAAGGTCTTAGTTTAGTAGTGACAAGGTCCCGGGTTCGATTCCTGCCGATACCATTGAATTTTATTTTCTATTCCATTTTATTCACTTGATATATTTTTTTTTCAATTTCAATTATTTTTCAATAAATAAAATTATCGACCAATTTTTCAGACAATATATTAACAAAAAATATAAAATTAATACATTAACGTTTCAATCCGGATTTTTTTCAATTTTCATTATACGGTGGAAAACTTGCGGGATGTGCACTTTTGGTTTTGCCAGCTATTTTTTAAATTTCGGGGACCTCAAGCAGGGAAACTGTAGAGAAAATTGTGATACGCATAATTTGACCTACATTGCTATCAGGTAAATATTTTGTTCCACTTTCTCACTACTATTTTACGTAGTCATACCTCGATTATCTACTTTAGTAAAGCCGAGTATAATCTCTATGAAGTTAACGTGAAAAAGATTAATTCACCGCGCAATTTCAAAACTTACGCATTATAAAAAAAAATCAATAAAAAATAAATATCTTTTGGAATAGATTAACTGATCATTTTATTTTTTTAGTGTAAATTAAATCTCACACTGAGAAGCCGAGCATGTAGCAACGTCATTGTTTATACGGAATTTCCCTAATTACCTCCTCATTACAATCGTAATAGAGGAGGCTTAAGCCCTTAGTTCCCAAGTTCAAACCCCAAAACTGATGAAAGTATCAATTGAATTTTCAATTTATTATTAAAAAACTGAGATGTAAGATGTTACCATTGCTAGGAAGTTACAGTATTTATATTTGTATGGACTATGTGCAAGAAGGCGGAGTTACAAAATCGATGCGAGCGTTTGTGGTTAGCACTAGGGGAAACTTCAAACTGAAATTTTCTCTATGTCAGTGAGTAATGTGATAATATTTACGATTTTATAAAGTTTTTAATTACAAAGAAAACATGGGCAAAACTAAGCAATCTGGAAATGGTTGTTTCGCTCCGGGCTGTTGCGCTGATGGCGATTTAAGTAAAATAAAGATCATTGTCGCCATAATTTGACGTTACGATATCAGTGTAAACAAATTAGTTATTTATAAATTGTACGTCATAAATAAAAAAAATTAATAAATAAAATTATTCCCACGAACCTTTTATGTTATGCTGTTGACAATCTGAATTTTATTGTAAATAAAATTAACAGCAGTTTTCCTTAACACATTTTTTTAAACATCATGGCCAACTAAAGTTTTTGACTTATCACCATAGAAACATATCGCGATTTCCATAAAAAGTGAGTTAAATAATTCTCTATTACCAACTAGCGGCGCTAGTAGGTTTCGTGCACACAACGTGTGTTTCGTAGAAAAAAAATCGTCTGCAAGGTGTTATCGCTACGATTAAGTAAGAACATTTTCAATCAAAACCGATGCAACGAAAGCAAACCGCAGGCACCAGTGTATTGTATTATATAATCAAGCCTTCGCGAGAAGGGTGTCGGTTTGTGAAGCGCTGGTTTTAACCCTTGCATACCCTTCTCATTCTTCACATTACATAACAGAAAGTTGATTATTCGTAGATTGTTTTCGGCACGTTATATTATTATACATACAACCCATTGGTAAAGGCAGATATTATAATCCAAGCTCTCACCGTCCGAAAGTCCACTGGACAACAGCACAAAAATTTTATTATACAGGGTGTTTGGCACATGAACCGACACAATTTTTTGGGGGGTTCTCGTGGTCATTGTGATCATTTTAACCCCAATGACTTTTGCCCTAAGTGTCATGATTATCGAGATACGATTTTTTTTAGTTATTTTCGAAAATCGGCCTAAAAATTGCCTTCAAAAAATCGTAACCTGTTTGTTTTTGGTACTAGAGACACGAAAATACATTTATTGAGTTCGCGAATGACTCCTTGTTCTAAATGAATCATAATTTTATGCAAATAGTATCAGGAAGAAGACCCTATGGACTTTTAAAGTGCTTGTATTAATAAAAACCAGTAGAAAAAAATAATTTAAAAATCATTTAAAAAAAAAAATTAACGGGTATTTAGAAATTAGTTTTGTTTAGAAAAATACTCCACTTTATCCTCTTTTCAACGATATGCCACATGTCATATTTATCATTCAGAATGTAGCCAAATTAAACATTACCAGTTTGCAAGAGTCAACTCGTGCGCCAAAAAATATCAAGTCAGGTAGTCAGCCGTTATGGATCTAGGATGTAAATAACAAAAATCTTATTGGGCCGTTTTATTTACCCCAACGCTTAAACGGAGATGCATATTTGGAATTTTTAGAGAATAATCTCCCAGAGTTATTGGCAGAAGTGCCTGTGTACGCAGAAAACGTCCCGATAGTGTTTCAGAATGACGGTTGTCCGGCACATTACTAACGATCAGTACGCGAGTTTTTAAATTATTCTTTCATCAATTCGTGGACTGGAAGAATGGGCCCAATCCCGTGGCCCGCGCGATCTCCAGACCTGACACCTATAGATTTTTATGTCTGAGGACGTGCTAAAGATCTAGTATACGCAACGGAGGTACCCAGCAGAGAAAATTTAATAGAAAGAATATATGCTGCATTTGAAATAATGAAAAGGGAAATGCTTTTGAGAACAACAACTGTTGAAATTAGAAATAGGTGTCGTGCTTGTATCCGATGTGGAGGGGCACAATTTGAGCAAATTTTGTAATCATTGTCTACCTGTTTAACAGTCAATATCGTTTAATGAAAAGTGAAACAAGACTTGTTATTTACATCCTAGATCCATAACGGCTGACTACCTGACTTGATATTTTTTGATGCACGAGTTGACTCTTGCAAATTGGTAATGTTTAATTTGGCTACATTCTGAATGATAAATATGACATGTGGCATATCGTTGAAAAGAGGATAAAGTGGAGTATTTTTCTAAACAAAACTAATTTCTAAATACCCGTTAATTTTTTTATAAAATGATTTTTAAATTATTTTTTTCTACTGGTTTTTATTAATACAGGCACTTTAAAAGTCCATAGGGTCTTCTTCCTGATACTATTTGCATAAAATTATGATTCATTTAGAACAAGGAGTCATTCGCGAACTCAATAAATGTATTTTCGTGTCTCTAGTACCAAAAACAAACAGGTTACGATTTTTTGAAGGCAATTTTTAAGCCGATTTTCGAAAATAACTAACAAAAATCGTATCTCGATAACCATGACACTTAGGGCAAAAGTCATTGGGGTTAAAATGATCACAATGACCACGAGAACCCCCAAAAAAATTGTGTCGGTTCATGTGCCAAACACCCTGTATAATTTAGGTTTAATTAACTCACATGTGCCATTTCCTGACGACTAGTCTAGTTTACATGTTCCTTTTTGAAGAATTCCAGTCCTCCTTCACCAAAAATTATGATCATGGGTGTCATTCGATTCGGAATGACATCTAGAAAAATTGCAAAAGTTATAAACATTTTAGTAAGAGAAAAAAGAGGGGTTTGTTTTTTGCGAATATCTCAAAAACTATTGCAGATATCTGAAATCACAAAAAAAGATTCTGAAAGAGCAGGAAATTTCATACAAAAATGTCCTATATCCCGGAACCACCAATATTTCTAATTTTAGTTTAGAGGTAAAAATAGGGCTACTAAATTTTTTTTTTGCTATTTTTTATTAATTTTTAGTATAGTCGTGTCTTGTAGGTTGTATAAAAAATAGAAAAAAATGTTTAGCCCTATTTTTTAAGTTAAAATTCGAAATGTTGGTGGTAGAGTTCTGGGACTTTTTTGTAGGAAATTTCCTGCTCTTTCAGAATCTTTTTTGTGATTTTAGATATGTGCAATAGTTTTTCAGATATTCGTAAAAACGCAAACCCCTCTTTTTCTTTTACAAAAATGTTTATAACTTTTGCAATTTTTTTGTCCCCCACTTCAAATTTTTTAAAAGGTTCATAATTTTGGGTGAAGGAGGATTGGAATTCAACAAAAAGGGACACATGAACTAGACTAAACATCAGAACCGCTATAAAGTCGTCGTCTGTGAAGAATATCGGATAAATAATATGATGAAAAACATCAAATCGACTGCAGCCTAATTAAATTTTATAATCAATTTTTGTTGTTATAGTATCTCGAATACGGCCCCAATACTACTTGATGAAAATACAGATTATAGAGCAGTATCTAAACTTTACGGTTATCAATGTCTGCCTTACAATTTTTTTTAGTGAAACTTCTTTTTGCGAATTTCATATAATCATCATATATTATATTAAATACGCTAAGGTTAAAGATGTTTGCCTCCCTTTTTAGAAAAAACCACACGATTTCTCCACATAAATTATATATCACTTTACAGATAATTGCTTGCTCTACTGACATCGACCACTAAAAAAATTATTATTGCTTTTGTTTTTGTAAATTAATTAATTAACAGCAACGCTGAACAACGTCTGCCATCTGACGGCTATAATTTTGAAACAACGTCAACGCTTCGATCTGTCATCTGACCGTCATATTGTAAATACTGCATACTGTCATCTGACGGGCAACGCTGAACAACGTCACAGCAATGCTGCATGATGTAAATTTTAGTAAAATATTTCTTCGATCTGTCATCTGAGCTTCATATTGTAATACAACAAAAAGAAGAACGTTATAAGCAGTGTGCAAAATTAGAAAAGAATTGAATACCTGCAATCATATTTTAAAAAAATAATTTTGTAAAGTGATAATTATTATACTCATTTAGTGCGAATAATTCGCACAGGTCACGCTAGTATCTATACTAATATTATAAAAAGAAAATAGAATTTTGTGAGTTTGTGTGTACGTAGAGGGGAATCTCCGGAACGACTGCACCTATTTGAAAAATTCTTTCACCACTATTTAGAACGGACCTTCAGGATGGATATAGGCTATATAATATTATCGCGTTAAAATAAAAGCGCTTATCGTGGAGATCCATTTTGAAACATAAATCGCAGAAAAAACGGTGGCAATCTACAAGTTCGGGCTGAGCCGAACCGAGCCGCTAGTTCAATAATAAAATTTTAGTGTTGTCCAGTAGACTTTTGTACGGTCAGTGCTTGGACTATTCTCCCTGTACAGGATTGCTAATGCCCTCGTCCAGGCATAAACTTTTTTAATTGTTAATTTCAAGGATAATTACTGTGAGTTAAGCTACGTGAAACACATTTTAACGCGATATTTTTCTACATAACGTTGACGTTTACAATTTTATTTTTTATTAAATTAAAGAGGAACAACTAACTATACAATAATCTTTATTTCATTATATTAATGTCACAGTTGGCTATGTCTTTTTACCATTGTACCAAACAGTGAGCGTAACAAATTGTTTCAACGCCAACTAGGATGTCACCACTTATTAACACTTCTCCATATATCATTAGAATAGACTTCTTTTTGCAGTTTTGAACTTATTTAATTAACGAGCTTCCCGGCCTGGCTTCACCCGAGTAGAATTTGGTTTGTTAGCGAATTGATCGAGAACAAATTTTTCTTCATACCTCGGCCGAAAGAGCGTACTTTCGACTGACTATAAAGAAAAATAATTATCATGTACCGATACCTGCCGCTACCACCGCCAGCCAATAGTCGCGAAAAGCTGTCAATCGTGTTTTTACGTATAACTTCAAAGCTGCTTGCTTGGAATTAATCTGTGTTTTTATGTAATTAATAATTAATTAATATAAATAATAGGCGTTATTTTGACCGAGTTATCAAGAAAAATAGTATACACCACACTGGCAGAAAGTTTGAGAGTCTTGAACTGCGCATCATGACGCGCAGTGCAAGAAACTCAAACTTTCTGCCCTAGTTGTGTATAAGGATACTATTTTGTAATCATGGTTGCCAGAAGTCTGGTTTTCACCCGGAAAATCCAGTTTTCTAATATCTTTCCGGGTGAAAAATGAAAAGAGAACAAAACTAAGTAGTGTCCAGATTTTTGAAACTGTAATAAAGTTCTTGGCACTATTCTTCCCCCTTGGGATTAAAGATTGCTTTTCGAATGATTTTGACAATTGAATGATTCATTCTAAATAATTCCTTCGAATGGTGTATCATATAATGAAAGTTGTGTTGATTATGTATAAGCAATTCATGACATGTGCACTGGATAAATAATATTATTATTACTATGCGTGTATTTAACTCTCGAATGAATTTTGCTGCCGGTTTCGATTGTCAGATTTGAGAGAGTCAGCTGTTTATAGTGCTTCATAAAACAGACGCAGATAAAAGATATAAGTAATCGTATTCAATATTGTGCAAAGCATTAATATTATCTCGAACAGTTAGGTACTATTATTCGTGTGAAAACGCAATTCACTCTATCTGTCTATGCATTCGATATGATTGTTATAACGAATGATTTTAGGTCTCGTTTTCGATTGTGAGACTTCATAGAATAGAGGCAGATAAAAAGTAAGTAATCATATTCAATACTGCGATATACAATCTGAGGGAAACAATTAAATGTAGTGTTTCAAAGAGTAAAGAAAGAGCGTAATATAATAGTTTATTACTGGAGACTGTGTCGGAACTTGTAGATTAAAATCATTCGAATGATTTTCAATAGCCCCTCGAGACATTTCAATAATCGAATAGTTTGACATTTTTCACTCGAAATATCTCTTCAACCTCTTCAACCACCACTCTATCATCAATGACCATAATTTCAATTTTAACGAACCATCTATTCTACATAAAGAATCTAATCTATCAAAAAGATTATTTTTAGAAATGATTTACATCAAAAAAAATACTAACAGCATAAATAAAAGATCGGATCATATATATGGCACTATAATTCACAAAATTTGACAATACATAACAGGCAATCAGCACCCCGGCAATCTAGAAATAATGTTTTAATCATAAATTGATCAGTATCAAATATCAGTCCACAGAAAGTTCTTAAATTTGGTTATATATTTTCAGATATACCTATATTTCAATAAATTTTTTAACTACGTGACTTTATATCAAAATTGAATAAATTTTTTAATGTTTTTTATAATAAGATGTTTAAACTCATAATAATAATGATCATGTATATTGTTAGAACAATTTACCACCTTTTGACCAGCTTGAGGTATGTAATAGGATTTTCATTATTATATAGTAGCTCTAATTAAAAAACTCATTGTTTGAGCATGGTTCTTTGTACACTACAACTGTTAGATACAATATGATCTAAATTATATTAACATGTTCATAGGCCCTGAAGATGAAAATATTTTTTTCGAAACGTTGGCCACTAGCGTAACATTGGTAAAGCTTATCTATGATCCTCAACCAAAACCTTCCATCATAGTAACTATAAACACTGGTCGCACTACTAAACTCTGGAGACAATTCAGAATGCACGGGATAAAAGATCAGACTTCAAAATTTTCTAAATTGAGTCAATTGACATTAAAATGTCAAAGACAAATAGGTTACTATTACTGCGAAAGCATAGACAAGTCTAAAGCAAGAAAATAAAGATAATTTGTTCATAAAAGTAAAGCCAAGGAAAATACATTCATCCCCAGAATGTAAATTATGAAAATTCAAGTTGTATTAATATACAGTCATAAAAAAGTTTAACTCGTAAACAAGTTGCTGTGTACAAAACTAGACAATAATTAGGTACACACACATTTATGTGCATGTTTCTGGTAAGTGTACGTACATATATTATAATATCTGCGGTCACAATACAAAGTGGCTTAGATCAATAATAGATGCACAATTTTCCAGCAATAATCTATGCTGGAATATAAATTAAGTGAAAAAATTAAGGGATCAAAAAAATTTCTTAAATTTTTCTGTGATATTTGTCAAGTTAAAGATGGTCGTATGGGAGCGTCCATAAACTGCGTAGCTCTGTCAAGAGAGTGGGGGGGTCAGTTCTAAGCTACGCTGAGCTACGTAAGGGGAGGGAGGGGGTAAAAGTTAAGGTACATAATTTTCCGTATGTATTTTATCTGGCACAGTGAAAATAATTTGCAGAATAAGTTGAATATTTATTTAATAACATATAAAAATAACTAATGTTTGAAAATAAATAAGGGTAATGAAAAACTAAGTTCCATTGGGGGGGGGGGGAGGCATAGGAAAAACAACGTTAGGCCACATGGAGGGAGGGCTTTTAGAAGGGCTAAAATAGGACCACGTAGTTTATCCCTTTCGGGGATTCAAATAAAGCATTTAGAAGCGCCAAGATACAATAGTTTTTTAGATCTTTTAGTAAAAACTTTTTAGGAGCTACTTATCACACAATCTTAACGAATATCGCACAAAAAAATTGCAATTTTTTTGGGTCTACGAACTTGGAAAAAAATTTCCAGCTAAGCCATTGCACTGACCGGATAGCTTGTTTATTCAGCTTCATTTTCCTTTTTTTTAACCTCGATACGACGATTTTTCACCGAGATATCAGACTTTTGATGAAAAAGGATTATGCTACTACAAAAATGACGTAACAAACAAGCAGCCTGTGATTGGTTGACTCTACCGCTCTTTGATCTGTCATACTAAAATACCTTTGACCATAAATCTTCATGGACAACTCAATTCAGGGGTGCCAACATCATGTTTTGTGCTTAGTATTTTTTAACAGTTTGAGTACCTGACGTACGCAACTTGAATGAATCATTATTACTGCTTCTTTTTGTCATTATAACGTGAATCGGTTCGATTTAAGGGATTATTGGACAGATCGACCTAAAAAATCTTTTCTGTAACCCCAAATAATCGATTTTTTGATTAATCGTTCTCCAGAAGTCGTACCAGAAACCTGAAATCCAGCATTCATGTGTAGCTTCCATGATATTTTTTAGCAATAAATTTGATTTAAGATACTTTTTCTTGTGACCGTAGCTTCTGTACTACATAGTGTAAACTATAAGATGACATAGTACTACAGGTATAAAATACAAGCACACAAAATGTACATACAGAAATTTTATTGCTCTAGTTCAAAACAAACTACTTTTTGAGTCGTTTTTTATTAGTAATGCATAAAAAAATGTTAGTAGGTCGGCACAAACTTACCGTTCGCAAAAAAAAGTATATGCAGTACTTTTTTTACTCGCAAGTTTTCCAACCCCATAATTCTGAAAAAATGATCATTTTTCTGTAATCATAAAAAATAGTGAGTTGTCTGGTTACTCTAATTCAGGTTCGAATACGATGACAGCTATACATAACCTCTAAAAACTTTGTAACCGACCAAAGAGGATAAATATAGCATACGTTCTAGATACGATAGGGTCTTTAAAATCATTTTTTGACTGAAAATGATATTATGTTAAAACGAGACAGCGAGTTTTAAGTCACTCAAGTCATAATACTATTACGAACAAGCTACATATATTTTAGCTGATTTTCACGTAGCTTTTAAAACTTTTGACAGTTCAATTTTGAGGTCTTTCTTGTTTCGTTAAATCAGGACGTCTAATCTAAATATGGTGATAGATTATCGAATATTATTGTATCATTATTATACAAAATTTACGCAAGATTTGAATTTGCCGCCATTTGTGAGGTAAAGTGTTCCTAAGAAAAAAAAAGAAGACAGTTTGACAGCTAATAGTTTAGGGTTACTAAAAATGGATCACTACACGAAAGAACAACGCGTTTTCATTGTTGAACAAAATTTTAAAAATGGTGAAAGTTTTGCTGCCACAATTCGCAAATTTCGCACAAAAAATGGTCGTAATATTATTTTAAATTCTTCAGCTGTGAAGAATATCTTTAAAAAATTTAGAGGGACTGGATCAATCTGCGATAGAAAACATTCGGGCCGTCCACAACGTGTCACTGTTTGGTGCGGATTTTGGACTGGAGGCATCGTTGGACCATACATCTTTGAAAATGAGGCTCGTCAAGCAGTAACTGTTACTGGTGTTCGATATCGCAACATGATAAGAGAGTTCTTTCTTTCTAAATTAGAAAATATTGATGTGGACGACATGTGGTTTCAACAAGATGGTGCCACATGCCATACAGCCCGTGAAACAATTGAATTACTTCAAGAGACATTTCCTGGTCGAGTGCTCTCTCGTTTCGGTGATCAGAATTGGCCCCCTAGATCATGTGATTTAACCCCACTGGATTTTTTTCTATGGGGTTTTTTGAAGGTCGATGCCAACAAGCCTCTAACCACCCGTGCATTGAAGGAAGAGATTCAACGCTGTATCAATGAAATTCAGCCACATTTATGCGGAATGGTGATGGAAAATTTTGAAAAAAGAGTTCGTATTTGTCAGCAAAGTCGTGGAGACCATATGTCCGATGTGTTATTTCATACGTAACCCTAGACTATGTACATTATGTTTCAATAAAGAAATTAAAATTTATTTAAGAAAAACTCTGTTTTCTGTATAATTCAAATCTTGCGTAAATTTTGGGACACCCTATATGGCAGGAAGAAGTTTTACTTCAGTCGTGTGGTCTAAAGCACACTCGCTTTTTTTGACTTACGGAACCCTTAGATTCGACGTACGCGATTTTCCCCTGTGACTGCAAATATTAAATAGAGAATGTGTTACCTATATATGTACCTCTATATCCACGGTGTCCATACGTAATTTGTATATGTCCGCATGTAATATGTATAGGAAGCAGAGTAATTTATCGTTTCCGGAGAGTCCGTGCAGCGCGTATTGTACACCGCAGACCACTTGAAACAATCGGCATACATACAAACATGATACACATATATTACATATAAAATAACATAAAATAGGTGGACCTAACCTCAAAGCTCATACACGCACTTCACTTGTTTATTGGACAGTATTATCTATTCTGTGCGCCCGTATCAGTGCTTTTTTTTTGTTACTGCTAATTACATATTTACTGTGCGTTTTACGATTTTTTCCCAGCGTTTTTCGCCCCGATTTTTAACAGTGTAGAGTAAAATTGGCGGTGACAATTTATTAACTACTTTTATCTGAGTTGAAATTGTTTTTAAATTGATTACTTGATGACATCTATACTAATATGTACATTTATATAGAAACCCTGTACTCAAAACTCAAGAACCACTGAACCGATTGATATATTACATAAACCTTTCAGTGACACCATCACCATCTGAATACAACAAAAAAAGTTATACGAATTTTAACAAATTGTGGCTTCACAGATCACTGTAAACCATTGTTCAAAATATTAAAAATTATGTCTTTTCCATCTTTGGTAGTTTTCCGGATTAATCATTAGGCAGAGTAGGCAACTGCCTAGGGGCCCCGCATCGACTAAGGGTCCGTGCACGCACAAAGAAAAAAACTTTTCATTGAACGAAAATTTTATTTGAAATTTGTATGAAATTTCCCAACAACAATATTATTTTCTGTCGTTGTTTATTGTAATTTATTGCATTTAACAAGATATAATTTAAAATAACTACGTCACGTCTCATTTCTCTTTCCTGACCCATCAAAAAACCTGGATCATCAATTATCTATAACCTATTCATTAAGATCATTTCAATAAAGCTAACGAGTCAGGTAAGGCGATGCTGCAGCATCTAGTCAAAGTAATCATGTTGTTACAATATCACATAAGACATTGAAGTAACAGGATGCCTGGAGCCGATCATCTGGAAGTTACTCACATCCCTTCATCAACTTGAAAAGACCTGATTGCATTGCCTAGGGGCCCGGATAGGGTTAATCCGGCCCTTCTTAATGTATGTTAAAAATAACATAAACATAATCACAATTTTTTAAATAGTTTTCATACCGACAACACCAGAAGCACCAATGTCATCAGCATTCCATCTCATAGATTAACAGTGTCAAATAGACAATTCAAAAGTATACAATGGTTCAACTCGCTGCCACCAAGTGTAAGAAATTTAAGTTATAAACAATTTCGCATAAAAATTAAAAATCTTTTAATATAATAAATTAATGCCTTAACGACACTAAAGACTTTGCAAAAATAACTTTTTAAAATGTATGTTATGTTAAACCTTGTTTATATTCTGATAATTATTTTACCTAATGTATTTTTATGTTTGGGATAATAAATATTCCATTCTATTTTAAATAGCTCATACATTTAGAAGAGACAGACGATCTACCAAAAACCTTATTTACAGGAATACAAATACATTTTCATTTATTTATTTAATTAAGTCTATCCATTTTTAAGGTTCCATTAAAAGGAAAAAAGGGACCCTTATAGGATCATTTTGTTGTCCGTCTGTCTGTCAAGACTCCTGGGAATCAAAACCTATAGGGTACTTCCCGTTGACCTAGAATCATGAAATTTGGCAGGAAGCAATGTCTTATAGCTCAAGTAAAGGGAAAAATTCGAAAACCGTATCACAAAAAAAATAATGTATACATTAATACAAAACAAACTTCCGCTACCGGTGTGTATATACAGTACAATATGAGAACTCTCGCATACAACACGGTACGACAACTAGGCTTTCAGATATAGCCACGAGTTACAATACAGTTCAGTAGTCCATCTGAACTCATTGCAATTACACGCTTGGTTGGCACACTGACTGTGACGTTTATCGATGTATGGGGACATCAGTTTTTCAACGGCTAAGCGGGGAAATCTTCGAGACTAGATTCCTGTGATGGACGAACTATATTTACATACCTGCAAGTTTGTACGGAACACTCGGTGCGCGAGTCCGACTCGCACTTAACAGTTTGAATATTGCACACATCATTCATCATTAACAGGTACCTACTAATTTTCCAAAACAAAAGGTGAAACTTAAAGGCAGTTTTCCTCTACCGCCAGTGATATTTATTTCCCATTTTATATTTTTTTATGTCGGAGTTATATAAAAGTTTTTCCTCTATACATTAATTTTACGTAGGTACACATATAAACACGTTATTTTTAATGATGAATTTAAACTTTAAACTGCATACTTAGTTCATGTTTTTTTAATTAAAAAAAATCTTTTCAAGTTGTAAAGTAGTTAAAATGGAAAAAAGAAACAATTTTATTTTTCTGGTGAAATTTTTCAATTCAATAGTTCGCAAAAAAAAACACGCTGCTGCATAAAATTTAAATAATTGAAAGCATTCAAAACGAACAAAATATTGCATCAATTTTGTACCGAACTAGCTGTTCGGTTCGGCTTCGCTTTTATTCGTAGATTATCGCCGTTTTGTCGTCAATTTATTGATAAAATTGATCTCCACGGAAAGCGCCTTTAGTTTAACGCGATAATAATATATAGCCTAAATCAGGGGTCGGCAATCTGCGGCCCTTTTGTTGTAAAGCTGCGGCTCTCCAGTTCCATACGCCAAAAATAATTATTTTATTATATAAACCCTTGAAAATCGTCCAATCGATCCATGATTGAGTACCATGTCTATCTCTCAGTCATTTCCACTCGCATTTCACCCGCACCGCCTCCGTCGCGACGTGTCGTCCTCGGATATAATATATATTATACCTATATAATACTGTTTAGTGGCTCTTTAAAAACTGGGAAATGCTGTAAATTGTAACTTTTGGCTCTTCCGTCTCACAAGATTGCCGACCCCTGACCGAAGTCCATTATTTAATTACAAACTTTACCTCTTTATAATATTAACTAGCCGCTACCCGCGGCTACGCCCGCGATTGAGATGGAAATCGACTTTTGACATGCATATCAGGGGTTGAGGTATTGCACATATTTTGACAAACAATTTTCTTATTTTTCGTAAAAAATTTTTATTTTTTTTAATAAAAAGTATCCTATGTTACTTCTAATACCTTCAAGAGTGTATGTGCAAAGTTTCATGATGATCGGTTAAGTAGTTTTTGCGTGAAAGCGTAACAAACAAACTTACATTCGCATTTATAATATTAATATGAAAATATGATATGATAACAAGTGGCCCGGTTCAGCTTCACGTGGATTTGTAGATGAAAATAAAATTTACTTTCAATTCACCAAGCAAATTATCAGGTAGAATTGTTAGTTAAAGAATAAATATACACTGCACTATACTCCTTGCTCTTTTTGGTGAATATTTTGACGTTCACCCAAAAATCCGACCGTTGCCGTTAGTGTAAACGTCAAAAAAAGTTTCATAAAATAATAATGTTTTGTCCTAACCCAACTGCACACAAAACTTCCACTAGCTTTAATGTTTTACAACTATACACTTCACAAAAGGTTAATAAACAACACATAAATAAGAGCAAACTAAATATAATACTCCACGTTTGTAGGTTAGGTATTATGATTTATGTGGCGGTCATTATTATTTTATCAGGCGAATAAAAATATTCTTACCCTGGAAGTACGACAGTATAGATTTATACTTTGTAAACATAATTATGGTTGATGAACTGAATTATCGTTATTTATTCGGAGGAATAGTTACCTGAAGAACAAATGAACCGAATAAATAACTACTTACGTTCGGTGAATCAAATTTGCCACGGGCCTCAAACGGTATAATTACGCCAGTGGATTGAAGTCACTAAATGTACCTCTCTTTTTTCTGAAAGTTTCAACCTCGATAAAATCGGAACCACTTTTTACGTCCCCCGCTTGGACTAACAGAGATTTCTAAAGCTCAGAAGCAAGTCGAAACAAGCAAAGCTTTAAACATGCGAGTGAACATTTACAATATGTTCGCAGTGGGCGTGAAAGTGTTGAAAAAGTTACAAAAAAGTAAGAAATAATAAATAACGACAAGTTTAATTACAAAATAAACACATTATACAAAACGGTAAACTTATCTAATTTGAACCAACAACTGAAAAACAAAACACAACTATACAATCGTCACTTGTTTTTCATTTAGACTTTTACTGCTGGCTCGTAAAGTGTTTATGGCAATACTATACATTTTTTTATATGTTTACTGAACTGCGCCGCGGTGGAGAAAAGAAAAACTTCCTTATAAGAAAAGTTTGTTTCTGCAAATTCTTATATGTTTTCTACATTGTTATATCGACATACAGAGTGTTTTCTCAAAAAAACAACCATCATAGGTTTTGATATAGTCCAGTCACCTTAGGGTTTCACCTTGGAATAAGCTGACTGTTTGGATAAACCTTTATTTTCGCATTCTTAATGTTGTCTCAAAAGTCTCATAAGGTCACGTGTGAGCGTCCTTAAATATTCAAGGTCAAAGGTCGCGAAAATCAGTTTTCTGCGAGTATCTCCATTTCTTTGCCTCAAATCGTATTTGTGTTTATTATAAAAGTTGTAGAGTACAAAATTTTCTACAAATTTTCTGTTAAACAATTTTTATACGTTTAACCGTTTTTGAGATAGAGCGCTCAGCCTCACATGCCATAGCGCAAGGTCAATCGTGAATCCCAGTCCATAGTACTGTTTTTTAATATTACTTACCTTTTTCATATAAAATTGTATTTTAAGTGGGAAAGAAATTAAGAAAATATTTAAAAACAGTTAAGCGTTAGAGCACTACCACAGAGGGGACACCACAAAAACTTTTAAGGGTTCCGTACCTCAAATGGATAAAAAGGAATCCTTATAGGATCACTTCATTGTCCGTCTATAGATTTGGACATTTTCGAGTACAACATGAAAATTCAAAACAATAATTATGAAAATAAACATTAATTACTAACCATAGCAATTACCATAAGTTATTTTTCTTATTAATTATCTCGATGGACACGACATCTAATATATCACTTAATAATATTGTAAAATTTCGAAAAGTGAATTTTGACCTAAATTAGTATCATTCCAATACTGGTGTTTACAGCACTACTGCATTTTCACATAAATCAGTGAGTCAGTCAGTAAAATTAGATAATATATTATATTATATGTATATCTGATAGAAACACTAATTCATTTTATTCACGTCAGTGATCAGTAAATTAATAAAGCCTATATGAACAAAACATTGTGAGATATAAATGACGATATACGATTTTTTCCACTCGAATAAGTCTTTGAAGATTTCCACCGAGTATTTCACAATTAATTACACGTTAAATCATACAATCCAAAAAACTGTATCAAACAGCGCGCAAATACACAATGTATTTGAAAAATGTGCTGAGGAATTTCTCTCTAATAAACTGTCATCAGAAATCAATAAAAAGCGTTTTCTTAATTTGCTTTGAAAATTAAAAAGCATTATTGTGTATGTGTAATCCTTATATATAATAATAAATGTTTGTTTATACGTCTCCTGTGGGTTCCTATACCATTCTTTGCGAAGCAAGACTGTAATGCGGTGGAGCTGGAGGCTCCACACTACCGTTGTCGCTGCCGGGCTTACTATAAAACATTGTTTCATATCAATCGCGTGCGGAGCCGCGGGTAGTGACCGGTAATAAATAAGATTACAGCGTCAATTATATTGTTTACTAGCTGTTACCCGCGACTTCGTCTGCATGGGTTTTTCTCGGTCATTTGGCTCTTACAGAACCCAAAAAGAATTTTTTTGAAATTTTAAGCTTTTTTTACCCTTTGAAATTTTTTATCCCCCCTATCTTAAAATGGGTCCAGATTCCGCCTATATATCATATAAGAAAAAATGCTCTAAATTACAATAGCTTATGTACCAAGACTAGGCAGAAGGTTCAGAGAGATAATTTGCTCTTAATGTGTTGCCAAATCAAAATCTACTCGGGCGAAGCTAGTATATTACAGTCGGTCTCATGTATTTATGGAAAATAATAAGTATTAAATATTGAATTGAGAATTATATGATTAAAAGTTGATTATTAATTTTGTAAAAATCTAGATTCATTCATAAACCAGATATCTTCCAAACAAGGTACAAGACTTTATCATATAAAACAAACACCATCGTCACTGATGTTACTCACGTATTGTCAAGCTTTTAGACCCTACTCCTCCCGCACTCTTGTGCCACTCATCAACAGAACAAATACCTCAAATTAATAAAGTTTTTTTTTATTGGTTTGTGGCTGCCACGAAGTGAGGGTGAATGAAAAATTGAAAATACATGAACGATTAGCTCCGACTGGTTGAAAATACACGAGTATGCTGATAAATGATCTCTGTTCATCCGGTAAAAACAGGAAGACACAAAATAAGACAAAAACTTTTAAAAATATCTACTTACTGTAATAAATACTTACAACTAAACATTTTCCACCTGCCCTATCAAAGTTACAATTATGAGTAACAGTTTGATAACAAAATTGTTTTAAAAACATGTAAATCTATATAAAGAGAAAAGATATGTATTTTTTATTTTTGTTTGTAATGAATAAACTCAAAAACTACTGGACCGATTTTAAAAATTCTTTCACTAATACAATGCTACATTATATTGTTAATCGAGTTAAATTAGGGATCCCTACAAAAACTCCAATAATGTAACCCAAGGTGTAAAAAATTTACACAAAAAAAAACTCCTTACATTTTTTTCGCCAATATTTAGAATGGGCTTCAGGATAGACATAGGCTATACATTATCGCGTTAAATTAAAAGTGCTTTTCGTGGAGACCAATTTTGCAACGCATGTCGACCAAAAAAGGGTGCCAATTTACAAATTCGGACGAAGCCGGACAGGACCATCTAGCTATACATAAATTCAACAAATTAACATAGAATGGACGCATAGAAAATAATTTTATGATTGTTGTCAGCCCAGAGGTTGTTGGCTCCGCTGGAGGCAGCAGGGTACAGCTTCGCCCGTAACGCACATCAAAAATACATGAAAACTCCAAAACACACCAATCGATACTTAAATCGATTCAGTAGGTTTTTTTGTTTCTATTTTGGTATCTAATAAAATATATTAAGGGAGAAAAACTACGTATTGTAAAGCCACTAAAAAGTAATACATAAAAAAACTTAAAAAATTGACGTCCTTCCAAAAAAGTATCTAAAAAACGTAAAATAATAAAGCTTTGAAGTTCATGTCAGTTTAGTAAAAGCACATAGGTATACAGAGTGAGTCAGACCACCCGTACCGGTCGTTTTTTTCGAAAACGGTTAGTCGTAGAGAGTTGTGTCAAAAATCTGTATTATAAAAGCTCTAATGAAGAATCGAATGGTGATATTGTTTTCCCCCGGAAAGGTCGGATTCCCTATTAGTTTGCTCCAGAGTGTTCAGAACTCCGAAATTTTAAATGGCACGATAGGTCGAAAGTGGTATTGTTGAAAATATCTTTAAAAAATAAGCAAGTTTTGTAGGACATTTTTTTTTTGTTAAGAATCTTTTCAACAATACCATTTTCGACCTATCGTACCATTTAAAATTCCGGAGTTCTGAATATTCTGGAGCAAACTAATAGGGAATCCGACCTTTCCGGGGGAAAAAAATATCACCATTCGATTCTTCATTAGAGCTTTTATAATACAGATTTTTGACACAACTCTCTACGACTAACCTTTCTCGAAAAAAACGACCGGTACGGGTGGTCTGACTCACCCTGTATACATAAAAAGTTATTATAGTAATTAACGGTGCAATATTTTTTTAGATCATTTTAATTACGCTATTATAGAGCTGGAAAATCAACGAAAAACAAAAATTAAACATTTTTCTTTTTATTGGGCACAAATCAGGAACACAATAACTATATATTTTAAAATTTAAAGCTTCTCTTATAGACATAGAGTCCATCGTGAAAATAATAAGAAAATTCGCAGGATTGTGGACAAAAAACTAATATTTTCGTCCACAATCCTGCGAATATTTTTGTTACTTCTCTTATAGATTTTAAGAAACCTTATGTGCAAAAAGTTTAGAATATTTTCTATGGCCGATTATCCACCGATATCGATAATCGGCTATAGATACATATATCGGTATCGGCGAAAAAAATTGTCGGTCCCTAATTAATATTGTACGGTTTCAAAATAACTGACACTAATATTAAATTACGATTGTACTATAAAATAGCTGGAAAATACTTACGTTGAAAAAATCGCACGGAAAACAGTATTGTTCCAATAAAAATAAAACCAAACTAAAAAACACTCACAAATTCACTGGTACTTAATTTATAAAGTACTGTAAACGCGCTGAAATAAATTAAACTAATTGAAAATTAAATGTTAAAAAAAGTGAAAATTAGCTCCAGTATATAATCTCCTCATAAAATATTCAGTATTTTGATCATTTTATTTTTAAGCACAAAAACGCTGCGTCTAAATTAACACAGAAATTATCACACACATACCAACACAAAAATTCACATATTTTTAAATTAAATTATTTATTTCAATGTTGCTGACATCAGTTTTTTTTAAATGTATTTTCACAATGCCTGTTACGATACTTAATAATTACATCACTAAACTTAATTATTTAATTGAATAATTTACAGTAATTATTTAATTACTGTTATTGTTTCCTTTCAATAAAACGAAACTGAAACAAAAACACTTATTGATTTGCACAAATAATGAAAGATTGCCTTACAGAGACGAATTCTACAGAATATTGTTTTTTTAATAAAATGCGTAGCTGTGTTGATTGGTTCTAATATAATTAAATAATTTGTCTGATTTTCAGTTCGATAGAATAATATATTTAATGATATCTCAAGAAATAAATTTTCTGTTAAAATAAAAAATATCCGAACACTGAAAAAGGTAATTAAAAATATTTTTACGCCTTATATTATGACTACTTAATTCTTAAGAAAAATTTAAAAAAAATATTCGACTACATTTTTTTTAATCAAATATGTAGTTCAAGTCGTTTAAAAAAAATAGAGCAATTAAAATTTCAGAGCTAATTAATTTTTTTGTTTATTATTAAATGTTTCCGCGGGTTTGAAAAAAAATCTTTTACTGCAATTTTTCTACAGTATTGTCATTGACTACATTTTACATAGTTACTGTAGATCCAAAGAAAAAAAATCGTCTATGTAATTATTTTTTTTACAACAAACGATTTTTTAATTCTTCAACTATGTGAAATTTTTCACCTAAACAAAAATCGGTTCCCACAAAACCAAACAAAATTTATCATTTATAGAAAAATAGTTCATCAACAAAAAGTTTGCGTTTTAATATAAGCCAAACAATTCCCAAACTAAAATTGTATCAAAGCCATTGACATTTGCACAAATTAAAAAAAAATCAGTTGTACCCAAAATTCAGTATCAGAAAATCTGTCCAACTACGAAAATATCTTGTTCTTTTGGTATTAAATAAATGAACTGACAACATCTATTTCATCCATAATGCTATGATATTTTCACAAAATATTGTACACGCGTAAATACGAAGTCGCGAAAAAAACACGCTTGGCAAGCGTAGCGGAGCGTACGTAGCAGAGAGCGTAAGTCAGCGTGCGACTGTCCCAATGCAATGCATGCGAAGTACTAACAAGAGAGCACGCTCAACACCGTCCTGCTCGAACAGTATATAGCTGGGGTTATATAATACAAAGACAGACCCAACCCACTAACGCAACCACCACAGCCGGGAGCTGGAGCGCCTCATCCGCGCGCCAACGAAGCACCCAGCACACTCTCTTCACGCTTATGTCTCTTGAGCCACGCGACGCATACGCGCGCGGTACGCACATTCTACGCGTCGGTGGAAAAAAAAGTTTCGTTTTTAATTTTTAAATAATCATTAATCACCTTACCGAGAGACATGCGTATAATTTCTTGTTGAAAGTAGGATGTCTTTTCTGAAACAAGGTACGATTTTGGCGATTTGATTGAATAAAAAAGCGAAAGACAAGTTGGCAAAAGTGTCCAAAGCATAGTCGAACTCGTGTATTTTCTACATCATCTATTTTCAACTGATTCGAGTTTTTAGTCTCTACTTCTCAGGCAGTGTCTTCTCGTACGCTGCTCTGCCAATGGATATGAATGAACTAATAAATTAGGAGTTGTGGCTTAATAGCTCGTTATGCACGTCATCCTAAAAGAATTTTTGTGCACCCCCTTGTCCCGGATTTAGCCCTCTAATAGTTTGGATCTTCTAATAAACTCCAGAAGATTGGTGACTAGATTATCCTGAGGAATTACTCCGTTCTCATCAATGTATCCAAAGATGGTTGGTCTCCTGTAGTTCTCCAATAATTAATTGGTTGGCTGTTTCGTCCTCCATTTCGAAAAATCTACACTGTGTCGATTCCTGGCGTAGCCCCATTGTGTGTAGATGCTTTGTCAGGGGCGCATGACCGGTTAAGAGCCCAACCACTTTCCTGAGTTTAGGTCTACTGAGTTTGAAGGACCAACAAGCATTCTTTTCCCATGAAAGTTTCCTGGATTCCTGCAGCTCCAGTCAATGGTTTGCTGATTGCGGGTCCAGCTTTTGACAGTTTGTTGAATATTTTGGATAAATACCTTTGACAACGTTTAACTACCAATTAATACGGTTTTTTTCTAATTGGTTTATGACTGCCACGAAGTAAAGATGAAGGAGAAGTTAAAAAATACATGAGTTTCACTGTAATGAGACTATGCCCTCAAGTTGGCTGAGGGATCCAGAATAAAAACGTCATCCTCACGATTGCACAATCTGTTTCATAATAGATTTTTTACTTAAATTGTTCAAAGTACGCTACTGTATTGGTTAAAGGTCAGCGCAGAGTCTTTTAGCGAAAACTCACGACGGCACCGTGATTTGACGATTTAAGGCCGATGCACACGAGGCTAGAAACGCTGCTAGATTCCTAGCTAGATTTGCCTACTAGTTATCTAGCGCTGGTTTTCTTGATTGCTGTTAAGTGCTCGCTTCACACGAGATTATTTTTCAAGCGTGTTTTGTGGATAGATCTGGTGCGCGCGCCGTGACAGTTCGAATATAAACATTAAAGCAAAACGTGTCTGTTGTCTGGCTGAATGACGCCATGTGGGCGTTTGTTCAAGTGCCCACGTGAAGATACTGCTTCCTGATTGGTTCTTGCTCATACCTAGCAACAAATCTAGCAGGGAAAATATCCCCTGTTCTAATTTTAAAACCTATCTTCTGAGCTAGCAAGGCAGGCCGCAGTGACGTCATTTCCAGCTTCGTACCCAGCCTACTGGCTAGCAGAACTCCTTGCAGCGTTTCTAGCCTCGTGTGCAGCGGCCTTTACTCAACTTCACGAAATTTCTCATAGAGGATTCCACGGTATGATGTCATTCAAAGCGTACGACTTTTCCCGCTTAGCCGTTGGAAAACTGTTATGGTACTTATCCATTTTCAAAAAATATTTTTTTTGCATTTTTTAACTCCTTAGACCAGAGGTTCCCAGACTTTTTTCTCATAGACCACTTTTAAAATTAGGCTGGTTCCGGTAGACTCCCTGCAGATACGTTTCTACCATATTCCCAAAACTCGACAAAAAATGTGAAGTTTATATCTAATTATAGAAATTTGCGTTGCGGATGAGTTCCAACCACGAATGGGGAGGTTTCTAAATAAAATAAGTGAGAATTGATTGGTTAATTAATTAATTGATTGTGCTGTGAGTGGATGTCAAAAAAGTAAAGTTGGCCATTCAAAAAAGTGATTCCATCCAACTTTACTTTTTTGAATCACAGCACAAGGAATATGCAAATTTTTACAAGTAACAGTCGCTGAGCTTCTTAAAATATTATCTGCCTGCATTGATAGGTAAAGTCAAGCCAACTTTAGTCCTTCACTATCGAAAGCAGATAAATTTTCGTGTACCCCCGCTTACGAATTGTGAACTCCCATTTTTTTGTCACGCCAACGTAGACCCCCGTCGAGTCTCCCGTGTACCCCTGGGGTTCCACCTGGACCACTTTGGGAACTAAGCCCTTAGACCTTTAAAAATCACCTCCTTAAATATTTTTAAGAGTATTCGTCTCTGCAAATACCCCCTGCAGTCTTCATCTCAAATCTTTTCCCCTCGCCTAAAAACGGTTCGCGCTCTCCCGACGCTATTTTTGAAGCTAGAGGGTTCTGGTAAACGCCAAATGAAAGACAAAGAATCAGACTACAGATCCTTCAGGCGAATTTTTTGAAAAAAAATTCCTGAAAAAACTTTCAACCTTTTGAAAAAAATAATAAGTTACGTAATATTTCACACGTAGGCGAAACTGTTTTTCAAAAAATTCGCCTGAAGGATCTGTAGTCTGATTCTTTGTCTTTCATTTGGCGTTTACCAGAACCCTCTAGCTGTAAAAATAGTGTCGGAAGAGCGCGAACCGTTTTTAGGCGAGGGGAAAAGATTTGAGATGAAGGGTGCAGGGACGAATACTCTTAAGAAGTTCGAGTTCTAACAGTATAGAATAACTCAAAAGTGTGCGCGCAATCTTAGCTGTACACTGTTACTCAAGCAACTGTCAGCTTCTCTTCAAAATACCGATTTTTAGTTTATATCTAACAAAGGGAGGAGGAGCCCTTCAATGACAGTGGTCTACTGTTATATGGTAGTAGTAGTAGTAGTAATAAAATTTTGTAAATGTGCCTTGCTTGGTACAACGTACACTATAGAACAGTTTTTATTAAATATTTTGTACAAAATTACGGTGTTTTCTAAAAAAAACTGTTTGAGTAACATGTAGCGACATCTGATAGAATCTGTTTAAAGCTATTAGTTCAGAAACAGACAAAAAAACTGTTTAGTACCAAGTAGCGACATCTGTTAGAATTCGCTCAAAGCTATTAGTTCAGAAGCAAATCTGGTAGAATTTGGTCAAAGCTATAATGTCAGACGCTGGGCCGCAAACGAAATACATTTTGCAGAATTATATCTATCGTACCCGGGTGAAACCGGGACGAACCGCCAGTTATTATAAAAAAGTAATATCCTATAATGATCACTCACTCTCTACTATTTCAGAATAGTAGTATAGAATATCTATAGTAAAATGGTAAGCAATAATCTCAGACCGATTGCAAATTATTTTTGTATTTTTTATCCATTAAAACAGAACTGAATGTATAAATTTTGTAGAAGTTTCATAATAATTAAATAAAGTCCAATTTAAATGCAAATTATGCTGAAACTTAGACGAGGGACATTTTTATATCTCGACTTTAGTTCTGAGCAAACTTTGGTCTCGTATCCGGGGAGGACTGATCCCGTTTTTAATAAATTATTAGTGCGTACTGCCGATGCCAAGGCCTGTGGCGAGGAAATCGTGTCGGGTGTACTCTAAGATAATGTTCCTCATACCAAAAAAAAATCGTCTTGTTTTATTAATGAAAAATTATAGTTTAAAAAAAGTAAAAAGAAACCGACCAAGTGCGAGTCGGAGTCGCGCACCGAGGAGTCCGTATGGTATGTAAATAGTTCGTCCATCACGGGAATCGAGTCTCGAAAATTTTTTCGCTTAGCCGTTGGAAAACTCTTGTCCCCTTACATCGACAATATCCCAATAGATATCTAAAATCTCGCTAAACATATATCTGTAGGTAAAAATCTATTGGTTTTTAGGCCATTTTTTTTTAATTTAACGGGAGTCGGCTTGTCACCGGGAACACCGTAGCCTCTATTGTGCTATCTCCCAATCTCTTATATCACTTGGTCCAGTATCCTCGTTCCTTGCACTAGCTTGTGCAGTCCGTGGACTGGGTGACTGATATAATCTTCTGGACTCATTCTACATTGTCCATAAATTATGTCTTCTACGATCCAAAGCCTCGCATTCACACAGAATATGATACGCTGTTTCCGTCTCTCTTATTGCACTGTCTGCCCCGTTAAACAGTCCGATTCTTTGGAGGTGTCCTCTCAGGGCACAATGTCCTGTCAGGAGGCCTACCACGAGACAAAGATTGTTCCTACTGAGTTGTAGTAGTTCTTCATTCATCTTTTGGGGTGTCCCTTTAATAAAAGTCTTGCCATGTCGCGGCCCGGAAATTTGTTTCCAGTATGTCTTGTGCTGATTTTTTATCCATTCCCTTAGGTTTTTAGGCTATGCGCTCATGGACACTTTTTCTTAGTGACCTTTAAACTATAAAATAAAACCATTTTCGATCAATTTAACCGAGAACCAAATTCCATAAGGTTTGTACGGAGTCTTTTACAAATGCACATCTTTTTAAATTGTTATTGAATTAATTCTGTAGCATATTATATGTAATAATATTTAAATTTAGAATTTATTTTAAATTAAACGCAAAAAACTGCAATCAAAACTGCGCAAGAAAACAAGTTTAAATCGCGCAGTTGTTTCGTTTTATATTTTGTACCTTTAATAATAATATGGAAACGCAATTCACAAACAAATGAAGCACACGTCGAACAAATTTAAACCAGGATGCACCAAACAATTTGTTTTTTAAAAACATGTTTCACCCATTGGCGTAGCAGAAAGGGGGCCAGATGGCCCTGACCCACCATAGAATATTAATTGTTCACGTACAAATCCATAGTAATATATAAAGCAGAAGAGTTTGTTTGTTTGTTTGTTTGAACGCGCTAATCTCAGGAACTACTGATTCGAATTGAAAAAAAAAAATTATTTTTGATAACCCATTAATCGAGGAAGGCTATAGGGTATATAATATCACGCTACGACTAATAGGAGGAAAATCAATGAAAAATGTAGCAGAATGTCAGTCAACATTTTTCACCATATACTTATATTCAGGTGAAATGTCCTAACTGAATATCCCAATATTAGCGCCGCATGTACCGAAGCTCGGTTAGCTCAGTCGGTAGAGCGCGCGACTCTTAATCTCAGGGTCGTGGGTTCGAGCCCCACCTTGTACGAACATGTTTTTAATGTTTTTTTTTTTTTTATTTTCTACATTGCTTTCTTCTAAGGCTATCATTTAAATTTATTTTAGTTTTATTTACGACTATTTAAAATTAAATAAATCTAAATAATAGCTCATTTGAAAACTATTACAGTAACTACCTATATATAAAAATGATTTTCCTACAGTGTTTTCAATTAAATATTTATTATATTTTATTAATTATACAGTAATTATTGATTTAAAAGAAATAATTATTACTACTTAAAAAAATATTTTTTCATCAAAAGTGGAGGTTTGGGTTTAAAATAAGTAATAAAGCAGGGAACTGCCGAAAACTGCAAAAAATTGGGACCCAACATTCATCTCGGTAAACTAAGATGAATGTGCGTACTGATGTCCCTTCCTTCCCCATTCGTTCTTTTGCACCCGGGTGAAACCGGACGGGACCGCTAGTAACAAGATAAAACTACAATAATCTACATATTTTCTTTGTCGTGAAATTTCTCCAGAAAGTCGCGTTCATCGATTTCGCTTCTATGAACAATTTTCAAATTATCTATAAGTGGCAGCTAAAAATGGTTGAAAATTTGGCATCCCTATCATAAAATCGTTGCTACGCCTATGATTTCACCCGGATGCAAACAAACGAATGAGGAGAGAGAGACATGAGTACGCACGTTCATCTTAGTTTACCGAGATTAATATTGTGTCCAAATTTCAGGATGATCGGAGTTACCGTTCAAAAGATTTTATATATTTTACACCTTGGGTTACATTATTGGAGTTTTCGTAGTGATCCCTAATTTAACTCGATTAACAATATAGCCTATTGTTACTCAGTGATAATAGGATTCTATTAGTGAAAGAATTTTTAAAATCGGTCCAGTAGTTTTTGAGTTTATTCATTACAAACAAAAAAACAAATCTTTCCTCCTTATAATATTACTATCAGTATCTAGATTTTTATCATTTTGATGTTTAAAATTGTATTTTTTATTACCTACTAACGGTACCCGGCCACGCGTTGCTATGTTTCAGTCTGGTTTAGTGGAAAAGAAAGAAAAGAGAAAGCATCCGGTTTTATTTTAGTTTAATCAAAACCCCTTATGACTCATATTTATTTTCTAGTTTTCAGTACATTATCGATTGTACAATAAAAGCGTTTAACTTAAAAGTCTTTTTTAAGGCTCTCACAGACCAAGGCGGCCGCGGTGGCGATCGTGGTTGCGATCAGGTCCAGACACACCAAAGCGAATTTATCGCCTGATCGCACACATAGAACAACGCAAAGCAAATTTAAATAAAACGTATATGTATATCAATAAGTTAAAAGAGTTTAATAAATATGACTTATTATGAACTAGAAGAAATTTTACTTGTAGCAGGTATTTTAGAAGACAACGAAAAAGAAGAGCAAGTTTTTTTTATTTTGTAGTGTCTCAACTATTACGTAATAAAATGTATTTAATCTACACAGATAGAAGTAACAAATCATATAAAATTTTATGCAATTTAACAATCTCAATAATTTGTTCGGTATTACTCGACATTTCAATTTTGTATTCAACTAACAGCTAACACAGCGTTTAGCGGCCAAATACGACACGAAGCGTTTGGCCGCCACCGCATAGTGGCCGCAAGAATGAACGCTGCAAATTCCCGCTAAAATGACCGCGAACGCACTTCTGTCTGAACACGTACATTAAAACAACATGTTTTATTTTACCGCCACCGTAGCCGCCTTGGTCTGTGAGAGCCTTTACCTATTTTTATTATAAATAACAATCTAACAGTTTAAAACAATTTTTTCTCTATATAAAATCTGTTCTTTTGAGCCACCAGAGAGTCTTGCAAAATTTATTTTGCCCACATAAAATTTAGATCTTGCCCTGCCGCTAATGTGTCACCGTACCACTTTCGATTTTTTGGAAACACTGGACTAAATACTGCATACGAAATAACCCGATATATTTAATGCGCAGATGTGCTACTCTGTGCTTGCAAGGGTATGCTGTATACATGTATCCTTGATCGTCTTTATTCCTTTGCCTGTATTATTATACCATATATACCGGCTATACATGTAGTGCATTTCATAATACCAACACATTTACTTGCATAATAAAGTTCATGTGCTTTGTGCCATTTTGTATACTGGGTGGCAATGTAATAAACAATCATCGACATAATAATTACAATCGGACAGTGCTGGATTAACCTATAAGCAAAATAAGCAATGGCTTAGGGCAGGGGTCGGCAACCTGCGGCTCGCGAGCCACATGCGGCTCTTTTGATGTAAAGTTGCGGCTCTCCAGTTCCATACGCAAAAAATAATTATTTTTTAATATAAATTCTTAAAAATCGTCCAATCGTCTATCTCTCAGCCCATTCCACTCGCGTCTCACACGCACCGCCCCCGTCACGACGTGTCGTCCTCGGATATACTTATATACTATGCCTATATAAATACTATAACACTGAAACGAAAATGTTTAGTGGTTCTTTAAAAACTGAGAAATTTTGTAAATTGTAACTTTTGGCTCTTCCGTCTCAAAAGGTTGCCGACCCATGGCTTAGGACATCACGTTTCAGGGGGCACCAAAAATCACAACCCAGAAATGAAAAGTACCTCACGAGACCGTGTCAACAAATTTTTTTTCTTTTTGTCAGGTTCTCAAAAATGTGATCTACTGATATAAAGATTGTCTTCAGAAGTACAGAAATTAAAAATAAATAGTAATTTATTTTTGAAAATGAAAAGGTATAGTAATTTTTTTTTAACTTTACATTCTTTTAAACTTTTTTTCAATTAACTGTATAAAAATGTCTAAGGAACGATTTTATAGACAGTCAAATTTTCAATGAGAGCATTAATTGTAAATTCAATTTTTTTCCCTAAAATTCTATGCTTTTTAAATTTTTTCTCTCAATTTTAAGCTTATGACATTCACAATTTTATTTTTTTTATAAACTTAACATGACAGAGACAGACAATATTATTAGAATTTTTTTAGACTGCTGTTAGAGATGAGTGCTCATATAGGCAAGAAATGCTTAAGGCATCAAGCAGTCTTCATATTTGGCAAAACGGTGAGAAATTTTGGAATAACTTATGTATCTTGAATGTGTGGGGAAACCAATTTAAAGAGCAGCTTTCGTATACATAATACATCATCAGATTAAATCTTTCTACAATCAAATTGAAAAAAAAAAATGATGAATATTTTTACACAGAAAAAATATATTTACAATTATTTAGAGTGTTAATATTATATTACTTACATTTCTAACCGAATTCTCCACTTCCAATTTTTGACATGCAAAAAAAAATTAGAGAAAGGCGCAGTTCGGGTCCGCGCCGTAAATTTTTCGAAAAAACGTCGAGTATCACCTTTTCTCTGCATCGCTTGCACTTGATACATAGACGTTTGAGTTTTTTCGTTCCCTTTTCGACGCCGCCGCAGCTCTCGCTTTCGTTCGGCACCATAGGCGTAGCAACAAAACAGAAATTTTGTCTTTTAATCATTTGAGTAATGATTACACCACCAATGTTAAATTGTTGGGAATATATTCAGATCATATAATACCTACTTATATTCTATACTGAGCATAGGAATAAAATCGCAATCGAACCATTAGGGTGCAAACATATACTTCTGTCTTTTTTTACGCCGTAAGCACTGGCGTATCCAGGAGGGCAAAGTAAGCACGGGGGACCCGGCTTAAGAAATTTCTAATTTGCTTCCTCCTGGGCCAAAAGCTGGGTACGCCCATAGAAAAAGACAAAGTTTTTGAAAAAGAGATACTTTATTCAGATTGAATGAAAATATATCAACCAATCCTATCATCAGAGAAATCAGGGAATTAAATCGAAGAAAGGAGACGCAGATGTATTTTCGATACGCTTTTTTGCTTTCGCTCACCGCACATTGAGTAGATAGACAATGGTTCATATAGGTAATTATTAAATATATGATTATTGTTTTCTAAAGAACTCCCCTTAAACGCCTTCCCCTTTTCACTGCGCAAAAAAAAAGCGCAATTGCATCGACACGACCCAGTAATTGTTTTTTAAAGAATTCTCCTCAAACGCCCTCCCCTTTCCACTGCGCAAAAAAAACGCCATCGCATCGACACGATCCCGTAATTGAACTCCAACCAAACACAAATGCAATCCGTTTGTTTATATTGTTAACCATGTTCTAAATATGCATACCAATGAGATAAACTGGATATAGGTATGTTTTCTCTGATGATCAATTTTGAAATCTTGCTGACCTAGTAATGCAGATATGTAGGTACATAATATTGCTAGCTGCCCGCTTATGGCTAAAGTACTGACCCTTATTAAGATTCTTTGTAGAACATGGATTGAAGCCCGATTTTTATTTATTGCAAACAAAATATTTGTATGCGGATCAAATTATTTTACGGCTGATTTATGTAGCTAACCAAATTTCATAACGGCCAATTAAAATATTTACTTCTCGTTTTATTTCAAGCGCGCGCAATGGTTTCACGCACACCTTTTTTTTAACCACCCGGTCGAAGGAATGAATAGTTGTATTTATCTATTGAATCAACTAAACACGTGTGCTATATGTATGCAAAAGCAATGAGGGTTGATTGACTTAAGGGTTGCAGATGCATTCACCAGTGACGTGCAAATGCAATGGCTTTGTATCAATAGTGTTTATAGCGCATAAGTAATTGATGATGCGATAATTCAACTATTAAGTGTAGCTGCATTAAAGATACCTACTACTACTAATAATTTGTCACTTTGCAGTCAAATAACATTTAGTTCCTTTGTGGAAACTTCAAACGAACAGTTAAAACGATGATATATGCATTAATTATAAAACATATAGAATTTTCCTGTAAAGTCAACAATAGTGAAGGATAGAGTTGGGAATAATCGTCGATTTCTACAATCTATAGGTTTTTATACGAATGATTTTGAAAATAGAACGATTCATTCAAAATTATCCCGTCGCATGATGTATGATAATAATTAGTGATGTGCCGGATATCCGTATTCGTATCCGCGGATATCCGAGGGAGAAGAAAGATCCGTATCTGTTAGTTTTTGGCGGATCTTTTACGGATCTTTTACCTTATTAATTTTCAATTCATAGATGAAATTTTATATAATATATAGGTGATTAGGTAATAATGAAAAACTGTTAAATTCCATTCAGATTATTTTTTATTTTTTAAAATCGTATTTGGTACCTTTATATTGCAAACATTTATCGTAGTGAGTACCATACCAATAGTACATAACTCAAAGGTACTAAAAAACTATCTTTATAATGAGATATTGCACATCGATCTTTGGAAAGAGACAATCTGCTATGAGAGTTAACTCTTAAAGAGGTCAATAACTTTTTCCCATAACAGATAGTCTCTTTCCAAAGGTCGATGTACAATATTTACCGCCGCGTACTCTAAGAAAGTTAAGATCCGTATCCGTATCCGCGAAACTTGAAACCAAATATCCGTATTCAGATACGTATCCACGGATATACATTTTTAACGATCCGGCACATCACTAATAATAATACGAATTGTGAATGAATAAATGTTTCAACTCTCCATATACTTTTACTAGTGGTCCCGCCCGGTTTCACCCGGTTGCAGAAGAACGAATGGGAAGAAGGGACATGAGTTCACACGTTCATATTAGTTTACCGAGATGAATGTTGTGTCCAAATTTCATGATGATCGGAGTTACCATTCAAAAGTTTTTGTCGGACAGACAAAGTTTGAGTTACATTTTGTAACATTTTTCATAGATGCTCCGCTCCTATTGGTCGTAGCCTGATACAATATAGCCTATACCCTTCCTTGATAAATGGGCTATTCAACAAAAAAAATTGTTTTTTCAATTCGAACCAGTAGTTCCTGAGATCATCAGGTTCAACCAACCAAACAAACAAACTCTTCAGCTTTATATATTAGTATAGGTATCGAAGAATCTCGTTAGAGATTCTTTTCTGTGCTTAATGCCGACGAATCTCTGACGTATTCTTATACATTGATTTTGCCTGTTTCCCATTATATTATACACCGCGCATAGAAATATAAAATCGCTATCGAACCATTAGGGTGCAAAGATATATTTCTGTCTTTTTTAAGTCGTAAGAGTTCGTTGACTCTGATTGGTTAAGAACTTAAGATAAGATATATTTTTACTAAAAATACAATAATGTACATAAGACAATAATTAAAATTTAAAAAAAGCGTTCCACGTATACCTGCTGTCTAGAAAATAAAATAAACAGAGAAAAAAAAAACATATAATTGTACAATTTGGGAAAAATTCGGAAAAAAACCCAAATAATCTAATTGGCTAACATCATAGATACACTATTGTTGTTCTTTGGAAAAACTTTTAACCCTACCGAAGTAAACCACGAAAACATCTAATATTTAAATCATATTGAAAATGTCCTTCAAAATTAAAAACATTAAAATTTGTATAAAAAAGTTATATCTATAGGTATAAATAAAATAAAGTCCTTCCGCCGCGTCTGTTTGTCTGTCTGAACGCGATAAACTCAAAAACTATCCAACGGTTCTTTATAGGGATTTCACTAATAGAAAAAAAATAAACGAGGAATGTTGTTGTATATAATACACAATAATGGTAGGTATTTTGTCAAGAAAAACTGTATCCGTATCATGCAGCGACATCAACCAACTAAAAAAATACTGAATATAAGAATCTGTTTGACATATAGGTACGCACAAATTATTCTGTCTGTGTTTTTTTTTTTTAGCTCGCTATCGGCCATCGATGTAAAGGTTCTTTCTGAATATGTGTATTTCTAAATATGAAATTAAACGTTTCGACTTACCCCACCACGCCTCCATAGCATCACGAATATCCTAGGACCATGCAGTTGTTTATCCTGTAGTCCACCATTTACGAATCCATAAAAAATTATTAAAACAGTTGACTTGCCCACTTTTAGAAAACTATTTTTAGTGTACCGTACCAAAATTGAAAAAAATGTAACACATAGCCTCACTTCCAGAAATTTGGCGTAAAAGTTTAGATAGGAAAAAATTATTCGGATAATTATGGGCAGTCAAACAGGTTATGAAAAAAGTTCAACTCCATCGAGTGGGGCGTCAATTGAAACTTAGTGCCCCACAGAAAACAATTTATAATATTTTTTTTAAAAACTGTTTTATTTATAATCAATTTAAAACTGCGAAAATTGCTTGTTGCAATATGGGTCGCAACTGTGTTGTACAACAGAAGTTTATTAAACATGTTGTAGTCTGGTATTCGGGTTTCGGAAAATCGAATTTATTTTTTTTACATTTTTAGTAAGTCTAATATATTGAGAAAATACTGTAAAAATTTTAGACCGAAATATTAAATATTTACAAAGCTATAGCATATAGTCGAGAACAGCAACGGTCTTACGGTAAGACTCTTACCTTTCAATTTTTATCACGTTACCCTTATACTCTTGCAGAGTAAAGCAAAAAGATTAGCAGATAACGATGTCTTTGAAGAAACGGAAGGTTTATTATACACCAGGCATAGCTGATTAGTGTAAATATTCATTTTTATTTTTTTGTAAGAAATCTGAAATCAAAACTTTAAACGCGTTTTTCTCAAAACTACGTTTTTGTAAGCGGCGCGGGTGATTGAAACAATTGTATACAACCGATTGCTTTCAATTTTACACAGGGTATTCTACACAACAATAGCTCCGTCCGGTACTAGAATTACTTAATTATAAAAATTATTTCTACTTTTTTAACCGATTTTCAACGACAAAATCACGATTTTCTCGTTGTTTTTCATTTTTTAAACCCGCCATTTTGTTATTTATCAATAAAAATGTTTATTTCTAGTACGGAATAGAGCCACAAGCCTACGAAACAATAACCAATTTAATTTTTACAATTCAGATGACTCCAAGTGACGTTATCACCCGCGCTACCCACCTACCTCCATTTAAAGTTGTCTACTTTAGGTTAAAAAAATAATTAAAAAATGACGTAGAATTAAGCAAAAAAAATTGTTTTTTTCTTAGTTTACGATGTCGGTAAAAACATTTAACAAAATTGAAATGATTGTACATTATTTTGTTATTAAAAAAAAATCTGAAAAAAGGGTTGAAAACGAGCTTGAACATAGGACTACGTCCTTAAGGCAATACCTATATATTTTCTTTTTTTAGTTCAGAATGTTGATTTGAGAATCCAGCAAATTGGCCATTTTTGACACAATATGTTGTCCCCTGGTTGTATTAACTATATGGCTATGGAGTCTTCATCTTTTCAATTAACGACAAAAAAATTTCATCAAAATCGGTATTATTATTATAAATCAGAGACTAGTGTGACAAACATTCTTTTTTAATATAATTTTAAGATAAATCATAAATGGAAAAAAATAGTGGCAAGTGTTAAACTTAAAAAACTACGCACCTTAAAACTGTATAATCTATGCTACAACAGTTATGTTTAAATAATAATCATACTGAAGTGCTATAAGAACATTGCAATTTTTATTGAAAATAAATATCGTTCTTTAAATAAAAGTATAATTTTACAACTTTAAATTATTTTAGGATTATAAGCGTTACAAAAAAAAATTAATTTAGGAATTTACAGTACCGTTACGACCACCTTCTTTTGAAAGGACATGTACCCAAATTCGCGGTGGTACCATAGTTACCATTCATAGAACCACGAAGTCTGTAACCAGGAGACCCAGCTCGAGCGTAGCGGTGGGCCGATATGTGTCGCATGAACCAATATGGCGTCAGCTACTGGGTAACGCACACGCGTTCATGTCTTACATGTGTGTAGTGTCTGTGAAGTTAAACAACTTTGGTAAACAGGTGTGAAGAAACGAAGTTTTCCCAGGTAGTGATAACAGCGCCAACTCACGTGCGCCAGAAAACGGTCCGTCTCGAAACACAGCAAGGTCTCCTGGTTTCTAGCCTCGTGTGCAGCGGCCTTAATGTAGCTGTCCTTTCAGAAGATATTAGAGTAGCACAAAATTATATCCGAAAAACTTGTTATGTTGGTCACCCCTTTTGCATGGAACCACGCGAAGTGCTTTCGCCTTCCTGAAACTATTAGTTGGTTCCTGTCCAGGTTAGTAACATTTTGGAGTAACCGTAGATGACCAATATTCACAAGTTTCACAGTGATTAAATCAATTAAATTTGATCTGTTGTCTACTAAATCTATAGAACACCATACTAGAGGTTCAGTAGAGCCTATAGTCAGGGTCGGTCTGGGACCCAAAAAATTACCAGGAAAATTGTCAGACGCCTCCACGACACCGTGTAACTAAGAAGAAAACAAACCCGGATCGGACTGGACCGGCGGCCCACCGGGAAAAGTTCCGGTATTATAAATCATCGTCGCAAAAGATCGGTGTTTCACGCTGTCATTTTTCAATCGAATATTTTTATGGGACTTGAAAATATCTCTTCCAACTCTGGGATGTGGGGTCCACTGTACCTCAGTGTGATGTTTAAAGTTGAATTTTGGAGTGTTATTTTCGAAGATTAAAATCAATGATTGTAAATTATAGACGCTTACCAACTAAGGTCATAAGCGTCTATGTAACTACTGTGAACATTTTTATTTATTATATATAGATCATGCTGGCAGGATAATTTGTAGTTCATCTTAAAAGTAACTGATTATTTTATAAGGGGATATCCATTAATTACATGGGGCGTTTTTTTCTAAATTCGGATCCCCCTCCCTTTTGGTGAGATTTGGTAATATGTGGTGAAACCCTCTAACGTGGAATTTACCCTATACTAACATTATAAAGAGGTAAAGTTTGTAAGTTTGGATGTAGGAGGTAATCTCTGAAACTACCCACTCGATTTCAAAAATTTATTCACCAATATTGAGAATGGATCTTCAGGAAGCTATAGGCGTTAAAATAAAAGCGCTTTTCGTGGAGACTTATTTTGCAACGTCAGTCGACAAAAAACGGCGGCAATCTACAAATTCGGACGAAGCTGCACCGGGCCGCTATCTATACTATAATATATAAAGCTGAAGAGTTTGTTTGTTTGTTTGTGGTTGAACGCGCTAATCTCAGGAACTACTGGTTCGAATTAAACAATTTTTTTTGTTGGATAGTTCATTTATCAAGGAAGGCTATAGGCCATATAATATCACGTCGCGACAAATAGGAGCGGAGCATCAATGAAAAATGTTGCAAAATGCAACTTAAAATTTGTCCGTCCAACAAAATCTTTTGAACGGTAACTCCGAAAATCATGAAATTTAGACACAACATTCATCTCGGTAAACTAAGATGAACGTGCGTACTCATGTCCCTTCCCCCCATTCGTTCTTTTGCAACCGAGTGAAACCCGGCGGAACCGCTAGTCTGTTATAATAATGTATATTCTCTGAATTAAAAAGTTGACGTGGGATTTTTATTTACTCCCCCCCTCTTTAATTGATATTTGCCGGACCACGCCCATTTTTAGCTCACGTAATTAATGGACGGCGCCTAAATCTTTTATAAAAAGACTATGCAAAAACTAGCTAAATATGTAGCAACAATCATTTTAGGTTCAATAAATTGCATTTTTGTAACTTATCTCGTCATTGTGTAGCTAATTATAATTGACGCAGCGTTCGGCTGTGAATTTAAAGTACAGGGTCGGCTGAACAGTTTTTTTATGAACAATCAAAACAAATCTGACTGAGTTTTATAGTTACACACTACATAATCCCAAGGCCGTAGGCAGGGGGGGGGGGTTCAAACCCCCCCGAAATGCTTTAACCAATCCACCGTTTTATACATACTATTAAAATATTTTCGACTCTATTTTCGGATCTGTGGATTCCACGTTTTTCGGCATCCATCTAAAATGTAACAATGAAGGATGAGTAAGAGGAATGCTCCATCTTTCTCACTCATCTTTCATTGTTACATTTCATATCATATGCCGCTTTGGCGTTGATCGCAAGTCACTACAAGGTTAATAAGTTTTTTCGTAACTAACAATAATCCATTTACAAATAATACAGATTCATGAAAGTGTTTGGTAAACTTGTCAACTCAAAGAACTTTTGAAGGGGAGTTATTGGTGTGGCGAGCGAAGTGGTCAAAAATAGTTGCTCCGGAATGACCCATTACACCACTAGAAGCGCTGGACAGCTGTAACGCAGTAATGTTTCCCATGATTCCAAGCTACTGTCAATACTCGTGACGCTATGTCGACGGCGACACCAGAGCGTACTTTTTCCTCGTTGAGGAGTCTAAAAACATTTTTGAGAAACAGCATGGGACAGCCACGACTGACTGGATTAGCCTTGATGAGCGCTCATCGTGATATCGAGTTCAGTCTGCAGAGATCGTTTTCACGCGCTTTATTTCTGGTGACAATCCGCGTCGGTTGCTTTTTAATTACATTTTTTATTTATGTTAAATTATACTATACTAATATATATTAATAATTTTACATAAGCAAAGTTGTAACTTATTGTCTCTGGTCCAGAGCTCGACCCCTCCCGAAATGAATTCCTGGCTACGGCCTTGCGTAATCCTCCCATATAAATTAGTTTAAGTATAATAATTCTATAAATAATTAATCGCTAACGTATGAAAATATCATTTACATGATACAATATATATAAAATATACATAATTATTATCTTGACAATTATTATTCGTGAACGAATTAACAAAAATTAACATATCTGTTTATAGTACTCCATGTAAACAATAACTAATATTTAAAAAATCATTAAAACCAAAATGCAAAAAGTTTAGAATTTTAATGTTTATATTTAAGATGTTTAAAAATAACACCAAGAACCCCGACAGGAGGATCGAAATTTTATAATCATAGTTCAAAGTTTTAATGTCTAGGATTGGTACAAATTGTGACTTTTCCAGGTTTAATGTGGACATTTTTCAGGATCCATTCCACTACAAAATTATGATAATTAAGAAAAATGAACGCATTTAGTACGACGCTGAACGAGTACGCGCGTACGTACTTTTGTACAGTACAGACAAAATTTAACCAACAAATTTTCCTATCTTCTTGCAATTTTGAAAACAGTGTACAAAATTCGACTTTTGAGTGACTCATTCAATTATATGATTACCCTCAAGAAAATAAAGTGTCTACCAAATTTAGATATTCTCGGCGAGCTAATGTGAATATTTACGAAAAAGCGATGAATCAAAAGCAAATTGAATTGTGTCGTGTTTCGCTGATGGTATGCTATTTGGAACGAATTAAAATTCAAATCTAGAACTATACAGCTTTATACGAAGGACTTTGTAGGAGTCTGAAGTGCGTAATTCTGTTACTTTTTTAAATGGCTTCCTGCATGCACTAAACTCTTCAGTTAGTAGACTCCTTGATACTTTTGTTTTAGCATTAAGACTGAAGACAGTGCTCGACCGACGATCAGCGCGCACGTTGGTCGGATGTAGCTATATCAATGCAAGTGTATTACGCGTTCAGTGCAGCGCTGACAATTTGCTAGGTGCGTATAGCTACGTAGCGCTGACGGGAAGCGTCGTTGGTTTTCCTCGTTTTCTCGCAATTTTAAAAACAGTGTACAAAATTCGACTTCAATTAGCCATTCTACAAGTATTGGGTGAACATGATATCTTCTTCGTCTTTTCTTTCGTAATTGTTTGTATAAATAATCATAGATTTCACTGCAAAATGGTTCATTTCTTGTTCGCAACAGTACGTTACACATGCAACCCAGTTTTTACCATCAGTTGAACACTAAATGCATTTTGACAAACGACGATCAGCGCGTACGAGACGCGCTGACTGTCGGTCGAGCACTGTTTCCAGCCTCGGTGGTTATGAATTTTATTGATTTGGTAGGTATAAAATCACGGTGACATAAAATTGTTGTTTTTTTTTGCACGATCCCCTTATAAAATAGGTTCTTTTCAGGCCTGTATAGCGGTAGTAAAATGATTCGTTTCGCAACAGTGCGTAATGTAAAACAAAACAAATGCGATTTTACCAAACCTGTCAGCACTGTAGATCGAAACAGTGCATATCTACACGGATGCGTTTTTATAAACAAAAGTTACGCGTAAAATAGGTCGGTATTATTTTTAAACACAATTAATATAAAAAAAATTAATAATAAGTGGTACAATGCAGGTTTTTCGGAGTTTACTCCTTAAGAAACGATTTTGAGTTATAAGGCCTGGAACGGAAATTTTATGAGTAGTAAAATCAATTGGTGAGGCGTTACGCTCCACCGTTTCAAGTGTGGCGTTACGCTCGTCCGCTTCAAAAGAGACAAACATATATATCTGTAGGATTTAACGTGCGAAAGAATGAGATGGAATACAAAAGAGACAAACATATATATCTGTAGGATTTAACGTGCGAAAGAATGAGATGGAATACATTACACAGCGTATCTAAGGAGTAAACTCCAGTCGTGCGTCGGAGCTGACACACAAACACACACACTTTTTTCAATTGTTTTTTTCAAAGTGGACTTACATTTTTTTGTGGAGAAAATAATAATTATAATATTGATTGTAGTAGAAAATACATACTAACCAACAACAGAGTTCTATAAAATATAAAATTCTTATAATTGTATTACATAATTGCATATCGCCCTATTTCCCAAATCAAATTCTTTTGTTTTATATTATGAAACGTTTTAATTACAAACTTTTAAAGATGTCAGGAAAAAGTTACTTATTTGTTTTTTACGAACGAGAATCTGTTCGTTTAAGAATATTATATAACGAAGGGTTTGTTCCACTTCTGTTTTAGTACATTTCGGTTTGCCCCATTGACATATAAAACTGGACTGCTCCGTGCACCCAAAGGCACAAGTCAGAGAAGACGATAAAGCCGAGGCCATATACTCAATACTCCCATATTGCCAGTCCCCGTAAGTGGAAGTGTTGCGCACCAAAAGAGATAGCAACTGTATACTTCTATCTCCTTTATTTATACTCGATCCCGTTATGCGCAAGCGTTGCGACTGTAGTGGGCAAGCGCATGCTCCATTCTCGGATTTACGCATAAATGACGAAGACAGATAGATATTTTTTTCTGGGGGGGAAGCAAAAAAAATCAATTATTTTTTTAAGTTTAATAAATATCACATAAGAATACTCACGAAGGAAGGTGTCAAGCTAAATATTAATTCCCAAACCAATTTTACAAATTTTTTTCAAGAAGTATTTCTAAATTTGATTTTTGAGCCAGGTATTCGTATTATTTTCAGTTTTATTATTATGATCCTGGGAGGGGGGTAATTACCCCCTTTACTACCCCTCTATCTACGCCCTTGAAGACAGACGTATGCATGCTTGCACCGTTGAGTCGTCATCTTTTTCCAGACCTTTGCTAACAATATAGGAGTATTAAGTATATGGTTGAGGCATTACATATATTATGTCTCTTTCTAGCGTTTTCTTATAAGTACCGAACAAGGCCAACGCCCTTATAGATGGTATTTTAAATTCGATGTCTATTGGCTCTTTACCATTAGCAGATCCGCGTATCGTTGTTAAGCCATTTGGTTTGCGCAGTCCAGTTTTCTACGTCGATGGTTTTGCCAAAGGACCCCGCACAAACCGTATGGGATTTGGTTCTCGATTAAATTGATCGAAAAATGGTTTTACTAAGAAAAAGTGTCCATGGGCCCATAGCCTAAAAACCAATAGATTTTTAGCTACAGATATGTTTAGCGAGATTTTAGAAATAGGAATATTCATTGAATTCACAAATATGTTCCATGTTCAACGTTTGTGCTTTTTTAAAAAAAAGAAAAATAGTCGAAAACTAGGTAATGTTGGAAGGCGTCACCTGTATAAAATAATAATGTCATATTCTGATTCAGAGCACTTGAAAACATATTTCTAGAGTTTAGGATTTTTTTTTTTTTTTGATTGTGAATTCAATGGATATCCGTATATCTAAAATCTTGCTAGCTAAAAATCTATTGGTCTTCAGGCTGTGCGCCTATGAAGACTTTTTCTTAGGACCTTTAAACTATAAAATACGACCATTCTGATCAATTCAACCGAGAACCAAATCCCATAAGGTTTGTGCGGGGTCCTTAGGGGTTAGTCATCGTGGAAATATTATTTATTTAATATATCTACCATGATTAAAATTAAGACAATTCTGCATAATGCATAATCAGTTATATGCGTTCCAGTACTTCAAAAACAATTTGCCTGGAACATCAACAACTTTTGTAGACCAGCTGTGTATAAAAATGATGTTTAATTACCAATTTTTCAATAAAACCGTGGCCGTTAACCAACTATTGTTCTCTTAATTTGAAGTTCCATTTAACATTATACACAATGAATTTTGATGCTGTGGCCGGGTGACCCAGAAGACTAGAGATAAAGAGAGCGGACTTGAGTGGTGGGGATGGGACCAAGCACGTTGCATTGCATCATGGCGTCGATCTTTGGATGCGCTGTGCGAAATTGCGCAAGCATTCGTCCTGCTTGTGTCTCTACTCTTGCTCGCTCACATTCGTTGGCAACAAACAAAGTTAGTAGAGTAGAGGTTACCTCGTTCCGTTGGATAGCAGTGGTAGGGATGACGTCATACGGCGGACCTGTCAAATGATTGCGAGACAACAGCTGCTGTTTGTAGACTTTAATGGCAGTGTTTAATAAAGAAATCAAAAAGAAATAGTGGCAATAAAATGTACAAACAACAGTCAACGCCTCGCAATAGGTCATATGCATAAAACTCCAAATTGGTTAAAATGTTTATTTCGAAATATATTTTAGTTCTTGATCATAACGTAATGGTTATTTTATTAATCTAATCACTGAAAAAAATACAAATAATAAAAAAGAAATGTAGAAAATAAGCGCTATTTTCGAATTTTCAAAACGCATCGTGACGTCAGAGTATATATCAACAACAGTTTTCATGACGACTGTGTCGTCTCACAGTAAGATTGTCAGTATTTAGAGAAAACAACAAATAAACTTCATTTAGAACATTGACAATTTGACATCAAGGTTGGCATGCATCGTATATCATGACGTCACATAAGCCCGCGAACATGGCCGATTGTTTAAACTGTCTATTTTTTAATGTGGAATTTAATATTTTTTTTCTTATGATAATATTACATTTTTAAATGATTATCAATTTTTTTCCGTATTATGGTTGACTAAATAATCTATTAAAAATATAAAAAAAAATCATGCATATGACCTATTATTTGACAGGTCCGCCATATGACGTCATCCCACTCCTATTCAATGAAACGAAGCAGCCTCCGCTCTACTATCCTTGTTACAAAGAAGACTATTGACAATGTTTATTTATTGTTACTATGAAAACATTCGAAGCTGATCACGCAAGTGGACTTGTGTATGATGTGTTTCGTTCCATCCACAACACTTAAGTTAGGTCTCCTTATCTATAGTCTTCTTATATGTGGTCTTACTTCATGTTGTCGCCACACCATTGTTTTGTTTTGAGTGACTCATTCAATTATATGATTACCCTCAAGAAAATAAAGTGTCTACCAAATTTAGATATTCTCGGCGAACTAATGTGAATATTTACGAAAAAACGATGAATCAAAAGCAAATTGAATTGTGTCGTGTTTCGCTGATGGCATGCTATTTGGAACGAATTAAAATTCAAATCTAGAACTATACAGCTTTATACGAAGGACTTTGTAGGAGTCTGAAGTGCGCAATTCTGTTACTTTTTTAAATGGCTCCCTGCATGCACTAAACTCTTCAGTTAGTAGACTCCTTGATACTTTTGTTTTAGCATTAAGACTGAAGACAGTGCTCGACCGACGATCAGCGCGCACGTTGGTCGGATGTAGCTATATCAATGCAAGTGTATTACGCGTTCAGTGCAGCGCTGACAATTTGCTACGCGCGTATAGCTACGTCGCGCTGACGGGAAGCGTCGTTGGTTTTCCTCGTTTTCTCGCAATTTTGAAAACAGTGTACAGAATTCGCCTTCAATTAGCCGTTCTACAAGTATTGGGTGAACATGTTATCTTCTTCGTCTTTCTTTCGTAATTGTTTGTATAAATAATTATAGATTTCACTGCAAAAGGATTAATTTCTGTTCGCAACTGTACATTACACAAGCGACTCAGTTTTACCATCAGTTGAGCACTAAATGCATTTTGACAAACGACGATCAGCGCGTACGAGACGCGCTGACTGTCGGTCGAGCACTGTTTCCCGCCTAAATAATTTTATAATCATGTTGAGATTTTACTCAGATCTGATTTATTAAATTTCCGTTCACTTAAAACAATATCTATTTACATGTTAATTTAGTATTATTTTTATTTTATTATCAATAAATTCTAGCGGAGGTGAGCCGATACACAGGGTACCCATTCAGAATTTGCCTGTATATTCATTTTAATTTTTTTTAAATACCACCATTGTAGGTTTTTGAGGTTAAAACATCTCTTATTTTAATTCTGTTCAAAAATAGAACACAATAGAGATGGGCACTGCCAAATTTGACCACTAGAGGCGCCAGCTATATAACCACTTCAATCTGTGCGTAGAATAAGTTTATTTAATGTAATAAATCATTTACAACGCCGATGAACTGTTAAAATCATAGAGGTTTTGTATTTCCAAAGGATTCGGAACTGCTATCAGAATGGAAAAATTGTCATATCTCGCACGTTATTCTGTACGAAAACTACGAAGACTAGAAAGGAAGAGAACAAACTGCCTCGCTTTTAGCATTGGTCGCATTACGAGCGTCCTTGAACTTGTGCACAGCATAAAATGCGGTACTCTGCGCAGAAACAGACGGTCGCGACATGCGTAAACTGCCCCGAACGGTCTTCCGTGCACGTTAGAGTACGCCCGCAGCGCCGTCTGGTATACCGAAGTATTTTCCCTCAACTTAAACAATAGCTACCAAACCGTAATCGACGTTCTATAAAACCGTTTAAAATTAAGTTCTTCATATTAAAAAATTTATTTCGGCAGTCGAAAATTGCAGAGCACCGTCCTATTATAATGCTACTTAAAAACCCTTGAAATGTTAAATTCTTTAGTAGACAAATGGCAGTTCTGATTTAAAGTTGCAAAATTTACTTACAAAAGAAGTTTGTATGTACGTAACCTCAAAACTCAAGTCGCTGAACCGATTTGAAAAATCCTTGTTCTATTTCAAAGCCTATTTTTTGACGAGTAACCCAGATAACGACAAAATGGTGATGAGTGGACTTCAAACTGTTCGACTATCACGATAATTTATAACTTATTACCCAGAGATACATAAATATGTACTTTACCCATTTCGTGAAAACAGTATGAAAACCAATTGAGTAGTTTAAAAGCTACGACTTTCAAAATTCGGTTCCAGCCGCAATGCACAATCGATTTGAAATGTGAACAAAACAGACATCACCGAAGTACCAAATCGAGAACAAATATCAGAATTGTATAAGACTATTTGAAAAAAAAAATATTTGGGGAACACTTGTATCAGCTCACTTTCCGATAGACGTCGGCATTTCTGGTAATTTATTTTCAAAAAATAATAACAAAAGCATAATTACAGATGGTCACATAGTGATTATTATAGAAAGCATAAATGCGGTCGTCCCACACGTCAGAATTTCATACTTTTGAAGAGTACACATTATTCTTTATTATTGACCAGCTTGTACACTCTTTTATCCAAATTAATTGCAAACAAGAATTTTAATACAGAATAAATTTTAAATACCTTCGCTTATACCGCCATGATGATGCAGGATTGGTCCTCGGCGCTTGCGCATTACAACTACTGTTTTTTTCCCGTCAAACATAACCTAACACATAATATGTATACAAATCCGACTGGTCTATCAACTATAATTGGGAACGGTAAGAATATGAAATAAAAACGGTAATTATGAGATAGCTTCCAATATGAGGTCGGGATTTACTCAACTACGATTGGTATAGTTCACGTTACTTCTGTACTCATGTTTAAAAAAAAAACTATTCCGTAATCGTCAAAACAAAAAAATGTGAGACAACCCCATTCAAAAAAAAAAAAAAATCGATCAACTTAATAAAAAAAAAATAAATGTCCGATATATATATATAAACTGGTTTTATTTTTCTATTATTTATGTATTTTCCTCCAAAATATTATCGTTTAAAAAATATTCTTAGATTAATCGATTCCAGTTTGTAAAGAATAAGCAACTTTAACTGCGCCCTTGCATAATACATCTCTATAGTATATTATGAAAAATCCAAAGGTCTGTGATCGCTAAATATAATCGAACAAACATATGTTAATGCGATTCAGGCAAAGGTTTTAATTCCTTTATCTGTTTTATAAGATAAGCTTTTTCATCATTAAATTGTTCATCTTCTGATCTATCTGTATGAAATTTGGTCAAGAAATCGACCAATTTGTCTTGATTTCTTAATAATATATCAAGTATTGGTTTTGGTTTATTTGGATTTGCCACAAATACCTGAAATACAAATATAATCGTTGCAATAATCTATACAAAGTAATGTTATAAATTTAGTAAAGGGTTTTGCGCAAGAAAATATTTAAAAAAATGTCTGAAAGTTTTTCGCTTTTGAGTTATATCACGAAAATCCTGTAAATGACATTTTATTTATAGAGATATGCTGATTTAATTCTTTTAATGTTTTCCCTGCCACCTGTTTATAATAACGCGTCTAGCGCGAAATTAAATCCCTGTGTATAAAAACGGAAGAAGAATAATATATTCAACGCTTACCTTAAAAACATGGAAGGCCTCGAACTGTATGTTACGCGATTTCTCTTTTAACATATTCATCATTAATTTTAAGTTATCAGGGTTAGATATATATCTTGTCATAACCTAAAAAAAATAATAAAATAATCTCCATATTTATCTCAAAGTTTGAGAGCCGCTGAACAAATTCGAAAAATAAAATCATTGTTACCGAATGAGTAAGATAGGTTACATTTTATTATTTCTCAATGAGTAAAAAGCTAGTGATTTTAAATAATCAAATACTTCATCTTCTCATTCTTTCTTTTATTAAAATTTCCTAGAATTCGGTTGTTTAGGTTAAATTTCAGATTATAGACGCTAGACGAGCAGACACAATGTTTATAATGTACTAAAAGAATTATATTTTAGTTAATTACTCTAAAACCATATTCCAACATAAGCAATAAATTAATTTATTACTTTATGTTGGGATTTTTGCTGGAAATTTCTTGCAACTTATAATATTTAGCATAGAACCGAGATTTTGTTTATTACTAACGCCCTAAGGGTATTTTCAAGTAGATAAATCATAATTACTTCTTTTACCTAGGTTTCTAGGCTTTCCCAATAATTTAATAAGTAGTACTCATAAAATTTTGAAGCATGGAAAATTTCAGTGAAAAACATAACTCTTTTATGAAAGAATAAAACAGATTAAGGCCACAAAAACTATAATATTATGTTATCACAGTCTAAGATCTTCTGATTGGCTACCTTTTTTTGAAAAACTAATAGCTGTACTTGCTAAGAACATGGCCGTCATATGCGCGAATTAGGTTATTACACAAGCGATTCAGTTGATACATTTAATTAAGCTACGGTTTATTAAAAATAAAATATAACGATTTTAATACTCACAGTAAAATTATGTCTATCAAGTAACAGTTCCCCGAGAAGTTTTAGACTCTGTCGACGTGTTACATAATTCTCTGAATTAAGTAATCGTTGATAGTGAGTGAAAACCTTATCATAATTCATTTCCAAAAAATCGGCGCACAATATTTTGTGACGAGTAAGCAGTTCCTAAAATCGATTAATGATTGATTACAAAAAAAAACTTATGTGATTGGATGGATTATTAAATTAGTATTAATATTATATACCTTAAAGGTAGAAAACGCATCGGATGCAATATCAAAAGTAGAAACTTCAACGTAACGGAAAAAGTTAAAAAAGTCATCTGAATATAGCATTATTTTTGCAAGCGCTTCGTATCGGGCACATTCACGAAGCATAGTACCACAGTTCAAGGCAATTTCCTGATGTTCATAACTGATAAAAAAAAATTAATACATGAGTCGCGTGTTCTATATGCTGTCGTTACAGACAAAATATGCTCGAAATTACATAATATACAGTGTAAACTCCATTTAAGGTCACTCGATATAACGACAAACTCCTTAAAACGTCGGAATTACTTAACTCTAGTCGGTTTACCTTGTTGATTATACAATGATACACTCTAAATAACGACAACAATACGTCATCATTAAGCAATAAACAGTACTTGTTTGTTATTTTGTTGTCAGCATCATGTGTACCGAAGATTCTAAGAAATTCGTTGATCAAAATCAATGATCTCAAAAATTTACGGTATTCCATACAAGAATATACTTTTCCTTAAGGGTAAATTTTACTGAATGGACGGTTTCGATTTTGGCGAATTGTAAGACGCACGAAACTGTCTAGTTCTATAGGACAGTTGAAGAAGTTAGTTTCATTTGAAACACATTTTCTTGCAAGAAGAAAAAAACAGTACAAACGCCCGAAATTAATAGCACCGGAAAAAAACAATTACGGGTTCGCATTTTCTTCGGCGCATTGAAAAGGGGAGGGCGTTTGGGGGGAGTTTTTTTTTTAAACAATTACGGGGTCATGTTGATGCAATAGATAGTTTCGTGCGTTTCACAATTCACCAAAATCGAAAGTTTGGAAATGTAATGAAGTATAATTTGTAATATCTATTTATTATTTAAGCTATGTGTTACCGAAATTAATGTAATATTAAAATAACTCACCCACTCATAAGCGTAAACAAAATTTCCTGTTTGGTGCAAATGTATTCTACAGTCGGTGAACGTGTGCCAATCTGACGTCGTAATATATTATTAAATACTTGCGCTACATCTTTCTTTCCTTCGAAATCAATCCGATTTAGATTTTGTATTAATAACAATAATAAATTACTGTTGTATAGTTCTTGTGCCAGTTGGGCTACGATGATATCTGTCTGGGGTTCAGCATCAGACGTTCCGTACAACATATTTTTAATCAGTACTAAGTTCTTACTGACGTCTTCTTGTGCTTTTTCAGCCTTTTTGTCACCCCTTTCAAGGGAATTGACAGCTTCTTTCAAAGCCTTTACCACTTCAGCAGGGCTTTTTTGCGATTTGCCAAAAAGTGGCATTTTGAAAGCACTCATGTTTAACGAAAGGTAAATACGAAACTTGTTTAATATAAATAGCTATCGAATTCTTAAAACTTCTTTGCTAAAAAATTAGTAGAGCCATCACATTGGTACCTCTGTAGTATAATATGACCTACTGTATAAAATATATATTTCATCATTAAATCATTAAGATCAAATTATTATTTTATTATTAATACGTAAAATATACTAACCATATAATTCTGTCTATATTAACACCAAAGTTGTAATTGTCAACCATTAACACGTGCTAAAGAAGTTTTATTACTATTTCCAACAACTTCTGACATTCTTTATACATTTCGCATTTCAAGATTACAGTCATCAATTTACCTATCAATTTATTATTTCTAGGGATTTTCATTTAACCATCATATCATAAAAAAGAATAAACTCTACTGCCAAAATGTCACAGAAATTAAAACCCAATTCGGAACAAACACTACTTTTATAACCACATTTTACTATCATACACTGGCCACATAGGATACCTCAATTTTTGTAAAGGGCTGAAGCTTATCCACACATGTTTAATGACGCGATCAAATTTCTATACTACCAGCACGGCTACCAAGCTGAAGTATTCTAATATTCTAGTTTCACTGTAATTGTAAAGCAAAAAGGAAACAAAAAAAGTTCAACAAAAAAAAATTTATTTTTATCTACCAATGTTTATATTACACATAGCAATAAAAATAAACATTTTTCATAATGTAATTACATATAAAATTGTGTAAAATTTACTATCACTACACTATCCATTTAATTTGAATAAAATAACATATTTTCAAAAAATAGTAATATTGAAATGTCTATTTCAAAGAAAAGAGAATTGATTTATCTTTTTATAAAGAAACATTAATCTATAATCACTGATCACAAGCCACAACACAATACAATAAAATATAAGTCATTCATTAAATCTAGATTTAAGGTATAAGTCAACCCAGCATAATTCTTGCAAATCAAGCGACCAACAAAAATTTAATACCTTTCTTTACAGCTTTACTCGAATTTTCTACAACGGATTACTTTTCTCCACCGATACTCGATTTTCCAATACTTGCACACAAAAAAGAAACTTTTCAAAAATTAAAAGCCTTTACTGTCAGATGCGTAAAGAAAATCAAGCCTTAACTTGAGGAATTTTTGAAATAAGCAAATATTTTATTGTCGTAGGTACAATTTCGTACGTAGCTACAGCTTCTGTATCTAATTTATTACAGATGAGAAAGAGATAGGCATTAGGGATGTTGCAGGTGTTTACATCCGCAACTGAGGAACATTCGCTTCATTTTTGACATCTGCATCCGCAACAGCCGGTGTGGAGCTTTTGCGGATGCGATGCAAGTCATGATAAGATTATCAGGAGCGGGTCCGCCACTTGACGCAAGCTCGAATTCTTTGACTACTTGGTTCAGCAACAAAACCGCTGTTTTTCAACTCTAACCTTATAAAAATACAAATATTTGTGAATGAATATATTATGAACCTTCGCGAAATCGCCTTAATCCTGAAAAGGTTGCAATGTTATTATTGTGAAAAATAACTCTAATAATTTACAGTGATGATGATCCTGTTTAAATATTGGAAGATTAAAGGATGAAACCTGGTGGCATAGGATCAATGAACTAAGCAAATACTGAGGGTTTTTTTTATTGCATTTCATTGTTTGCCGAAACGTCAGACAATAAAACGCAATAAAAAAAACCTTCAGTATTTGCTTAGTTCATTGATCCTATGCCACCAGGTTTCATCCTTTAATCTTCCAATGTTATTATTCTTCCAATTTACTTTATCAATCCTGAAATTTGATTATTAACTAATGAAAATAATAACATTCTAAATTACAATCTCTTGAACTCAGATTCACGAAAATTTAATATTTACCAGTCAGAAATCAAAACTTTAGTTACAAATATTATTATTCTTATAATTATTTTCACTTCCGCATCTGCAGATAAGAACGTCAAAAAATCCGCATCTGCATACGTCAGTTAAACCGCATCTGTAACATCCCTAAATCTAATCGATATTATAGAATAGCTGCGGCGAAAGATGAAGCCACCGCGTCATAGTGACATGAACGCATTGCGCCCGCCTTCTAGCTTGCTATTGGCTGTTTCGGAGATCCATGTGCGTCGAGCGTTTATTTTTATTCTACCGCTATAAATGGATATGTCGAATTTATTCCATACGCCACCGTCTGCGGGCAAATAGGCGTTCACTACCATATTATTGATGACGTGCCTGGCTTCAACTCTCACCGCGGGCACTATACGTTTGAGTTGCCTTGATAATGACGTCAGTGCCAGTGATGCATAGTCAGAAAAGATTTAACGATTTAAAATAATTGATATAACTAAGCTTCAGTGATCCCAAGCTTTATTTCCGTTGCCAGTACGTTGTAGAAACGGATCAATGGTTTGAATATATCTAAGACATAAAGGAGAGCACAAAAGTGAAGTTGCCTTTTTTTTTCAATGTAGGCAGTCATTTTCGTCCGGCTTTCCGAGATCCTGATTGGTTCTCTTTTCTATCGTGAAGTTACTTGCGATATCTCGAACAATTCGATCAAAACTCTGGCAGTATATTTTATAAGGACATCTCGAGAAAGCTATACCTACTAGTTGTTGTTCGGAACTCAAAGGAATGGTGAGACCTCTGGTGAGAAATGCGCCGAACTGTCCCAAGGGCGGTTTTTGACAGGTAAATTATGGAGGCATAAGGTAAACATTGATTTAGAAAAGCATGATGAAGGCTAGGTTATCCTCCATCATACTTTTCTAAATCAATGTTTACCTGTCAAAAACCCACCTTAGGACAGTTCGGCGCATTTCTCACCAGAGGTCTCACCGTTCCTTTGGGTTCCGAAATAAAATATCAATTCAAAAGTCCGGTCAACATTGTATTACACTACTGACAACTCAAATCAAGCTAATGCACACTAAATATTTTTCTTAAACGTATTTGTAAGCTCTTTTTTATAATAGGTACCTACATGAGCAGTTAAGGTAGTCGGTGCACGAAATTACTTTCAGCCGATTTTTTTTTCTTTGAACTACAGACGAACTTAAATACTCAGGTTACAATTTCCGAGCCGGTAAGAGTACATACACCAGTAAATATGGAGGGTAGAGGATAAGGAGAACAATCCCTGTGTATGAAAAGTGTCCGCCAAAAAGAGTGAGAAGGAGTGTCAATTTCTCTCTGATGATTCTATAGGTTATATTTACCAAATATAAAATAATGTTTGACTACGTAAGTGATTGAGGTTTTATTTACTGTGAATATATTAACTACTCGCCAAAAATATTAAATATTTCCTTTCAGCACACTTCACTTCGTCTACAACTGCTAAGTTTACATTGGTTTACATTAAACACTTTTTCTACACTAGCGCCATTCTGGTCACTTTTTGAACTGTTATTTGACGCTTTCAGATGAACACTTTTTCAGTTTTACCCCCATACAAGATGATTCTCCTTATCCTCTACCCTCCATACCAGTAAAGGATAGTTGAAGTACGGTTTGCGTTGGTTTCAGTAAATGCGACGAGAAAATAAATTTTAGCGCGGGATTAGCGCTGCAACTACCTTAACGAAAATACTGGAGTCGAAGATTAACTGGTCTTATTAACTATTTAATAAAATTATAAGCTTTTGCGTTAGTTAGAAGTTTATACATTCGAAATGGTGATTAATTAATAGCTATTTAACATTAGAAACCTGCATTTGTTTCAAATATCTACTTTGTTCAAAACGAAGCATGTTTTTGATTTTAGAGAGTTGCAAGAGAGAGATCATTTACTATTGTATCTAATATCAAAGAAAACTTATTATATTTTAAAATGAAATGAGAAGTAAATTCACATTCAGTGGGAAATTAACAAATAAATGATGGTTTAACGTGTAAATTATTTAGGAACAATATTTATAGTTTTTCAGCATAAGTACTTAACAAAAGAAAAACACCTCCATCCACAAAAAAACTACAAATTAATGTGAAATACATAAATGTGCATTATACAATATTCATTCTTGTAGAAATTCAACTTACAAGAAATATTTGTCCAAGTAAAATGTAACAAAATACAATAGATTCCAAGTTTACAGAGAGATTATTTGCAGATTATAAACGCTCGATTACTGAGCTGATTGGGATAACTTTGTCCCGATAATGCGAAGTTTCGCGTAGTTAAAATGGTACAAAATAAAAATTTCGTCAAGTGCCAACTTCGGTACCCACAGAATGTTTAATACTTGCAGCTATTCGGAACCCAAAGAAATGGTGAGACCGCTGGTGATAAATGCGCCAAACTGTCCTAAGGAAGTTTTTTGACAGGTGATTTAGAAAAGTATGATGGAGGCTAACCTAGCCTCCATCATGTTTTTCTAAATCAATGTTTACCTTATGCCTCCATAGTTTACCTGTCAAAAACCCCCCTTACGACACTTCGGCGCATTTCTCACCAGAGGTCTCACCATTCCTTGGGAGTCTGAAATACATCCCACGATTTCTGTGCCGCTTATCTCAGTAACCACTATACCGATTTTGATTAAACTTATTTGTAGTTAGTTTGACTACATTAAACTGGTATAGGTATTTATTTTCGATCCTTATGCCACGGAATTCTTTCCAAATACTTATCATTAACTTCAATGGATCACAGTTACTCTATTTATTGAATAGAGTCAATCTTCATAGGTATTTATCCTCCATGATTCTAGATCTAGTTTTTAAATGTGGACACGATAATGTACCAGAATTGACTACTTTGTGAACCCCCCACGTCGGCATTTTGGAATTAAAAAAAAGATTTAGTGCTCTACTCGCTGAGACCCATTCATAGACACCCCACATGGTTATCTTCAACAACTCTTTTGATGCAAAATCAGCTTTTGCCTGAATTGACCCAAACAAACTATTACCATGATGACAGCTGGAGTCTATTGCATGTGAAATACAGTACTATCTTTTCAATCCGTTGTTTTTTAATTAATCAAAGTTATAATGCATTTTTTTTTAATTCACCTGTTCTATGTATGATTTGTTCTCCGCTTACGTCAAAACTATACCGTATTGTGGGGGTTGATTAACAAGAGAGTACTGTATTATTAATTACAGATTGCCACTATTTTTTCGTCAACTTACGTTGCAAAACTGGTCTCCACGAAAAGTACTTCTATTTTAACGCGATAATATATGGTCTATCCTGAAGGTTCATTCTAAATTTTTAAAATAGGTGCAGTGGTTCCGGAGATTACCCTCCACATACACACAAACTCACAAAATTCTCACTCGCTCTTTACACTATTAATATAGATTGAATAATATTTTAATTTCTGTTCAAATTTTGATCGTAATATACTATTAAAAATGAAATAACAATTTGTTCTAACATTGTTTCCATAATATGTAAAACTTACGTAGTATAATTAATTAGATTAGATTGTAAATTATAGACGATAACCATCTAAGCTTATCAGCGTCAGAAGTTCACACAAAATTAACTTTCTGAAATACCGCCTGAACCCTATTCGATTTTTATCACTTGGTTTTTATAAAATCATATAAGTACCGTATGTTCAAAAAAAAAAGTTTTTACTACCTTCCTGATTTTAAATCATAAGTACTTATTTGTGGAAATAGTGTTTATAACACATTGATAACAATAAAAGCAAATAAGCAATATAGTTCAGTCTTTTTATGTTTTGTCTGTACAGATATTTTCTGTAAGCTGAAAACACATACCATTAAATGCAAAAATACAGGTATTTAAAAATTATTTGATTACAATATAAAATTGCGGTTCAAACGCAGAAGAAGAACCCATATCATAGTATCAAGTTTACCATCCATTTTTAAATTGAGCAACTTTCTGACAATATTAAAAAATATTTTCTTAAAAAACATATCTTGCAAGCGTACATACAATACTATAAAACACACATAGTCTTATTTAACCAACAGTCGAGTCAATGAAGCTGAGAACTCGGAAAAAACTTCTCAATTCTCAAGAATAGTTCCGATTTTTTGAGGCGCGTTTTGTTAATTTCGCGAAGGTGCTACTCGGTAATTTGTCGTTATGAACAAATGTGATGTTTCTGCGCGACCTATTCATATAACAGAATAGAATTCTCCTGTGTTAGTATACATACCAATGGATTACAAAATCCACATACTGCGAGAGCTGTTTTTCTTTGACGTGAAAACGTCTATTTGCTTGTTAAGTACAGCGATAGCTGATCGAACTTTCTTGTGTTACCAAATACCTTTAAATTTGAATAGTCAATAACTACGGGACTAATAATGCGATAACAATGATTGAGCCTACAATGGACAGGGCATGTCTTTACGAGTTTGTCGCGCACGATTTGTTTGGCCGGTGAGTTATCGCACGAGTGTAGGCGCATGCGCGTGATAGTCACGTATTAGCTTTGTGTAAAGTTTAAAATCAATGTAGCGTAGAAATGCGTTCAGCTAGGACGTTAATTCAGGTGTCCTTTTAAAGAGTTCGCGGAACACTACTCGGAGCTAAAGTGAGACAATAAAAATAGTGAAAATTGGTACAAAACTGTAAAACATATCGTCTGATATGATACGTAAAGCTCGCAATTATAAAAAAACGTAGTCAACGGAAAGCTCGCATGGAGAGGAATGCACTAAGCCTAAAAAGTGCAGTGCCGAGCGAAAGCGAGAGCTACAGTAGAACGAAAAAACCAAAGTAAATCTTTTCGATATGAAAATAAAGATCTTAGAGGACTGAGACTTTTAGAATCGTTAGGTCAATACGTCTCAAACAAGCATACTAAATTTAGTCAAAATCGAATTATTGTTTTTAAAATGGCATTTATATGCGACGCGAGCGTATAAGAAAATTTGTAAGAAAAAAAAAAAATTAAATTTCAGTCTGGGGGCTGGAATGTTTTTGATTTCAAATAATATTTAAAGAAATATATTAAAATCGGAATTGTTCTTGAGGATTAAGAAGTTAAAATCTTCATTGATTACACTACAACCCTTTTCTTAATATTTATAATTTATAAAGCAAACTTTGTTTTGTTTCAATTCAATTGAAAAAATAAATGATAATTATCAAACTCACGATTATCACGAAAAGCATTTAATCACATATATTTCAGTCCTTCAAAATATTAATCATTAGTGGAGAAAATTAAAACATCAGTAAAGGAGCAGCGTTCAGGTCTGTCTGTTTTGTCACAAATAAGTCCCGCCAACATGTCTGATTCCAATATTTTAATACAATTAAACAAAGATCAGGTGTGTAGCAGTCACTTCTTACTTAATGCAATTTTATTATTTGAGATAGGAACATATATTTTATATGTATAAAAAAAAACATTTAATAACTTCAAGGTTCATCATACGACAGTACATAAATTTGAAGTATGTTACCGACTGAGCGGCCCACTGTATGCGCGGGACATCATTTCCGTTCTCAATTTTTCACAACAAAAAATCCTGCTTTATCCGCGAGCTAAGAAGTTTCACTTGGAAAATATGCAAGCTTCTGCTTCTTGATCAACACGGCGTCATACTTTTTATCTTTCATTTACTTTACGATAAATAAAACAGAAATTCGAAAGGAAAAAATCAAGTGCTTTCAATGTATAAACAAAATATACAACCTTCAAAAAATACACAAAAACATGACATTGTATACAAATTTACTCCGACGGTGTGAGATCTTTTTCGACTTCTCCTTCAGAAAGCAGCTGTAGCAACAGCTCGTAAACGGGTTCGAACGCTTTCCGACTTCCCGTATTCGTGAGTAAAAGATAGTCATGCATATCGTGATGACTAATTGTACCGTCTGTTTGAACAAAACCTTTATCTATTACCACAACTTCCACTTTGGGTAAAGAGCCGGCTTTTTCTTTTATCATTTCATTTACTTTTTTTAGATTGTCTCTTAAAGGATTCGGATGTTGTCCTCGTGGTAATAACGTCTAATAAAAATAACAGGCAACATAATTTAACGGTACATCTCCGATGCAACGTAAAAGAGGCGATTGTAAAGAAATGATTAGTTACTTACCGGAAGAACAATATACGCTTCGGGATGTTTTTCTTGAGCCGTTTTCACGATTTCAAGGATGCCTTCCGTTATTACTTCGGGCGAATCATTAAAGTTATTCGTGCCAACGTGCAAAACAATTACCTGTAAATAATACAGCATAATACACTTTTATATTACGGTTAACTATTTATACTAGCTAGTACAAAGAACGAGGTTACTGGATCGGGTGATATAAGAGATTGGGAGATAGCATAAGTCTTAGAGACTGCAGTGAAACAATCGCTTTCGTTTGTTGGTCCTTAGCCCTTTCGATTACCAATCAAATCAACGATGTATAGCTTAAAATCTTCGCAGAAAAATACTTAACATGAAAAAGGTCAATCCCAATCGATTCAATGGTTCTCTAGTTATAAGCGAAAAAAACAAAAGAAGTTACCAAAAAATATATCTATAAAGTCCCAATATGGTTCAATTAGGCCGTCCAAATCCGATATGTCGGTATCCCGAAGGATTTCAAGCACGCATCCGTATTGCATTTCTGTAAGACCAAGACTCCCACCTGGATCAGGATATAGAAATCGGTCAATCGTATTTGAATTATATTTACCTTAGGCTTAACATTATCAAGTTCGCCATTTTGAATTCTCCATAATACGTTTTCAGTTCTGTCTCTGTGAATACTGAAATTTAAACAGTGAAGCGGAGCGAATAAATCATTCCAGGCATCGGTGTGTTGAAGCGCTTGAAGAATTGAATCTCCAATAAAAATCACATCGGGATCTTTTTCCCTCGTTTCAGATAAAAATCGTTTATGCTGAAACAAGACAATCAGTTTTACACTTTGTATTTATAATTATATATTTTCATAAGATATATCTATGACCTATGCTAATATTTAGGGATGCATCGATACGCCTTTTTGCCGATACGATACCGATACTCTTATAAAAATATCGGCGATACCGATACGCTTATTGTGAATTCAAAAATGAAGGTATCATATTAATATTATAAATGCGAATGTAAGTTTGTTTGTTACGCTTTCACGCAAAAACTACTTAACCGATCATCATGAAACTTTGCACATACACTCTTGAAGGTATTAGAAGTAACATAGGATACTTTTTATTAAAAAAAAATAAAAATTTTTTACGAAAAATAAGAAAGGGTTGAAAACATTTTTTGGGCCCAAAAATACCGAAAAATTTCTCCGAATCGTTTCAAAATTGAAATTTAACCCTTTAGTAATGATTAAAATGTGCTATTAAAATTTCATTAAAATCGGCCCGACAGGACCGGACTTACAAATTTTATGAAAACGAAATATTATAAATGCGAATGTAAGTTTGTTTGTTACGCTTTCACGCAAAAACTACTTAACCGATCATCATGAAACTTTGCACATACACTCTTGAAGGTATTAGAAGTAACATAGGATACTTTTTATTAAAAAAAATAAAAATTTTTTACGAAAAATAAGAAAATTGTTTGTCAAAATATGTGCAATACCTCAACCCCTGATATGCATGTCAAAAGTCGATTTCCATCTCAATCGCGGGCGTAGCCGCGGGTAGCGGCTAGTAATAAATAAATCACAAGTCAGATTTTTTTTTAATAATATAAAAAGTAGAGATAACTAAAAATTTTAGTAATTAAAATTAACCAATGTGAATTTTAATACGGTATAGTGCGTACTACTATTCAATAACTTTAAAGAATAGCTTCTGTTGCTACATTGTTGAAACACCCAATGGGTGTGTTTGGCCGAAGTAAGTACTCACTAAATTTAGTAAGTCACTCACTATACTTACAAAATTTTCGTCCGGAACACAAAATAAGTGCTAACGCAGTAAGCATGGCTTAATATAAGACGCCATTTTGCTTATTGTTGATGTAAACAAAACAGACAGAAACAGACCTGTCATTTATCCATTTGCAACTATTTACATGAAATAAATTATATTGATAAATTTCGTACTGTCAATTATATTCAGTCTATAAGGTTATATGTACGGGATACAACGTAAACCCGTGTTTTGAGTTATGTCAAGCCAGTAAGTCTGTCCTGACCGAAAAGCGCTATAGTCAGCTTGTAAGATTTTAATTTTTTTATGCTAACTGGCTTACTAAGTTTAGTAAGTACTTTCTTCGGCCAAACACGCCCATTGTTACATGTCTATATTAGAAAAATTTATTTCTCAAACAATGTCACCATCGGGATACGAACATTGATAAGATTTTTGCTTAAAAAACAAAGTAATCTTAAGTTTTGCGGAGAAAGGCGATTTCGCAAGTCTGTTTGAATAAGACCTGCGCTGGAAAATAGTCTCTATGATGCGACAGAACATTTGGAAACTAAAGTACTTCTGCGCAATTTTTTTCAAGTTTGGGTATAAGACGTCATTGTGCCAGAAAACGAATGGCTCTGCATCTCTCGATATATTGGGAGACCTTAGGTATCTCTTGACTTCTTTTTTGAGAGAATTACACATTTTTAAATTAAAAAGTATCGTTGAATGGGTCATATAATAATCGTCGATACCGATATATCGGTATCGGACGCATCGCTACTAATATTATAAATAGGTAAAGTTCATTTATTTATTTGTTTGCTTGTTTACGCTAATCTCAGAAACAAATGAATCTATAATAAAAATTCTTCCACCGTAACAAATTTTATATAGGTAATAGATAATTAAAATATATATTTTCTGTAAACCACAATTTTTAAATAATATTATGTACGTAGATTTTGCGCAAGTATCATTTATATAGTGTAAGCCGAGGTTAATTTTTTTTTTACTAAACAATTTTATTTAGGGTTTTCAGGCCGGCCTTCCCCAAACTTAAGCCCAGTATAAGGCAGTTGAGTTAATTCTTTTATTTACAATCAATTTAATCCATAAAATTCCCATAAAATATTTCTAAGATGTTTCCAAGATTTATGAAATATAGTTATAATTTATATGGTTTCTTTAAAATTAGTAAAAACAGATATAAGCAGTTATGTACAATACAAATCCATCTATTATCGCCTTCAAAATCCTCAACTGGCGCAGCACGAACACATGAATTCATTTTGATTATGTTTACTTAAAATTATATTAATTTTCTTCATGTAATTTTTAATATTCTATTCATAAAACTCATAGAAAAATCAGCTCAGGTTATTAATTTATATTCCGTATCTGTCACAAAACACGAACTGTCACGGTTGACAGCACTTGAGGTAAACTTCGCAGTCGCTTTTTTAGCCGCAAATGCGTCGCTTTCATTCATAGAGCTATAATTATAGAGCAGTGATTCCCAAAGTGGTCTATATCGACCCCCAGGGGTCTACGACAACTTGCAAGGGGTCCATGTCAGCGGGAAAAAAATTAGGGGTCCATGAAATGAAAAGGGGGGTCCACGATAGTGAATCTCCTAACAAAAAAAGAAACAAACTGGACATCGTTAACCGAAGGAATTTAAAATTAAATCTACCTAAATTGATGCCAAATGTTAAAAATTTATTATTAAAGCATCAGGTTTATCCCTCACACTAAAAGTATTTACTTTTTGCTTAGTTATTTTATGTAACAGAAAGTAAATTTTAATTTGATTCGTTTTAATTTGAATCTAATTAATAAGTGTATAAAACTAAACATTTCACACTACATTTCACTACCGTTATAAATTTAAATCGTTCAAAGTGAGTAGCACTATACCGGTTGTCAAAAATACATTTGAAATTAATGAATATGCAAAAAATCAATATCAGATAAGCAGGGGGTCTACCCAAAACCGAAAAACATGGCAAGTGGTCTACGAGACAAAAAAGTTTGGGAACCTCTGTTATAGAGAGATATAATTTATAATCAATCAGTTTAAATTGATGCTAGCAAACAAAAAGAATAGCATTTTGATAATTTCTTGATAACAAAAAAACTACTTTCTGTTTGTGCCGCGATATCTAAAATTTGTAAAAAATGCTAGTATTATACATACCGATTATCTAGCTTCCAATCCTCCTTGTCGCTGGCCTATTCTGAACTGTCAAACTTATTGACGGTGGAAGCATTTTTCCTTTGCAAAGCAAAATCGTCTGAAAACTATCGTAAACTGTCTTCGAAAGTAGTTCAAAATGATTAACAATATAGACAAACTCGCAGAAGACTTAGAAAAACAGGAAATTGAAGTAATATTTTATTTCTTTTTATTGATAATACTGAGCTGTTAGGTTATGTTAAACGATTTTGTTTTTTTTTTTAAGTCTCCCAATGGAATTCCGCCATCGCAAGTATACGCGCAACTTTTAGCTGTTTATTTATACCAAAATGATTTGTAAGTAATGGGATGCAACTAATGGATTTTTGTAAATTTTAATAAAATTGTTGGATCTACTTACAGATGCAATGCCAAATATTTATGGAAGCGTATCCCAGCATCAGTTAAAACGTCGCATCCTGAACTCGCGCAAGTGTGGAATGTTGGGCAACATATGTGGAAAAGGGATTATCCGGCGACATATACAGCTTTAAGCGCTGTGCAATGGCCAGAACAAATTGCTGAAATAATGAAAGCTTTAATGGGTTTGTATTATCTTTTTATGTGTATTTTTTTCAGACGCGATTTTCTGAACTTGTATTTTGAATTTTGAAACAGAGAGCGTCCGCAACCGAGCAATAAACCTGATAGCCCAAGCGTATTCATCACTTTCAATGGATACCGTTGTAACGATGACCGGCTTGAACCAAGAACAGGTCCAGTCCGCTTGCACGGATCATGGCTGGTCAGTAGAAAGCGATACCAGAATGGTACTTCCGTGCAAACCTCCACCGGCACCGACTTCAGAAACATCAAGCGAAGACCAACTCTATAAGCTTACTGAATTTGTATCATTCTTAGAAAATTAATTCTTTGTTTTATTTTTTTTTTCATAATTTATGTCGGCAAATACATTCATAATAAATACATTTTTTGAAGTTTTACAATCTTTATTGTATACTAGCTGCTTTATAATCTCGGTATGTCTATGTTAATACGCGATGAAAAATTGTGCACCCCTTTTTGAGCACATTGCGCGCACGGAGGAGTGTGAGATTGGGCATAGTTAAAGTTCATATGGAGGAGGAATGCCGAAAGAAGAAATTTATGTTACAAATACATTAAATAAAATAGAACATTCATTGTTATCATATACTTTTATTCTATACTGAGCATAGGAATAAAATCGCAATCGAACTATTATTAGGGTGCAATCATCTATCTTTTTTTTACGCCGTAAGTACTGGCGTATCCAGGAGGGCAAAACAAGCACGGGGGACCCGGCTTATGAAATTGCTAATTTGCCTCCTCCTGAGCCAAAAGCTGGGTACGCCCATGTTAACGTCATAGAAAAAGACAAGGTTTTTGAAACAGATACTTTATTCAGATTAAATGCAAGTACATCAACCATCGGAGAAATCGGGGAATTACATCGCAGAAAGAGACGCAGATATATTTTCGATACGCTTTGTTGCGTTCACTCACCGCACATTGAGTAGATAGGCAATGATTCATATAGTTAATTAATAGATATATGCTGCCATCTGACGGTATAGTATGTTAGGCCTGTACCTTTGAAACGGTTAGTAAGTTGTAGATAGTCGAAATTTGGTATACAAATATGTTTAATTTTTTTTTTAGTTAATAGTAGGTAATTTTGTAAGAAAATTTTCTTTTTCTGATTTATCTGTACCTATTTCGAAAAAGTTAGGCATATAAAGAAGTTGGTGAAGATTACAGAAAAAACTATAGCAAATGATTTACGAGACTTTCGGCATACGAAATACATTCATGCTTGAGCGGTTTTTAACATACTTAAAGAAAGGAAGCTTTCAATTCGACAGGTATATTTATATATTTTTTTATTGCTCAGTTATAACTTCTGGGGGGGTTCTCATTTGTGTAATTTCGACTCTGTTGTATTCAGGGAGATACCGGAATGATTCCATATAGTTTTTTCTTAAATCGGTTCAGTAGTTTCTTTTTCTACTAGTCAATTGTTATTTTATGTTCACTCAACTTTAACTTTTCAAGTATACCGATTTCAATGCCATAGCTGAATTCATCGGCGCCCGTGGCAAGATTCTGATTTCGCGCCTTAAAATTTTGTTGATTGCAGTGGCGTCACTCTACCGTTTGAAACCCGCGGCAAATTTTACTAAATGTTGTAATAATAATAGTTACGATCCTCCTGTGCACAGAGCCCACTCGGGCTGGAGGTCTCCTCCAACCGGGGGCCGTGGCATTTTGTCCGTCCTGCCACCCTATTGTTACGCCACTGGTTGATTGATATATTGACATAAAACAATCATAATCGCATTGTTGATTGCTCCGGTTGCCAGGTTTTATTTAGGGCGCTGAACTCAAGGTTTTAATCTTAAGTCATGTAAGTTTGTAAATAACTATTTTATACATTAAGTAGTTTACTCGACAGTGCGATAGATGGCAAAGTAAGTATCGTATTGTGTAACTGTTTTCAATACAGCTGACCAGGGGTAGTCCGCCAAATGTTTTGCAAGACTGTGCCGGATTAGTGACGTAGCTTGCAGAGAACATACTTGCCCTAGACGAGTCCTGTATCTGCCCTATCAAAATTTGTCATGAGCCCCGCATCATTGATATTTGATACGGCGGTAGCCAGCGGCGGCCTTAGGGGGTGGCGAACAGGGCAATCGCCCGGGGCCTCGCTCTTGCAGGGGCCTCGCGCAACAACCCGAGCAAATTTTAAAAAATATAGAGTTTTTTAACTATATTTTTTATTTAAAACTTTTGACTTTGATCCTTAATTATTTATTAAGGCTATAACATAACGGTAAATTAAAAGTTCAAGATTGTTTTGAGTTTTGGGGGACGGATTATTAGATAAATAATGATTTTTATCTCCCGTAGTCCACAGCATATTCACAACAATTAAGTTGTGAATTATATCAGACAACACTGCGGCTGTCCTGATTGTTAGGCTATATTTAAGAAAAAATCAAATACCGCTGTCGGGCCTAACAATCAGGACAGTCGCAGTGTTGTATGATATAATTCACAACTTAATTCAGACCTACTTTCGCATTAAGGCTAATTTACACTTTGTTAAGTAGCAAGTGCAGGTGACAAGTGATTAGTTAACATGATTTTATAGTGTTAAGTGTGAAGAAAACGTTCACACAATGTTTAGTGCTTTTGCAGGTCCCAAGTGTCTGCCGTGCAGAAATCGAACATGACTTGTTATTGAAATCCAAAAATCTAAGAGATTATGGCAGAAAAAATGGATAAGCAGAAGACTTCAGTATGGAGCTAATGATAAACTTTTCCAAGAACTGATTAATGAAGATCCAACTGAATTTTGTAACTCAATGCGAATGACAGAAGAAATATTTAATAAGTTATATTGACTATTGTTGGGCCAACTATAACAAAATGTCAAATAGTTCACAGTGATTCGGGTGACGCTGCAAGTGCGGGAGTGCGCGGGTGTACGGGGAGAGCTACTTAACAGCTACTTAACAGAAAAAATAGACCGACCTTCTATTCACTTTACTTTGCACTCGCACTTCGCACTCGCACTTATCACTTAACAGCGGGGCCGTTTACACTTTGATTTTACTAATCACTTAACACTTGCACTTGCTACTTAACAAAGTGTAAATTAGCCTTTAGGTACATAATTTCCACGAAGGCCAAAGGGCCTCGCAAAGACCTGCCGCCCGGAGCCTCGCAATGGGTAAGGCCGCCTCTGGCGGTAGCTACGCCCCTGGTATGATTAGTTAGTGAAACCGGGATAGGTCGTTAGTTAAAAATAATTATAAATATTAAGTATTCAAAAGAAAATTACCGCGTCTTTATTTAGTCACAAAAGACAAAATCGATTTTTATCCTATGTTGTTAACCTTTTAATTTTACAAAATTCAACAATTTCCATTTTCCTTCGTCCACAGTACGTATCAGGAACCATTATACAATATTCATTATGCGTTCTGCTTTCGAGTTATTATGAAATCATAAAATAGAGTCTTTCTAGACTTTTTTCTGGATATTCTGGAATATTGAACGGATCTTTGTGAAATTCGGTATACTTAGTCAGCTTTACATGCTGTCAATAATAAATCTAAATCTGATAGATGTTATAATAAAAAATAAAAATAGAGGAGTCATGGAGAAACCATATATGTGTTACGGTCTATACCCGAATTCGGTCAATGACCGAAATAAATGCGCAAAACTAGTTTTGACCAACGAATATTGCCTAAACCCGAAATTTTACATTTAAACGGGTATTGAGTGTTATAAAATGAGCAAAACTTGTTTTGTGCATTTTCAATTGGTCAAAACTAGTTCTGTCCATTTTTGAACGGACAGTACTAGTTCTGCTTGTTTCATTCAATCAACATCCGAACCCGAACAGGGTTATGTTCTTGTTTATGTAGGTATCCATCTATATTGAATTGTTCTCCTGAATGTTATAATAAATAAAATTGTGGGATATTCAGTGTAATAATTAAGTAAAAATGCAAGACGAACTCGAGTCTCAATTAGTTCGCCTATTGGAGGCTTCTGAAACATAATTTTATGACGAAACATAATTGCCTTACTACACTAAGTGAGGTTAAGAAAGCAAATTTATTGAAAGCTGAATTAAAACCTCTGTCTGCTAAACAATACATAAGAATAAATCGCTTTGATATAATAAGTATCATTGATGTGGAAAAGTTAATTAAAAAGTAAAAAAAATGGTTGTCTGTAAAGTCGGTTTACGGACGATAGTTTTACGTGATAACGTCATAAAGAAACATTAATGAACTCTCTGACGTCACGCGAGAAGAGAGAGAAATGCGTACAAGCCGACGCTTGGGCCGATCGTGCCTATCTATCGCTTATACCGCGCTCTCGCTTGCACGCTCAGGCTCAGGCGGAACGTGACACTTTTTCGTGCGTGCAGCCGGTGTTTCATCAATTTATAAAACGTTATCACGTCAAAAACGCAAAGACGATTCCGATGCCCTATACTAGTAGGTACTGTCCGTTCAAAAATAGACAGAACTAGTTTTGACCAATTGAAAATGCACAAAACTAGTTTTGCTCATTTTATAACACTCAATACCCGTTTAAATGTAAAATTTCGGGTTTAGGCAATATTCGTTGGTGAAAACTAGTTTTGCGCATTTATTTCGGTCATTGACCGAATTCGGGTATAGACCGTAACATATACAACGGCTTTGCTACTGCACGTGGAACTATTCTAAAACTTCGACGCTACTGGCAAAATAATTGAATGAAACAAATGCTTGTTCTTTTTGTGGAGATTCTGTATTTTTCGAGAGTATGCGTTTGCTAGACACATTATGTTTCGTGTTAACCTAGGTCGGTTACGCGTCTTGTTTTTATTGTTCGTCACGGCGCGTCGTTAGTGTGTTTGTATGTGTTTGAGATTTGCAATTGGAGCTCTAATTTTGTCCCGACGTCGTCTCTAATGCATTCGTAATTCTTTAAGTGATGGCCTGCATTAGTAACAGGTCATTCACATCCGATACTTTAATAAAACAGTGTTTTGTTTTTTTATCTGTTGTATTTGAAGTGAAAATGCCATTTGTCTGCAAGATGGTGTGCTCTTGATTGTTGCAATATCACTGATATCTACTACATATGGATTGCTTATGCCGTAATAGTCTCCACTTCTGCCCGATCACTTAGAATTTATCATCGACTAGCGGTGTAAAGGAAAAGATAATAATAATAATGCATTTTATTTATCTAAATCTCCATTGAAGATATACACTGTAACACTAGTCACTATTGCCATAAGCCATGTGTCGTGTATCATGTATGTTGCACGACACACGTACCGCCGAATCAAAGCCACCAAAGGTGTTGACTGAATGAGATAGATTCAATGAACAATTCTATCATATGACAGTGATAGACGCTTATTTGTACTAATTTGTTGACGGTAAATGCAGCTCAAAGCCAATCAAAATAACACGCTCTAGCTTGTTGGTCAGGAGTTGCACGGTGTACAGCGGGGGTAACTGATGATGACGCTTCGTGTGCTACTTCGAAGCGCAGAACAGTGCCTGCGAACGCAAGAAAGTCTGCCACACAGAATAAACGCGAGCTTTGTGGTCTGCCAGTGGCTTTTAAACTTTAGCAACTATTATGCTATATTCTAACACAAGCGGTCCCGTCCGGTTTCACCCGGGTGTAAAAGAACGAATGGGGAAGGGAGGAACACGAGTACACACATTCATCTTAGTTTATCGAGATAAATGTTGTGTCCAAATTTCATATAGATCGGAGTTACCGTTCAAAAGCTTTTGTCGATAAAAAGCAGAATTTATACTTTTTTAAACTAATAATTTTTTTTTAATCATATTAATATTATAAATGCGAATGTAAGTTTGTTTGTTACGCTTTCACGCAAAAACTACTTAACCGATCATCATGAAACTTTGCACATACACTCTTGAAGGTATTAGAAGTAACATAGGATACTTTTTATTAAAGAAAAATAAAAATTTTTTACGAAAAATAAGAAAGGGTTGAAAACATTTTTTGGGCCCAAAAATACCGAAAAATTTCTCCGAATCGTTTCAAAATTGAAATTTAACCCTTTAGTAATGATTAAAATGTGCTATTAAAATTTCATTAAAATCGGCCCGACAGGACCGGACTTACAAATTTTATGAAAACGAAATATTATAAATGCGAATGTAAGTTTGTTTGTTACGCTTTCACGCAAAAACTACTTAACCGATCATCATGAAACTTTGCACATACACTCTTGAAGGTATTAGAAGTAACATAGGATACTTTTTATTAAAAAAAAAATAAAATTTTTTTACGAAAAATAAGAAAATTGTTTGTCAAAATATGTGCAATACCTCAACCCCTGATATGCATGTCAAAAGTCGATTTCCATCTCAATCGCGGGCGTAGCCGCGGGTAGCGGCTAGTTAATTAAATAAAATTAAAATAAATTTAAATGTAATCCTTAGAAAAAAGCAATGTAGAAAATAAAAAAAATAAATAAAAATATTTTCGCCCACGACCCTGATATTGAAAGTCGCATGCTCTACCGATTGAGCCATACGACGTTGTGTTCTCACGACGCTAATATGAGTATATTTAGTTATAGTGCATTTCACCTGAATAGAAGCTTATTTTTGAGATACATTTTGCAACATTTTTCATTAATGCTCCGCTCCTAATGGTCGTAGCGTGATATTATATAGCCTATAGCCTTCCTCGATAAATGGGCTATCCAACAAAAAAAAATTTTTTTTCAATTTGAACCAGTAGTTCCTGAAATTAGCGCGTTCAAACAAACAAACTCTTCAGCTTTATATATTAGTATAGATTAAAGATATTGGTTAAATATGGAAAACATAATTCATTCTAAAATTATGGAGTACCTACTTAAGATTTTGGTTGCTTGCAGCTCATAGAGGAACCGCCACTGGCAAGAAACATTTTTTTCCAGCCCAAAATGACGACGTAGAAGAGACAGTAGGGTTTCACCCTTTAAGTATGAAACCCTTAAAACAATATTTCTTTTTATATATATATTAATTGAAATCAATAACTTAATACGTTTATTCATAAAATATGGTTTCGTGTGTTGTATGTTATTTTTTCGATGAAAACTTGAATTGAAATATTAACTACCTAGTTTAATGATTTCAATTAACTATACAAGTATAAAATGAACGTACAGAGAGGAAGGTTTTATTACATGTTTATGTCGAACACGCATCGTATATTGGCTATGCAGAGGAGGGTGAGCCAATTTTCAATAAGTAGTATTACTCTACGGCTTTACCAGTTCCTCTGTTCAACGGAAAAACTCTCGAAGTACAGAAGGCGCAATAAGCTGAAATTTTGTCAATAGTGTTAACGAGACGCCACTGGAGGCGGCAGCAATGCATTGTTGTCAAAACCGCGTAGACAACAATACTTGCATTGTTGTCGGAACCGCATAAACAACAATGCGCGTACTGTTACACTCATTGTCATCGGAACGTCCGCATAGGAGAATGCCGAAGCTTGTAGAACGTCGTAGAATGTTCCAGAACGCGGCTGAAGAATTTATATAAACAGCGCTAGCGTGGAAGACAGTCAGTGTCAGTGATAATGAACAGTGCGCGACATAAATAAATAAGTGTTCAATAAATGTATAGAGATAAATAGACATCTATGAGCTATAAATATTCTGTGTACATATAGTAGTTTAGTGTTATTATTGTTGTTTTAGAATTCGTTTGTTTTACGTTATTTATTTTGTTATTTCATTTTTCTCAACTGCCGGTCGAACCGGAGAAGGGGAAGCGTTTCGTTGTTCGTCTGATTCAGGGCAATATACCCCTCCTAGCGAAACGATTCTCTCACTCTTTCCTCTCAACTGTAGGTACCGGTCGAAGTCGGAGAAGGGGAATCCTTTAACATTTTGTCTGATCCAGAACCCTAGCACGTCTACAAAAGATACACTTCAAAAAAAAAAAATATTAAAAGAATAAAAATAAACAATTGCGTCTAACACAAATGTACAATTCGGCGATGAAACAATGTATACCCAACCGTGCATATAAAAACTGTGCCGCTTATATTGTGAACTACAAATATATGAATCACTGCCAATTTTTTGTCGAACCGTACAACAGTTTCAGTGCATGTTGTACTAGTTATTTTGCAAAATGACCGAAGAAAATATTGAAATGATTACAACATAATCGGACTTTTTTATTAATGGGACATTAAATTCCCAAAAATACTTAAATATGGTGCGAGATCAAATATCTCCGCCTATTTGTGTTGAACCTAAAGACATTGGGTCACTGATTTACCAACGCGCATACGTCATACCAGTCAGACAATTTTTGAATGAAATGTTTCCAAACCGATGGAGTTGTTTTTTTGTTTTATTTTTGTACAAAAAAATTAAAATAACGATTTAAGAGCTTTTTATTATTAAAAAAGCCAAGTAAAATAAAAATAAATCAAAATAAAATAGATACAAGATCGGACTGGGCCGGAAGGGCCCGGGTGGCTCCTCACAAGCCCGGGGCCCGAGACTGGATAATTGTAGATGGGATACTATCCTACCTATACCGTCTGGCTTGCGACAAGTCCTGCAAGCCAGGCCCGTGGCGGGCCCGCGCAATCTGGGGCCCGACTTACAAACGCCACCTCGACTTTATGGCCAGTTCGACGCTGAGTCTACAAATTCACTCGAAAAATATGCAAAAGCAGTTCGGGATCAAAAATATGAAATCAAAATGTACAACCCTGCGCGTGTATGTACTACAGACAGACACTAACAGATAGACATGCCAGAGTCATGCAACAATCAAACTCAATTGAACAATGGAACATCAATCAAATAATCACTAATGAGATTATAAATATTTGATGGTAACTTGTCTAGATGAAATAAACAAAACCATGATCTGCGTGCGGTAGGAGGACAGTCCAACAATAATTCACCGTATTTACGTTATTCTAAACGTAAATTAAAATTAGAGGTTTTCTGTACAAAAAATATACATGTACAGTAGAACCTCGATAAGTTAAAGTTCAAGGGAAACGTTGAAAAATTTAAGTTATCGAGTGTTTTACTTATCGAGAGTGTGTAGGCTTTCACGGCCGGTGTTGATCCAAATCTTCTTGGTTTCCGGGCTTGTATGCCGTGGTCCATTGGTATTACTACCTGACATTTCGTCTTCAACTGCGATAGACATTAACAAAGGCGCAAAGAAAGTTTGACTCTAAGTAAAACCTGGACACCAGTACTGTACTTAATACTAGCCGTTACCCACGCCAGCGCACGCGTTAACAGAAATTATATTTTCTTTATATAAGCTAACAAAAAAGATTCAGGAGTGCCTAAGATCTGCCAAGGATACCAGAGACCCACTGGCAACACCCGGTATTTATCGCGTTCTCTGCACATTGGGACAACAAAACGAAGTGTAAAGGCACGCATAACAGAACACAAGAGAAGTTGTAGACTGGGACACATCGAAAAATCTGCAATAGCCGAGCATACGTTGACTCTAGACAACCACAAGATCCTTTTTGAAAAATCCAAAGTTATAGACAGAACATCGAGTTACTACCCACGCACAGGCCATAGAAATACACAAAGACACAAATAATTTCAACCGGAAAGATGAAGGTGTGAATCTAAGTAAAACCTGGACACCAGCACTGTGCAGTACCAACCCACTGAATGAAACGACCAATCACAGAAGAGCATACTACGACCGAGTAGAGAACACGAGCACGTTGACTATAAAAGACGGAAGTACCACACTTGTCGACACTCGACACATTTACCTGTGAGCAGCCTAGAAGGAAACTTTGCCCGCTACCTCATCGCCTTTGATAATGTCTACCGCAGTTGTAGACGAAACGTCAGGTAGAAATACCAATGGACCACGGCATACAAGCCCGGAAACCAAGAAGATTAGAGAGGTTTTGAAAGTTCAATTTTTAACTTAACGAGGCTCTTTTCTCCTTGAACCACTTTTCACTGCTTCGATTGCTCTTAACTTGTCAGAATATGTTAGTGTGTTCAATTTTCGCTTCATTTTATCACTCGTTAATTAATATTTCATGCGCACAGCAATACGTAAAGAGATTTAGTAAAAGACTGAAGTAAAAATTAATAAAATTCTCTGCAAAACCTTTTGTTTGTATATTTGTTCACGATGACTCACTGATAATACTTTAAGTTATGGAGGTCACCAAATTACCAAAATATTATTTTAAGTTATCGAGAGCCAACGCTCAAAACATTTGTTTAAGTTACCGAGGTTTTGTGCTTTAAGACTAATTGAGGTTTTGGGCTTTGAGGGAAAGGGAATTCAAAAAAAAATTTAAATTACAGAGGTTTTTAACTTATCGAGGTTCTACTGTATCAACTTGAATGATTATGAGAAACTGGAAATTAGAAAAAAATAGCGTCCCGGCTTCACCCGAGTGCTATAGATGTAATTTTGCAAAATGTATTTCTTTTGCGGCCCGGCGTCTGAACTAATAGCTTTTAGCAAATTCTACCAGATTTGCTTCTGAACTAATAGTTTTGAGCGAATTATATCAGATGTCGCTACTTGGTACTAACACAGTTTTTTTTGTTTGCTTCTGTACTAATATTTTATTGGAAAATTTTTGAAAAAAAATTTTTCTCCCTTTCGTTTGATATTATGCATATAGGTATTTATAGAAAAAGACATTCTGAATCGATTCCGATCATCCACAACTCTGTATCTTTTGGTTTCGTATAGATATAGGCAATATAAACTGTTTAATTTTTTATACATTTTAAACCGTCATAGCGTCTAAGCCATATATACTATTAATTATTATATACCGAGCATAGAAATAAAATCGCAACCGAAACATTAAGGTGCAAACATATACTTCTGTCTTTTTTTACGCCCTAAGTACTGGCGTATCCAGGAGGGCAAAACAAGCACGGGGGACCCGACTTAAGAAATTTCTAATTTGCCCATTCCTGGGCCAAAAGCTGGGTACGCCCATGTTAACGTCATAGAAAAAGACAAAGTTTTTGAAACAGATACGCTTTGTTGCGTACACTCACCGCACATTGAGTAGATAGGCAATGATTCATATAGGTTATTATTAAATATATGGTCTAAACTAATCGAGATACGAATTTGCGCGTAGACCTAATCGATTCAGCGTACTTTTTTCTATAAGATACGTCAATATTATGTGAATTATAGACGCTCAACAGCTTAGGTCATCAGCGACGTCAATATTAAGCATATCGGGAATATTTATATATTTTCCTAAATATCGTAAATCTTTTCATGTTTTCATACATTTTGCAAATCTGGAACTTTTTGAGACAAAAAAACAAATTGTGCTCACACCCCTCATTAATAAATTAATTATTATAGATCGATAGTTGCTATTACATATTATCGCAGCTGAACGCCGCACCGACAACGTCGTGACCGCAGATTGACGCATGTCATCATGACTTCCGTTACAAATAATAAGTGGCCCTCAAAGTCCTATTTTAAAACAAGGGATGTTATTTCAATTATTTATTTATTTATTACTCTTATGTGAAGTTTTTATGTACTATATTGAATTGATTGAAATTTCTCACGTTTGATACATAATGCAGGGGGTGATTTTTAAATTAATTATTTTTTTTTTTTAACAGCGTGTAGGAATCAAATATACGAACAAATATTTCAAGTAAGTATTCTATCAAAACTCAAAAATGAAAGAGAAACGGGCTTTCCAACTATTATTAAATTTTGAGGTCGGTCCCGGCTTCATGTTATGTGACTACGGAAATATGTTATGTCATTATAAGTAGTATTCACAGAAATTTTTCGACGTTGTTCCCGTTTTGTTAGACACAAAGATGCGTGCGTCGTAGCCATGCTTTTCTGTACATGCTTATAGTAGCGATAATAGGGCCTTCCGCGAATTATTTCGGATGCATTTCCGATTTGTGCTATAATTTCTTCGCGTACATTAATCGGGCTTTTGAATGAATTAATTAAAATTTAAAAAAATTAATTAAACTTTAAATGGCTTATTTTTGAGTTTTGATAAAAAAGTTACTTAAAATATTTGTTCGTCTTTTTGATTTCTACACGCTATTAAATAAGAAGAATCAACTAAAAAATTATTCTGTAGTATAAACTATACTCTACCTGGCTTCAAGTCAAACATATGGCAAAAGATAGGACTAGATTTAAAAATTTCGTAGAGGCCCTATGCTCCACTTATGAGTTAAAGGAATTTATTATTATAAACTATACTAATATTATTAGGAGGCAAAAGTTTGTAAATTTGGATGTAGGAGGAGGTAGTCTACTCATTCGATTTCAATTTTTTTTCACCAATATTTAGAATGAACCTTCCGGATGGACATAGGTTATATATTATAGCGTTAAAATAAAAGCGCTTTTCGTGGAGACCAATTTTGCAACGGAAGTCGACAAAAATACGGTGGTAATCTGCAAATTCGAGTGAAGCCTGACCGGGCCGTTGTCAACCACCACAAATAGGTCTCCGCCTGCTGCATGTTGCGATTTTCTGACTTGCTTTCTAGTTATATTTTTGTGGAGTCGGGTTTCCTGTTTCTTTTTTTAATAATTAATTTTTAGTTATTATTTTTTCAACAAAATGCATGGTACTCAAGGGCGTAGATAAGGGGGGGGGTGATAAAGGGGGTAATTACCACTCCCAGGATTATAGTAATAAAATTAAAGATAATACGAATACCTGCGCTAAAAAATAAAATTTAGAAATACTTCTTGAAAAATAATTTGTAAAATTGGTTTGGGAATTCATATTTTGCTTGACATTTTCCTTTGTGAGTAATCTTGTGTGATATTAATAAAATAAAAAAAAAATGATTTTTTTGCTTTAACCCCTCCCACCAGAAATAAAAATATCTTCGCCGTTGATAGATACTATTAAACAAACTAAATTGCCATCAGCAATGTCAATTTTACTAATAAAACAAAAAGTTATATCTGTTTGAATTTGAAGTGTGATATGTGACTAATTGATAGACTATTTATAATAATTAATTTATTCCTGTATTATCATCATCACAGACGCTATATTTATTTATTGACTAATTAAGATTTTAATTGTTCAAATCCCTTTTTATTTAAATTACTAGTTTAAAATAACAGCTCTCAACACTTTTAGTGTCATGAATACACAATACTTTGTTGTCATTAAAAAATTTAAATTAATAATTTACAATGCAATGTCTATAAAATTACCGTTTTTAAAACGAACTAAGCTATAATTTTGTGCAGTGTGTTAAAAAAAAACACCGACCTCAATTTACATTTTTCTGTTGATTTTTTATTTTTGCCCTTCAGACATCTCTTCGAAATGTAATTAAAAATTTGATTTGGGATTCAAAGAAATGAATATACGAAATGTCTTTGATAAGTTAACATATTACTTGTTTCAACTGCATAACTAAAAAGGTGTGTTTTATGTCTTTTTATTTTAGGCACACAAATTTCTCTGTATTTCCATCTATTATAGACATTATAGTAATGTAGTTAGAGAGTAGTACGGTTCGCTTAATGGGGCGGCAAAGCAATGAAAAAATATAGAGCATACTATAAGACACCACTTATATCGCGCATTGTAAACTTATGACTTAAGTTCGCTGCACACGAGATTGATATTACCGCTAGATTCCTTGCTAGATTTGGTTCCTAGGTTTCAAGCGTGCTGCGACGCTGGGTTTCGTGATGGCTTTTAGGTTTTAGCTTCGCACGATGCGTGTACTGAATCTGGTTTTGTAGATGAGTTTGGTGCGGGCGCCGTGACAGTTCGAAAGTTAACAAAAGTGAACGTTTATGGCGTCTCTGAAACAGAACACACACTACGCCGCCATGTTTGTTTGTGGGCGTTTGCTCATGTCACACACGTGACAAAATACTGTTTGCTGATTGGTTTTTATTCAAAACGAGCTGACAAACAAGCTCGAAAAATTGCCCTGGTTCTAGTTTTGAAACCCATCTTGTGACCAGACACCAGGCACGCGAGCCCGCAGTGACATCATTTCGATCTTTCGCTGGTAACGCGCTAGCCAGCGTAAGTCCCAGCAATGATTCCATGGGCAAAACTAGCCACGTACGCAGCGGTCTGAATTTATAAGTATATATTATATAGTCATAAGAATGAAGCATGAACGTTGAGCAAAGAAATTGACTGAATGGATGAAAGAAGAAGAATCAGAAGACAGAGAAGATGGAGAGATGTAATAGACCAATTTCTTGGGAAGTTCTGACATCGACTTGCTCAGGACAGGAAGCTGTAGATCAATAAGAAGGAGGGATTTATATAGGCTTTTATTTTATTATTAGTACTAATAATGATGGCCATGTTAAGGTTGAGGAATATTATTCATGACGCCTGGTATATCTACGCATTGGATATGTGTAAATGCCGATTTTACATATAGTTTAGTGGTGGGCGTTGATTCAACGAATTTAATTTAAAAAAATTGCATAATTACCGTTGCGTCGTGCTGCACTGTGGTTCAAATCATTCGTCCCACTCCCCGCGAGAAACTGGCCAATCAGACGTTGTTGTCTTCAAGATCTGTACAATTTCACATCGACACTACTGCCATCTAGCTGTTATTATCATGAGAGTAAATGCTGCTTTCGATAGTTTGTCAATTTATAAGGTACTAGCGCTCGCGTCCGGTTTCACCCGGGTGTAAAAGAACGAGTGGGGAAGGGAGGAAAATGAGTACACACATTCATCTTGGTTTACCGAGATGAATGTTGTGTCCAAATTTCATGATGATCGGAGTTACCGTTCAAAAGTTTTTGTCGATAAAAAAGAGTATTTATACTTTTTTAAACTAATAATTTCTTTTTAATTAATTAAATGAAATTAAAATAAAATTAAATGTAAGCCCTAGAAGGAAGCAATGTAGAAAATAAAAAAAATAAATAAAAATATATTCACCCAACGTGGGGCTTGAACCCACGACCCTGATATTGACAGTCGCATGCTCTACCGATTGAGCCACCTGGATTTGTGTACTCAGAATGCTAATATGAGTATATCTAGTTAGTGCATTTCACATGAATAGAAGCTTATTTTTGAGATACATTTTGCAACATTTTTTATTAATGCTCCGCTCCTAATGGTCGTAGCGTAATATTATATAGCCTATAGCCTTCCTCGATAAATGGGCTATCCAATAAAAACATTTATTTCAATTTGAACCAGTCGTTCCTGAGATTAGCGCGTTCAAACAAACAAACAAACTCTTCAGCTTTATATATTAGTAGTATAGATAGATTTGTCATACTCAACTCAATATTGCATTCCTTTGCACTTACGTCATTGTAATTCTAAAGGTGCGATTTTGTGATGTAAATCTGTCTGATTCGAGGGGTTCTTGAATCGAATTCACTGAATCGATCCAGTGTTTCAGATAGATATAAAAAATCGATTCCTTGATTTTGATTAATCGTTCAACTAGTTGATGTCATTCAGTTACCGGTTTTGTATTGTTGGTGTAAAAATCATGAACGACCCGCTACTACGATACACACTTCTTTTTGTTTGATGGACATATCAGACACGGTATAATTATTGCGCTGGAGAGTGCGAAGTGTATACCTTTCAGTCAATTATATTATTGAAAAATAAACAGTTTGGATTAAAATCAGAGTATCCATTGCTGGCTGTCCAAATGTTGCGGCAATTTCTTATTATATGCAATCAAATAAAATAGCATGTGTCAATTTTGTTATTAATTTTGCATTTTTTCATTAACATTTCATTCTGTTTGTTCTTGAATTTGGAGCAGTTAAAACTACAATTTATTATTTTTGCATTTAATAATTCTAATAATAATAATAGTAATAATAATAATAATAATAATAATAATAATAATAATGCGTTTAACGTCCGTTTCTCGACTTTATGTCATAATAACCACCATTCGCGCCATTACTATTTTTTATATAGGTATCACACTTCCCGTTGTTTTCTACATTTTTAAACTTCCACTTAATTAATAGAAATGGGCGAGTTTTAGGGCATTAGGATAAGATAGGCAAATTGTGAGCATAGGGATTTGACAGGTAATCGGCTATAGCCTAGAATAAGAAACCATCTCGATATATTAATCTGGAATTATTGAGGGCCAGGAATTACCGTTTGTCGGCGAGAGGCCCAGGAAAAAGTCCCATTGCTATTAATAAGTGAAAGTTGAAAAAATGTAGAAAATAACGGGAAGTGTGATAGATGGAAAATAGTAATGGTGCGAATGGCGTCTGTTTAGACATAAAATCGAGAAACGAACGTTAAACGCATTATTATTATATACCGAGCATAGGAATAAATTCCCAATCGAACCATTAGGGTGCAAACATATACTTCTGTCTTTTTTTATGTCGCAAGAGCTCGTTGGTTCTGATTGGCTAACGCCATAGATTAAGACATAAAACTTTTGATAAAGAGATATTAACTCCATGCTAATATATACAATTTATTATACTGTCGGAATAACCAGGGAATTACATCGTATAAAGAGACGCAGATATATTTTCGATATGCTTTGTTGCCTTCACTCACTGCACATTGAGTAGATATAGACAATGGTTTGTTAGAAATATTATTTTTTTTTTTTTTACTTAAATTACGTGCTCAGCAACTAGAAATATTATTCAAACTATCAATCATTCGTGCATTCTATTAGATAATAAATAACTAATACTAATTAATTTTTATATGTTTTAGATATTTCTGAAGAAGATCCAAATCCGGATCAAAACGTCATCTTTTGTTATATTGATTTATATTTTTATATTAATTTTATGTCAATAAATGGTCTGAAAAAAATTGTTCGACAATTTTATTTATTTGAAATTATGGCTACTACTTATACCTAATAGAAAATAAATAGTTGATTGTTTTGTTATATAATCCATCGTGCTTATGTTCATATGTTCATATGTTCATATGTTCATATGTTCATATGTTCATATGTGTATTATACATTTATAATAACTTATATGCAATTAAAATAATTACATGAATGCGGAAACCAGACTGATCTATAGGTACTTTGCTAACGATAGATATACGCACTTCTATTAATTGTTCGCTGTTTTTGTGCTGCCAAAATAGATGACCCTCTTGACACAGTAGGTCAGTTACAATACAAGTAGGTAGCTTCAGTTATATTATTGACTGATCTAGCCTTCAGGGTCTGATTAAGTGTGTTGAAGGCCTGAGGCCATTGCTACAGTAAAAGGAAGATGGAGAACAAATAAGGAGAGTAATTAAAAGCTTGTAAGTTACTTTATCTAGCCACGCGGCAGTGTGTCAGGCTAAGTCCAAGCCAAGAAAAAGGAAGCAGCAGTCGTCTATTATATTACACGAACTATTTGGACCACTTAAACTCAAAATCTATTTAACATAAACACGTGAAATTTGGTTTATTTATTAAAACCCCTTATAGTCAGAGTGCCCGTAAAAATTTATAGATACTGTTTGTTTTTTTAATTGGATAGCTTAAAAACTTCAACCAAAACGCTAAAATAATGTTCTCTGACAAATAACATGGACCATTTAAAATGTCTGACACCTCGAATATATCGACATATTCGAGGCGTCAGACATTTTAAATGGTTCATATTATTTGTCAGAGAACATTATTTTAGCGTTTTGGTTGAAGTTTTTAAGCTATCCAATTAAAAAAACAAACAGTATCTATAAATTTTTACATGTCGTCAAAACGACATCTTTCGGAAAATTTAGAGGGAAAACGCCCCAAAATCAAGAAAAGTCATAGAGGAAATAGGTATCAGACTAGGCCTACTGAAGCCATATACAAAGTTTGCGGAGAGTATGTGTCAGTAAAATTTTAGCCGACGGGCACTCTGGCTATTAGATTAACTAGAACCCCAAATTGTAAAAATACAGCTCAAACGATTGTTCAGATATAGTAACGTCTAAAAATCGGCTTTTTTATACTGACTGCGACATAATAATATAAAAAACTTATCCCTCTTCCAGATGACCGAGAAAGTTGAAATTTGGCGTCCAGATAGGTAATTGTGTATATAAAGGAAAAAATCAGAAAACAGTGAATTTTTAAGATTTTAAATATTTTCCAAGCAATCGATTTTTATTAACACCTAGCGTCTTTCGAAAAAGAAAACTATACAAGAAAAAATTAATTTTACAAATCACTTTTGAGAGATAAATGTAATAATAATTTCTTTACAAAGAGTAATGATAACCCATCAAAAACATAAATGTGAAAAGGGGAGCCAAGTTCAATATTTAGAATTATTATTTTCATACTGTGAAAAACGGCGCCATACCTCAATACAAAAATTCCAGCCAATTGGGCGACGGGACCATTCTAACTTCAAAAATGTTGACATTTGATTATAATAAAGAAAATAAAACTTCTGATATCGTGTGAGGTGACGCTGTAATGGCTAGTATTCAATATTGATATTAACTATTCGTTGCCATGGTTACCTACAGAATATGTTCCACGTCATGTAAAAATTAATCAAAGCATGCCTAAGTAGTTTATTTCTGACAGATCCATAAAACAAAAGAGCGGCTGATTTTTTTTATTTTCAAAATATTTCCGAAACTAACAAGTTAAGAAAAAAAATTTTAACGAAACTTTCTTGAAAAATTAAATAGAATAATAAGCCGTTATGAAAAGTATACCATTATTATATAAAAAACACCGTTATAGTATATATCTCTTCTGCGCATGCGCCGACTTTCCTCAAAAACAATAGGGCTCTTCTTATTTGCATACCAAACATCCTCCCAAAATTTGGTGTCAATCCGCTCATCCGTAGACCTGTATCGTGTTCACAGACTAACAGACGCAAAGAGTTTTTTTGGATTCGGGAGACCTTACAACGGAAAGATATTGTAAAATTTTTGAAAAGTGATTTTTGACCTAAACTAGTATCATTCCTCACTTGTGGGTTGGAATGGTGAAATAATTGAGATCTAAAAGAATATGAGACAACCACATTGTTAGGTACGGCACTGTTTTGGCGTTTGCATCTCTCAACGAGTTTGTTATTCAGTTTGTTTGTTGTGACATGTGTCATTCGACTGATAATATCCAATTGCTGAGTGCGTCGATCGGACATCAGACTAAAATAATGTGACCGATGCCAGACATTAACTTATAAATAGATATTTACGCTCGTGTTCTTTAACGAAGAATGTCTTGTATGTATATTGCATTCGTGTTAAGGCCATTTTTAATTGAATCAGGGATGCGCCCGATAATAAAGTCAGATATCGGATAATATATTTTATTACCGAACACATTTGAAATTGTTACAAAAACGAAACTGATAGTAACAGTGGCGGATTTACAGTCTTAGCCGCCCTAGGCCCAAAACCATGTATTAAGTACCAGCTGCCCCTTTCTCAGCACCCATCATATAGACTACATAATGAGTTTACTTTATTACCAATTTTTATCGAAATCGATTCAGATATTTAGTTAACTATAATAGCTGCTAGTTTGTAATATTTTCCGAGGTTTCACAAACTCATTTTTGAACTTAGACATTGCACCCTATCAATAAAGCTGACGTTAAATCATCTTAGAAGAGCGCTATGTAACCTAAACTCAAATCCTCGACAATATCTTGGTTTGGGGACGTGCTGTCGAGGCATCCAGGATTTTCATTATTCAAAAAGAATTATGCGGCTAATATTCAACTTAAATCCAAGAGAATCTTTAAAAGAAACCTTCATTCTAAATAGAATCCTCACACTGCCCAGTATATATAATTTTAAAACAATAATGCATGCAAAATTAAGTTGCTCTAACTTTACACTCTGTACGGATGTACATGAGCATAATACAAGGAGCAATAGTAATCTATTCTTAAACAAATGTAATTATTCTAGATCTATGACAGCGCCATATTATTCGGCAGCTAACTTATTTAATAAACTCCCCGATGAAATAAAAAACATCCACAATACAAATATTTTTAAAAACAAATTGAAGGACTTTCTTTATAACAAAGCTTATTATAATGTTAAAGAATATTGTACGATTTTATTATAACTTTTAATGTTACTCTGTCTGACTATGTATGGCACATCGTGCTTTTCATACAATAAATTTATGTATGTATGTATGTAATAGCTCAACAATGTTGGTTTTAATAATTTATCTGTTTTAAATGCATTTAAAAAAAAATTGGTTGTCTGTAAAGTCGGTTTACGAACGATAGTTTTACGTGATAACGTCATAAAGAAACATTGATGAACTCTCTGACGACACGCGAGAAGAGAGAGAAATGCGTACAAGCCGACGCTTGGGCCGATCGTGCATCTCTATCGCTTATACCGCGCTCTCGCTTGCACGCTCAGGCTCAGGCGGAACGTGACACTTTTTCGTGCGTGCAGCCGGTGTTTCATCAATTTATAAGACGTTATCACGTCAACAACTCAACTGTCCAAAATATTGATCTAAATTAGATATTCCGATCACTTTTATTATTATTGTTATACGATGCGGTGCAGACTGCACCGTGCAGTGCGGCCCGTCATACGCCATAATGTGTTATGATTTTTTTCATTTTGATCTACGAAATCCTGAAAACAACTGGGGACTGAATAAACAGGTAACGGTCACCAAACTAAACATTTTCCTTCCAAAACAATTCTCTTTTTAACACATCATTGGCGACTACTGTAAAACTCGCTTATTTTTTTTATAAAAATGGCGTTTTCAATTATTGAGACGATATTTTTCTAGATTCTTACTCTCAAGACTGAGTGATCATGTTTCTTGTCGAGATGAGACAACACAATTCATTGACTGTCTATGGGGTCCTTAATATATCATTCAGTTGTGTAAATAAGGTGATTACATAAGAGTTCAAGAACAATTTATAATAAATAGAATTATTCTATTTCCAAAAAAGTTAAGTGTAGTGCTATCTGTTTTTACAAACGCTTGGACTTAAAAAAAAACATTGCAACATGGTAGATAAATTGACTGAGAGTCAAAACTGTGTGCTATTCGGCAAAGTGCTTAATTTAGCGTATGAAATAGACCGGCCTACGGAAATACTATTAGAACCTTCATATCATCTTCTAAGGCAAGATTTTTGTGGTAGTCACATGTCGGTTGCTATTCTAAACTTGGAAGGAGACATATTATTAGACTACTATAATTATTTTGTTAAATTCGCTGTACATGGCAACTTGAACGACGAGGATTCAAAGTATTTAAGTCATTTATACGATAGAGAGATATACATTATTGCCTATGTGCTGGTCGAACTAGATAGCTATCTTACAGGTATTCCTGGAATGGACTTATTGATGAATTATCATTTGAGTTACGTCGACAGTTATTTAGAAGAAAAAGAAGAATTTGTTATTATCCGTGCACAAACAGCATATCAATTGGACTATTTAGATTATGAGCACTGTAAATTAGTTATGAAATTTCTGGCAAAGTTTCATACACTGTCGTATATGATTGGAATTCAAACACATCGAAATCCACTGTCTACAAGTACAGGCTATCGGGCGTGGAGGGCAAATGCTAAATTTATACCATTTGGAATATTTAGACGTATCTATTCGACATATATGGCGTTAGGAATGGAATATTTATCAAATATTAATGGCGCAAGGCAATACTTTGATATAATGAAAGAGTTTAGTGAAGGATTTCTTGAAAATATGCTGTGGCATTTGTCAGAAGAATACACCAAACGTTTCTTTGTTATTGTCCACGGAAACTTAAATCTTAAGAGTATCAAATTTACCTATAACGTATGTATTCATTTATTTTTATAATTTTATCTATCATTGTCATCACTTTTTTTCAAAGCTTACCAGCAACTGAGGTTGTTTTAGTCCAAATTCCCACTTTACAAAAGTTTACTTGACAAATTAGTGAATTTACCAGATATGATTGAAACCATCAAATCGGTGGTATAGAGTAATTCGATGTGTTTATCCTTTTTTTGTATACTCTCTATATTGAATAGGGTTCAATACTCCTTATTATATAGATTGTAGAGAAGAAGTTAGGGAGAAAATGAAGGAAGGGTATAGAGAGGAGAGAAAGAAATTAAGGAAACTTATAAATGTATCTAAGAGGAGATTCTGGCGGAATATCTGTGAGGATCTGGATACGGATGTATGGGGAAATGAATATAGGGTTTTAACAAGGAAGTTAACAAACCAGAGAATTAATGATCATAAATCCAATTTCTTAGGAGTGGCTTGGGGAGGGTGCATTTGGTCAAAAATTTCTGCCGCTGGTATTTCGCGCTCATGTGGCTTTAACAGATAGGCTAGACGGCGAGGAGGTAAAAATATTAAAAAGTGTATTATTCGGGCACAGGCGAGATTATTGCTGGAATCGCTTCGTTTTAGGGTTTGCTTACAAATTGTTGGTGTGCTTGATTTTATAATTAACAATTAGTGACGAAAATAGTGTTTTTTCTCTATTTCCTTTAATATCTCCGTTCCTCTTGACTTTTAGTATAGCATATGCATTGAGCAAGTTGTTCCTTATGAAATTTCCTAAAAAATGAGCACTGACAGAGGTCGCTAAGTGCAATTGTTAACTTGCAAATAGCCCCGAAAGTTAAAAAACACGTTTTTGTCACTATTTTTTTACCGCAAAATGAACGTGTGAGCGTTACCCACTAGCTGACGCCATATTGTTTCATGCGACAGATATCGGTCCACCGCTACACTTGAAGCTGGTTCTCCTGGTTATGACTTCGTGGTCGATACGTATAATTTTCTGTTTTTTTTGACAGCTACATGAAATTTAGGTTGTTTATTCGATTCCATGGAGTTTTTCTCTCTTAAATTCATGAACTTACTGTGTGTATGTGTGTTAACATAATATAAAAAACCTGAATTTCATGAAGCTGTAAAAAAATCATCTAATCCTTTCACTCGTAGGTAAGCACGTGTCTTATGTACCTTTAAAGCCTGCTATCTCTAAAAGCGAAGCAGGTCGTTTCGACGCCGACAGTTCGACGCCAACGGTTCGACGCCAACGTTTCGACGCGTGGCCAGTTCGACGCCGTACGTTTCGACGCGAGGTCAGTTCGACACTATACTCTTTTTTCGTTCTGTTTTTTATTTTTAGAATAACTTTGCTTCATCATTCAAATAAATGCGATATGCCTGATATAATAGATATATATAATAAATGATAATGTGAAACCCAAAAAGCTATAACAAAGAATTCAACAGGAATTACTTCGTTGATAAGAAAAACCTGTCGGTGTACTTTACTATTAAAAATTCCCGTTGAACTTTACGTGGAACGATTCACAAAAATTTGTTGTCATGTCCATACTGGCAGTAAAGCTTGCCCAAATGTGCGGTGGAAAAGTTGCATTTTCGTCAATATAAATAGATATCTATCAAATAGTCGGAATATTCAAAATATTATAACGAAAATTTTGTTATCGGCGATTCGGGATTAGGTGATCACGACCGAATTTTAATTTTCGGAAAAGCTAGTGTAAGCGATTGGATTCACCTCGTAACAAAAATTTACGTTGATCTTTTTTCCAAGATTTACATATAAAATATATATTATATTATATCAGGCATATCGCATTTATTTGAATGATGATGCAAAGTTATTCTAAAAATAAAAAAGATACGAAAAAAAGTATGGCGTCGAACTGACCACGCGTCGAAACGTTGGCGTCGAAACGTTAGCGTCGAACTGACCTGTACCGCTCTAAAAGGCCCCCGCTTTCAAGCTAGCTAATTGGCATACGTTTTTAACTAAATATTGCACATTTACTGCTAAGATATTAGCAGTACTAAAATGATGTAGGTCTGGCGGGTTGGGATCTTGGTATATTATTTATGATAGTTTATTAAAATTAGTTCAAGAACTAAAATCCGATTACTCGAAAGCATGAAACAAGAAAATATTCTCATCTGAGAATAGCCGTGGTCATATGCCACCTACCCTAACAAAACATTACATTAGAGCAGTAGTATGCTCTAGGGTGAAGTGCATCACGCTATACATCTAGAGGAGCTTCATATATATGAGATGGCATACGACCATGGCTATCCTCAGATAAGAATATTTTCTTGTTTTATACTTTTCAGTAGTCGGCTTTTAGTTTTTGGACTTATTTTTTATTTAAATTAACTTTTTTGAACGTATTTGTTTTCAATTTGCTCTCCTCTGGGAACAAAATTCAAATGTGTTACCCGGGCCATAATAACGAATCTATTGACACCTTATTTTAAGCAATTACTATTTATTAAAATCGGATGAATAGTTTAGGCGCTACGGTGGAACATCCGTAAATACAAACATACATAAGCTCATAACCATTCCTTTTGGCTTCGCTGTAGTCGGGTAAAAAAAATTAAAAACCGCACTAGTTTTTTTCTAAATTCAAAAGAAATGTGGTCATTATATAAGCTTTTTGAAATATTCTTTGATAATTTTTTTGACATTAACAAATGACGTAATAGTATAAATCAAAAATTACCGCTTTGTTATTCTCAAATCGTTTAGTGTAATGGCAGTCTACTGTTAATTATTACTTACATTTTTATAAAAAGTGTTTTTTAAAAAAATGGAATTGGCAAATAATGCAATACTTGGATCCAAAATAAGTGATGCAATGTATGCTTTAAATTATGATCCATCGATAGTACGTGTATATTTTGCTGAAGAGATCATAATGGAGTCTTTCTTTGGTCGGTACAAAGAAGTTTGTATGGAACAGTGCGTGGGAAATCAACCGTTTCATCATTTTATACTTTATGTAAAGTCTGCTGTACATTGCACATTGGCCGAATATGAATCCGAATATTTGAATCAATTATTCGAAAGAGAAATCTATATACTTAAGAATGTTTTACCGGAAATTGATCGATTTTATATAAACGTACCTCAGTTAAGATTACTTCGGGAATATTATTTCGCTTATGGCAATTGTTACCTGGAACAAAAAAAAGAGTTTATTGTATGCAGTGGGCCTCAAAGATATTCATATGAATATCAAAATGTTTTTGATTTGCAACACTGTCGGCTAATGATAAAATTTCTGGCGAAGTTCCATGCGCTATCGTATTTGGTTGGTAGACATACCTATTACCACCCGTCGAGCACAATTCATGGTTACAGAGTGTGGGAAATTTACGGAAAATTTTTTTCATCTGAAAAACTTCGTACAGCATATAATACATACATGCAGTTAGGATTGCAACATATATTGGATCTGCCTACTGTGGAGCGATATTTTCATGTAATAAACAATTTTTGGGGTCAATTTTCGCAAGATATGGAAGGAATGATGGAAAGAGCTTTAGCGGAGCACAATTGTGTCATAGTCCATGGAAATCTAAATCCTAAAACTATTAAATTTAGATATAATGTATGTATTCGATTTTTGTTTTTTAGACTTTCCTGGTGGAGTTGTGATAGATGAAGATGGCTCTTGGTGTATACAGAATGACCAGTAATTGCTCATATTCCTCTCGGGAAAAGAAACTATGACTAATTTGGAATTAATTAACCTCTGTCATTTGGGGGTCGGAAATGCGTCATTTTCGAGAAAATGTACTTCGTTTTTTTTTACAAAAATTTTGGGAGTTAAAAATTAAAAGAAAAAAATATTCTCACGTTTTTGCGTGAACTTTTCCATGATCTGATAGCTTACTAATTGACCAAACTTCCTAAAACTAAAAATCACGAAATTTACTGTTAGTTTTTAAGTTGTGTGTTATAACTTACAGTAAAAGTTAAAAAAAAATTCTTCACAGAAGTGTCATTAAAATAAAACAATGACGCATTTCCAACCCCCAAGCGATAGAGATTAAATCATTCCAAATTAGTCATAGTTTCTTCCCCCGAGAGGAATACGAGCAATTACCGGTCACCTGTAAATGTCGCAGAGATATTGTCAAATCCGTGCTGTATTATAATTTCACTAGTGAATTTATAATGGCACGATTGAAAAAGTTTCGTGCAATTATAATTTCCCTAAATGAAATTATAATATCACGGGTTTAACAATATCCCTGCGACATATACCGGGTGTTTCAAAAGTCCCGAAACGACTTAATATTTCTTATCGGGTAAGCCGGACTAAAAATGTTAACGTGTTTTTTTTAATAACGTTTTCATGTCTATCGAATGGCACAATTAGATTTTGGGACCGAGGGCCTTAAAAGGATCCCGTAGGGCCCAACTTTGGAATTTTAAATAGGGACCCTACTTTTTTATTTCATATTCCGATTCTGCGGAAAATTTTACACAGGAAGACGTCTCAGTATTATTTTAATCCTGGGGTCCTATATAAAGCGTCTAAGAAAGACCTAATAATAAGCCATGTACAAAAAATATATAAATTTGAAATTATTGACTTATTTTTACTTAAAATATTTGTTTTGAGGAGAAATTTCGCTAATAGATACTTCATAGGTCTCTAAAACTCAATTTTGAACCTTAAGACTAAAAAGGTCTAAAAGGGTTCAGAGTTGAATAAGTCTTAATTTGAATTGGGTTACTTTTTTTCACCTACATGATAGTGATACAGCATAGTGTATTTTACGAAATTGAGGATGAGACAGGCACCCATATCGAGTTCGAATGTCAGGCTCTAGCCTACAGGAGGACAACCATCTTTAGATACGTTGAAGAGAATGGAATCATTCCATAAGATAATTTAGTGGGCAATCTTTTGGAGCTCATAAGGAGATTTAGATTATTTGTTTCTTTTTAGGACGTGGTGCACTTTTGGACTAACTAGGACTATCCCTATCTATTTTATCTTTAATCATTACACAGGGTGTATCACAGGAAACCGTACAAAGGGATAAGTACACAGTACAAATTAGTTAAGATCAGATATTGCTTTGACCTCTATTCAGAGGTCGTTACCGTGGTTTACATAATAAAATCTATTCGAGAATAACCGATTAAGCCACTGCTTAATCAAAATTGAGGTTTATTTGAACATTTGCTTTAATTTTTTATTTTAACTGTTTGTTTGGTTTAATTATGTTTTCTAAATAAAAAAATTGTTTCATTAATAAAAATAAATTCATTTAATACTGAAGAATTTATTTTAATCGATTTTTTTAATTATTCATTATTAGCAATTCGGAACCCAAAGGCATGTTGAGATCTCTGGTGAGAAATGCGCCGAACTGTCCTAAGAAAAGCATGATGGGGGCTAACCTAGCCTCCATCATGGTTTTCTAAATCAATGTTTACCTGTCAAAAACCCCCCTTAGGACACTTCGGCGTATTTCTCACCAGAGGTCTCACCATTCCTTGGGGTTCCGATTTATTGTTATTAAATAATGGTTAGTCAGCGTTACCATGGTACCCATTCTCATATGTGGCTAAAGTAATCGTTGATCCTAACTAATTTGCACAATGGAGTTTTCCTTATGTTCGGTTTTCTGTGGCCATTTTTTTAAAAATTTGATTGTCTTTCCCCAGGATTTAATGAAATATTGTTTCATTTCAGACTCACGGTCAACCGGTGGGTGTGATATTAACGGAATGGCAAATGGCTCACATCAATTCACCAGCTATTGACGTCGCAATGTTTCTTTCCGTTTGTGTTGACTCACAGCTACGTGTAACTCGCGGCGACGAACTTATAGAGATCTACGAAACAGAAAGAAAATTAACTCTTCTTGCACTTGGAGCCTCAGAAGAGGCTGCTAACCTTTATATAAATTTTCCGGATGAGGCTCGCAACTTTTACAGATATGGAGTAAACTTGAGCTGCGTGTCGCTTCTTTATATGTCTTTAGAAGAATTTACTACACCAGAATTTAAACAAAAAGTTGCTCAAAGTTTCATATATGCCATTGATCAAGGTTATTTCGACTATCATGGTTAGTCCAGTGGTGCCCAGCTTTTAACCTGGCTTGAGCCAATTAAGTATTTTAAATTTTTTGGGGAGCCACATCATTTTAATTATAATTATATATATTGCTTTTAATATTTTAATTTAAATGTATAATACGCGCCACGAATCTAAAAGGCTCGGAAGTTAGATGCGAATGCGGGCTTGCGCTTGTGCAGTCTGTTGAAAAACTACAAACTCGCAACTCAACAAAGCTAAAATAACAAAAACAAATTTGACAATAGCGTACTCGACTGTACTTTAAAGCAGGAAAGCGACAAAGGCAACGAGCCATCACGGCCAATCACCGACGAGAGCACGTTCCGTAAGGTAGCTGGGAGGTAGTGGGGGTCTCAAGGGCTCTAAAATGTGCCTTTGCGACACTGTTTGTGACTAACTTCCGATCATTTTAGATCCGTGGCGCGTATTATATAGGTAAAAAGATAATGCACAATAGATTTTAATATATCAAAGAAAATGTTAATAAGGATTCAATTACAAATTAAATATAAGAAAAACATGCCATTGATCAAGGTTATTTCGGATTATCATGGTTAGTCCAGTGGTGCCCAACTTTTAACCTGGCTTAAGCCGATTAAGTATTTTAAATTTTTTGGGGAGCCACATCATGATAATAATAATTATATATATTGCTTTTAATATTTTAATTTAAATGTATAATACGCGCCACGAATCTAAAAGGCTCGGAAGTTAGATGCGAATGCGGGCTTGCGCTTGTGCAGTCTGTTGAAAAACTACAAACTCGCAACTCAACAAAGCTAAAATAACAATAACAACTTGACAATAGCGTAACGAGCGATCACGGCCAATCGTTCCGTAAGGTAGCTGGGGTCTCAACGACTCTAAAATGTGCCTTTGCGAAGCTGTTTGTGACTAGCTTCCGAACCTTTTAGATCCGTGGCGCGTATTATATAGGTAAAAAGGTAATGCATAATAGATTTTAATATATCTAAGAAAGTACGTAGTTTATTAAGGATTCAATTAGAAATTAAATATAAGAAAAACATTAATGTGAAACCTGGCACTGCATTTTTTTAAACAAATTAATAAAACCAAAAATTATACAAATAATCTATTGTTTTTTTTTAATATTATAGTAAGTGCTCAGCAATACAGGCTATAAGCACTGAATGAAGAAAATTAGTAACCAAATTAATACCTACAATTAATGTATACCCTAGGAAAGTATCTTTGACATGCGATCTTTGCGCCATCTCGTGTTTGATTTTTTAAAATCTGGCTCACTCAAAACTTCCAAACCCGTGGACACCAGCGTTATTCCTAATTATAAAAAAATATTTACGCATAATGTCAGTCAATAACTACATAAATGATATAGGTACATTTTTTATTTCAAAATTTTTTAAATAATATTTTTGACAATTATGATATTTTTTGTGTATTTAATAATGATTACACACGTAAAATAAAATTTAATTACCCTTGACGACGTACTGCTGCTGTCCATTTTTTTCCTCTCTAATTCATAAGAAAATCCAGGAAAACGGTGGAATTGTAATTCTCGATGTTTAGTTGGTGTATCTTTACAATCAACAAGACAGCACTTCCGATTTGATAGCTTTTTACCCATTTTATTCAACAATTAATCCTTATTAAAATGCACGTATAACATATTATTATTGAAAAAATAAATAGTTGGCAAAACCAAAAGTGCACATCCCGCAAGTTTTCCACTGTACATTATATTATAATGAAAAAAATTGAGAAAATAGATTAAAACAAATAAAAAAAAAATAAAAATATACGAGAAACATTAGTAAAATAAGAAATTTTTTTTAGCAATTATGCACGGGTTTTGCTCTCAAAAATCCCGATTTTTTGAGTTTCTTGTCCTAGTTTATTGACTTTCTAGTTTATCGAAGAACGCATTTTATAGACACAATATCCCAAAACACTATTTTTCAAGAATATCCCACCGCTACACTAGCGGTATGTGCAATAGATTAAAAAAAACAATTAAAAAATTAAAATGAAAAAAATAAAATGAAAAAAAAAAATAATAATAAAAAAAATATATGAGAAATATATTATATATAATATATAAATATTAAGTGGAATAAATGGGAATATAAAAAAAAAAAAATTCTTATGTCAGCGGGAATCGAACCCGGCACCTTGGGATTACAGGACTTACGCTTTAACCGTTCGGCCACACCGATGCCGTACAACGCCTTTGTTATTATGGTATAGAAGTGTAGCAGTTATTTTACGTATCATACTACATTAATTGAGTATATTTATTATGTTTTTTGTTTTTTTATTTTAATTAGCTGTCAAAAATAATAAAAAAAAAACTGTTTATAAAAATTAAACTACTGAACACATTTTGGTGAATTTAAATAGGGTTCTGGTCTGATAGTAAACAAAGTGAATAAAATATAACCCAAGGGGATCCGACCAAAATTGCGATCTGTAGAGTCGTGACGTACGTACATACGTACGTACGTACGTACGTACGTACGTACATACGTACAGACCAACCGACAACTGCTGTTTGTGATTTTCAATTACAATTTTAATAGTATTTATGAACTCGAATTGATTTAAAAATGGTTCTGTTTTATAGATCAGAATCTCCTCTTTTCAAAAAGTTTCATTTTGAATGGATTTCGTGTGAAATTAACTTAGATATAACTTCTTATCTGAACGAAAGTCAGCTCTGATGCACAAAGCGATAATAAAGCACATACCGCTAGTTTAGCGGTATGTGCAATAGAATAATAAGCCGTTATGAAAAGTACACCATTATTATATAAAAAAACATATATCTTCTGCGCATGCGCCGATTTTCTCCAAAAACAATAGGGCTCTTCATATTTGCATACCAAACATCCTCCCTTTGATTTCAATGCGTTCATCCGTTTGACCTGTATGATGTATCGTTCTCACAGAAAAAAAAACAGATAAATAGACGCACAGAGTTTTTCCAAAAATATGTTTTTTGGATTCGGGGGACTTCAAAACGAAAAGATATTCTAAAAAGTTCAGAAGTGATTTTTGACCATTCCTTACTTGTGGGTTGGAATGGTAAAAATAAAAAAAAAAACATCACTTATCGCTTTACAACTAGCGAAAATTATTTTGTTTTTTTTGTTGTTGAATTGTATCTTTTGATTATTTAGGGACCAAGAACCTAGAAAAATTAATAAAAAAAATGTGTACCTACCCCTGCTTAACTGTGAAAATAACCCGTGCGAAGCCAGTTGCGTTCACAAAAAGTGTTTTGCAGCAAAACAAAAAAATTGTCGATCATGTAGGATCGGTTGAAAAGGGTTATTACTTCATCCTCCAATTATTTTTTTGTAAATATTTTCAACACAAAGTTTTTTATACAATATAATGTTAACTGTTGAGGTGTATCCTAAAACAGAGGCTGCCTCAAAGCAATGCATTTAAAGTACTAAGTGGGACGTGGGAATTTATGTTCGGAACACGCAAAGATGTGTCATGGATGGAGATTTTGTAATTGATTTTGAATCGTTCGTGTTAAAAATCAGCTCACGGCGATAAACAAATCATTATTATACAATCTACATATTGTATTATTAAAAATATTACATTATGTGCATTATGTATATCTACTGCAATATTATAATATTACAAGGTTTATGCACTATATTTTTTTATTCGTATTTTATATACAGTATGTAAACACGTAAGGTGCATATAGAGAAATTAACATTGGGAAAAATGACTTGATCAGAGTGAGCCTTGAAATCTTGTTTTTCAATTTCACAGATAATATTCTTTTGCAAAATGAATGTGTATACTACCGAAGAAAATATTCAAATGATTACAACATAATCGCCTTTTTTTATTAATGGGACATTAAATACCCAAAAATACTTAAATATGGTGCGAGATCAAATATCTCCGCCTATTCGTGTTGAACCTAAAGACATTGGGTCACTGATTTACCAACGCGCATACGTCATACCAGTCAGACAATTTTTGAATGAAATGTTTCCAAACAGATGGAGTTGTTTTTTTGTTTTATTTTTATACAAAAAATTAAAATAATGATTTATAAGAGCTTTTTATTATTAAAAAAGCCAAGTAAAATAAAAATAGATCAAAATAAAATAGAAATTCTCAAGATTACCACGATAATTCAATAGAAATAACAATTAAGGCAGTCATGGCTAACTCTGATACAAGTATTTTTTCCCAATGCTAATTTCCCTATGTGCACCTTACGCGTTTACATACTGTATGCAAACTAACCAATAATCGCGGATAGATACGTTGGCCGTAATGTTTTTAACATCAACATTTATGTTGGGTTGCAGAAAGGATTGTCAAAATATCTGATTTGATAATGATCTTAGACTGTGAACATACATATTCGCTAGGAAAGTAACTTTTGACAAGCGACCTTTGCGCCCTCTCGTGTTTTTTTGTTTTTTAATTCTGATTCACTCAAAACCTTAGTGTCATTTAATAAGGATTAATTGTTGAATAAAATGGAAAAAAAGCTATCAAATCGAAAGTGCTGTGTAACTAAAAATCCAGAATTACAATTCCACCGTTTTCCTGGATTTATTAATGAATTAGAGAGGGAAAATAATGGATTGTAGCAGTACGTCGTCAAGGGTAATTAAATTTTATTTCTCGGCTGTAATCATTTTTAAATACATGAAAAATATCATAATTGTTATTTTGTTTTGGTAGTATAGTACTATAATTAGTAAAATAATATCAAGTTTAATTTGCGATTTGTCAGGGATGGACCCAGTATATTTTCGGGTGGACTTGTGCACCATAGCACCCCTGAATCCACTACAGGATGCGAAAAACCATAGCAAAGAACTTATGCTCTAGTTTTCTTATTTCGCCACCACGAGTGTAACATTCAGGAACAGCTTAGCTTCGCCCACTTGCACATAGTCCATGGCAGGAATGTACTGTTTAGAATGGGTAAGATAGGGGCAATTAGTACCTATATTATGTATATCTTTCCGTCTTATGGCCATATTCACCGAACGTAAGTAGTTATTTATTCGCTCGATTTGTTCCTCCGAATAAATAGCGATAATATTCACCAAACATAATTATGTTTACTGCAGGTAAAAAATCTATTCGGTCTTACTTCCAGGGTATAAATATTTATTCGCCTGATAATAATAAATAAGTATTAATTATTTTTTTATATTTTTAGATCCATTCTGAAGAAGATCCAAATCGGGATCGAAACGTTAATGTATTAATTATATTTTGTTAATATATTGTCTGAAAAATTGGTCGATAATTTTATTTATTGAAGAATCATAATACCTGACCTAAAAACGTGGAGTATAATATTTACAGTTTTCTCTTCGGAAATTATTTATGTGTTGTTTATTACCCTCTTGTGAAGTGTATAATAATATTGTAAAACATTAAAGTTAGTGGAAGTTTTGTGTGCAATTGGGTTGGAATAAAACATTATTATTTTGTGAAACTTTTTTTCTAACGTTTACACTAACGCCATTGGTCGGATTTTTAGATGAACGTCAAAATATTCAACAAAAAGAGCAAGGAGTATAGCGCAGTGTGTATTTATTTTTAACTAACTTTGCTTGGTGAATTGTAAGTAAATTTTATTCTAACGAATACATTTTTTCAAGATTAGTAACTTCTATCTTGAATAGTGTTCGGTGAATATGGGCATTGAATCAACACAATAGTTGACCTCGTGATCAGTAGTTCAACTTCGCTCTCAGTGAGTGTCTTTATTTTATCGACGACGCGGGGTCGTGTACGTGCTACGTGTTGATCACGTGTGAAATCAACAGCAGCAGCCGAACGTAGTCATTAAATCTAATTAGTATTTGCAAGTAGGTACAGTATTGATAAACTCTACAATACAGTGAAACTTTGTTAATTCGAACTCCGATAATTCGAATTCCCTTAAACTCCTCATATAACACAATTTTATTCAATAAGCATCGACTTTGATAATTTAGACTTTTTACCTGCGTTCAATGAAATCGTATAAACAAATATAGTCCATACGTACCTTATTAACAAAGCCGATCTGCCCATATTATGTCAGTCCTGCAACTCAAGAATCACGATGAAACATTTGCTTCTTCAGTGTCCAAAATATCAAAGATATCGTTCTCAAGTTTACATGCCTCATGAAATCGAGGAACTCTATAGCAGCCCCTATAATAAGAAAAAAATAATAGAATTCCTGCAAATAACTGAAATATTAAACAAAATTTAAATACTCACCTAACAAACACTAAAACCCCATCGCAGCGAATCTGAAATATACAAATAAAAATATGAAATAAATCAAACTAAAATATATGCTAAATCTACTGTTTTGTATTAGACCAATTATAACCAAAACTGTAAAACCTTATGAAATATTATGTAATGTATTTTCTAATTCGATTTTTTGTAACAGTGCTAAATAATCCTAAAATTGAAGCACAATTCTTTATTTTTGTTATTTTGTTTTTTAATTGTTGTTTTTATATATAATAAAAAAAATATATATATAATCGAGGTCAGATGTCGGGTTTTTGGTTTATTTTGCCAGAGCGTCAATCTAGAGACCACTTCCCCCATTTTCGAGGCCGCTGAACACGTTGGTGAGGGTCCCACAATTTGTTTTTCTCGGAAACCCCTTCAAATTGGATCCCTTGATGTTCACCCCTTGGAAAAAAATTTGAACACAGCAATTTTGTAGGAAAATTAATTCTCTACAACTAAATTTTCTTGTTTTTTTCTGTAAATGTGATACTTTAAGATTTACAGATTTTCAAAGATGATCATTTATGGAAATTTTTATAGTCATTGATAGCGTCATAACATTTGTAATTAATAAAAAAAGAATGTCATCGCTGGGATTCGAACCCAGAACTTCCAGTTACACGCCGGCGAAGCTACAGACTGCATATTATCTCTTAACAGAAGGGTGAAGGAGCGTTAAGAAGCGATGTCTGTATAGTATCCGTAAGGATAATTATGCAGCCTAACTACTCCCCAAACTCGCGCCCGACGTGTTTCCAATTACACCACGATGACTGTATTTGAGCAACAATTGTACAGTATTATAAGCTGACAAGCCGTAAAATTCCACTACATGCGAGAGCTATTTTATGAGAATAAACTAGAGATGAAACGGACGTGCATGAACTGCAGCGCACTTTCTTAATCTTTTAATGAGGGGTCGTTTTAAAAAACATAATCAATCGATTACATCTAGAGAAAACATTTCATTACGAATTGTTTATATTTTACCAAGTACCAAATTGTAACCTTAACGCAAGTGAATCCGGACATAAGGTATAGTCAGCTTATTCTTTGAGTTAAAGAGTGTACCAAATTTAACTGAAATCGGATTAGAGATTTAAGAGTAATGACGGAACAAACATACAACATCCATTCACAGTTTTATTTATTTGTATACGAGCGTCCCGTCTCGGTTCAGCCGGGTGCAAAACTGTTCTGGAAATATTATATTGACCTTCCCATCTACACAGTAGAACTATCAAAGTATATTGTTTTGATGTGTTTATAAAGATTTGGCCAGCGTTAGCCATGAAAGTGTGCAAAAACTGTTTTTTTTTTTTTTTTTGACAAAACACCGTCATAGTTCAACCATTTTGTACAAAATATTTACAAATTGTATACAGAAACATTTCTCGTTCATCGCTCTGTCTATTAGTGAAAACCGTATGAAAATCAGTTCAGTAGTTTTTGAGTTTATCGCATTGAGACAGACAGACGCGGAGGAGGGACTTTGTTCTATATAAATAGATAATGTTGAATTTTTTCTGATTGGTTCACTAATTTCTGACAACATACACACAAATCTTCTTGGTTTCCGGGCTTATATGCCGTGGTCCATTGGTATTACTACCTGACGTTTCGTCTACAACTGCGGTAGACATTATCAAAGACATTATCAAGTTTGACTTTAAGTAAAACCTGGACACCAGCACTGTGCAATACCAACCCACTGAATGGAACGACCAATCACAGAAGAGCATACTACGTCCGAGTAGAGAACACGAGCATGTTGGCTATAAAAGACGGAAGTACCACACTTGTCGACACACTTACCTGTGAGCAGCCTAGAAGGAAGCTTCGCCCGCTGCCACATCGCCTTTGATAATGTCTACCGCAGTTGTAGACGAAACGTCAGGTAGAAATACCAATGGACCACGGCATACTAGCCAGGAAACCAAGAAGATTTGGATCAACACCGGTCGTGAAAGCCTACACACTTGGATAACATACACACAAGTTCACCTACATGTCGAATTAATGTCTTTTTAAGTCAGTTAAAAATGTTGCAAAGCACTGAAATAAAAACACATCGGAAATGAACACCTTCAAAGATATAGAATCTAGATGATCGCATCTAGCTAGATGAAACAATAGCTAATATTTCCTTATTGTTGAGTACGATGACCTGCTCTTTGTATTTAACCTATTTTTGACCAAATATTATAAACCAGTGGTCCAGTTCGGCTTCGCCAGAATTTGAAGAGTGCCGCCGCTTTTTCGTCGACTTACGTTCCAAAATTGAACCTGCGAAAAACGCTTCTATTTTAACTAAAGATTATTACTATTATTATTATTATCATATTATATAGCCTTTATCCATCCTGAAGGTCCATTCTAAATACTGGTGAAAAAACTTTTAAAATCGGATAAGTAGTTTTGGATATTATCTCCTTCATCTAAACTTACAAATGTTGCCTCTTTATATATAACCTAAATATATAAAAGGAAATTATAACTGACTGACTGATCTATCAACGCACAGCGCAAACCACTGGACGGATTGGGCTGAAATTTGGCACTCAGATAGTTATTATGACGTAGGCATCCGCTAAGAACAGATTTTTGAAAATTAAATCCCTTAAAAAGTGTAACGGGGGTTCAAAATTTGCCTGGAGAAATCATCATATAAGATACATGTATCAATTTGAAAATGCGCAGGATTACTCCTGTCAGCAAATAAATAAGCACGTGTTTTGTGCTTTTTCAAAAACAACCCCTTCAGAGGCTGAAAAGAGGTAAATAGTCTAAAAATCAACATGGTTGTCATTTTCAAGGTTTGTCGAGACGTTGATCACGTGAATGTCATCAATTTTGAAATTGAGATTTTTTTTCTAGTTTGTATGGCGGCCATTTTAAAATTCGCCAATTTGGTTTTTCATTATTTGTTATAGCGTCAATAGAAATACACACTCTATGAAAATTTCAACGCTCTACCTACTACAGTTCATGAGATACAGCCCGTTGACAGAAGGCCGGATACGGAACCCTAAGAGAAAGTGTTCAACTTTGCGTATATTTAATAACTTCTATATTGCCAGAGACCGTAAATGGAAGCGTGGCTCATGAAGTGAGACAGAAAATTACTGTTTTCTATCTCTTTCTTTTTATTTGATCCGTTGTACGCAAGTGTCGCGTCTCTAATGGGGCAATTAGTAAGTGGAATAGAGCTAGCCACCTCCCTATCACAGCTTGAGGCCGCTAGGCACGAGGCTAGAAACACTGCTAGGAGTTCTGCTGGCCGGTAGACTGGGTACAAAGCTGGAAATGACGTCACTACGGGCTAGCCTGCTAGCTAACTAGATAGGTTTTTAAATTAGAACAGGGGCTATTTTCCTTGCTAGGTACGCTGCTAGGTTTGAGCAAGAACCAATCAGAAAGCAGTGGGCGACTTGAATAAACACCCACAAACCAACACGGCGTTATTCTGCTCAGTCGAGTCAGGCATCAGACACGTTTTGCTCTGTGTTTATATTTGAACTGTCACTGCGGGCGCACCAGATTTATTCACAAAACTAGCTTAAAAATATGTCTAGTGTGAAACGAGCACATAACAGAAATCAAGAAAACCAGCGCTAGAAAACTAGTAGGCAAATCTAGCAGCGTTTCTAGCCTCGTGTGCAGCGGCCTTTAGTTCCATGTGCAAACTGACGCGTATCCATTCACTGGCATGCGCATGAGACTCAAAGTATAATAAGTGAGACAGACGTATAAATCCTGCACCGTAGTGTTTAAGTCTTTCTCCCGATCTTTGCTAGCAATATATAGGGTAATAAATATATGAGAATTTGATTATTAGTTTATGTACTTAGACAGTTTCGAGACAATACAAAGATGAATTGACTGTAATTTGGACACAAATAGGTGAATCGACAAAAGATAATAAAAAGCGTGCAGGAAGGCGGTGATAATATAGACAATGCCGGTCGGGCCAGCCTTTCTTTCAACACGATCTGGTGTAGTAAATATTTTGATACTGAGCAGTGTGATAATAATGGAATCGTGCCACGACGCGTCTCGCTTATAAATCACCACATAAACCGTAACTGGAACTGAAGAGTTGCAAATAATATTTCCATTGACCCGCTCGATTGAGGAATGCAATCTCTAAGAAGATATTTGATCAAAAATACCCATCTTTATTATTCTTCTGTCCCAGGGAGGACACCGTGTAATCCACTGTCGAAGGCCCCTGATTGGTTTAACACAAACAAATTATGCTTAAATGTGGATAAAACTGCGGGAATAGTAATTTCAATCATCAGAACAACAATAACGCGAAAACAAAAATTCTTGGCATATATCTTGATCCCTGCTTAAAATGGTATACTAAGGTGGACATAGGATTTTCCAAAATTCTGAAAATGCTAAAATTATACAGTACGTAAACGCGTAAGGTGCACATAGGGAAATTAACATTGGGAAAAAATACTTGGATCATAGTTAGCTATAACTGCATTAATTGTTATTTCTATTGAATTATCGTGGTAATCTTGAGGATTTTTATTTTATTTTGATTTATTTTTATTTTGCTTGGCTTTTTTAATAATAAAAAGCTCTTATAAATCATTATTTTAATTTTTTTGTACAAAATAAAACAAAAAAAACAACTCCATCTGTTTGGAAACATTTCATTCAAAAATTGTCTGACTGGTAGTGGTATGAGGTATGCGCGTTAGTAAATCGGTGACCCAATGTCTTTAGGTTCAACACGAATAGGCGGAGATATTTGATCTCGCACCATATTTAAGTATTTTTGGGAATTTAATGTCCCATTAATAAAAAAAGTCCGATTATGTTGTAATCATTTGAATATTTTCTTCGGTAGTATACACATTCATTTTGCAAAAGAATATTATCTGTCAAATTGAAAAACAAGATTTCAAGGCTCACTCTGATCCAGTCATTTTTTCCCAATGTTAAATTCCCTATGTGCACCTTACGTGTTTACATACTTTAGTTTTTCACTAAATATACCAGTAATTATAGACTAAATAAGCCCTACACCCAAAAAAAATATTATGTGTTTCAACAATATAAAATTCAGGTTCGAAGGGGCTAAAGTAATTTTAATTTTCAAATAGAATTTTGCCACAGAATCATACACACCATTCGCCATTTGGCCGAATAAGAAAAAAGTAAATACCGAATTTGAAAGCCGATTCGTTTCGTCTCTGGTTTATTCTTATAAAATAGCTCTCGCATGCAGTGGAATTTTACGGCTTGTCAGCTTATAATATTGTTCAATTGTTGCTCAAATACAGTCATCGTGGTGTAATTGGAAACACGTCGGGCGCGAGTTTGGGGAGTTTGAGGGCTGCATAATTATCCTTACGGATACTATACAGACATCGCTTCTTAACGCTCCTTCACCCTTCTGTTAAGAGATAATATGCAGTCTGTTGCTTCGCCGGCGTGTAACTGGAAGTTCTGGGTTCGAATCCCAGCGATGACATTCTTTTTTTATTAATTACAAATCTTATGGCGCTACAAATGACCAAATTTTTACTGAAACTACTAACAATCTTTAAAAAATCTGCTTGTTTTCAAACTGAATTAAGAGGTTTTATTATTATATACAGTCCGAATAAAAAGTAACGCATATAAAAATTATTATATTTATGTCGTTGATTTTTGTCGAAACACTTCGGAGAGGTCAATTTGTATTTTTAAATTGTCATCTTCTACCATAAGCTACACGTTTCTATTCCGCCCAGTGCTGCACATGGGGGGGAGGGGTCATCTAAAACAGGGCTGTAAGACTGATTTTTCTAAAGGGCCACTTAAAAGATTTAGGGTGTGTTAGCGGGCCATACTCTAAATTAAAAACTAAAACACACTAAATTAAAATCTTTAATTATTATTTAGTTTAAATCAATTTTCATATAAAGGTAATAAAAAGGTAATAAAATTATCTTGAACTTGAGGATCTCTTGTTTTTGGTAAGCTCATTGATGTCAGGTGTTTAAAATCCTCACTGGATAGATTCTGGTCGCGGGCCGTATTGAGATGGCTTGAGGGCCAGATGCGGTCCGCGGGCTGTATTTTTGACATCACTGATCTAAAATTGTAGCTAACAGGGCCAAATTATTCATTAAATTAATTAATTGATTCATTTAATCTGCGTTTCTTCGGAAGCAAACAGTAAAAAACAAATACAAATCGGTGCAGTAGTTCTTGAGCTATTCATAAATAAAAATAGTTGGCAAAACCAAAAGTGCACATCCCGCAAGTTTTCCACTGTACATTATATTATTATAATGAAAAAAATTGAGAAAATAGATTAAAACAAATAAAAAAAAAATAAAAATATACGAGAAACATTAGTAAAATAAGAAATTTTTTTTAGCAATTATGCACGGGTTTTGCTTTCAAAAATCCCGATTTTTTGAGTTTCTTGTCCTAGTTTATTGACTTTCTAGTTTATCAAAGAACGCATTTTATAGACACAATATCCCAAAACACTATTTTTCAAGAATATCCCACCGCTACACTAGCGGTATGTGCAATAGATTAAAAAAAAACAATTAAAAAATTAAAATGAAAAAAATAAAATGAAAAAAAAATAATAATAATAAAAAAAATATATGAGAAATATATTATATATAATATATAAATATTAAGTGGAATTAAGTGGAATAAAATGGAATATAAAAAAAAAAAATTCTTATGTCAGCGGGAATCGAACCCGGCACCTTGGGATTACAGGACTTACGCTTTAACCGTTCGGCCACACCGATGCCGTACAACGCCTTTGTTATTATGGTATAGAAGTGTAGCAGTTATTTTACGTATCATACTACATTAATTGAGTATATTTATTATGTTTTTTGTTTTTTTATTTTAATTAGCTGTCAAAAATAATAAAAAAAAAACTGTTTATAAAAATTAAACTACTGAACACATTTTAGTGAATTTAAATAGGGTTCTGGTCTGATAGTAAACAAAGTGAATAAAATATAACCCAAGGGGATCCGACCAAAATTGCGATCTGTAGAGTCGTGACGTACGTACATACGTACGTACGTACGTACGCACGTACGTACATACGTACAGACCAACCGACAACTGCTGTTTGTGATTTTCAATTACAATTTTAATAGTATTTATGAACTCGAATTGATTTAAAAATGGTTCTGTTTTATAGATCAGAATCTCCTCTTTTTAAAAATTTTTATTTTGAATGGATTTCGTGTGAAATTAACTTAGATATAACTTCTTATCTGAACGAAAGTCAGCTCTGATGCACAAAGCGATAATAAAGCACATACCGCTAGTTTAGCGGTATGTGCAATATATACCCTTTTTTAACTCAGTTAAAACACAAGCAGATTTGTTTAGTCATTTTTGTTAATAGTTTCAGTAAAAATATAATCATTATTATAGCTCCATAAGATTTGTAATTAATAAAAAAGAATGTCATCGCTGGGATTCGAACCCAGAACTTCCAGTTGCACGCCGGCGAAGGTATTAATAGGAGAGTGTATGAGTGCTAAGGGAGAGAGAGATTTTGAATTATAGACGCTCAACAGCTGACGTCATCAGCGTCTATTAGAGTGATGTTTATACTGGTAAATCTCGTGTAGGTAACTCCAAACTCGCGCCCGACGTGTTTCCAATTACACCACGATGACTGTATTTGAGCAACAATTGAACAGTATTATAAGTTGAGAAGCCGTAAAATTTCACTACATGCGAGAGCTATTTTATAAGAATAAACTAGAGATGGAACAAATCGGTTTTACTATTCGGTATTTATTTGATATTTTACTTATCCAGCCAAAATGGGGACTAGTGTGTATGATTCGTATTCTAGTTCACGTGTCCCTTTTTGATGAATTCCAGTCCATCTTTAGCGAAAATTATGATCATGGTGTCATTCGATTTGAAATTACATCTACAAACTTTTTGAAAAAATTGAAGTGGGAGACGAAAAAATTGCAAAAGCTATAAACATTTTAATAAATGAAAAAGAGTGGTTTGGTTTTTTGAGGATATTTCAAAAATTATTGCAGATATCTGAAATCACAAAGAAAGAGCAGGAAATTTCCTATAAAAAGTCTCATCTCCCGGCACTCAATCACCACTACATCTAATTTTATTTTAAAGGTGAAAAGAGGGCTAATTTTTTTTTGTATTATTTATATAATTTTCAATATTTTTGTGCCTTTTAGCTTGTCGTATAGCAAATGGAAAAAAATTAGCCCTATTTTCACCTCTAAATTAAAATTAGAAGTATTGGTGGTAGAGTTCCGGGAGATGGGTCTTTTTTGTAGGAAATTTCCTGCTTTTTCAGATATATGCAATAGTTTTTGAGATACTCGCAAAAAATCAAGTCCCTCTTTTTTTTACAAAAATGTTAATAGTCCCAGCCACATCTGCTCCCGCCGGGATCCGAACCTCGTACCTCCCGAATGCGAGTCTAGTGCTCCAAATGGCGAATGGTGTGCATGATTCCGTGGCAAAATTTGACAATTAAAATCACTTTAAATAAGAAAACAGTTTTCATATTTGATGTCGTTCTATATTGTGACCACGTTTCACATAATATGAAAATCACTTTCTTTCAAATTATAATCAAATCAGGAATAGGTATATGTTTAGCCACAATTATATCCTATTTTTATTAAACGCTTTATATTAGCTTGGGTTGTAACTAACTATGTATGTATGTAACTAACTATGTATGTATGTCCGTAACGGAATCTTTGAGCATAATTTTCACCAATTTCCCGAAGTCTGATTAATTTGAAACTTTGCATACGTATCAAGGACCGATGACAATGCAATAATTTGATAACAGTTTCCCATTATCCTTATTAGGACCCCCAGGATTAATAAATTCTTTTATAGATCCTCTGTAGTAAACGCTTTATTTTCACCAATTTCCCGAAGTCTGATTAATTTGAAACTTTGCATACGTATCAAGGACCGATGACAATGCAATAATTTGATAACAGTTTCCCATTATCCTTATTATTAAACGCTTTATATTAGTTTGGGTTGTAACTATGTATGTATGTCCGTAACGGAATCTTTGAGCATAATTTTCACCAATTTCCCGAAGTCTGATTAATTTGAAACTTTGCATACGTATCAAGGACCGATGACAATGCAATAATTTGATAACAGTTTCCCATTATCCTTATTAGGACCCCCAGGATTAATAAATTCTTTTATAGATCCTCAAACTAAAAAGTGAAAAATAAAATATAGTTTAAAAAAAACTAAAAAACACGCTTTATATCGGACTAAAAAGTAAAAAATAATTGTTTTAAAATAAGCTTAAAAAGCGTTGGGCGCTCGATGTACGAAAATGTGGAACAAAGCGCCCCACGCTTTTTAAGCTTATTTTAAAACAATTATTTTTTACTTTTTAGTCCGATATAAAGCGTGTTTTTTAGTTTTTTTTAAACTATATTTTTATTTTTTATGTACATGTCGCAATAATAAAATTATTTTTGTCAAGTTAAAACCTAAGAAATCAAGAAACGGTTTATTACTTGCCGGTGTTTATTCCGATTAATTAAATAAAAATAATAGCTCTCGCATGCAGTGGAATCACTCAGTCATTTAGTTGATAAGGTAAGTAAAACACCTTTCAAACACAGTCACCGTGGTGTAAATGGCAACATATCCAGCGCGAATTTGAACCCATCACGGCCTCATTTCTTCATAGTACTCTTAGTTAGGGACCTCGTTTTCGTTCGCGTTTCGTTTCCGAGGACGTATGGGCTGCAGCTACTTCACCGACGCGAAACTGGAAGTTCTGGGTTCAAGTCCCAGCGGTGACATCTTTTTTTTTGTTTTTTAAATATACGTCAGAGCTTCCCAAACTGATTTGACCTAATGTGCCTCTTCCGAAAGGAATCTCTCGACGCGTCACTAGAAAGAATCCCGCATAAACCTTATGGGATTTGGTTCTCGGTTAAATTGATCGAAATTGATTTTATTTTATAGTATAAAGGTCACTAAGAAAAGTGTCCAAAAACAATATATTTTTAGCTACAGATATATTTAGCAATATTTTAGAAATAGGGATATCCATTGAATTCAGAATCTTAAAAAGAATTAAGTTCTAGAAATATGTTCTCGAGTGCGCTGAATCCGAATATGGCATTATTATTTTATACAGGGTGACACCTTCCAACATTACCTAAGTTTAGACTATTTTTCTATTTCTAAAAAAAAGCACAAACGTTGAACATGGAACATATATTTTGTGAATTCAATGAATATCCCTATTTCTAAAATATTGCTAAACATATCTGTAGCTAAAAATCTATATGGTTTTTATGCTGTGCGCCCATGGACATTTTTTCTTAGCAACCTTTAAACTATAAAATAAAACCGTTTTCGATCAATTTAACCGAGAATCAAATCCCATTTGTGCGTCACTGCGAGTTGGTCTGCTAGCTCACAAGACAAATTTTAAAATTAGAACAGAGGCTATTTTTCTTGCTAGGTTCTCTGCGTGCTCTAATTTTAATTTTAATTTTTTTTTTAATTTTTATTTGTAAACCTGGCAGGCTAACAGACAATAATGTCCAAAGCAAGAACCAATCAGGAAACAGTATATTTTGTCACGTGGGCGACTTGAACAAACGCCCTCAAACCAACACTATGTGTTCTGCTCAGAGACAATAGACGTTCACTTTTGTTACCGTTCTATCACTACGCGCGCACCGAACCTGCCTAGAAAGCAAGCTTGAAAAAACGTTTCGTGCGAAGCAAGCACATAAAATCAATCTAGAAAACTAGTAGTCAATTCTAGCGGCAAATCCAGCCTCGTGTGCAGCAACCTTTAGACTAGACTTCACGATCGACCGCTGTGGAGACAAATAGCTCTCGCATGCAGTGGAATTTCTTAGTCAGTTAGTTGATAAGGCAATAAAAGACAACAATCTGTCGCAGTCACCGTGGTGTAATTGGAAACACATCCAGCGTGAATAAGCTAGCTGTTATCACGGAGTTAGCTCAGTTGCATTTATCTGTTTATAGATAGATAGTTTATTCATCATAGCGTCAAAACATAGTTTGAATATATAACGGTAGCTGCAACTGTGCTAATTCCGTGATTCTCCTGTACATAAAACAAAGAGAAAAAAAAGAAAATGAACAAAAAAATCATAAAACTGAAAATTAAAAAAAAAAATAACACGGAGGAGGAGCCCCTCCAGCGCGCGCAACTGGAAATTCTGGGTTCAAGTCCTGGCGGTGACATATTTCTTTTAAGCGAAAGTAAAAGGAGGTTAACAATTCGACAGGTATGGTTTTCTGTAAATGTTCAGCTATTTTTTTTTGAGATGTTTACGGAGTGCTTCCATATAATTTTTATTTATTTAAATCGATTCAATCTAGGGTTTCTGGTTTCTTGACCTTTTTAATTTCTCGAGGCACGAGAACTCTCGACCAGGATTTCGCGATTTTCTCGATAAATTTTGAAATGTTTAATAAAACACGATGTTTTTTTCAAATTTTTGCTTTGTTACAAATTAGACTGATAGATGAGATCAATTAAATCAAATGGTAAATTTTTAGTTGTCATATATTTGCACTTATTCATTAACAAATCAACAACAAACAATAAATTAAACAAATTATACTCGGCTGGTCTATACAAAACGTAAAGAGTAGGGTAGTACTTAACTTTGGGTAGTATTTAAACGAGTGACTGTAAATTACAATTTTGTGTGACAAAAATAATCAATTTGGGTTACTGTACTACTTAGTGAGCGACTGACTGAACGTGACGAGAAAATAATAGTTGGGTGACTAAATTACTAAGTGAGCGACTAAATTACTAAGTAAGCGACTGACTGCGCGTGACGAGAAATCAACAGAACAGCAACTTACAAACATCCATTTGAATTACTTAAAATACAAAATGGGAAACTTCATAATATTTGAGCGACTTAATATTTGTTTGAGTGTCAACGTTTCGTCCTGCATTTTTTTCAAAATTTGGCAAATGATTTATTTATTCTGAGCGGCATTTTGTTAATAGTTAATTGTTTGAATAGAACTGCGTTTCCTAAAAAATATATATTTAATTGAAGTCAATTAAATATATATTTTTTAGGAAACGCAGTTCTATTCAAAAAATTAACTATTTAATTCGCATACCCCGTTATCGTTCACTTCGGAATTGTTTTTTTAAAAACTTCACATTTGCCCCTTCCCGTTTCACTGCGAGACAATTCGGATACCCCTTTATCATTCACCCCGGAATTATAATTCGCATACCCGTTTATTGTTCACCCCGGAATTATTTTTTTAAAAACTCCATCTTTGCCCCATCGCGTTTCACTGCGAGACAATTCGCATACCCCTTTACCAAAAAAAGCGGTGGTTTTCAATCTTCATGAAAATGTGAGTTTTAAGTTGTAGTCTCAATGTGAAAAAAAAAATAAAATGTAAAAACAAAAGAAGATATCTGCTTCAAAATTACCGAAGGCATTCTAGTCGCTCACTTAGTAATTTAGTCGCTCACTTAGTAATTTAGTCACCCAACTATTATTTTAATATCTCAAGTTATTAAAACAGTATCTCATCATCAGTCACCAAATTTTTTTTTTATTCGACCGTTTTATAATTCCCCCTTAACTTTTTTATGATTCTTGGGTTCACATATCAGTTCCCAAATGTACAACAGTTTTTATTGAAATAAAAAATAATTAGTAAAATTAAATCAACAAAATTACTATAGTACATATTATTATTTAGATAACTATAAAAACTAGTTTAACTAGATGTCACAATTCTGTGTCATTCTAAAAATTCTAAAAATTGACTCTCGCATGTAGTGGAATTTTGTCGTCAGTAACTTGATAAGGTGAGCAAAACGTGCTTCCATCACCGTCAATGTGGTGTAAGTGGAAACACGTCCGGCGCGATACCTGACTTCTACTTAAGGCCCCCCCTTCATCATCATTTCATCTTCATCTTATGTAGCTAGTCAGCGTGAAACTGGAAATTCTGGGTTCAAATCCTGGCGTGACGGTATTTTTTTTAGCTGGTTTCTATAGTATTTTTAAAAAAAAAACAGGCATGCGCAGAATCACTGTTCACCAGTAAAAATCCAACGTGGGTCCAGTGTACCCAATTAATGTTGACTTTTTTTAAAAAATCATAGAATTTTGACGTTCCAAAAAAAATGCGGATTATTCACTTTCCTCAAACTGTCATTTTTCGAATCTAACCAATCAGAAATCACATATACACGGCATAGCAACAGGTGTAGAATCACTGTATTACTATCTCACTTTGTATACACGACCCCGTAATTCTTTTTTAAAGAACTCTCCCCAAACGCTTTCCCTTTTCACGGTGCATAAAAAATAATTTATAAAATACAATTTTGCGCACTTAAAACGGTTAATAACACTGTTATATGTTATAAAAAACAATAATTGCGTATTTCCGGTGGTTATTTTGCACATCGAGTTATCGTACTCTAACCTACAAACGTATTTTATAACAAGCTTTTATTTAATAAATAAAATTATCGACCAATTTTTCATACAAATATATTTAAAAAAATATATACTATATATATATATAAATTTAATACATTAACGTTTCGGTCCGGATTTGGTTCTTCTTCAGAACTTATCTAATTAATATAAAAATTAATTAATAATTAGTTTCTAATATAAAGACTTTTTAATAAAATTCGTTTTTTAATATCGAAATATTTAAAAAATAATAACAAACAATTTTTAATAAGTAGTTTTGAATATAATTGTGAGTACCTAAAAAGAAAGAAAAAATTCATTAAAAGGGTAATTCTCAGGTAAGAGGTTATTTATTATTGGGAAAAGCGGCATGACATAAATATCTTATATTTTATTTATTATTTTATTTTATTTATTCTTTTATTCCTTTAAATATAATTAAATTTAATATTTTATTAAATAACAGGAGTTTCGTATGTAATTATGTGTTATCTATAAGATGGCCAGTCAATTAACCAATTTTTCCATGTTTTACAAGAGGCCAGGGGAGATACTCTCTACAGGGGAGAGAGATAATAATTTGTTTATCAAAAAAATCCATCATTATCTTGAGAGTTAAGTTTAATTAGAATTAATTTAATTATAAATTAATTATAAAATTATTCTATCAATTTTCGAAGTCTTTTTTTATAAAATACTATATATTATTATAGGTATCATTGTATTTTAACCTTCGAATGTAATATTTTATTATTAGAAATTATTTATAACCAAATCTCAATATGTAAATGATCATGAAAAAATGTATGATCGAGCGAGCCCGCCGAAGGCGAGCGATGCTCGATCGTAATTATATCGATTGTTTCGCTCGAAGAGATTTTACCCGCATCCCAAGCCTTGTCCCATTAAATGGTAAAGAGAAGGAGAATCAGGATTTCCCACCCGTGATCTCTTCAATTCGTATTCACTTTGAACTTTATGACATAATCTGATGTGAGATGGCACTGGCTGTCTCTTTCTTACTTTTTTTGAATTGTTGCTCCCCCTATGCACAAAGACATGTGCGGCAATGTGATCTTGAGAGCGAAACATCAGATATAATAAATACTTATCGTAATACAATCCTAAACGACATATAAAACTTTAACAACACTCTATACCAAAACATTTTTTATTTAACTTGTTTGTTAGTGGGTCAGTTTGGATTCAATCTTGCAATCAAAATTTCGACCAGATCTAACTAAGCTAGAGCTTTAAAATTTTGCACACGTGTACATGTCCGGTGACGTATTATGTCTCGCTACTTTTCTTAAAATATTTCTCTTTAAATGTAAATAAAATTAATTAAACAAATTAAGGAAAAAGACTGAATATTTCATAATATTGTCCCATGTTAACGGAACATGGTAAAATTTATTGATGGTAAGTTGAACACGTGGCACGGTGGTTGACTAAGTGTCGGGCACGCACTGGATATCAATCAAATGTTGACATTGCACTGACAGGTGCGTGAGTGGGTACTCAGGTGTATTTAAGTACCTCCGCCTGACAACTCGATATAAAACAACAACGATTGACAGCGTGCCAAACAACACGCACCGTGTATTTCACGGGCGTTTGACGATCTAATCATTACATTTTTTGAAAAAAAATCATCAAAAGTTATATACCAAGATCACAGACGCGCCAGACCTATTTGTCATTTCATTACTGCTAAGATTTTATCAGCTTGAAAGTGGGAGCCTTTTAGAGGTAACAAGTTCTTAAGGTACATATATATGTTACGGTCTATACCCGAATTCGGTCAATGACCGAAATAAATGCGCAAAGTTTTGACCAACGAATATTGCCCATACCCGAAATCTTACATTTAAGGAGGTTGATGCGTTACATTCCCAATAAAAAGTAAGTCGAATTCTAAATGGGAACTTTTCCATAATAAATTTTTACAAAAGGTTATAAGTCGATGATACTAATAAATTATTGTTATAAAGGCATAAATAAATATTTTTTTTTTAATATTAATTAATTATTTCAGTATTTTACTTAATGGACTAACTTTTGAATTTTTTGTACAAAGTTATAGGTTAGAAAAAATAAATTTATGTAAATATCTGTATTTTACATATTTTTTGCAGTGAATAATTAAAAAAAGAAATTAGAAGTAATAAAAATTAAAATTAAATCATTAAAAAGTGAAAATTCAGTTGAAATTGTTAAAATTGTCAAGAATAAAAGTCCATAATCGAAAAGTGCTAAGGTTTAATAAATTTTTTTATTGATTAAAAGTCTCCTAATTAATTTGAAAAAAATATTAAAATATGCGTTAGACATCGATGCTTTACATAGTTAGTTTTCGGAACTGCTGATATTATTTAGTTATTTGCAAAAAATTAAAATGTACCGTTTGCATGCTAGGTTGACATATTTTCCATAAGACTACATGTAAAAGTTTTTTTTAATTTTCAACTTTATAAATCTCCTAATGATTTTGGATTGTTTACAGAAAATTTTGTCATAAAAAAATCTATTAAAAAAACTTTATTTTAAGATTTTTTTCATATCTTCGTAAAACGGCTCAACCTCCTTAAACGGATATTGAGTGTTATAAAATGAGCAAAACTTGTTTTGCGCATTTTCAATTGGTCAAAACTAGTTCTGTCCATTGAGTGGGAGTGAGAGAGTTTTCCTTCTGTCGAGCGATCTTAACCTAAATAAATACCATTCATCATTTGTAACGGAATGTAAAGTAAATGTAATAAGAAAAAATTGTTTTGTCCAAATAAACGAATTGTTAAAAATACGAAATCGTTTAGGAAATTAATAATTGTGCTGTCAAAAATGTCGCAGTCCTTGAAGAATTATTATAAATGTATTATATACAGAGTTGCAAATCGAAAGCTTCCTATAGATTAACTTTCTAAACTCGTATGTATTATCATAATTTATTATTGCCAACAATAAACTGATACTCAAGAGCTCGTGCTGAAAAGCTGCAAGTTTTTTGTACAATTTGATATTAATTCATTAAAAAAAAACCGCCCAAGTGCGAGTCGGACTCGCGCACCAAAGGTTCCGTACAAACTTGTAGGTATGTAAATAGTTCGTCCATCACGGGAATCGAGTCTCGAAGATTTTTCTCGCATAGCCGTTGGAAAACTGTTGTCCCCATACATCGACAAATGTCGCGGTCAGTTTGCCAACTAAGCTTGTAATTGTAATGTGTTCAGATGGACTACTGAACTGTATTGTAGCTCATGTCTATATCTGATAGCCTAGTTATCGTATCGTGCTGTACACGAGAGTTGTCATATTGTGCTGCATAAACGCACCGGTAGCGGATGCTTGTTTTGTATTATAGTCGCGCAGAATTAGCAAATCCGTCACATACAATTGCGAACGTCGATTTTAAATTTTTTTTTGTTAGATAATACGAATATAAGTAACATATTAAGTTTAAACGCCAATCGGAGCACCGCACGATGGTTAAAAAAAATGGCAAAAATCGTCCATATCACTTTTTGGCGATTTACGGGAAAACTATGCATTTGACAAATTAAGTGTAGGGAAATAAAAAATGCGCAATAAAAAGACGAATCGAATGAGTTTTTGTGAGCTCCGATCGGTCCAGTAGTTTTTTAGTAAATTGCAAAAAACCGCTTTTTTGGGCCATTTTTTCGAAATTCCATAACTTCCGTTCTATTAAATATGAAGACTTGAAACTTTAATAGAATATGTGTTTTATAAGCTTCAATATGCATACAAAATTTCAGCAAGATCGATGTTATACTTTTTGAGAAACTTTGAAAAAACCGAAAAAAGGCCCTTCCGAAAAGGGTCCCTGAAAAAGTTTTGGGCCAGCGTAGACCAATTTTTCAAACGTGCTTTTGTTCATCGAGAGTTGCTCTACAACATCCTGCAATGCCGTACCATTACACCTAGCGAAAGTGCGAAAAAAATTGATTTTAAAAAAGGGAGCTTCCGCGAACTTATTTTTTTAATAAACAGATTTTCAAAAATAATGTCTAATTAATGCTGTTATTTGTATCCATGCGACACATATGCACAATTGTACGTAAATATATAATGATATCATTATTATTATTGCCATTTTCGCTTTAAAACGCAAAGAAAGCAAAAAAAAATTTTCAGTCAAAAATTTGCAGAATTTGCCATATAGCCGCATTTCCAGCTCCCTTTTTTAAAATCAATTTTTTTCGCACTTTCGCTAGGTGTAATGGTACGGCATTGCAGGATGTTGTAGAGCAACTCTCGATGAACAAAAGCACGTTTGAAAAATTGGTCTACGCTGGCCCAAAACTTTTTCAGGGACCCTTTTCGGAAGGGCCTTTTTTCGGTTTTTTCAAAGTTTCTCAAAAAGTATAACATCGATCTTGCTGAAATTTTGTATGCATATTGAAGCTTATAAAACACATATTCTATTAAAGTTTCAAGTCTTCATATTTAATAGAACGGAAGTTATGGAATTTCGAAAAAATGGCCCAAAAAAGCGGTTTTTTGCAATTTACTAAAAAACTACTGGACCGATCGGAGCTCACAAAAACTCATTCGATTCGTCTTTTTATTGCGCATTTTTTATTTCCCTACACTTAATTTGTCAAATGCATAGTTTTCCCGTAAATCGCCAAAAAGTGATATGGACGATTTTTGCCATTTTTTTTAACCATCGTGCGGTGCTCCGATTGGCGTTTAAACTTAATATGTTACTTATATTCGTATTATCTAACAAAAAAAAATTTAAAATCGGCGTTCGCAATTGCACGTTTTTTAGGACACGAATCAGCTAATTCTACCCGACTATTAGAACTGTTACTGTGTGCGTGCGTAGCATGTTGTTGCGGTTTAAGAACATTATTTTTTTGTTATGTAACTACAAATTTACGGTTTTCGGATTTTTACCTTTACTTGTGCTTATAAGACATTGCTTCTTGCCAATTTTCATGATTCTAAGTCAACGGGAAGTAATGAGAATTAAAAGTAAGACATGATTTCCTATCTCAAACGAAATAAAGTTTTCTACTAAATGCGGCCCATGATTTTATTTTTATCTGATTTAACCCCCAGATTCGTGAGCTTTAATTTTCTAGTTTATAGTACATCAACATCATCGATTACACAATAAGATCGTTTAGCTTAAAAATATTTTTTAGCTATTTAAAAGTTTTTAGAGTGTTTTATTAAACGCGTGCTTCGCATTCGGACGACAGCCGGAGCGGTCAGCTAGTTACTACCTGACCACAAAATATAAAGGCCGCTGCACAGGAGACTGAAAACACTGCTTGGACTTCTGCTGGCCGGACGGCTAGGTACGAGGCTATAGAAATGACGTCACTGCGGGCTCGCTTGCTAGCTCACAAGATAAATTAGAATAGGGGCTATTTTTCTTGCTGGGTCCTCTTCTTGCTCTGAGCAATAACCAATCAGGAAACAGTATCTTGTCACGTGGGCGACATGAACAAACGCGCACAAACCAACATGGCGTCATTCTACTCAGAGGTAGACAACAGACACGTTTTGCTCTGTATTTATATTTGAGTTGTCACTGCGGGCGCACCAGATCTCTTCACAAAACAAGCTTGAAAAGACGTCTTGCGTGAAGCGAGCACATAAAAGCAATCAAGAAAACTAGCGCTAGAAAACTAGTAGTCAAATTTAGCAAGGAATCTAGCGGCAAATCCAGCCTCGTGTGCAGCGGCCTTAACTCTTCACAAAAACCTTGTAATTTTTGACCACCAGCTCTTAGCCTTTTAAAACTAGTTCTATTCACTATTGAATTATTGGAATATCTACATTTGAAAGAAAATACATTAAATTTGTACATTTAAATATACAACGCTCCACCGTGTTCGAAATAATGTTACATGAATCGAGAAAGGTCCACTTTTAACGTCAACAATTTACTGCTAGCATCTATAAAACAAATATAGAATCAGTATTGATTTAGAAATAGATAAAGATCGGTTTAAACTGCCGCGCAGACACAGATTCGCGCATGGCCCCCACATTCGATTGTGGGCCCTGTAACCAGGATCTGGGTCGCCCCCCCCCAACATATGCCTATTTTTCTTTGTCTTCGGACAAGAATCTTCGCAGTGTTAGAGTGGGGGAGAGTAGAGGGAGTAGGTGGGGCCCGTGCGTGCTGTTGTATACAAATTAATATCTATTTTACTCTAAACTGTTTTTATATTTAAATATTTTCATTTATTTTGATAACAAAGCTATGATCCACTGCAAATACTCCTTGAATAAAAAAACCAGGGCCCCCTCTGAGCCCGGGCCCTGTTACCAGAGTTGCACCAGCTCCACCATTGTGGAGGCCGTGGATTCGCGCCGCATCGACAAACGTTGTTTATCGTACAGTGAGTTCTTTGTGAAGTGAATACTTCTTTAATAAAAACTTTTTAACAAAAAAATTAAACCGCCGAAAAACTGAAAAGCAAAAAATAATAAATCTTTTTATTTAACTAAGTTCTATTTAAGTAGTTGAACGTATGTGACAATCTAGTATATCTAAGTAATTTTGAGTCGGCGTCAACAATCCTTCGCCGGAAATCTTTGAGAGTTCACGAGAGTTCTCTAATTTGATTTGGTTATTTCTTTTAGTGATCTTTGTTCATTGGTTGTTTGACGCCGACTCAAAATTACTTAGATATACTAGATTGTCACATACGTTCAACTACTTAAATAGAACTTAGTTAAATAAAAAGATTTATTATTTTTTGCTTTTCAGTTTTTCGGCGGTTTAATTTTTTTGTTAAAAAGTTTTTATTTTATAATTTTTTGTGGCTATATAATTTACAATTGTAATACACAACTCAGCATGAAAATCTGTGAGTGAACAATAAATCACCCCTATTTTCCCACCCTTAGGGTAGGAGTTTTTTTTCCAAATTTATATGAGACCAACCTCGAGGTATACCCTATCCAATAAAAAAATAATTATCAAAATCGGACTACTCTGTAAAAAGTTATGTGTGGTCATACATTACAATCAGTGAGTAAACAATCAATCATCCCCTGTTTTCCTACCCTTAGGGTTAGAATTTTTTTACCAAATTTATATGGGACCAACTTCGGGGTATACCCTTTCAAACAGAAAAATAATTATCAAAATCGGACTACTCTGTAAAAAGTTATGTGTGGTCATACATTACAATCAGTGAGTGAACAATCAATCATCCCCTGTTTTCCTACCCTTAGGGTTGGAATTTTTTTACCAAATTTATATGGGACCAACTTCGGGGTATACCCTTTCAAACAAAAAAATATTTATCAAAATCGGACTACTCTGTAAAAAGTTATGCGTGGTCATACATAAAAAAAAAAAAAAAATAAAAAAAAAAATAAAAAAAAAAAATATACGCGTCGACTTGAGAACCTCCTCCGTTTTTGTTTTTCGTCGGTTAAAAACGGGGGTAAACTCATTTCCTATGTAACGAAACCTATGTAACTGAATTTGACACGAAATTGTACTTTGTAACCCTGTATAAACAGTAGTTCTCTCAGCAGGCATCCGTAGCTCAGTGGTAGAGTCCCGGCCTGACACGCGGCCGGTCGGCTTTTGATTACCGCCACGTGCGCGTAGAATTTTTTTTTTTATTTTTTTTTAGAGTTGCAAATCATACGATTAGTTTTTGTTTAATAATTCTATTATATATTATATAAAATTTATTAAAAAAAAAAAAATACGAATAATTTTTCAACCCATGGAGTTATTTATTATTTGCAGTAAACCTGCGAAAAAAATTAAAAATGTGTTGAAGAAATGATTAACGATTTTGCCCATCTCAAATCTAGAAGGTTACCTTCAATCAACATAGATTTTTAAGCATTAACTTGTGAATACTATAAAAGAGTTACTTTTGTGGATTATATTATACTAGCGGTCCCGTCCGGTTTCACCCGGGTGTAAAAGAACGAATGGGGAAGTGAGAAACATAAGTACACACATTCATCTTAGTTTACCGAGATGAATGTTGTGTCCAAATTCAATGATGTTCGGAGTTACCGTTCAAAAGTTTTTGTCGATAAAAAGCGGAATTTTTACTTTTTTTAACTAATACATTTTTTTTAATTAAATAAAATTATAATAAATTTAAATGTAAGCCTTAAAAGAAAGCAATACAGAAAATAAAAAAAAAATAAAAATACATTCGCCCAACGTGGGGCTCAAACCCGCGACCCTGATATTGACAGTCGCATACTCTACCGATTCAGCCATCCGTAGTTGTGTACTCACAACGCTAATATGAGTATATTTAGTTAGTGCATTTCACCTGAATAGAAGCTTATTTTTGAGATACATTTTGCAACATTTTTCATTAATGCTCCTCTCCTAATGGTCGTAGCGTGATATAATATAGCCTATAGCCTTCTTCGATAAATGGGTTATCCAACAATTTTTTTTAACTTCCCGCTTTAAAAAAAAAAAAAAATTTTTTTTTTTCAAAAATCGGGAAGTTATTGGTTTCACCCCGATTTTCGAAAATCGAGTTTTCGCCAGATCTCGACGTTTTGAGGTCCTATGAAGCTATTAAAACTATTTTGGCGATGATGTCCGTAGGGCTGTATGTATGTGTGTGTGTGTGTGTGTGTGTGTGTGTGTGTATGTATGTATGTAAACCTTTTATATCTTTTGAACGGAGTGTCCGACTGAAACGCGGTTTGCGGCATCTGACGTGATCTTGGTGAACTTAGACTTCCTGAAAATTTGAAACGATTCGGCCCAAAAAATTTTGAGAAATCTTAAAAAAACAAGTTTCAAAAATTTTTTAAAATTTGTTTTTGTAAAATATTTTCTAAACTACTAAACCGAATAATTCCAAAATCTAATCAGCTCTTCTCCTTAACAAACTGCGTCGATTTCCGCAAACCGCATCAAAATCGGTTCATTTGTTCACGAGATACCGTGAACGAAAAAATCGTAAAAAAGTGTTTTTTTAAAATGATTCTTAAAATTGTTATCAGATCGATTTTTTTGTAATAAATTACTTTCTTAGGCTAAAAAAACTGCGTCGATCGCCGCAAACCAGATCAAAATTGGTTCATTTGTTCATGAGATAACGTGAACGAAAAATTTGGAGAAAAGTAATTTTTTATAATTACTTGTAAAATTCTTATCAAATCGATTTTTTTGTAATAATTTACTTTCTTACGTTAAAAAAACTGCGTCGATCGCCGCAAACCAGATCAAAATTGGTTCATTTGTTCATGAGATAACGTGAACGAAAAATTAGGAAAAAAGTAATTTTTTATAATTACTCGTAAAATTCTTATCAAATCGATTTTTTTGTAATAATTTACTTTCTTAGGTTAAAAAAACTGCGTCGATCGACGCAAACCGCATCAAAATCGGCTCATTTGTTCACGAGATATCGTGAAAGAAAAATTTGTAAAAAAGTGTTTTTTTTAAATTGCTCGTAAAATTCCTATGAGATCGATTTTTCTGTAATAAATTACTTTTTTAGGATAAAAAATTGAGTCGACTGCCGCAAATCGCATCAAAATCGGTTCATTTGTTCATGAGATATAGTGAACGAAAATTTCGTAACAAAGTGTTTTTTTTTTTGAGCTCGAAGAGCTAAAAAATAAACTTCTTGCTATATTTTATATATTTTTGAGCGTTTTGAACTCGTAAATAGCGGGAAGTTACAGGGATGGCCTGCAGGGTCAAACTTCTTTTCAAATTTTTTTCAATTTGAACCAGTAGTTCCTGAGATTAGCGTGTTCAAATAAACAAACAAACAAACACACTTTTCATTTTTATATATTAGTATAGATTATCTTTTATTCATTTAATGTGTCTGTAAAGAAATAAAAATAAATCTAGAACATTGCTTATTTCTTTATCTATTTTAACAAAATAGTGCTCTGTCAATGCCATAGGAGCCCCGTTATCTTAATGTGCCCAGGGCTAAAGACGGCCCTGTATAAAATAACTGCTTCTCATGTCGACATGTAAAATTGTAAAGCACATAAAATAACGCAATACATCCTAGTGACATAAACTACCATTTGGCACTAACAAGTAACAGGTTAACTGCATTTTTTGTTAGCGTGAACATATTGAATTAGCACCACATTAATTTGATTTAAAGCTTCGTATTTCGACTGTTTTTTATCAAATATCAACTACAACTGTTTACCAAAACATCTTTTCTATTTACAATGTATTTTTAGTTATTATGATGCAAATCAGGTGATTTAAGATGCTCATAACCTTTTTATATAAAAATATTTCTACTGCTTACACGTGGGCAGTATTTCGTGATATTTTTGTATAGTAAATTAGTAAGCAATATTAGATTACACAGCTCACGTTAGCGCAAATTTATTACCAAAAAAGTATTTCTTACACAGGGTGTTTCTTAAAGACGACCAGCAACGTTTTACAAGAGGCTCATATAGTCATGGAACAATATTAGACCGATTGATTGATTAAAACGTTTTTTTACCTATTAATTTTCAAGTTTTTAGTGTTTCGATTTTCATCCGGACGTAAGCCGAACCAGTCAGTTAATTATTGTAATATTGCATTATCATCGGAACTACATACGTATGCAAAATTTCACCTCAATCGGATAACGGGAAGTAGTTAAAAGTGTGATTTGCAATCGGGCGAAAGTCGAAACGGTCAGTTAGTTATTATAATATTGCAATGTCATCGGAACTACATACGTATGCAAAATTTCGGCTTAATCGGAAACCGGGAAGTGGGTCAAATTTAACTTGCAAGATTTGATTTCAGACAGACAGATAGCGGGACAGATGAAACCAAATAAAAGCTTGTAAAAATAGGAGACTTTTACTTACAATTCTCGTAATATAACTGAAAAATCGCGTAAATATATAGATACACTATTTTGTTGACAGAATTTGGCACTGCGACCAGTGTTTTTTTCAATTTATTAACACAGCATCGATAATAAATTACAATTAACTTTTTTTCTTTGCAATTATAATCCGCATGTTTACCGTTTTCGTGAAATCGCTTCTTACATAATTTATAGATAATTAGCAATTAAAATGTGGTCGATCAACTTATTCAAATCTTTTTTTTCACCAACACTTAATTTATCCATATTAACTGTAACATACAATTATATATTATTGATTTTTTGTATGTTGTATACATTATGTATATTTTTTCTGCTAATGACTTTTGCAGAAATTTTAATTATTAAAATAATATTTTTTCAATACGTATTTATGTAGAAATTGTAAATTCATTGCATTCAAAAATTTCTCTTTTGCAATTAGTACGGGGCGTTAAAATTTTTATGGTGGGTTGAAGAAAAGCTTGTCAAAAAATTTGATTTGACAATTATGATGGAAACTGTAAGCTTCCCACATCAAGAGCAGTCTAATGTCGTTTCAAACTCCCTGCATTATCTATAGAACATTAGATTGTACTCACACAAAAATTATTGTTCTATACAGGGTGTCCCATTAAGAATGGGACATAGAACAACCGCAGATTCTCCAATTCAAAATAAAACGATTAAGCGAAATATGCTTAGATAAAATGTTGCTCGTTTCCGAAATACAGGGTGTTGAAGTTGAAAACTGAAAAATTATTAATGTCCATAATTTTGTTAATACACCGTATAATTTTACTCAAATCGGCACACTTGTTAAATATCATAAAATGCACCTAACAATAAAAAAATTAGTTCAGTACGCTCTACCAGTGGCGTACGGCAGGAGTAAGTAATGCTTGTGCCCCTTCTAAATGTTACGCCGCTGTCTAAATTTTAATTTTGACTATAATTTTAATTTTTTTGATATTTTCTAAGTCAATAATGTACACTTGTTAGTTTGTTGTAAAGTCATTGGTTTTCGAGATATTCGCAGTTAAAGATAGATAGACATGTACTTTTTATGTGTATTATTATTAATAATATTCATTTTTACAATTTTGTCTTAAAACCAAACAAAGTAGAAACTAATGTAATGAGATTTTTAAAAAAAATTTAAAAATTTCATTACATTAGTTTCTACTTTGTTTGGTTTTAAGACAAAAGGTAACTTGTGGGTAGAATGGTAAAAAAAAATATGTCACCGCTGGGACTCGAACCCAGAACTTCCAGTTTCGCGTCGGTGAAGTAGCTGCAGCCCATACGTCCTCGGAAACGAAACGCGAACGAAAACGAGGTCCCTAACTAAGAGTACTATGAAGAAATAAGGCCGTGATGGGTTCAAATTCGCGCTGGATATGTTGCCATTTACACCACGGTGACTGTGTTTAAAAGGTGTTTTACTTACCTTATCAACTAAATGACTGAGTGATTCCACTGCATGCGAGAGCTATTGTTTTTATTTAATTAATCGGAATAAACACCGGCAAGTAATAAACCGTTTCTTGATTTCTTAGGTTTTAACTTGACAAAAATAATTTTATTATTGCCCTGCGACATGTACATAAAAAATAAAATAGGATATAATTGTGGCTAAACATAATATTACTGATTTGATTATAATTTGACGGTATTCTGACATTGATGCCAAAGATAATAAGAAAGTGATTTGCATATTATGTGAAACATGGTCACAATATAGAACAACTTCAAATATGAAAACTGTTTTCTTATTTAAAGTGATTTTAATTTTTAAATTTTGCCACGGAATCATACACACCATTCGCCATTTGGAGCACTAGACTCGCATTCGGGAGGTACGAGGTTCGGATCCCGGCGGGGGCAGATGTGGCTGGGACTTTTTCCAGCTGCCTCTCGCCGAGCAACGGTAATTACTGTACCGGTCATCTTGTTGAAGTTTTCCATGGCTTCCCACAAAAATTCCAGATAAATATCGAGATGGTTCCTTATTCAAGGCCATGGCCGATTACCTGTCAAGCTCCTGTGCTCAAAATTTGCCTACCTTATCCTAATGTCCTAAAATTCCTTCATTCGCACATTGCTATTAAGTGGAAGTTTAAAAATGTAGAAAATAACGGGAAGTGTGATAGATGGAAAATAGTAATGGCGTCTGTTATGACATAAAGTCGAGAAACGGACGTTAAAAACATTATTATTATTATAAATAAAAAAATAAGAAATAAGTACATATATACCTAATTTGAAAGCCGATTCGTTTCATCTCTGGTTTATTCTTATAAAATAGCTCTCGCATGTGGTGGAATTCTTACGGCTTGTCAGCTTATAATACTGTTCAATTGTTGCTCAAATACAGTCATCGTGGTGTAATTGGAAACACGTCGGGCGCGAGTTTTGGGTAAGTAGTTTGGCTGCATAATTATCCTGACGGATGCTATACACACATCACTACTTAACACTCCTACACCCTTCTGTTAAGGGATAATATGCAGTCTGTATTTTCGCCGGCGTGCAACTGGAAGTTCTGGGTTCGAATCCCAGCGATGACATTCTTTTTTTATTAATTAGAAATCTTACTAGCTACTAACAATCTTTAAAAAATCTGCTTGTTTTTAAACCGAATTAAAAAGCGGTTTTATTATTATACAGGTGACCAGTAAATGCTTGCACTTCCTCTCAAGAGAAGAAACTATATCTAATTTGGAATGATTTAACCTCAATACTTGGGGGTCGGAAATGCGTTATTTTTTATGATAATAACAATTAACATCATCAAACTATCCTTTTTGTTTTTTAACTGATTTATAAAAGGATTTATATTATTATTTTTATATGAATGCCCACGATTAACTCATGAACTGCTACACCGATTGGAATTTGTTTTTCACTGTTTTAAAGTTCAATCCTTCGCTACCCAAGAAACGCAGGTTATTTATTATTATGCTAAGCGAAGAGCCTTTTAAAACAAGTCGGAAATATAATATGATTGTTGGCCGTAATTTCATGTTTACTTATTTTTAGCAGCGCGGTATTGCCTCAGGGAATACCGGGATTTTTCCCGGTGGGCCGCCGATCCTCTACGGGCCGGTCCAGTCCGGTCCGAATTTTTTTCTTCTTAGTTACACGGTCTCGTAGAGGCGTTTGACAATTTTCCCGGTTATTTCTTAGATCTCAGACCGACACTGATTTTTAGTGTTCCGTACCTCAAAAGGAAAAAAGGATCCCTTATATAGGATCACTTCGTTGTCCGTCTGTCTCTTTGTCAAGACCCTTTTTCTCACGAAAGCACGGAGGTATCAAGTTGAAATTAATATCAAATACGCAGGTCTGAAATCCCTTGGAGCTGTGAAAAAATCAAACTTCTAAGTCAACGCTTATTTTGGCACTTGCAAGAGCATCAAAACCTATAGGCAGGGCCGGATTTACTCTAAGTGCCGCCCTGGGGTATCGTAACAAAATGCCGGTCCATTACCTAAATTCTATATAAAATGGGGTTAAGGTTCGGTATACAATTTTCAAATAAATAAAATGACTCATTTACGTCAAAAATATTTTTTTACTAATGGAAAAATTAGACAAAAAACATTATTTTTTGTACCATTAAAAATCATAAATTAACAAACAAAATGATTGTTCATCAATTGCGAGATATTTTCAGAAGCAAGCGCGTCTGACTGCAAAAAAAATTATTTATGAATGTATTCAACACGATCAGACTTTTCGAAGAGTTTTCTGTAACGCGAAAAAAAATTTCCCACGCTCCAAATTTTGCGGCCCCTGAAATTTTGCCGCCCTGGTCACTAGCCCCTACTGCCCCTAGTAAAAATCCAGCGCTGCCTATAGGGTAACTGACCTAGAATCGTGAAATTTGGCAAGAAGCAATGTCTTATAGCACAAGTAAAAGAAAAAATCCGAAAACCGTAAATTTGTCGTTACATCGCAAAAAAATATTTTTTTGCGATTATAAATTTATTTGCAGTTGGTATAATTGGAAAGCGATCTATGTAGATGTATTGGGACAACAGTTTTTCAACGGAAAAGCGGGAAAAATCTTTTTGACTCGATTCCCGTGATGAACGAACCTAAAGTTTGTACGGAACCCTAGGTCCGAATCGCACTTGGCCGGTTTCTTTAAGTTGTTTGACTGGCGTCGTGCTGATAAACATTTTTAGACTAAATTTTGTAAAATTGTTAAAAGTCAATTTTGATCTACATTAGTGTGAAGTTGGAATTTTGTTAATTAACTAGGTTATTGAGCCAAAAGGTAACCTTACTCTTTTTAAATTCGTCAGGTGAATAACCTGTAAGTACAATCAACTGGTGATGTAATAATATAAATTTTGGATTGATATCCACGTTATGTAATGAATGTATGTTATATTTGTAATGTGTGTGTTGAATTTCGCACGATGCAATCCGACGAGAAAATTAGCGAACTTTCGACCTCTCAGCTTATACTTAGTATTTTTGTACGTCAACAATTAGGTTAGAGGTTAAACATAGGTACATGTGCATTATGCAACTTGTTAGCCATAATTAGTATTCGCTGCATAGCATATTGTTGCCTTACTGTCAATTTGAACGTTGTGGTAATTATTTTTATATATGGACATTGTGATGATTATTTTTTATATATAGGGCTGTTTCTTTGAATTTCATCACAAAATGCCCAGCTATAGGCTGTGTGCTCGAAGCTTACTAGCGCCGCTAGTGGGTAATAGAGAATTATTAAACTCACTTTTTGTGGAAATCGCGATATGTTTCTATGGCGATAAATCAAAAACTTTAGTTGGCCATGATGTGTCAAAAAAAATGTACCTAATAAGGAAAACTGATGTTAATTTGTTTACACTGATAGCGGAGCGTCAAATTAGGACGCTAATGGTCTTTATTTTACTTACCTAAATCGCCATCAGCGCAACAGCCGGGAACACAACAAGCATTTCCAGATCGCTTAGTTTTCCTACATTTTCTTTGTAATTAAAAAACTTCATAAAATTATAACTATTTTCACTTTTAATAAACATTGCTCACTGACATACGGAAAATTTGAGCTTGAAGTTTCCTCTAGATTCTCCTAAAATCTTAAATTATAAATGCGAATGTGAGTTTGTTTGTTTGTTACGCATTCACATGTAAACCGCTGGAGTGATTTTGATAAAATTTGGCAAGGAGATAGATTGCATCCCGAGGAAGGACATAGGGTACCTTTTGTCTCAAAACTAACTGACGGGAGTGAAATAGGGAATGAAAGTTTGTATGTAGAAACCATCATTTCTCAAGTTCTAGGGATACGAAAATTCATATTTAGGCTTTCGGTAAGAAATAAAGGGTTAGATACGTATTTCAGCATTTCTGCAAAATCATCCCTCAAGAGGGTAAAATAGGGGATGATTTTAAAATTCACACGTAATATATTTAGGTGTAGCACGCAAAAACTGCTGGCGAAAACATCGAAGTGAATTATATACATTGTTTCATCTCAATAGCGTGCGGATCCGCGGGTAGCAACTAGTAGGTAATATATAATATAATATATACATATTAAAACCGATTGAATCATTTTATCCAAAAATATATATGAGCTAAAGCTCACTATACAAATTGAACGAGTTTTTATACCTAATTCTTTTTTGTCAACGCTATTTTATACTTTTTGTGATTTATAATAAACTAGTGGCCCTGTCCGGCTTCGCCCGAATTTGTAGATTGCCGTCGTTTTTTCATCGGCTTACGTAGCAAAATTGGCCTCCATGAAAAGCGCATTTATTTTAATGAGATAATATATATAGTCTGCAGAGAGTCTATTCTAAATATTGGTGAAAACATTTTTGAAATGGGATAAGTAGTCCTGAAGGTTCATTCTAAATATTGGTGATAGATTTTTTAAATAGGTAGTTCCGGATATTGCCCTCCGCATACAAGCTCACAAAATTCACACTCTCTCTCTCTTTACAAGTTAAAAAAAAAATATAAACCAAACTAGGTATAAGAAGTAAATCAAAATATATGAGGAAGAAGGCGGTTTGTCAAAAAATGTAAATTGTGCAGGAGAGCATTTTGAAGTTTTTAACATCGTACCATTTACTTGCTGATGCATTTCTTTCAACGCTTATAACTTTTGACCTTGTATTCTTGTCTAAAATGAATACACCAACAGAAAGGTACGACTTTTGGCTACAAGAGGGCATAAAAAAAAATTTCGAATTTTTACTGACAAATCGCCTTCTTCCCGTGTACCCTTCATATGGATATATGGTATTTGTTTATTATTTATCGGTAGAATTGGGCACCAGTTCAGGAACTGAAGACTTCAAACCCGATAACTCAAATGTTGTTGCCTTAGACTCTTAGCCAACTATATTTGACATTCGCCCTTTGCAATATTAAACATCCCTTAGCCTTAGGGCGTAACCTAACAAGTATACAATATACATATGAATAATACATTCATATGTTCTGAAATGGTGGGTATGCCAGGCCTCCTATTGGCTGCGTCGGCGGATATATATACATATTGCATTCTGATTGGTCCTTCAACCGGCGTGCGACACCGGAAGTGAAAGTCATTAAATGTATGGTCTATGTACATTGTACATGTTTATATTAACTATCTACATTTTTATTGCATATATGTTACCGTAAATAACCGAAATTCGTTTTTACGCATACTTATTAGTAAGAATGAGAAGGATCTACGAGCACTTATAATTTCGCGATCTTACTACGGGAAAGACACCAGTTAAGTTTTTAATTTGATTATTAACTGCAACTTTCAGTTAGAACTTATTCTTTGGCCGCGCAATCTCCGAAACCACTGAAGCGATTTTAATGAAATTTTGTAAATGTGTCTTGATTGGTGCAACTTACGCTACAGGATAGTTTTTATTAAATGTTTTATACGAAATTACAGTGTTTTCTAAAAAAAAAAAAACAGTTTTTGGAACATGTAACGACATCTGATAGAATCTACTCAAACCTATTAGTTCAGAAGCAAACAAAAAAAACTGTTTTAGTATTAAGTAGCGACATCTGATAGAATTCGCTCAAAGCTATTATTTCAGAAGTAAATCTGGTAGAATTTGGTTAAAGCGGCGGGGGCAGATGTGGCTGAAACTTTTTCCTGCTGCCTCTCGCCGAGAAACGGTAATTCCTGTACCGGCCGTCTTGTTGAGGTTTTCCATGGTTTCCCTCAATAATTCCAGATAAATATCGAGATGGTTCCTTAATCAAGGCCATGGCCGATTACCTGTCAAACTCCTATGCTCAAAATTTGCCGACCTTATCCTATAATGTCCTAAAATTCCTTCATTGCTATTGATTAAGTTGAAGTTTAAAAATGTAGAAAATAACGGGAAGTGTGATAGATGGAAAATAGTAATGGTGTGAATGGCGTTTGTTACGACATAAAGTCGAGAAATGGACCTAAACGCTTTATTATTATTATTAATAGACGCTGACAATAAAATTTAACCCTGGACAACAAAGATTTAAAAGAAATTCACATACGAGTACATGTTAAATATTTCTTGTATATCTAATAGCGGACATGAACCAACATTAATTACTTGTTATTTATATATTTACGAGGCTTTTGATATCCAACCAATTTAAGGAATAATATGAAATTTTATAGGATAATAAATTCATCGTTGTCAATTCAGTCAATATAAATTGGCAAGACTTTGCTAATAAATCTTCGCAATTTGTGATTTGATTGACATTAATTATAAATAAACACGGAACGAAATTGCAGTGAGCAAAAACGAGTGGACAATAATGCATTTCTAGTAAACCTATACATTTATGGTTTAGCACAGTGTTGCATTATTAGTTTTTAACTGACTTCAACACAAGATCAATTCAATGCATACGTACCTATACAGTGTGTTCACTACTCGCATTCGGGAGGTACCGGGTTCGAATCCCGGCGGAGGCAGATGTGGATGGGAGTTTTTTCTACTGCCTCTCGCCGAGAAACGGTAATTCCTGTGCCGTCCATCTTGTTGAGGTTTTCCTCAATAATTCCAGATAAATATCGAGATGGTTCCTTATTCAAGGCCATGACAGATTACCTGTCAAACTCCTATGCTCAAAACTACCTACCTTAAAAAAACATTCTTTGATTCAAACATTGCTATTGAAGTTGAAGTTCAGTAGAAAATAACGGGAATAGTGATAAACAGAAATAGTAATGGTGCGAATGGCATCTGTTATGACACAAAGTCGAGAAACGGACTTTAAACGCATTATTATTATTATTATATTCAATATTGTCAAATGCAGCTGATGGGAATCTGAGAAAGACAATTATATATGCAATGTTTCAAAGATAAAAGAAAGAGCTTAGTATAATAATTTATTACTGAAGATTGTATTTTACATCGTAACTCGTAGGCATATAAATCTTTCGAATGATTTTTAAATGACCTCTTCAGATATTGATGTATTCAGATATTCTTACGTCTCTAAAAAACGCATGGACACAGTAAGGTGATTGTCAAATCAAATTTTCTGACAGTTCCCTCTGTAATCAAGCGACGGATTTCGAAGATATTTTCCAAACCCTAGAATAAATGAAGTTCCACAATGGTGTTGCAACAATTGTATTAAAGATAGCTGCACGAAGTAGACGTGTGTAATGTGGCTTAATGCCACGCAATTTAAGATATTTATGTTCAAATAAAAATTATTGAATTAGTTGTAGAGATAACTACCTACATACTAGCGGCAGCGAGTGCCGACACAAATGTGTATTGTAATTATATATTGTGTGTCTGTCGCTATATAATTGGTAATGGGAATGCGACAACTGCCAATACACACATTCGTCAAATGCGACGGAGTTTTTGAGTTAATTATTTACAATGTTGTTTAGGCTAGATTTAACTGATTTAATTAATATTGTAATCTATATTAATAATTTCTGCGAGGGGTACCTACTGTAGATTTGAAATGTCTATCAAAAATTATTAATAATTTTGAATCATATCCGTCAAATTCGAATATATTCACGTATTTACAATAATAATAACAAATTTGACAATTCACAATATACACACGCCAAGACAGCTTGCATGTCAAAAAAATAGTTGTATATTTTATCCACTAAGTCGTTGATAAAGTAATTCATGTATTTGTGTATTTTGGAAAAGAAATTATTGCATTGAACTGTCAAAATAATATAAATTTTATATACCTAATAAAATATGTTATTACTGTGAAGCGAGTGAGTAACGTATTCATTAGGAAAAGGTAAAAGTAAAAAGTAAAAAATGTAAAAATGAAAAAGTAATAATAAAATATGAATTTAAAAGAAAAATATAGTATCTACTGTGTGTCAAGCTGGACGATAGCCCTGCTTGACTTAAAAAGATACACGTGAAATCTACAAAATGTCTGCCGCATGCGAAACCTGCACTAAGAGTTGCTGGTCCGCGCAGGTATAGTGTGCGCGGTCTTTAAACTGTTTCGTCATGTTTTCCAGTTGATTTTGTCATCACAGTAATCACCTATACGTTTCTTTTTTATTTGTCAAATAACAGTTGTCCACTCTGAGAAAAGGATTTTTAAAGAGATAAATCCATTACATTTTTCTGCCATAATATGTACTAGCATGGATATTATACGTGTCCATTTGAAAAAAAAAATGTTTTTAAATACAGTGTAATCTCTTTATAACGAATCTCAAGACATCGAGCATTTTTTTTCGTCGTAAACAGTTTTTTTTATATGGAGGAAAGAAAGAAAAATAACCAATTTCACCTAATTAATTTATTCCAAACACATATAGTCTGTTAACTTTGCCTGACGTTTTTTGCTATGCCAATATTTGTTTTGTATTTTATTAAGTATCTTATGCATTACTTGGGATATGGTGGAATCATCTTCATTAAACAATAGGAATTTTCTGACAAGTTTGGAGGCATCAACTGCTTGTTAAATAGTTGGTGATGGTTCAGAATCGTCCTCTTTACTTCTGTAAATATTTGCTGATGCCTAAATATGAACATATTTCTTCGTAATAGAGAATGGCTGTTGCGCTATAAAGAGGGTAATAATGTATGGGTTTTAAGGTAAACCAACCAAATTGTAAAAATTTCTACGTTATAGGGAGATTTTCGTTATAAAGAGGTTACACTGTAATTACAAAATATATTGACAAACAACACACGAACGATACAGCATGATAAAAAAGTAAAATAATTGAACTGAAATGTGTCTGTATGAAATTTTTAAACGGGAAATTACTCAACGCCTGCAGGAAAATATAAAAGAAATATTGGTAACTCAAAATGGATAACAGCATCATTGAAACAAGTTTACAACTCTAAAGAAGTTTCAATTCCTTCGTGAGTTTATGCGTGAGCGAGTCCCACGCGTTTTTATTACTGTTTTTTTATAGATCTAAGGACGCTTGCATGAGCGCTTGATCAAATGGAAACATTGACCGCAGATACACATTTTAGACCTGTCGCCGCATAGAACTCCATCGCTGTCCCGCTCGCAAGGGTCGCACTCACAAAATTTACCATAATATTCAAACGCATGTCCCACGTCCTGAACAGATTCTGGTGACGTTGGGTGCTTTACAAGCTGCTTCTTGTTCTAAAATCAATAAGAAAAGAGACTGTAGATTTAATATCGGGTGTTTTTTTAGAGTAATAGAACTTTCGATCGGGATAACTGTGCAGATTTGACAGAAGGTAGAAGCCATGTTGGTTTGACATTTCTGCTCAGTAGGCATGGACAAATTATCATGGAAAGACTCACGCCGCAACAACGTTTAGAAATTGTTGAAATTTATTTTCAAAATCAGAGTTCTATTCGCCAAACTTATAGAGCACTTCGTAAAATTTATGGTTTACATAATAATTGTCCGTCAGCTTATTCGTCGAACTATCGAATGATTTCGGAAAACATTTTCTTTACTCGATGCAACAAGTAACAACAACAACAAGACAAAGAACTGTAAGTACAGAAGAAAATATCGGTGCTGTAAGTGCTAGTGTTAATGAAGATCCAAAATTGTCTATTCGTTGACGTTCACCTCTTGGAAAATTTTGCGTAAAGATCTTGGTCTACACCCATACAAGATCCAACTGGTTTAAGAACTAAAGCCACTTGACTATAAAAAGCATCGTTTGTTTGCTGATTGGGCGCTACAACAGCTTGAAGTTGATCCACTTTTTTCTCGTTTTTAGTCATGAAGCTCATTTCTGATTGAATGGCTAGATAAACAAGCAAAATTGCCGTATATGGAGCGAAAACAATCTTCAAGAAGTTTTGCAGGTTCCATTGCATCCTGAAAAATGCTGGTGGCATCATCGGTCCATATTTCTTTAAAAACGTTGCTGGAGATAATGTTACAGTGAATGGATCTCGTTACAGATCGATTATTAATTATCAATGATTTTTTTCTTTCAAAATTTGAATGGTATCGACCCAGAAGTGTTTTGGTTCCAACAAGATGGTGCTACACCTCATACTGCTAACGTAACAATTGATTTATTGAATGAAAGAGCGCGTTCGACGAGTGAATCAGCATATAAGTATAAAAATATAATTAAAAATATATAATAATTAACTATATTTTAAAATAAGAGAACAGATGCGAACTCACTTGCAATAGTTTTCTGACAATTACAGGATCTTCCAGAATATCCTGGATTACAAATACAAATTCCGCATTGAAATGCGCCATTATAACTGCAATATGGCGAATTATTCTCGGAAATCAAGTCACAGGGGCATTTGTTCGTCGCCAAATCCTTTTGTGAAGCATCTATAATTGGATTAATGCACGCAGTTTCTTCGATTGAACTCTTGTAACAGTGCGGGTCCCCGTAATTCTAAAAATTTTAAGTTCGATGTTATTTTGTAGATTTATAATTTGACGTTAAGCACCTACAGAATATTGGCATCGTACTGCAAAAAGCAGATTTGGGGGAAGCCGTTGCCTAATAGTGGGATGAAATGGGCTATAATATTACCTAGGTACATAGTACTGCACACACCGTTACACTAACAGTGGGCATGGTCTGTTATCGATTTGCGCGTCAGAGCTGAGTTTCGTTCAAATAAACATAGGTAAAGATACTTTGCGTTACATATTATGACTCGTGTGTCTTGAAATTCGTTGGTCACTCGTTTCAACATAATGTCACAGTTCGTACGTATAATAATGCATTACAGTCTAGATACTAAAACTCCTATTTTTCATTACATCTGTAATTACATATTTCATTTTAGAATACCGAGCGGGGTTGCGTAGCGGTGAGAGCACTAGACTCGCATACGGGAGGTACCGGGTTCGAATCCCGGCGGGAGCAGATGTGGCTGGGAGTTTTTCCCACTGCCTCTTGCCGAGAAACGGTAATTCCTGTACCGGCCATTTTGTTGAGGTTTTTCATGGTTTCCCTCAACAATTCCAGATAAATATCGAGATGGTTCCTTATTCAAGGCCATGGCCGATTACCTGTAGTCAAACTCCTATGCTCAAAATTTGCCTACCTTATCCTAATTTCCTAAAAATTCCTTCATTCGCCCATTGCTATTAATTAAGTTGAAGTTTAAAAATTGTAGAAAATAACGGGAAGTGTGGTAGAAAAAAATAGTAATGGTGCGAATGGCGTCTGTTATGACATAAAGTCGAGAAACGGACGTTAAACGCATTATAATTATTATTATTATTATTATTATATTTCATTTTAGAATGGAGTGTAGCTTTATTTTGTGTGTTTTAGTTTCTTTTTCTTAGATTTTTTTTATAAGTAATTGGCTATTTAGGCTTTCAGTTAGAAAAATGAAAAGAAAATAAACAAAAATAAATAACTTCACTTCTGACAAGATTTATTTCTTCGACAATAATTCAGTTTTAAGTTTTAATTTGAAAGTTTTTTATATTTTCAGTCTACCTACATCCCTTCTTCTTTTTGGCTTACCGGATAAGAGCACCAAACACACTCTGAGTCTTGGACACAATCACTACAATTGTTGTTCCTGGTTGAACAAATTGCTGTTGACGCCTGACTGATGGACAATACAAAAACAGACACGATTATTATTTGAGTCCATTTCTCCATTCTTAAATCCTTCAATTAACTACCGTTGTTTGTTGATGAAAAGATTTATTCTATTGTTGACAGGTAATACTACAATTGACAACACACAAATCCAATATTTGATTTTGTTGTTGTACAGACAATTGATCTAAAAATGATATTTTATTACCGGACAAAAAATTCAAAGTCCCGACATTTGGTGTATATGCAAATAAACATTTTTAATTACATAGATGTAGGACTATTTATTAAATATACGAATTAAATACAATACTGCGATAGCGAGAATAAACTTTGTTTTTAATACAGAACCGATCTAAAGAATGTATAAAAATTAAATTAAATCTTGACACTCACACACGTAACTGAGAGTTATCTATATACAGTAGAACCTCTGTAAGTCGAACTTCCAGGGAGACGCCAAAAAAGTCGAGTTTTCGACTTATGACGCATTTCGACTTAAGCGGGTTTTGTAATAAAATATTTGACTTACAGAGGTTAAGATTTATTCTAACTAATTTTGAATTGCTCTGTTCGAAAGACAAAGGTTCAATTTATTTTTTCGAGTTTTGGAAGGAAATGGCTTGTTAGGACTCACTGATTATTTCGACCTATAGAGGGTTGAGATTTCTAGTAATGGAGGTTTTGGGGTTTGAAGGGAAGGGATCAAAACATTTTTTTCGAATTTTTGAGGTTTTATACTTATCGGGGTTCGACTTAAAAAGGTTCTACTGTGTATATATAAGCGAAATACCACTCATTGGCTGATTCATCACGAGATCTTCAAAACTATACGCCCGATGACTTTAAATTTGGCATAGTTAGTCCTTTTTCAACGGAGACACCTACTATAAGAACGGATTTTATGTAAATCCTATCCAAAACGGTTTTTTCCCCTACCAACACAGAGAGTTGTTACGTGGCTGGTTGTGGATGGCTGCGGAGATGGGAAGGTTAGTCTAATAACAGGGAGAAAAGAAGAAAGACAGAGAGGGGGAGAGGGAGAGAGAGAGGGTATTCGTATTTAATTGATTGATTTCTTCTCTAGAGAAAAAAATTAATCAATCAAATTTTTCCAAAATAATAACAACATTCATTTTTCCAGCGTAGCGAAGGAAAACTAATTTTGACAAAATTACAAAAGAGAGAGAGAGAGAGAGAGTTAATGTAACAATTTTTAAATACACCTCTTGTTACAGAATAAGTTTAATATGTTATTATTTTTTATCTTCAAATGTCCCAGAAGCTTATAGGTTACTTAAAAATAAGTCATATTGATAATAATTTAAGAATAATCACTAGTAGATGTCAAATGCAAGAAATATAAATTCATACAACGGAACATTTATTAGGTAGGTAATTATTATTTATTTATTTATTAGGTAGATGGTTACATACATTTTCTTTGAGCACATTGTTTAATAGTCGAGGTCAGGAGTCGGAAGGGGTACCTTTTTTTTGCCAGAGTGCCAATCTAGACCCTCCCCCTGTTTTCGAGGTTGCTGAACACGATGGTGAGGGTTCCACAATTGGTCCCCTTGGAAAAAAAATAAAATTTTCTTTTCTAAGGGGTGGTAATCAGGAGGGCCAATTAAAAGGAATTGCCGAGAAAAAAAAGCAAAATCCCAAAAAATCCCGACTTCTAACCACGTAAATAATAGATATTTTGTTAAGACAACGCATAAGTCAAAACAGTAATTGATTATTTCGTTGCGAACTAAAATCTACCCGGAAAGTTAGATAATTAAGGAACCAATGCCATTTTTATTGTTCATTTTCATATCATCAGTAAACAACTGTAGTATACACAATATATTTTGTACTAAAAATTATTTTAATTGTATAATTGTAGGTGGATTCAAATATGAGGGACCGGACAAACATAATAATATTCTCAATTGTTTTTCTATTGTTCATCAGTCACGCAACTGCATCGACCTGTTGGTCAAAAAAGAGCTGTAGTGACTGTCTCCAAGAAACAGGATGTGTTTGGTGCTCCGATCCGGTATCAATTTTTAACTAAAATTTCAAATATTCGAAACGTCTTTGTACCGAAATTTTTATAGATATTTCATTCAGAGGCAGTTTTTGGTGTATAGAATTTTTTAAATTAAACTTGCGGACTAATTCGTTTTTTTAAAGCAATAGTATATTGTGCGACTAGTGAGAGAAGTAGAAGATTCCATGAGCGTGAAATTTGCCGCACGAGCTTAGCGAGTGCGGTAACACGCGAGTGGAATATTCTCCTTCGATCAATGGTCGCACATAATATTTTATTCAACCAGCACGAGTAATATGTAATCGGGGCCCTGATAAAAGAGGGAAAAATAATAAATCACTTCATTGATTGACGTACCCACCGCCCTCGATGCACACAAGATGGCCCTGACTTTCGCTGAATTGCGATGCTGTTTTCATATATACAAATCGCTACCGCGTTCCTATTGGTCCAGAAACTATGCAGTGATACATTATCGTACAGTTTCGGCTCATTATTAGCACTCTACGCGTCAACATGAAGAAATTTATTATTTCTCCCGAATTTAGCAGGGCCCCGAAATTATATATTACTCACGCGTGTTGAATAATAATTGTTTATTTTCTGTATTTATATACAAGCTGATCGCTCGTTTTTAGGGTTCCGTACCTCAAAAGGAAAAAAGGATCACTTTGTTGTCCGTCTGTCTGTCAAGACTCTTGGGAATCAAAATCTATAGGGTACTTCCCGTTGACCTAGAATCGTGAATCAATGTTTAAGTAAAGAAATAAATCCGAAAACCCAAAATTTGTTGTTACATCACAAAAAAATAATGTTTTTAAACCGCAACAACATGCTACGCACGTACACGGTAACAGTTCTGGTACAAAGCAAGCGTCCGCTACCGGTGCGTTTATACAGCACAATATGATAACTCTCGCATAAAACACGGTACGACAACTAAGCTGTCAATTATAGCCACGAGGTACAATACAGTTCACAGTAGTTCATCTGAACTCGTTGCAATTACACATTTAGTCGGTAAACTGACCGAGACGTTTGTCTGTGTATGGGGACAACAGCTTTCCAACAAAACTCGTCACTCGATACCCTTGATGGACGAACTGTTGTACGGAACCCACGGTGCGCGAGTCCGACTCGCACTTGGCCGGTCTTTTTTTTGTATTATAATAACACACTGGTACATAAAATAATGCATTACAATGGTGATAAATAAATAGGTATATATATATTATAATTTTTAGATAAACAGTAACTTACGCTGTTACAATAGCTCAGTCGGAATGAATTTGTGCATTCGCGCGATAGATGTTTCGCAAAAAGATTTGAACACAAACAAATGTCCCTGTGACCTGAATCCTGAACATAATTCACAAGCTTGTGGTTCTAAAGGAACATTGCAATGCGGAGTCTGTACTTGCAATCTAGGATATTATGGAAGATACTGCGATTGCTTGTCACCTGTTGATCAGAATATTATATCAGGTGAGTTCATATTTCTTCTTAAAAAATACTAATGCATATTCTTCCCATGATGAGTTCCAACGGTGCCCAGACTTTTTGCAGTAAGAGTCCTAGTTACGTTACTGTAAATAATAATATGAATGCGTTTAACGTCCGTTTCTCGACTTATGTCATAACAGGCGCCATTCGCACAATTATATTTTCCATCTATCACACTTCCCGTTGTTTTCTACATTTTTCAACTTCCATTTAATTAATAGCAATGGACGAATGAAGGAATTTTAGGACATTAGGATAAGGTAAGCAAATTTTGAGCATAGAAGTTTGACAGGTAATCGGCCGTGGCCTTGAATAAAGGAAGCATCTCGATATTTATCTGGAATTATTGAGGGAAAACATGGAAAATCTCAACAAGATGGCCGGTACAGAAATTACCGTTTCTCGGCGAGAGGCAGCAGGAAAAAGTCCCAGACACATCTGCCCCCGCCGGGATTCGAACCCAGTACCTCTCGCGTGCGAGTCTAGTGCTCTTACCACTACGCCACCCCCGCTCGGTTTACGTAATTGAACACCGCACCTAAAGCTCTTGGTAAAACAAATTCAATTATATAAGTGATATATCATTGAATTTCTTTGAAAACGCAAATGGTTCTGCAAAAGGTTCTTATACTAGACTAGCGGTCCGGCCCGGTTTCGCCCGAATTTGTAGATTGCCACCGTTTTTTCGTCGACTTAAGTTGCAAAATTGGTCTCCACAAAAAGCGCTTTTATTTTAAGGCGAGAATATACAGCCTATGTTCATCCTTGAAAGTTCATTCTAAATATTGGGGAAAATTTTTTTAAAATCGGATGAGTAGTTTCGGAGATTGCTTCCTACATCCAAACTTAGAAAATTTACCTCTTTGTAATATTAGGATAGATGGGTATCATATTACAAAGGTTGAACTGTGTCGAACCGTAGAATTCCGAACTGAACCGAACGTATCCTCTACTGTGAGGGCCCGGTGTACTTATCAAAAATAACAAATATTTTTTTATAATTTTGTTTTAATAGTTTCCCCACAATTAAGCTCGCAAGCTTTAGTTTGGGCACAGTTGTTATTACTACGTAAATAGTTTCTGTAACTGTTTAAATTATTTTAGAACAAGAAGCAGCCTGTAAGGCACCCAACGACACCAGAATCTGTTCAGGACGTGGAACATGCGCTTGCGGTATTTGTGAATGCGATTATGTAGGTGACCCATCTGAATTTATCTACGGTCAGTTTTGTGAGTGTGACAACTTTTCTTGCGAACGGGAGAGCGACGGAGTTCTATGCGGCGACAGGCTTCTAACGTGCCAATGTGGCCATTGTATCATCCCGATAAATAGCATAAGTTATTCCACGGTACAGAGAAGCGTTCTCCGGTCCTTAAAAAAATTAAAATAAAATTGAATTATAACATAAAAAGAATTTTGAAAAAATAAAAAACTTAGTGCTTTTTAACTTTTTTATTATAACCTTAATATTTCTTTTCGTATGTTTTTTTTTCTAAACAGCGATTCCTTAGAACAAATTTCTAAATATAAAACGCTGATGAACTATGCTTTATAGCGTCTATATATATGAGCGTCTTATGACACTGTTTGTTGGAATCGTTTTGAACGGTAGTTCTGTAATAAATTATATTTTTGAAAGTGAAGTGTGGCGAACAGAAATTAGTTACAGTAGAGTCTCACTAATCCGGGACTTCAGTAGTCCGGTACGTCCAATAATCCGTCACCCTCCGCTCACGCCCCCCTCGCCACTCCCTACTCTCGTTCCACTCTCGCACACCGGCATTTTATTTACATATTATGAATTATGATTTTTTCTATACAATCCAATAATCCGAACATTCCAATAATCCGTCACCCCCTAGTTTTTAATAGTGCCGGATTAGTGAGACTACTGTACTTATACTGACCCTAATTCGTTATTTAGTAATTCAATATACAGTCGAACAGGGATAAGCAAGAGTTCAAGGGACCGTGATCTCTTTTTCGCTTATGAAGGTCTTTTACTAACCCGAGTGTCTAGCTTATAGAGGTACAGCAAATATGTAGTGATAAACATGTGTGTATTATTCGACATAGGATAATTCAACATAGATATTAATTCGACATAGATGGTAAAAAAAGAAAACAAAAAAAGCAGACAGTGATTCCAGCCAACGATCTAGATTCTAGAACGTAAAGTAAGTGGGCGAAGTTATACAGTTCGGCCGCCGACGGTCCAACTCTATGAATGCCGTCTGGCAGACAGTGATTCCAGTCAACGATCTGGTTCAATCGTTGGACCCTCCCCGAAATATAGATAAGTGCCTGCTGCTAGACACTGATCGGAGAAATCCAAAGCGAGGAACCAAGGATGTTAAAAAGGAAGCGTTCCAGAAGTGGATATTTTTAATGATAATATAATAATTATTACAATCATTTCTTTTATTTCTAAAGCACTTTTCAATAGTAACGTTACAACAAATACATTTTATGTGAATGTAACATATAAGTACTAGAGTACGCTAGCGGGTATGCTTGCCTTAAGTGAAAGTGTCTGCCGTTCAGAGAGAGAACCCTGCAAACGGTCCGTATCATTATATATGTTTACTAAAATCAGCATTGTTTTGTATCATTAGTTATCATGGAGATAAGGAACTTTTCACTCTCTGAACAGCAGACACTTTCATGGCTCACTCGCGTATCTCTATGGAATGTAACTATTTACGCTGAACACCTTTTACGCTTCGAAAAATGCTTCTGTGAAAAGAGGATCTTCCTTTTAGTGGAAGGTAGCATTTGCCACATTTGCACACTGCAGAATTCCTGTTGCCGCATAGAATTCCATTGACGTCACGATCGCAAGAGAAGTCGTCACATTCACAAAACAAACCATAGACATATTCTTTCGGATTTTCATTTTTATCGCATTCACATTTACCGCAAACGCATGTGCCGCGTCCAGAGCATATTCTACTGTCATTGGTCGCCTTACATGTACTTTCGTATTCTGAAATTAATCGAAATATTTTTTTTTTTCAGATAATATATTATAATTACCAATTAAACTACTGAACGCATTTCAACGAATTTCAATAGGGTTGTATTTTGATGGTGTGAACAAAATAAATTAAAATACATCGTGTCGATTCGTCAAGGGTTACGACCTGTACCGATCGGACGTACGAGAAAACCAACCGACAACTGCTGTTTACGAATTTCAGTTACAATTTTATAGAAACTATTAGCTTTTACTCGTAACTACGTCCGCTTGAAATCAGTGTGTACAATTGATATAATTGAAAGCAAAACTTACTAATTTTCGATTGCTCTATAAACAATGTTTTTTGTTTTATCATATTTTGCAAAAACATAAAAATTTTGTGGATTCGATACACGTGAGCAAGCCACATACAGCTGGCCCTGCGAAAAATATGGTTTTTCAAAATTAATTCCAGGTACCTTAAGGGGTTACGCCACCTTAAGATTTTCAAAAAAAATTTTTTTATTAGGATGTAGATGAATTGTTTATACCTTTGAGAATATTTTAAGGGTTCAAAAATTCCAAATGAATCAATCTAAAAATGGTTCCAATTCGTAGTTTAAAATCTTCCCGTTTTAATAAGCTATAATTAATATTTTCTGTATAATAGACATGCAATTCTAGTCAAGTAATGAAAAATTAATATTGTTACCTGATGAAACATTATGATCGGATGGTGTTAAGCAATGACAATATTTCCCGGAATATCCTGGATTGCAGTAACATGCTCCACATTGCCACGAGCCATTATCGTTACATAAATTTGAATTTTCCTCAGGCTGTGCTTCACAAGGACACACATTTAACTGTTTCTCATTTTGATTGTTCACCGACACATGACGATCACAATGAGTATTTGTATATGAATTGTTCCAGCAATGAACACTATGAAATCCATCCTGGAATTATTATTAAAGACTGGATGAACAATGAAGTGCCTAATTTTATATTTATGATGTAGCCAAAATCCGTAACACGAATGCTCTTAGAACTGACTGCGGTTAATGTGCAGAACAACCACACGTTTTGATCAAAACTCGAAATAGTTTTGTGTTTTGAGCTTTGACTGATTTTTTTTAGGAAATCATAGAAATGACTAATCAAAGATATTAATTTCTGACTAAAAATCAAAGTTCTAGATTTTCAATGGTGTTAGTAACTCTTAAGAACTCAGTCCTCGATCTTCCGTACCGGATGGTATGGGAGACTGGGAGGTAGCACCATAAGCCCTTGAGTTGATAGGATGACTCACAAAGCAAAAAAAAAAAACACTCTTGGAATTGCCCAAAAACATCGCGGTTAAAACACGAAACACAAAACTCTTTCGAGCTTTACCCAAAACTCAGTCAATCTTAGGAGCTCCCACGACTAGGATTTTGAACATAGCTGTTACACTTTGGAGATAAAAAAGATAAGGAGTTGTTTGATTCGGAATTCTTCAAAAATCCTTTGCGTCACGTCTGGGGCATCTTGAAATTGATTATGAACTGTTTACCAGCTCAATTATTAATAACAAGACTCTACACATAAGTCAATTGTCTCGGACTCTAACCGTTGGGAACTAACACAAGATACAAAAATATGTTCATCACAAATGGGCGATTTCTCACGGAGGCCCAATACTTTCCAGGTTCTATTTTGAATGTCGGGGATGCACAATGGATCCTTGTAGGCTTGAGTACAGCGGAAGTTTTTCCCGCCCATAATTTTACCTAGGTAGCTATCTGTTTACCAGCTCTAAACACCAGGCACAATCTGGTAGTTGAATGCAATCTTGGCAAGTTTTTCTTGATATACAAGTTGAAGCTGATACTTCATTGTCGGGAGATAATATATGAAGAGACAAAACAATTATACTGGTCCAGTACTTCATCCTGAGAAAGTAGTGTAACGTTATTTTCTGAAAATATTGTCAAAAAATATAAATAATAATAATAATGGGTTTAACGTCCGTTTCTCGACTTTATGTCATAACAGACGCCATTCGCACTATTACTATTTTTTTTCTACCACACTTCCCGTTATTTTCTACAATTTTTAAACTTCAACTTAATTGATAGCAATGGGCGAATGAAGGAATTTTTTGGATATTAGGATAAAGTAGGCAAATTTTGAGCATAGGAGTTTGACAGGTAATCGGCCATGGCCTTGAATAAGGAACCATCTCGATATTTAACTGGAATTGTTGAGGGAAAGCATGAAAAACCTCAACAAGATGGCCGGTACAGGAATTACCGTTTCTCGGCTAGAGGCAGTGGGAAAAACTCCCAACCACATCTGCCTCCGCCGGGATTCGAACCCAGTACCTCACGAATGCGAGTCTAGTGCTCTCACCGCTACGACACCTCGCTCGGTTATTGTAAAAAAATATAGTTAATGTGAGTATTCATTATCCAACTCCACAAGTGTAGAATATGACAAATTTAAATAAAAAATTACTTTTTATAATTTTCCTTACTTGAGGTCTCCGGAGTGCAAAAATCTAATAGCAATTTTCGATTTTCGAAAACGGCGTCATTTATTTTGTTCATATTTCAAAAGTCAATACAAAATGATTAATTTATGTCGTAAAAATGCAGAAAGGGTAGGTTTATTGATGAACTAAAATCTACTTTCGATAGAACCCATATATTTACTATCTTAGGAATAGTATTCTTTTTTTTTTTGAACAGCAAAACAATATTTATTTTTGACAATTATTTAGAACTGGTTATTTTTAAGAACAGTAACACTTGTTATTGAAAAAGAACAGTATTATCAATCACTAAACAATGCCTATCGTAAAAATATTACGAAACCAGAATCAGGTAATTAAAATTAATTAAAATTATTTAAATGAAAATAAATATTACCTTAAATTTTTTATGTCTGTACTTTAATTTCTTAGTATCAATATTTGCCGTTTATTATTAACATTTTAGTACGAAAATTGCGTGTTTTATTACGTTTAGCCTTTGATTGCAGGGTGATTTACGAACGAAACAAAATATTGACTAAATTTATTGAATAGTCTCCTATAACTATAAATGACCTTATTTGTATCAACGTCTACAAAACAACTCATAAATAACAAAATTACTGATAAGTGATAATAATTAAATAGCACACATCTATAGTCCAATTAACTAGTGACTAATACACTTATACGTTATTGCGGGGTCCTTTTTGTGGACCCTTGGCACTAGGGCTTAAACCCTATTAATCCCTATGGAGATCCGTCCCTGGGGCCATATGTATAGTTCTTTAGGTTTCGTAAGATGCTCATTTGAGAACTGGAATGTCTAATCAGTGTGACGCAACGGCCGCATAAACAATCGGAATTAGTGCCACCACAGAGAATACCCTCGCTGTTTCGTTCACAGGAGAAGTTATTGCATTCACAGTACAAACCATAGACATAATCATGTGGATTTTCAGAGACGTCACATTCACATTTACCACAAATGCAACTTCCACGCCCTGAACATATCTTGGTGTCGTTGGGTGCTTTACAGGCAGCGTTATATTCTAAAATTAGTTAAAAAATATTGTATATACGCTAGGAAAGTATCTTTTGACGCGCGATCCACTCGTGTTTTTTTTTTAATTGTGGTTCAGTCAAAACCTTATAGTGTCGTATGTTTTTCGTGCATTTTAATAAGGATTAATTGGTGAATAAAATGGGGAAAAGCTATCAATTCTTAAGTGCTGTGTTGTTAGTTGTAAAAATATACCAACTAAAAATCCAGAATTGCAATTCCACCGTTTTCCTGGATTTTTTTATGAGTTAGAGTGGAAAAAAATGGATTGTAGGAGTACGTGGTCAAGGCTAATTAAATTTTATTTTACGTCTGTAATCATTATTAAATACTTGAAAAATATCATAATTGTTATTTTGTTAACAAAAATAAGATTTAAAAAATCTTGAAATAAAAAATGTATATCATATTTTATATAGTTTTTTTACTGACATTGTGCGTAAATATTTTTTTATGGTTATGAATAAAGCTGGTTTTCATGTGTTTGTAAGTTTTGACTGAACCTAATTTTAAAAAACCAAACACGAGATGGCGTAAAGATCGCATGTCAAAGATACTTTCCTAGCGTATATGTTGGCCTTAGGGTAGATACGATAAATATGGTTACTATGAATAATTACCGGTAAATATATATAATTACCTAAACATTTGGTAAAAGTAATGAATAAATCTGTATTTATTACATTTACCGGAATTTGTTAATAATTTTCAATGCAATAACAATTAATGCGTTTGTATTAATTTATAAAAAATTACAAATTGTGACGAATGACAAAAATATACGCCATATTTAATAATGACGTTTGCCCATGTCATCCACGTGACAAGATACTGTTTTCTGATTGGTTGTTGATCAGAGCCAGCAGAGAATCAAATACGAAACCAACGGAGCCGCAGTGACGTCTTTTCCATCCTCGCAACCAGCACGTGTCTGAGCAACGATTTCAGCGGCAAAACCAGCCTCGTGTGCCGCCTTTAAATAATACTAGAATTCAAATCTCGTTACCTGATGAAATATTATGATCAGCTGATGGTGTCAAACATTGACAAAATTTTCCAGAATATCCTGGATTGCAGTAACAAGCCCCACACCGCAACGATCCGCTATGGTTGCATATTTCAGCATTTTTATCGGAGTGCTGATCACAAAGGCATTGATCTGATTGTTTGTTTTGTAGATCTTTCATTGATACTTCGAGATCGCACCTATTATCTGTGTACGAACTGTTTCGACAACGGGAACTCCGCAAGCCATTCTAGAAGTATTATTATAAATTGAATGTAAACTTTCTTAATATCTTGTTTATAGTAAATACAGTGTTAGCTTAGGCAACGAATAATTCTAGATGGAAAAGTCGAAAGCAGAACATTTGACTTAAGAACTTTGTTTGGACTAGTTAGGAGATAAACATACTAAAAGTCCTTACCCCTCCGAGGTACGCCCGAAGGGGGGGAGCACAAAGAAGGTCCCGTTTTTTGGTATTTTGCTTTCATCTCGAAAACGGTACGTCGTACGAAATTTTGTTGGAATACATAATGAAAGCTGATAAAATTCTCTACAACTTTAGCTTTCACACTTTTTATCTATCTCCAATCTTTGCTTAGCTATGAGCTCCGAAAAATGGTCGATTTTCAAAAATGTGTTAAATTCTCTGTAGCACATTGTAACAATACGAATTTGTCAAAATCATTTCGTATCGCTCATCCACACTATTAAAAACACCCACACACTATTAAAAAATAACATAAGCTGGGAGTACCTCCACACAGGGCCCTCTTTCCCACTGGGCACTCTGGCACGTGCCCAGGGCCCCGCGATCGATAGGGACCCCCTAGTTTAATGGTATACTAAGTACCTAAACTGTTTTAAAGAAAAATCATCAGTGAACTATTTTTCATATATTTATTTTTTTTGTGTCCTTCATGTTAAAATTGGGAACGTGATCCTTTTAAATATATGCATTTTATATCACATTCCTCGACTTAGAATCTAGAACCTAGTTTATCTATTTTCTTTGTCTATTCTAACAAAATAGTGCTCTGTTAAGGTCATAGGGGCCCCATAATCCTAATGTGCCCAGGGCCTTCAATAGGTTAAAGCTTATGTTATTTTTTAATAGTGTGTGGGTGTTTTTAATAGTTTGGATGAGCGATACGAAATGATTTTGACAAATTCGTGTTGTTACAATGTGCTACAGAGAATTTAACACATTTTTGAAAATCGATCATTTTTCGACCATTTTTCGGAGCTCATAGCTAGGCAAAGATTGGAGATAGATAAAAAGTGTGAAAGCTAAAGTTGTAGAGAATTTTATCAGCTTTCATTATGTATTACAACAAAATTTCGTACGACGTACCGTTTTCGAGATGAAAGCAAAAAACCAAAAAACGGGACCTTCTTTGTGCTCCCCCCCTTCGGGCGTACCTCAGAGGGGCAAGGACTTTTAGTATGTTTATCTCCTAACTAGTCCAAACAAAGTTCCTAAGTCAAATGTTCTGCTTTCGACTTTTCCATCTAGATGCCCCTTATGAGCACTCATTGACTAAACTATGTACACTCTATATAGTGACACTCAATTGACTGTTCATTTTGTGGTGTTATTGAGAGTTGTCATTAAACGGAGAGAAGGAATAATCCATTAATATTTCTTTTACTATAATATGTATTTACTCATAATATACAATTGACAACTGACCAACAAACATTCATACTATCACAAATTACAACGCTTATTGCGTAGTCTGTTATCTTTGTCTGACGTTTTTCGCCTCAACAAACAAAAGAACGAATTTCTTAGAATCTTTGGTACGCATAATTCCGACAACAAAGCAACAAAATAACAAACAAGTACTGTTTATTGCTTAATGATGACGTATTGTTGTCATTATTTATAGTGGGTGTGTCGCTATTTAGAGTGTATCATTGTATAAGCAACAAGGTAAACCAACTAGAGTTAAGTAGTTTCGACGTTTTAAGTAGTTTGTCGTTATATCGAGTGGAGTTTACACGGTATATGCGATTTACTAGCTGATACCTCCCCGCATCGCTTAATGTAACATAAAGACTTGAAACTTGGTTGGTGAATTTAAGGTAGTACGAGCACCAAGACAATTTTAAATAAAAGCCTTGATTTTTTTATATGAAGTTGGACTAAGTCTAAACCAATTACGAAAATTTTAGGGGGGGTTGCCCGATTATTTAAATAAATAAATGACTATAAAAGTAGGCATATTTAACATTGGCTTTATGGTAAAACGGTAGATGGATGATATGTTTTCATTGATTTCTCCAAAACTAGTCGGTGGAAATTAAATAAAAAAACTATTTAAATTAAAGTTAAAACCTTAATAAATTATTGAAAACAAAAAAAAAACCGTTGTGCCCGACTAATTAAAAAGATATTTAATCTATTTAATTAAATCTCTTTTTAATTAGTCGGGCACAACGGTTTTTTTTTGTTTTCAATAATTTATTAAGGTTTTAACTTTAATTTAAATAGTTTTTTTTTAATTTCCACCGACTAGTTTTGGAGAAATCAATGAAAACATATCATCCATCTACTGAAATATAAAAAAAATCAAGCCTTTTATTTAAAGTTGCCTTGGTGCTCGTACTACTTTAAAGTACCTATGTAGGTATAGTGTTTTATTATTCATAATCCCTAGAAAATGGGTCAGTTAGTCAGTGAATCTGTCATTATACAGATTTCTACATCACCCAAGAGGTACTGTGTAGTTTGATGTGTTCTGATTATTTGGCATAATTACTCCTCTCGACATTCGAACGGATTTTATGCTAATCTTATCCAAAACGGATTATTCACTTACCATTAAATATTATTTCCCCCTCTCTCTCTGAAAATATTATACTGACCTTTCCTACGCAAACATTATATTATGTGGTAGTAGGTAAAAACTCCGTTTTGGAAAGGTTTAGCATAAAATCCGTTCTTAGTGAGTGTCCATAAATGTAGAAAGGAGTAATTATATGCCAAATTTCAAGTCAATCGGGGGTATAGTTTTAGAGATCTCGTAAGATGATCAAATAATAAATTATTTACCACATCTGAACACCAAACACAATCAGGCTGCTGAATGCAATCACTGCAAGTTTTTCCAGGCAAACAAGTCGACGCTGACACTTGATCTACCGACAACACTGCATTGTGAAGAGAGAAGATGCAAATCCAGTAGTACTTCATGATGCGAAGATTTTGTATTGTTGATAATAATAGTTATTACGCAACTTTTAATTAATATTAAATAGTATAACAATTGAAGTTAACCTAAAAATTGTTTTAAAAATATAAATAAAAGCGATTCGTTAAGGATTGCGACCTGTATAGCGCGAACGTACATACGTACGAATCAACCAACAATTGCTGTTTGCGGTTTTCAATTATTAATTAAAATTAGCTTTTGATCTAGCTTCTGAATTAATCACAAATAAAATACCAATAATGCTATTTGCTACATACACACATGAGTCGATATCAATGTACATAAAATTATACACAAAAAACAAAATATTGCTGATAAGTAATAATAATTAAATAAACAACACATTTATTTATAATACAACTAAGTCATTAAAAATGATTTACGTATTTGTCATTAGTATGGGCTATGTGCAAGTAAGTTAGTCTAGTTCACATGTCCCTTTTTGATGAATTCCAGTCCTCCTTCACCGAAAATTATGATCATGATGTCATTTGGTTCGAGTTGACATCTAGAAAAATTTTGAAAAAAAAAATGAAGTGAGGGACGAAAAAATTGCAAAAACTATAAACATTTTAGTAAAAGAAAAAAGAGGGGTTTGTTTTTTCGCGAATATATCAAAAACTATTGCAGATATCTGAAATCACAAAAAAGATTCTGATACAGCAAGAAATTTCCTACAAAAACTCCCGTCACCCGGAACTCTACCATCAATATTTCTAATTTTAATTTAGAGGTGAAAATAGAGTTAAAAAATTGTGGACGGTAGACGGTGCTGCCGTCACGCATCCAGCGAATATTCTGTTAGACTGAGAATTAATTTCAATTAGAATTTTTCCATTCTAGCCCACAAGTGGGGAATGGGACTAGTTTAGGTCAAAAATCACTTTTCAAAAATTTTACAATATCTTTCCGTTTTGAGGTCCCCCGAATCCAAAAAACATATTTTTGAAAAGACTCTGTGCGTCTGTTAGTCTTTGGACACGATACAGGTCAAACGGATGAGCGGATTGAAACCAAATTTTGGGAAGATGTTTGGTATGCAAATATGAAGAGCCCTATTGTTTTTGGGGAAAATAGGCGCATACGCAGAAGAGATATATGCTATAACAGTGCTTTTTTATATAATAATAGTATACTTTTCATAACGGCTTATTATTCTACTTAGCTTTTCAAGAAAGTTTCGTTAAAAAATGTTTTTTCTAAACGTTATAGTTTCGGAAATATTTTGAAAATAAAAAATAATCAGCCGCTCTTTTTTTAATGGATCTGTCAGAAATAAACTAAATAGTTAGGCATGCTTTGATTAATTTTTACATGACGTGGAACATATTATGTAGGTAACCATGGCACCGAAGAGCAAATAATATCATATTGAATACTAGCCATTACCCGCGTCACCTCACACGATATCAGAAATTTTATTTTCATTATTATAATCAAATGTCAACATTATTGAAGTTGGAATGGTCCCGTCGCCCAATTGGCTGGATTTTTTTCGGAACACCTGGCCCATCCATCAAAACCGTGCCTATCGCTAAACATGGCAGTCTTAGACGGATCTTAATCAAGTTGCGTACAGTTTTATAACTCACCGTGAACGGCAGGCTTAGTAACTATTATTATAAATACAGTATGATATAGTGGTACATATAAAATGTAATGTTTGATAGTCTAGCTGGATTAAAGTCCCACATTATCTCTTTATTATTAGACACAGAAATATTGCTGAAATCAATTAGATGGACAGACATTCGCTTTTCTAATCAACCGCTACATGGTTCACGTAACAACATTGTTTATATACAGATTGTGTGCTACAGTGGAACACTATATATTATAAGTTCACACATTACTGCCGTAAAAAGGCAAAAGGCAGTAAGTGACCAACTTATGAATTTGAGTAAATCAAGATTTACTAAAAATGTCTTGACGGTCCAGAATTTTAAATTATGGAAACCAAAACATGGGGGAAACATTTTTTAAAGACAATTATTGCTGCAGCACTTACTGCTGTCGTTGGTTTCAGTATGAACTCATTTTGTCAACAAATGTCACTTACTGTCCTTTGCCTTTGTAGGGCAGATTACTTATCAATGAGGCTATATAAAAAAACTAATTAGAAACTAAATATTAATTATCTTTTATATTTTTTAGGTCAGTTCTGAAGAAGATCCAAACCCGGATCGAAACGTTAATGTATTAATTATATTTTAATATATTGTCTGAAAAATTGGTCGATAATTTTATTTATTGAACTATGATACTAGTTTAGGTCACAATTAACATTTTTAATTTTACCATATTTTTTCGTTTTGAGGTTCCTCGAATCCAAAAAACATATTTTTGGAAAAACTCTGTGCGTCTGTTTGTGAACACGATACAAGTCAAATGGATGAACGAATTGAAACCAAATGTTTGATATGCAAATATGACGAGCCCTATTGTTTTTGAGGAAAATCGGCGCATGCGCAGACAAGATGAATGCTATAACGTTGTTTTTTTATATAATAATATAACGGAAATGAACATCGGATCATCAGATTGCCAACACAAAGCGAAGGCTTAACTGTATTCGTACTTATATAATATATTAAAATTTGATATGCATCGTGATTCAAGTATAATAATGCATCTAAGATGATGGTTCTACATGTATCTCAATTTTTCATTGAGCTCAGTTATTTTTTGCAACATGGGAAGTCCAGCATCAAATCAAAATATATGCTCGTATCTTTAGAACCCATTACTTTCCATTTTTACTTTGCAGCTACCATAGGGCGACAAGTTTTTGACACAAACAATGCTTTTTCAAGTGAAAGTTCTTTAGGCGCAGTGCAAGAATCATAAACTTTCTGCCTTGGTGGTGTAATATACTATTTTCAGATTTTTTAGACGAATTTTGACAATATTTTCGGTGAAATTTGACACCATTTTTGATAAATTATGACAATTTTTTTGGGTGAATTTTGACAATTTTTTTAACGAATTTTGACAAATTTGAGATCCATTGGACTTCAATAAGCCCTTTGGCCCAAAAAACCTACATCCAACCCTGAGTAATATTGTACAAAATTAAATCATTTAAACTTTTTATTTATCCAGTAAATCGATTTGAAATTTTTTCCCGAGTTTCAGAATTTATAGATAAATTGAGGGAAAATTTTGTTTTCTTCATACCTCGATCGAAAGTGCGTACTTTCGGCACCGATTGTAAGGCTGAAAGTCTATTATTTACTCCTTGGTGGGATTGCGGTAATAAAGCAAAAAACAACCAATCAACTGTTGTTTAGATGTCGTTTCCATAGCAATCCTATTACATTTTATCTAATAGTCGCGAACAACTGTCATTCTTGTTTTTATGTATAACCTCAAAGCTTCTTGCTTGGAATGTATCTGTGTTTTTATGTAATTAATAAGTAATTAATTAACTAATAATAATAATAATATTTTATTGGTCATGTTGTCAATACAAGTTGAATATGACAAGTCAAAATACAAGAAAATACGCAGATAAAAAAATATACATTTGATATTAAGATATGCATCTACACTATACATAGAACAATTTTGATTGCAAAATACATAATTATGTGCAAAAGTGTATAGTATTATTATTAATTATATTTGTGTGGCCAAATTGGATACAAATTGTCGAAAAATATAAAATACATTACAATAAAAGATCATTTAGATCATAAGGCACAGATTCTAAAAAGTACTTTTTCAAACGTTTTTTAAAATTAATGGAGATACTGCTAGATTTAATATCATCCGGTAGATTTGAGTAGATTTTATAGCCAATATATATAGGACTTTTTTCAAAAAATGTTGTATTATTATTTATTCAATACTATCGTACGGTATTGTATTTTGGGGGCGGTCCACTTGGACATACAGAGCTTTTCAGCTTCAGAAAAAAATTATTAGAATCATATTTCATTTAAATTACCGAGAATCATGTAAAGATACATTTAAAATGCATAAATTACTTACAGTTCCAGCGCTTTATATGTACAAAAGCATAATGTTCCTAAAAAATAATCCGGATTTATTTTCAAATAATTTCACTCACTCGTTTAGCACTAGACGAAAAGTCCCGATGCATTGCCTCACAAAGTACAAACAAAGCCTGCGTTGCTCTGTCGTGAGCATTTATAATGGGTTGCCAGACCATATCAAAGCCAATTTTGGTGAAAAGAATTTCAACATTAAGCTGAAAAACTATTTTTGAGAAAAGTGTACATACTCTGTTTAATTTTAATTTTAATGTAATTTTAACTACTCTGTTTAATTTTAACTTCTATGACTTGTCCACATCTTGTATGTAATACTGGATAAATAAAATTATGATTATGATTAATAGAGGTTTTGGTATTTAATAAACGTACTACGACCGAGGTATGAAGAAAAATAGTAGATACAACACTGGCCGAAAGTGTGATACTTGCTCCTCGCACAGGGCAAGATTATCACACTTTCGGCCCTTGTGGTGTAATATACTATTTTGAAATACCTCCGCGACATCTTTAAAACGTTTGATATATAAAAAGACGGCGGGAAATAACTGTGCGTCCGCGGTTGTATAAAATATGAAAGTGTGTTTGTTTGTGTATATGAGTTCAACGTCACGATTCATCTCATGTTTCTTACATACGTTATTATGCCCGTTAAGGGCGTTAGTTACTCCACTCTTGCAACACAGCTAGTATTTCCACAAACGCTTAGAGCTGTTAATAAGAAAAAATTCGCAGGTTTGTGGACAATAGTTATATTTATAATTGTACGACGTTTCGTCTATAAATTTAGACTTTTTCAAGTACAAATTGAAAATTATTTAAAACAATAATTATGAAAATAAACATTAATTATTTATCTTATGTACCTTAATTTTTGTTAATTGCTATGGTTAGTAATTAAGAGTATTCGTCCCTGCAAACACCCCCTGCACCCTTCATCTCAAATCTTTTCCCTTCACCTAAAAACGGCTCGCGCTCTCCCGACGCTATTTTTAAAGCTAGAGGGTTCTGGTAAACGCCAAATTTAAGACAAAGAATCAGACTACAGATCCTTCAGGCAAATTTTTTGAAAAACAGTTTCGCCTACGTGTGAATTATTACGTAACTTATTATTTTTTTCAAAAGCTTGTAAGTTTTTTCAGGAATTTTTTTTCAAGAAATTCGCCTGAAGGATCTGTAGTCTGATTCTTTGTCTTTCATTTGGCGTTTACTAGAACCCTCTAGCTTTAAAAATAGCGTCGGGAGAGCGCGAACTGTTTTTAGGCGAGGGGAAAAGATTTGAGATGAAGGGTGCAGGGGGTGTTTGCAGGAACGAATACTTTTAATGTTTATTTTCATAATTATTGTTTTAAATAATTTTAAATTTGTACTTGAAAAAGTCTAAATTTATAGACGAAACGTCGTACAATTATAAATATAACTATTGTCCACAAACCTGCGATTTTTTCTTATTAATTATTATCGATGGACACGATATCTAATATATGCTTAGAGCAGTGTTTCCCAACCTTATTTGTGCCATGCCCCACCTTAGTCTTTCTAAAATTCTTATGCCCCCCCCCATGTAACATACATAATTTTTAATATTAAAAAATTGAATTGTTTACTTAAGAAGCTTAAATGATAGGTTTTAGGAAGAAATCACTAGGAAATTTTTAACGAAATACAATAAGTAAATTTTCAAAACATATAATGACAAACTGAAATTCAAATTCCAAATAATTTAAAAAAGATTTTTCTATATTAATTTATTATTTAGATTTAGTGAGATCCTTGCACAGAGGTTTTATATTATTAGGTAAACCTAATAATTATTTACCGCAATTATTTTAGAATTTGCTTTTTTCGTTAAATTTGACACCAAAATCTAGCATTGCATTTAAATGGCCCGGAGCGAAAGGGTTAAACTCGTGTCGAGTTCATTTTCGAATTGCCCCCCTTAACAATCAAATTGCCCCCTGTGGGGTGTGGGCCCGACACTGGGAAACACCGACTTAGAGTCATTTCCCATCAGATCGTGCTCTAAATTCTACTAAAAGTATTGTATCAAACATTACACTTCGTCGCGACACATGCAATTGTTTTGAAGTAAAACTATTTAGGCTGCATCTATTTCTCCCGAATCAACATCGGCTGACATCGGAAGTAAAGCAAACGCCAAGATAAAAAGATAAAAATTTTATTAGCTGTTAATAAAAAAGAACTAAAAAATTAAACAATAATTCTTTGTAACTTGTAAGCATTGGTAGCTCAGTAGTAAGATACTAGCATACCACGCTGCTGGCCCGGGTTCGATTACCTTGATTGCGCGCAACAATTTAAGATTTTTATTTTTTTTTTTTTAATTATTTTTAAGTATACCTATTGTATATAAAATTTTTGACTACTTTATCATAATAATACTTCAGCTAAAAAAACAATATTTGCAGTAAACCTGCGAAAAAATTAAAAAAAAATGTGTTACGAAAACGCATTATAGAAGTTGCAAATCATACGATTGCATTTGGACAAGTAGAAGAAATGTGTTACGAGATAGTTTCACGTTTAAATATTCCGTCTGTACAAGTTAATCTGAACGTGAAACTATCTCGTAACACATTTTTTCTACTTGTCCAAATACAATCGTATAATTTGCAACTAGAAGTTTCACTTCTGTAATGCGTTCTTGTAACTCATTTTTAATTTTTTTGACGTGATAACGTCTTATAAATTGATGAAACACCAGCTGCACGCACGAAAAAGTGTAACGTTCCGCAACGTTCCGCCTGACCCTGTGCGTGAAAGCGAGAGCGCAGTATAAGTGATAGAGAGTCGGTAAAAATATAGTTTGACAGCTACTAAAATTTAGGTTATGTATTATTAAATATGATATTCGAGACAACCAATTTTTTTTAATTACCAACAAAGCAGAAAACCCTTGTTCGCATAAATAAGTTGTTGAGAACACCATAAGATAGCGCAAGGCGATTTCTCGAATTTTGGTATAAGAAATTGTTTTTTAACACCAAAACTTTTCTACCTTATTAGTTTCTATCATTTTGAAATTCAATGAGTTCTTCCTGAAAATCGTTCGCGGACCACATTTTGGCTCCTGCGGACCACTGGTTAAAAATCACTGCTTTAGATAGTACTGTGTCGATGACTTGAAGAGTTAACTGCTAGAAACGACAGTCGTCAAAAAAACTTTTTTGAGTGATACAAAATCAGTGACACATTTGACTAAAATTGCATCTTAGTAGAATAGAGAGTATTTTTATACGATTCCAAATAAAAACTTGTATTCGCGTTTTTATAATTCTTTTTTTTTAAATTAGCTCTCGCATGTAGTGGCATTTCTTTAATATTTACAGTTTATAAGGTATGCAAATCGATGTCATTTCAACGGCACGGTGGTGTAATTGGAAACACGTCCGGCGTGATGCCAGATGATGTGCCTTTGTCTACGGATTATCAGACGTGCGACATCTTTCGCGATAAACTGAGATGAACACACGTTTGGTAATTGAATTAGCTGATGGCAACTCCAGCGGGTGCGGTACTGGATGTTCTGGGTTCAAATCCCAGCCGTGACGGTTATTTTTACATGAATACTATTTTTAAACAGAATTAACGGTTTTATCGCCAAAACAAGCTTCCAATATGGCGGTTAAAAGATTTTTATGTTAATCTCACTACTAAAATACTACAACTAACTAGCGTGACCTGTGCGAATTATTCGCACTAAATAAGTATAATAATTATCACTTTACAAAATTATTTTTTAAATATGATTGCAGGTATTCAATTCGTTTCTAATTTTGCACACTGCTTATAACGTTCTCCTTTTGTTGTACTACAATATGAAGCTCAGATGACAGATCAAAGAAATATTTTACTAAAATTGTCATATAGAGGCGCAAGTAGCAAAAGCGTTGAGCTACGCCGTCAGATGGCACCAAGCAGCATTGCTGTGACGTTGTTCAGCGTTGCCCGTCAGATGGCAGTATGTAGTATTTACAATATGAAGGTCAGATGACAGATCGAAGTGTTGACGTTGTTTCAAAATTAAAACCGTCAGATGGCAGACGTTGTTCAGCGTTGCTGTATTTTAATTAATTTACAAAAACAAAAGCAATAATAAATTTTTTAGTTGTCGATGTCAGTAGAGCAAGCAATTATATGTAAAATGATATATAATTTATGTGTAGAAATTGTGTGTTTTTTTCTAAAAAAGGAGGCAAACATCTTAAACCCTAGCGTATTAATATATATGATATGCACAGTAATTGCTCGTATTCTTCTCTGGAGAAGAAACTATGACTAATTTGGAATGATTTAACCTTGTCCTGCGATTTTTCTTATTATTATTATCACGCTGGACACGATATCTAATAGTGTAACCTCTTTATAACGAATCTCAAGGGACCGAGCATTTTTTTTTCGTTGTAGAGTTTTCGTTATATGGAGGAAAGAAAGAAAAATAACCAAATTTCACCTAATTAATTTTTTCCAAACACATATAGTCTGTTAACTTTTCCTGACGTTTCTTGCTATGCCAATATTTGTTTTGTATTTTATTACGTATCTTAGGCATGGCTTGGGATGTCGTAGAATCATCTTCATTAAACAATAGGAATTTTTCGATAAGTTTAGCGGCATCAAATGCTTGTTGAATAATTGGTGATGGTTCAGAATCGTAGTCTTTACGTCTGTAAATATTTGCTGACGCCTAAATATGAACATATTTCTTCGTAATAGAGAATGGCTGTTAAAGAGGGTGTTAATGTATGGGTTTTAAGGTAAACCAATAAAATTGTAAAAATGTCTACGTTAGAGGGAGTTTTTTGTTATAACGAAGGATGATATAAAAAGGATACACTGTATATACAATTCTAAAAATTGAATTATAAAGTTTATAGTGCATTATTATGAATATAAATCAACATTTAATAATAATAATAATAATAATTCTTTATTTGGGTACAGTGTGCAGCGATAGCTGATTTTACACTGCCCCATCGAAATATTTAGTACAGACTATACAATAAAAAAACACTACAAAGAAGTTATTAGCATTGACAAGAACAACAGATTAAAAAGAACAGCAATAAAACTAACAATTGTTTCTCGTTTGCTTTTTACAAAATCTGTCAAGAATATGTATTATTAGATTTGTTCTTACATTGTGCAAAATACCCTATTCAGGCCAATTAGCCATAGCACGCCTTAAGAAGTTTCACTTGTGTGGAAGGGGGATTAGAACTCAGCAGTTTGACTTAAACGAGTTATAGTTGCTCTTAAAGAAATCTATGCGTTATTGTTCTCGGAAATTGAATCATCTTCAACGTATTGCAAAATCATCTCTATCAACAGAAAACAATGTAAAAATTGCATTGTAATAACAATAATAACATAAATCGATTTACTATTGCGACAATTTTTTAACATGCCTTCAAACTTTCGCAACTAATAAATTCCTTTGTCTATAAAAAATCAAACAAAAGAGGATTGTCAATTTTCTCTCGAGTCATCTTTGTGAACTGGATTCGTGACGTGTCTTTTTTTTTGTTTTAACAATGTATTTTACACCTTTCTCTTCAACGGTTGTGCAGTTTTAATGATTTAGAGATTTTAATTTTGATATTTTCAGAATACATTACGGCAATCAAAAAATAGTGTCATCTCTGGACTCGAATATTTGTGCCAGTTATGGCATAGGTAATGGTCGACCAGGCGTCGATCAGTCACGTTTGTGGCCCCATATACAAAACCTGGAACATTTCCGCTGAATTTCAAGATATCTAAAATTCTCTTTCAGCACTTTTAAAGTTATCATTATAGTTCAAGAGCTATTGAACTTCTCGGAAGCTAATAGCTTGGAAATACTTTATAATGTAGTTTAATCAGTGCAAACAACGAAAATGACAAATCTTCTTGGTTTCGGGCTTGTATAGCGTGGTCCATTGGTATTTCTACCTGACGTTTCGTCTACAACTGCGGTAGACTCAAAAACGAAGTGTCCTAGTTTGCTCACAGCTAAGTGTGTCGACAAGTGCGGTACTTCCTTCATTTATGGTCAGCGTTCTCGTGTTCTCTGCTCAGTCGCAGTATGCTCTGTTGTGATTGGTCGTTCCATTCAGTGGGTTGGTATTGCACAGAAGAGCATATTACGACCGAGCAGAGAACACGAGCATACTGACCATAAAAGAAGTAAGTACCGCACTTGTCGACACACTTACCTGAGAGCAGCCTAGAAGGACACTTCGCCCGCTACCACATCGCCTTTGATAATGTATAGCGCAGTTGTAGACGAAACGTCAGGTAGAAACACCAATGGACCACGGCATACAACCCCGGAAACCAAGAATATTTATTTTCTTTATTTAAATATGTCACATGTCCATATTTTTAAAGTTAGAATGGTCTCGTCGCCCAATTGCTCGAACTCTTTTAATTCCGGTAGGTCATCAGAGCATATAATTATTATTTTTCCGCAACACTGCACTGGGTGTGAGGTATATGCAAAGTGTGAGCGGAGCAACACGAACAGGTGGTGTTATTTATGAGCACAGACTGATATTCTGATTCGCCAAGCGTCTCGTTGAATTATGCATTTTATTCTGTACACAACATGGCTCGGACGGTTGTAGTAATGAGCAACTGCAGTAATTACGGTGTATGTAAATACTAATTCACTCTACCTCTTCTTGCGCATGTCTTCTTTATCAAAACGCAGGCTTTCTCTTTGTCTTCCGCTTTCTTCTAAAATAATATCACTGTTGTCAGGTGTAAAGGACTGACTAAAAGCCTAGTTTTTAATACACTCGGTCCTCGTATAACACAGTTATATTATGGTTCCACAAAAACCTCGTGTAATACAAATTCGTGTTATACAAGGTTTGAAGTTCATACAAAATTAGGGTTGCGTTCAAAAAAAAAATCGAAGATAGTTTATATGAATATGTACTTTATTTTTTTAATAAAAATATATAAATTTACATATTTATTGAAAAAAAAAACTTTAATAATACTTAGGTATAATGTAATTTCTTTTAATCGTAATCATGTATTTTATATTATATGGATATTTGTATATTCTTCTTTATTATTCTTTTTTGACGTGATAACGTCTTATAAATTGTTGAAACACCGGCTGCATGCACGAAAAAGTGTCACGTTCCGAAATGTGTCACGTTCCGCCTGACAGCTACTAAAATTTAGGTTATGTATTATTAAATATGGTATTCGAGCGGAATACTAAAATTTAGGTTATGTATTATTAAATATGGTATTCGAGCGGAATACGTTATCACGTAAAACTATCGTCCGTAAACCGACTTTACAGACAACCAGTTTTTTGTATAGTCTTCTCTTTTTTCTTCTTTTTTAATATGTTCATATTAAGTTTATTGATGTAAGAAGCCATATATAAATAAATAAATATAATGCGACATTCATTCATCATCGCTATCACTTACAATAATTCTATGTTTTCATTTTTTTACAATTTGTCAAATTACTTGTTTAGGATTTTATACACAATACAATAAAAGATCAACAAACATCGATTAGTACTGTAGACCTCGAGCCATAATACATGCGAGAGCTAATTCAAATGTTTTTTTTTTTGCTATTTATAATCAAAATACAAGATTTAAAAAAACGTTTTTGGATTATAAATATCAGAAGTTTCAATCGGTTGATTGACAATAATTATTTGAATGTGATTTACGATTCCTCTCATCTTGTATTTTGATTAACAATAAGATAAAAATTTTTAATCAAATAACATATCAATTCTTTGATTAACGTCTGATTAGAACTTGTCAGTCAGCTTTATTTTTGTATTAAAATTAAATAGCTCTCGCATTTAGTGGAATTTCTGTGCTAGTTAGTTTATAAGGTAAGTAAAACGGCATGCACTCAGTCACCGTGGTGCAATTGGAAACACGTCCAGCGTGATATAGATGATCATCTTATCCACGGTATCACAGTTATGATCGTGACTAATCTTAAGGATCCCCGAGATTATAGCGATAATAACTGTATGTCTTCATGGCTCCTTTAAGGAAATGAATTTAGTTTATAAGCTTAGTTATAAGTATGTATGCTAAAAAAGAAGGGGATCCCACTAAAAAATCCAAAAAAAAAGGAAGTAAGAAGGGAAGATCTCTGAGATGATACCGGTAACGGTATCATCTTCGACACGAAACTGGAAATTCTGGGTTCAAGTCCCAGCGGTGACATATTTTTTTTAATTTTAATAAGAATTCTTCCGTAAGGCTTAATATCTCTGATCAAGTTTTTATCAGAAATCTGTTATTTTAACATGAATTTTGTAATTTTGGTTTTTATGATTCCTTTCATACAGTTTCTGGTGTCTGCTTGAAATAAAGGCTATTTATTATTATATCAAAATAGCAAAACAAGTTAGTTGAATAAATAAAGATTTTAATTCATAATCTTTAAGGACAATTCCAATTTGGATGCTTTTTTAAAATGTCTGTTGTATTACATTATTTGAAATCAGAAACATTTCGACTCGGGGACTGAAAACTTTCAGTTTACAATGCTAGTTTTCCTCCGAATTTTCTTATACGCTTACAGGGCCGGATTTACAATTTGGCCGCCCCTAGGCAGAGTAAATTGTGCCGCCTCTCTAATTGAGGTCTCACTGAGTTTTTTTTTTCATGTCAGTTGCATGGAGGTTGGTATTAAACTAATTCTCAGCGGGAAATTCAAATTGAAAATTGAAAAAAAATCAGTAGGTATTTGCTTGAAATAATTTAGTTAATTTAATTACGTGATCGCAAAAAAAATTGGCGACTTTATATTTTTTCAAACACATATTTTTTTAACTCTGATTTTTGCCGTCCTTAAAAAAATTGCCGCTCTAGGCGCGAGCCTACATTGCCTTATGGGAAATCCGGCCCTGTACGCTTACCGGTTTGCAAGTTATTGTTCGACCTTGACCAAATTTACCATGTTTGATATTTTCAATTCCAGAATTATTTTGGCTTTTTCGAGCGTCAGAGTTACGTTCATTGTAAAGATCGTTAATTGTTGTAGGTACTGAAAGTATTTATTGAATATTGATAAAATTTTGCATAGTTGATCGAAATACTTTTATTTCACAATGAAAAAATATATGAGCCATCGTGGGACACCTGGCAGATGTAAAACATTTTATGCGAAATTCTAGAGCTAAATTTTTCCCTGCCAACTGACAAAATTCTAGTAACTAAATATCATCCTGTAACTAAATTTCGTCCTGTTATCTGGACGTCATGCTCAACTAAGCCATGTTTAATTCAACGCACACAAACGTAATGTTCTCCCATAAATGTCGTCCCACAAAAGTGTCGCCCCAATAACATGGTTTTACTTCCAACTTAACGCGCTATTAGATGTTTCACATAAAAACTTTGAGCACATTATGTCCTTAAATTATTATCCGAGTTTTATTATACACTACCGTTGCGTATAAGGTAATAACCGTTTTACAAATAAATATTATTGTTAATAATAATAATAATTAAAAATTACTCAACAATGGTAACGCATTGTCGAGTAAATTGTTTATTGAGAAACAGATCAGATCTCGGGAATTGTGTAAGTACAAATTCTAAAAGGAAATTGGTTATAAATAGTTGCAAACTAGTGTGACCTGTGCGAATTATTCGCACTAAATAAGTATAATAATTATCACTTTACAAAATTATTTTTTTAAATATGATTGCAGGTATTCAATTCGTTTTTAATTTTGCACACTGCTTATAACGTTCTTCTTTTTGTTGTATTACAGTATGAAGCTCAAATGACAGATCGAAGAAATATTTTACTAAAATTGTCATATAGAGGCGCAAGTAGCAAAAGCGTTGAGCTAAGCCGTCAGATGGCATCATGCAGCATTGCTGTGACGTTGTCCAGCGTTGCTCGCTGTTTCAAAATTAAAGCCGTCAGATGGCAGTATGCAGTATTGTGTCTGTTGTATTACAATATGAAGGTCAGATGACAGATCGAAGTGTTGATTTTGTTTCAAAATTAAAGCCGTCAGATGGCAGACGTTGTTCAACGTTGCTGTATTTTAATTAATTTACAAAAACAAATGCAATAATACATTTTTTAGTTGTCGATGTCAGTAGAGCAAGCAATTATCTGTAAAATGATATATAATTTATGTGGAGAAATTGTAAGGTTTTTTCTAAAAAGGGAGGCAAACATCTTTAACCCTAGCGTATTAATATATATGATGATTAACTGGAATCGGATAAAATTTATCAAAGTAAATTATAATCCCTGCTTTCCCGAAGACCAAATTGTTTTAACAAATTTTAATCAAATACATTTGATTCGTAGCCATTTGTAAACAACTTCTTTAAATTTGTAATTTCAAGGTTATTGACGTCAAATCCTCAAATCATTGAAATATGTCAAATCAATTTGTAACCTATCATAATTATGTGTTTATAACTGTTTATAATTTGTAGCTTTACTATATTTATTCTTAAGATTTAACCAGTGCCTCGAAACAATTTGTAACCTTAATATTTTAATTTTTAATTATTTGCAACAAAATTTTTAGAATAAGAAATTAAACATTTTCTCATTTCACTCAACAATGGTATCGCATTTTAAAAACGGTATTTAATATTAATGTCACATATTGTTTAGAAGCAATATTACTCGATTGAATGACTGGCTTGACATAACGAGTCAATCAGGTTTGACTTTTATATTAAATAGCTCTCGCATGTAGTGGAATTTCTGTGCTAGTTAGTTTAAAAGGTAAGTAAAACGGCATGCACTCAGTCACCGTGGTGCAATTGGAAACACGTCCAGCGTGATATAGATGATCATCTTATCCACGGTATCACAGTTATGATCGTGACTAATCTTAAGGATCCCCGAGATTATTGCGACTGTAACTGTATGTCTTCATGGCTCCTTTAAGGAAATGAATTTAGTTTATAAGCTTAGTTATAAGTATGTATGCTAAAAAAGAAGGGGATCCCACTAAAAAATCCAAAAAAAAAGGAAGAAAGAAGGAAAGATCTCGGAGATGATACCGGTAATGGTATCATCTTCGACACGAAACTGGAAATTCTGGGTTCAAGTCCCAGCGGTGACATATTTTTTTAAATTCCAGATGACAATAATTACTGGCTGTTCGAACAATCTTCAGTAAGGCTTCATAGCTCTGATCATGTAGTTATCAGTAATTTATAATTTTAACACGTATTTGTAATATTATGATTTTTATGGCTTATATCATACAGTTTCTGGTGTCTCCATGAAATAAAGACATATTTATTTTATTATTATATTTTTATTAGTTATATCAAAATATCAAAACAAGATAATCGAATCAATAAAGATTTTACTTCATAACCCTCAAGAACAATTCCGAATGGATGTTTTTTTTTAAATGTTTGTTGTATTACATTATTTAAATTCTGAAAAATTTCGGCTCGGGTACTAAAAATTTTCATTTTACGATACCAGTTTTCCTCTGAATTTTCTTATGCGCTTGCGTCATATCATATCATCGAAATACCTCAAATCAATTTGTAACCTATCATAATTAATTTAATAACCAACTTTTTATAATTTGTAGCTACACCATGTCCATTCTCGAGATTTAACCGATTCCAAATATGTCGAACCAGTCCCTCGAAACAATTTGTAACCTTAGTATTTTAATTTATGTATAATTATTTGCAATCAACTATTCAGAATGAGTTACCAATAGAGTTGCCAGGTGGCCAGGACCCACCGAGATTGTCCCGTAATGCGAACGTATGTCCCGAGTCCCGGAATTGAGAAAAATGTCCTGGAATTCAAAAATATTTGAAGGAACGTTACGACTTTAGCGACGATTCTGTACACAAAATAAAAATGAAAAATTTCGATTTGAAGAGTGAGCTTTTACTTGACTGGAATTTACTACTGCAATATATGCTATAAGAAGGGTTTCAACTGTTGCATCTCTGTGGGATGTGAAGTCCAAAGACTATAGTAATCGTGACAACATGATGATTGAAGTTCTGGTGGGGACTGAGTGCACAATGTGGCTGTACCGTGCAATTTTTTACACAAACCAAAATATTGTACAATAATATTGACCGTCTAGGGGCCGCCGTCAAAATATTGTGCAACCCACATTGCACAATTATATTGAGCGTCTAGAAGCAATATTACTAGCTTGACACAACGAGTCAATCAGGTTTGACTTTTATATTAAATAGCTCTCGCATGTAGTGGAATTTCTGTGCTAGTTAGTTTATAAGGTAAGTAAAACGGCAGGCATTCAGTCACCGTGGTGCAATTGGAAACACGTCCAGCGTGATATAGATGATCATCTTATCCACGGTATCACAGTTATGATCGTGACTAATCTTAAGGATCCCCGAGATTATAGCGATAATAACTGTATGTCTTCATGGCTCCTTTAAGGAAATGAATTTAGTTTATAAGCTTAGTTATAAGTATGTATGCTAAAAAAGAAGGGGATCCCACTAAAAAATCCAAAAAAAAAGGAAGTAGGAAGGAAAGATCTCAGAGATGATACCGGTAACGGTATCATCTTCGACACGAAACTGGAAATTCTGGGTTCAAGTCCCAGCGGTGACATATTTTTTTAAATTTTAATAATAAATCTTCCGTAGGTAAGGCTTAATAGCTCTGATCATGTAGTTATCATAAATCTATAATTTTAACATATATTTGTAATTTTGATTTTTATTATTCGTTTCATACAGTTTCTGGTGTCTGCTTTGAAATAAAGGCATTTATTATTATTATTATTATTTTTTTGATTATATCAAAATAGCAAAACAAGCTAGTCGAATAAATAAAGATTTTAATTTATAATCTTCAAGGACAATTATGATAATATCTTGCCTTCTGAGATAAAATGTTTAAGCTTCAACTTATTTAAAACTAAAATTAAGTCTGTACTATAATAGGCCATGCTAATTATGTTGTTTTATTTTTATAGTTTCTCTTTTTTGTAATTTAAGTTTCTTTTATAACTGTGTTAAGTTGTAAAACAGCGTTCACGCTCAACTTCACCATTTGATCAAAAGCCTTTTGAATCAATAAAGACATTATTATTATTATTTGGATGCTTTTTTTAAAATGTTGTTGTATTACATTATTTGAAATCATAAACATTTCGACACGGGGACTGAAAATTTACAGTTTATAATGCTAGTTTTCTCCCGAATTTTCTTATATGCTTGTCGGTTTACGCAATAATCGTCGAAATCTAAGTCGGCTGCCTTTTAATTTTTGTATTAACGTATCGAAACGTCAGTATTAAATGCAAGTTTAAAAAAATGTCAGTATTGCTTCATTTTCGATCCTTATGCCACGGAATTTTTTCCAAATGTCTATCATTAACTTCAATGGATCACAGTTACTCTATTTATTGAATAGAGTCAAATTCACATAAAGCTGTTACTTATTGGCTCTGGTCCAGAGTTCGACTCCTCCCGAAGTGAATTCCTGGTTACGGCCTGGTGCGATACTGATATTATGTTTCTAAAATTACGAAGTAAATAAACTGATAGCTCTCGCATGTAGTGGAATTTCTGTGCTAGTTAGTTTATAAGGTAAGCAAAACGCCACGCAATCACAGTCACCGTGGTGCAATTGGAAACACGTCCAGCGTGAAATAGATGGTCATCTTATCCGCCGTACCACAGTTATGATCGTGACTAATCTTAACGTTCTCGAGATTACAGCGACTTAACTGTATGTCTTTCATGTCTCCTTTAAGGAAATGAATTTAGTTATAAGCTTAGTTATAAGTTTGTATACTAAAAAATTAAGGGAACGAACAAAAAATCCCAAAAAAAAGGAAGAAAGAAAGAAGGGAAAAGTCGAGGAAAATATACCGGCATTAGTGGTTTCATCTCGACACGAAACTGGAAATTCTGGGTTCAAATCCCAGCGGTGACATATTTTTTTTAATTGCAAATTATTTTTAATTGGTGGTTATTCAAGCTTGAACCATGTGCTATCAAAGTTGCTAGACGTGACTAAAAATATAACTTTTTCGAGATATTTAAACTTTCCTTTTCTTACTTTAAAAACTTAGTTTATTTAATCCGAATTGGTACTTTAAAAATTAATAAAAAGCCTAAATTATTTTTTGCATTAAATATATATAGCTAATTTAATTGAACAAAGACCCATTTTTGAATATTACTTTAGAAATCCGAATTTTTACTAGTCATGCTTTGTTATTTTGATAGCACACTGCAGGGTTAAGTTACGAAATGAATTCAAATATTTAAATTATCATTTTTTAATAAAAAATTGGAAATGTAATCTTTTCATTACAGTATTTGATTTATAAATTTTACCTGATTTCGGCCGGTCAGCAAGGGCGGAGAAGAAACATATTTTTTGAAGTGAAAACTTCTTTAGCGGCGTTGTACACTTTTTTTGTAATGGGTAAAAAATGTTAAACTCGCGTCAGATCTGATGCGTCAGATCTGACGCGTCAGTTTTTTTGTAATGGGTAACGTGACCCTGACGAGTTGTTGAGACGGTCTACCGTACTTGCTTCGGCAGTACATATACTAAAATTCGCTAGATGTCAGTAGCAATATAAGTTACATGCAGTGCAAAAAATTATAAGCTATAAGCTTTAACAAAACCTTAAGAGATGTCGCCATGTACTCAGGTTTCGTAAAACTACAAATTTAAAAAATTACATCCAGTGACTGGCTGCATGTAATTTTATAAATGTGTAGTTTTAAAAAACCTGGATGCATAGCGACATCTCTTAATGTTTTGTTAAAGCTTATAGCTTATAATTTTTTGCACTGCATGTAACTTATATTGCTACTAGCGAAATTTAGTTTAAGTACATCTAGGTTTTCACTTCGGCCGGCACTCCCGGAGTGCAACCCGTCTTTTTTTAAGTTTTATTAATATCAAACAAGACTACTCACGAAGGAAGGTGTCAAGCAAAAATTAAAACCCAAACTAATTATGTTACAAATACGCTGATGCAATCTTGCTTAAATTTTGTTTTTAGTTACTTATTCGTAATATTTTCACTTTTATTTTTCATTATTATGGTCCTAGGGGGGAATTACCCCTACAAACGTATGTTAGGATGTTACGCTCTGGGACTGAAACGAGTGGCATAATATGAACAAATGAAGTATCGATAGCATAGGCCAGACCCTCAGAGTATCCTAGAATATTTGACGTCACGAATATTCCAATATGGCGGCTAAAAGTCGCCGTATTATCCTACGCGAAAAAAATCGAAAATTCGTACTTTGCTGGAAATCACACTAAAGGTTTCAATGAGTTGATTTTAAAAGCATATATGTACCAATAATGTATATTGCATATCGTCGTTGGTTCAGTAATACCTCTTATGTGCAAAAAGTGAAATTTGGAGGAAAGGCCAAAAAGTGGTTATTTCAGCAATGGATGGTAAGAACTAGCAATTTCAGAGGTATATTACTAATTCATACTTATCTTCACTATACGTGTTTAATTAAGACGAAGTATTTTCTTAAAAAATATTTAACGTTAATTTCGGATTTATTGGCACATTGGAGGAATTATTTGATACAACTTTTCACATAAGAGGTACTTTCCATTGTTGGTTACTGTAAAATTAATTTGGAGGTATTACTAGTGTATAGAGCTCCGTTTCCTGAATCTTTTCATCTAAAAAACGTAAAATCTGCCAATTATACACTTAAGAGGTATTACAGAACCAACGACGATATATTAATAAATATATACACAACTTCAATAAAAAAAATAGTGAACAAAAAACTCAATTGTTTTTAACACGAAAAGTGAAAAAAGGTTCCAATTTGAAACATAGTCGGGTAAAAAGTTGTTATTTTTTGTATCATTCCTCTACTTTTACTTCACTTTTATATTGTAAGCTTGATTTGTATTTTAAAGTCGGATTTTTCCTTTTTTAATATAAAAACATAAAGAGTAACAAATATTTCAATATTCCACAGTTTTGTCGAAACTTGCTTCTTGTCTATGACTATATCTCGACATTTGCATCTAGACCTTGTCTCGGAATTTTTAATTTTATCTTTGCAACATCAATACCCTGATAATTTTGTATGAATCCACCTTTAGCACGTACTTGAATTGTAAAATTAGGCAACGGTCGTTCGAGAATTGTGTAATAGTACTTGTTTAACATTTTTTATAAAAATGGTGTTGTAAAAATAATATTAATAGACATAAATTCCGTTTTAAATTAATTGTTTCATTTTATATCTATTGACGTTTTCCTAATAGTTTTATTTAAACTGTAAGTACGTTTTTAAATTAAACATAATAAATTTAAGTTCTAAGGTACTTTTAAATTTAATTTTGGAAAAGATCAATAGGTGGCACATACTTCTTAAGTATCTTAAGTTACTAGATTTGACCAAAGTATCGCAATCGCCTACCAATTTAAAATATATACAAAAGTTTTAATAACTACGGAAAAAATATCACGTTTAAAAATAAACATCGATGACAGATAATCATTTTTATCTTGAAAAATAAATAATTAATTAAACCAAATTATAGTAAATTAAAAACTATGTACCTAAATGTTATTGAGATTTTTTCAATTGCAACCTAAAGTAAATGTAACACTTAAAGATAAAAATTACTAATCTTGGAACAAATTTATTCGTTACAATAAAATTTACTTTCAATTCACCAACCAAATTATCAGGTAAAATAGTTAGTTGAAGAATTGTGACGTTCACCCCAAAAATCCGACCGATGGCTTTAGTGTAAACGTCAAAAAAAAATTCATTAAGATAATAATATTTTATCCTAGCCCAACTGCACACAAAACTTCCACTAACTTTAATGCTTTACAACTATATACTTCACAAAACGTTAACAAACAACACATAAATAAATTCACAAGAGCAACTGCAGATATAATACTCCACGTTTATAGGTTAGGTATTATGATGTATGTGACGGTCACTTTTATTTTCTCAGGCGAACAAATATTTATACCCGAGAATTTGGACAGAATAGATTTATACCTGCAGTAAACATTCGGATCCCAAAGTGGGACCTCTGGTGAGAAATGCGCCGAACTTTCCTAAGGAGGTTTTTTGACAGGTAAACTATGGAGGCATAAGGTAAACATTGATTTAGGAAAGCATGATGGAGGCTAGGTTAGCCTCCATCATGCTTCTCTAAATCAATATTTACCTCTCAAAAACCCTCCTAAGGACAGTTCGACGCATTTCTCACCAGAGGTCTCACCATTCTTTTTTGGTTCCGAATAATTATGCTTGGTGAATTGAATGAAACAAATGAATCGAATAATTAATAACTACTTACGTTCGGTGAATACCATAGAGATATAAGTAACTAGAGTCCGCGAGTGAGCCTTGAAAGTGTCTGCGATTGAGAGAGAGAAGGCTGCTTACAATTTCGTATCACTATGGTAACTAAAGATATAAACGGCACATGACTAGTTACATAAGGGTATCGTTTTTCCCGTCCTCCCCTCTTCAGTTAACGATCTGTCAACGAGCGCTTATGAGAGCGAGAGAGAGAATGATACGGAACGATTGCAGCGTTCTCTCTCTGAACTGCAGACACTCTCACTTATGGCAAGCATATCCGTTAGCGTACTCTAGTACTTATATCTCTATGGTGAATACTGAATATGGCCATAAGACATATATTTTTTCAGATCTTTTAAGTATGGCTTCCAATGCTGGGGAGCCGCCTAGTCCTGATCCGGGTTCTAGTATTATGCAGCCACTCAACTTTCTAATAGTCAATCGCTATAGTTACGGTATTTCGCCTAACGTAATTTACGACTGTATAATAGATAACTCAATTGACAGTATCGTATTTGCTCATCTGGCGCCTTTGTTCGAGGTCAGTGATTACCTGGCCCAATACATCATAACTAAGTTTTGGCTTCCAGGAAATAGATTTGTATATTTTGTGTGGGTCGTAAGAATTGATGTTCTTGAGTTAATTTTACAGTACGCTTATTGTCGCTACAATAATGTGCCAATTTTTTTGATCATCAGAGATATCAATCATGCTTACAGACTTCTATTGGCAGCTAACAGTTGGAGAATCGGTGGCTTAGTACAGTATTGTCGAGAATATTTACAACAGTATGGTTTTATAATTGATCCACGTTGGCTATTACAAATATTGCCTGACGAGCCTGACGAATAATTTTATTAATTAATTTGATTTTATTTATTTCATTCTACGTCCATTCATGAAAATATTTTAAGTATTTTAAGGAGGTTGATACGTTACAGTCCCAATCAAATGTAAGTCGAATTCTAAATGGGAACTTTTCCATAATAAATTTTTACAAAAGGTTATAAGTCGATGATACCAATAAATTATTGTCATAAAGGCATAAATATTTTTTTTTTTAATATTAATTAATTATTTCAATATTTTACTTAATGGACTAACTTTTGAATTTTTTGTACAAAGTTAGGTAAGAAAAAATAAATTTATGTAAATATCTGTATTTTACATATTTTTTACAGTAAATCATTAAAAAAGAAATTAGAAGTAATAAAAATTAAAATTAAATCATTAAGAAGTTGAAAATTCAGTTAAAATTGTCAAGAATAAAAGTACATAATCGAAAAGTGCTAAGGTTTAATAATTTTTTTTATTGATTAAAAGTCTCCTAATTAAATTGAAAAAAATATTAAAATATGCGTAATACACCGATGCTTTTACATAGTTAGTTTTCGGAACTGCTGACATAATTTGGTTATTTGCAAAAAATTAAAATGTACCGTTTGCATGCTAGGTTGACATATTTTCCATAAGAACTACATGTAAAGTTTTTTTTTAATTTTTATCTTTATAAATCTCCTAATGATTTTGGATTTTTTACAGAAAATTTTTTCACAAAAAATCTATTAAAAAAACTTTATTTCAGATTTTTTTCATTATCTTCGTAAAACGGCTCAACCTCCTTAAGATGAATTGTCTCGCGAGAAATTCTCGTAGTGATAAATTGCCGTGCGACGACTTGTCGTGCGACGAATTGTCGGGCGACGGGTTGGTGGATATGAGTTGTTGAATTGATGGGATACCTATTTATTTTTATACAAACCATCCTATTCGAGTCAAGGCACACGTGCGATTTTTTATATCGAAATTCGATTTCTCAGTAGTGAATAGTGTAGCCTCTTAGGAACCCATGGCACGATGTTGCACGAACTTGCGACGTGGTTTCGACAGTCGCACAATCGTGATACAAAAACTATAGCATGTGTGCGCTGACCCTTAGTTATCTATATAATGTTGTCGTTTCGCTAAATTGACAATTTAGAGCGAAAAATAAAGTTTCTAAGTGGACGAAGCAGAGAAATCGTTGAAATATAACACGACTCATCTATATTTGATAAACTATAGGTATATTAAAAATAATAATAACATAATTGATAATTTTTTGAAAAATGAAAATTTTATGACTGACAAGCATACGTTTTGTCTCAATATTTTTTTACAGAATTTTAATATTATTTAAATAAGACATTTTAACGAGAATTATTGCTTATAATCTTACCATATATCAACAAATGAAGCAATTTGTTTTTTCTACCTGTTTTGTGCATTACATTTGTAAGGTAAGATGGGGCAAGTGTATTCTTGGTTTTCGGGTTTGTATGCCGTGGTCCATTGGTATTTTTACCTGACGTTTTGTCTACAACTGCGGTTGACATTATCAAAGGCGATGTGGTAGCGGGCGAAGTGTCCTTCTCAGCTGCTTACCTGTGAGCAGCCTAGAAGGACACTTCGCCCGCTACCACATCGCCTTTGATATAATATCTACCGCAGTTGTAGACGAAACGTCAGGTAAAAATACTAATGGACCACAGCATACAAGCCCGGAAACCAAGAAGATTTGGCTCAACACCATCCGTGAAAGCCTTCACATTTGGATATAAATTGTTTTTTTTTTTTTAAAGAAACAAATATGACGCAAATTTTTATATAAGTTTGTATATACAGTACTTTTAGGTTTTAATATTTAAGAATTATGTGTTAGCACACATCCGTTATTTTTTATAAAATTTTATTGTATAAGTAAAAACGAATTATCTTTAAATGTATTTTAAAAATGTATAGGTACTAGGATTGTGTTGTAAAAAAGAATATTTGTGCTAAAGAATCTGAAAAAAATCGTTTAATTCAAATCCAAGGATATTTTTCCGACGTTTATAATCTACTGTAATCTTCAAATCAGAAATTATTATTTGTGTCCCTTTTTGATGAATTCCAAAGCTCCTTCACCGAAAATTATGATCATGGTGTCATTCGATTAGGAATGAAATCTAGAAACTTTTTGAAAAAATTGAAGTGGGGGCGAAAAAACTGCTAAAGCTATAAACATTTTAGTAAAAAAGGAGGGGACTTCAATAAATAAAATTATCGACCAATTTTTCAGACAATATATTAACAAAAAATATAATTTATACATTAACGTTTCGATCCGGATTTGGATCTTCTTCAGAACGGATCTAAAAAATATAAAAAATAATTAATATTTAATTTCTAATTCGCTTTATATAAAATTCTTTCAAAATAATTAATTAGTATCAAAATATTGAAAAAATAATAACAAACATAGATTTAAAAAAGGAGGGGTTTGGTTTTTTTTGCGAATATTTTAAAAACTATTTCAGATATTTAAAATCACAAGAAATATTCCATAAGAGCAGGAATATACTACACTTACAGAATTTTTGTTTTTTTTAAATATTAGCTGTCCAAAATAATAAAATAAAACTGTTTATAAAAATAATTAAACTACTGAGCACATTTTAGTGAATTTAAATAGGGTTCTGGTCTGATAGTAAACAAAGTTAATAAAATATAACACAAGGCAATCCGACGAAAATTGCGATCTGTAAACAGTGTAAACCTTGGACGTACATACGTAAAGATCAACTGACGACTGCTATTCGTGATTTTCAATTACAATTAGTAGTATTTATGAACTCGAATGGATTTAAAAATAGTCCTGTTTTATAGATCAGAATCTCCTCTTTTTAGAAAGCTTCAATTTAAATAAATTTCGTGTGAAATTAACTTAGATATAACTTCTTATATGAACGAAAGTCAGCTCTGACGCGCAAAGCGATAATAAAGCACATGTAGTCGGGTAGAATTAGCTGATTCGTGTCCTAAAAAACGTGCAATTGCGAACGTCGATTTTAAAATTTTTTTTGTTAGATAATACGAATATAAGTAACATAATACATATTAAGTTTAAACGCCAATCGGAGCACGATGGTTAAAAAAAATGGCAAAAATCGTCCATATCACTTTTTGGCGATTTACGGGAAAACTGTGCATTTGACAAATTAAGTGTAGGAAAATAAAAAATGCGCAATAAAAAGACGAATCGAATGAGTTTTTGTGAGCTCCGATCGGTCCAGTAGTTTTTTAGTAAATTGCAAAAAACCGCTTTTTTGGGCCATTTTTTCGAAATTCCATAACTTCCGTTCTATTAAATATGAAGACTTGAAACTTTAATAGAATATGTGTTTTATAAGCTTCAATATGCATACAAAATTTCAGTAAGATCGATGTTATACTTTTTGAGAAACTTTGAAAAAACCGAAAAAGGCCCTTCCGAAAAGGGTCCCTGAAAAAGTTTTGGGCCAGCGTAGACCAATTTTTCAAAAGTGCTTTTGTTCATCAAGAGTTGCTCTACAACATCCTGCAATGTCGTACCATTACACCTAGCGAAAGTGTGAAAAAAATTGATTTTAAAAAAGGGAGCTTGCGTTTTAAAGCGAAAATGGCAATAATAATAATGATATCATTATATATTTACGTACAATTGTGCATATCGCACTCCGGCTGAAATAGGGTCACAACTCTAAAATGCAAGTTTTGAGATAATAGCACTTGAAATTTTAATTATAGAAAAAAAAAATACGTAGTGGATCACAAATGCTTTTGCGTTTATATGAAAGATTTGCAATTAGTTTTTCGAATCATAATTGATTAAAAAAATAATGTTTGATTAATTTTAAAGGGGTGTTTTTGTATTTGTGTCCTTATTTTTGACCGAAAAATGAAATTTAAACGATTTATGTAAGTAAGTAAATGACAATTTATCACATTACAACAGTTTGTTTGTTTTTTATTTTGAAATAAAATCGCCATGTTTTGATAATTTTGGGCTAATTATAAAGTAATTACCAAATAAATCGACACATTTGAGAGAAAAAATATTGTTTTATTAAACATTTTTGTAATAATAAACACAAAACAACTTACTGAAGTTTCATAATATAATAATAAGAAATTAATGTTATTCTATTTTATAAAAATTGTGTTTTAATTATAGGTACTGATAATTATTATTAATTATTATTTTTCATTATTCCGATTCCTAATCTTTTGAGATTGTAAGATTGTTGTAGAATTGGTGGTATTTTTTAGGAATTAGATTATCTTTGCAGATAGAAATAAGATCTTTTTTTTTTTGTGTGTAATTCCAACAGGTGCGTTATACGCTTTTTTAACGTCTGTAATTTCACTTAGAGGTCGACCTCTTTGCTTTCTTCGTATAAATACTTTTTTAAAATCAGAATCATCATAACTATTTTTGTAAAAAAATATAAATGGATTATTTTTTTCAACTTTAATTGTAGAAATATTAAGCCATGACACTTTTTCGTCGTTTTCATTTATTTGAAAATTTTTGCCGAAAGATTCTGATAGTTTTTTTAAATCAAAAATGTCGTCATAACTCATTTCATGGATATTAAAGGGCTTTCCAGTCTTTTTGGCTGTTTGTATGACAGTGACCCACTGGGCTGGTATACAGATTGGACCAGATTTTAACATCCTTTTTTTTGTTTTTCAATTAAGGAGTGTAAACCATCTCCTTCATTTTGCGTATGTCCACATATTAGAAAGTTATGAGTTATAGACGGTATTTCATATTTAGTTACTGCATATAAATACAGAGACGTTAAATATTTATTTTTATTTTGACCCATACAGTTGTCAGAATAAAAGATAACGGGCAGGCCTTGATTTTCTTTTAAAAAATGAAAAATGCAAGTGCCAATTTCATTGGATCCTCTTTTGGCTTCACCCTCATGCCATATATAGCAAAAGCCCTCAGGTGAAGCTGCAAAATTATAAATAGTAAAATTATAAGTGGAGAGTTTCGACTTGTAGTAAAAGGACGAAACTTCACCCATTGGGGTAGGAAGTGCAGCTTGTAGATCAAAACAAGCTGTCACACATTTTCCTTCCTTTGCCTGTTGTTTGTCGAAGTCTTTTTTTTCTCGTGATCTTTTCTTTTCCTTTAGGTGTTTTTCATAATTAAGTTTTAAGATTTCTTTCTCATCTTCAGTCGAGTTTTTGAATGTTTCGCAAAGCGAACATTGATCCTTTTTTGGTGTAAAGAACGATATATTAAATTCGTTATTGAAAATTCTAGAATACATTGTCAAATTACCAAATGATTTATTTTCTTTTTTACAAATTTCAATATAGTCTCGATGTAATCCCGCAATAGTTTTCCCGCCTTCTATGTATTCACGCGAACTTTGCTGTCTTAAGTAGTGGGATTCAATTCTAGGTATAGAGTTTATGTGATTTTTTATGTCATCTTTTACCCGACTATCAACTTTTACATGTTTACCATGTTTTCCTCTTAAATCAGATTCTATAAAGCCATCTGTGTTTTTTTTAATAACTGTGCGTATAAATTTGTCCGAAATATTTAAAGTATGCATAAAAAATAATTTACAGACTCTCGTACGAACACCATTAATCTCAAAGTGATAAGCGTTATTGCAATATTTTCTTATACTGTTCTCAGTTTTTTTTTGGTACTTTGATTTTATTTGAATCATTTGTTTCAGTACATATTGCCGCTGAAGCATTAAATCACCCAGGCTCCAAAAATTTTTAAAAATTTCTTCTCTTTGCTCATGTTTCACTTTATAACTGCATTTATAAATACAGCTTGCAGGACATGGCAGTTTCATAATTTTTCCCTTTATTTTCTTACCTTTAACAGAAGTGTAATCTTCACCAAGATTTCTTTTTTTCTTTGCTTCATTTTTTATCCATGTTTCGGGATATGCTTTACGTTTCCTACATTTTAGTTTTGGTATTGCAGTTTCATCGTCATCTGGGGCATAACCTTCTTCAGTGTTAATATTATTATCTTCTTCGTGATCTTCTAGTTCCCATGTTGAATCTTTATCACCTAGGGCGTTACCTTCCTCACTGTTATTTTTATTTTCTTCATGATCTTCTGGTTCCCATGCTGAATCTTTGTCATCTGGGGCATTACCTTCTTCACTACTGTTATTTTCTTCGTGATCTTCTGGTTCCCATGTTGAATCTTTGTCTTCATCATCACTGCAATTAACTATACCTTGATAAACTTCAGTTTCTATTGTATTATTTGGCACAACTGCAACAGGTACCTTTAAAGAAAACAGAAATGAGAAAACTATTCTAAAATTACAGTTCGTTTTATAAACAATTCTAATACTTTTCTAAAAATTATCGATATTTAGAAATTTTAATAAAAAATCATACCGAATTGTGCATGCAAAAATGTGAGGTTATGTTGTGTTAACAAAAGTTTAAAATAATTAGACTTACTTCTTCGTTCATTGCATCATGCAAACTTTGTTTCATCGCTAACCGCAGAATTTTTTCTATCCGCGACTCCGACATTTTGTTCAAAAAAATAATTATTGTTAAACTGACGTAAATAACAGTTGAAAGCACAACACAATAATAATATTATGTAAAACACTGCAACAATATAGCCACAAATCAGTATATGGCGGTATTTCTGCTTACTTCAGAAGACGATGTAACACACACATATAGACACAAGTGAACTCTAGTGAGAAATATTTGAAATAAACTTATGGCTATTTTTCTGCATGAAAATTTAAAAAAATGCTACTGAAATTCATATAAAAGTCATAATTGTCAATTTTGACTTTGTGGTCCTATTTCTGCCGGAGTGCGATATGTGTCGCATGGATACAAATAACAGCATTAATTAGACATTATTTTTGAAATTTTTTTCGCACTTTCGCTAGGTGTAATGGTACGGCATTGCAGGATGTTGTAGAGCAGCTCTCGATGAACAAAAGCACTTTTGAAAAATTGGTCTACGCTGGCCCAAAACTTTTTCAGGGACCCTTTTCGGAAGGGCCTTTTTCGGTTTTTTCAAAGTTTCTCAAAAAGTATAACATCGATCTTGCTGAAATTTTGTATGCATATTGAAGCTTATAAAACACATATTCTATTAAAGTTTCAAGTCTTCATATTTAATAGAACGGAAGTTATGGAATTTCGAAAAAATGGCCCAAAAAAGCGGTTTTTTGCAATTTACTAAAAAACTACTGGACCGATCGGAGCTCACAAAAACTCATTCGATTCGTCTTTTTATTGCGCATTTTTTATTTTCCTACACTTAATTTGTCAAATGCATAGTTTTCCCGTAAATCGCCAAAAAGTGATATGGACGATTTTTGCCATTTTTTTTAACCATCGTGCGGTGCTCCGATTGGCGTTTAAACTTAATATGTTATTTATATTCGTATTATCTAACAAAACAAAATTTAAAATCGACGTTCGCAATAATTGCATGTGACGGATTTGGTAATTCTGCGCGGCTACATGCCGCTAGGCTAGCGGTATGTGCAATATTTTGTAGAATTTTCACGTGTTTTTTGTTTTGACTATTTACTTCCTCTATCGTTTGACTTTGTAACTGTTTTAACTGAAACATGTCTTTTTGATTTGTAATAAATGTTTCGCGCCCAACATGGAATACGCTGGTTTGAATAGCTCCTCTTAATTAATAATTATATAAATTTGATGTTACGTAATGCAGACAAATTTAGAAATGTATAAATAGTTCCTGCAAACCAGTGTTATTTTTAAATTTTAATGAAAAGTCAATCATTTTTAGTGTATAATTAATTTTGACAATAATTGTAAGTATACATACCTATTTGTATCCAGTCGATTAATAAACATTTTAAAATGTTACTTAGATTTGTTCCTTTTTGTATTTTAATGATTCATTTTTTATCGATCGATGTCTTCCAAAATCATTAAGCGCGATTTTGCGATTCCGAAATTTAGTCATTGTTAGAGCCTAATTATATTTGAGCTCACTGGATCATTTTTTTTACAGAAAAGACTTTATATAGAGTATCTCAGGCATGACTTTCCAGGGCTGTACTTCGGTTATGTTCTTAATTGGAGTGATTTATTCTACAAGATTCATTGACAAAGTTCCAGTACGGTAACTCGATATGCCCCAAATTTTAACTTTTTTTTGTCATAGAAACGCTAAATTTTGTAGTTCCAAAAAAAAAAAAAACTTTGCGGATTATTCACAAATTTCCTCAAAAATACCTAAAACCTTTTGGTCTTCCATTGTCATTTTTTGAATCTAACCTATCCGAAATAACATATACACGTCATAACAACTGGTGTACAATTACCTACTCAGTATTACTAACACACTTTGTATACACGACCCCATAATTGTTTTTTGAAGAACTCTCTCCAAACGCCCTAAATTTTCACTGCGCAAAGAAAAACGCCATTGCATCGACACAACCCCATAAATGTTTTTTTAAAGAACCCCTCCCAAACGCCTTCCCCTTTCCACTGCGCAAAAAATAACATTTAAAAATCTATTTTCCGCACTTAAAACGGCTAATAATACTGTTATATGTTATTTAAAATAATAATTGTGTATTTCTAATGAATATTTATTTATGTTATCGTACTCTAACCCAGAAATCCATCCTATTATTTTCACAAATAATCGAGATACAGATCTGGAGGTCAAATCTGAGTCACCCTTGCATATTTACAAAGCATATTTTAAAATTTTGTTACAGGCAAAATGTCTGATCGAGAACCTAAAAAGTATAAAATATTGAAGGATTCAGAGAAACTTACGGACCTCGACCGCGCATCATATGATGTGATATTCGTAAATAAACCTGGAGACGAATATCTGCTACATACCGATGTATTAAAAGCATACAGCAAACCTCTTTTTAATGCAGCTATTCAAGCAGTTTTCATATTTGAAGGAATAAAAATGGTTTTCTTCACATACACCCCTGACGTTTTTGATCGAGTTTTTAAATTCATGTATTCCAGATACAACAATGAGGCTGTAAATATTGATTTTGATGATGAACGTCAAGCTTTTACAGTACTGAAAGATTCAATGGCTTTAGAGATAGAGAGCTTCATTCATTATTGTTTAGATAAATTAGAAGTTTTTGCAATTGTAACGGGTTATATTGAGTTTGATAGATTCATTACATATAGGCTTGTCCATTTTCACACATATAATTCAATGCCATCACGAGCCGATCCGATTATCACTGAACTTATGAATGCGGCCCAACACTACAACGACATAGTTTCCTATACGAAACTTAGAAAATTTTATACACGTGGTGTAATAAAGGACTAACCTAAATTCGAGCAAATTTATTCCTGCAATTTTTTTAAAAATATAAGATAGATGTACAATGGTTTCAATAGCTGGATCCACAAAGTCTGTAGCCAGGAGACCCAGCTCTAGCGTAGCGGTGGATCGTTATCTGTCGCTTGAACCAATATCGCGTCAGCTACTGGGTAACGCACACACGTTCATGGCTTACATGTATGTAGTGTCTGTGAAGTTAAAAAACTTTGGTAACTGTGGTGAAAACAGGTGGAAAGAAACATAACAGCGCCATCTTGTGTGCGCCAGAAAACGATGCGTCTCAAAACACGGCAAGCATAGGAAGCTATAGGTGTCCTGGTTACACTTCGTGGCTGAACCTTTTCTGATAACATAAATGCAGAGTTGACTCAATCAATTAATAGTGAACCGTAATTATAGAGTAAGATCCCAGAGCCGCCAGAAATAAATGAAACCTTACGTTTTGAGTAGTGTTTTATGTATTTTAAATGCTTGATTTTTATATATGTTATTCAGACAACTATTACAAAATTATATTTCAACAGCCAGACAAATTGTAATGACCAAACATCTCTCCAGACGTAAAAAATAGTCATAAAGCTCTCGCGCTCATACTAACAGCTGACTATTTTTTACGTCTGGGGGGATGTTTGGTCATTAAAATTTGCCAGGCTATTAAAATATAATTTTGTAATAGTTGTCTGAATAACATATATAAAAATCAAGCATTTAAAAATAAGTGAAATTCGGTAATTTTTCTCTAAGCTTTAAAGCGTCTGTCAGAAGTTGTGGTCAGCGGAAAGTGACTGGCTATACTGGATACTAATTTATAGTGATATTTTACAAAACATACATAAACATCAGCCATTTAAATTTAAATTAAGTGACTCCTATTTTTACTCACCTTTCTCACCTGGTATCTGTACATTTGTCACAGACTCAATGATGGAGGTACGCCAAGTGTTCTAAGTACATAAAACACTACAGTATAAAGTAGTGTTGATCCAATAGAATATTCAGATGAAGGAAGGTTTTGGTTGAAGATCATAAAATAAGCTTTACCAGTGTTTCGCTAGTGGCCAACCAAAACCTTCCTTCATCTGAATAAAACACTACTCAAAACGTAAGGTTTAATTTATTTAAAAATAGGTTGTGTCTGGCGGCTCTGGGATCTTGGGCTATTATGTCTGTACAAATCTAGTTTTAAAAATTATGTAAATTATATGTTATGTAATGCATACACATTTTTGATTTGTTAGATCTAATTTTATTGTTCAGTATTGAACCTATTTTATTTTACTGTGTATTTAATTTTGTTACCATAATATTGTAAGTAAGCATAATTCTATAAATTTGTTAACTACTCACGTGCAAAAAAAGCGTTCGTGGTAAAATTTGGATTAAGTTTTAGGCCTCATAACTCTTTTATTTGTACTCCGATTTTAGTAATTTTTTTAAACAATGATTAGTTTTTAAATGCTTGTACAAAATTTAAGTAAAATTGACTTTTTGAAACATTATGCAAGGATAATCCAAATGTTATATTTTTTTCTTCTTTTAATCTCAAAACACCGTGTGGAATAACCATAGAGATATTAGAATCACAGTTTTTTTAGCAAGTTTCAGTCATCGCTCGAAGATGCAGTTTTAACAGATTGTATATCATACTTAAATAAATGTTCCCTCAAAGCTGCACCCTTTTGCGATTTTAGCGTGAAATCATTTTCATTTTACTGGCCTAAAAAATCAATTTTACTTAAAATTTGTACTGGAGACAGATTAAAACTAATATTTGTATTTAGTTTTCTAAAAAAACACTAATCGGATGAAAAATAAAAAAGTTATGAAGCCCAAAACATTTTGCGATGAACGTTTTTTTTACACTTGATGTAGATATTATAATTTCAACAGTTTTATATAGACGATTAACATGTTTAATATGTAACTTTTATTTGTTGTAAACGTAACGACATATTTTATTTTTAAAATAAATATTAAATGTATTATTATTGTAACAAAACTGTTCTAGTTCGTGGTGGAAATTATTTATTTGCAATAGTGAAGCTTTAACAGAACAAATAAACACACAAACGAAAGTACTTCTTTAACGTAATAAAAACAAAGCAGTTTAAGAACGCAAACTTCAAAATAAAGTAAACAACATTCTATTTGGAGATGTTTAGAATAACCTTTTTTTTGTGACCGGAAGTTACCCCTTTTTCACGGTCCGGTCTACTCTAGCCTGCTAACCGTTGCAGGGTTTCAATTTCCCTGTAAACTCATTAATACTTGTTATTTGAATAAATCATTAAATAATTTGAATCATTAAACTCTTTAGTCGAAATCTAAGTCGGCTGTCTTTTAATATTTGTATTTATGTATTATAATATACTCGTACATACGTGTGCTTATTTTCAAATAAAGTTGTCACTTATTGTCTCTGATTCAGAGCTCGACTCCCCCCAAAGTGAATTTCTGGGTACGGTCTTATTAGCGGGCCAGACTAAATTAAAAACTAAAACACATACTAAATTGAAATCTTTATTTACTTAGTTTAAATCAATTTTCATATAAAGGTAAATAAAATGGGTAAATAATCTTGACCTTGAGAATCCAGACACCTGAGGTCTTTTGTTTTTGATAAGCTCATTGATGTCAGGTGTCATATTTGAGGTAGTTATTTTCAGAATAGATTGGAATCCTTACTGGATATATTCTGGTCGCGGATCGTATTAAGGTGGTTGAGCCGTTTTACGAAGATAATGAAAAAAATTTGAATTAAAGTTTTTTTAAAAGATTTTTTTATGACAAAATTTTCTGTAAAAAATCCAAAATCATTTTATAAAGTAAAAAATTAAAAAAAACTTTTACATATAGTCTTATGGAAAACATGTCAGCCTATAGCATGCAAACGGTACACTTTAATTTTCTGCAAATAACCAAATAATGTCAGCAGTTCCGAAAAACTAACTATGTAAAGCATCGATGTCTTACGCATATTTTGATATTTTTTCCAATTTTTTTAAGAGACTTTTAATCAATAAAAAAATTATTAAACCTTAGCACTTTTCGATTATGGACTTTTATTCCTGACAATTTTAACAATTTTAACTGAATTTTCAACTTCATAACGATTTAATTTTAATTTTTATTGCTTCTAATTTCTTTTTTTAATTATTTACTGCAAATAATATGTAAAATACAGATATTTACATAAATTTATTTTTTCTAACCTAACTTTGTACAAAATTAAGTAAAATACTGAAATAATTAATATTAAAAAAAATATTTTTTTATGCCTTTATAACAATAATTTATTAGTATCATCGACTTATAACCTTTTGTAAAAATTTATTATGGAAATTTAGAATTCGACTTACTTTTGATTGGGACTGTAACGCATCAACGGAGGTTGATGGCTAAGAGGCGGATGCGGCCCGCGGGCCATACCTGTGGCATCACTGATTTAGAACATAAACCAACACAAGATAAAGCCCATACCGAATAAATGTTTATAAGGCAGGCATAAAAAATGCAGTGTATTATTTTATTTTAATGTTTTCATAGATAAATCATGGAGCACCCAATCCGTTGGAAAGACTACAGATACCTGGAGAACGGCGAGGAACTTTCTGAGCTCGACCATGTGTTATACGATTCCATATTACAAAACACAACAGGCAATAGATATCTTGTCCAGTTCGAGGTAATAAAATCGTTAAGTGCATCTTTAGCTGAATTCTTGACTCCAACTTGGAAGTTTTCCGTAATTGAACAAAAATCAGTTGTGACTTTGTGCTATCCTCATGCAATTCTCGATCGACTAGTGCAATACATTTATTACAAATACAACAATGAAGATATAAACATTAATGCCCGGTTTACATTATTCCAGTCCAGCGATCCAGTCCAGTGCTGGACTGGATCGCTGGACTGGATTCGTTGTCTACATTATTCCAGTCATTTAGAAGCCGTTTTCATTGTGAACACTACAGTGACAATGATTTCAAAAAGAGATCAGTTTCGAAAATGTTACAAACGTGCTCAATCACTCTTGCTACAAGAAGTTATTAATGAGGTTGATAATGAACTAAGAAAAAAGGACGGATGTGGGTGAGAAATTGGATCAGCGAAAGAGATCAAAAAGGAGGGTCAGTAATGCTTTTGCAACAACTGAAGGTAGAAGATCCCAATGAATAATGTAAACCGGGCATTATGCCCGGTTTACATTATTCCAGTCCAGCGATCCAGTCCAGTGCTGGATTGCAACTGGAATAATGTAAACCCTCACTGGAATGCACTGGATCCAGTAAGCATTCCAGTCCAGTAACTGGATTCGCGCTCTACTTTTGAATCCAGTGCGATCAATCCAGTGCAACTGGAATAATGTAGACGGCCAATCCAGTGCCATTCCGTTCCTTTTTTCTTAGTTCATTATCAACCTCATTAATAACTTCTTGTAGCAAGAGTGATTAAGCACGTTTGAAACATTTTCGAAACTGATCTCTTTTTGAAATCATTGTCACTGTAGTGTTCACAATGAAAACGGCTTCTAAATGACTGGAATAATGTAGACAACGAATCCAGTCCAGCGATCCAGTCCAGCACTGGACTGGATCGCTGGACTGGAATAATGTAAACCGGGCATAACTTCGATAGTGAACTACAAGCTTTTGCTTTACTTAAAGCTGCAGAATTTTGTGAATTGCATGATTTCGTTACTTACTGTTTAATTAAGTTGGAAGACATGGCCGTCCAAACGGGTTACATTCATTTTGAAAGATCCGTTGTTTATAAACTTGCCTATTTAATAAACAATCGACAGATGCCTCCACGAGCAGATCGAAATTGTTTGGAATTTTTGAATGCGGCCGAACATTACAGAGAAAATAACTGGCATGATGAAGTAGTTAGACATCATTTCGGTGGTGAAACAGGAACACAGGTAATAGACCAAAATCCCAGGACCACCAATAATACATCATTTCAGTGCTGCTAAGATTTTATCAGTAAATGTACAATATTTAGCTAAAAACGTATGCCAATTTGCTAGTTTGAAAGCGGGGGCCTTTTAGAGATAACAGGTACTAAAGGTACATAAAACACGTGCTTACCTACGTACGCAATGGGATTATGCATGCATATGAGTGCGAGTGAGAGCATTAGATGATTTTTGAATAAAGCAGCCCATCGCTGTTGTACAAAATCTTTAAATATTTAAAGATTATTATTTACTTTTAAACCACATTATTATGAAAGCATGTATTTTCATTTTTTTTAACTCTAATTTTACCCGCGCTTCAAGAACTACTTTTCGGGAATAGTCTTATATAAATTTTTAAGGATATTTCACTGTCAGTCCGTTTGTTATAAGTTATAACACAGAGAACAGATATTTAATTCCATGTTTGAGCAGTTTGCAAATCGAGCTTTAAAAACAAATTATGTAAATGCAATGTTATGCAGATCAGATAAATTTAGTATTTCAACTTCAACTCTTGTTCGTTTTAAATTTCAGTGATAATTAAATTTTATTTTACTGTAACTATATACCTATAAAATTGTAAGTACCTTAGTATAGATGAGCATGTTATTGGTGGTTTATAGTACTGTAACTGTTTTTAGTAATTTATTTCGTATCTAATAAAATTCGTTTAACGTCCATTTCTTACCTTAAGGAGGGAGGGTAGGGTCTAACAGCCGAAAAAAAGAAAGAAATCGTTGAAGTGGATATATTGTGTTTCGAACAACATTTTGTATTTTTTTTTGTAGAAAAATATTGAGAAATAAGCCGGTGACAAAGCATTTTAGAAAAGATGATTTGCGGTGTACTCTATACCTCAGCGTAGAATTATTTGAAATCAAAAAAATAAAACAATTTAGTTAAAACAGATGTTTTTCTAGACCTCAACGTTCTTTTTTTATTTTTTTTTTCATTTTTAAACTTTAGTAGTTGTTTCAATTCAAAATTACGATTTTTTAATAAAAAAAACCGCCATTTTATAGCTGCAAAACTCCCTTAACGTATCTAACATAAAAAAAACGTTGGGGTCTGGTATTTTATATGTAGAAAGAGTGTCCAAAATTTGAAAAGAATCGGTGCAGAAGTTTTGAAATGACAATGTACATGGACTTTTGAAACGTAGTTTCGAGAAAAACGCAATTAAAGTTTGAACTCTAAAAAAAAAAAAATTTAACAACTGCATAAAGTACATTCCCTGCAGAAAATTCGTTGTCTTCGGATTTTTTTTTCAAGTTTGCATCTTATTCTGGGGGGTACTACCCAAAACTTATATAAATTGCGTTTATACACTCGGCGTTGACTCACCAAGCGCCGAGCTCTTGCCGCTCCGCAGTATTAGAGGAGGGGAGACTTAAAGGTTTATAACTGAGAGTTTTGCGTCGATTGATTTGAAATTTTGACACAACATTCTTTCAATGTTTTACTATAAGAAAATGCCAAAAAAATCGAGTTTTTTAGAGCATCCCCCCTTAAGAACCTGTAAAAGGCCACCGCTTTCAAGCTAGTAAATTGACATAAGTTTTTAACTAAATATTGTACATTTACTGATAAAATCTTAGCAATCCTGAAATGACGTAAGTCTGGCGGGTCTGGGATCTTGGTATATAATATCGTAATTTTGTCATAGATAGAACATGGACTCTCCAATCCGTTTGAATGACTATAGATGTATGGACCGGGGCGAAGAACTTTCTGAGCTCGATCGTGTGTTATACGATTGCATAATACAAAATACAACGGGCGATAGCTTTCTTGTCCAGCTCGAAGTAATAAAATCGTTGGGTACTTCTATTGCTGAATTCTCTACTCGAACTTGGAAGTTTGGGGGAAAAGAACAAAAAACAGTAGTGACTTTGAATTTTTTAATATTACTGTTAAATTTTAATATTGATATGTATTACTTTTTATGCTATTTTAATGTTTTTACTATTTTAATGTGTTTACTATTTCAATGTGTGTACTATTTTTATGCTCAATGCAAATTGTTTTTAAACTGTTCTGGCTATGTTTTTAATATTTATTTGATGATTTGTTTTTAATGGTTTTTAACGTGTTTTTTATTAATTGTTATGACGCTGTTTACGCTATAATTGGCATAATGAATAAAGAAATTTATTATTATTATTATTATTATCCCTGTGAAGTTATTGTTCGAATAGTGGAATTCATTTATTGCAAATATAACAAAGAAACTGTAAATATTTACTTCGACAATCATCTAGAAGCTTTTACTTTACTTAAAGTTGCATTACATTGTAAAATACAGGATCTCGTTGATTACTGTTTAATTAAATTAAAACATATGTCGTATTTAACGGGCTACACCACTTATGACAAAGATGTTACTTTGAGACTTGCCCGTTTAATAATTAATTTTGCACCAATGCCATCACCGGAAGATCCAGTGTGCATTAAACTTTGGAGAACCGCTAAACATTTCAAAGAAAAGTATTGGAAGAAGACACTTTTTACACATTATTTTGGTGAAAGAAGACGAATGTAACCATTTTTTACAAACATTTCAACGAAAAAAACAAACCGGTTCAATTTTCCAGGAAGATTTTTTGTCAGGTATATGGTTTCGATACTTACTGTTTAATTAAGTTGGAAGACATCATGGCAGTCCAAACGGCTTGCATTTTGAAAGATATATCTATACATTAGTATAGATATATCTTTGTATAAAGCTGAAGAGTTTGTTTGTTTGTTTGAACGCGCTAATCTCAGAAACTACTGGTTTAAATTGAACTTAATAGTGCTTACAATATTAATCAAGTAATTTTTTTTCGATTACATAAATGCTTTTTACGGTATAGTCCAAGAGACAGCTGCAGAAAATGTGTCGTCATAAGGTGGACGAACGAAAAATTAGAGATGATAGTTAAGACCATAATTAAGTAAGATCGCTAAGGTTACCTGCGAAAATCTTGCCGAAACAATGTTTTTTTAATTTGTTTATCAGTTAATAGACCAGTGAAGTTAGCTTTTGACAAGGATAAAATTAATAACAGAAAACGAATGATGAGGAAGGGAAGAAACTGCCGTCAGAAATACAGAAACCAAAAATTCAAATGCGTAAAAGGCCGGAGGGCTGTGGGGGGTGCATTTTAGGGGTCAAACGCGGTTTTTCGTTATTTCCGGCGAAAGTTGACCTCCAATCGAAAAATGTTGTATGGCAATGTTGTAGGTATTAAAAGGATCTACAACTTTTATGAACATAACTTTTTCACTTAACCTTTAAGATTCAAAGAAATATTGAAAAAACCGTGTTTTTCGTTTTTAATTTTTTTTATGAAATTTTCAGGAGACTTATCTTTCTATGTCCCCCTGCTTTTCAAGGATATATTCTCATTCTCATTTCGAGAATATTGCAATTAACAACTTCAGTAAACAGAAATTTAACTTCATCTCTGAGCACTTTGCAAATCGGCCTTTAAAAACAAATTATGTAAATTCGAGGTTATGTAATGCAGATAAATTTAGTATTTTAACTCCAACCAATGTTCGTTTTAAATTTCAGTGATAATTAAATTGTATTTTACTGTAACTATATTATACCTATGAAATTGTAAGTACCCAAACACATATTTTGTATTAATTTGTAAAGTAGACATAAATTCATCAATGTTTTATGATTAACGAATTTTTTTAAAAATAACTTTTAACTTTTCTTTTGTTGTTGTAAATGTATTGACGTATTTTATGCCCTTGGGGATTCTTAAAATAAATAGATTAACATTAAAATCGTGTAAATAGATGAGCATGTTATGTGAGGTGGTTTATAGTATATACCTACAGAAATAGGTTTTAGTAATTTATTTAGTATATCTTTCAAATTCTTCCAAAAAAATATTGTCTGAAGACACAAGTAATTTAAGAATTACAAGGCGCGAATTTTACATAATATACCCAAACGTTATGTTCGAAAATTGTTGTATATACTTTTTTATAATTATTACCCTAAATTATTAAAATAATTAATATATTTCCATTTTGGTACATTTCAATAAAAACTTTCTTTTTATTATTATTTTATTTTTCTTGTAATAACATATATCTCTGATGCGCATGCGCCGATTTTTCCCGAAATAAAATACAAAAATTTCTTGTAAAACAGATAGAATAATAAGCCGCTATGAAAAGTATACCATTGTTATATAAAAAACGTTATAGCACATAATATCTCTTGCGCATGCGCCGATTTTCCCCAAAAATAAATTACAAAGCTTTCTTGTAAAATAGATAGAATAATCAACCGTTATGAAATGTAAAGCATTATTATATAAGAAACAACGTCATAGCCCATATCTCTTTTGCGCATGCGCCGATTTTCCCCAAAAATTTACAAAACTTTCATGTAAAAATAGATAAAATATTAAGCCTTTTTAAAAACTATATTATTATTATATAAAACAACATTATAAAAGATATACTCTTTTACGCATGCGCCGATGTTCCCAAAAAACAATAGGCCACTTCATATTTGCATATCAAACATCCTCCCAAAATTTGGTTTCAATCCGCTCATCCGTGGTGTCGGAATGGTAAGAAATGTCAAAAATGACGTTTGCATCTGTCAAAGTATTATGTTCTAATAATTAGTTATTCAAATTGTTAACTCAGAAGGCGTTGCATTTCACCAATATTTGAAATGCCATCCGTTTTTTAACAAATGCAATCGTTTTATTTTAAGACAGAACAAACGTAATCTTTATATTACCATATTAAACCGTGCAACAGAGAGAGATAACCGAAAGATGTTTGCCATCGATTATATCAAATTGACTTTATTTCTAAATAAATTTGTATAAAAAACCTGTTTTGGCAAATTCTGTTGTACGAAATTTATGTAAAATTTTCTCCTCTTTCGTTTAAGACAGGTTTCGAACCGATCTGATTTAAATTGAGTGAGTTATAAGCAAAAAACTTCGTTTTTTCTTTATTGCTCCCCTCTGGGGTCAAAATTCAAAAATCGGGCGACGTTAGGATTTAAGTTACCTGGAGACGAATCGAACAAAAAAAAGTTTTTTAAAATCGGTTAAGGCGTTTGGGCTGTACGCTGGATACAAAAAGCGTGACTCACAGATTCACAGACAAAGCGAGTACATATAAGGCGCTTTAGCTTACGCTAATCGCGCCTAAAAATCTCAATTGCGATTATGTATTAGACTATAGATTATAGACGTTTGATACAGTGGCGGATTTACACGTTTCCCAAGTGTAGGCTCTTAAATTTTTGTCAGTTCCTAGATTATTTTTACAATCCAACAATTTGGTTGAAATTGCACAAGAAATAGTTTTTGGGTGTATTTCTAAGTTAATCAAAGCTTAACCACGTACGACTAATAAAGCGGGGTAATGTATCGTTGTATGCTACTTATACACAATAAAATACATACAGTAAATGTAATTAGATAATTATGGTTGTTGTTCTCGTCCATGTTATTATTTATAAATGACAGATTTTCAGATACTTGGACAGTTTAAATAATAAGATATTAATTTTTCAAATTTTTTGCTACGTTTCGTTGATATTTTTCAACTTCTTCAGGCAATCTACAAAATAATTACAATATATAATATAACACATAAAAAAAAATATTCATAAAACATTTTTTAACGAACACTTTTAATTAAGGATATTCCATTCAAATGTAGGTAAATAATGATATGAATTCTATCTATTTGTTTTATGTGTTATATTATATATTGTAATTATTTTGTAGATTGCCTGAAGAAGTTGAAAAATATCAACGAAACGTAGCAAAAAATTTGAAAAACTAATATCTTATTATTTAAACTGTCCAAGTATCTGAAAATCTGTAATTTGTAATTAGATAATCTTTATTTGCCACCCCTAAATTCTGCCGCCCTAGGCTCAAGCCTACTCAACCTGCTAGTAAATTCGCCACTGGTTTGATAACTCAGGCCATGGTCGTCAATTTTCGCATGTTTGTTTCGGGAGTGAGATTTGGCCGGTGGAAGAGTTGGTGAAAGTCGGCGGCAATTTTCAACACAAACACTATGCTCAGCATCCTCAAAAACAGGGAAAAAACATTTTTTTTCGGAAAGGGATAACGTAATGCGCGTTAAACCCCGTTAGCGGGTGGTCTTTGACCGTTTTGGGAGGTTGCATAACCTCAAAGAGAAATTTTAATATCACCATGTTCAGCATCCTCGAAAACGTGGTTGAGAGGCAATCTCGTTCCGGCTCGAAATATTTACGTTTTTCGAGGTTTTCTCCGACTCACACACGCCACTAAATAATAAAAGTTTCTCAAACGTTTTTTCCGTAGGTGGTTAATCAGGTTAAATCTGTTTTAAATACATTTTAGATTACTGTTGTTAATTGCGAAATTTTTGAAAACTTTTATAAGTTCGATTTTTTCGAGATAGAGTACCATGTCTATCTCTCAGCCATTTCCACTCGCGTCTCACCCGCACCGCCCCCGTCGCGACGTGTCGTCCTCGGATACATACCTATACAGGGTGTCCCATTAAGAATGGGACATAGAACAACCGCAGATTCTCCAATTCAAAATAAAACGATTAAGCGAAATATGGTTAGATAAAATGTTGCTCCTTTCCGAAATACAGGATGTTGAAGTTGAAAACTGAAAAATTATTAATGTCTATAATTTTGTTAATACACCGTATAATTGTACTCAAATCGGCACACTTGTTAAATATCATAAAATGCATCTAACAATAAAAAAATTAGTTCAGTACGCTCTACCAGTGGCGTACGGCAGGAGTAAGTAATACTTGTGCCCCTTCTAAATGTTACGCCGCTGTCTAAATTTTAATTTTGACTATAATTTTAATTTTTTTGATATTTTCTAAGTCAATAATGTACACTTGTTAGTTTGTTGTAAAGTCATTGGTTTTCTAGATATTCGCAGTTAAAGATAGATAGACATGTACTTTTTATGTGTATTATTATTAATAATATTCATTTTTACAATTTTGTCTTAAAACCAAACAAAGTAGAAACTAATGTAATGAAATTTTTAAAAAAATTTTAAAAATTTCATTACATTAGTTTCTAGTTTGTTTGGTTTTAAGACAAAATTGTAAAAATGAATATTATTAACAATAATACACATAAAAAGTACATGTCTATCTATCTTTAACTGCGAATATCTAGAAAACCAATGACTTTACAACAAACTAACAAGTGTACATTATTGACTTAGAAAATATCAAAAAAATTAAAATTATAGTCAAAATTAAAATTTAGACAGCGGCGTAACATTTAGAAGGGGCACAAGTATTACTTACTCCTGCCGTACGCCACTGGTAGAGCGTACTGAACTAATTTTTTTATTGTTAGATGCATTTTATGATATTTAACAAGTGTGCGGATTTGAGTACAATTATACGGTGTATTAACAAAATTATAGACATTAATAATTTTTCAGTTTTCAACTTCAACACCCTGTATTTCGGAAAGGAGCAACATTTTATCTAAGCATATTTCGCTTAATCGTTTTATTTTGAATTGGAGAATCTGCGGTTGTTCTATGTCCCATTCTTAATGGGACACCCTGTATAAGCAAATACTATAATACTGAAACGAAAATGTTAAGTGGCACTTTAAAAACTGGGAAATTTTGTAAATTGTAAGTTTTGGCTCTTCCGTCTCAAAAGGTTGCCGACCCCTGCTTTAACCAGTTAAGAATATTAAGAAGACTGTATTCTAATTCAATAATATCTTTTACAAACGAAAACCATAAATTTGTTTACTCAAATCAGCATTGTGATAAGGCACTGTATCTAGAGTACGCTAGTGCGTATGTTAGCCATAAGTGAAAGTGTCCCCAGTTAAGAGAGAGAACGCTGCAGAACCAGAGATTTGTTTACTCAAATCAGCATTGTTTTGCATCATTAATTACCATAGAGATAAGGCACTGTTCTCTCCCTTAATTTCAGACACTTCCACTCCTTACTCACATAATATCTTTTTGTTATAAACTAATATTGTAATTTTGTCACAGATATAAAACATGGAAAATCCAGATCGATTGAAAAACTATAAAATATATGAGCAGGGCGAGGTACTTACTGAACTCGACCACATTTTATATGATTCCATAATACAAACCACAACTGGCAACAGATATCTTGTCCAGTTCGACGTGATAAAACTATACAGTGAATATTTGGGTTCATTGTTATCTCAAGCTTGGAAGTACACAGAAATTGATAAAAAAAAAATTATCACCGTAAGTTATTCTCATGAGCTTCTCGATCGAATGGTGCGATATATTTATTTCAAGTACAACCATGAAGATGTCGATATTGAGTTTGATCATGAAGTTCAGGCGTTCGCAGTACTCAAGGCTGCCATGTATTGCAAAATACACGGCCTCGTTGATTATTGTTTAATCAGCTTAAAACGTATGTCTTACGTAACGGGCTACACCACTTATGATAGAGATGTTACTTTTAGACTCGCGTATTTGGTAATTAATTTTGCGCGAATGCCACCGCGAGAGGATCCATTGTGCATTAAACTTTGGACTGCCGCTAAATTTTTCAGAGAAGAATATTGGGAGGATGCTCTCTTTGCACATTATTTTGGTGCAGCAAGACGCATGTAACAAACATTTTAACGAAAAAACCACGAACCTTGTAACCTGGGGACCCAGCTCGAGCGTAGCGGTGGATCGATACCTGTCGCATGAACGGATATGGCGTCAGCTACTGGGTAACGCTCACACGTTCATGGTTTCCATGTGTGTAGACTTTGGTAAGTATGGCGAAAACAGGTGGAAAGAAGCGAAGTATTCCCAGGTAGTGATAACAGCGCCATCTCGCGTGCGCCAGAAAACGGTCCGTCCCGAAACACAGCAAGAATAGGAAGCTAGGTCTCCTGGTTAAAGACTTCGTAGAAAAAAACAAACCAGTTCAATTTTCTTGGAATACTAGGAACGTGAACGTTGAAGTGGAAATTTTTCCAGTTCTATTAAATAAATGGATATATTCTGTGTATATGCAGATAACACGAATCTATCTTTAAATAAAAAGTATGTAAATTGCATGTTATGTAATACAGATAAAACTAAGGCCTAGTTTATATGAGAGGCGTTCAACGCGCGTTGGCCCAACGCGCGTTGACAGTTTCCATACAATTGTATAGAACTGTTTATATGATAACGCGCGTTGGTGGCGCGTTGAACAGTCCTATACAATTGTATGGAAACTGTCAACGCGCGTTGGGCCAACGCGCGTTGAACGCCTCTCATATAAACTAGGCCGTCTTGTAGAATACTTTTTTTAAACCGATTTTAATTTCTTTTTTAATTTTAGTATCAAAACAATTTTATTTTACTGTATATAATTTTGGTAAAAAAATTGAGTATACAAAAGATTCCGCACAAATCTTATTTGATTTGGTTTTCGGTTAAATTGATCGAAAATGGATTTATTTTATAGTTTAAAGGTCACTAAATAAAAGTGCCCATGGGCGCATAGTCTAAGAACCAATAGGTTTTTAGCTACAGATATGTTAAGCGAGATTTTAGGTATAGAGTCATCCGTTAAATTCACAATCTTAAGAAATCCTAAGTTCTAGAAATATGTTTTCGAGTGCGCTGGATCCGAATATGACATTATTATTTTGTACAGGGTGACAACATTACTTAGTTTTCGACTATTTTTCTATTTTTTAAAAAAGCACAAACGTTGAACATGGAACATGTTTGTGAATTGAATGGATATCCCTATATCTAAAATCTCGCTAAACATATCTATAGCTAAAAATCTATTGGTTTTTAGGCTATGCGCCCATGGACACTTTTTCTTAGTGACCTTAAACCATTTTCGATAAATTTAACTGATAACCAAAGGTTTGTGCGGGGTTCTTTGTATTAAATTGTAAATTAGATATAAACAATGTTTCTAAAGATTAATGATTGTCTTTTAATGTGTAACTTTTATTTTTGTTTTTTTTTTTGCAAATGTATTGACGATTTTATGCACATAGTGCTTTTTAAAATAAATAAATTAGTTACTATAGTTGATTTATTTAAGATAAACTCTAAACAAGTGAGTAACGCCTCAGTTATAAACAAATAAACATTAAACGGAGTCTAGCTTTTATTTAGCTTGACTCCGTATTTGTTTATAATTTTGTTTCAAATATTGCGACAGTTTTTTTAACCACTTCCCGCTATCCGATTGAGTTGAAATTTTGCATGTAGTTTAGATGAAAATACAATATTATAATAACTAACTGACCTGTCCGACTTTCGTCCGGATGTAAATAGCACTTTTAATAAAGCACACTAAAAACTAAAAAATAAAAATAAGTAAAAAAAAATAGGTTAAACGGTTTTTTTATACAATCGATAATGTACTAAAAACTTGAAAATAATCATGACTCACCATAGGGGGGCATTTATTATTACATTATGGTCGATGAAGACAGTCTAAAGCTAAATATTATACCAATCTTAAACAAATTAAAGTTTTATACTAAATGCCCCCCACGATTTTATTTTAGTAATATTCAAAGTCCTCTCTGGTGACATACGGAGCTTTGAATAAACTAAACTTTAAATTTTATCTAACCTGCATTTGTTTACCATTTTTGACATTTTTTATCCCCCTTATCTTAAAATGGGTCCAGATTTCGCCTATGCATCATATAAAGGCCCCCATACACCTCGTTCTTTTTTGGCAGTTTTAACCGCACGGGTAAAACTGTACGGGTAAACACGAACAACGACCATGTCCACACACTAGGCGTTGTTTCGTTCAGTTTTTCTGAAGTCGTGGCATCATCTGATCTGCTTTGATGGATCCTACAACGTTACAGAGTCGAACAAAACCCGTCCTTTTTAACTGCGTCGTCACACACACGGGCCGACTTGAACGACACGTATAAGATGGACGGTTAAAATCAAGCAGCAGCAGATATTTTTAAACGCCGGTAAAAAGGACGGTTTTTGGCCACACACCGACAGTTTTACCCGTACAGTTTTACCCGTGCGGTTAAAACTGCCAAAAAAGAACGAGATGTATGGGGGCCTTAAGAAAAAAATGCTCTAATTTACTTAAGAGCTTATATACCAAGCGGCAGAAAGTTGGGACGACATGGTTTTTTGCGCGTCAGCTCCTAACTAAAAGTTGTTTGCGTATTTTTTTTTCACTAAGTTAAGGCAGCTACACACGGTCAGTTAAACTGTCAGTTAAAACTGTTCAGTTAAAACTGTCAGTTACAACTGTACAGTTAAAACTGTTCAGTTAAATCGCAACGTGTGTACCGGGTTGAGTCAGTTCGTCTTGAGAAGTGCACCGAACACAGTGATTACAAATTACAATAATTAATTATTATATTTTACTGCCATGCTTCTCGCGCACTAAAACAATGTCAACACAGTCGAGGGGTCAACGATAGTGGGCTGAGGAATTTACAGAAATTTATCGAAACGAATATTGTCTCTGGAAAATAAAGTCTATACCACGATTGTGCGAAAAGAGATGGTGCACCGTGCATACTCAAAATTAATTATTAAATTAAGGGAAAAAGAACCACAAACGAACTTAGAAACGGTGAAAAAAAAACTCTTATGTGGAGGGATAGCATTTCGCTTGACAGTTATCTTTCTTTTCAATAAATGGTGTAACTAAAGAAAGAAGATTTAGATAGGATCCTCATCCATTCTTAGATAATTATGCCAATCTTTGGGAGTAAATCTCAATTCATTTAACAAATTCGCATGTGAATAGTTCTCACTTTTGTTTAACCACTCTTTACACCATATGCTGCGTTTTCATGGCAAATATTAATCCGACCATCGCTAGAACGTCGTCCGTAGTCGAGGCCATATTATCGAAAACTGTAGGTAAAGGACTGACGATTTATCTCAACGTGTGTAGGCCCCGCGTACATACGATTTAACTGAACAGTTTTAACTCTACAGTAAAGGCCGGTCCACACGCTACGTTTTGCACAACCTTTTGTCTGCGCAGTTCAACACGTTGCAGATAAAACGTTGCGTGTGGATCGGAAAACTGCGCAGTTTTTAGTCCGGCGGGAAGACGGTACAGTTGCAGCGATAACTGAGCAAATGAGCTTTGAAATCCATGACCTGTGCGGACAAGTCGGTGCATGTGGACGCTTGCTCCGTTTTCCGATTCGTTTTGTTCCTCAGTTTTTCCTAATCACGCGACGATGGCTGACCTTTGGCAATGTTCTCGGAAGTTTCTAACCGATTTTATCGCACTTTACGAAAGTTTCCCATGCATTTGGCGTGTTGAATCGAAGGAGTACAGTAACAGGGAGAAAAAGGGGGAAGCTTATGAGAGATTAGTAGAAAAATTCAAAGAAATCGATGCAACTGCGAGCAAAGATACAGTTGTAAAAAAGTTAATTCTATGAGAAGTGTTTATCGTAAAGAATTGGCAAAAGTTAACAAATCGATTCGATCTGGGGCTGGAGAAGACGAAATCTACAAGCCATCTCTGTGGTATTTTGATTTCCTCCATGACGATATCAGACAAGACTGAGCGAAAAATACATATATGACTGCACGGTCGGGACGCTCAAAATTGCAACGTTTTCATTCCGTCTTAAGACTGCGCAGACTTAAAAGGTTGTTCAAAACGTTTAGCGTGTGGACCGGCCTTAACTGACACTTAAACTGATTGTGTGTAGCTGCCTTTACTCTTTATCTCACACCACAAGTTATATTCTGAGTTCAGAATATTTAGTTTTTAAAAAGAATTAAATTTTATATTGGTTTTACGTTTATTATATTTATTGTAAAGTTTTAATACATTATCTTAATTATAAGTTTAATACTAATTTCTAATGGGCAACCATATTCATTGGCTGTTCCTCTTAGAAGCTCTTATTAATAATTAATTATTCTAACTGATTCTTAGCTCATCCGAGTGCATCAAACCACCGGATGGCGTGGGCTTATCTTTATGATAAAGTCATAGCTATTCATATAACAACTCCCTCCTTAAAGCTAAGTGTCCACTTGAGATAAAATCTCGAGAGAAAATCTCGAGATTGGTCTCAGGGTGTTGTCCATTTGAGATCACTTGCGGTCTCGAGATAGGTGTGAAAGACTCGACAGTGACTTTAGTCTCGAGACCAAGACAATTCCGTGTCGACTTGAGAGTCAACACGCAGTCTGCTGTGTGACTTGATCGCACATAAGTACATGTGTTTATATCAAAATGGATTCGCGTCAGGCCCTAGCATTTTTAATTGCATATAAGATTGTGCGAAAACGGAAAATTAAAAAAAAGAAGTGTTGGGTAAGGAAATGGGTGGATCGTCGAATTGACTTGGGAGCCGGTTCAACTCTCGTAAATGAGTTGAAGTTGGAGGACGCACAGCAATTTAAAAATTTTATTCGGATAAAGATTTATTAATTGAAAAATTTCCTCATCTGTCCATTGTCGTACAGTCATTTTAATAAATTAATTTAAACACGAAAAAAAATAATATAATTATTTTGAAAATAGTCAAAATACAGATTAAATAAATACACGCTGTTTGAGAGTGCTCTCAGCTTTTCTGAATTGGTCGGAAGACTGGAGACTAGATCTCGATTGCAGAAATGAACATGTCCATTTGCGACACGCGTTGTCTCGGCGACCAGTAACAACTTGTCTCCGAGAGTGGTCTCAGGCCCATATACATTTGTGAGTCTAGTCTCGAGACTGCTCTCGAGACTCTTTTGTCTCAAATGGACACTTACCAAGAAGAAGCTGTCTCAGCTTCTTGTGATGAAATGAGGTCGTTAAGTCTCAATTTCAACGTTTCTATAGAAATTGCTTTTGCCGTTCTTTTTTATAATAATAATACAAACCAATTGCGATAGTCAAAATAATTATAATTAAATAAACTGGGATAAATGAATATTTATTGACTGTTTCAATAATCGGAACATGATGATTTATTTCTAATTGTTGCAAATTTTTGTAAACATCTACTAAATTGATTTTATTTAAATTGACTTGGTTTGTTATTGTTGAGTTTGGAAAAATTAAATTTGGCAGTATTATTTCGTTCTTTATTTTATTCGTATTAGAATTAATAAATGTTAATCCTTTTATTGTAAGGAAGCAATTCTTTGGTAGCTCCAGTAAAGATGGATATTTTATAAAATTATTATTTTTGCAATTACTATCGATTGGGAGTGTTTCAGAAGGAATGATTAAGTAATGCATTTGGTCAATTTGTTCAATTTTGCTTATAGCTAAATTATTATTATTCTTAACTAAATGGCAGGTGATCTTTTGTTTGTTGATCAGCTGACTGATGCAATCTTCTTTGATAGCTTCTTGTAATTTTCGGCTGCATATATAGGTTGGTCCAAAACGCTGGCATGCGTCGTCGCTGTACCATGTGTTTCGTCCATGAATTAGTACATAAGGTTTTGGGTAGTGGATCATGGTATTATTCTTACTAGGAATAGGGACCAGGTAATAATATTTATACGTATTCACTTTTACAATAGGTATATCCAAAATAAAATTGATTGTAGTATCTTGAATGTACACATGTACTTTGATTATTTCATAGTATCTTAATAAATCGTCACTCGAAAATGGTAACTGATCTGGACCGTATACTTTAATAAGATTTACCAAGAGATCGTATAATTGTTGTGGTTGAACGACAGAGGTATGTAGTGTACCTTGTCTTGAAAAGCTTAGTGCTGTTTCTATATCAGTTAACAAGTTGTGAATATACATTAATTGATTGTTAATAAATTCTAATAGCATTTGTTTCTTATGGGCATCTGCTCTTTGAATTAAGAGATTGATTTGTGTTTCCAACAGAATTTGGTTATGGGTTATGTTTTCTAAAGCATCTTTAAAATTATTCATTAACTTTGTGTTAAGCGAAGTTGCAGTGAGAGTTTGTGTTTTCAAATTGTTATGATTTTGTTCTAAGATATTTATTAGTTTGTCATATCGTTCTGCATCTGTATAATCTAAGTTTCCAGATATAAATTTTATTGCACTGCCCAACATATTAACTAAACCTCTTTTTGTTCTGTTTTTCTTATCGTAGATTAGTAAAACATTATTATATTTTTGGTAATTTTTTGACAATAGTAGATAACAGTAATCTAAATCGTGATTGAGATCGTGTTGGTATGATTCGTGAACTTGTGGGTTGTCTAGTAGAAATGTTTTAATGTCGGGTTGTATTGTGTTGTTCAATAAATTTTCGACAGACAAAAGTACATCATAGATAGGTTTTATGTCTAGGTAATGGATTGTGTGGTGATTGGAATACTGTATCCTAGCGTTTCCTAACAGGAAAGGTAATAGTCCTGGATTGTCGCTTAAGTCAGTTATTTTTATTTCACTCACTTCACTCAGTTGTCCCGTCGTTAGGTGGGTCACGACTAGTAGAAGCCTGAAACCGAAGTGGTCTCTTAATTTGTTGTTTATGGTACCGTCCAGTTTCGGTTTGAACTTTATTGTTTTCATCACTAGTTATTACTTTAGGGGTTGTTGTTTTGGGATCGTGTTTGGATCTGGTTTGTAATTTTACATACGCATTTGTGTCAGGGTTAAATACTGGTGGATTTTTCCTATTGGTGTTGAGTTTATTTATTGTGTTTTCTTTTTGTTGTGTGAGTTGTTCGTGTACATGTTTATACAAATCTTTTATTGTCTGTCTGTGATTTTCTGTATAGTTGTTATAGTATCTACGGGAAAAATCTATTTCTAATGAGTCTTTCCTGTCAATATGACCAAAAACTAGTTCTTTAGGTGTGAATTTAGTTGCTGAATGAATTGAATTGTTGTAAGCAAGGATAGCATAAGCCATTTGGTTTTCTGTGGTTAAAATTTTCTTTTCCAAATTAATTATTCTGAGATGTTCGACAAGTGTCGAATGTAGGCGTTCAATTAAACCATTACTTTGTGGGTGTAGAGCAGTAGTATGGTGTATGTTAATACTGTGTGTTCTACAATATTCTTTAAATAATGAGTTCGTAAACGTAGCTTCATTATCGGAAATTATTGTATTTGGAATTGGAAATAAAGAAAAATGTTGAGTTAGTTTATCTATTATCGAAACTGTAGTAGTGCTAGATACAAAATAGGCTGAGGCGAATTTTGAGAAAGCATCTACAATTGTTAAAAATTTATCCTTACGATATGAAAATAAATCTATGTGTATAATTTCAAATGGTCTCGTTGTTGTAGGTGTTATTTCTAAAGGGGGATTTATGGGTTTTCTGTCATATTTGCATCTTTGGCATATTACGCAATTATTTATAAATCTAGTGATATGGTCTAGCATTTTTGTCCAATAATAAATTTTGCAAAGACGTAAACGCGTTTCGGTTATTCCACGATGGTTAGTTTTGGATATATGATATATCGATATTAGACTTTCTTGTTCATCGGTATCATAGACATCCTGTAAAAAGGTGTTGGTTTGTTTTAAACGATAAGAAGTATTTTTAAAAGTGTTCTGTATTAATGTCATGAAACGTGAGTATTGTGCTTGTGGTGCAGAATTGAAATAGATTCCATACGTGCTGTTCGGGTCTATGTATTCTTTGAATAGCGTTATCAAGTCGTTTTCAAAGTCTTCATCTGATATGTCAGCTGTTATTCTAATCTTTTTATTATTAAAGAGATGTTCTACTTTAGGTTTATTCAATTTGGGGTTAACAAAATTTATAATAATTTGTTTTGCAAAATAATTTAATGCTCTTTCGCCTATAGGTATTTCTAAAATTAAATCTTCATTAGCGTTTGAATGAACTGTTTCGTTGGGATCAGGATTATTATTTTCAGAATCTGGATTGGGAATAATTTCTGTTTGTTTGGCAATTATATCATCTAAATCGTTTAGAATTTCACTAAGTTCTTCTTGTGACAAATTCGAATCTCCAGGGTTTGGTATTAGAGAAAGTGTATCAATAACTAAGTCGTCTGTTTCTTTAGTGTGTATTTCTATTCGTGAGAGTGCGTCTGCATTGCAATTCATTTTGCCTTTCTTATAAACAATTTCATAATCATATTCCAACAATTTAAGTCTCCATCGGATTAATTTAGAATTCGGATCTTTTAAATTAAACAAGTACTGTAAAGGTTTGTGATCTGTTACTAGCGTAAACTTTCGTCCAAAGACGTAAGGTCTAAATTTGTTAACTGACCACACGATTGCAAGCAATTCTTTTTCTACAGTGGAATAATTTTGTTCGTGAGAATTTAAAGTACGTGAAATATATGAAATTGGTTTATCGGATCCTATGGGTCCTTGTGACAGAACTGCGCCTATAGCAAAGTTCGAGGCGTCCGTAGTAATGAGAAAGGGTTTTGAGAAATCAGGATATTGTAAAAGCGGTTCATTCGTTAACAATGTTTTACAGTTTTCAAAGCAATTTACAAATTCAGTTGTATGTATAATTTTTGAATCTTTTTTAAGACATGAAGTTAAAGGTTTTGTAATTTTAGCAAAATCTTTGATGAATTTCCTGTAGTAACCTATTAATCCTAGGAAAGATTTTATTTCCTTTTGACATCTAGGGATGGGAAATTTTAAGATCGCTTCGATTTTATCCGGATTTGGTTTTATTCCAGCAGGTGTTATAATGTGTCCTAAAAATGCGACTTCTTTTGTGAGAAATTCTGATTTATCTAGTTGGATTTTAAGGTTTGCTTCGTTTAAGCGTTGGAATACTTTTTGTAAATCTGACAAATGTTCGTCTAGTGAAGCAGAAAAGATAATTATGTCGTCCATATAAACTAGGCAACAAGAATTTTGAAGTCCTCGTAAGACGTTGTCCATTACACGCTGAAATGAACTCGGACCATTTTTAAGTCCAAAAGGGAGTCTAGTGTATTCATAATGACCATGCTCTGTTGAAAAAGCTGTTTTCGGAATGTCGGTTTCTGAGACTTCGATTTGGTGGAAACCTTGTGTTAAGTCTAAAGTCGTAAAGTATGTACAGCGTCCTAGTCGATCTAATATATCGTCTATGTTTGGAAGCGGATACTTATCGTCAATAGTCTTATCATTTAATTTTCTAAAATCGATAACCATTCGCCATTTTGGACGGCCTGAAGCATCAAGCTTCTTTGGAACAATCCAAATTGGTGATGACCATGGGGAATAAGACGGTCGTATAATACCTTGGTCAAGTAAATTTTGAATTTGTTTTTGTACTTCAGCTTTGTGCACGTAAGGATAACGATACGATTTCGTGAAAATGGGAATTTCATCTTTTGTTTTTATTTCGTGTTTTATCTGATTGGTAAAAGTAAGGTCTTGGCCTTCTTTATGAAAAATATTAAAATATTTAGTACAAAGATCTATGATTTTATCTTTTTCTTCAGGATTCAAATGATTTGTTCTGAGTAAATTTTGTGTTTCTAATCTTTTGTTTTTATAAGACATATGATTTATGTGATAGGTTTCGAAAAGTTCGTTTGAAAATGGATGTGCTGAAATGGGTTTTAATAATTTTAAAATTCTAGGTTTATCTGTGTTATTCGTAAGTTCTACTGTAGCGAATCCGTTTTCTGATCTAGTTATGGAATTGGGTAGATTAATAACGGGGTATTTTTGTTCATCTATCAAAATATCGCCATTTTGTATGTTGACGGGTATTTTCACTTTCTTGCTTGTAAAAGCAGGGATCGTGGTTTGAAAGTTTATGTCATGTCCTGTCTTTAAATAGCAAAGTGGAATTTCGTTAGTGCCATTAATCAATAGGTTATTTTTCAAATCAATTATTAAATTTAGAAGTCTAATGTTATCTAAACCAAGCAGAGCGTCATATATAGGGTGGAAATCCAATATATGAAAATCAAGTTTTAGGTTTGATTTGAACTCTGAAAATGCAGGTATTGTTATTTTACCTTGTGTTGTAGTAGTTCCATTTATACCGGTTACTAATGTTGTATGCGGTGTGATAAGATTTTTAAAATAATTTTGTGTTACTTTATTTTTTATAAATGAACGAGTTGAACCTGTGTCTATAAGAATTTTCATTTTCGGATTTGCAATTTGTATATATCCTAGTTCGTTGTCATGTGTTAGGAATGTATTTATTGGTGTATTTATGTGTCGTTGTTTTTGTTCAGGATTTCGTCTAAAAAATCACTGTCGTTTGACTCGTTAAAATCCGGGTTGGTATCATCATAACACAAATTTTCATTATAGGTTCCGTTATATAGTGTAGGTGTATCATTGATAGGTAAGTTGGGATATGGTTCTTCGTTTGTTGGTGTTAGATCGCATGTTTCAGCATTGAACAATTCTTGTGATACAAATTTTGGTGGTTCATTTGATCTGGTCTGATAAGGTTGATTATAGCGGAAGTTTTGATTTGGAATAAAATTCTTTCTTTGAGGGATTGTTGATGTAGTACTCATAGGTGTTGGTTTTTCTAGCACTCTGTTTTGTTGTGGTCTAAAGACATTTTGATTTTGAGTACCGAAAACTTGTCTATTAGTGGGATATTTTTGGTTTATTGGTCTCTGATTGATATTTGTTATTGGTTGAGACGGAAATGTTTGTCTTTGTGTTGGATTATGAGATGCGGAGTGTGTTGGTGTGTTCGAATCGTTATAATTCGTTCTAGGTGAATAATTAGTGTTTTGTTGTTTACGTTGTTGAATGTTTTGTTGTGTTGGATAATGTCCAATGTTTTGACTTTGTGTAAATATAATGTTTTTAGCTTCTGCAAGAGTAGTTGGCTTTTGATTACGCAGATAATTCGCCATTGGTTCTTGGATATATTTTAATAAGGTAGCTAAAGCTAAATTTGTATATTCAGCAATAAGAAGTTCTCTTTCAGTTTTTACATTGTGGTGTAAAGTAATGTATTGAGTTAGGATTTCTAAATGCGATTCTATTTGTTCAAGGAATTGTAAATATGTTTGTCCTTGTCTATGTCTAATATTAAGAAGTTGAAATACTAGATCGGTTTTGTCTCTTTTATCTCCAAAATTTAGAATTAGTGTTTCTTTAAGGTCTACCCAGTTGGATACAGGGTTTATATTTAGGCATCTGGCTGCTTTACCAGTCACACGTGATATTATTCCATGAAATATAATTTCATTTTGAAAATTTAAGACGTTTGTGGTATCGCCATAAGTTGCTAATAATTTTTCTGATAAATTTAGAAATCGGTGTAATTGAATGACGTTGTCGCCAGTGAATTCAGGAATTATTTTTAGTAAGTTTAAATCAAAATTTGGAGGTGCCATTGTATTTTGAATTCTAGTTGGATTCTCTAAGCTATCTAAATTTCCTAGTACTTCGATGAGATCACTTAAATTTATATTGCTGTTGTTTGACATTCGCTTATTAGGCTACAATCAATTTGATTTTTTACAAATTTTTGTTACAACAAAAAAAAATTAAATTGGGATTCAAATATTTCACAATATTGTTAGTAAGAGAAAATATTAGTATAAGACGGAATAAATGACTTACATTGTTCGTAGTAGCATTGTTGATGTTGAATTTTGTTGTATGGGATTCTTCTTTACTTGGCTACGTTGTGAAGGGCTTACCGGCCTTCGGAGCAAAGGGCTCAAAATTGTGTATAGTTGATTTCACTTAATTTTAGTTAGATAATTATTCACTTGTTAATTATTTATTTTACTTTTAATTTCTTAAAATAGGGTGTTGATTTTCACTCACTCTTCCCTTTTTAAGTTACGACGTTAGTTTTATTTTATTAATTTTCTTATTATATTTTATTTGTTTCACTTCACTGAACGTTGGTTCGTATTTTAATATAGAGTTGAATGATTTTCGCTCACTCTCCCCTTTTTTTAAAAAAATGCCGACTGCGCCAGTTATATTCTGAGTTCAGAATATTTAGTTTTTAAAAAGAATTAAATTTTATATTGGTTTTACGTTTATTATATTTATTGTAAAGTTTTAATACATTATCTTAATTATAAGTTTAATACTAATTTCTAATGGGCAACCATATTCATTGGCTGTTCCTCTTAGAAGCTCTTATTAATAATTAATTATTCTAACTGATTCTTAGCTCATCCGAGTGCATCAAACCACCGGATGGCGTGGGCTTATCTTTATGATAAAGTCATAGCTATTCATATAACACACAGCAATTATGCAAACTCGATATTACGTAATGTAGACAAAAATCTTAGAATATTCCAAACGGTTGTTTTTTATTTTAGTGACAAGTTTATTGTATATAATTGTGGTCAAAACTGTGGGTAAGCTTATTTGTATTAATTAATTGTAATTTTTAAACTAGATATACATACGGTTAACGAATTTCTTGATATGTAACTTTCCAGTGTAATTGCCATTTAGAGCCAAAATGTGTTTGGCTCCAATATAGCCTTGTTCTAAACGAAAAAAAGACGAAGTGCGTATATTTCAATAAAGTAAAACCAACCCCTACCTTAGACATTCAACTAAATAGCAATAAAATATTATTTTCAAATGAAGCAAAGTTTCTAGGTATTGTTGTAGATAGTAAACTAAACTGGCATTTGCACGTAGATACAGTGTGTAAAAGACTAAATCAATCTTTTTATTTAATAAAATCACTTTCTAAATATCTAAATGAAGAGCAAATAATAAATCTATATTATGGAACGGTGTATTGTCACTTAAACTACAATGTAGTTGCGTGGGGTCACTCTGCACATGTTGAAAGGATTTTCATTATACAAAAAAGGATATTACGTGTAATGTTTAAATTGGGATTTAGAGAAACCTGCAGGCCTGTCCTTGAGCAGAAAAAGATCTTAACGATATACGGTATCTACTTATACAAATTATTATCATATTATGTTAAAACAAATATAAAAAACTACGAAACAGTGTCACAAAAACATTCTTATATCACCCGCCAGAGCAAATTACTATATAAACCGAATTTTTCAAAAACGTTTTGCTGTAAGTCCCCATCAATTACAGGTGTTGATATATATAATACATTGCCGGAAAGACTTAAAAATATAACAGAAACAAAATCATTTAAAAAAGAATTAAAAAACATGCTTGTTAAAAAACCGGTGTATAAATTGCAAGGATATATTTTTAGTGAGTTTTAAATATTTATAGTTATTTTAGCACTTTATATTTTATACATTAAATATATGACGTTTTGTATCTATATTGTATATATAGCTTCACAAATAAATTGTTTATCTATCTATCTATCGAAAAAACTATCATATTCGTTTTGAAATTGAAAAAACAATTAATAACGATTAAATAAATTGTGCTTCTAAAATTTTAATAAAATGAGCCCGATAAGACCGGATATCTGTTGCTAAAAATCTATTGGTTTTTAGGCTATGCGCCCATGGACACTTTTTCTTAGTGACCTTTAAACTACAAAAAATAACCATTTTCGATCAATTTAACCGAGAACCAAATCTCATAAGGTTTGTGCGGAGTCCTTTGCAACGTTTCGTATATACTTTGTCTACTCCTTCAGGCAAGTTGCAAATTTGTAATATTTAGCATTGCTTTATTTCCAATTACTCTACTATTCTTTCATACTTTGTAATTTTGTTACAGAGAAAAAAATGGGATATCCAGACCGTGTGAAGGACTATAGACATTTGGAACAAGGTGAAGTACTTTCTGACCTCGATCACGCATTATATGATTCCATCTTTCAAAATTTAACTGGCGACAGATATCTAGTCCAGCTTGAAGTAATAGAATCGTTAAGTGCGTATTTAGCTAACTTCTTTAGCCGCACTTGGACATTCACAGAAATTGAACGGAAAACAGTTCTCACCTTGTGCTATCCCCACGAAGTTATTGATCGCATAGTACAATACATTTATTACAAATACAATAATGAAGCCGTAGATATTGATTTTGATAATGAATTGCAAGCTTTCGCCCTACTCAAAGCTGCAGTGTTTTGTCAAATAGGCGATCTCATCGAATACTGTTTAGATAACTTACAAAATATAGCAATCCAAACGGGTTACACCGAGTTTAAAAGAGACATAACGTATAAGCTTGCTTATTTAATAGGTTCTGGAGAAATGCCTTTAAAAAAAGATCCAGTTTGTATTCAACTTATTTATGCGTGCAAACGTTACAGAGAAGAATATTGGTATCATGTGTTTTATACATATTATCATTTTGGTGAAGCTACATATAAATAAAAATACAATAAAAAATAAACACAAATATCTGCATTTATTTAAACTGGTCAAGATCAAATTATTTAACTTAGTCAAAATTTTATTGTTGTCAATATTTTAGAATGTTAAGGTATCCTATACGCGCTTAGCAAATTGTCAGCCCTGCACTGAACGCGCAATACACTTGCATTGATAATATAGCTACGCCCGACCGACGTACGCGCTTACGGTCGGTCGAGCACTGTTTCCAGCCTAAAGGCCGCTGTACAGGAGGCTAGAAACGCTGCTAGATTCCTTGCTAGATTTGTCTACTAGTTTTCTAGTGCTGGTTTTCTTTATTGCTGTTAAGTGCTCGCTTCACACGAGGCTATTTTTCAAGTTTGTTTTGTGGATAGATCTGGTACGAGCGCAGTGACAGTTCGAATATAGACACAGAGCAAAACGTATCTGTTGTCTGACTGACGCCATGAGGGCGTTTGTTCAAGTGCTCACGTGAAGATACTGGTTCCTGATTGGTTCTTGCTCACACCTAGCAACAAATCTGGCAGGGAAAATAGTCCCTGTTCTAATTTTAAAACCTATCTTCTGAGCTAGCAAGGCAGCCCACAGTGACGTCACTTCCAGCTTCGTACCCAGCCTACCGGCTAGCAGAACTCCTAGCAGCGTTTCTAGCCTCGTGTGCAGCGTTCTTAAGTTAGAGTGAGATAGAGAGTTATCAATAGCAGGATAAAATATCTACCTACTACAATTTTAAATAAACTTTGTTATTTTTTGACATGTAACCTTTATTATGTTTAAGACTTTTTTGTGTGATGAGTTTACATTTTTATTTTTAATATTATGCGATGTATAAAATTGTGTTAATTTTAAATTTACAAAACTGTAATATCAAAAAAACATAAGAAATAATTGTTAATTTCTACAAAAATTTAACCTAAGCATGTATTTGTGAACTATTTTTGTTTATTAGCACGATTTAAAATGAATTCAACAATTATAAACAGTGAATAATTTCATGGAAAATGTCGACACAGAGCATTTTTTTACCATTGCCTCTATCATAGAGATTATACCAGGTGAGGCAAAAGTCCCGGAACGGTTGAATATCTCGCATACTACGCATCATATAAAAAAAAAAAAATACGTGTCAAATATTTTTCGCAAAACTATTTTTTGATACCACACATGACTCCCCATCCCCCACCCAGTTGGTGGAGGGAGGGGCAACTTTAAAATTTTAAATAGGAACCCCTATTTTTTATTGCAGATTCGGATTCTACGGGAAAAATTACATCAATTGTATGTAATTTTTTTTAAATTTTAATATTACTATCAATACAACAAATTAAATTCACCCTTCACTAAATAAATCCATATCTACAAACTAACGTTTTCTTAAAATTTTTAAGTCTGGTCTTGTCGGGCCGATTTTAATAAAATTTTGGTAGCACATTTTAATCATTACTAAAGGGTTAAATTTCAATTTTGAAATGATTCGGAGAATTTTTTCGGAATTTTCGGGCCCAAAAATATTTTTCAACCCCTAAAACCCACGGGAAAAATTACATCAATTGTATGTAATTTTTCCCGTAGAATCCGAATCTGCAATAAAAAATTGGGGTTCCTATTTAAAATTTTAAAGTTGCCCCTCCCTCCACCAACTGGGTGGGGGATGGGGAGTCATGTGTGGTATCAAAAAATAGTTTTGCGAAAAATATTTGACACGTATTTTTTTTTTTTTATATGATGCGTAGTATGCGAGATATTCAACCGTTCCGGGACTTTTGCCTTATGTTGTTTTTCTTTCAACTACGAGTTTCAATATTATTTTTTGCACATTTTTGGTACAGCGTTTTTCGGATCGTTTTTAAACTAAGAAGTGAAAATGTCTTAAATATTATACAAAGAAAATAACCAGATAATAATTTATTTCATTACATTACTTTTACCATTCCAATCCACTAATGGGGAATGGTATACTTATTTAGGTCAAAATTCACTTTTCGAAGAGTTTACAATATTTTTAAGTTTTGAGGTCACCCGAATCCAAAAAAAAAAACATATTTTTGGAAAAACTCTGTTTGTCTGTGAGCACGATACAGGTCAAACGGATGAACGGATTGAAACCAAATTTTGGGAGGATGTTTGGTATGCAAATATGAAGAGCCCTATTGTTTTCGAAGAAAATCGGCGCATGCGCAGAAGATATGCTATAATAATGTTTTTACATAATAATGGTATACTTTTCATGACGGCTTATTATTCTATTTATTTTTTCATGAAAGTTTTTTTAAAATTTTTTTTCTAAACTTTATAGTTTCGGAAATATTTTGAAAATAAAAAATAAAATAAGCTGCTCTTTTTCTTTGTAGATCTGTTAGAAATAAACCAGTTAAGGATGCTTTGATTTACATGACGTAGAACATATGTAGGTAACCATGGCAACGAATAGCAAATATCATTACCCGTGTCACCTCACGCGATATAATAATAATAATAAATTTAATGATCACAGAAATCAATAGGATAAATGAGTTCAGCAACAAAACTGCTGTTTTTTAACTTTACCCTTTATAAAAATATACAAATATTTGTGAATGAAACAATTGAACATACCTATTAAAATTTTACTACTAATATACCTATATTTTTTAATAGTGGCATCTTTTCCTTTCCACATAACAATAAAACAATAAAATACACTTTACAAAAAGCACTACAATCAAATTTTATTTTCTTTGTTATATTATATCAAATGTAAATATTTTTTAAGTTGGAATGGTCCCGTCGCCCAATTGGCTGGAATTTTTTGGTAAATTTTGTAAAAAAATAAAGTTACAATTTCGTATCATGCGCCTACCCTATCCTAAAGTTCTAAAATTCCTTCATTCGTCCATTGCTATTAATTAGTTGAAGTTGAAAAAATGTAGAAAATAACGGGAAGTGAATGGCGTCTGTTATGACATGACGGGTAGAAGCAAAAATATAAAAAAATAATCTGAAAAGAATAATTGCAGTCATCGTGCTATTTGTATAAACCGAAGCTCATTGTTTATTGCTGTACTTTGTTATTATTATGATTATAATTTTGTTACTTTTTGTCCAAGTGCACGTTCCCAGCAGGCCAAAGCTGTCTGATCAAAAATACAATAAAACAGAGATAATAAGGCTGCATCCGTGCGTGCGCCGCATTTGGGTTAAATCGCACGTTGCCTCAGGGCTTGAGATGCACCGGAATCCGATTGTTTAACTTCAATGCGGTCTGCGTTTGGAGTAGCGCAGAAGGAAACAATGCAAATTATTGGTGTATGGTAGAGCTTCAAAATTTCAACTGTGTTAAAGACCGCGCACACTCGTCGAGCATAAACCTGCACAACCAGCAAAGCATACAACTGCACCGTGCAGATATTTAGACATAAAAAAGGTAACAAAATTCTAAAGAATGAATATTTGTTCGGCTAAAGTTGAACGCCTGGCATCCAATATGCCGGATTTAGAGGTCTGGAGGCCTCGGGGCAACAAAGGAGTGGAGGCCCCATGGCCTGATTGGAGTGAACAAAATATATAGATCGATGATTTCTGTTAATATTTAATATAATCATGTTTGTACAAAGTACTGTAGGTAAAGGTGAAACGCGAAAAAAAAATATCAAAGGAAAAGTTGTTTACTAGTCTGAATTTGATTTTTTTTCCCGAAGCCTCTTTTGTGGAAGCCCCGGGGCTGTAGCCCCGGTTGCCCTCCCCTAAATCCGGCACTGCTGGCATCCTTAAGAAGATCAGACTTCGTAGCCGGAAAATCGGAACAGGAATCGCGGAATGAGTTTGGGGAGAAAATTTTGATAAAATTATTTTATACATTTAAAGCATTAGTACAATCAATCTGGCGAAAAAAAAATCATTTCGTATCAAAAACAACCAAAAAGGTGAAACTTGGTGAGTCGTTAGAGAATGATGAAAAAAAGGTTACCTGGCAATGGCCACCTGGTACCTGTTCAAATACTCAAAAAAAACTCAAAAATATTTTGAAATGCATTTTTCTCGAAAACTATCCATTTTATAGAAAAATTTATTGAACAAAAAATGTAGAGGGCATCGTTATATACAATTAATGTCATTGGTGCTATGTTGTACAACAAAAAATGTGCGCTGTAGGTGGTGCTAAAGTGCCAAAAAAAGTGTTTTTCCACTTTTTTGCCCTGAAATTTTCATTTTTCAGTTACGATTCAAATGGAAAAATAGTTCCTTTTTATTTTATAAACAACTTTTATTTCAACATTTTTTTCATACAACTTACTTTTCATACAACTTATTTTCACTTCAACAAGCTGCAGCTTTGAAACGGTAAGTTGTATGAAAAAAATGTTGAAATAATAGTTGTTTATAAAATAAAATGGAACAATTTTTCCATTTGAATCGTAACTGAAAAATGAAAATTTCAGGGCAAAAAAGTGGAAAAACACTTTTTTTGGCACTTAAGCGCCACCTACTGCGCACATTTTTTGTTGTACAACATAGCACAAATGGCATTAATTGTAGATAACGATGCCCTCTACATTTTTTGTTCAATAAATTTTTCTGTAAAATGGATAGTTTTCGAGAAAAATGCATTTCAAAATATTTTTGAGTTTTTTTTGACTATTTGAACAGGTATTTGAACAGGTACCAGGTGGCCATTGCCAGGTAACCTTTTTTTCATCATTCTCTAACGACTCACCAAGTTTCACCTTTTTGGTTGGTTTTGTTGAGGTTTTTGCCAGATTGACTGTACTACATTCTGAGAAATTCAAACGAGAGATATGCTTTGATAAATGGTAGATTTGTTGTTCAATTTTTTTTTTTCAAAATTCTGAAAATAGGTTGCCCCAAACGTGCCTTAGTGGATCTTGTCCAAAACCGTTACTGATTGTGACTTCCTATCATTTATCCAACCTCCCAAAGTTTTCAATTTCTGTCAAACTAGTGAAACGCATGGAAAGTTTTTAGATGAACACCTGTTATATACATAATTTTGTGCATTGTAAATCGGCATCGTTCAAAGGGGAGCGGGAATCTTCAAGAGAATCTTCTAGAGCCTCTACAATATGTAACAGTTGGAGAGAAAGTCTGCATACATTGATTGTGATTTTAGAAATGCAATTTTACAGTCACACTAAAACAATAACCCTTATAAAACAATTTAATCATAATTAATCTTTTCATAAACGATTGAAAAAGGGAAATATAATTAATTTAACCGTTTATTTATGTATTTAGTCTTGAGTTGCAGAAAGGATTGCCAAAAACTGTGATTTGACAATTACAGTTTTTTTAATTAAAGCATACGTTGACTCGACATCGCGACAACTCGCTTGAGACTGAGCAGCTACTCGAATTATGTGGACAGCACAGGCTAGCCGAGCTACCGTCGTGCGAGTACACAATAAGAGCAACTGCCTACTGTCAGGTCAGCAGCTCGCAACGTGCAAACCAGCCTTTAATTAAAGCACGTTGACTCGACATCACGACAACTCGCATGAAACTGGGCAGCTACTCGAATAATGTGGACAGCACATGCGAGCCGAGCTACTGGCGTGCGAGTACACAATGCCAATGTCAGATCAGCAGCTCGCAACGTGTAAACCAGTCATTAATCAAAGAACGTTGACTCGACATCGCGACAACTCACATGATACTAGGCAGCTATTTGCATTATGTGGATAGCACAGGCGAGCCGAGCTACTGGCGTGCGAGTACACAATGCGAGCAGCTTAATACTGTCAGGTCAGTAGCTCGCAACGTGTAAACCAGCCATTACAATTTTATTAAGTAGATGGGATGATAGCAGAGGTCAAAAGAAGGTTAAAATGTATAATAAGTAAGAAAAATGATTATCTAAATGCATATTCTAACACTGAATTAGTTGACATTGGTTATCCGCGCACTTAAAACGTTTTTTCAATTATTATTATTTACGTTCTGTGAACATACTAGTAGTGTAAGTGAATCTTTAGTGAAAATTGTTTAAACAAGTAATTTCGTTTAACAATTTTGCATGCGTCTTAAGCCCTGTCGGTGAACAATTACGTACCAACTGCAATGTCATTAATGTCACTCAGATACTTTATATGGTAAGTAAAGAGATGTTAATTTACGTTCTTAGTGTCACTAATTCTTCTTGTAAAAAGCCGTGTCACCGAGCGCGCTTTTCTTAAATTGATTTTCGACTTACCTGCATTTTGTTCTGTCTTGAATATACAGTGTATAATATATAGCGACACTCAAGAGACTGTGCACTTTGTGGCGTTACTGCGAGAGTTGTCGTTAAACGGAGAGAAGAAATAATGTTTTGCTATAATATGTATTTACTCATAATATATCAAAATTACAACTGAGCTTGTAAGTTTGAATGTAGGAGGTAATCTCCGAAACTACTCATCTGATTTCAAAGATTTTTTCACCTATATTTAGAATGGACATTCAAGATTGACATAGGCTATATAATATTATCGCGTTAAAAAAAGCTCTTATCGTTGAGACCAATTTTGTAACGTAAATCTACGAAAAAAACGGTAGCAATCTACAAATTCGGGCGAAGTCGGACTGGACCGCTTGTTCGTTATAAAGAGAATGTTAAATTGATAAACGCACGATATCCAAAACATTTTCACGATTCCTGATCTTATAAAGAAATTTCGGTTTCGATTTCGATCAGTTTCGGGCAAAAAACTGGTTTCAGCTTAGTTTCGAGTTACGAGTATAAATACGCATGAGAAATGTTTTCCTCCCGCCGTTCTCACTGGGAGTAAATGTCAATCTTTCGTCCCTGCTGACGAAAGTACGTACTTTCGAGCGGATATGAAGAAAAATCGTATACACCACGCGGGCCTTAAAAGTTGAAATCTCGGCCCTGCGCATCATGATGCCCTCGGCGAAAATTCTACTTTTGGCCCTTGTGATGTAATATACTCTTATTTGTGTTTTTGAAATAAGGGGGGTAATAATATGATATGATAAGTTATTCATTAGTTAAAATATCAGAGGCTGAATGATTAATATGTGATTAATTTAAAAATTAAAAAAAATAATAAAGCCTGATTATGATAATCTTTAGGTACTTTATTTTCCCCACGAAAAATTAAGTTTCGGTTTCGGCCGAAATTGAAACTGAGGCCGAAATTCGGTTTCGGTTTCGGCCGTAAAACTAGTTTCGGTCGGACAATGAAAGACAAACAATTATTTGATAAGAATTTTAGATATTTTACGGCGTAAGTAAACAATAAGTTATATTTTTGAAACGCTGTTAATTTCAAATGAATAACTGCATTTTAATAATTTTATTTCAGAATAATATACTTTCTTATTTAGTATTTTACAATCCAAAATTTGACAATGACAGTTGTTAAATTAAACAATTAAAATTACTTGAAAGCATAAATTGTTTCCGCGGTTTATAAAATTGTTTAATTGAAATATAATTAAAAAAACTCTCACCCATCATAATTATGATATCACTTATATTTTAGGTACTTACATCGTTTGTTTTTTAGTTTTTGCGAAAGCGTTAATTTTATATAAATTATCCGTTTTCTTTTGTCTGCAAATAATTATTGGTTGTAAAACTATTGTAATTTATTTTTTGTGTCAAATGAAAGTTAAAAAAATAAATACTTGTTTTAAAAATCGATTTTAGTGTTTCAAAATTAAAATTCAGAAAACCCCAGCCTGTTGGGAAACACGAAGGAATCATTCTAAATGATGACTTCTATACTATAATATCACTACATTTTAAGTATAAAACAATGTCCCCCCCGCCGCGTCTGTCTGTCTGAACGCGATAAATTCAAAAATTACCGAACGGTTTTCACCAATGGACGGAGTGATTCAAGAGAAAGGATTATGTGAATAATTCATTGATGTTTTGTGTAAATAACTTTTTTTAAATAATCCGATTTTGTGTGAAACGCCCCAAAATATACATTACTAGCGGTCCCGTCCGGTTTCACCCGGGTGTAAAAGAACAAATGGGGAAGGGAGGAACATGAGGAAACACATTCATCTTAGTTTACCGAGATGAATGTTGTATCCAAATTTCATGATGATCGGAGTTACTGTTCAAAAGTTTTTGTCGATAAAAAGCAGTATTTATACTTTTTTTAACTAATAAATTTTTTTTTAATTAATTAAATAAAATTAAAATATATTCAAATGTAAGCCTTAGAAGAAAGCAATGTAGAAAATAAAAAAAATAAAAATATATTCGCCCAACGCGGGGCTCGAACCCACGAGCCTGATATTGACCGTCGCATGCTCTACCGATTGAGCCAGCCGGGGTTGTTTACTCACAACACTAATATGAGTATATTTAGTTAGTGCATTGCAGCTGAATAGAAGCTTATTTTTGAGATACATTTTGCAACATTTTTCATTAATGCTCCGCTCTTAATGGTCGTAGCGTGATATTATATAGCCTATAGCCTTCCTCGATAAATGGGCTATCCAACCAGAATTTTTTTTCAATTTAAACCAGTAGTTCCTGAGATTAGCGCGTTCTAACAAACAAACAAATTCTTCAGCTTTATATATTAGTATAGATTAACACGTATAATATGTACCTATCATTTAAACTTCGCCTCTATTCGAAATTACTCGAAACTTTTATATCGGATTCGGTTACGGTTACGAAGCTCCCTAACATCCCTAAAAAATATACCGCGCATGCGCTGATTTTCCCCAAAAACAACAGGGCTCTTATTTATGTATAAAAATTTGATTTCGTTTCGCTAAGTCATTTCTTTTATATCATGCTAACTGACAAATAGATTTTTTGTAAAAACACATGGATGTTTTGTAATTTCAATTGATATAATAAGACGCCGATGACCGTACTTGTCGAGCGTCTGTAAGCTAGGCACAGTAAAAAAATCAGTTAGAATCGGTTGTGATCTATCGGTATTTACCGACAGTTTCATTTTCGACCGATTGTGATCTATATCGGTAAATGTTATTCATTGGTAAGCCTCTTCCAAACTAAATTGATTTAATCTTGTACACATATTATTATAAATTACAATTTCTCTTTTACTGTTCACGTTTATTTACTATGTAATTATATTCGTACATTTATCTACAGGGTGTTTTTCCACAGTTATAATAAAGTAGTGTTTAAGTCTTAGCTTGCACGAAATTACAGCCAGTGCCGGATTAAGATGCCCTAAGCATTTCTTGGTTATGGGCCCCACATCTAATATGTTCGGCTTATAAAAAAAAATCAAATTGATAGAAAAAAGTAAAAAGCATAGATTTTAAGGAAAAAAATTGAATTTTACAATTAATGCTTTCATTGAAAATTTGGCTGTCTATACAATTGAACCTTAGGCATTTTTATACAATTAAGGAGGTCGATCCGTTACAGTCCCAATCAAAAGTAAGTCGAATTCTAAATGGTAACTTTTCCATAATAAATTTTTACAAAAGGTTATAAGTCGATGATACCAATAAATTATTGTCATAAAGGCATAAATAAATATTTTTTTTTAATATTAATTAATTATTTCAGTATTTTACTTAATGAACTAACTTTTTAATTTTTTGTACAAAGTTAGGTTAGAAAAAATAAATTTATGTAAATATCTGTATTTTACAAATTTTTTGCAGTAAATAATTAAAAAAAGAAATTAGATGTAATAAAAATTAAAATTAGATCATTAAAAAGTTGAGAATTCAGTTAAAATTGTTAAAATTGTCAAGAATAAAAGTCCATACTCGAAAAGTGCTAAGGTTTAATCATTTTTTTTTATTCATTAAAAGTCTCCTAATTAAATTGGAAAAAATATTAAAATATGCGTAAGACATCGATGCTTTACATAGTTAGTTTTCGGAACTGCTGGCATTATTTGGTTATTTGCAAAAATTTAAAATGTACCTACCGTTTGCATGCTAGGTTGACATATTTTCCATAAGACTACATGTAAAAGTTTTTTTTAATTTCTAACTTTATAAATCTCCTAATGATTTTGGATTTTTTATAGAAACTTTTGTCATAAAAAAATCTATTAAAAAAACTTTATTTCAGATTTTTTTCATTATCTTCGTAAAACGGCTCAACCTCCTTAATAGAAAAAAAGTTTCAAAACTTTAAAATTAAAAAAAATTGAACCCTTAGAAAATAATGTTTTCTTCGTTTTCAATTTTAAAAATAAATTATTATATATTTTAAACTTTTATACTTCTAAAGACATACCAATATAGATAAAATTTTTGAGAACATGACAAAAAGAAAAAAAAGTTGTTGACTTTTCATTTCTGAGTTGTGCTTCTTGGTGCCTCCTGACACGTGATGCCCTAAGCAATTGCTTAATTTGCTTATAGGTTAATCCGGCAATGATGAAATAGACTCAATATTTGAATTGTTTTAAATTTTGAAAAACAAATGAGGGAAGATATTTACTTGCAGTCCATAAAACCGTTGAAATATTATTTTTGACAGTAAATACCATAGAGATATAACTATATCTAGAGTACGCTAGTGCGTACGCTTGCCATAAGTGAAAGTGTCCCCAGTTAAGAGAGAGAACGCTGCAGAAAACCAGAAATTTGTTTACTCAAATCAGCATTGCTTTGCATCATTAGTTGCCATTGAGATAAGGAGGCGAGGGCTTCATGGCGCGAAGGGAAACGTACGTACTTTTCCATCAGTGCGTGTAATCCCACCAAAGCGTAAATGTTAGACTTTCTGTCATACAATAATGATGCCGAAAGTATGTACTTTCGATCGTTTTTCTGAAGTATAATACGAGCCACGGATCTAAAAGGTGCGGAAGCTAGTCACAAACAGCGTCGCACAGGCTCATTATAGAGCCGTTGAGACTCCCACCATCTCCCAGCTACCTGCACGGAACGTGCGTTCGTCGGTGATAGGCCGTGATCGTTCGTTGCCTTTGTCACTTGTTGCTTTCCTGCTTTAAAGTACAGTCGAGTACGCTATTGTCAAGTTGTTATTGTTATTTTAGTTTTGCTGAGTTGCGAGTTTGTAGTTTTTCAACAGACTACTCAAGCGCAAGCCCGCATTCGCATCTAACTTTCGAGCCTTTTAGATTCGTGGCGCGTATTATATAAATTTCAAAGAAGGCTTTTAAAGAAATTTAATATAAACACGGAGAGAGCGTATAGTTATGGAAAATTAATTTTGGGTGGGCTTTAGAGAGAAAACTATTTATAGTATTTATACAATTCAACAACAGTTTTATAATTTTAGCAACTCGTTATCCGTCTAGTGGCGAAAATCACATCATTAGTGGCAACTACGGTGTTTTTTATCGTTGCTCATCATCATACAAATGTGTATGCAAATCTTACAAGTTAAATAGATTTTTCGAAGGCCGCTCAAGAAATTAAAAATACACTCATAAATTCATTGATATAATCCCTTGCTTCTGAACGTTTTACGGGAATATTATTTTTATTATAGCTCTGTTATTCATGATGCGGTAATACTTTGTATCTATTGACGTTTAGTATATAAGTAAATATTCAGAAACATTAGACGATTAACATATTTATATAATTTACGCAGACAACTATTTAAGTGTAAAAAAATTCCAGCCAATTGGGCGACGGGACCATTCCAACTTCAAAATGTTGACATTTTGTATAGGTAGCACCTATAATAAAAAAAAATAAAATTTCTGAAATTGCGTGAGGTGACGCGGGTAATGGCTAGTATTAAGTATGATATTTGCTATTCGTTGCCCTGGTTAACTATATATGTTCCACGCCATGTAAAAATTAATTAAAGCATGCTTAACTAGTTTATTTCTGACAAAACTATAAGAACAGCTGATTTTTTTTCAAAATATTTTCGAAACTATAAAGTTTAGAAAAAAAATGTTGAACGAAACTTTCTTGAAAAAATAAATAGAATAATAGACCGTTATGAAAATTATACCATTATTATATAAAAAAACAGCGTTATAGCATATATTTCTTTTGCGCATGCGCCGATTTTCGCCAAAAACAATAGGATTCTTCGTATATGCATAACAAACATCCTCCCAAAATTTGTTTAAAAATCGGTACAATAGTTTTTGAGTTGATTTATTACAAACAAAAATACAAATCTTTTTTCTTTATAATATTAGTATGAGCTATGTGCAAGGGGGCGGAGTTACAAATTTTTCGATGCGAGCGTTTGTGGTGAGCACAAGGGGAAACTTCAAGCTCAAATTTTCCGTATGTCAGTGAGCAGTGTTTATTAAAAGTGAAAATAGTTATAATTTTATGAAGTTTTTTAATTACAAAGAAAACATGAGAGAACTAAGCGTTTTGGAAATGCTTGCTGTGTTGCGGGTAGTTGCGCTGGTGACGATTTAAGTAAAATTAAGACCATTGGCGCCCTAATTTGACGTTCCGCTGTCAGTGTAAACAAATTAACATAAATTTTCCTTATTACATTATTTATTTACATTATTACGTCATGGTCGACTAAAGTTTTTGACTTACCACCATAGAAACATTTCGCGATTTCCATAAAAAGTGAGTTCAATAATTCTCTATTACCCACTAACGGCGCTAGTAGGCTTCGTGCACACAGCCTATAGATACTATGCAGATTTATAAATATACCTATAATATTAAATCTGTGGAGACATCAATGCTCCATAAGAAAACGAACCCGAATATCTAAGATTCAATTTTTAATTTGATTCATGAACTCGAGTTATATTTTTGACACGAAGAACAAAACAAAATAAAAGCATAAAAAAACAATGATATGGTATTTCTATATGATGTTTTGTCTACAACTACGGTAGACATTATTTTCAAAGGCGATGTGGCAGCGTGTGAATGTCTACCGCAGTTCTAGACGAAACATCGGGTAGAAATACCAATGGACCACGGCAAATGATAAGATTTAAAAGCCTGCAGATGGCTGTGTAAACTTTATATAGCAACACTCAAGGGACTCTTTCTGGCGTTATTGAGAATTGTCGTTAAACCGAGAGAAAAAATAATCCATCAAACTTAGGTTTCTTCAATTTCTTAGAAGATTTTTCATCCTCTCTGCTTCTAGAATTTTTTTTTGTTCTTCCATATTGTGGATACGTCGAGCGATTGACTCCAAAGCGTCTTCCAACATCACTTATCTTTTCTCCCGCTTCTATTGCGCGTATTAATAAAACTTTTTTGTCAATACACAAAGATTTTATTTGACTCGCCATGTTCACAGTTTACAAGTTTGTGGACAACTCAGAATATGATAACTTATCGATAAGCAGCTGAGCTAAACACGTGAAAGATAATCCCAACAAACAAAAGAACGCATTTCCTAGAATCTTGGGAACGCATGATACCGACAACAAAGCAACAAAATAACAAACAAGTACTGTTTGTTGCTTAATGATGGCGTATTGTTGTCCTTATTTAGAGTGGGTGTGTCGTTATTTAGAGTGTATCAACAAGGTAAACTTACTATAGAGCTAAGTAATTTCGGAGTTTTAAGGAGTTTGTCGTTATATCGAGTGACGTTACACTTACAAAATTTTGTGCACAGCGTGTTCTGGTAGGTTTGTTCCATACATGGTTATACCAAAAAAAAATCATAATATACCTACATAGGTAATATGTGGCGCAAGGGGCCCGAAGCGAATTCACGCGCTGTTAGATGTTGTACGACGCCTGGCGGTGATCACTATAGCACGACTTTTTCATTGTACAATGTACATTCACAGTATATGCTAAACAAGTCATCCTCTGCACAGCCGGTGCATTAATGCCGGTTCACATCGCATCACATAACCGAAACATCTACAGTCTGTACGCACAGTTGTTGGGCTGCTGCTCTTGAGGAACTACTTTTAACGTCACTCGATATAATGACAAACTCCTTAAAACGTGGAAATTATTTAACTAGTTGGTTTACCTTGTTACTCAATACAATGATACACTCTAAATAACGGCAACAATGCGTCATCATTAAGCAATAAACAGTACTTGTTTGTTATATTGTTGCTTTGTTGTCGGCGTACCGAAGATTCTAAGAAATTGATTCGTTTGTTTGTTGAGATTCTCATACTTAATACTTAATATAGGGGAGACCGGGTACAAAAGTAACATTTTGTATATTTACCTTAGTTTCTGGTTAGGTGTTATTATTTTAATGAAATTAATATAGCCATATATAAATTCCGTTCATGTTATTTACATTAGTATCTTGATTTACCTTATTATTGTGTATTTTGTATGAATTACAGAGACTTAAAAAAAATTCGTCAGTTGTTACTTTCGACCACGCTAGCTGGTCGAAAGTAACAGAGCAAAGGGGTTTGTAATTAATGTGATATGACATGTTAAATCAACAAATTATTTATTAGAAAACTTAGTATTAATAACACAAATAAACATTTGCATTTTAAATACTCAAAAATTATATTATATTTTATGAAAACAAATCAATATTATTAACTCCTCGTTAGAAATTATTCTTAGTTTAAGTATGTATGTATAATGAGATCAATTATTATATGATAATCATTTTTTTATAATCAGACTATTCAGTATCTGTCTTCTATTCAGACTCGCAATTATGGCACACATAATTTGCAATTTGCATCATCATTGATGCATTCAGAATGTGCCCACATTTTACATTCGATACATTGTATCCATTGCTCATTTGGTCGACTATCGCTAAAAGTTTCTAAGCAAACGAGACAAACTATCTTCGGCAGATTTATTTTCTTTGTTTTTGGCTGCCTTCTTTGACTTTATTCCTTTTCTCTTTCCTTTCGTGAATATCAACATAAAAAGACTAGGTAAGTAAATCAATGCGGGGACAAAAGTAACGTGTTACTTGTGTACCCATAGGGCTATGTTACTTTTGTACCCCATCACATTTTTGTTAAAATATGAAAGATAACTTTGAAACGGAACGTGCTAGACAAAAACGAATTAAAACACTGTGTAATCAATCTAATCAAGTATTACTATGCAAATATACAGATTAATAAAATCCTTTTAATACTAAATAAACACTAAATAAGTAAACGTCAAAAAACTTACTTTTGATGTGTGAAATCACGTATTGTCTTCTCACACAACTTAACAGCGCGCGGCATGCGCGATTATTAAATACAAGTGAGGGGGGAACCACCAACTATCGCCTGAGGGTAGCGAAGTGGTTTTTTGACTATTGGATAAACCTACAGAACATTTGTTACTTTCGATCCGCTGTTACTTTTGTACCCGGTCTCCCCTACTTAATAAGTTAATATACTTAATAATAAAAAGGAAAGATTTGTATTTTTGTGTGTATGTAATGAATAAACTCAAAAAGTACAGTGCCGATTTAAAAAATTCTTTCATCATTTGAAAGCTACGTTCACCCTGAGTAACATAGGCTATATTTATTGCTAGAAAATATTAGGGATCCTCACTAAAACTTTAGTAACGTAACTCAAGGTGTAAAAAAATTGCCATAAAACATCTAATAAAAATAATAGTACTTAATTTAACGTTTTATAAGTGAGCTACAGCAACGCGTGGCAGGGTCTGCTACAGTTCAATTAATTCATCGAGTGTCCTACGCTTTCAAATGTTATCTATACTAATATTATAAAGACGTGAAGTTTGTAAAATTAGATGTAGGAGGTAACCTCCGAGACTACAAATTTTCCATCAATATTTAAAATGGTTCTTTAGGATGGACATAGGCTATATATTATCGCGTTAAAATAAAAGCGCTTTTCGTGGAGACCAATTTTGCAACGCAAATCAACGAACAAATGGTAATAATCCGCAAATTCGGGCGAAGCCGAACCGGGTCGCTAGTCTTTCATATGTTTAGCTCAGCTGTTTATCGATAAGTTATCATATTCTTAGTTGCCCACAAACTTGTAAACTGTGAACATGGCGAGTAAAAGAAAATCTTTATGTATTGACGAAAAAGTTTTATTAATACGCGCAATAGAGACGGGAGAAATGGAAGACGCTTTCAGTCGCTCGACCGTATCGACTGTAATGATACGACTGCTGTGTTTAACAGAACTGATTTTATTCATAAAATTTAAAACATAAAATAAAGTCTATTACATAATTTAGTTACAAGTACTTATAATACAAAGTCACATAACATTTCCCTTGTTATAAAAATAAAAGTATATTCTAGTATTTTTTTTTAAATCAAAATTTTAAATTAATTTTACCCTTATTAAAATTGTAACCTATCAGGTACTTTAACGGGTCGTCCTGAACGTGTATGTTCAGGAGGACGATACTCGTCAGTACCAGGAGAAGAAATGGATTCATCAAATAACTCAGTTAAATTGAGATTGCCATCATCATCATCCGTATCTTGTACTGGACATTTAGGAATTACAGAATAGTATAATTCATTTCTTCCTCTGGCACTATTATATGTTTTATTATTTACAATAGTCATTTTATTATTATCATTATCACGGTAATGAGTATTAGCAGCTAATTTTAAAAATATTCTGTTTCTTCTTACCACTGTACCATCATTTAGTTTTACCCAATATGATCTCTTCCTTTCTTTGCCCACTATTTTTCCATCTGTCCATATCGAGCCTTGTTTGAGTAACACTCGATTGTTTATGTGTAGATCAGGTAATGGTTTTGTTCGTCTGTCATAATAAAATTTTTGTTTACTTTGACGATTGTTAAGTACATTTTTCGTGTCTTTTAGCTGAATTACTCTAGGTTTTAATTTTTGATTAGTAATAGGTAAGATACCTTTTAAATTTCGTGACATTAATAACTGAGCTGGTGACCCTAGGTCTCCAGTACTTGTGTTTCTGAATTGCAATAATGTTAAATATAAATCTTTTTTGTCTTCTAATGATTTTTTCAATAAGTTTTTTATAGTTTGGACAGACCTTTCGACCATGCCATTTGACTGTGCGTACAATGGACTAGACGTTATATGTTGAAATTCCCAGCTTTTTGCAAAATATTTGAATTCTTTACTTGAAAACTGAGGCCCATTGTCACTTACAACAATGTTAGGAATTCCATGACGAGCAAAAATAGATTTTAATTCAGTAATAATATTGGAACTTAAAGTACATTTTCTTAAATTAGCTAATTCTATATACTTCGAAAAATAATCAATCACTAGCAGGTAAGTATCATTATTAAAATAAAATAGATCACAACCGACCTTTTCCCATGGACGGTTCGGAATGTGATGTGGAATCATAGGCTCCCTTACATGTGATTTGCTAAATTTAGAACAAATTGTACATTTTCCTACAACATTTTTAATATCCTGACTTATATTTGGCCAATATACCGACTGTCTAGCTAATTGTGTACACCTTTCAACACCTTGGTGACTATAGTGTATACGATTTAGCATGTCAGCGCGTAATGAAAATGGTACAATTAAACGATTCTTCATAAAGAGAAGTCCATCTGTCTCAGTTAAATCATTTTTTATTATGAAATATTGTCTTAATTCCGGTTCAACATTTTTAATTTTATTAGGCCAACTATTTATCATATATTTTTGAACTTTTTTCAATATAGGATCTTTACTAGTTTCATTTTTAATTAAATTCATTTTAAAATTAGTTAAATTAATTGACATTTTCAATAAACAAACGTGTGACTCTATTTCACTATTTAATTCTTGATTATCGTATGTTTTTAAATATGCGCGTGATAGAGTATCCGCAACAAACATTTTTTTTCCAGGAACAAAATTTAAAGTAAAATTATATTTTTGTAATCTAATTCGCATTCTTTGGAGTCTGACAGGGGTTTCAGTTAGAGATTTCTTAAAAATTGACAAGAGAGGGTTATGATCGGTATTGATTATTATATGTTTACCAAAAATATATTTATGAAATTTTTCGCATGCATACAATATTGCTAATGTCTCTTTTTCTATCTGCGCGTAGCGTTTTTCTACCTCTGTTAGTGCTCTAGAAGCGTAAACACACGGTAAATCATCCTGCATCAAAACAGCACCGAGACCATTTTTAGACGCATCTACATAAAGGCTAGTTTCTTTGCGTACATCATAATATTTTAATATAGGTTCGTGGGTTATAATTTGTTTCAATCTATCAATTGAATTTTGTTGCTTTTGTCCCCATTGCCAAATTACATCATTTTTTAGTAACTCACGTAACGGTGCAGTTACATCAGACATGTTGGGAATAAATTTAGCCAAATAAGTGACCATACCTAAAAATCTTTCTAATTCTTTTTTATTACTGGGTGTTGGCATATTTCTTATCGAAATTACTTTAGATTCATCAGGCTTGATTCCATTACAAGTTATTTTATGTCCCATGAACACGAGCTCATTTAAACCAATTTTACACTTTTCTAAATTAAATTTTATATTATTTTTTCTAGCAATTTCTAAAACTTGTTTCAGTCTTTCATTATGTTCTTTTTCATTTGCCCCCCAAATTATTATATCATCTATATATGTTTGTACACCCTCAAGTTCAAAAATCTGTTTAAATCTTTTTTGAAATACCTCCGGGGCTGATTTTAGGCCGTAAGGCATTCTTAAAAATCGATATCTCCCGAACGGAGTGGCAAACGTACATAATTTAGAACTAATTTCATCCAAAGGAATGTGCCAAAACCCAGACGACGCATCTAATGTGCTGAAAATTTTTGCATTATTTAGTTTAGAGATAATTTCCTCAATTGTAGGAATTTCAAAGTGCTCTCTTTTAATTGCTTTATTTAATTCATATGGATCTAAACAAATGCGAATATCCCCATTAGGCTTTCTAACTATCACAACAGGATTGACCCAATCTGTAGGTTCATCTACTTTAGTAATTATATTAGTTTTTTCAAGCTCTTTTAATCTATTTTTGAGTTTATCGTATATAGCTAACGGAACTTTCCTACTTGGAGAAACGACTGGACTGACACTTTCATCAATTTTAATTTTGTAGCATTCTTTTAAGCAACCTACTCCTTTAAAAATATCTGCGTAATTGCGTAATATTTCATCTTTGCTAGTATCTATTGCATTGACTCTTTTTATCAAATCAAGTAATTTACAAGCCGATAGACCTAGTATTGAAGGTGATTTGGAGGTCACTACATAAAAAGTTAGTGAATAATTTTTATCATTGTACATACAATTCAAAATAATTTTACCCAAAATGACAATTTTTTGATTAGTATAAGTATACAGATTAACATCAGTTTGCTTTAAATCCTCAATTTTTAAACCCAATTTTAATAGAGAGTCATATGATATAACATTAGTCATTGCCCCCGTATCAATTTTAAATTTAATTATTTTATCATTAATTTTTAAATTAATATTCCAATCAGAATTATTATTATCAGTTGAGACAGTACCTATGAACATTTCTTCAGTACCGTTTTGAATATCATTATTAACATTATGAATGTTTTGAGACCTGCATACTTTCCTGAAATGTCCTCTCTTTTTGCAGTTGTTGCATGTGGCGAAATAAGCAGGACACTTCTTCTTCTTGTGATCACCTCCGCATTTGTAACATCCTTTCACGTACTCTTGGTTATTGTTACGCTGAAAATTTTGACTGTTTCCTGTTCTGTTTCCCGACCTTCCTGTCGATCTTGATGGTTGTGAGGAGCGAACAGCACACACTTCCGTCTTCTCGGTTAATGTTGCCTCTAACTTCTGAGATTCACTTATAGATTGTTCCATTGATCTGCATATTTGCTCAGCTTCCATTAAGCTTAATGATTCCTTTTCCAGAAGCCTTTCCCTCAGCTTTGCACTACTCACACCACATGTAATGACTGTAATAATGAGACTTTCTTTCAATTCTCCAAGGTCGCAATTTAATGCTTTACATTTCACGTCTGTAATAAATTGTTGAATTGTCTCGCCATCTTGTTGTTTCCGTGTAAACAGTTTGAATCTTTCGTACGACACGCGTTTTTGTGGAGCAAAATGTGCTTCAAATTTTTCTAATAAGATCTTGATTTTATCTTTTTCGTCATCTCTAAATGTAAACGTGTTGTAAATTCTAAATCCGTCTTCGCCAATCAGTTGTAGCAATTGTGCACACTGTATACTTTCAGATTTTTTATCAATTTCTGAAGCCTTTAGATAATTTAGAAATCTTTGTTTCCAAAATTTCCAATCATCGCTTATATTATCCCCTAAATGAATAGGCGGAATCCCTCTAACAATGTCTACCATTTTAATTTTTTATCCGCAGCGCCATGTAATGATACGACTGCTGTGTTTAACAGAACTGATTTTATTCATAAAATTTAAAACATAAAATAAAGTCTATTACATAATTTAGTTACAAGTACTTATAATACAAAGTCACATAACATCGACAATACGGAAGAACGAAGAAAAAATTCTAGAAGCAGAAGAGGATAGAATATCTTCTAAGAAATTGAAGAAACCTAAGTTTGAAGATTTGGATTAAGCTATTATATCCTTTAGGGTCCTCGGGCCCAAAATCTAATTTTGCCATTCGATAGACAGGAAGAAGTTATTAAAAAAACATTTTAACATTGTTAGTCCGGCTTACGCGGTAAGAAATATTAAACCGTTCCGGGACTTTTGAAACACCCGGTATATAAAATTCTCGTGTCACGTTGTTCGTCCGCGCCTAATCACCAAAACCACTGAACCGATTTTAATAAAATTCTGCTTGGTCCAACTTACGCTGTAGGATAGTTTTTATTAAATATATTGTACAAAATTACGATGTTTTGTGAAAATAAACTGTTTTAGTAATATGCAGCGACATCTCAGAGCTATTACTCAAAGCTATTAGTTCAGAAGCAAACAAATAACACTGTTTTAGTACATATACTATGTAGCGATATCTGATAGAATTCGCTCAAAGCTATTAATTCAGAAGCAAATCTGATAGAATTTGCTCAAAGCGGGCCGCAAACTAAACACATATTTTGCAGAATTATATTTATCATACCCGGGTGAAACCGGGACGAACCGCTAGTTAAGAATAAAATAAACTTCTATTGCCGCGTATGTATTATTAGTGTTTTTGCCATAAGGCACTTACACTATTGGCGTTGGTCGGATGGCGGGACCTAGGGGTCGGACCAAAATTTCTCGACGTTTCATAACCTTCTAAGAAGTTTTGCACCATTTTTGGAAATGTTTATATATATACATATATTAATTTAAACGAAATTTGGTCCACATGGTGGAACCCATCATCGCAAGAAGCCTATTTAAAATGGGCCCGATCGGGCCATTTTAAGGGGATATTTAGGGGTTGAAAAATGTTTTGGGCCCAAAAATACGGAAAAAATTCTCAGAATCATTTCAAATTTGGAATTTAACCCTTTAGTAATTATTGAAATGTGCAGCTAAAATTTTAATAAATTCGGCCCGACAGGACCGGACTTACAAATTTTATGAAAACGCAAGTTAACTGATATGGATTTACATACTGAAGGGTGTATATAATTTGGTACAGATGTTGAATTGGCATATAGTATTGAAATTAAGTAAAAAATGTTGTTCTAAGGGGTGTATTAAGGGGTAATTTTTTTATTTTGTCCAAAAACAAAGTTAAGTTCATACAATAGAGCCACACTGCCTATAAAAGCAAATACACTATATTGTCGGCAGGGTTCCGCACTGCGACCCGAGTTTTTTTATCAATGGAGTCGTTAGATTGGATCCCGTCAATTAAAGATCCAAACTTTATTCTTTGAACATTATATAAACATATAACGGGCAATAATAAAATAAATGCACAATGTTTACACAAACACGCAGTGAATTATGGCTACTTAGAATATGTTTTATGATGATGGAAATAATCCAAGTATCATTTACTATTTAATGTGGGCGTTATATAGATACTGTAATGACATCCTTGCTGAATCGTTCCTTGGGTAATAGACATAATAAACTTACTGTACGTATTTATATACCAATATTTGTGATAATATCGGGTGTTTTTACCATTCCAACCCACAAGTGGGGAATGGTACTAGTTTAGGTCAAAAATCACTTTTCAAAAATTTTACAATATCTTTCCGTTTTAAGGTTCCCCAAATCCAAAAAACATATTTTTGGAAAAACTCTGTGCGTCTGTTAGTCTGTTTGTCTGTGAACACGATACAGGTCAAACGGATGAGCGGATCGAAACCAAATTTTGGGATGATGTTTGGTATGCAAGAAGAGCCCTATTGTTTTTGGGGAAAATCGGCGAGTGCGCAGAAGAGATATATGCTAAAACTGTGTTTTTTATATAATTATGGGATACTTTTCATAACGGATTTTTATTCTATTTATTTTTTCAAAAATTCTTAACTTTATAGTTTCAGAAATATTTTGAAAATAAAAAAAAACCAGCAGCTCTTTTGTTTTATGGATGTCAGAAATAAACTAGCTAGGCTTGATTAATTTATACATGACGTGGAACATGTTATGTAGGTAACTATGGGAACTAATAGTTAATATCATATTGAATACTAGCCTTTATCCGCGTCACCTCACGCGCTATCAGAAATTTTATTTTCTTTACTATATTCAAATGTCAACATTTTTGAAGTTGGAATGGTCCCGTCGCCCAATTGGCTGGAATTTTTTTTAGAGTGATAGAACTTTTGATCGGGATAACTATGATTTGACAGAAGGTAGAAGCCATGTTGTTTTGACATTTCTGTTCAGTAAGCATTGACAAATTATCATGGAAAGACTCACGCCGCAACAACGTTTAGAAATTGTTGAAATTTATTTTCAAAATCAGGGTTCTATTCGCCAAACTTACTTCGTAAAATTTTTGGTTTACATAATCGTCCATCAGAGCAGCTTATTCGTCAATCAAACCATTGTAAAAATGAATTTAGTACGACTGAAGTTATATTGAATTTTTACAGATTTACACATAAGAAAAAATATTGAAGTTTTTCGATGTTTTCGCAAATCGGCGGCTTTTTGAGGCACTAAGAGCCTTTCGATGCGGTTAATATTATTTTTATTTATGGAAAAAATCACGCTGAATCCAATGAGACCACCCGGAACTCTGTATCGCCTTTGGTTTAGAAGTTAGAGGCGTTTTTATAAATTTTTCTTGAAAAAATTAAAAACACTATAACTTGAAAACTACAATAGCTACAGACTTCTAGATACGCTCATTCGATTCAGCATGATTTTTGCATAGTACAGCAGTTCGCTATATATTAACACTAGCCGTTACCCGCTGCTTTGCACGCAATTGAGACGAAACACGGATGCGTTTCCTTTATTTGGCATAGTTACTCCTTTCTCGACGTAGAATAAATTTCCAAATTTATGACATTCACGTGATCAACGTCCTAACAAACCTTGAAAATGATACCCATGTTGATTTTTAGATTATTTACCTCTTTTCGCCCTCTGAAGGAGTTGTTTTTGAAAAAGCATGATACACGTGTATATTTATTTGTTGACAGGAGCAATTCTGCGCATTACGTTGTTTTGTTGAATTTCTTCCCACGCCTTTCTCCCTGTATTTCTGAATCGGCATGTAAAGCGGGAGAAATAACATTGACATGTTTATCTATAATATTGTGATATATTGGCGAACGAACCCATTAGGTGGGTCAAGTGGCATTTGTCATCCTATTTTACGGCTTTACCTTTCGTAAAAATTAATTATTTTAAATTAAGTATTATCGTTTTTAGTACTCCAATCATTTATGTTTCTTTTATGTTTTAATAACCACACATAATTTAAACTTTTTTTCACAAAACAAGCATAAACACTCATTTTTGATGAGCTGTTACCCAGTAATACTTCTATAACGGTAAAATTATAATTACCTTTCAATTGTTAATGACTATTATTAAAATAGAAATTTAACAATCAGTAGTATTTAGTATATATACATTGTACAGTCTTAATAATATGGTATGTATGTCTAATTAACTATACATATTTAGTTGCATTTTGTTATATTATAAATTAACTAAAACTCAAAAGAAATTTACATGCGAAATATGTTGAAAGATTCATGATGATAGAAAAAAAAGACTATCACAAAACAAATTAATTAAAAAATATTTGATTACCCATAAAGAGAAATGTATAATTATTATACGAAATGGCAGATGTCGTGGTTTAATAGATCCGTAATACAAATCGATAGTTTTCGAAGATCTGAGATTTGAGAATTGACGTTTCGATTTGTTGTTAAAAGCACTAGCTCTAAATAGTCCTTTTAATAAATTAACGATTATTATTATATAATAACTTAATTGAGAGATCTTGGTCCTAATCTGAAATACTTCTTCCTTCTTTGAAAAAATATAAAACAGTGATTTATTGTGGAATTTTACCATTCCAACCCACAAGTGAGGAATGGAACTAGTTTAATCATAAATCACTTTAAAAATTTTTCGTTTTGAGGTTCCCCGAATCTAAAAAACACATTTTTCGAAAAGCTGTGCGTCTGTTAGTCTGTGAGCGCGATACAAGTCGAACAAATGAACGAATTGAAACCAAATTTTGGGAGGATGTTTGGTATGCAAATATAAAGAGCCCTATGTTTTTTGGGGAAAATCGGCGCATGCACAGACGAGATATATGCTATAACGTTGTTTTTTATATAATAATGGTATACTTTTCATAACGGGTTATTATCCTTTTTATTTTTACAAGACAGTTTTGTTAAAAAATATGTTTTCTAAACTTTATAGTTTCTTAAATATTTTGAAAAAAAAGCAGCTGTTCTTTTGTTATGTAGATCTGTCAGAAAAAAAAACCACTTAAGCATGCTTTGATTAATTTTTAAATTACGTGGAACATACTATGTAGGTAAACATGGCAACGAACAGCAAATATCATATTGAATACTAGCCATTACTCGCGTCACCTCACGCGATATCAAATGTCAATATTTTTGAAGTTGGAATGGTCACCCAATGTCGCCCAATTGGCTGGCATTTAGCACGATCAGGTTTGTTTTACTGTACTGCACTAGTGCGTAATGGATCACTTTACAAGCGTGCAAAGCAGATATTTTATAGGGAGTTGAGCACAAGGCCGTAGCTAGGATTTCATTTCGGGGGGAGTCGAGCTCTGGACCAGAGACAATAATCGACAACTTTATTTGAAAATAAGCATTCATATATTATAATTTTACATAAAAATAAATGTAATTAAAAGGCAGCCAAAAAGATTTCAATGAAAGAGTGCAATGATTCATTTAATTTATTATATTTTCGATATATTACATTTCGATTTAACTCGTTCCGAAAAACGTGGAATCCAATTATTGTATCACAGATCCGAAAAGAGTCAAAAATAATGTATATAAAACAGTGTGTTGGCAAAAGTATTTCGGGAGGGGTTTGAACCTTTAAAACACCCCCCCTGCCTACGGGCTTTGGTTGAGCAAAAAACATGTGAATCTTTGCCCTTAGGTTACTGTCACTATTGATCATTAAAGTCACCGAAGAAGGTTTACAGTTTGTCGGATTTGTTAAAATAATCAATTACAAACTGCATGTGATTCAATTTGCCTTAATTTTATTTACAAAATACACATTTCAGTTGTAGGTATGTGTTGATTTCACTTGTTTAAAATGAGACAACTTGTCGAATGTCGGATTTGGACAGTTCTCTTTTTGGAGCAGAGATGTAACAAATGACACGCGATATCTCATCAAAAATGCAGCAGAAGACTGTTGCGTAAATTGAATTCATGTGTTAAATAGAATAAAGAAAGTAGATATTTATAATATATTACGCGGTCCTTATAAAGACGTTCAACACGTGTTCAATACTTTGACAATATCACGATTTGATTTGAATTGACGATGTGATGAAAATAACTACCGATCATATTACGGAAAATGAGTGATCGATTTCGATCTATTAAAATATACAGTGTGTTGCTTTTAAGATGGCGACACCCCCATATCCATATAAGAAGCAATATGTATAATATTCGTGATTACAACTTTACAAGAAAAATAGTACTTTAATAAAAAAAACTGTATCGTAATATGTCTTAATTTTAAGTTTATTTAATTGTATCTGACCTATTCAATACTGCTTAGCAGTCACACGAATAAAGATAATTTATTATTACTAGTGTGACCTGTGCGAATTATTCGCACTAAATAAGTATAATAATTATCACTTTACAAAATTATTTTTTAAATATGATTGCAGGTATTTAATTCGTTTCTAATTTTGCACACTGCTTATAACGTTTTTCTTTTTGTTGTATTACAATATGAAGCTCTGCAGATGACAGATCGAAGAAATATTTTACTAAAATTGTCATATAGAGGCGCAAGTAGCAAAAGCGTTGAGCTAAGTCGTCAGATGGCATCATGCAGCATTGCTGTGACGTTGTTCAGCGTTGCTCGCTGTTTCAAAATTAAAGTATGCAGTATTATGTCTGTTGTATTACAATATGAAGGTCAGATGACAGATCGAAGTGTTGACGTTATTTCAAAATTGAAGCCGTCAGATGGCAGACGTTGTTCAGCGTTGCTGTATTCTAATTAATTTACAAAAACAAAAGCAATAATAAATTTTTTAGTTGTCGATGTCAGTATAGAGCAAGCAATTATCCTGTAAAATGATATATAATTTATGTGAAGTAATTGTGAGGTTTTTTCTAAAAAGGGAAGCAAACATCTTAAACCTTAGCGTATTAATATATATGATGATTAACAAGCTACCAATCGAATTAAAATCTATGCCAATAAGATTTTTTTTAAAAGTCTAAAATCACTGCCCACTGGGTTTTAACTTATAACTTTTATTCTTTAGAAGAATTTTATTCTACTGTATTTTTTGTATTTTGACATGTTCTATGTATTAAACCATTCCAACCCACAAGTTTTGACTGGTACTAGTTTAGGTCAAAAATCAATTTTCAAAGTTTTACAATATCTTTTCGTTTTGAGGTCCCCCGAATCCAAAAAACATATTTTTGGAAAAAACCTATGTGCTGTTTGTCTGTGAGCACGATACACGTCAAACGGATGAGCGGATTGAAACCAAATTTTGGGGGGATGTTTGGTATGCAAATATGGAGAGCCCTATTGTTTTTGGGGAAAATCGGCGCATGCACAGAAGAGATATATGCCACAACGGTGTTTTTATATAATAATGGTATAATTTTCCTAACGGCTTACTATTCTATTTATTTTTTCAAGAAAGTTTTGTTAAGAAATTTTTATCCTACTAATTTTTTTTATTTTCAAAATATTTCCGAAACCATAAAGTGTTTCGGAAATATTTTGAAAATAAAAAAAATCAGCTGTTTTTTAGTTTTATGGAGCATTATATTATGGTAACCATGGCAACGAATAGCACATATCATATATTGAATACTAACCATTACCCGCGTCACCTCAACCGATATCACGTTTTCTTTATTATACTACATCAACATTTTGAAGTTGGAATGGTCCCGTCGTTCAATTGGCTGGATTTTTTTATATTGTCTATCTAAGAAGTTTAACACTGTTGATCAGAAGATGCAGAGTTCAGTAACAACTTGGTTATTTAAACACGCCGGTCTAACGATCTCGGCCGTTTTAATTCAATAGAATAGCACAAATCAAGATACACAGACTGGGCACGTTTTTTTGGAAAATATGTCAAATTTTTATTTTTATTGATGAGCGTGTCATTTGCATGCGTGTGTCCACATTATTCAAGCGATGAAAGCGAACCAGTTACATAAAAATATTGTTTTAATTAATGAGAACACATTGCACAGCCTGGTTTTTAATTAATTTTAAGTTCCAAAATACTTCACGCAACACTTGTACCTACACGTGACAGTTTCTTGTAAGTCAGAGTGCATTATTAATGGCTTTTGCATTTGTATGCATTGAAATGCAAGACGATTTATTCGCGTGTTTTATTTTACCCATGGCTTCGCTCGCGTTAAGGTCTGTTTCGCATTAAAGTTGTGCTTGGCAGTGGCAGCTTGTGGATCCCGGGGTTGGTGAAGTGCCTGAATTAAATTATACATACGGCGCAATACTTCGGGAAGATTCGAGCTCTGGACCAGAGACAATAAATAACAACTTTGTTTATGTAAAATTATTAATATCTATATATTTAAAACACAAGCCCTAAATCTCTAGACAATCCGCCAGCCATCCCTACTAAACCGATTGACACAATTTTTTTTTTAAACTGAAGCCTTTAGTACACAGATATGTTATCGCTATTTTTTTTTTTTTGTGAAATTTCTTTAAAAGGGGTGATTTCAAGCGATAATAGTAAAAATGAAGAGGGTGTAGCGGGGTGAAGAGGAACGTAATGAGAGAAAATCTTTCGATGTTCACGAGACATGAGTGTGAGAGAAATGCAAATATGTACGTATGTCGGAGATTTTACAAATAGTTTGACAAGTCGACTTTGACAATTGAAGTGTATATTTTTAGTTCGTTTTTTAGCGCAAATATTCCAAATATTAATACACAAATAAATTTTATTTTATTTTCCAAATAATTTAAGAACGTGTAAGTTTATGTTAATTTAGCGCCGAAATAGAGTTTTTAAATATTACATGGACTGTACCAAGTCTAAAATTTGGTCTCAGATCAGAAAAAAAATAGTGAAAATCGTAAATGTATCAAAATATGAGGTTAGATTTTCTAAAAATGGATTGTGACAGCTCTTGCGAGGTAACCATGACAACGATGAACAGATCTCATACATTTTTAGCTAAATCAAAAGAAAAAAAATAACTGTAAATGCAAACTAATGAGGAATAATATTACTGTCGTAGGTTTGTATCAAAATATCGTTTTTTGAAAACAATATGAAAATACATGCAAAAGGTTTTGCACGGGTACACTAGTATATTCTTATTATAGTATAATTTAACATAAATAAAAAAAATAATTTAAAAGCAACCGACGCGGATTGTCACCAGAAATAAAGCGCGTGACAACGATCTCTGCGGACTGATCTCGACATCACGATGAACGCTCATCAAGGCTAATCCAGTCAGTCGTGGCTGTCTCATGCTGTTTCTCAAAAATGTTTTTATCCTCAACGAGGGAAAAGTACGCTCTGGTGTCGCCGTCGACACAGGTAGCGTCACGAGTATTGACAGTAGCTTGGAATCATTGGAAACATTACTGCATTACAGTGGTCCAGCGCTTCTAGTGGTGTAGTGGGCCATTCCGAAGCAACTATTTTTGCTCACTTCGCTCGCCACATCGATAACTTCCCTTCAAAACTTGTGATTTGACAAGTTTACCAAACACTTTCATGAATCAGTATTATTTGTAAATGTAATTGTTAGTTACGAAAAAACTTATTTAACCTTGTACTGAGTACTGATTTGCGATCAACGCCAAAGCGGCATATGATATGAAATGTAACAATGAAAGATGAGTGAGAAATATGGAGCATTTCTTTTACTCATCCTTCATTGTTACATTTCAGATGGATGCCGAAAAACGTGGAATCCACAGATCCGAAAAAAGAGTCGAAAATATTTTAATAGTATGTATAAAACGGTGGATTGGCTAAAGCATTTCGTGGTTTGAACCCCCACCCCCCTGCCTACGGCCTTGATACGGCGTCGTTGATTGGATTCATTGTTAATATTTCATAGGTATAAGTGAAGCAAGAAAGCAGCTACCAGTTGAGCACTGCATGGGTGAATGTATTCAATACGTGACCGGCTAGCTATGCACACTTGAAATCCAAATGTTTGGCTGACCGGCTTATCTTTGAATTTCTGTTGATTATGAATCGTGATTACGATAATCAAATAATTTTTATATACATTAGGAAGTTTTTTCGGTCACGTTGGCTAATGTCTTAGCATTTGAAAAAAGTCCAGTTTACACAGGATTTAAGATATATAAAAAGTTGCCAAATTATCTAAAAAATATAAAAAATGAAAATAAGTTTAGAAACGAATATAAAAAAACATTTGTCTTGTATTGTCCCATATGATTTCTCTGATTTATTCTGATTTCTTTTTTTTCCCTTGACATTTTTGTATACCTAATGGTCAACACAAATAAAAATTATTTCTATTTCTATTTCTATTGGACCTAAAAAATCTCCCAAAATTTCAGCTTTCTAGACTAAACCTGTGAATGTCGCAAACCGAGCTTGTTTCCCATATTAACATCGAAAAACAAACGAAAAAATGTTATCTTAAAAACAAGCTTTTATTAGTTAATTAAAAAAGAACTAAAAAGTTAAAAATAACAATTATTCCGATTACAAATAACCCGTTTTATATACGTACTTATCACAGTCTCAAATTTTCAAATAAAAGCCTGTTACACCCTCTTTTCTTTTCTTGCTACTAAAATGTGACACGCTTTTATTTGAAAACTTGAGACAATGATAAGGACGTATAAAACGGCTTATTTCTAATCGGAATAAAATTATTTTGAACGTTTTAGTTCTTTTTTAATTAACACCTAATAAAAGCTTGTTTAAAAAAATCGTTTATTTTTAAGTTTTTAGTGTGCTTTATTAAAACTGAGATTTGCAACCGGGCGAAAGCCGGAATGCTCAGTTACTTATTATAATTTTGTATCGTCATCGAAACTACATACGTATGCAAAATTTTAGCTCAATCGGAAACCGGGAAGTGGATCAAATTTGATTTCAGACAGACAGACAACGGAACCGGTGAAACTAAATAAAAGCTTGTAAAAACGATGTATTTACTTAAACATTTTTTTTTTAATTTTTGATAGCAGCATTTTGTTGTGAATTAAATTTCCCACAAAAAAGATCCTTAGTACTAAATCCGTGAATTAATTATTTTCAAAGATATGTTCGTTTAGACATTCTCTTAAAAATCGGATTTTATTTAATTAATTATTTTTTAAACGAACATATCTTTGAAAATATATATATACTTATGGTTTTAAACTCGTCTGCAAAATTAATTAAAGCCAGACACGGTAGCGGTACAAACTTTGTTAATACCTAATTGCCTCCTTCGTTTATATCATATATCTATAATTAATTAACTATATATATGAATCATTGCCTATCTGCTCAATGTGCGGTGAGTGAACGCAACAAAGCGTATCGAAAATATATCTGCGTCTCTTTCTTTGATTATAGGATTGGTTGATGTACTTTCATTCAATCTGAATAAAGTATATCTGTTTCAAAAACTTTGTCTTTTTCTATGACGTTAACATGGGCGTACCCAGCTTTTGGCCCAGAAGGGGGCAAATTAGAAATTTCTTAAGCCGGGTCCCCCGTGCTTGTTTTGTACTCCTGGATACGCCAGTGCTTACGGCGTAAAAAAAGACGGAAGTATATGTTTTCACCCTAATAGTTCGATTGCGATTTTATTCCTATGCTCAGTATAGAATAAAAGTATATGGTTTATATGATGAAATATTTAAATATTCAATTTGTAATCTATGAAGAAACAACTTGAATTAAGGGCTATTTTTGACGAACAATGAAAGGTAAATATGCAGCTGACAATACCTACAATTTTAAATTTCAATACCGTAACGATATATTTCTTAACAAAAACAACATCAATCAATAAATACTTAACAGATCAGATAACTGCATTACTTCTGTAACATTGCATATTGACACTTTGACATGAAGTCAGTTGGTATTATTCTCAGTGATGCCACTACTCGCTTCTGTCTCGTTCTAATTCAGTTAAAGGTGGTCGGGATAGAAAGAGACAAATTGTCTTTAAGAATTGGAGTAAGTGAAGGTTGTAGAACAAGACATGTTAACACGTCGTTCGCAGAGACCTATATTATGTTGCAATGCAAGTAAAGTGTTCCTGTATTAGAACTGTGCTGTCGACTCCAGCGCCCTTAGGGATGGGAAAAACCATTTAAAAGTCATCGTTAGTGTTGCATGAAATTTTAGTAAATTCCATATTTAATAACACAGTCGATTTCATTTATAACGACCTCGGTTGTAACGACTTGTCGGTTATAGCGACGTAACACTTAAGTCCCGTGAATTTAAAGTACAGCGGATTTCGGTTATAGCGACTATGAAGGGACCATATAATGCCGTCGCTATATCCGGAAGTCGCTTTATAGAAAGAAAAGTGTACAGTGGATTTCGGACCTCAGTTGTAACGATTTTTCGGTTATAGCGACGTAACACTTAAGTCCCGTGAATTTAAAGTACAGCGGATTTCGGTTATAGCGACTATGAAGGGACCATATAATTCCGTCGCTATATCCGGAAGTCGCCATATAGAAAGAAAAGTGTACAGAGGTTTTCGGACCACAGTTGTAACGACTTTTAGGTTATAGCGACGTAACACCCTCCCAAAATTTGGTTTCAATCCGCTCATTTGTTTGACCTGTGTCGTGTTCACAGACTATAAAAAACAACGTTATAGCGCATATATCTCTTCAGCACATGCGCCGATTGTCTCAAAAAACAATAGGCCCTTTATATTTGTATATCAAACATCCTCTCAAAATTTGGTTTCAATCCGCTCATTCGTTTGACGTGTGTCGTGTTCACAGACTATAAAAACAACGTTATAGCATATATCTCTTCAGCGCATGCGCCGATCTACTCAAAAAACAATAGGGCTGTTTATATTAGTATATCAAACATCCTCCCAAAATTTGGTTTCAATCCGATAATTCGTTTGACCTGTGTCGTGTTCACAGACTATAAAAAACAACGTTATAGCATATATCTCTTCAGCACATGCGCCGATTTTCTCAAAAAACAATAGGGCCCTTTATATTTGTATATCAAACATCCTCCCAAAATTTGGTTTCAATCCGCTCATTCGTTTGACCTGTGTTCGTGTTCACAGACTATAAAAAACAACGTTATAGCATATATCTCTTCAGCGCATGCGCCGATTTTCTCAAAAAACAATAGGGCTCTATATATTTGTATTTCAAACATCCTCTCAAAATTTGATTTCAATCCGCTCATTCGTTTGACGTGTGTCATATTCACAGATTAACAGACGCGCAGACTTTTTCCAAAAATATGTTTTTTGGATTCGGATAATCTCAAAACGAAAAAATAATGTAAAATTTAAAAAAAATGTATTTTGACCTAAATTA